>JAWNNO010002262.1:0-1484011 GCA_035044985.1 Lordiphosa fenestrarum | reverse complement strand
ATTTTCAATTTTTGCCACGCCCCTTCCCGCCCCCGCAATTTAGAAAAAACGTCATATCTCCCACAGTTTTAAAGATAGATGGTTTGTTCCTTCTGGACATATTTAGTTATTAGGATATCTTATCGATCCGCCAAAGGAATAAAGAAGATCGGATGAACGGTTTTCGAGTTATAATCAAAAGACAAATTTTCTTGGTACAGAGTAGAGCCCTGCATGAGTGGAATCAAAGTGCCCTTTGATTCATGTTTAAAAAAAAAGGTTCAAGTAAATCAAGTCTGAAAATATTTTGATTCGAGTTAGTCAGCTCAAATTTATAATGACTCCAAACAGATCAAGCTCCAAACAGATCAAGCTCCAAATAGATCAAGCTCCAAATAGATCAAGCTCCAATCTGTGCTCCAGTGGTTCATTAGATCATATCAAGTCAAAAATTAAGTCAACACAAAAAAATTTTGTTACCATATTTCCCAACTGCGCAATTCGCTATACTTCGCTACTTCCTCGAAGATCGCTGCTTCATGGTCGAGCTTAGATACGAGTTAAATATATATGCTTCCAAGGAAGTTTAATTGGCCCAGTTATGTAGAAACTGCACACCGCCGACTTGCTGGTTTCAGACCCCTAAAACACCTCCACTTATGCTCCTGATACAGCCTTCTTGGCTTCCAGTCGATGCGTAACTACCCCATACCTAACTCCCCCATGTATAAAAACCTTGACAGCAGATATAAAGAACACTGCAGCACTTTCTGCAGCCAAAAAGTTTGCGACCTTCCCTTACTTCTTCCGCGCTTTTGGCAAATCTTGAGTTCTCCTGAAATAAACTACCTTTTGATGCTTTCTGAGATTGTCTCTGAAGACTCGGAGGAATTCGATGAGGACTATTTTTGAATTAAGGAAAACATTGAATTCAAGTAGAGTTATCTGTGGGGTCCAACCATTTTTTCGGCAATCGACTAATCGTTTAAACGTGCTATAAATTAAACCACCATTTAATGTAGTAAGTTATAGATTGGTTTAAGTCCAGTGCAGTCTCATTATTCAACATAATGCTCCATTTCTTATTTATGCTTTTTATACTCTGTACCTTGGGTACATAGAGTATATTAAGTTTTTGCAAAAGTATGTAACAGCCAGAAGGAAGCATCTGCGACCCCATAAAGTATATATATTCTTGATCAGCATCAACAGCCGAGTCATGTCTGTCATGTCTGTCTGTCCGTATGAACGCACAGATCTCAGAGATGGTAAGAGATAGAGGTTTGACATGTATTTGACATATGCTTCTCACGCCCCCGCCATTTGGAAAAAACTTCATATCTCCCACAGTTTTAAAGATAGACGGTTTGTTCCTTCTGGACGTATTTGGTAATCAGGTAACTTATCGATCCGCCAAAGGAATGGTGAAGATCTAATAAACGGTTTTCGAGTTATGATCAAAAGACTTTTCGCTGCTGCAGCGCTGTAGCACCGCTGCTTTCAGCTGCTACTGCAGCATCAAAGTTTATGCTGAGCGTATAATTTCGTTGGTACAGAGTATCTTATACTCAGGCTTGACCGACTTTCTTTCTTATTAATAGTTCTTGATTTTGCAATAAAATTAGAATTTTTAATAAAAACAAGTCCAGAAACTTATGACATTAAGGCTCTGAGCTGTTCATATTGACATTGAACCCTATGAGCTATTTGAGTTGAGCATGAGCTGAGCTGAGCTGAACTATTTCAAACAGATCATATAGCTCATGCCTCATGTCATGAGCTATAATTCAATGAGTCAATAATTTTGTGAACAATGACTAGAAATTCATAGATAGATCAAATCAGTAAGAAAGTCAAGGGGAACTTTGATTCATCTCATGCAGGGCTCTAATCAAAAGACAAAATTTCTTGGTACAGAGTATGTTATAGTCGGGCTTGACCGACTTTCTTTCTTGTTTTTATTTGTGTTAGTGACTGCGCGAGCATAAGTTGCTGATGGGCTAAGCTAAGCTAAGGCAACCAAATTTAAAATGAAGACTAGTATTTTCTGTAAGCAGTTCAAATTTTGTCCACGACTCTTGCCACCCTTAAAAAATATACGATATCTCCTATTTTAAAGATATCTATAACAAAATATCCAAGATCCATAAAGATAAAGGATAACATATAAAAGCTATAAAAAAATCTACTTATCAGAGCTGTTTACTAACAAAATGCCGATCTGTTGAATATCAAGTTTGAATGAAAAAGAAACTTTTTTGTCCCAATTTTTGGCGTCTTCAAGTATTCATATATAATTTCGAATTGGTCAGCTTGGGAAATCACTCAACTAGCATTCTTCAAAGCGAAAATTAGCTATCAAAACTAATACTTATTTAAAACCATTATTCAGATAAATTTGACGAGCTGAGAGAGGGATTTATTTCAGAAAGCCAGACAATTTATTCTCTATCGTGTGCCAAAGCTTATCACATTTAAAATACGACCAGTTTTTCATACAAAAATAGCTTTCTAGTACCCGATTACAAAAATAGTTTTAAACAAAAGTCTGTGTGTGTTGAAACTATAATAGAAAACCAGCTCGTAAAAACGTTCCTTTATTATGGCTGAATGTGGGATAATCAGACGATCGATATGATTTCGTCGCTGTCATGAAAACTGAAACGAATGAAATGACCTGTCTGAATAAATAAAGAATTGCCAAGCGCCGAGTTTGGAGCTATAGCTGCAGCGAATTTCACCCAATTGCACACACACAGGCTCTCACCGGCTGCCTGTGCTTGTCTCGAGTACTAAATTCGGCTACAAAACGCCACGAAAAACATAAAACCAACATAAAGCGCCCAGCCAACTAATGAGCTTGAAACTATAAACAATGCCACCGCACCTTTAAACCTACATTCTAGATGGGCTAAAACCACAGACGGCCGTAATATATGTTTCAACTCATGCCTGCGATTAATTAAGCTTTCTTGCCAGAAGTTTGGTTGGTTAAATAAAATTAAATACAAAAGGACTGCCGAAACGATGAATACACTTGCTTTCATTGTGTCGTTGCGAGTCAAAATAAGAATAGAAAGTTACCTATAGTTTAACACCAAATCCGAACGGCAAAGTTTGAGTAGCATTTTCATGGATAGTTGCTTAACAGTTGAGTTGAGAAAATAAGAATATTAAAAAATATCTATTAGATGATTTTCTGTATCCATTTGGACTGTATATGTCTTAGATATTCTCTTAATCATCCAACGGAACTGAAAATCATCCAAAGGATATGAAAAACAAGAAAGAAAGTCGGTCAAGCCCGACTATAACATACTCTGTACCAAGAAATTTTGTCTTTTGATCATAACTCGAAAACCGTTTATCCGATCTTCTTCATTCCTTTGGCGGATCGATAAGTTATTCTAATAACTAAATATGTCCAAAAGGAACAAGCCATCTATCTTCAAAACTGTGAGAGATATGACGTTTTTTCTAAATTGCGGGGGCGGGAGGGGGCGTGGCCAAAATTGAAAATAAACTTGATCTGCCTGCAGACATAAGAAGCATATGTCCCATACATGTCAAACCTCTATCTCTTACCATCTCTGAGATCTGTGCGTTCATACGGACAGACAGACAGACGGACAGACGGACATGGCTATATCGACTCGGCTGTTGATGCTGATCAAGAATATATATACTTTATGGGGTCGGAGATGCTTCCTTCTGGATGTTACATACTTTTGCACAAACTTATAATACTCTATGTACCTACGGTACAGAGTATAATTATCAACTTCTGGATGATTTTCAGCTGCGTTGGATTATTAAAAGTCGTATGCAGTCCAAATGGATCTTTTTTGGATCTATTTTTTCGTTCTGTATACCTATTATTATTTTAGTATTTCACTATCTAAACTATTTAACCCTTATAAACTAGCTTTACTCAATTTTACCACTTGGTTCTCTAAAAACAGCCATTAAAATTCAAACATAACCATTTAAAAGCTGATTTTTCTTGATTTGCATTCATTGAAAATGTATTTTATGCTATGAGAATTATTGTTCCTAATTAATTAAGTATTCTGGGCGAAATACCGATGTGATTGCACTATAAATCGTTCGTCTTCATGCTCGTATGACTTTTCGAAATATCATGAAAATGGGTGTGTTTCAAATGAATAACCAAAAGATCAATTTAATACTATCTGGTATTATATTGATACCAAAGTTTCAAAGTTTTCGTTTCATTTTGAGACAACGTGTATCAAATACTGGCATGTTCCGGTTTTCACTTTAGTGAATTCGAATTTAATACATGTGTCATTTTTTGGTGAACAATCAAGGTAATCTGTATCAACCCTTACAATTTGTTGTTCCTTTTAATAGGATGAACTCAGAATGAAAGGTTTTATGCCGATTTTATTTATAAATTATATACAACAACCACTTTACCAAATTCGAATTCGACAAATTTTGTCGAAAGTGAAAACCGGAACAGGCCTGAGATGTTGGTACCAGAGCGGGCAAACAAACGAAACGTTTAACGAACCGTTCGCGAAAGCTAAGAAACGATTCATATGTTTTGTAGCTGTTACTCTAGTCAGGGAAAACGAAACCACTAACTTTATATTGCCGAAGAGCGCAAACGAAACGATTGGAATATTGTTCTCCCAACAGCTGCACTGCCTTGGAACGTTTCGGAAACGAAAACAACAAAGCTGAGTGAAACAAAGAAGTAAGCAACAGAAAAAAAAACAACAATACAAATACAAATACAAATTGAGCAGCAAACGTTTCCGAACTATTCGCGCTCGTTGCATATCGTTCCGATTCCCTTTCTCCGCAAATCAAGATGAGAGCATTTCGCTTTACGTTTAGTTTGCTCTCACGAACGCAAACTGAACAGAACTCATTTTTTGTTACAGTTACTTTTCTCGGGAAGAAACGAAACGATTCAGAAACGTTTCGTTTCGTTTGTTTGCCCGCTCTGATTGGTACACATTTATTGACTTTAGCTCTTTGCTACCTCCTCAGAATTCTTTGAAAGATCTTACTTAAGTGTCACTGCCTATAGATTGTACTTCCAGGTGGGAGACCATAAGTCATAATTAGTGCTCTCATCTGATGTGACGCTCTCAAATGAACGATTAGTTCAGGGTTCCCCGGAATAAAGGAGGCTCCCTGACACTCACTGATGCACTGATCACTGTTAGTTTCCACTTGTTTGTGTGTGATCCTCAGCGTATTTATCACGGTTTGACACTTTGCGTGAGACTCTATCAACAATAGGGTCCAGAGTCTTCCCTTGGTGGGTAGCAGAGTGTCGAAGACGGAAGACTTGGTATTGTCCTTGTAGGCGAATCTGCTTTCAGCCCTATTTTATTTATGCTACTGGAAATTTTGTTCTTGATTCCAAAAATACTTGAATATTTTTCGAGTTTGCTAAGAATAACCCTAATTCAAATGTGTGATATAACTCGCAGCATAAAAGTGTACCAAACAAGAAAAAAGGGAATACAAATCTTCCTAGTATAAACAAACCATTTGCATACAGCACACACACCTAGATGAGGCACATACATTTGTAGACAACATGAAGGGACACAGGATGGCTATTTTACCTTTTGTTTAACTGCTGCCGCGCTGACTGACTAAAGTAAAGCAAGGTGTAGTAGGACGTGCCAAACAGACCCGTTTCACTTACCTTCATATTTTTTACCGCGGATTTGTCATAATTATTTCTCATTTTGCCTTTCCTCAACTTGGCTCTGCCATTTCGGAGGCTCTCTCCAGCCGTTGCCAGAGTGTCCCGTCATCGTTTTCGTTTTGCGGTTGGCCAGAACGAGCTACTCGTACTTTTGTCAAGTTGCCTTGTACCTGGCCGTGTCGTGGTGTTTCCGCAATTATCAGTGCCTGTCCTATTACCCGGCAGTGTCGTCTGCTTTTAAGTAGTTGGAGCAAAGTGTGGTCCTTCCATATTGCCATCTGAATGTCTTTGTTTCCTGTGTCGCGCTTGCATTTTAAATTGTCATCACACAATACATATTTACATTCCGACATAAATAGTTGTACTTAGTCTTGGAGGCAGCATTGTTTAACCAAGATGCACATTCTTAAACATTTGTATTATTATTGTTCATTTGGAAAACAAAAAAAAACCATAACCATAAAACAGAACCAATTCATGGACACATTGTGTGCTGCGGGCATGTGAATGGATGTGGGACATCATCTTGTTGGCATAGACGCTGGCTTACCAGCTCCGAGGGCAGTTTCAATGCAAATCTGTGTGTTGACTTTGGATATTTCTACAAAAATGGAACAGTCTGAGTTTCGAGCGAAATTTTTGTGTCATTTAAACAATTAAATCTCCAAAAGCCAAGACCCTACTCCACCCTCTTTGTGTATATGTTTCTCGATCTCCCATGTTTGCCACTCCTTGCGCTTCTCCAGCTAAGCAATTTCGCACTCTGCTGCTACTTGCTGTTGACTTTGCCACAACAACCGGGGAAAAAATACACAGATTGGTATGGCAAAATAACAAAAAACAAAACAATGCCGAGGCAGCATAAAGGAAAAGGACACTGCACTGTCGTCCACTGTCTAGCTAACTGGCTTGTGCTCTCCACTGATAAGAATACGGCTGATTGAGCATTTTGGGCATTCGAAGGTAGCAGTGTCTCCCCCCCGTCCCACATAACAATTATCATTATTTTGTCTAGTCAGTTATCCAAAGCAATTTTTAAACATTAATATTAATAAGCATGACAAATCAAACACACACACACACACACACTCGGCTTGTTGCCTAATGAAAAAAAAAGACAAAAACAAAAGTGTGTGTGTGTGTTTATAATATAAACAAATTGCTGGTACAAGTATTGGCCAGAGAGCATTGCAATGTTGTCTGAGGTGGGCAAAACTGGTTTTCAGATTTACTTTTTCTTTCTTTTTTTTACAAAGTTTGATAATTGTTTACTCGAATATCTATATTAGAGTGGCTGTGCACAAAGTAAACGTGAGATTAACAATCCCTCATTTAAATATTACCTACAAAGTTGCCAAAGCATTCATAATAATCTCATAGCGTTTTCGTTCTTCGATTATTGCTTGAAGAAACCACTTTCGATTGCAGTTATGTTACAAGAACAAGAACTTCCACCCATCTTCACATTCTTCCAATCAACCAATCTTCCTTGAAATAATTTGGAGTCCCGTCTTAAGCAATCTCCGAAAAGAAGCGTTTGTTGGATTTCTCAAGGTAGCATTCCTAGCAGTCCCCAAGAACTTATTTCGAGTACAGTTGTTAACAAAAGGAACATGCAAAACGACTTGGGGAGTAACAGCAAAAAAAACTTTTGCTGATGAGAGGACCGGGAGGCTCTTGAAACAGTTGTGTACATACAACCAATGCTATCCCAATGGAATCTTCAAAAATCTTTGTTGATTTGTGTTTCTTATGGAATTATAATCAACTTTTGACCTTAATTTGGCTACCAACTACAGGGTGCGCCATATAAAGTGTCGGTATGGCAACACTGAATAAATATAAAAACAAGAAAGAAAGTCGGTCAAGCCCGACTATAACATACTCTGTACCAAGAAATTTTGTCTTTTGATCATAACTCGAAAACCGTTCATCCGATCTTCTTCATTCCTTTGGCGGATCGATAAGTTATTCTAATAACTAAATATGTCCAGAAGGAACAAGCCATCTATCTTCAAAACTGTGGGAGATATGACGTTTTTTCTAAATTGCGGGGGCGGGAGGGGGCGTGGCCAAAATTGAAAATAAACTTGATCTGCCTGCAGACATAAGAAGCATATGTCCCATACACGTCAAACCTCTATCTCTTACCATCTCTGAGATCTGTGCGTTCATACGGACAGACGGACATGGCTATATCGACTCGGCTGTTGATGCTGATCAAGAATATATATACTTTATGGGGTCGGAGATGCTTCCTTCTGGATGTTACATACTTTTGCACAAACTCATAATACTCTATGTACCTACGGTACAGAGTATAACAAACAACCGATTGCTATATGTTGATCTTGTTCCTTTTATTTGGTCCTGTACAATTTATTTCGACTACTTTTTGAACACAACATCAATCAAGTGGCCGCCTTTATTGGCCACAACAAAATGTGCCCTTTTTGCGGCATTTTCCATCACTTTTTCGAGCGTCTCAGTCGATAAAGTGGCGATTTCGGCACGAATGTTGGCCTTAAGCTCTTCAATGGTCTGTGGATCGCTGGCGTAAACCTTGCTTTTGAAATAGCCCCACAAAAAGAAGTCTGGGGCGGTCAAATCTGGAGATCTGGGTGGCCAGTCAATATAGCCTCTTTTTGATACCAGGCGTCCAGGGACGTGTAAAGGTATTTCATGGATGCGGTGTGGATTTTCCGTGCCCCATATGCGACAATTTTGCTTATTAACACCACCAGAAAGCGTGAAATGGGCCTCATCGGTCATCAAAATTTGTTAGCACAATTGAACGATTATTTTCGATGAACAGCGTCACTATTTCGGCACGTTGTTTTGGTGTGAAGCGTTCCATGGTCAAAATTGTACTAGATTGATGTTTCCAAAACAAGTCTAACAAAAGCAATCGGTTGGTAAATGTCAAAGTTATTCAGTGTTGCCATACCGACACTTTATATGGCGCACCCTGTACTTTGATTAAAGACAAAAAAGGTAGCTAGAACTCGTTTGTTTCCAATTCAAAGGTATTAGATTTGGATTTTGGATTTGGTGTTTTGAAAAAATTTGTCTAACAACATAGCAGCTTCCTGTTTCTTTTTGGCCACACTCTTTTTTCGCAGCTCAGCTGTTTTCGTGTCACATGTTCAAGTCAGTCGCTGGGTTGGTAGATCATTTCATCGGCGACGAGATTGGGTTGCTGGTATGGTTAGGTATTTTGCAGGTTGGTTAGATTGTGCATTATGGATACACTCATTGCAAATATACCATAGCGCTTCAGTGAATGAACTAAGAACTATCTTTGGAGGATATCCACACTGCTAGCACAGGCATTTTCCCCATAGCTGCGAGCTATACAGGCTCCCTTCCACGTAAGCTGGGTAGCTTTCCAAAAGTCTTGTTGCGTTCATTGGAAATCGTGATCTGCTTAATATGGCCGTATCATCCGCAAATCGTACTTATTGTAAGACGGGGGTCTGTTGGAAAGGAACGAGAAAGTTACCCTGCGGTACGCCGGCTCCTATGGTGAACTCTTCCTATATCTAAGAAAATTGCATTGTGAAACGGTTGACTTGCGCAATTGTTTTGTGCTTTGCTCGGAATCCAAATCGATGATGAAGGAATGATAACTTGTGCATGGACATCTGTGTTACGAAATACGATCTTCTTAAGTAGTTTTGCTAAGCAAGGTAGCTGACTAATGGGTCTACATGATGACGATTGTGTTTAATCCCCTCCTGGTTTAAACTTTCCGGCTTGGAAAGTAGCCACCTCGCAGTACAGCATTGAAAAGTCTTGAGATATATGTCATGCACAGACACATTTCTGGGATTTTGCACTCCGATAAGATTTCTTATGCTTGAATCCGATTAGGTTTATATTATCTAAGTTTTGAGACGCCTCCTTTCGCCCTATCTCCCAAAGTATTATGTATAGAAGGTTTATACCTTCTAGATATGTTCAGAAATCAGCATATTTTAGTGCGACAAAAGTCAACTTTTGGTAAGGCCTACGAACGGGACCAATAAATTATGAATCTAGAGGCATCAGGTAGTACAACCTCGGACCCAGTTTATCTTGATCAACTTTAGTTCGGCAAATTGTTCATTACAAATTACCATCCTTCCAATATGTTTTGAAAATAAAGACACATGCTTGTATTTTAGGCAGAAATTCTTAATCAATGCACAATGCGCGCAGTATGACCCGAGAGACCATCAGCTTTGGTTGGGTCATACATCTCTCCTGCAATTGATATGCATGGCAATTCATTGACAATTAATGGATGTCGAATGAAGCAGGTAAAGTTGCCTTTGACAGCTTCAAGTCCCTTGATAACCCCAGTGATGGGAGATCCATAAATCCTTCAATTCGTTTGTTTGCAAGGATAATTTGCCAATTTGTTAATGCAAATGTGATGCAACTGGAGGTGAACCTGAAGTCGTCGCGTTTTCTTCTGAGATTTCTCTAAATAAAACTGAGAGGCTCAGTCAAATATGTGTAGAGGTTTTTGGGGCTATGGAACCGAAACTCCCAAAACTGAAACCGAACCGAATCCCATCTGTTTTGAAAAGCCACCTTTATAAGAACTTGTTATATAATTTCCTGGGACTAGGGAAAAGAATTTAAAATCCTTAAGTTTCTTGCCTAAACCTTTGGGTCTAATAGCTTATAAAACCCTCTGCGCACCGAATGTTAGTCTTGAAGATGGATTCGAACTTCGAGACCGAATCTGCTGCATAATTTGAGAGATTTTCAGACTTAATTTAAATGCACGTTAACCACGACTTGCGCAGACCGATATGTTTCCTTCCAATCCACCGCAATGTCACTTTGTAAGCTATAGCTCGGACTTTACTAAGCCTAGTATTCTGAATTTTCAACAGAATGCTAGTAAATTATTGAAATGTAGACTATGCAGATGGAGTTTATTTATCTTATCAACTTATTTTCCCTTACAACTTCTAAAAAATCAAATTTTATGCATTTTTCAGTTGCCCTTATCCAGTGACCCAAAATCAGAGGAGCCACATGTACCCGAAAAGCGTAAGGCAACCAACATATCAGAAGAAATTCCCACAGCAAAGAAGATAAAATGTGATCCTAAGACTCTGAAACGTCCCGGTTTTACGGACGAGCGATATGATGAAACTTCATATTATATGGAGAATGGTAAACCAATGATTTTTCAATTCTCAAAAACAGAATCAATGACTGTTTTCTCCCCTTATCAGGACTTCGAAAGGTCTATCCATATTTCTTCACATTCACCACTTTCACCAAAGGACGCTGGGTGGGTGAGAAAATCTTGGAGGTATTTGCACGCGAATTTCGTGCCCATCCGGCCGAAGAATATGAACGCAGCATTGAGGCGGGCAAACTGACGGTTAACTATGAAAAGGTGCCGGCAGATTATAGGCTGAAACATAACGATCTGCTGGCCAATATGGTTCATCGGTACGTGGAAAGGATTAACCATATTTTGCAAAAAAAATTATTAATGAAATCATTTTTTGTTTAGACATGAAGTGCCAGTCAGTGCGCAGCCTATTAAAGTGATTTATATGGACGAGGATATTGTGGTGGTGAATAAACCCGCTTCCATACCAGTAGGTATTCAACTGCGTGGGTCTATCACGAATTCATATATAAGGTTGTCAAAAAAGTCTTGCGGTATTTCCGCAAGCTTGTCTTTGCAAGCGCGTAGTTCTAGTTGTATTCGTCGCATCGGTTCACGCTAGAGCTTTTTGGAAAGCTCTTTTTACGCGCTAACACGTGTTTGATTTATTGTTGTTTGTTTTTAGTCGTTCGTGAGTTATAGCGTCGCAAACATGGAGCAATATAAAGAGAAAATACGGCATATTTTACAGTACTACTACGATAAAGGCAAAAATGCATCTCATGCTGCCAATAAAATTTGTGCAGTTTATGGACCCGACACAGTTTCCATTTCCACCGCACAACGATGGTTTCAACGTTTTCGTTCTGGTGCAGAGGTGATCGAAGATGCGCCACGGTCCGGAAGGCCTGTCGTCGAAAATTGCGATAAAATCGCTGAATTGATCGAAAGAGACCGGCATAGTAGCAGCCGTAGCATCGGCCAAGAGCTGGGCATGAGTCATCAAACCGTTATAAACCATTTGAAGAAGCTTGGATTCAAAAAGAAGCTCGATGTATGGGTGCCACACGACTTGACGCAAAAAAACATTTTGGCCCGTATGGATGCATGCGAATCGCTTCTGAATCGCAACAAAATCGACCCGTTTTTGAAGCGGATGGTGACTGGCGATGAAAAGTGGGTCACTTACGACAACGTGAAGCGCAAACGGTCGTGGTCGAAAAGCGGTGAAGCTGCCCAGACGGTGGCCAAGCCTGGATTGACGGCCAGGAAGGTTCTTCTGTGTGTTTGGTGGGATTGGCAGGGAATCATCCACTATGAGCTGCTCCCCTATGGCCAAACGCTCAATTCGGACCTGTACTGCCAACAACTGGACCGCTTGAATGCAGCACTCATGCAGAAGAGGCCATCTTTGATCAACAGAGGCCGAATTGTCTTCCATCAGGACAACGCCAGGCCACACACATCTTTGGTGACGCGCCAGAAGCTCCGGGAGCTCGGATGGGAGGTTCTTTTGCATCCACCGTATAGTCCGGATCTCGCACCAAGTGATTACCACCTATTTCTGTCCATGGCGAACGAGCTTGGTAGTCGGAAGTTGGCCACAAGAGAGTCCTGTGAAAATTGGCTCTCCGAGTTTTTGGACAATAGGGAAGCGAGCTTCTATAAGAGGGGCATTATGAAGTTGGCATCTCGTTGGGAACTCGTCATCGAACAAACCGGAGCATATTTGACTTAAATCGCATTATTATAACCAATTTTATGAACAATTGAAAATTCAATAAAAATGCCGCAAGACTTTTTTGACAACCTTATATATACAGCAATCGGCAATATCTGGTTTCTCTTCCAGTTAGTTTGCCAAGTGAATTTCTGGCTTAATTAATGAGTTTAACTAAAATGTCACAATAAAACTGCCTTTACACTTGTCATATATCTCTAAAAAGTCGATTGTCATATTTCTCTAATTCTCTCTTATCAAATAGAACCTATTCTATTTCATCACAAAAGGCTAAATTTTCTCAATATTTAGAGATATTTGCTTTGCTATTCCAATATTGTCAGAGAATCTCTTTAGAGATATATGACAAGTGTAAAGACAGATAGCATCTCCGATCACATAAACTATATATAATATATATTCCGGAAAAACACGGCAAGCTAAGTTAATACAGCCATATCCGTCCGTTTTAAAGCTATCTTGAGCAAATTTTCGAAGTCTAGCGATACATTTAGACCATACTTCTGAAAGAACCGGCTAGATGGGATGAATATAGCAATATGAAATGAGCATTGGGAAAACAAGTTTAGGCGCCGATTTCACATCTTCTATATAGATAGCTGTCTGTCACAATAAACTAACAAATAACAGAGAAAAATTTAAGCATATCTAGAGGATCATAAGTTGAAGAAGACGGCCCTCAGTGAGAAACACTTATTAGTTATTTTAGTCATAAGTTTTTTATGCTCATTTATATTTTTACCAAATTTGATCAATATTGAAAATCTATATAGTATTTCTGCTGTTGGAACAATGTGTCGAAAAAGTAGTTTTAGTGAGAAAACCTTTTTAAATCGTTCTAATGGAAACTATTCCAAACTTCGTATTCATTACTTTTCCAAGTTCTTTCATGACTTCACAAAAAATCGGACAACTATAAAGTAGATCTGCCATAGGAACAAAATCAAATTTTATGCTGAGCGTATAATTTCATTGGTACAGAGTATGTTTTAGTCGGGCCCGACCGACTTACTTTCTTGCCTTTTTATAATTCTATGAACTACGATCCAAATTGGACAACTGTATCGTACAGCTGTCATAGGAAAGTCGAAAAAGTAATTCCAGTGGAACAAATCTTGTAATTTATTACATGATTCCCCAAAGAAAAGAGTAGTTCTATCGGGAGAAAAACGGTTTGTCTTTCAATGAAAAGTTTCCAAACTTCGTATTCATTAGTTTTCTAAGCTTATGTTGTTTGATTTCCCTATAACGCGACTATCGATCGTCCGATCTTCACCATTTCTTCGGCGGATCGATAAATAATACAGATAACAGAAGGAACGAGCCTTCTATCTATAGAATTGTGAGAGATGTGGCTTTATGTGGTCGAAGATGCTTCCTCCTAGCTACTTTTGCACAAACTTAATCTACTCTGTGTATCTTTGGAATATGCCTGACATATCTAAAATGGATGTCAGCTCTTTGCTCAAATGCAGGCTAAAATCTAAAGGGTTCAACGGGGACTACCGTTAAGTGGGATCTGCCAATTTCAAGCAATGCAAACTAACCTAAGAAAATCCTACCTCCATTCCCCTAAAGGTACACCCGTGCGGCCGTTATCGACATAATACTGCCGTTTTTATACTAGCCAAAGAGTATAATCTAAAAAACCTGCGTACAATACATCGATTGGATCGTCTTACCTCTGGTCTGCTGCTCTTTGGACGTAATGCTAAGAAAGCCAGAGAATTGGAGCAACAAATCCGCAATAGACAAGTACAAAAGGAGTATGTTTGCCGCGTGGAGGGTAACTTTCCCGAGTAAGTACCTAAAAACACAAAAATTAAATGGAAGTCAATTGTAATTGCTTATATCTTCCAGCGGCATCATCGAGTGCAATGAGCCCATTGAAGTTGTTAGCTTTAAGATTGGAGTTTGCAGGGTTTCTCCAAAGGGTAAAGACTGTAAGACAACATTTCAGAAAGTTTCCCAAGTTGGGGACTGCAGCATAGTGCTATGCAAACCACTGACCGGACGTATGCATCAGATTCGAGTACACTTGCAGTATTTAGGTGAGTCTGAGAACATAAGTGAAAAGATCACAGTAATTATATCTACATTTTTTCTTGACAGGCTATCCCATTGTCAATGATCCCCTCTACAATCACGAAGTGTTTGGACCATTAAAGGGGCGTGGCGGTGATACGGGAGGCAAAACGGATGAACAATTGATAAATGATTTAATTAAAATTCATAATGCTGAGAACTGGTTAGGCATCGATGGCGATGTGGATGTTAGTTTGGGCGCCAAGCCCTTGGCGCCCTTGATTGAGTCGAACTCAAATGTGGCGAGTGAACGGCAAACTGAAGACAACTCTTCAATCAGTGTCAGCCCTGAGGTAGGTGTAAATGCGAGGGTGTATATCACCATAGCAGCAGAAGAAGCAAGGTTTTATCTGTATTCTTGGTTCAGTTTTACAATTGCCAATCTTCATCCATTGCTTGTTCAAAGTATACAACCGCCGTCCACTTATTTCCTCTTTGGAGTACTTTCCCAGCAAGACCTTGCTCCCGTTTTTTCTTCCAATTTCTTCATTAAATATGGATTTTTTTTGCTTTTCTAGCTGACCATTTCCACACAAACCGGCCATGAGGAACCAGATTGCTCTCTTGATGCAACTAAACTCACCGCAGATCCGCACTGTTATGAATGTAAACTCAACTTTAGAGATCCCGAAGAGAAGGACTTGATTATGTATCTGCATGCTTGGAAGTATAAGGCAAGTTTAGCTTACAATTGTCTTCATTTACACATCTTAATGATCAAATCTGATTTCATTTTAGGGCATTGACTGGGAGTATGAAACAGAACTGCCAAACTGGGCTTGCAAAGAGCTGCCGGGTTACGATTTGCTTTGAGCAAGCAACCTGGAATGGGTTTAAGTACCTGATGACTGGATTACTTAATTGTTTCAATAAAGAACTAGCAGAGGCCACTCACAGATAAACATTCTAAGTTAGGATTTCTATAATTATAATGTTGCAGAAATTGTTACATAGAAGGGTTGTTACCTTATTATGGGATGCTAGATAGATTCCTGAACGGCAAATCTTGTACAGTAATAGAGAAAGGCTATTGCTCCAGTTTTGGGAGTACTAAAGCTGGGTCCGTCAAAGCTGTGGGTAAGAAAAGTTACCCTGATGTAAACTCCGAGGATTCAGGCTCTGTCGCTCTGTAGACCAGTAAACTGATTATGCGATCTCAAGCTCTATAATATAAATACCTAGGATGGATTTTTGACAAACGTCTAACCTCATAGAATCCTAAATCTAAAAATCGTTTCTCGCTCTAAAACCAAGCTCGGGATTTAACTGTCTTTTGTGGCCCTTAATATGTGTGTCTCACTTTTACATGAAACTATAGATCAGTAGGAGCTAATTCCTGGTAGACGCCTGCGTGCCCTTGTCATTGAACCTTACCTTGAAGTCTCTTGGTTTTTGGTATGCCTCTGCGATGCACTAGGGGCGGCGAAATTAGAGAAGTTTCTAGGTTCTAGAATGATGCCTTAGATCCAGAAAGGCATGATGACACTAAGGGCCGATTTCTCATCTTCTTAACAGCTCCTATGTGTCAGATAAGCTTAGATTTTGCTCTGTTATTTGTAGGTTTATGTGACAGATAGCTCTATGTAGCGGAGAGCATCTAAACACCGTTACAAGTCTTGAGTACCCAAACGAGCTCCTTCGCCGTCAGGTTGAGCTCTTATATCCAAAGAGATTCGGTTCACAGTAAAATGAAAATCGGAATTCCAAGCTGGAACCGGTTCAGTTGAAAACCGCTGGGCAGCCCCGGTTCTAAGTGTTTAATTTTGATATGGAAAATAAAAAGACATCTTAACAATTAGTAAAAAAAAAAACAACAGCCAACTCTACGAAGTATCCATCATCTTGAGATGTGCCTCAGTTAATATACATTTGGTCATGTAACAGGAACAAGGCATTGGATGTTCCTCAACATTCGGATCGAGTAGCTCCACTTCCAGATTATATTTTCGTCCATCGTTTGGACTGCGTTTCATGCAGATTTGAAAGGCCACCGGCGCTTTTTCATCCAGATTTTCACACGAATCCTCGGGCATTACCACCACGCACTGTTTCCAGTGCGTTTCGGGTGCCAGCGGAGAGGTACTCAGCACCACCGGCGTTTCTTCACCCGGAAATCGCACCTCAAACCAGATGCAGAAACCTTGATGTTTGCCTGCCGTTTGTGTGGCCACCACTTCCTTAAACTTAATCTCATCCAACTCTCTAGCATCCACATCCATTAAATTCATCCAATGGTAGACCACACCCTCGTGTAGCAAATCTTTTGAATTCAGTTGTGTGATCTCTGGTTTGGTGGACTTTTGCATACGCAATTTACTGGCAAATCGATCCATTTTCACGCCATCCACATTGCTCCAGTAGTCGAATAGTGAGGGCAGCGAGCAGGGTGAAACGAAAATGGTGCATTCAGTGGGAAACATCAGGCCGTCTGGTTTGAGGAATTTGTCTCTGGCAAAGAGCACGGAATCCAGCATGCCTTCATGCAACAGATAGAAACCCATCCATTCGGACACAATGATATCCACCTTCTCGGCTCCGCTGGGTAAAACGAAGTCCTCCACCCGCGATTGGATGACCTTAACAACGCTGGTCAGCCCGTTATCCTCTATCAGTTCCAGGGCAATTTTAGTGGCCAGATTAGAGGCTTCAATGGCATATACGAGGCGGGCTCCTGCTTGGGCACAGAATGAAGACAGTATACCAGTACCGGCACCCACATCCAAGACTACTTTGTCTTTGAACAAATCTTTGTTTCCCAATATCGCATTGTAGTAAGCCTCCTGGCGTGGCCGATCCTTAAGCATTAGCTCGTGGACCTGTAAATTGAGGTGATGCTGATGATACAACTGTAATGGCTAGTTTTAAGGCTTACCTCCAAGTTCTCATATTCCGCAAAGTACTGCTCAATATTCTCCATTTAAAGTTTAAATCAAATCAAAATAACTTTTAGGAAATCTACCGCGTGCAGAAGATGTTTGCAGCCCTGGCACAGTACTTAGAACTAGGAACTTATTTATGAACTGGAACTAGTTCTCCGGCAGCCAACTCCGCAACGATACTTAGGGCTGGGCAGAGCTTAGCAGCTGTTTTACCACAACAAATAAAATTCCACGTAGAAATTAAAACAAATCGACGAGTTGGAATTTCATTAATGTACATCCTGCCTGATAAAATCATTGAGAAATGGACATACAGCATAGAATAAGCTCATTGGACACCAGCACAACTGAAAAAGTAGACGAGGCACTTCTGCGAATAGCCGAGGAAGAGGTAGACCCAGATGGGAACCGTCCAAAACCGCTAACCACAAATTCTTTAACCAATTTCCAGGCAAATGTAGACGCCCTACTGGACACAGTCTCAAAACGGCAATGCCAGATTGAGGCCAAAATGAGTGGCATTGGGCGGGCCATGGCTTCGCTACAAACCGTGGACAGCGACTCCAATAAATTGAACATGCAAATTGTTAATACCGCGCAATTGGCGGAGTCCGTGAGCGCCAAGGTGCGTCGCCTGGACTTGGCCCGTTGTCGTGCCTCCGAGTGTCAGCAGCGTGTACACGATTTGATAGACCTGCAACTGTGCAGCCAAGGCGTGGTCAAGGCCATCAGTGAGGAGGACTACGAGAAGGGTGCCGGACACATAGCCAGATTTCTGGCCATGGATCAGCAACTATTGCAGCGCACAGCAGACGATGTGCAGGGCTCCATCACCTCTGTAAGCGATGCAGTTTCCACGCTCGAGGTTGCCACCGAAAAGATGAGAGATTTGATCTCCAAGCGCTTTGATGAAGCCGTCAAAAACGACGATTTGGCCTCAGTGGAGCGGTTTTTCAAAATATTTCCCCTGGTTGGCTGCCATCGGATGGGCATTGAGAAGTTTGCCGCCTACATTTGCCTCAAGTTGTCGGCCAAAGCCCAGAAGGAGCTGCGCAATACACAGGACATAGCCAAAGCGGAACGTCGTCTCCAATTGGCCTATGCCGATCGTTTGACCGCAATTCTAGAGAATTTTGCACGTGTGGTGGAGGTCAATCAGCCGATTATAGAAGCCTTCTATGGACAAGAGTGAGTAACCCTCTCAAAATGAGATTTAATTTAACTGTTTTCTTACAGATCTTCATCCCTGATCGACATGATTGCCATACTGCAACGCGAGTGCGATACAGAGGTCAAAAATCTATTGCTGGAGTTCAATAAGAACAGACAGATCCAGTACCGCATCAAGCAGGTGCATGAGAGTGCCCAAAGGTCCAGCAATGCAACTGCCGCCAGTAACACCATACAGTCGTTGGGTCACTACCGGAAACCCTCGGGGGGATCAATTGATAAACTGAATCCCAAGGAAATTGATGCCATTATAGCTGAGATCACCGTCATGCATTCCAGAGTGGAGTTGTACTATAGATTTATGCGTCGTCGCATGCAGGTACATAGATATTCTTGGATATTTGTGTATTTGATGGCTAAAGTTTTGCCATTTTGTAGGTCAATGCTGAGACTTGTGTGCCAGAGAAGGAAGATCAGAAGAAGATAATGGACAAGTATGAGAAAATTGTCAAGGATTCGGATCTGAGTCGTCAAATGCAGGAAATTCTGGGCACTTATTTGCTATTCGAGAGGTAAATTTGAATGACGTGGCCCGTCAGTCTATGTGCTCCGCGGAAAGAAACATATCCGTCCAAATTTGTCAATCAAAACATACATTCTTATGTCCTCTCACAGATATTTCATGGAAGAAAGCGTCCTTAAAGCCATTGGACTGGATACTTTTGAAGCCGGCCAGCAATGCTCCTCCATTGTGGACGATGTATTCTTCATCTTACGCAAATCCATACGCCGTTCGTTGACCACACAATCCATTAACGGCACCTGTGCCGTCATTAATAATGTTGCCTCGTGTCTGGATGGTGATTTTATAGCTGCACTCAAGGCGCCCCTAAAAAATGGTTATCCCTCGGGCTATATCGACTTGGCGCAAGCCTACAATGCCATACAGACGACCCTGCAGCAGGGTAAATTACATTCCACAGATGCGGACCGGGGACGTGCCAATTTCCTGGTTCAACTGAATAATGCCGACATGTCAACGGAATATATAGAAACACTGTGGCAGACAATGGAACAAGAGATAGCGGGTGCATTTCCCAACATGAGTTCGGTGGAGCGACAGTTGTTGGACAGTTGCCTGATGGAATTGAAGGCGGTGCGAGATGCTCTCAAGGCGACAGTGGACTTTGGCATGCAACAGTTGAGATCGAGCGCCATTAAGCCACGCATAAATCCTTGGATTGATCAGTTCCTAAACTATAGTCATCATCTGACGGAGGTGGGTGTTGTCCTGGACTGTTGAAAAATTTGATTTATATTTGATTAATTGCAGGAGGAACTGGCCGCCTATGAGGCGGGAGAAACATTTGTGCAGTTTTTCATAGTGCAACTGGACGGCTTATTGAATTCCTTTAAAACTGCCCTGAGTCCTCGGAATTATGATGCGCTGGTTAGCATATTGGCCACTGAAGTCACCCTGCGACTGGAGCGTGCCATCAAGAAAACCAGCTTCAATCGAGTGAGTAAAGATTCCATAGAATCCATCGAAATATCAATATATAATGTTTGTTTCTAGCTTGGTGGACTTGTGCTGGATCAGGAGGTGCGTGCACTGGGCACATATTTAACTGGCGCCACTTCCTGGTCTGTGAGGGATAAAATGACGCGTTTATCACAGATAGCCACACTCTTAAATCTGGAGAAGGTAGCCGAGCTTTCAGAATATTGGAATCCCGAGCACAACACGGACATGCCATCTTGGCGTCTGTCATCGAACGAAGTTCGCACCATTTTAACTCTAAGGTAAGCGAGCATTAAAATCCATTACCGTAAAACTTTATCATTTTCGTTGCCTTTATTCAGAAACGATTTTCGCATTGAGGACATCAAACGATTGCAGCTCTAAGCTTGATTCATCTGACTGTGCTAGTATTGGGACCAGCACTAAACCAACGATTGTAGTCCAAACGCAGTAGCAGCTGTGACAGGGGACCCAAACAGGATGCTGTCTTGATGTCCACCAACAATTGGATTAGGCTGGCTATTAACATTTCAAATCTGCAATAGAAATACATATATATATATATAAACATTCGTATAGAAGAAGACATGAGAGAGGCGACCAAGTAAGTATAACTTTGTTTATGGGTTATCCCTGCTCACAGCTACTGCCCGGCGACCTAGTTTTTACAAGTTTAAAGCAGACAAAAGCGAAATCATCACGGGATAACGAAATGACAGTTTATGGTATAACATCAAGGGATCATGACAGGCGTACTTTGTTCTGCACAAGTGCAAACACCGGGGACGGAAGCAGCGAATCGCTATACAGGTACGTGCCAGACATAGAAAAAGACACAAATCGACATTAACAACCTAATGCAGAACACGGTGACATGACAAAACGCCCACGGACAAAAGGCCCATATAAAAAATTTCAATCACTGCTGCTTTGAAATATAACTCAGAAATTTTCTGGGCGAAATGTCCGGACAAAAGGCCCATGGGCGTAAAGTCCGTGTTCGAATTTAGATGACATTGAAAGCTCAGGAAGACTTAACCAATTATTGCTTTCCATACTGTTCTACAAGTCGATTCAGGCAGACGATTTTGAAACCATCGGCCAGCATATTCTCTGTTATCCATTTCGGCACATTTAATGCAAGTTTTTGGCTGCATGCAGGGTTGAAACACAACAGGACTTAATAATTGTACAAATCTTGGAAAAAACGGTCGGATCAATAGCTCTAGCTCTGCATCTTCGTCGTTTCTTGTTCCTTTCGTGCATTGGCACCCATTAATGTCACGATATATTGCAGATGCCTGGCAGCAATTTTCATAGCACACGTATCTCTTAAGCATCGCCCCATTCTTCATATAAGACGTCTTGAACTTATAAAGTTGATAATCTTCCTTAATATGTAAGAGGCAGCTATTTCGTACTGCACCCTGCGCAGAAACTCAAATTCCAGCGAACTCTCAATTTTCTTTTTAATTTGTTGGTTTTTTTTTTAAACTGGGCGAAAAGTCCGACGAGAAGTGGGCTGGGCCTCGTTATGTCCGAAATTAATGTGGACATAAGGCCCATAACATTTTTGAGTTTAATTTCGATGCTTACTACGATTATTTTTGATATGGGCCTATTGTCCGTGGGCGTTTTGTCATGTCACCGCAGAACACTCAAACCAGGACTGATGCCTCGGTGATATGCCGATGATATTGATGTTATCGGCCAATACGAACAGGCGTTGGACAAGGCGTTTGTAGAGAACGTGAAGCAGTCAGAACTATTGTTCGGAGGAAGACAAATTCCTTAACCACCTTGAAGTTGAAGTCTCCTATTGCAACAGCTTGTCAAGACGCGTAGGCTCACTGCGAGTTGATAATAGGTCTTTAGTCTTATACTCATGTACTGCTAAGCCCATGCGTATTGACTGCATCTCTAGCTCTGAGAACGCCTAGTCAATCAACATCATCGACATATGCAAGTAGCATTAACACTTTCATAAAGATGGTGCCCGATCTCCTCCCATTTTACACTGGTGTAGCAGATTAAAGAAGTCACACGACACAGTGTCACTCAGCCTAAAAACTCGTTTGATATCGAATGGAGAGGTTCATACCTATCTTGAAAGAGACTTGTAATGTAAATGCTAAAGTCTTCAAATCAACCATTATAGCCCAATACTTTACCTTTCCTCCAACCGCTCGGCTTCTTTGATAGTTTCATCAGATTCAGGCGGCGCTGAGGCATTGCTCAAGGTGGCAAACTTCTCGCATATACTAAACAGTTCCAGTATAGTTCCATGTACCGGGTTTTGTGTTTGGCATGGTGTATCGGTTGTATTCAATTTCGCTTCATTTTCATCGGAGAGCAGAAAACACTGTGACAAAACATTGGCCAGAAATATGGTGTGAGCTCTTTGCATTTCCTCGAAATCGACTTTATTCCGTATGGTGTTCATCAGTATACCGAATTGACCTGCAACATAACAACGAGTACACTTAATACACATTTTAAGCCATGATTAAAGTCTCTGCTTACTTTCCAAAACATCGACTTGTATGTAATACTGCAGATTGTCTAGGAAAAACATCAGATGATTGCGCAGATTCACAAGCGTCATGTTAAGCTTGCCCGTTGTTTTGGCTGTCCATGTCTGGCTGGCCCACACACGTTGCAAATCAAACTGAAGCTTACGCACGATGAGTAGAAAGCGAAATACTCTGTTGTAACGCTCAATGGCAATGGGTGAGAAGAGCAGATTCAATGGCCATTTGTAAATGTATTTGAGGTGCAGTGTTTGCAGGACTTCAAACTCGCAACTTTCATCTGGATCAATGTCTTGCTTCTGTACCGTCAGCTTGAAATTCTCCAGGTCCTCGCTAATGCCCCTGACAGCAGCTGCCGCCTGTAAATATTCCACTTTAGCTACATATTTCACATATTATTTCAACTCTCACCTCAAAGCTCCTGGTGTAGTTTATGGAGCTCCCTTCAGTTTCGCGTTCTAAGCTAGGATTTATTTGCGTTAAGAACTCAAAATAGAATTCGCCGCGTCCCAACAGGTAAAAGTCTTTGACCAAACCCATTTGACCCTCCAGATCCACCTCGTTGAGGGCTATTTCAGACAGACGCATGCTGACATATTTCTTGATCTCATTTATGGCACTTTCCACATGAATCACATTGATTTTCTCCTCATTATTCAGATCCTCAATCATTTGAAAGAACTTGGACTCTTTGCCAATCCAAAGCTCGCTCACATCATCGCGGCCTATTTCGTCCATTTTCATGGACCAAAGATCATTCTTGTTTTTGTTGGCAAAGTTGCGATTCATTTTGAAGATGAGAACTGTTTGTCCAATGAACAGCACCTTCTCCGCCGTAATCGAGGACAGAAATCCAGGCAATTGTTGCATGTTGATTTCATACTGCCAAATGTAATCCTCTGCATTTTTGGCCAGGTTCTACGAAATCAAAAATTAAAAGTTGTGGCATTAAAGCAGCTGCCCATGAGCTTACCAATTGGGTGATGTTGGCAGCAGAGGATTTTCCCGAGCTATCGGGAGAGTCTGCCTCTCTTTCCCGTGGTGTAAATTTGATAAAGAACTCCGAGTGCTCGTCTTCGATCACCCCAAACAGCAGCCAGTGGGCCAGATACGAGAAGAAGGCATATTTAACCTGTTTAACAACTCTGCAGGATTTGTATTACAAAAATGGTACAAGAATCCTATCAATCAAATACTTGCTTGTTAATAATACAATCCAGTTGGGCGTCTCCATGCTCGGACTGTTGATGCAGGTTGCTAAGCAGGGCACAGCCGTGTAATTTCTGCATTTTCACTTCACGAATTAGTTTACGGAGCAGCAGCACAATCGGTAATTGCATTTGGAGTGCATCGTAGACGAACACCAGCGAATTTTGCGTACGCTTACGGCAATACACCTCCAGTCGAGTAATCTCATCATAATAGTCCTCCAGGGCACTCTCCACACCCTTGGCAAACTGTATCAGGTAGAAGCCATAGACCAATTCTGCAATACACACCAAAGGGATGAAAGTTAGGCAGTTTCAATCACCATAAGGTCAAGGACTTACCCTCCTCGCCACTACTGATCACCTGGTCGCGCTTATTCACGGCCAGCTTACATAGTTTGGTAAATTCCGCCACTTCATGGGTATAACTGATAATGTTTAAAATCTCCATGAAAATTTCACGCTCGCAAGGATGTATGAAATGGTTAACAGCATCCGAGGACTAGAAAGAGTTGAAGTTGAAGAAGAGTTGATATAGATAACATTTCCATTCGTTTACCTACCAGGAAGCCCTTCATGGCCATGCCATTACGGCTGTCGCTCAGGCACGACAACAAGATGTCGTGTATCATATCGATTAAGATTTATTTGCAATAAATATTTATATTTTGTTGAGCATTTGCGCCGCGCAGGGCTGCAAATTTTTAAGTTCACGGCTCACTGGTTCCGGTTCAAAAACGTCATTCTCACTTGTTCCGTTTGCTGCAGAAGCGAGTGTAATCACTTTGAGTTGTCACTGTCAATTAGAGATGAGCAATATTGGCCCAATAGTGACTTAGTCACTGTGATTTCGAAAATTAAGAAGTGTAATTTTATCAGGCCGCTTTAAGAAGTTGTCTTTGAATTCCGTAGCATCCTACGCATTTGTAGCTAGTTTAGCTAATTTCACACCAGATCTAGCTTTTAAAAGTAAGGTCGAAAAGCTGGATCTACTCGGTTTTGGCGGAAGCTCGAAAAATACAATCAGCATTTATCGGAAAGCACATATCATTAATTTCTACCAGTATTTTATATTATTCAGATCTGTTATTGAGTCCGAATTTAGCGTCTAATTGTTGACTATATTGATGGTTATACTTTAATCTCCTTCTTGAATCCTCCCACAGAACTTGACCACACTTTCCCGTCAAGTCTTGTCAATTCTTTGAACCTCTCTCTCTCGACAAACGTTCTCCAGGGTTAGCCTTTTTTGCAATATAGCTGTTATATATTTCCAATCCTACTCCAGTAGTAGTTGGTCTCTCGTGAGGACGTCTTTGAGGCTAGCTCTCTATTCCGTTTAGTCTTTTTTATTATTTAGAAAAGGAAACAATTTATTTAACATTCTACAATATATATCTCAGTCAAACTTAACATCTAAATACCATTTGCATAAATGTCCGGTTAAAATTGTTCAAAGCGAGCAATTTGAAGCGGAAATTTCTTTCGCTTATTTTACATCCAGCTGAGTCCCTAACCCAAAAGCCGTTGCAATCGACACTGCAGCTCCTTAAGTGAATGCTGCAAACGACTGGTGTCTGGCTTCTGATAGCAAATATTCAAACAGGCAGCGACTATGTCTTGGGCCTTGCCAATAATTCGTCTTCTGGATGAAGAAATTTTAATGTTAGACTTTGCTTATGTTTTTTCTTCAATGCAAACTTACTTGGAACGGTACCAGATGGCCTGAGCATTATCAGCCAGCAGGGAAACCACACGCACAGCCGATTGTATTAAATGCCACTCGTTACCTTCATTGGCCCAAATTCGTTCGTTCATGGATATCATTCTGGAAGGGAGTGCGGTTTAGATATGTAACCCAACTCTTGTTTAACAGCTCTTTCTACTCACCTCGAGTAGTATTCCAATAACAGTTCGACATCCAGATCCATGGCAACCAGCTTTTCGGGTACCGTCCCCTCCGGCAAACGTAGTTGACACGCCTTAATCTCCAGCTCTCGTATAAGAAACGCAAACGGAAAACAGGCGCCCGATTCACCAAATTCACGCACCAACAGTTCAATTTTGCAAAACAGCTTGATGCTGCGCTCGTTTACGGTGCCGGGACCATCCACCACGCTATTGATAATATTACCCCAAACCGACTCAATCAGCAGGGGATCATTGTGATGGGAACAATTGAGTATGGACAATTGGCACTCCCACAAATCGAAGGGCTCTGCAAAATGTTGATACAGCTGTGTGATATCATAGAGTGCATAGTTTAGTTCCTTGACAGCCTGACTGGCCTCTGGATTGGGATTCGAGTGGGCCAGGGCGGTCATATCCACCAAAACGGCTTTTTGCACACGCGCAATCTCCAGCTGCAAAGAGTGTAGAGCTTAGTTTTCGGTTAGCTTAAAAAGCACAAGTAATTTACCTTATCCTCCAGTTCTTTAAGAAATATGCCATTGGTAATGGAGGAGCCCACATTTTCATTTCGCATACACATCACCGCACGCACCAAGTATTCAATGCGCAGCTCCAGCGATATATTTTCACTACGTGTCATGGCCAAATTGTCTAGGATCTGTGCCGCCTGCGAGTGATGACCATTCTTCTCATAGTATTTCCATAATAAATCAATTAAAACCACATTCTCGGGATTGCGGGTAACACTGCGGCGCAGGAACTCGCCCAATGAGGGCTCAACCACGTCCAAAAGTTCGCTCAGCATGTCGTGTGACAGCAACCACTCGTAGAGGGTCACATGCATGAGGGGATCCTTAATGCGTAGCGTTTGCTTGGCAATCTTTGGAATGCTCGGATGCGATTTGTTGGCCAGCTCATGACCTGGGTTGGCATTAGCACTGGTACAGTTGAGGTAGAAGGGTCGCGTCGAGTCCTGATCGTTTTTACGATTGCAGTGCGTTTGATACACATGATCCAGCATCAACTGCACCTCCTTGTAGAAGTTCATGCTGAAATGTGAGGGGGGCGAAAATGAAGTACTGAATGAAGCTAAGTCCAGTTTCTAGTACTTACCGTGTGGCCAGACAGGTATAGCCCTCACGATCCTCCGAGGGTTCATCATTGTTGTAAAAATGTATGCCCACCTCTTCGGGATCACTCTTGGCTGCACATACGGCAGCCAGTTCGATGACTCCCTCAAAGAAATCCGCTGCTATAAACTGCTGACAGATGCTGTGCAGCGGTAGGGTGGGTGCCGCATCCTTACACATCTGCAATGTGGTACGCAATGTATGTTCCTTTTCGGCGGGGGATGTACAATTCTTGGCACTCATTAGCAACTCGGTGGCTTTGTATGTGACAGCATCCTCGTGTCTATACAGATTGGGACACATCTCGCGCAAGTTAGCAGACACCTCGGTCACACTTGCCTTGTCCTTCAGATAGAAATTGATCAGCGAGATGATGAGAAAAGCGCAAACTTCGGACCGTGTTAGCAACAGATCCCGGAATGTGCAACACTTCAACATCTTTTGATGCTCGGGATTGAGTTGTAGACAAAGCAATTGGAACTGATGCTCGTTTAGGATGCTCCACAGTGATAATACCTCGCAGGCGTGTTCTGTGTTCAATAAATTCACTTAATCTTGATCTTGGGTGAACATTTTAGATTCCACTTACTGACAAACAGGTTCAAACAGGTCAGCGAACGCTTCTCCTCAATCTGAGCCTGCTCCGTAATGTTACGCTGATCGCTCAAAGGTAAGTGACCATTCGACATGACCAGTGTGCTGTAGCCATTCGATCTGCCCAAATGACTGTCATACGGCAAACGGGTGGAGGCTGTGGGAAGAAGAATGTTTGTTATTATAATAAAGAGCAGCTCCTCTTCATACTTACATGAAATATCATGCACGGAATGCTCTTCCAGGAACTTGCGCAGAGAACGCAAATCGCCCAGTAAGAGACTGCAATCGTCTAGGGTAAGTCTGGAGCATAAATTCTCATCCACACAATGCAATTGCCAGATGGAACGTAACAAACGCGAGACATATAGATACAAGCCATCGTGTTTGGCCGAGAATACAATGGATGAGGCATTCTCCGCCGGGGTCTGCTGTAGCTGAGGCTGTGCAACTGTAAGTGAATACATCTGATTAACAAAACTGTTTTGCTTTACCTTCAGTTTAATACTCACTCGGACTTATGGGATGAGTGTACTGTGCAGCGTTGGGGCCGCTATTTGGCATTGGTGTGGACATAAACATGGGCATGGCGCGCTCTCGACCCGCAGCTGCTGCTGTCATATTGTGTCCACCCATTGTTTGATTGATAAACTTTTGATGTTGATAGTGCGGTTCGCCTCCATACAGCATAAACGCCTGGGTGGCCCACAGTGCCATATCACCGCCACGAAACGCTTCCGAAGTGGCCAGCAATAGAGCAGTGGCACATGCCTCACGATCGCCCTGCGTTTGAAAGAACATCTTCACCTCCTCATGATGCGGTCCATTGCAGGCCAACAGCACCTGCTGCAGTATGTCCGGCGCCTTTAACAGCTCAATGATGTGTGTACCCTGATTGGTGAGCAAAGCCATTTTACGTGGCGTGCGTGCATTGTACAGTGGTGACTTGCGGTGACTGCGTTGCGGATCATACACCTCGGTCAAGCCCCAAACAATGCCATCAAGTCCAGCCAGGGCAGTTGATTCCACCAGATAGCTAAAATTGATAAACGGCGCCGAACTGACAGACCATAGTAGGTCCTGCTCCTGCTGTTGCGTGGTAACCATCAGCATGGTACCTTCGCTATAGTGGGCCGAATGCACTTGCTTGGGTTTATTGGTAGTGGCATTGGGCGTGTAGCCAGGCGGTAGACGCACATGCAGTAGATACAAGCCCTTTGGTGTTTCGGCATCCCCCTGTAGATTTGATGGAGTTGTGGTTTGAACTATGCCGCCATAGTTGTCCGTTTGCATGTAGGATGCAGCATTGCTGGCCGCTGCCTGTGTTACATTTAGCGATGTGGTGGAGAAATACAGACGTACGCCGCACTGCGTAACAGCCAACAAGTGCATGCCTTTCGAGTCGTCTGCTTTAAGGGGACAAATTGCTTTGACGCCTTTGAAAATCGAAGGATCCACAGTTCTGAAAGTAGCCCCACACGCATTGTTAGGTTAGTTGAGACGGGTAGCTTCACCCACTTACTTGATTAGGCTGACAGCTTGACTGGCAATATCATTTTGGCTTATCTTGCCCAGCCTTCGCGCACTCGTGTAATCCGTTCCAATGTCCCAGGCTTCGATCGAACTTCTGCCAGTGAGCACGTAAAGCAGCTTACGGCTATTATCTATGGCTATACGTTCTATAGGATCCACTTCCTGTAAACGTTTCGGAATTTCATCATTATTTACCGAAAAATTTGAATAATTTTCTACTCACCGAAAAAACTTTGAGGAAACTGGGCACCATATAAGACACCAGACCCTGCGACAGGTTCACCTTTTTACATCGTTTGCCAAACCAACTTGATTCGGCCTGATAATAGATCTCATAGAGGCAACCATCACGGCCGCCCAAAAAGATGCGACCATCCTCGGTGCCCTGGATGACGCTTATGGACACATTGTCGGTGCCAATCACAAATATGGGTCGGTTCATGACCTGCATCTCATTGTAATTGTGGCTGTGCGTCACTCCCTCCTCACCGAATGTTACACCCAGAACAACCACCTCAATGGGTGTGGTCAACACCAGCAGATACTTGACATCCTGGACAAAAACTCCCGCCTTGGGCTTTACCAAGCCCACGCTCACAATCAAATGGCTAAGACCGTCATAGTACGCCACATCGCGTCCCTGATCGTAAGTCCAAATGTAAATCTCTGAATCAATGGTTAGCCAGGCACGTCCAATTTCTGGAAACAAGCCCATGGAGCAGTGACATTTGATATCTGCAAGGAGTTAAATTCTATATTTTGGCCAAAGATACTGTGTTGTGTCTAGCTTACGCTTGAAGTGCTCCAAAATCTCATTCGGAATGGATGTTTTGGATACCGTCCGCAATTGTTTTAGGTTATGTGTATCATCGGAGGTCAAATGCGCCAGGCTTTGGTAGTCGTGATCGTTGAGTCCGCTCATCGTGGCTCTGCCATGTTGAGTCACTCCTGTTAACTGTAAGCAAATGCAACTTGTAGCTTTTCAAAATGAACGTAAGATTATATGTGCATGTCTTAACACACCTCCAACAGCCCCGGCTTCTGTCTGTCTCGACTGTCGTGCCATTCCAGCATGCTGCCCGCCGTCATCAGAAAGTCCTGTTGTTGCAATTGTGTGCCATTCATTGTGTTCGTTTTAGTTTTCTATGTAATCACCGCAGAATTATTTAATTAAAACTAAGAGACGATGGTGAAACACAATAAAAATTAGCGCGAAATGCAACCGGCTGGACCACAGACGCCGTCTAGAGATGGACCATTCATTGTAACGAGTCAACCGAACCAACTCAAGAACACTTAATTGCTTTGACCTTGAGAGTTTTTGAAACTGAAAAGTATAAAGAATTTAAAAAAATATTTGTAAAAAAAAGAAATCAATGTTCATTTTGCAGCGGTTTCTAAATGGCTTGCACACCACTAAGATTTTCATAGTACGGCAACGCTGCAAAGTGACAGCCATATCGTTCATAATGAATCAGTTCTTTGCATGAACCAAAAATAGGAGTGAAGTGGATCTTCAAAAATCTATTTGACTAGAAAACAGATTAAACACACGTTTTTTAAAATAAGTACTTGAAATAGAATTACAAGAAAGATGTCTGCTATCTAGCTTATGAAGGCTTCCGAAGTTAGACAAAATACCAAAAAATTACCTTCAATTCTCTATCTAGATTGAGGGTAGTTTCTGGCTATTTATTTGATTTGTACTAAATTAGGATTTTAAAAACACCCTGTAAAATTTTCATTGTGTTCAAACACTTACGCAAACATTCATACATACAAATAAAATAAACTGTAGGCTAGCAAAGGGAGGTTAAAGGCTTTAAACTGTGCCACCTTCTTTAATTAACCTTTAAAAAAGTCAATTTGTTTTTATTTTCTGTATTAATTTATTTATTTTCAATTTCGAACTCATCAATAAATGATAACTGAACTGATTCCATTGAACAAGTTCTTTTCTGCTTCCCTGGTTAGACGATAAACAGTCTGGCAACACCACTCACTGGAAACGTCAAAAATTTCCTTTCTTTTTTCAACCTCTTTCCGGTCGGTCTGCAGTGTGTAAGTTTCTATAGGGTTTTTGTGTGAAACTAAATTTTAAAACATCGAATCAATGGATGCGCTAAAACTAACAATGAGTGCGTTAATGTTCAGGCTTGTCAAAAATCTTGCCGTATCAACAAATATTTAGGCACTAGTTGCCTTTAATTACAAATTGTTTTGTTTACACCAATTTTGTATGTGAATTCGAAAATGGAAGCCATCGCCTGCTCTACCTGAAATGATAACTGTAAACCACTTCTAATAGTTTTTGTGTTTTCTCCTCTGCAGTGTCGTCAAAATGCGAACGATCAACTCCAACCAATGCGTCAAGATCCCCAAGGATATCAAGGCCTCAGTGAAGGCGCGTGTCGTCACCATCACCGGCACCCGCGGCTCACTGAAGCGTAGCTTCAAGCACTTGGCCCTGGACATGTACATGTCGGACAAGCGCACGCTGAAAGTAGAGAAATGGTTCGGCACCAAGAAAGAGCTCGCTGCCGTGCGTACCGTTTGCAGTCACATCGAGAACATGATTAAGGGTAAGTCAAAAGCGAATAAACGACAAGGAAGCGGACAACTCATTTCTATGTTCAATTTACAGGAGTTACCTTCGGCTTCCAGTACAAAATGCGCGCTGTGTATGCTCATTTCCCCATCAACTGCGTCACTTCAGAGCAAAACTCTGTCATTGAGATCCGTAACTTCTTGGGTGAGAAGTACATTCGTCGCGTCGAAATGGCGCCCGGTGTCACCGTGGTCAACTCCACAGCCCAAAAGGACGAGCTCATTGTCGAGGGCAATGACATCGAGGCTGTGTCGGGATCAGCGGCGCTCATCCAGCAGTCGACCACAGTCAAGAACAAGGATATTCGTAAATTCTTGGACGGTCTGTATGTCTCCGAGAAGACGACAGTCGTGAAGGTGGAAGCTTAGATTTTTTAAATTGCGTTTCAACCTAAAATGTTAATAATAAAAAAACAATGCTGGCCGAAACTTCCATAAAACGGGATAAGTGAGATTTTCTGGATAGTTTTTGTGTGACAATGTGCAAAATTAACCGACGAATCGAGAATTGTAATCGGCATTCGCTGATCGCCGTCCACCAATTTGTTTCTTCGCAGTCCACATGCCTTGAGGTCAAGTTCTTTTGTTTGCAAATCAGTGAGAAATAAGATCGGTTTTAGCTGAGTGCCCATGTGATGGTTTTCAAAGCTAACTGAGCCGCGGTTTCTGTTTGGTTCACTCTTAGGTTTTCGTTTTTCCAAATATTCTAAATTTTCACCAATTTTTTAAAGTAGAATTCATAAAAAAACATTTTAGAACCCTTTTTAGCAAGTCCCAAGTATTTGTAGTCGGAGATGCAGGCAGTTAACGAAAGCGATTAGTGGGATGACTCCATAAAAGTAGGTGTGAGGCTAAGGCTATACTTGCAACGAATAACGAATCTCACCTTGCAAACATATATTACATATTGAAATAGATAGATAAATGCGCTCCTATATTAATCTCCTAACGTCCGGCACAAAAACTAACCAATTCAGACTAATGATAGGTACATTAAGAAGTCGGAGGGCAAGAGAACTACGATTTAAAACCACATGTTGTAGAATTACCGGAACATCTCTACAAAGCGTGCTCAGATTATAACAGTTTATTCTTAAAGGTTATGTCAATTGATGGGGCACATTGTTAGGAATTGATTCGGTCTATGAGTAGTCTCCCTTGCATAGAGTCAGGGCGCATAACCTAACCTGAGGGGGTTCTTGGGTTTCATAAATATTTTAAATTATTTTAGAATTCGCTGTAGTTTGGAGGACCACTTTTTTTGACCTGGCAAGCATGATCTCAGGGTCTTCTTAAAACTGCAGGCAAACAAGTTTATTTTAAGTTTTTGGGACGCCCCCTTCCGCCGCGAAAGGATTGGTTCAGATAGGTTGAACGATTGTCAGGTTATGAGCAAAAGAAAAATCACTAAAAAAGCAGTAGCAGAGCTGCCTTCTGCTGATACAGCAGCAAACCAATACATACTAACACTTGCAGGTACATATATTAAAGACGGTCTCAATGGTGGATCTGGTGGATTATAGGGGCTGAAAATCGTTTTTTGCAAAGCCATCAGCAGTGAAAAGCATATACAAAACGAAGAACTTTTGGAGTTCGAGCTGCAACATTATAAACGATCATTGAAAATTCGGTTAGATGTTCAAATTTATTCAGATCAGATCTGCAAATCTGGAAAATATCAGATTTGAAACAGCGAAACTTTCGGCTTTGTCATTTCAATAAAGGATTATAAGCTTAGTTTAAGCAAAGAACATGATAACATAGGGATGCAACATCTCAAACAAAAAATTTGTAATAGAAACGAGATGGTCCATGCACTGACTTACTTTCAAGAATGGGCATCACTTCGTAACTGATTGTACTGAAATCTTTTGCAATGGGAATACGACGCTTTTGGGAACCGCGTGCTATCTGTTGTCCATATGTACACTCTCGATGTACGAATGCATGTACTGTCTCCTAATGGCGTGCCTCTTTTATGAGTTTGAGTTTCAGAAGACAATTTCTCGAGTGGATTTGATTCCAGAACATGCTACCAAAACTGTGAAAGATGGAAAAAATGTAAGAAAACGGCTTTATAACACCGATGGATCTGTATCGGTTCTAGGTTTCTAAGTTCCTCTGCTGACAGCATGTGTTCAGCAGATTGAAGGCACAAAAATTGAAATTTATCTCTTAAGCTAGGTACGGAGACGCTGAGAATTTTCTCGCAGCGAGAATTGTTTCATAATTCTCAGAGCGGCCTATGAGACTGTAGGGTGACCAGAAATCAGCCAAATGTCACTGAATCTGAAACGGTCACCCTGTGCTGGTCAGCAGTTGTTTGTTTACAAAACGAAGCGCGCTTAAGAAAATTTAATCATTTTGTGAATATGTAAACTGGTAGACGCTCTGGCGAATGTCATGGTTGTTTTTATGGGGTCATTTTGGGTGGCGCTGAAGGAAGAGGAGCATTTATGGAGGGTGCAAGTTGCATCAAAATGATTTTTGTTACTCAAATCCCATAAAATGAGTTGCGATTTGACCGCTTCGATTGGCGCCACATGTTCGTCCTCCGTAGAGTTCTAATATTGCCTTTTGTGTTGATTTTATTTGTTTTTGTTGCTTCCATTTTTTTTCTCGTAGGTACCTCTGACAATTATCAAACATGTTTGATAATTTCTTTGACCCCCTGCGAGAATTTATCAGCTGTTTGGCCAAAAAACGAGTTGGCAGGCCATGCTCGTTCTCAGAGCTCATTTGTGGTGTCTCCGTACCCGCTCTGAGAATGTGCTCTGCGAATTTTCTGCAGCGCATTCTCTGAGCCATGTAATTAGATGGGCTCCGTGAAAATTCTCAGCTTCTCCGTACCTAGCTTTAACACCTAATTTTTCTCAAATAGCTGAACCAACTCATGAAATGACCACGCAGACCACCCTTAAACTCATAAGTGAACACCGAACTGAGTTCGGTCCATGGCCACATCTTGCTTTGACGAACCAAATCGATAGGAGAGCATTTACAACCCACATTTTCTGAAAGTGGATGAAGTATTGGAAAGGCGCTGTATCAATCCCGAGAATGCTCTGAATTTTAGTTATTATTTTACCGCTTTCTTATCTCAGTTTCGTTCGAAGACCTTTGGAGGCTGCAGCAGCAATCGCTTAACCTTAAAAAGTAAAAGTAAAGAGATTTCCCAAAGCGTTTCATTACTTCTGCTATTGAAAGTCAGAGTTCTGCAAAGTCCACTGTAGAAAGAATGAAGGGCTTTTGAAGCCTCAATCTGAATGTTTTGACGATGGAATATGTATTTATTGTATCAAATGAGCTATACACATCCTGTGTGTAACAAACTCTCAGTTGTAATAGAAAAATATGAATTAGCATAAATATTGTGTCAATCAATAAAAACTAAAATGGTGTTTCCTTCATGGATAGTGTAATTGTTTCTGAGTTAGAAATTCGTGTATTAGCGTTGGGCACCGGTGGTGTAGGAGGGTGCAGCGAAAGCATTTTACAGGAAGTAAAGCTGGTTCTCCAAGCCCGAGGATGGGGCCCGGTTAATGCTTTCAGCCACCAGGAAAGCCAATTTGTGAGCGTACTGGCACACAGCTGGCACGCGGCAGGTACCCGAATAGTTGTAGTACATGTGCGTCATTTTGTACGAGAGCATTTGCAGTTTGTCCGCATCCAGTCCCATGTTGTCGTGAATGACATTATAATTGGTGGGCGAGACTGTGCCTTGGCGTACGGCCTGCGACACCAGGAAAAAGTCGTAGCGTTCCGGCAGAGTGATGATATCATCTACCACGGTGCCCGGATTGGGATTGCGCTTGTTCACAAAGTAGCGAGTATTGATACGCTTGGCCACCACAACGAATGCCATGCGGCAGCCTCCCTCTTTGCCGGCAGACTTGTAAATCTCGTCCAGCTTGGCCTTCAAGAATTTCACCTCGGTGTTCACCACCTGATGGAGCTGACCATCACCAACACCATCGCGGTAGAACAGAATGCGTTCGGGTAGAGATCCGTGATGTTCACGGAAGGCCTTCAGGGCAAGGGTCATGTTTAGAGACATCTGATCGGACAACTCCTGGCCCTTCATGTGCTCATTCACAGAAGAAAAGTAGCGGAACGATGACCGCATATCCATGGTGGCGACAAGAGCACCATAACTCTTGTTCTTGTTTTTAGAAGAATGGCACACATCAAAACCAACTGTCATCATGCCACGCACCGGCAACTCAATCATCCAAGGGGCTCCCATCAACTTGGCGTTCATCTGAATAACCACCTTGGTGGCAATGGACATCAGGCCACTCATTTTTTCCTGGCGCGGAGCAATTACTTTCAGAGTAACGACTTGAGAGGGCACAGGGCGATCCACGCAGGTTCGTTTCTTGATGCAGCTGTACCTGAAAGTGCAAATAAACGGGAGTGGTATTCATTCAGCTTTGCCCTCAACTCAAAACCTACTTCTCTTCGTTGGGAGCCTTGAGTACCACCATAATGATTTGAGGATCATGTGCAGCCGCATTGTCAATCGACTGCGAGTAGGTGCCGTTACGATCATCTGGAATCTTATCACTGGAATAATAGAAATAAATCAATTTAATTCCAAATCCTCATGCTTGCCCTACGCTAATTACTTACTATCGGGGCTCGGCAATAAGCATTTTCATGCCACTGGCCGCACGGATGCAGGTTTTGACAAACTCCTGGGCCTCGCGCAGATTACGGTTGGGCGTAATCACATACCAACGCTTGATATCAACATGACCGAACATGCTGTTATGACGGAACTCGCTTGTCCAATCCGCACGAGTGTCGCACAAATAGCGCTTCTGGTTGCCAAACACAATCTTTTCCGGTGGCAGAACGCGTCCAGGTATCTCAACCAAAGTTCTATCCAACTCAATGTTCCACGACTTAAGCACCTCCATGCTCTGGCTCGAAGACTGCAGGCGTTGGTTTAAAACTCGCAAGCGCTCAATCCGACGATCGGGCGTCAATCTGGTGTGCTCACTCATGGCCTTCATCAACCTGAACACAAGCAAACGAATGGACAACATTAATGTTGGCACAAGTTAACTTAGTTGGCCTTTTACTTACCTAAAGTTGGAGCGCATTGCATCCGTCATTCCAGTGGCGCGTGAGAGCTCTGGGATGAGCATTATCAATTGATCACTCCCTCCGCGTATGTTCTTTTCCGTTGGACGCGAGACAATCAGCGGTTGCTTAAAGTCCCGTATGACAATGTTGTAGCGCTGGATTGAGGTAGAAAATGGAAATGAATAATACAACCAGCATATGTGATAAATCTACGTTACCTTCTTGTAATAATCCACATAAGACACATCACCATCCTTGGTGTTAAAGGTGGAGCGCGGTGACAGTGTAAAGTCCACGTCGTCTACACGATACGTCTTATTATTATAATCGGTAAGCACCACCATACCTAAGATATAAGAAAAGCTTGAGTGAAGGAGTTTTAAGTAGACAGAGTCGTTCTTTATCCTTGTCTTGTGCCTGGAATCACTCAAATTAGTGGAAAACAATTTCTGATATCGACAGACTTCGTATTTGAAACGCGATTTCATAACTAGATTTAAATATTTGAAGAGTTAATTTACGACTTACCGATCACTTCCCGCTTAAACGCGCCCTGATAATCATCATTATCACGTATAGCCTCGGACAGAATGTTATATAAGTTATCCGTTCGCATAACTTTGTGAGTTATCTCTGTACAAAGCAATATGTCTGACTCATGCTGACGAATGGAAGTCTGATATCCCGGCCATAGCTCCATGCGGTAATTCTCCAGGTTTACCTATGCAAATCATAACATCAGTTGGGCCATTTTAATCCTTTTTCTTTAACCCCCCCACACCAAAATACCTTTGCAAGCGGATCGAAGTAGTTGCGTGAAACCAGTTGAAGCTTTAGTCCCTCCATGGCTTTTCGCAAGATCAAATTAAGTACTTGAAATTGTTGATTGTCAGCAGCTTCCACGGTGCCCACTTGCTTTATTTTAATGAGAATCTTCTCGCCCGATCGACTCTCTGTCATCATCTCCAGAACATACTTGCTATTGGGCATGGGCTTGAAAAGAGTAGTGCAAAAGAGCACAGTTCCATCGAAAATGTAGCCGCCCAGAATGTTGCGATGCTCATGGATAAAAGCACGACGCAGACGTGTATTATCTACATCAGGCTCAAAATCAACCCGATACTGATAGATCGTCCAATTGGGGCGCTTCAGTACCTTAAAGTAGTTGGTCTGAACAGTGATTTTATTTCCAGAAATACCGCACTTGGTGGCGAGTCCAGTGGGACGAGAGTGCACAACATCCGTAATGAGACGACGGCCACGAACGGAACCACGGGGATCACCTGGTAAATATAATCAAGTGTTTTTTTTTTTTATTATTATCTCAATTAGGTTTAAGAAACCTAATATACCTTCGGCGTGTGCTGCTGCTGCAGCAGTGGGGGGCAAACTCTGCGATGATGCAGCAGCCTCATCCTTAGAGCGCGATGGCGCGGAGATTGTCTCTTTCCTTTGAGTGCCCGATGAGGAAGCCACCTCCACTCCGCTTCGAGTCGATTGGGATGATTGAGAAGATTTACCCTTTTAAAATGAAATTGCCAAATTAGTAACGGAAATTTAATTGTAAAATGAGAGAAATGCAGCAACAACCCCGCTTTCTCTCTGAAAGCCGTTGGCAATTTCAGATTATTAACATTCAAAACATTCCAAATAATGGAACATCATATCGCATATTTTGTGAAAACTTCTTGCTAAAAAGTTTGCCTCTTTCCTCACCCTGTGTTTCAACCAAGCTTAAAGATTGTGAAATAACTTATTTCAAATAAGAGAAAAAAACCGTTCGAGTCATTCAAAATAAATTTACATACATATGTGTTCATTGTTCTTATACATTTGCATTCATATTAAGGGAAAACATAACTGTAAATATCAGATTTTGACATCGTTCAACTTTTGACAGGTCAAATATTTTTATGACAGAATTGCATAATCACTCATACATATATGCTTCCAAATGTCAGAATGCTGAAAAGTCATCTTGGCAAACAGAATTCAAAAGGGACGCCATTTTTTTTTTAAATAACTACATACATAAATTTAAATGAAATAACTCTTTCCAAGGCTAGCCAACGAGAGAACAAAATAACTGTAAAAACTCGCGTCATTTGTGTATTCACTATTGCCTGTACCACACATTTCGTTGATCAAACATTCATACATACATACATACATGTATAGATAAGCACAAAACAACCGCAAGTAAGCATTGATCTTGCCATAACGGTAACTGACGTGAAAATAATAATGGCGAGCGCGCGCTTGCATGAACGCGTATGTATGTATGTACGTATGTAATACAATTTTTTTTTCCAGCTAGTTAAAATGACAGAAACACAAGCGATCATAGAATTTATTTTAACTACTTATTTTGAATGTAGGAATTTTTGAAAAATTAAACACAAACCAATTGCGGGCCCAATCCACGTTTCTCATCCTCCTTTTTTTTGGTTCCACGACCGCGGCCGCGAGAGTGTCCGGTGTTGGTTGGTAAATTATTCATGTCACTTTGTATAAATATTTTTCTTCACTTTTAAAAAGAACGGTGCACAATGTCCGATGCAACTGCTTCCAGCGCAGCGAATCAATTCGAAAGAACTTTCCAGCTTGTGGAGATGGTCAAGAATGGCAGATTTGTTATCGATTGTCCTGCATGGAAGATAGCTTTAGAGGTTACATTCAAAGGCAATAATCAACATTAATTGCAGTTATCGTTGTCAGTTATTTACTGCAGTTTCAAAATATTCCATTTTGTTCCAAGAAGAAACATTACTAAAAATTATTAATATGAAATAATTGAATTTTAAACCAAGAAGCTGTTCATTTTGTCGTAGCAGGAACTTATTTAATTTAATGCAAATGATCTGTTCATTTTCAAATTAAATTTTAAGAACATTATATAACTTTAAGGCAATAAAAAATAATTTGATTTGACATCTTTCGGAGCACTCCAGGTTTGCTTAAACATATTTGCTCTTGCTATGGTCATCATTAATATTCGAAAAGTTGCCATAGAAGTGGATTTAAGAACTTATGTATTTTATTTTTCTTTTAACTTTAACCAAATATTTCGGGGCTACCGCAGTCCAGCATAAGATCGAGCTATATAGTTTGGATGACAGACTGCTTACAAATGTCTCTAAAGACCTTTACATGTTGGTCACCGGCTTAGCAGCGGGGAGTATATTTCTCACACTAAAACGAACCATGGCAAATCCAAGATATGACTTTCATATCAGCGCGAGGCAGAAATTTGCATTGGCTATTTTTTTAAGGCTGACGCTGGCTAAGCGTTCTTGTACCCTACCTTTTACTTTATCCATCTCTTTGCATCTTCCAATAGCGGTGTTCTCCGATCGCTGCCAAATCGACTGGCTTTAACGCAGACTGCTCCTGGAATACTCTGCATAATGCAGAAGCCACTCTTAAAGCGCATATGCGACAAGCTGATTGTTTTCATGTCATCTGCCCACTCGTGCTGCGTTTAGAAGAATCGCAAGAAGAAGCAAGAATCGTTCTGCACCTTGCTTGAGTCAGTGGATTTCAGCCATGGTGCGTGCTTAAGCCACGATTTCAAAAGCAGAATTTGTACTTGCATGGCGTGTTTGCGCTATTTGCAAGCCTCTTCTTTACTTCTGAGCACTGTTTCCGTCTTTTGATCAGTGAGTCTGAGTCCATGTTGCTGCTGGTGGCAGAAGGCCCGCTGCACACGGACAGCCAAACGGCGCGTAGCAAAATCAGCCTTGCGAAATCAAACGCACGCAGCACTTGGCCGTTTTGTGTGACCCGCTGGGTTAAAGTGGCCGTTGATATCCTCTGATGTTTCCGTGTAGTTTGTAATCGGATGCCCTGTTTTATGTAGGGCAATGCTCTTGCCGTTATTGTTGGCTGTTCAGTTGAAATGGTCGATACGTTGATTTTGCGCTGCTCTACCACAAGTGGTGTAGATTAGACTCTCCATCATCGAACGCGATTGGGCTACACTAAGCGGTGAAGACTAGAACCACCACCTAGAGGGTTTTGGTGGTGCTACTGGGGCCACTTAGAAGGGCTCTGGTGTGGTAACTCTCAGTTTAAGATGCATAAGCTAAGTTAGCTCTGCTCAGCTCCGCTTTCTCTGCGCGGTGGGCCGAATTTCGGGATCGTGGTAGTGCTTTGGAAGACTCGGTTTAGTACAGATTCTGTGTAGCTTCTTAACAGTGGTAGATGGTAGCTATGTAAGCGAGGACTCTTGGGTCCAATCGAGCCGTTTGAGCTTCTCTGCCTCGGCTGTAACAAAAGTTCAAGCGATGGTCAGGTGTCACGCCAAGGTATTTGGCTCCGGAATCTGAGAAGGGGACTTTGGATCCTAAAAGTTGTAGAGGAGCAGCGATTCTGGGAAAAGAATGAAGACATTTCCACGCGCAACTCTCGCCGTAGCTGAAAGGACCCATGTGTTAGTAGATTGCCAAATGTAGTTGTGCCTATGCTGGCGACCAATGACTACTCATCCCATCTTACCTGAAGTAATCACATCGCTTACGCTCAAGCAAGCTTTGCTTACCATGCGTATTCGATGGAACTTACAATTGCAGCTTTTCGCCCCTGCTATACAGGTAATATGCCGCTGGAGGTCAGCGTTTAATAGCCAAAAATATGTTTTCAGACCCCTTGAAATACCCCATTCAAAAATACCGCTTAGCATCGCTTAAAACATGTCCAATTCTACTCACATTTAATTTGTTTTAGCTACCCTAGAATTACATACAATTTTCTTAGTTGCCGAACACATTGGAATATCTGTTAAGTCTTAACACTAAATTTAACGAACTTTTTGGACAAAGTTGACAAACGGCGTGAGTTTTACATTAACAGATGATTGAGCCAAAAACGGTGTTCAGTCTTTCAAAAAGCAAGTGTTGAACGATTAGTGATGAACCTGTTGAAGAGAGTTAATTCATTTGTGTCGGAATTTGAGGAGACTTTCTTCATACCTTTTCGTGTGCCCCTGTGTAAGCTGTGTATTGATCATGACGATGCCGGACTCCAAATTTATGTTGTTGAATCTGCTTCCCGTACAGTGGCGTCATCTCCACTAACGCTCGAGACCTAAAGTTGAAGAGCTCAATTAGTAGAGGAAGCATACAGTTTGTAATGGAAATGGAACGGATATAGTGGGCAAACTTAAAAAAGGAAACATAAAAAATGGTTGTGAAAAGTATTGAATAAACATTTGGATCAACTTTACCGTACACATACATATGTATTACATACATAACTAGTTTAATTTTACGCAGTTGCTTAGTATTATCTTAAGAACTTTTCAAATGACAAATTCCATGTGTGCATTATTACTTAAAACTAGAGCATAGACAACAGTTTGCAGCAAATAAGCACTTAAAGCAACATTGAACCTATTGCTGGGTATTATATAACTAAATTAAGCAGGCTCTATTGTTTTATCTTTGAATTTGGGTGCAAAATTCAGTGGCCCTTTATTTCTCTAAAAGCGCAAATAAAGGCAAAAAAAGTAAGGCTGCGAAAAGGCTACCAAAGAAGCATATTCCTAGGAGACAAAGACCTGTTTAATAAAGAAAGACTCCTTAAATGATTTGGCTCTTTAAATTGCTTACTAGGATAACTCGCAAAGGCCTGCGGAGTTCTCTATTTACCTTTGAGCTTTTATTAGTGTTACCATATAATTCGTAGTTTGTTATCGATTTTTCCATAACTTTTGACGATACTTTGCTGGTCAAAGCTGCAAAAACCTGCAGCAGCAGACAGCTACTCATATCACATATTACTTTTTATAGCTTTCGCAGCTTCTTCTGTGCTGAGTCCAGTGTAAATAGAGAATCACAAGTGGTTCGGTGCTTGGGAAACGCGCCTTAGAAGAGTTGCAGTAGGACTTTCATTATACTTCTACTTTGTTACGCTTCGCATGTACCCAAACCCGCCATAGATGTACTTTTTGCAGAAAATTAAAATCACCACTTTCTTTCAATATTTCTGAGCCGTTCCCTGCGACGCATATTCTGGGCTGACAGAATAAATCCACCAGATTTGCATTTCAGCGTTTGCTATTTGCCGAAGATGCACTAGGATCGCCAGCTCTTCGCTTTACACGAAATAGGGGGGGGAATAAGTACTGAGAACTGAAAACTCCGATCACTTTACTTTGGATGCTGCTAGTCCTGACGGTAACCCAACTGTAGGTACTTACTACTTTATCTAACTGTAAAGCGATAAGTTGGCAAGAAACACCAGTAAGTACATAGCACAACGGGAGGTGGCGATAGATTCCTACACTACTTCTATTGACTTCTATTGCAGTTGTACCCGTAAAGAAGCTAGGAAAGAGTGGAATGGAACCCGTTAGATGTTGGGACAACAGGCAGACCCAAATAAACTTGAAATAGGACTGTCGGTAGAGATGCAGAAAGCATTGAAAATAGCTGGGTAGAACTCAAAGAGACGGATAACAACAGAGTTCGTTGGAAGAGAGGAATGATTGATGCCGTATGTCCCAAAAAGAAGAACATATTTGACGGAGAACCGATGGGGTTGACTATTGTAAGCGGTGTTCAAAAAACTGCAAAACGTTTAATTTCATTCCCATTCGTTTCCCGTTTCAGTTTTCGATAGTTCTCTCTCCAGATCTTGGTAGCTCCAAAATATCGCCTTTTCACTTTGATTGTGTACCAAACCTAACTCTCTAGCGAATTTGTTCATTTGAAAAGTCAGTAAATTGTATAATAAGTAATTTTAAAAGCGCTGCAATTTTTACTTTAACATTAACAAACTAAATAAATGGTAATAATTGAACAATAATTGTTTGTTGTCTACAGGAAAACTGTTGAACTCTTAATGTTAACCATATTTTACACAATACATTACCATAATAATAGTTATTTCAGTTTAGTTAGGAACTATTATATTTTTTACTCGTATACTTGTGTGGTTTACTTATCGAACTCTATGCTCTAGTGTATTTGTTTATTACAATTATCAGTTTTGATCGAGGTGAGGAAATCAAATAAAAAAAGGCCACAATTTGTTATATAGATCAATCAGATTATTATACATTTGGGTACATCAAAAAGAAGTAAAGGTGTGGGGGAAGAGGTTTGGGAACAACGTGAAATAGGTTGAATTTCAGTTCAAAATATTAGATTTTAGAATTGCATTTATTTAGAGTTTTCTAATACTAAAAGTAAGAGGAATTAAAATTATTGCATAAGTCACAGAGTTGGATCAGTCGGTTGTACTTAAACAGGAAGGTTTATCAGGTTAAGAAAGTTTACTTTTGAAATTTCCATATTTTGTCAAATACTTTTATAGTGTTTAATTTATGTGTTTATCAATTCCAATGTGTGTTTTTTTGTAAAAATTTGATCCTAATGTTTAGATGCTGATTTAAAGAACATTCTGTTTTAGTCATCAGTAGACTTTGCTGTTAAAGTTCACTTGGGTTGTGAGGTTCAGCCCTTGAATGCATTTCAAAGAATGGAACTAAGCCTTCTGCAACTTAATAGCTTGTAATGTAAGACTTTATTGGTTTCCAACGGGGCGGTGGTCTATTGTCTTGATTCAGATTGGAATTCAAAAAGAGTTCTATTTATCTAAGCTCCTCAGAACACTTGGATGCCTTCACTTAAGCCTGCCTGTGGTTCTCTTTTATATCTGTCTTTCATCATAGAGTGTCAGAATCTATCTGCTCCCTGAGAAAAGGCAGGAACGTATCGCTAAACCTATCAAATTGGAATCGGAAAAGGGTTACCCAGTCTAATCAGAGCTCTCTATTTCCTGGTTCTTTTAAGAGCCTATCAATGCAGCTAACTGTCTAAAATTGGTGGAACCTTAATGCTCATTCTGCTGTGTTTTAGTTTCCGCTAAGAATTTGGATTCAACATTCATTAGAGTTGTGCGCATGGTATCACAATCGAAACATAGAGCCATTTCCCTTAGGTGCTGATTTGTAAGACTACCCAGTTCTTTAAAGAATTGCTTTATCTGAAACTGCGTGCGTTTCCTAAAAAGCTCTTTCTTTTTCCTGCTACAACAAAAGTCGTGGAATGACCTGCAGGAGTCTAAAAAAAGACCATTACCGCTTACTTTGCTAGCTAGCAGGACTGGTCCAGACGTGATAATGCTGCGAGATTTGGTGCGATTATCTCGCCTCTCGAGTAGAATTGATTTTTTAAGCGACATACCTATTCGGTAGACTAAAACAGGGCTGTTTAGCTAGCTCTTCAGAGAAGATTTCCGTTCAAGTGTAGATCAGTAGTCTCCAGCCTGATATGCTACGGTTTGCTCGGCAGTTTAGATGTAGCACTCGGCTCATAATATTGTGGGCGCTCCTACAATTACGTCCGGCTATTTACCTAAAAGTCATCATTGACCTCTGGCTGAACTTCAGGTATCAGGGCGTTTGCTAGGCTGCAAGAAAGCCAGCGTAACAGCAGCATCATTAATAGCCAATCAAGGCAGTCCAGGTCTTAACTTTACACAGCACCAGTCTGGATATCAGCCACAAGATATTGAACTTATGTTTGTGCAGCCAATACAGTCCTTCGAGTCTGTGCGGTAACATCTCTAACAGGAAGTTCCTGAAATTTCTTCAAAAACGCCCGGAAATATTAGCCCACAAACTAGCATACTTTAGAGAAGTGTCTACTAGATTAGGATGGCAGCTAGGATTGTCTATGTCTGCTTAAGTGGCCCTTAAGACACCAAGGCAAAGTGAACCGCGTGAATTTCAGGCAAAAAAATAGCTCACCTTTCGTCCAAGCGACTTGCGACACAAAAACCCGAAGGAAAAACGCAAAGTAATGATAATTACGGGTCAAATAAGTTATAGGGCCAATTTCTAATCTTGCTAATAGCTGCTATGTGTCAGCTTAACTACGATTTTGCTGTTATTTGAAGGATTATGTGACAGATAGCTCTATGTGGTAGATCAGAAACCGGCCCATAGTCAATTTTAAAGCAGAAAGACAATCTGCTTTAATGAAGATTCGGTGGATAGTTAAGGGTACATCCTAGCACGTCGCGAAGTGCAGGCGGGAAATAAAGATAGTGAGACAAACAGATGTAAAACTACTGTTCATTCTATTCTCACTTTAAGCATGTTTCGAACTTGCTATTCCGCACTGTTTCTACTGCTTTTTAGAGTGTTGCAAAACCAATCTCTCACTATTTCATGATCCTAAATTCTTTAAGAGCTCACTCTCATTCCAACCTAAGACTGATAAAGCCACAAGTACGGCTCAATAGGGAAAATTTCAATACATTTTATGAATTAAAGTTAATTATTATGCAGAAGATTTCCTTAAGGACTGAATTGGTAGAGCTTTGGGGGATAAATTCTTTGTTACTGATGGGGAATTTGAAAATGACCACACAGAGAGAGAAAAAACAGATTCATTAAGATCAATTTGGACTGAATATGATTAAATATACTTCATTTGATATTATGATATCCTCTTTTCATATCATTTGGATGATTTTCAGCCCCTTTTTAATATCCAAATGAATACCCTGAATAAATCATCCTTTGTTTTTGTTTTCTCTGTGCATCAAGCAGTTAGAACAACTTGTTCGCCTCTCAAATGATGGATAATTGTAAATATCTATGAATGTGTATATATATATATATGTATATTAAAACTCTGTGAAATTCGGCTTGTAAAAAATATCATTTGGGTAAATTATATATAATATATATATATATTTCATTTTCTTTTTTGAGCGAACGGCAGTTTACTACATAAATAAGTTGTTTCTTTGCGATTTTAAATATATTTTTATTGTTGTTTCTAGTTTGGTAAAGTCAATAAACCTTGTAATATGCAAGTACATATATATATGTATATATATGTATACTTATGTACGTTAATTGGGATACTCTATACACAAATATTTCATTTAAAAAAAAATCAAATACATCACAATTGATCAACAACGAATCACATAATTTTACATACACATATCGAGATATAGGTTACATTTTGACATACGCTCACTTGAGTTCTATTCGCTTCATAAATAATCGCATTTGCTTATAGGTAGCATTGACTTAAAATACGTAATATCAAATGTACACACTTTCGATTAAAACTAACACAAATCCACTAAAAATTATAGAAGTGACTACTACGATTACGATGGCAGCGACTATCACTTTAAAATCCATCTCATTAATTTGATGAAGTAATCCTGCAATTTTACAATTACAAACAAAACAAATTGATTGTAAATTCAATTACTCAATACGCTCCTTCGATAACGTGTTTGTTTAACGCAAAGCAAAAAGGGTATTCAAAAAGAGGAAGGATTATACTTTGTAATTATTTGTAAAAAAGACAAAATCAAAAAAAAACTTGAAATGTGCAAAAATTATATTGTTGTCAACTACAGTTAGCGGTTGGATTTGTGCTGGGGGCGGGGGGAAGAGGATGTCGGCGACAGTAACAGTGGAAAAGTATTCGATGGATGACAATCCTTCAATTGGATCTGGGGTGTGGTTTACCCATCTTGGCTTAATTGGCATACAAAGGTCAGGAAGTCCGTTGCTGAGAACTATGGGTAGGGAACTTTAAAGTAATCAAATCAATTGGTTCAAACTTTTAGGCTTTTAGCGTACGAGGGAACTTATTTTGAAGGCTTTTTAGGCTGTCACTGGCCAAGTAAAAAAGCTTTAAGCTTACGAGGGAACTTACTTCGAAGGCATGCAATCAAAAGCTTTACCGCTAGCACAGCGGTGGGCACATAATTTTAGGAAACGCTGCCCAGGCCCACCAGGGCCACATTATCCGCTTGGGTAGAAGCCGTTTCTTACACGATTACCCAGCGCGTATAAAGCCGGAAGTGTTCGAAGTGTGTCCAATGTGTGGTCTCAGTCCTCACAACACTCGAAACTTCTTAAAATATCCCCTAGACCCCAATGTTCTCTCATACCCTTAGAAGTCAGAACCCATCCAATCGATGAAGCTTCTTTTATTGACATGGAATATTCTCTTTTTATGTGTACATGGACGAACCAACCGCTTATCAGCGATCGTGCCCACCGCTGAACCACATAGAAGTTTTTGCGAGTGATCCTCTTCATTCCCAAAACGCTATCTTGGCTAACACTGTGTTTGTAATTGTACATTGTGTGTCCCATAAAATAGTTATTAGCTTCAGCCTTAAACCAATCAAAGCATTTTCACTTAGATATTGGTAAGTTTCTACTGTTACTGCAAGCGTAGATGTTGAAGGTGTTCACTCTTACTATTTATAGTGAGTTTACTTTAGGTTGCTTCAAAAAAAGCATGAACATTATATAATCCAGCATACCAATTTACCATTTTTTTCTAGCTCTACTTAACAGTTAATTTTGTAGAAATCAAAATGACTTTTGTGCATTTGAAACCAAAAACTATTCCATCTCTCTCTAGCTCTGTGTAATAGCGTCCTGGTTCCAGCTGAACTTAAAAATTAATATTGTTTTCTAGTCGGTTTTCTATGCTCTACTATGTTTAATTAAGCTCTATAAACTAAGGTTAAAGCCTTTAAATTAATATTTAAAACTTCGTGCAGAAAAATCAAAACAAAACTTAAGAACGAGAAAAAGCCACCTAAGTAAAATGACCAAATTGTAGGCCAATTCATAATTTATTGTTAAAACCAAATAGAAATTAAATGTTAACTTTTTAGTTGAGTGTTGGTCTAATTGCATACATTAGTCATATTACTTAGGTATCCCTAAAGTGCCGAAGTTTTTATACCCTTTTAGATATATTCTTGATGTAATCACTAAATTCCTAAACACTTCTGACAGGGATAAAGCAGGTCATTTTGTAACATTTTTAGGGTTTAGTTAAAAACCATTAGTAAAGATAACTAGGTTTAGGCAACAAATTTGGGAAATATTTGCAAATGGGTTAAGAAACAAACATTAAAGCCACTTCATATGAACCTCTCCTTCCGTTTAAGGTTCTGTTTTAATAAGATGTACACCATACCGTTTTGCCCGCTGTTTTTCATAGTGGTTCCTTATCATACGAATCTTTATGAGAAAACCAAATCACTAGAAATTATTGCCTCATTCGTCTCCAACAACAAAATTGAGAGGAGTGAACTATTTTCTCAATCATAAGACAACTTATTGGCTATCATGATATCGCATTACTCGAGCTCAGCAGGTAATTAATCAGAGAGCAAGTTCTTTTGCTGAACACGGCCAATAGCTCAGCGAGCAATAATAATAGCTAACAGCTGACTAAAGTCTACACAGTAAATGGCTATTCTATGAACCATTTCTGCCGTTCCAGATTTCACTTTGGTATATCGTTTCTTTTCCTCTGTCTCTGTTTGTATCCAGAATGTTAGTGGTGACAGTCAGGGTTAGAGATGGTAAGGCAATAGTTATCGGATTTTAGTTGATGTGTACAGTTGTGGCGTGGTTCAATTGGAAATTTCTTTGGAACTTTGGACTTACTGTTCTAAACTCTGGTGAAGTATATATATCTCAAGGGTATAACCTCGGCACGCAGAATATTTACAAGTATATATTCAAGTCTTTTTTTTTGGTTGGAGATAGTTGGCAAGGGTATAAGCACTTTATTAGGCAGCCTTTTGCATTAAAAATGACTAATTTTTGACACCCACCTGAACCTGACGATGTTGACGGTATTTCTGGTTCTTGTTCTGGTGTCAAGTGTAAAGAGTATGCAGTGTGATCACCTTCAATATACTAGAAGTACTCACGCAGTCGATACATAAAAAACGCGAGTTTTAAGTCAGGAGTAGTGTGTAGGAGGTACATACATAAATAAAACATAAGAAAGAACACACACACACTTAAAATAATTCAAATAAATGAAAATACATACGCATTATGGACATTTACTTCAGTATGCGATGCACGCATATTGAAGTAAATCAATACAGATGAGTTTTGAACTGCTAAGAAGAACATTTTCGTGGCCAACACGAAAGTCACACTATTTTGGATAAGTTACTAAGTTGTACGTTTACGAAAACCAACTAGCCAGCAGTTTTCCAAATTGGAATTTTCTAAGGAACGATTATATTGTCAAACAAGTGAGAGTATATGGCAATTTTTCTTGCTTCGTTAATTAGCGTTTACTCAGACTCTATAAGAGGTCAACAGATAGAACTTACGATAGTACAGAGCACGACAGCGCCAATAGAACGATTGAATAGCACGCCAACAGCCCTCAAAATTTAATAAGAGTCGAAAAACGTATTTGAATTATATATAAAACAGGTGATTTGAAGAGAACCCTTCCCCCTGACTTGAGTTTAAGTATTGAGTTAGAGTAGTAGGTGGTAAGTAAAGTGTGAGTGTGGCCGTATTGAAATCTAGTCCCTCGGTTTAATGTGCGATATTTAAAATTAAGAAACACACTAACTTAGATTTCTATTAAGTGAAACTTACCTTTTTGGCTGGCGGTGCCGGAACCTGCAGATGATATTTGCTTTGACAAAAGTCGCGCAAAATTGCAATGCCTTCGGTGCGATTGTTGGCATAGCGCGATTCCCAGGCGTCCAACAGACGATTGTAATATCGCGGTATGTCATTGTACTTGAGATATTTGTAGGTCTGATCAGTGGGAAAGATGCGCTCCAGGGGCGCACAACGCGCCAGCTCGTCCTCGGCTACAATTAGACAGCGTACATCATCTGGCGTCAGATTCTGTAGTATGGCATCGATGTACTATCAAGAAATAATCAAAAAAAGTATAAGAAAATGATGTTCAAAGGTTTGTGTAAAGATTTGACTGCACCTCTTCCCGATCCTCCAAAGATTTGCGCGTAAAGGTATTGTGCTTGACCTTTTCTTCACGTGACAAGTAGTTGATGTAAAGACGTTTATCATAGCACATAGGTGTACCGGGTGGAAAGGAAAATTCTGCGGCCAATTCCTTTTGCTTCTCCAGCGTCAGTTTGGGAGGTACCTGAAGTAAAAGAGGACAAAAATTAAAGTCTATTGTACTCTAATTGCAAAATAAGGGCCGATTTCTCATCTAATAACAATTTACTAGACGTCCCTAGGTGAAGTTCGATAATAGAAGTGACCACTAAGTCACCTGAAGCGATAGTTGCTGGGAGCAGGAAACAGAGGTAACCTCCAAACTATCTCTCTACAGTAAATACCCTAGATCAGGGATGTTCAGGAAGAGCGAGGCCAAAAAGTGAGCGTGTATTGTGTGATGTGCACGGCTGGGCAGCGAATGCATGCAAAGAGAGCGCTGCCCGACTTCGGCATGCGCTCGGCTCGTGTGCGCTTAAATATCCGATTGCGGTCGGCCCCTGGGGACTATGGGTGAACATCTGCCTAAGATACACCAACATCAAGTAGGTGTCGCAGTCATAGAGACTCGAAACAAGGTATTCGGCAACGAAATGACTGAGTAGATAGGTTATGGGAGTAGGAACAAGCGGAATCCTCAGACTTTGTTCTCTACAGAAAATACCCTGCATATACCAGCTACATTAAGACAAGGAGCAGTGCTTCAATATCAAAAAGACTTCAGGAAACAATTTCACTGAGGTTATATCGGAAATTCAACCTAACCACTGAGAATACTCTCAAAATATCCTGCTAAATAGGATTGCAAACAAAAGTTGGACTAGTTATAAAAGCAAAGTGGAGAATAATACCATGAAAAGCTATACAAAAACTTCATCGTAGTATACCCAATACTGCGAGAGGTACGGACGTAGACGTACTACTACTTTGTTATAGCGCTGTCATCTTAGCTCTTGCAATCGGAGAGCATTTCGTTGAAGCGTCGTCTGCTTAGCTCTTAGATTTTGTTGTTGTAACTCACTACGAAGAGAGGCAATTGCTTAGGCGGTAGAGTGGCGCCAGTTGCTGTACAATACCTCAATGCAAAGTTGTGCCCACCGCTGATCTAACCAAAACATGCTTGATACGAAACGATTCTTAGAATTCAGGATAAGAACTAATACAATTCCTGCTGCTGCAAGCGCTAAAAATTCTCAAACTCTCCAAACTATAAGCCAGAGTATTACCATTAAGGACTATTAAATTCCCACTTACATTATACAACGCCGTGTTCAATACACCTTGTACCAGGGGTGCCTTAACATGTGCATCCAGCGGCAATTCCGAATGCAAACTGGGTGAAATATTAACCTCTAATAGCCATGGTATTAGATCCGAATCGAGTATCACATCAAATCCAAATAGCTCAAAGCAACTGTATTTGGATTCAACATTGGCTCTTATCATATTATTGATGCCATTCTCGCCAGCGAGTATTGTGCGCAACACCAGACTTCTCAGGGCATCCCACAAGCTATCAGTGCGTACGCCCCGATTAGCCAAATAGGTCCACAAAGATTTGATGGTCCATTTATGTCCATGACAGGCATTAACATCTTCGTTCTTAGAATAATTTGAAGAGAACTTGTTGATGCTGTAGTTGGTCAAGTGCATACAGCGATCGTTCAGCGTATCCGCCTTGGAACTGTACTTGACTAAAAAGTAGAATGGAGATCATTAAGCGTAGGGGGTGTCGATTTGAGAGTACTTACCCGAAGCAAAGCGCGCCAATCCGTTGTGATACATGAACACTCTTAGGGGGTTCACCGAGGTGACCAGTACATAGAGACGCAAATCAAATTTGCTACCATTTATCAGCAGGGGTCGTTCTATGTACCTGGGACAAAGCAATTTATAACTATGATTCCAACATCAGGAGCTTGCTTTATACTCACTTCTGTACTATAAGCGGTCGCCGTTTGGGTATCTGACCCCAACGATTGATGACCCTTATGCCAGCGCCTCGTGCACTGGCAGGCGGCTTGATAATCCACTTGGTGTTACGCTGCGCATACTTGGGCCAATGTTTTCGCAAGGCACACAAATCATTGGGTATGATGAATGTACGTGGCATGAAGCCAAACTCTTTGTTGCTGTGCTTATTCATCTGCCGTTGTAGATTCTTCCAACACGAATCCTTTCTACCGATCCGAAAAGAGCCAGGCAAATGATTGATTTTTTGAAATGAGCGAATCGTTTTGAAGCAAGGTGATTTAAGGTGCTTGCCCCAGACACCCATCCAGTCGTTGGTTTCTAGGGAAGAAAAAAGAAGTGTTAGAAGGGGGGATGAGGCACTGTCAAATCCAAACTTACTCTTCAACATGCGCATCCCACTGTTGGCCAATATAAGCCTCACCACCTTGGGCATTATATTCGTCACACGCCACTTCAGCACTCGATGTAGCTCCGGTGGCACTCGCGGTCCTCTCTTTGTGTTCGATGAAAATGCCAGATATGGTGGAACATAGGGAAACAGACTAGGCACCAGTAATGATTCGGGATTCTTTAAGTCATCCTCTGAGGACTGGGACGAAAGCAAACTTGGTGTACTTTGTGGTGATGCAAAACGATCCACAGAGTGTGTCATCTTGTAGGCATAAGCTCGATAGCCATCCTCAGTGTCGGAGCTAACGCTGGCCGAGTCACTTTCATCGAAGTTTGAGACTAAAATGAAGCAACAGTTTGTGGGGTTAAAGTGGTTCTACGGTCCGATTTTTCATACTAACTATTGTCCAAGTCATCATCATCATCGTAATCATCGTTACGATCAAAGTCTAAAGAACTTTGATCGGGGTCACCTTTCGAGTCGGCCGGCTCTACAAGAAATACTGTGGTTTCCGTGGCGGCATCACCGGCAGCTCCTTGAGTTTTGGAGGTTTGTTGTTTTAAACTAAGATTGCGCAAGGTACTGGACTGTTGCTTACGGGTGAGACGAGGACTTTGACTATTATACAATAACACCCTATGCACAGTGGGTAAGATTTTTTTGGCAGTTGTTGTTGTTGTGGTGGTGTTGGCGGCGGCGGCTCCGCCTTTGGATCGTTTTGGGGTCAGGGGCAATCGTGATGGCGGTGTGACCACTTGAACTGGCTGCTTCTGGCTACGATTCTTGGACTCTCTATTATTGTTGTTGTTGTTGTGGTTGTTATTAATATTATTGTTTGCCACAGCTGCAGCAGCCGCCGCCGTCGCATCAACTGAATTATCCAAAGCATTATTCTCCGCCGATGTTAATCTGCTATAGCGACGCTGTATGGGATCAAATTTTGCCTCAATGATCTCTTCGTTATCATAGATTTCCTTAATATCCAGATAATCCTTGCCCGCCTTCAACAAGGCCGGATCATAATGATAGTCCGCTGTAGCCGGCCATCCACTCTCATTATTCGGTAGCTTCTCCTTAAGCACATGATGATCATCGTATGGTAAATTCCGTGTGCTACGCGGTGAATCATGCCTGTTGCTTGATTCCTGATATAAGCTCATTGCCACTTTTCGACTGGATGTAGGCGCCGTCGGTGTGGACTTGGACTGCTTAATCGATCCACGGTTATAAAAGTAGGAAAAATAATGCTCGTAGTGTTGGTCAGCCGTATGATATTGCGTGGGCCGGTCGCTGCTGTAAAGGAAGGGGGGGAAAAGTTAGGGATTTGACAACATTTATATTCGACAGTCTTTTTACAGGATAAAACTCAGTGTATGTAGTCTTAATATGTATGCAAAAATGAAGGATGATTTAATGGTCAAAAGTTTATGTGTTTCATGTGTTTGTATGGGTGGTGGTGGGTAATTGGTCCAACTATCTGTTAAACTGTAACACAACAACAACAAAATACTCTTACATGTGTGTTTCTTTGGTAGTGTGTATAAGTGTAACTACCCAGTTGACCAACAATCCGGAAAACCATTTAGGATTGATTAGTGATTTGAATTGAAGTTGATAGTAGTTTTCGAAATCGGTTAAAATTGATCACTTTAATCTTGAGAGGGGGTCCTCGTTACTGAACCATTGTGTGGACAGAATAAACTTAAGCAGACCTGCGATCTCTAGCTCGAATGTCTGTCAGAGGTTAAGCAAAAAGGAGTCCTCTACTCAAAGAGCGGTTTCCGTTCCCTCCTTTTCTTCATATCTGCAACTTCTTCAGGCGCCTAGGATTGATGTATCCCCACCAGAAGTGATATGTCATAAAAGTTTTTAAACCTTATTCTCAACTCAACGTATTTCCTTCTATGTTGCCAAATTCAGACACCCATAATACCTATATGAAATTAAAACAGAAGTGTCTTTCGATCTCGATCTCTCAAAGATAAGCTACATTTAATGAGCACTTGAGCATTGTTACTAAGTGAGACAATTGCTTTTGGGTCAGCTTCACCATCCTATCATAAGAAAACCTAACCATCTTTGACCGAGAGTATGCTTAAGCGGCTTCCTGGATCGATAAGTGGACTCCCCCTTCAACATTCTTTTACTCTCTGAGAGAGCCCTCGTTTGAGGGTTAAGAGAGCTCTAAACGGCTCAAAACTCGTAAGGCTCTCAGCCATCAACCGGCTCTCGGCTCGTGAGCCAATGCACTAGGCACTGAACTGAGAGCTACAGCTCGGGACCCTCGAGTTATTAACCGGCTCTCGCTGTTTGAGAGCTTTTAGAGCCAGGAGCTCTAAACGGCTCAAAACTCGTGAGCCACTACAATAGGCTCTAAGCTGAGAGCCATCAACCGACTTTCAGCTGGTGAGCCACTGCAATAGACAACAAACTGAAAGCCACAGCTCGGTAGCCGTTAGCTATAATCCGGTTCATGGCTGGTAAGTCACAGGTCTTAGCTCGTAAGCCACAGCCCGTTTGCTGCTCACGGCTCTCGACCTACGGCTCTCAGCTTAGAGCCGAATGCTATGAGTTGAAACCAAGAGCTGGCTCTCTAGAGCTGAGAGCCAAACCTGATTTTGGCTTCTAGATGCTTCAAGATTAAACCTTATCAATTGATCTTTCAGGATTTTGAAGCTCTATAGTATAAAGCTGGGCAGGAGCAGAGCTCTGTAAACTATAATAGCCATTAATTATTCATTATCTGAATAAGCGAGATTTTGGGTAACGAAAAGTAATTAAGTACGGGAGTAATCATTACCGAAATATCTGCGTATATCGCAATTTAAAGCCATTTTAGGCATTAACAACAACCGAACCCCGAACAACAACCAACTCAAACCTCTTTAAAAGCTCGAAAATTTCTCTATTTTCAACCTGATTTCCAATACTTGCAGGTATAAAAGAAAGCTCCTTCTAATGTAGCTCTGAAAAGGAACTTAAATGTACCTAATCCGCTTTGTGTTTAGAAATTCAAGCAAAAATTCTACCGTCTATTTGCTAATCGCTTGAACCAAGAAATCTTTCTCAAGCTGTTTGCCTTGCGGCTTCTGTGTCAACTGGGTGGGTAAACATATATGTGTGTACTTTGAGCAAGCTGGACATTTAGCAAACCAAAAGAAAAAGAAAAAACCAAACACTTGTCACAAATTACAGTATAGAATCCCATGTGAGCTCCGGTGAGCGCGGTGAGTTTTGGCTGGCATATACAGGACTTTCATTCAAATATTCAACTGCTCGAACCGCTCCTCCTCCTCCTCCTCCTCCTCTGGCTTGCCGTTGTGGTTGCTCCTGTTCGGGATGCTGGTGGTGGGTCTGTCGCATTTTATGTTGTGCCCCATTGTAATATTCATCTGGACGCCGATTCTGTTGGTATGCATACCCCTGGGCTGAATCTGTTCTACTTCGGTGTTGACCACCAAATGTTTTAACGAACATATCGCCATATCGTGTCGTATCTGCAGCCGAACTGACCGTTGTGGTTTTGTAATTGGATCTGCTTATTTGTCTTACTACCACATCCTTGGATGGAGGTGACGGATTCGAACTTTGTCGACCCCAGGCCGATGATGGGCCAATAAGATTAACGCTTTTGTAATAATTAAATGCATTATCCACATTATGGCAGTAGCGTGAGGCACCGGATGCACCCACCTGGCCCTGGTTGTTGTTGTTGCTGTTGATTTTACTAAAACCATTATTGTTGTTGGTTGCTAAATTGTTGTAGTTGTTGCTGCCGCTGCTGTGGCGCATTGCGACAACTCCTCCCAACAATTTGGGGGAGAGCTGCTCACTCACAGTTTGGTCCGGATGAAGCGCATATGTGACTAATACTCGCTTGTGTTCTGTGCTGTGGATGATTTTTCTTATTTTAGGTACTCTAATTGATGTTTGGGTAATTTTTAGAATTGTTTAGATATTTACACAACATCTGGTGAATAGAAAATGTTATGAGAATCGTCAGTAGAGAGCCATGAAATAATGTTAAGCGGGATAATAATATGATTTCAAAAAACCAAAAGCGATATCTGAAAGCGTGCGCAGCACTTGAAGTGTATATTTATGGTATTCATGTTGAAATTTACTGTTACTCAGACTCCGGATATGTGGGCGGGCCAAATGTTATACAGAAATTGTAGGAATTAACTCCCATTTCTTCGGGTATGTGTCGAGAAAAGAGTGATTTAGCCTTTAGAAAACTACAGAAATTATAGTCAAGAATCTGGCTCCAAGGCACGAATATCGGACCTTAAGTTGGAGGATTTTCAAGAATTTGGTTTGGTCAACCATTTTTCAACATTTACTTGTTGAACAACTTATAATCTTACGTCCTCTACCAGGGCTATCAAAAGTGTCTAACCCAGACTCACCAAATTGATTGGAGAGAGTCATAATAAGGATACAGCTTCATATTATCGAGTAAAGGAGTCTTCATAAAGAAGAGAATTTTAGTATTTTGGTACGAAAGCATCGTTTTAAGCGATCTCATTTGAGTCTTGCTTATAATCGAAGCTCAAGCGGACAAAAGTGAGAGTGAGGCTCACAGATTTAAATTTGGTGCTGGTAAGAAAGGGGTTATGCTTATACGGCTATGTTCTTTTGTTTGCTTTGAATTTTCGAAATTTTACTTATAAATTTTAACTTATTTTCGGAATATTTTTTTAATTTCTTTCCCTAAGTTTGACCTAAGTTTCCACTATCAACAGGTTATTGCACCGGATAAGCGAATTGCTAACAATTTTAATATAATTTACAATTTTTCAGTAATTTCTTTCCTTCTGTGATTTCTCCAGACATGCTTATAACGGTTTACCCATATCCAGAGTCTGAGTACAGCTAATAAAAAATGCATACACACAAACACATTCTCATGGCACACAAAATTATCAGCATCCTTTCGACCAAGGTCATTTCTCACATCTAGACACATTAAACAAAAAATAAACAAACTTACACTTTCAACTGGGATGACCTTCCTTACGATTGTGGTTTGTGCTACTTTTTTAGCGCAGTATCACACAACAGCTGAACTCAGATCCAAACGATAGTGGGCCGGGGCAATTGCGATGGTAGTAGTGGTAGGTGGGGGTGGTTCGTCTATGTAGGTCACTGGCACATGTCCTTAGCCAGGTGTAACAGCAGCTCTCCTCGGCATGAATTTTTGCAATGCAATTGGAAACGGCAAACTGATGGTAAAACCGCTTTTACTTTTCTAATCTTTGGATGTGGCTTTGCGTTTTGTAGTATTTTACCTCGACAAAGACCACAAAGCGAATGCCAAACTGATTACGAGGCAGAAGCACAACTCACTTTTTCTTTTTTTTGGTTAATCTTTGGGTTTGGCAAATGTATTAAGCACTTGGTCTGCAAGTTTAGTTTTAATTGTGAATTTCATTAATAAATAAACGGATTAACTAAATGTTTGAAGTAAAACACCATGTGCACGAATGTGATTGTAGTTGTTGTTGCTTATATCGATATCTAAAATATCGATATAAAGTTGATAGTATCTAGAGGCGCCTACAACACTGGCTCTTGTTCGAACTCGACCGTTTTTGAGATCTGGCAACCTTTAAGTTTTTAGTGATGAGACTCACGACTACTGTCTAATTGGGAAAATAGATAAATTGGCAACATTGCTGATAACATCGATATTCTCTGTGTATATCGAGCCCTTTAAAACGGTCTAGAGACGAAAGCGTACACTTAATTTGTAGTTATAAAAAAATAACTTATTTTAATTAATAAAAAATTTCTATTAATTTTTCCTAATACTTATGTGGATTTATGCATAAATATGCCAAATAAAAGTCAAACAAACTAAACTATCTTCTGGGAAAGGTCTTATATGTAGTATCAATCAAAGATATTAAACAGAAAAGTTAAGTCGAACCATTCCAAATATTTAGTTTCCAAATAACATTTATCATTTTGAAGTATAAATTTAATAAACCCTCGTATAAAGCACGAATCAAGCAGCTCAGAATGGCGAAAATCAGTAAACTACATAAAAATATCTCGATCTTAGTACTCAGTACATAAATAGTAAATTTTTCCATTTTCCGACTTAAAAACAATTACAAATATGTAAGTCAAGTAATTTATTTTATATATAAAAAGTCAACCAGGACTATCTTATGCATATTCAATGGAATAAGTGTCTTAGGGGCAACCAAAGTGAGTTTCTATAAACTGTTTTCTATTGCGTTGTTCTCCCAATTGCGATGTGGAGTTTAAGAATGACGGCATGTAAAAGGAAGCATGGGTATCCGTATCTAAGAATAAAGGAAAACCAGGTGTCTCAAAAAAGTTTCTTTCATTGGAATCAATAGACTTCTTAACTTACCCCCAATACTGGGATCATTCCACTCCACTGCCATATTATGAAGCAAAGCCAAAGCGGTTACAGTTTGCTTTGCCAAACCAAATGAACCCCAAATCTCAGTGCCAAGTATACCAAAGCGTCTTATCCAAGCACTTTGACACTTTCTAGCCGGTGCAAATGTGGCCGCATGCGCATGATTATAGAGATCTTCCGATTCGGTTTTTGGAAATTGAACCGGTGTGAAGAGGCTGGAGGAGCACGTAAGCGTCTCATTGCCCAATATAATCCTGCCACGAAATTCATTTTGCTCGAATCGTTCCTTAATTCGTGACAAACAGTACATCTCGGTAGGTGTGGTGTTTAGTGAAAGTTCCTCCGGTAATCGTATGTCCAAGTCCCTGATTTTGTGATCCGCATCGCAAACCACTTGTAAGTGCAAAAGTTCCTCCGTTTCACTGGACTGATATCGTACGCTGGTCTGTAATAGTGCACCTATCACCTGGGGCATATTTGCTAGCTCTTGAAATGATTTCCTTGAAATTTCCTTTTCGGATAGTGTGGCGGGCATGCGAATGTAGCGCGATGCTTTGGATGATAGTACAGAGGCCACACGTTTTGTTATTTTCGCCATTGTACGTAAGCTAACTCCATGGGCCATTGCTGTCAATTCGGGATGCTGGGAAAAGGTGCAAAAAGATTTTTTAACTAAATAATATTCAGAAAAATGTTCTAGAATATGCTTTCGTCACTAGGTTACTTTATTTATTATGTTAATTTCCAGAATGAATTTAATATGAAATTATGTTTGCTTTTCAAATAGTTGCTCTAGCAAGCTATTTGTCGGTTTGCAGTCAGTCCTTTGCCTCCAGCATAAAATCCAACATTTCGTACATAGGGCGAGCGACTTCACACAAAGTAGTGTATTTACATACATATGTGTATGTATGTATTTGTATTGGCCTCTTACCTCGGTGCCTCCCCAAAATCGTATGGCTGATAAAATCTGCAAGTCAATGGGCACTTGATCCTTCTTCATTGGCTCATATAAATCAATTTCCAAATCATCTCGTACTATTTCTATGATGCGACGAAGGTTTTCTTTGGTGAATCTGTAACTTTTTCGAAATTGATTTTCATTAAGGTCCGACAAGGGATTAAACCGCGTAGCCCGTTTTTTCTTCAATCGCAATGGCCTTGTGGGGCCTTTATCGTTTGGAAATTGGAATCGTTTGAAATCCGCCACATATTTAAAGTCCTTAAGAGAGCGTTCAAATAGTTGAATATCCTGCATGTTTATGCTTTTGCTTAATGTTTTTGTTGTTTTGCTTATACATAATCTTTTAGATCTGGCAACCTTTAAGTTTTTAGTGATGAGACTCACGACTGTCTTAAATTTGGTTATATCGATGGGTTATAAGGCAAATAGTCAATTGAAATTCTGTTTGAATTTCAAACTTAAATAGTTTAATTGCTGTTTTAATAAGTAGTGTTTATTTGTTTGTTCATCTAACAAATAAATTTAGAGGTCTGGCAGCCTTTAAGTTTTTAGTGAAGAGACTCACGACTGTATAAAGTTATAAAATATCGATAGTTCAAGAAGAAATAATCAACTGAAATTCAATTTGAATAGTAAATTTGCAAAAACGAAATTTTAGTTATATTTTAACCTAATTAAATCAAAAAACAGATGATAATAGTTACCGTGAAGCTTTATTTTAAAGCTGAGGCTACTTGTGAGGCAAATATATTTGAGTTAGTCTATAGTTATTAATCAACTTAGTTTAAATCAAGAACCAGTCAGATGAGGCTATCGAGAAGATAAGAGATCGACCCTTAATAACTGGCCCACGTAAACTACCACAGCAAAAATGGGTGAATTTATGGTTCAAAAAAACACCACTACTATTAAATATACATAATTTTACTAGAAATATAGAAATGCAGTTTTTACCCGTGAATGAATCCTCTCTAAGCAGCGACTTTCAGTCTCATGTGCGCATCTCTAGATCTGTCCCGAATCTGCCAAGTTTTGAATAAGTTTGTCTCAACTTCAACTCCTCTCTTGTGCTCCTCTTCTAGCTCCACCAAAAAGTTAAAATATATTTTTAAATAATACAATTATATATATGATTAGTGAGTACATCTGGATCGTGGTCCAAAATAATTTGTATTTGTTCAACATAATTATTATTCTATTCTTTTTGCCATTCGCCTTAAATTTACAGTTGGCAGCGCAGTTCTTGTATGTATGTGAAAAAGTTGCATATGTATGCGCCAGTTGAAGCTCTCGTTTGAAGTACATAAGCGATAGAGTCGAGCGTCGTCATTCGTAAACTGAAATTCAAAGTGATCGGACGTAAACATGTCTGGTGAACAAGACCGAGGACGCAGGCGTCCGTATGGAAGTCTGGACGAGTCCTATGAGGAACCAGGAACGTCCAGAAGAGAAAGACGTGAAGAGCCGGTAAGTAAACATGTGCATACATATTGTTATAACAATATGGCGAATGCAGCTTCATCATTGATATGTACAAACATGAGTGGATATTAATTGGTGAATTTTAGATGCTAACCTGAATTACTACGCACATACATATTTATGTACATACATCGTTTAACAACGGTGTAGTAGTAAATTGTATGTTTAATCAAATATACATGCGTTTATGTTTAATGTTTAAAATCTGCAAACCGTCTATTTAAATACTTATGTATGTATGTTTGTACTTAGGATTCACAAACACACACACACACACAAGCAAAGCTGAGAGACGCAGCATTTTTAGTTGTCTTCCTTTTCGTGATAAAAACGGTAAATTTGCCAGTGTGTGCATCTTTTTAAATTCCCTTTTCTCGTAGAGCAAAATGGGTATACCAAGATTGTGCAAATATATGTAACAAGCCGAAGAAAGAAGCATCTTTTACCCTTTAAAGTGTTTAAGCGTTAAGGCTATGTGCGTCCGTCTGTCTAGTGAGAAATGTGGAATGCCATTATTCAAAATTCTGCAAGGCCTGTTGATTTTGGCCCCTGAATAAAAAACGAAGCTTAAAAAGCTTTGATTAATGGGTATATCGAAGTCGGGCAGGGCAGACTTTAACTTGCTCGCTCGTTGACTCTCGAAAACAGTTTGAATTTATTATTACAACGGGAGTTTAAGAGAAATTGGAAAAATAATTTGGGTAAATTCGAATCCCGAAGTTGTTAGAAATATATTGAAATCATCCTTTAACTATTTATTTATTTAAGGCAGATTCTACTGAGGCCGAGTTCTCTAGTATTCCCTTATCTAAGTACTAAAAGGTAAAGCAATAAATAAACTGGCTGATCATGTTGGCAACTCTGGCCACTCGTCTATACTTAGCCCATGATGCAATTATTAGTGGTGATCCTGAAAGTAATCCCGAACATTCTGGTTTACTTTGCCATATGCATGGCCGCTTTGTAAATGGGGTGCGCACAACCTGCATTACTGGTAATAAAAGATGTATGTATGCTAGAGCCGAACTGCCATCGGATTCCCATTGCAAATGCGTATAACTTTTTTCAAATTGTGGTTCGCTGTCTATTTACTATCCCTTTATAGAAAAGCAGCAGTTGTAGTTCATTACTTTTCCGGCAGGCGTAGTGCATTCTTTCGACAGAACACATTTAGCTATGCGCCGCTGTGCTTAGTCTTAATGCAGAGGCTTGTGTCAAGAGAGCAAACGGCGTTTCATTTGCTTGCCAGCAGTTGATGCCGGCAGGTCAGACCTGGCTTACGTTTGGTCAAAAACCCCGCTTCAAATCGCAAAACTGTTGCGAATGCGGAATCGAAAGCAGAAGAGGAAAAACTATTGTATTTAATAAATTGGTAACCCACTACTATGCAAGAAATGTAATGACAGCCCTCGTATGAATATACAAATGTATGTATGTAGGTAGGCACAAGCTCGACTGTTTGTATGATCAGCCAAAAAATTGGTTTTTAATGCTGTATATATGTATACGAGCTGGCAAATGGGGTGTATTTTGGTGTTTGTTTTTAAATTATGCAACCAAACGTCGAGCGAATTCACATTATCTCTAGGAGGTCATATTTTAGGTCCATTTCTAGAGGTAATGCTATTGATATAGGGCGCTTTAACCAGACGATAAAGAAACTGTCGATATGCGCATAGTATAGTATAGTATAACACTTGGTTCGATATACAGCAATTTGTTTATCTCATCAAGACACAAGTACACCAAATTGAGAGTGTATGTTTTTCGGCAGCGATTGGGCAGAGCAGAAAAAGAAGTGGCAAATTAGGAGAAAAAGAAACGGGACCTGGCTTAAAATTGTTGGTGTGATTTTGAACTAGCCGCTGCTGAAGCCAAGCTGACAAATATACATACATACATTGCATTCTTTTTCGGGTAAGAATGTCGTCCAGGCCCGACCAACGAAAGTGTATGCTTAATATCAGAGAACTGTAAAATTCACATTTTTCTTGATTTCATCATACATAAAAATTAGGACGGACATGGCTATGTCGACTCGCCTGTTGATGCTGATCAAGAATATATATACTTTATGAGGTCGGAGATGCTTCCTTCTGGCTGTTTCATACTTTTGCACAAACTTAATATACAAATGCGGAATATAAAGTTAAATTTTTCATTCTAAAAAACATCTTTTGAACGCTTAGCCTCCCCCCCCCCCAAAGTGGAATTCCAGACCAGCGCCTGGCTGCAGCCCATGTCAAGGAACTTGTTTGACTCCTTAAGCCTCGTAGCGTGGTAAAAGAAACTAGACTAGAAAACTGACGCTTACTGGTAAAACTTAGGAGTCAGTCCACCCTCTCGTAGCCATAAAAGTCACATAAATATATCCGGCCATTAAATACATTGCACAGAGAACATAAACATTTATGAACCATACCAAATCTGATCAGGTTCCACTATGTACATTCTTTAGCCATCCAAACCCGCCACTTCAAAAACTGCAACACAAGCAGTTTTCTGGTAATTTTCAATTGCGGCGAGTGAGAGCTCTTATTTGTACATATATTCATAAGTGGGACATATGGAAACTCAGATTTCCTCTTATTTGTAAATATGTACATATATGCGTGGGACAAACGGAATCTCAAATTTCCTTAGTTTGAACGCTAAACTGAACCAGAGTTGTTTTTGATTGATACAATTTTTCGTTTGTTTATTTCAGCGTCAAAAAATATTCAAAGGAGGTCAATCGCAAGGCAGCAGCGCAGATCAGCGATCTGGTTCTCATTATGGTGCCGGTCCATCTACCTCTCAACGTGTGGCCGATGCTCCAGCTCCATCAACTTCTGCTCAAGGTGGGGCCACATCCGGAGGACCACCCGTAAATGAACGTCGTCGCATCGATCGTTACGAAATCGTTCATACACGACCAGCCGATTGTGTTTCCAAACAGGGAAGAGAGGGGCAGCCAATACGACTGACCACCAATCATTTTAGGTTGCAGACTACTCCGAAATGGCGTATCGTTCACTATCATGTGGACATTCTGCCAGATATCGAAAGTCAACGCATGCGTCTCGGCATATTGTCCGAGCATGCCAAATTCTTGGGCTCAGGCTATCTTTTCGATGGCAAACAATTGTTTACGAACAAACAGTTTGAGAATGAGCTAACCGTGCTGAAGGGTCAGCTTAAGATGGGCGGCGAGTACACTATTAACATCAAACTGGTGGGACTAATTTCCACCGCAGAGCCGCGTTTTTTGCAAGTATTAAACCTGATTTTACGTCGGTCCATGAAGGGGCTTAAGCTGGAGCTGGTCGGACGCAACCTTTTCGATCCGCAAGCAAAGGTAGGAGAACTTAAACGAACCATCTGATGTGTTACTTAAGTCAAGCGAATTTGTAGATTGCTCTGCGGGATCATCACATGGAACTATGGCCCGGCTATGAGACTTCCATACGTCAGCACGAAAAGAATATACTTTTGTGTGCCGAAATAACGCATAAAGTAATGCGCACGGAAACTGTCTACGATATACTTAGACGCAGCTCCCATGATCCGGCACGACATCAGGAAGAGTTTCGTATTAATGTGCTTGGACTAGTTGTTCTAACTGACTATAACAATAAAACATATCGAGTTAACGATGTGGATTTTGCTCAAACTCCAAAGTCGACATTCAGCTGCAAGGGCAAAGATGTCAGCTTTGTGGAATACTATCTAACGGTAAGTGATTAAAGTGGGTTTAAACTACAGTTATCCCTTCTGGTAGGACGATATTGTGACCACCAATCTCCGCTTTAACAGCCACATTTCCGTGCTCCGCAGCAAGGCTAAAAGTGTATTTGGGTTTATCAAGAGATGGTCCAATGAATTTAATGATCCCTATACCACTAAACTACTTTACACCTCTCTGGTCCGACCAAATCTGGAATATGGCTCCTGTCTCTGGTCTCGCAGTATCTGACATACCAGGATCAAATTGAATCAGTCCAAAAGCAGTGACTGATATTTGCCCTTTGTGACCTAAACTGGGACACCAACAGGCACTCACCTCCATTCGAAGAAAGACTACGTCTAATCGACCTTCCTTCACTCAAGTCCCGGAGAATTTGCCATGCGGTCTTTTTTGTACACTAGCTATACTCGCCATTATACTCCAATCTATCTCCCGCCTCGCCTAACGAACTATGCTCATCGAGACCCTCCCCGTTGCCCTTGCCTTGCTTATAATGATTACTATCACCTGTTTTCCATAGATTACTTCATCTTAAATGTAAGGAACGCCTTACTGTCATTCCTTAGATAAATAATTCAATCTCCAGCTAACGTACACTCTGACCACCTTTGCTGTGAGTCGGATCATAGCTGGCTTCGGCAAATAAACCAGTGATACCGGGTCAGAGATCGTTATACCTGAGTTATATTCCATTTTATGTTTAACTGAACATTGTTAAACTTACCTCAATAAATACGCCTACGCAATAAACGCGACGGGATATTAAAGTTAAACGCTCATTAAACCAGGATATATGATATGGACGTAGTCAAAGCGAGCGAAGTCAATTGACTCTTCCACTTCGGAAATTGATAGCCAAAGGTTCAGAGCACATGCGAGCCCCGGTTTCATTGGTTTTATTCGTTAAATTCTTTTCAGAAATATAACATACGCATCCGTGATCAAAATCAACCTTTGCTCATATCCAAGAACAGGGATAGGGCACAAAAGACAAATGCCAGCGACATTGTAGTCCTTATACCAGAGTTGTGTCGCGTCACTGGGCTTACGGATAACATGCGTTCGAACTTTCAGTGAGTGTTTCCATAGTTTTTTTTGTTTCCTAATCACCCCTAGCTAATTTCTACCCACAATTAGACTTATGCGTGCCATGTCCGAGCACACACGCATGGTGCCCCGGCGGCGTATTGATCGACTAACTGTATTCAATCAACGCTTGCGACACACCCAGGACAGTGTCAAAGTGTTGACCGACTGGAACATGAGTCTGGATGACAAACTTGTTGAGGTACAAGGCCGCGTAATTGATGTACAGAAGATTGTATTCTGCAACAGATCCAAGTAAGTGGCAATTACCATACTTAGCAGTGGAGGATTCGGTCAAATAATTGAGTACTGCTTAGGGTTTCTGCCGGAGAAAAGGCAGATTGGACCAGAAGTTTCCGTGACCAGCAAATGCTGACTACACCAAGTGATGGTCTCGATCGTTGGGCAGTTATATCACCCGAGCGCAATTCAGGCGATCTCCGTAATCTACTCCAAAGCCTCATGAGAGCCGCCGGCGGCATGGGCTTACGCATTAGAAACCCACAAGAGTAAGTTGTCCCGCAAATAAATTGATATAAATATGTTAAGGGAATTGCATGCAGGGTTAAAATTTTTGATGATCGCACGGCCACCTATGTGAGAGCCATGGATGATTGTTCGCGCATGGATCTCCAGTTGATACTGTGCCTGGTACCCAACAACAATGTGGAAAGGTAAGTGTAGTGTCGCAGGCAGCACACGAAACTAACTAAAGCTTCTTGTCTCCCCCCAAGGTATTCCTGCATCAAAAAGCGAGGCTGTGTGGATAGACCTGTTCCTACCCAAGTGGTTACTGTCAAGACAGCCAAAAATCGTGGCCTAATGAGCATTGCCACCAAAATCGCCATCCAGTTGAACTGCAAACTGGGCTATACTCCCTGGATGATTGAATTGCCGCTGTCCAATCTAATGACCATTGGCTTTGACATAGCAAAATCGTCTCGTGATCGCACCAAAGCCTATGGCGCCTTAGTGGCCTCCATGGACTTGCAGAACAATTCCACCTATTTTAGCACTGTGGCCGAATGCAGTGCCTACGATGTGTTGGCCAACAACCTTTGGCCCATGATTGGCAAAGCTTTGCGCCAGTATCAGCGGGAGCATAAGACCTTCCCCTCGCGCATCCTATTTTATCGCGATGGTGTCAGCTCTGGCTCACTGAAACAACTCTTTGAATATGAGGTCAAGGATATTGTGGAGAAATTGGATGCAGAGTATAAGCGTGCCAACTGTGCACCACCCAAGTTGGCCTACATTGTGGTCACTAAATCATCCAACACACGTTTCTTTAGAGGCGATCAAAATCCACCATCCGGTACAGTGGTGGATGATGTTGTTACACTGCCCGAAAGATACGATTTCTACTTGGTCTCGCAGACAGTTAATCAGGGTTCCGTATCACCCACCGGCTACAATGTGCTTTATAGCAACATCAGTCTAAGTCCCGACCAGATTCAGAAGTTGACCTACAAGATGTGTCACCTGTATTACAATTGGTCGGGCACCACCCGAGTTCCTGCCGTCTGTCAGTATGCCAAGAAACTGGCTACCCTTGTGGGAACCAATTTGCACACCATACCGCAGAATGCACTTGAGAAAAAGTTTTACTATCTTTAAGTCCAATGCCCCACAACTTTGTGTTGGCTCCCCCTATCTTACTCCTTACATCTATATGCATAATCTTGAATGAAGATTTCCTTGGCAACTCCTTTAATTTCTTATTTAATGTTAAGTCAACAGTGAAACACAAACTAAACGCAAAGAGAATGTACTTTTTGTTTAATATAAATAAAAAGCGTTTCAGAATTTATCTCCAAGCAGATAAGCCAACAGAAGTATCAGCTCTTTGACTCTGGATAGGACATGTGTGTCCCACTTGGATGACGAAAGCTGGCCTTGTCCCAGTTTGGTGTGAACAAGTGAAGCCAGCTCGCAGGATACAGCAACGTCTGATGGACACTTACAGAGGCGGCCAATGGCTTTAAGCAGGCCAAAAGAAGAAATCTTTCCTCCATTCAAGATTTTATTTAACATACAAGGAGGGAATATTTCATTTGATTGGTAAAGGACGAGTGACGATACACACTGGTTGCACCCGAAACAAGAAGACTTGTCGGATTATCGGCTTTGGACTGAACAGTATTTGCGTTAGCATTACCATTATGCACAGAGGAGGACAAGGCTGTCCACACTAAGCCGCAACCTGCAGCGACTTCGTTTCGTGGCATGGGATAAGCTCTCCGTTGTCAGTGTTTGTTACAGGCTTTGTGTGGTGTACATTCTTATCTTAACCTTTTTTGCTTTTTAATCTTATTCTTTTTTGAAAATTCACAGATTTGATCCCTGCTTTTTACTGCCAGTGCGTCTTTTCTAGACAAATGGCTGGAATCCCGCACTCTCTTTGGTTGAAGGCGATTCCCAAAATTGACCACAGGGTGGTCGTTTCATCCCCTTCAGTCTAGCAACCTCGGAGGATGTAGCCTCCAATCAAGCTGGTCTCTTAAGTGATACTGGCTTACTCTCCATTAGACACACCTCGCTGATCTACATATTCGACAGAAAAAGCTCACTAAGGACTGGTCACTGCACTTTCGGAAGTGGGGTTTCTGTTCCTACTAATGTTATTAACACGATGACAGTTCAAAAATCGTGATGGTTCCAAGTAGAACAAGGATCCTACAAAACCCGAATCCTAAGGAGCAATTAGACTGCTACACTGACTTTCTCCAAAATAATTGAAAGAATATTTCTTGGCAAAGTATTGTGTTTGTGAGATGCTTTACCAGACCAACAGTTTGACACTATACAGAGTCTCCAATCACATTCTAGAAGATTTCAAGAAGCTCTAGTACTGGAGTTAAAAAAGTAGAGTCTTCTATAAGCGCATCGTTGATGCTTCCTGGTATGTGGGCACACAACTCAATAGATTTGAATGTGATCTGGCGACAAACAGGCTCAGAAGACGTCGTAGCCGCCGACATCCTTTCGACCTTTGGGTTGACGCCGAATCCCAAAGGTAAATTTTGAGAAACATGTTCATGGCTAGTTACTTCAGCATCTTTACCAAGGCGGCATCGAACTCACGACCTTTTGCATAGCAAGCACACACACTACCCGCTGCACCACACCCCTCCACATGACAGTTGTCCATTTTTGGTTGGTGTCCCAAAAACCAGTTGACACAAGGATTATGTAAAAAGACTGCACCGGGCTATTTTCATGCAATCGGTTCTATCGGATTTTGAACTCAAAGTATTGAAGTATTCAAGTATTCATACTGTGTGATAGGGTATTATCATATCTGTTAGTTTTTTGTTGCGGGAGAACTTAGGCGCAGCTGCTGTTACATCGAATATACCTAAATTCGAATTGACCTGAGTATTCGACAGTTTGTACTCATTGCAGACAGGATTTCGGTGGAAGTTCTCCCGCCAAAGCAAAAGCAGGATGCTTTGATGGGACTCCCACACATCATCGCAATGTTTTTCCGAATATTTATTACTTCACTTTATTTCGCATCGAAATGTATTGAGTGTAGTTATAGCTATTCCAATAATTAGACATTATATCCAACAATATGACGCTTGCCGATACACTCGCCAATGTAGAACCAGAAGATAATCTCGGCACCTACCAGGGTGTTCAGCCAAGCCTCGCGCACCGACAGATTCTTGTAGCCTCCGGTCCTGGCGCTCTTGACAAGGTTACCAAGACCCTGGCGAATGGCTGGAATATCGGCTGGCGTGGGTGGAGTAAGCTCCACCTTGGCGTATTTCAAGAAAACATCCAGTTGGGGTCTTGCCTGAACAAGCAGCCCTGAAAAATTCAGCCATTACATAACTGGCAAATTTTAACCAGAAACTCTGCAGATGCTGCAAATGAACCACTTACTGTTGACTAGGCCGGATCCTTTGGTTGCCATACTCGCCATGTTTTAATATTGCCTACAATTATTAGAATTTTACTCTGGAAATTTTTGGTAAATGAGCAAGAAAAACCTTACCGTGTCCAAGTGCGATGAAACAGGGTTGTCAGGTTCTACTCAGGGTTGGAGACGCACTATCCATGGCGCACGACTATCGATTATAAACTAGTGCTGCTCAACGTCTCGATGGCCCCGAAAGAAATTCTCCCCCGCTTCGCCTATCGACGGTTACAACTTGATTCTGCTCTTTGTCTTCCCTGCGTAGAATTTTAAGAACTTCATTAAGAACAAGACCCCTAGTTAGAGATTTAGCCCCATCAGCAGAGAGGAGATCTGCGAGAATACATTAGAAAGCTTTAGTTGCTGTTATTGTAACATTATTCATCGATAGCGGCTAATGTTAACTGTAGCATTAGTCGATAGTCCAGTTATTCGATAGCCCCTTCCTTGAAACTATTTTCCAGCTCCAGCTCACAGTCGCCCATCTCTATAATAAAGGTGTGGAAATCGAAGTTTTCCTCAAAATAAGCAAATATTCATAATTTAATTGTTGCAATTGCTCGAGCAATTCGCCCACACAAACCACCATTGGCGGAATGCAGTTTTCCATCTAGTGCGAAGGTGGCCAGCGTATGTTTTTTTTGTATACAGTGTGAAAAGCGTGACGACGGGGCACGGGCGGTGAGTGTTTTTCTGAGTGTGTGTGTGTGTGTGTGTAAGTGTATAATAAGAGAGATGAGGGTGATCAAATCGACAAGAATGTTGGAGTTGAACAACTTGCCAGCCCAGCAGCAGCCCCAAGCATTGTGAAAAAGAAAGTGCTTGCGAAAAGTAACTGTTTGCAAATTGTATGTGTGCGAGTGCGAATTAGAATTGTATGCAAATACATACATACCACACTTATATATGAAATGTGCATTGGTGTTAATTAACAAAACAGAGCCGACTTGTGGAACATTGATTATTTCATGGACATTTATCCAACTTCTTCGAAGCAACAAATATTTGTATGTAAGACGAGGCGGGGGCGCATAACTTTCTTGTCAATATCTCGCTGCAGTTGGGGGTGGGTTGTCATATTTTATGTGCTGGGTGCTCTTATCACAATTCCCTTGGATATCCATATCCGTGGCGCGTGGGGTGTGGTCCAGACAATCGTAGGTTTCTTGTAGTGAAAATGGACTTGAAAAATTGAATGTAGCCTTAAACAGGGGCCTGGAGGTTGTGCTCGAGTTGCTTTCCAATTGCGTGTAAATCAGCCATCTCGATGGTGGTGGCGGCATGTAACCCAGTTCTATTACTCACTCGTGTTGAGCTACAATAATACCTTAATAACCATCCAACCTAGTCAGGGGCGGTCTGAAAATATAAAGAGGTTCACCGTGCAACCGTCATGCCACTCTGCTTCACACACAGTTGGATTCAGTTGGATTATTAAATCGAAACTCTGAAATAATGGGTGTGTTTTTCACATTATTTTTCTTCTTCTGTCGGTTTAAGTATGTGTAATTACTTTTCGCACATTTTGAACATCAACTTGGTATCGCTAAAGATCAATTCGGTCATCAGCAAATCGTAATTTATCGATTAAAATTCAAAAACTTACAAATCTTAAAACTCGTCAGTGAACTGAACTGAACCGAACCGTTTTATTTAGTGGTTTTTGGCGTGGGTTCTAGGAATGCCCTGACGTTTCAACCCTTCTGATTCCATCTGAGACAGAAAAAGGTCCAGCGGATCTCAAAATGTCTGCAGAAGTTTTGGTCCGAAGGTTCGCACCCCTTATAAAGCTTAAGGTTTGATTTGTGGACCGGATTTTAGTTTGTTGAACCTGAGGTTTTGGTTGGGATCATTTATACTTGGATGGCTTAATCAATTTCCTTCTAACGACTTGTTCTTTATTTTAGAACTTATCCTGCACCTAAAGATCTCATTATAAAGAACAGAGAGGGCCATAGCAGAATTAATTAAAACACTTAATACCCATCAATGCGAAACTCTCTCCTAGATTTTACCACAGGGAAATATGATCAATAAGGAATATTCCCGAGATTAATGCACAATTTGTGTGAAGCTATCCGTCAGAAAAGTCTGGTATAGTAGATAAACAAATTTGGGCTTTTGCAGCATGGTGACCATTTTCTAACACCGGAAAATATTGTCCTGCTTTGTCCAAATTTGATTTGCTCATTTCCAAAATGTCTTTTATCGACACAAGATAAGAAAATATAAGCAAGGCTCACGATTTCTTATCTTTTGTATTCCAAACTCACTCATAAGGTAAAAAATTGAGTTTTGCTTATTTTTTTTGTGATACGACATTTGCTTTGGCGCATTGGTGGCCCCAATTCTAGAGCGACACCGCCCCTGAACCGACTCATAGTGGGTGTCTATTTGGCTGTGTGCACAGAACGCTAGAAAAGTAGGCAAATTCCAAATTATAGTTCAAAGGCAGGAAGTTTCACTTGACAAAACATTGCATATGTTAGGTATCTCTGAGGGATCATGTGTAGTTCACGCCATGTGTGCTGATATTGAACGAGATGGTTAATAAACAGATTCCTTAACTCTAAGCAGTAATTATGGAAATTTATACAATTTTGCTAACCCATTCATTTCTCTTACAGTCAATGAGGACTTATTGCTAATACACAATTGTGCTTAATTGTTGAAGAGCCCGCACCTTCCTCTCTCCGGAAACCATCAACTGTCTAAAATATGCCACTGCCAAAGCGTTCCATAGAGCCTGTTCATGTGGCACGTTCGGTGTACCAGCAGGATGAGTTACAATCTGTGGAGCTGGAAACAGTGACCAACACCACCTTGACCAACATAATACGCCAGCTGTCATCCCTGTCGAAACATGCGGAGGATGTGTTTGGTGAACTGGCCAGAGATGTGGGCAATATCGGAGATCGAGCAAACTCATTGCAGGCGCGCATCGATCGGTTGGCCATCAAAGTGACCCAGCTGGACAGCACTGTGGAGGAAGTACCCTTAACCGATATTACACGCAAAAAGGCCTTCAAATCGGCCAAGATATTCGATCAGCAAATCTTTTCGCGGGCCACAATGCCCGCTCCAATGCTAGAGACATATGCACTGTGCGATAAGCCACCGCCACTGGACAAGCTCAATGTGTATCGGGATGATGGCAAGGATGGTCTCAAATTCTATACCGATCCGAATTATTTCTTTGAGCTGTGGCGACAGGAAATGCTCAAGGACACGGAGCGAGTGATGCAGGACAAGGGCAAGAAGCTACATAGGCCACGCCAAGAAGGTGGCAGTGGGGGCGCCGCTGGACGTGGCCACAAGAAACGTGTTCGCACGCCACACAACACACGGGAGAAGCAGCGACAGATGGCCATCGTTCAGGGCGAAACTCTAATGCCCACACATTTGATTTATCGTACACCCAATTCGATGGTCAACGAAGAGGCCGGATATGGAAGTGAGTATGACAATAGACCAGATTGTACTCTTTTTATTTGCTTTATAAAGAAAAATGTTAAATGATGTTGTTGACCTTCAAGTGTACTCAGTGCAAAAGACAACAAAAATCAAATTCTTTTGGTTGCATACAGAGGCCGAAAAGCTTTGCCAATTACCATGACTCTAGGAATAATGCCAGTTGGTAGTGAAGTATTCAAATTTCAAGTTCCAACAGTAATCTCAGTTTTTTATTAAAAATTTACTAGTGTTACTTTCCGTTCGTATATGAAAGCTATTAGTCTGGAGAGTGCAATGGGTAGGCTACAAATTCTTAGTATCAGAGGTCTGCCAGATGTCTTTTTGATTCGGATCATCTGACTTCTCCAGCCCTGGATTATGAAGAAAATGATTTTGATTAGTTAAGAATGAAAGTCTGCAGCCAGGAATATAATTACTTTTACAATTACTTGAATAATTGTACCTGCAAAAACGGATTATTGAGTATTTGTGCTTCAGATTATGAATTATTCATGTATTACTAGGTGTAAACTGAAATTATTTAACCTACCGGTTTTTCCAAAATCATATTTGGTGAATAATGAAACTTTTCAAGCACAATTACTCATTAGTCCCCCTCTTGATAGGTACAATTCTTGAAGTAATTGTAAAAGTAATTGCAATTTCTAATAATCATTAAATAATCGTAATTGCAAGATATAATTACGATTACTAAAATAAACAGGAAATCAGGAATTGTTTTTTAATATCAGAATAATCAAGATTTTGGCAATGAAAAGTAATTATATACGGGAGGTAATGATTTGGGGTAGCATTCACGACTGGAATAACTTAACACAGTAGATCAAATGCCATCAGATGGACATATGATCTTAATCTGAGACAAAGTAGGAGCGGATTTTTCTTCGCAGATCTAGATATGGGTGTGTAATCACTGCATTCTGCGCCAGGATAGGACAGGATATCGCTAAAAACCTTATCACCTTAACACTGCCTAATCGGTAGGCACGCCTGTACTGTAACTTCTGCTGCTGTAGAAGCTGCAGTTGAGAGGACTTTCTTTGCCACTGTCCACCTCTTAGAAAAAGGTGATATAAAAAACTTCTTCAACTTCCGCAGATTCTGCTTAACCTCTCGGAAGTAACTGAGATATGGATACCGTTTCTGCTGGGCCCAGCATTCATTTCTATAATCAATCAAACTGTATTGGGAAGGAACACTTAAAAAAGAAATAATTGCTGATATACAGTTGCCCACAAAAAGCCTCCACAATACCACACTCGGACTTATCAGTCAATTCCGTTGAGTCCATTGAGACCTTTGATAATGAATAAAAGCTTAATAAATATTTGAGTATTAACTACGAGTCATGGTAATGGTCAATTGAACCAAGTATGTGACCTCTATCTGTCAACCCAATTGGTAAACTCTCTTCTATAAACGCAGTATTTTTGACTAAATGGTATACTATATCGAATCCATCATATACTCTCCAATATGCCATATTTAGCTCAGCTAGTCGAAATCCAAACAGTAGGCACCGACAGCGAGGCGAGACCAATGCGGCGACATCTGATCGATAGCAATGAAGTCCAAGACGTAGGTACGATGATGCAACGCACCGGCAGCACCCGCTCAGCGCAGCGCAATTTCCCATGCTCACACCAACTGCGTCAGCTTTTGTTCGAATATGCCCGCTCCCCCACATTGTTTTATTTGCTCCTCTCTCAACATTTTTGCATAACTGTAGCTATCAAAGTGCTCGCTCAACTCAACGGCTCGCTGAATTGTTCATTTCATGTAGTGCACATGAAACTTAACAGCTGATTATACTTATACTATATATACATACACCTATATCCCCCCGAAATCATATAATTATTCATGTTCATGTCACGACTGCAGCAAGTTGTTTGATATATTCCATATCATTTTCATATATTTCGAGCATGGGAGAAATAATATTCAATTAGTGTTTACGCATTGAAAGTGAGGACTCAATTCTCAGAATTCGAATAAATAATATCGAGGATCACAATAAAAGAGAATCTAAAGACAGAATAGCCATGAATCGCTGGAAATCAATTTACAGACAGAATATGTCTACCTTCTCGTAGGAATGAATTCTTAAAGGCAGGCATGCCACTAGGCTAGGTATCAAACACTAGGAGACGTGACTTAATCCAAGGTCAGTCTTTTCCACCTGAAGTTAAGTAAACGAACCTCAACTCCTACCCAATCTGTTTAGACCAGTTACGAGTACTTCACCAGAGTTTCGACCAAAATGCGATGCATCACCCCAAACAGTTTTCGCTGGAGACAAAACATTATCACATTTTGCATGTGGTAACCGAACCTACACATCTATCTCCTATTTGTATTTTGATATGATTTGTGTTATCTTTAATGTTTGTTGTACATCATTTCCAATGACCATATCGTGCTCCCCCACGATAGTTGTAAATTTGTATAAATCCCATTTAGCGTTGTACCAAATCACACACAACATAATCATCTCATTTGCAGATACTGTAAAGCCCTATAATATGCTCTCGCATTTGGAAAATAATAGTAATCTCACAAAGCAAACCGCCGTTGCGATTACAGGTCAGAGCAACCAAATCAGATTCAGTAAATGTTCCTTCCATCTACTACTTCTCTATCCCCACTCTACTTTAATCACGTTTTGTTTGAACACACACAAATGTGAGAGAATAAACTGCACTGCATTTTGGTTGAGAGAATAGAACACACATTTCGAAGGGGTATCCCATATGTTTGTGTAAATTAACTTTCAACTGTTCCAAGTGTCAAAAAATGTGTGCAGCTTATTTTGTTTCATGTTTTAGTGATTGCACTAGGCAACTTAGTACCCGTTCATTTTGTCGGTCTTCTTAATAGAGGCAAACGATTTATGTCCCCACCCTGTTTCGAATATCTTTAATGAGAGTTGATCTGTTTAACCGAAACCCTCGGATCTTGGATTGTAAGTTTTGCATACAGATGCAATTCAGTGTGACCAGGTGCGATTTGAAAACTTAACACTGCACACGTTGTTGTCTTTGGCTTTCGAAGTGTCAAAATCTGAACTTGGCAGTTTTTGGGTGCTCTGATATCTGAGGGGGGCGACACTTATGGAGGGAAACCTAAACAAAACCGAATGAGGTATCGCTTTGTAAGTTTTTGGGTGCTCCAATTTAATTTCTGGTTATATTTTTCCGATCTGTGGGAAGAGGGCCTTCTAATGGAGGAGGTAAAATCTAAAATAGTGAAATGGGGTATCGTCTTGTAGGTTTTTGGGTGTTCCGATATCAATTTTGGTAATAGTTTTCCGATCTAAGGAGAAGCAAGCCGACTTGTGGAGCGAATAGGGGGTAATATCTAAAAAAAAATAAAATCTGGTATCGATTTTTAAGTTTTTGGGTGCTCCGCTGACAATTCTGCCAATATTAGGGGGTAAACCCCTAAACAAGTCAAATAGCGTATCGATTTACGAGTTTTTGGTTGGTCCAATTTCATTTCTGGCAATATATTACCCATCAAAAGATCAATGAGCAACAAAAGAAGAAGCGGGGCGGCTGCTTTCGTACAATTTACCACTAAAAGGTTTCAAAAACAAGTCCAATTTGGACAGTATTTGTTTTACGCTAGTTTTATGTGAAGCCTCGAGGTAATTTTTAAACGAAAAACTTCACCTGGTCACACTAAAAAGCTAGTTTCAAAGTATTGTACTCTAAACTTATGCGTGATTCCAAATACTTCAATTTAAAAAAAAACATTTACACGAACCCGATCAATTCCAACATTTTTGAACTACCTGAACATGTACCACCCCCTCTCTCGCCGTAAACCACATCCTTTAGTGAACCTCAGAACCGTACTCTTTCCAGTCAGCATTTCTTTTTCCTGGGGATCTTCTCTTGTGTCATGTCACCTCACGTCTATTTGTAGTTGTGTTTGTCATTTTTCCCAACTAAATCAAAGAATTCTGTGCGGAAAGCCCTAATGCCAAAATTGAACAATTCGCTGCGTTGCATTTGAAATTACAAATTGGATACTAATCAACCGAAAGTCGCAGCCGCACGGAAACATAATTTGCTTGCCAACTCTCTCATGTTTCTTTCGTTGCCTATGTTTTATGTACATAATCTTAAATCTATTACATGAAATATATTAAATTTCCCCACTAACGCTCTCGTTGCATATCTTGTAGGCATGGGAGTGTACGATACGCGTCCGGCTCGTCCCAACTCCATCGAGCTGCAGCGCAACTATCCGTCGGAGCAACTGGATGGCAGCGGTTACGAACAGCTCACACCACAAACGGCGGCTAGTCAGTATGCGGCGGCCTATGGCACAAACGGAATGTCCGCTGCTGGCCAACAGATGCATCATCTGCAGCACCAGCAACAGCAGCAGGTCTACGATGCTGGTCTCTATCATCATCAGTCGCTCTATGGCCAAAGCGGGCAGGGTGCCATGTCACCCGAACCGATCTACGGTCCTGGTACACCGTCGCGTACTAAGCCGCGACCATCGCAGCCACCACCGGCACCGCCTTCGAATGGCAGCGGCGGTGGCACACCCACAGCCTCAAATGCCAACACACCGACACGGGGCCGCAGCATGTCAACTAGTCGAGATGCCTTGCCACCGCCACCGCCTGTACCGGATGCAATGTCACCGATGTCGGCCATGGCAATGAACGGTGGGGCCGGAGGACATATGGCGGCCAAGCTGCTGGGTCGTACCAACAGTACATCGCGAGCTGGATCTCCGCAGATGGCACCGAGTAACAGCGCCCATAATGCCAATGATCTGGTTATGGCGCAGCTGACAAACACCTTCAATAGCATTGGCATGGTGGGTAATCAGCAATTGAATTCACTTAGCGACTTGCCGCCACCACCGCCGGTACCCGATCAGGTATGTACAATGGAAACACGCTGGGAAAATTACTGGGAGTTCTTATGTTAAGTAGAAATCATTCATCATTTCGAAAGCTATACTTAAAATAGGATTTTGACTTTGTTTTGGTGCTGGTTTGGTTGAAAATCAGGACTGCTTTCAAATAGTTTTCTGCTTCTTTTGCTAATTCATGTTTCAAAAGTTAATCGGTATGGGTTAAAGGCATCTTAAATATGGGGACTGATGAAATCTTACTTACCTTGAACCTCCAGCACTCGCCTAAAATGTCACCACCAAATGCGGCGCCACCTCCTCCGCCGCCACCACCACCTTTGGACGAAGGTATGGGCAATGCACCACAATATGTTCCACAACATCCACACCAAATTATGCCCAAGGCTCTGGTGAATGGCGGTGAAATGCTAACCGGTCAACCAAATGGTGGCCAGCATATTGTGAGTGCGAAAAAGATGATGCCTACATATGATCCTCGCAACGATTTGATGAAAGCCATTCGAGATGGTAAGTGTGTGTCGTCGGTATTTCTACCGATTTTCGCTAATTTCGATTTCTTTACAGGCATCACACTGCGCAAGGTGGAGAAGTCGGAACAAAAGGAAATTGAACGCAATACGGCACTTCTTGATGTGGCCTCCATACTGGCCAGACGGGTGGCCATTGAGCTATCCGAGTCTGAAGATTCGGATAGTGAGGATGACAGTGAGGGTTGGATGGAGCCCAATGAGACCTCTGCTTGATCCCTGATGGCTTCCCTTAAGCCGGAAAAAATTGCGAAAATCAAGAAGAAAAAGTAATTCCAAAGAGAATTGATCCAGATCCACATACACACACACTTTATAAGCGTATGCATATATACATCTACTTATATACCTATACATAATATAACTAAAATCAAAAGCTTAAAAGAATTGTACATACATAAACAGAAAGTAATTACAAGTACTTCTAATGTAATCGCAATAGTAATCGTATATAGCAATTGATGTATTTAAAGCGACATGGCTAAGCCTCGTGAGGGCGGGACGGGATGAGAGAGAGAGAGAGTAACAATAATAATTGGATAGTGGTTGGTGTTTGGATATTACACTTATAGGCCCCGATATTAAACACTAAACTTCTCAAATACAAGCATTACTACATTATTAATGGAAGGAATATCAAAAATATGAAATATGCAAGCATTTTTAGAATACTGTAAATATACAAGATACTTTTTAAATTCACTTCTATGACATTTAACTATACTCAACAACGCTATGACACTTAACGTTAAACTTATACCAAGGGTACACACGCTTGGATGTGTGTATCAAGTATGTATTTTGCTTCATTAAAAAGAACAAACAAAAAGAAAACGAAACTATCTACCAACTTGTAACCCGGAACCTACATACTTTTAGTACATACGCATAGAAATACAATAGTGTGCATTATTTTTTGTTTTTGAAATGCCGACTACAACATTATGGATATAAATATGTAATATTTGTTGTACATTTTGTTTAATTTAAAAATAAAAGTATTCCAATCGATATTTGTGGTATAAATGTTTGTTTGGTTAACACAAAGGTGGCAACTCTGCTTTTAATATATTAATAATGTTAGAGCTGGTTCCGATAACAGTTTTTAGTGAACTTAAAAACGAGGCACCCACATCGTACTAAAACATGGGTTTCCTTAACCCACAAGTGAAAAAGTGAAGTTGTATTGCTACACATTCTCCTCGATCACTGACAAGCAAGCGACTCGCGGCTGCTGATCAGAATATCATTCGATCTTAGCACAAATCTCGCGGAATTCATTGTTTTGGAAGTATTCTGCTACAGCCATGTGGATATTCTATTCTGTCAACCTCAACCAAATTGGGACTCAAGAGGGTTAAACAGGTTCCGAAAACGGCATTAATAGAAGTTCAAAGCGAACAAGAACATTTAAACTGTAACGGTCATTTGGTTCAAAACATAGACTGGTGCAGAGGGCTGCACAGTTGTTAGGGCTCAGTTGTGTTTCCATTCACAATGACAGCACAAAACAGCTGTGAACTGCTGATGAGCGAAATCCTACGGCTGAATTAAGTTTATTGTTTTTTTTTTTGGTTTACCTTTTAATGTAACATTATGAATGCCTACGAACGACGCCTGCGTTCCCAGAATCTAGTGCACATGCTGCAAAACCGAGAATCTTGCTACACCCGCATCGGATCGAGTGCAAACCAAAGCCCACCGCTGGAGCTGGAGCGGGCTTTTCACAAATGCATCACGCCCTGCCTGACCATCGATTCGGTAGTCATCCCTCCCGTTTATTTGCGCAAATTCACGCCGGACGGCAGCAAACTGCTAGCCTTCTCCCATGACCAGCGTAGCGTGCATATTTACAAATACAAAGGCTTCAGCTCGGCGGGCGTGGGTGAGCTGCTGCGTGAGGCGGAGGTGGGCAGCACCGAGTGCTATACTAGCAGCACTCGAGGCGCCTCCGGCAGTAATCTGAAGAACACCATCTTTGAACGGCTCTTCGACACGAATGACTGTGTGAGACTGCGCTTGTGCCAGGGCGAGTCAGGGCGCTTCTATCTGCATCGAGAGTTTAGTATTTTCCTGGAGGAGGGACACTATGTGCTGCTGGCGGCCATGTGCATGGTTAATAATGCTCTGCCCGTTCAGGATTATGTGCGCTATCCGGATCTGTTCGACAAGCTGGATTCCTTTTCGTATATTTTCTTTGTGGTGGACCTGGAGTTGGGAGTGGTCAGCGATAAACTCTGCCTGCCGCAGGACTCCATACTGATAGCGCATAATCATGGCGTTTCGGCATATGGCAATGCAGTGGCCATAATGTCCAGACTGCATCAGTGCATTGATTTGTATGAACTGGTCGAGGGGCGATTGGTCAAACAGGAGACCATAGGTCCTAGGCCGCGCGACTTGAACGATCAGCCAGAGGATGTGGGCGTATTTGATGTCAACACCTTGTTTCCCATTACGCACATCAAACAGCGCGTGCTCAGCTTTCTTTATAGGCAAATCGATCCGACTAGTCCACAGGCCAGCCACAATTATCAGCATTTCTACAAGGACTTTGATTTTGTAAGTGCCTATACAATATTCTAAGATTCAGCATAACAAATTCGAATGCCTTGCAGATGGAACACATGATCATTGAGAAAATGCAATTGGTCAACAGCGACCTGATGCTTTTACGCTATGAGGAACGTCCCAAGGACAGCGATATCTCGTCTTTGCAGGCCCTGGTGGAGCCACCCACTCCGCGTAGATTGTATGTGTTCTACACCATCACCGATGAGGAGGTAGTGGGCGTCTATCATGATGATTCCCTGGAATTACTGACCATCATAATGCAATTCTATGATCAAATGACCAATGTGCGTTCCCTACGCACAGGTGAGGCACCCTCCTCACCCACCCATGAATTGCTCAAGGCGAACTTTGTCAATGTACACAAGGCGTCGCCTCACTTCTTGCGCCAGGCCGCATTACGCTTCAATCCCAGTTTACCCATTAGCACACAAAGCTATTCGATTTCTCCATATCTGCGCTACAATACCTTCAGCTATGATGATCGCTTAATTTCACCCTGTGAACGGCCCAAAGCCTGCTCCGCTGAGCCTATAGTATTTCGAGATCGCAGTGCACATCTGGTAAAGTTTCGTCTTAATGCCAAGGCGCGAATTTGTAACCCTTTGGCGCCACGAGAACTGTGCGCCTTTATATGCCATCCCTTTGAGCCGCTTGTGATAAGCATACAGAAATATATGCACGTTTATGCGCACAAATTACATTTTTATAATCATAGTACGATTGTTGATCAGGATGCGGGACATGTGATCTAGTTGTGTGCAATTAATAGAGATAAGGTTTCCATTCAGCTTTTTCATTAAATTATAATAGTTTTTATTGCCCATAGACTGTTAACTCGTAATCGATTGTAAAAAGGCAATGAACTCATATTTTTTTTCAAAATTTTGTTGTTTTTTTAAATGTCGTCCCTACAAATGTTTGAAAAATTTATTGTTTCTAGCAAATAAGTTAGTTAACTAAAATAATTTTGTTGAAATGCAATAAATTTTTACCTTCCTTTAATGGCGTCTTTGGTCAAGAGGTGGCTTATAAGGTTAACCTGTTCAAATTCAAAATTTTCAAACGGTGTTGGTCTGCGTTTTTCATCAAACTTCTCTACTCTCGAATCTACAATCAATTGAAAATAACAATTTTCATTTGCCCATTCTATTGCGAATTTGAACACTTGATTTTCACTCCTTGGCGGCATCTTTGGTACGGTTCGGTTTTAGGATCGAGAGTCTAAATTTTTGATAGATTCAGTCTGGCTTTTTCGTGGTTCAAATCAGGACCGGTTTGAAGACTTGGTAAAGAGCGTTTTAGGCACCGCTTTCAAAAAAAAAAATAATGAAACTTGTCTTAAGTGGCGTCGGTATACTTCAGTACAGGTATCCCAAATGAAACCAAATACCCAAGTAAATTAGAACATAAATGGTATGTTTTACCGAAAAGTAAGTTTCGGTATGTACCAGAGAACCGGAACTGAATTATGCTACCCAGTTATACTCTGTAAAAAAAAGATATAATTTGAAAAGTTTCGAAAATTGCTTTAGATTATGTATTTACATCTAATACTATAAATATTCTCCTTAAACTTAAGTGACACTTCATTTCGTTGCGAACTTCAGCCATCAAATAAGATTTCTGGCCTACTGAAAGAAGTTTGACTTATTTATCTGAAAATATCTACTAAAACTTGAGTTCTTCATCAAATTGTATCCAGTTTCTTTGCTCAACTCTGATTACATTCTCCGCAGTGGAACTGAGTGTATTATCATCTTCACTCACACTGCAATCGCTTAGTAGGTCATGGGTTTCGTTGCGCTTCTGTTGCACCACTTTGTGCCGCCAATGCTGATAAGCATGTCCAAAACTGCCAGCCACAGCCAGAGTAATCTCGTGGGCCACCTTTCGCTTGGGACACCGAAATACATGACACGATGACTGTTGTTTCGCCTGCTGTTCGTGTGCCCCCACAAATGCAAAGATATCATTCTGAGCCGTACAATAGGATATATCGTAGATAGAGAACTGCTCTAAAATTTCGAATGTACTTGACTCGATTACTTCCAGTTTGTTGGGCAATATGCTGACATTAACACGATTTGGTTTCCGTTTCAAACTCCTGACCGTCTTGATGGCAGCTGCAACAATTTTCTCTGAACGTGTCGTCTCGATGAGGGTGCAACCCAAATATTTTAGTTGGTAGGTGACAGACACCGTGCGATTGTCTAGACTTGATTGCTGACTATTAATATCCACGGAGGTGGATGGTATGCTGGGGTTCAGACACCAGTTTTCAGCATCTCGTGTGTCGTCTTCAGTTGATTTCAATTCTGTATAACAAAAAAAAATAAACAAACCTTTTTTAATATTTTATGAAGACCAGTAAAATAGTAAGCTTACGTTTATGTTTATTGTGCGCTTTCCACTTGCGAAAAAATGCCATTCCGACTTAATGAAAAACTAGAAGAAGCTCGCTGCCCAGACTCAATGACATTAAATTGCCATAAATAAAATATAAAGCCATTTTCATCACAATAACGTTTCTACGATTGTTTACGAATGCGACAGTAGACAAGGTTGGTCACGCACGAAGATTGCATACTCTACAAATGAACCAAGTGATATCAATTAATACTGTGACACAAGTGCCTTAAATTCTGGACAAAGAATAAGATGCCAAGAATGTCAGAAGTCAGGGTTTGGGAGAAAAACATAATATATACGCATTTTAAACACAACCTTCAAAATTAATGACGTTCTAAACCAATACCGGAACTGGTTTTACACCCCATCCTTAATCCCCCATTTCTAAGGCTTTTTTGAACCACATTAATTTTTCGAAGAAATCCGAAACGAATATAGATTTAAGCCTAATCGATTTGACATATTTTTCTCTGTGAACCAAAGTGAAGAACAAAGCGACACACGGGATTTTTTTATATTCACTTTCGGAAGATTAAGACGATCTAGGAACTTTGTACTGTATCTATGATATTTCCAGAGCCTTAGAAGTTAATTAATATCTATCAACTAAAGCCTAAGTTGATAAGGATTTTCCACATATAAGGAAATTCGGAATATTATATCCGATTTTTCGATCTAATTCATGTAAGACATGACTCTTAACAATGCTTAAACCAAATTCTTTATACAAAAACTTAAGTAATGGGTTCGAGTCCGCCAACCGGAACTCCTCAGTTGTAAGAATTGAGAAGAACTTCGCCAGACTGAAATTAACTATATTCAATTCTTCAACAAATGTTGTAGTTAAATGAAACCCCCTTTTGTGGTTTTATGTGAAGAAATACCAAGCAAACCTTTTAAAAAGACAAATACTTCAAGTAGAACTCTGCGAATTATATTAAATGGGGTTGCCCGCGGGTTATACGCATCGGATGCATTTGTGGTTGTTGCACGCCAAAGCCTTTTCGATGCGTAAAGTGGCTTGCGCTTTACGTAATTGAATCACTTTGTAATTGAGAACGATTGGCAACATCGCCTTGTAATTCCGATGGGCTGACAGTTGCTTTCTGCTGTTCTTGGTGGTTGTATGCTAATATTAATAAGATTTATTATAAATGTATTAAAACAGCTCTAGTAGGGCATACCTAGTTTCGACTTTCAGTTTGGAGTAAACATCCAGTGCGACGTAGAGAGCGATAAGCTATGATCCCGACAAGCGTTTGCGTAAATCTTGTCGTTGGCGTCTGTATTGTGATTGTGACAAATAATATTTGTATATACATAATGGAGTATCGTCAGCATCCGGTGTGTAAGCTTAGACAAACCAAAATGCGACTAAAAAACAATTAAGAAAGTCGGCGACTAAGATTTACGGTGTACCTGGCAACGTCCATACAAGAAACACTAACACCATACATTTATTTCATTTATTTCAATTCATTTATAGAACGTTGCCACAGTGACCCAGAGGCGCAAATGCTCATTATTACGTCCATTATTAATGCATTACCTCTCGCCTGTATGCATTCAAAAACCCAATACAACCTGCCTTACTTTCTTAAGAAATGGCCAAATTTTCCGCACAGTACATGAGTTTATTGAATTTTGTAATGCAGAAAGTAATGACGTGCCGAAGTTGCTTTCGGGTCCCCATTACACAAGCGTATTCTTTTAGCATATTGTAATGCAGAAATTCTCGAGCCTTTACAAATGCGCTGAAAAAAATCTCATAGGTAATGTATTACATTGTGGCTCGTACGTAATGCATTATTTCGACCGACCACATTCAGCCCAGCGCCACTGGGGAGGAGCTGTTTGCATCAGAGAAAGTTTCTGTAAGTTTATTCAAGAACATCAGCTAGAATATTGACCTTACCTTCCCCACTTGAGAATTTCTGTGAACTTGGAATAAAGGGCAACGCAGGGCTTTAAGGGGAATCTGCCCCCGCTCCTAAATTAATTTCAAGTATGCAGTTTTTAAGGTCATCAACCGAAAGTAGTTTAGCGTTTTTTTTTAACTTCTGGTACCAACCCTGAATTTTTAACAACGGGTTTCATCATTTCTGGAGTTTTCTGTCCAGCTTTGGAATTTGTTTGCAGGGGTTCTTTCTGATGCTAATTTGAGATTGGACTTTTCAAGGTATCTGATTGTTTTACTTCCTGCCATGTCAAGTGACGACCAAATGATACAAAATCGTTTAACATACACTTGCTCAAGCCTAGCAGACCCAATGTTCTTTTGGTACAGGGTACAATAAACATCATAAAAGTTGAATGCTCCGTTTCAATGATTAACTATATATACCAAGCGTACGGTATTCGATTTGGGGAATTTCCCCATGGGTGATACGGGATTTCGGTAATGTCGAATTTTTCCATGCTCCATTATAGAACTGAACCTCCATTATAGTTATCTCGATCTAAAATTTGTCGAAATCTAGTGACATAATATTATAAATTTTTGGTAAATTATGTTTTTCGCATATGTACCTACCTCTTGACAAGGTCTGTACCATCTACACATGATCTTAGCATTAAGCGATTGCATACACCTAATTCGTTTGTAGTTCGCTGTATGTTTGTACTGTTTATCAACTGAATATGTCACACGCGTCTCATCTTTGTTTTGCTACCCCCTATATTACTTAATCTCGGGCCCAGCAATTTAGTTTGATTCGGCCATTCAGTTTATGAATATCATATAACGCGACCATTTAAAATGAGGATTTACGGAGCAACACAATGCATCCTTGTGATGCTGGGCATCCTGTGGGTCCGTGCGGACAGTGATAGTGACAGTGACAGTGATAGCAGCAGCAGTAGCAGCGGAGAGAAAAGTCATTCACATCATGGAAAGGATAACAAACACAAATACAACAATCCCGCCTATCCTCCTCAATACCCATATCCCTCTAATCAAGGATATGGGTATCCTTATCCCTATAATCCGTATCCAAGCTATGGCGCATATCCGCAATACCCACAATACAATCAATATATGCAGCCAGCTTATGGACAGCCACAGGCTCCTCCGCCGCCGAGTGCAAACGCCATTGGATACGGTCCACCACCACCACAATTTCAACAAGCCCCGGGCCCAGGAAATGCTCCTTATCCAGGACCCGCACCGTATCCAGGACAAGCGCCATATCCAGGACCCGCCCCATATCCCGGACAACCACAGCCGGGTCAACAACAACCAGGCCAACCACCGTCTCCAGCTTCCAGTGTTATCAATCACTCTTTGAAAGTGAATAAAGAGTACAAGGAGGATGGTCACCATAATACGTAGACATCTATACTGAACCTACTTGATTCCATGTACAATTTTTGAGTTCAATAAAAGAAAATGTACTCGAACAAGAAAGAAAGTCGGTCAAGCCCGACTATAACATACTCTGTACCAAGAAATTTTGTCTTTTGATCATAACTCGAAAACCGTTCATCCGATCTTCTTCATTCCTTTGGCGTATCGATAAGTTATTCTAATAACTAAATATGTCCAGAAGGAACAAGCCATCTATCTTCAAAACTGTGGGAGATATGACGTTTTTTCTAAATTGCGGGGGCGGGAGGGGGCGTGGCCAAAATTGAAAATAAACTTGATCTGCCTGCAGACATAAGAAGCATATGTCCCATACACGTCAAACCTCTATCTCTTACCATCTCTGAGATCTGTGCGTTCATACGGACAGACAGACAAACGGACAGACGGACATGGCTATATCGACTCGGCTGTTGATGCTGATCAAGAATATATATACTTTATGGGGTCGGAGATGCTTCCTTCTGGATGTTACATACTTTTGCACAAACTTATAATACTCTATGTACCTACGGTACAGAGTATAAAAATACTACACTTGTTGAACCTAACGATTTATAATGTAAAACTGATATTCCTTTTTATGTGGATCATGGTAGTAGTAGTTGTAGCCATCAGGAGATTCTAAATTTAACTTCTTTTCATCCGAAACGACTAAAATTCCCGAATTCAAAGGTGAGCAACTTGCGTAAACCAAACTGAACCGTTTTGCTTTGTGGTTTTTGGTTCAGCATTTTCGGTGAGGCTTATCTTCTGGATTTAGTTGTTCAGTTACAGTTTGATTCAGATCTTGACAGGTTTAGGTCTAAGATTCAAGGCCTGATTTGCTATAATCTAAACTTCCTCGTATACTTTATGTTATTCTATGCCTTCAGAGAGTCACTGGCAAATGATTTTAGTTGCCATGACAACATCTTTCATTGGGTACTCACGACATGCAATCTTATGACAAAGATCTCGATGCTCTCAATGCATCTTCCAACTGTTCTACTTGTTGTCCACTCCCTTGTTTATCGTGCGTAATTAACATCAAAAGTTAATGGAAAATATTTTCCCATTCGTCAAAACGAACTCTGATTGAGTGACGACACTGGGAGCATAACAAACGATTCTACTTCAGTTCTAATGGCATGCTATGCAAATGGGAAAATGGGAAACGGCAAATGGGAAAATGGGAAACTCGTTTCGCGTGTTATTTGTAATGACTAATTCAATCAGGGTCCAAGGAACAGAACAGGACTAGGCCACGACAACTTGACGTACCGAAAATGCAAATGCATAAATGTTACAGGTGTGCGCGACGACTCCCAAAAATCAAAGGGATACATGACCAGCGCCAGCCAATCATTGTTTGATCGATAGGGGAAGCAACTTGTTTGGTTTCGAAGCCGGTTAATATTCAAGTTAAAATAAATAAAACCCCCGGAGAAGTTCAAATGAACAGTCAATCAGTAGACCTCGTCGCAGTTGTCGGGCTGATGTGAAGGCAGGAAAATTGGGCAGCTTGAGAACTCTCATCATGGTGCAGATATCACAAACGGAGGAGGATATCAAAATCTCCATAGAGCTCAACCGACTGGTGACCCGCAAACCGGATGTGGTGCTGTTGCCGCAGTATCTTAAATTCAACAATCCACCCATATTCTTTGAGCGTCACTTGTCGCAGGAGATTGATGAAATGGCCAGGTAACATTGGGAAGCTGTGAATACTACAAAAAAATATTAAAATTGATCAACATTCCAATTAGCTTCTGTCGCATCTTTAAAAACGAGGCTCGCATTGTCCTGGTCAAAAAAGAAAAAGGAGTTTGGCCCGAGATTTTCCAAAAGCTGAGCAAAGAATCGCTAATGCAAAAGCGTCTGGAAATCGCTGATCTTATAGTGGAACGCAACAAACAGCGCGATCAGATGGCACTGGAACGGTATGAGAACAAGAGGCGTAACGAAATTGCCAAGGAGGTGAAGCGGGAGGCGGCCATGAAGGAGCGTGTTAAGCAGTTTCAGGAGAATGCCTGTCAGGAGGCTTTGATGGTGGGTGTGAGGAAAGAGACCCACACCAAGTGCAAGCCTGAACGGCGCTCGAGTCCCCCCCAACAGACACAGACTGTCGCTGTACGCTTGGCCACGCCCGTGACACGGTCCGCCTTGCCCATGACCGCTGTACGTGGCAGTGGCCGTATCAATGTCTGCTTCTCCGATCATCATAATCGCGGTACACCAAAGCGAGAGTCACAAAACGAACCCTTTACCCTGGGTGGTCTTCCGAATGAGAATTTGAAATCCACCATGGACACTGTCGATGAATGAGTTATATTTTAAAACATGTGAGTGTGTGCGTGTGTGTGTGACTGTGTGGGTGAGCCTGTGTACATTACATGAACCGAACTCTCTCTATATATATATACATATATATTGGTGCAACTTATCTGTCCCATCTGATTTTTTACTTTGTTGTATTTGAATTGCAAAACTCTCTAAATTTTTAAATTGTGAACTTTACATTTTAATAAAATGTTTAGTGTTCGAATTTCAATCAGGAATGCAAACCGGTTCTGAACCGAACCATTAAAACGAAGACCGTAAAGTGAGCTGAACTTAAGTCTTTGAAGGAAAGCTAGCTATCAGCAGTGAATGGAAAGGTACACATATATCTTGCCTACATTGCATTTGTCCAAAACTATATCCAGGTAAGGTTAAACGTATCCTAGGTAAAGGTACAAAATAGAACATGGACTTTTTATTTGCCTTTTTCAGCATGTCTTGAACTATGTAGGGGCAATGCAGTTAGCAACTTTCTTTTTGGCAGCTTATTATTAATGGGGTAGCATGACCCTTTGGGTTCTCAACCTCATTCCAGGATTTTCTGTTCTTAAATGACGAATCCAGCTGCCGACAGTATCCAAAAGTCAAAGTGTTTGTTAGAATCTATAATTTAAGCTGTACTTTGTAAACCAAACTGAAACCAGCCAGTCTAAATTCTTGGGAGAATAAACCAAATAAGGAAAAACATATTCGGTCAACTGATAATTTTTGTATTATGTTTCCGTTTTTATAGAACTCTCGGGTAAAACTTTGGCCACTTTGCGTGGCTCCTTGATAGTAGTCAGGGGGCACTGCATCTCGCCCCAACCCACAGGAACCATGGGTACCCGATTTTTGCGAGCATCACTGGCATATGCTATTACCACACCCAGTTCCGTTTCAGCTGTGCTTAGCAAAAAGGATTGTTCCATTTGGTTGAGAACTCGAGCCAATATGACATCGCCAGGCTTGAATGACTTGTAGATGTCAACACGATCCTTTTCAGTCTCACGCACATCCTCCTTGCGCAGCAGACCACGGTAGCTGTTCTCCAGTAAAATGTTCCGCACGCAAAAAATGGCACATTTGGCAAACTTCGGTGTGGTAACTAGAATGCGAGCGGTGACCACATCTCCGGTCGTTGGAATGGTCAGGTGGAAGCCCGGCTTGTGTACGCTCACAACTTGCCCCTGTAACAGGAGAATAGGACAGGAGTTCAAAGAAGCAGCAAGGAGTAGTATACGTACGCTTTCATCTGATCCTCCTATGTTGACAATACCCGACTTTGAAGCATAAATATAGCCGTTCTGTTCATACGTTCCGGCACCCACTATGATGTTTTCCTCTATTCTGCACAGCCGTTCGCCGGGTAGGCATATTATTATTTGATCATCTTCAGGTGAAGTTGTGGTCGTGCTTTCCGTAATTGCATCAGTCATGTTTTCTTTTAATTGAGAGACAAACAAATAAGCGATTTAATTGCGGCAGACGCAGCGGCACATGCTCTTGTTATGTATATCGGCCTATCGATGTATCGATAGACCACTGGAACTAGTCTGCCAACCACAAACCATCGACTCTCTCTAGCCGGCTGCCGCCATTTAGTTAGTTGTTTACCGTGCGAGTTGAAAATTAATGTAAGATTTCAACATGAATGCCAGCATGAGTTTTCGTGAGGTGATTCCCAAAAATCTGAGTCCCGTGGAATGGATCGAAGTGAAACTGAACACTGGTAAGAGCTGCTCATCCGTGCGCATTCAACAATTGAGTTCTGTGTCTGTTTGTAGGCTCCCAAAGCACGCTGCAGGACATCAAGACTTTTGACAAATCCGGCGGCTATGGCTATAGAAATAAAGAACATGTCCTGAACAGAAATCGTTTTATCTACTGGTAAGTGCCTGGCATACAGTGTATAAGTTTGGCCAAATGACATTTCGTTTGCCTGGCAGGCGCACCTATCAAGATGTCTTGGAGCTGTCCGAGGTAAGTTTGGATGTGTCACTACTACGGAACCATCTACGCTTGCGCTTCACGGACTCGGCGGTGCTGAATGTGTTGCTTACGGAGCAGGCTCACAGCATTACACTGCTGGTGGTGACAGTCAGCAGTGTGCACCATTTCGGATTCCCCATTAAAGCCGAGGCGGATGCCTTAGATGGCGATGGCACACAACCGCAGTCAATTTTCTATGATGTCAACGAAAAGGCCAGCGATCCGGGCACGTTCCATGCTATTGACGGAGTGCCCAATAATCTGCCACATTGCGCTGTTTCCTATTTGTCGCAAAAGGATGGCCAAAATGTGGCTTACTTTGCGGTGGCCTATCAGTCCAAGCTAATGCTTCATGTCATGAACTGTGCCACGGGCCACACCGTAAGTCACGAGGTAAAGAAGCCACATCTGATGCCGCGTTTTCTGTCCAATCTGAAAGGTGCTCTCATGTAAGTTGAAGATGCTATTTCATTGTGTAGAGAAATGTTTGTATGAAACTGAAACATTTTAGTGGACGAACCGAAGCTTTGGAAGCGGTCATGTCAATGGCTTTCAGCCAAATTGACGGGGGAATCTATCTGTTGGTCTTGTACCGAAACAATGAGCTGCGCTTGTGGTCGGTGGACTCACTGCAGACGGTGTGCAGCATTAACTGTGCGGGCGGGCAAGCAGGCACAGGAGCACAAGGACGTAAGTGAATGGGGTGCTTTCCTCTTTTCCCCATTAGTTCCTTTAATCACAAACCCAAACTTTTCCTCTTTCCCATTGCAGCCCAGAATAATGTTCTACGTAAAATCGACGAGCAAAACTTTTGTGTATTTCTATCGCACGATGTTGGTGCCGAATTTGTTTGTGTCAGCATCCTGTGCCATCCCAGCGATCCCGCTGCCAGAGCTTTGGTAGTGCAACACTCTGTGCCGGCTCCCCAAATGGATTTGACTGATTTCGACGCTACCTCCTCACACATCTGGGCTTTGTGGAGCAATGCGGAAGGAGATTTCAATGTATCAACCATTTTTCTGGGCTCTGATATGGCCAACGTATGGGTTTCGGCTGCTCTAGAGCCACCACCGGACCGCTATTGTTTAACCACCGAGCAAGGTATAGATCCCCGAGAAGCCTACTGTTCCTACATATTCCATCCGGGACGCTTTGATCGCAATGTGATTGCCAAGGCACTCTATGTAAGTGTGAGCTGTGGTTTCCCTAGCTGTGTAACCTACTAAGTAAAGACTATTTTACCCAAAGATGTTCCGACGTGTCAACATGCAGTTTGATATCAAGCAATTGTCCATGTCCATGCTCAAGGAGCAGGTATGCCAGGCTGTTGAGGATGAGATCCAAAATGAGCTGAAGGATTTTGTGGTCAGCGATGAGGAGTATTTGGAGATAGCCACCAGATTATGGGATCGTTTCTACTCTTGCTGCGAGCAATATCATATTAAATTCTCTGAGCCCACCGGACTGGCCGTTCTGCCCTGCATGGATGCAGTATGCATAGTACGCCGACAGTCGTTTGCCTTGTTGCGTCCCTGTGAAATGTTGGAACATCTTATGCTCATTGGCGAACATACCGATGACTTGGCCTCGTTTGTGGCTCCACTGTGTGGCAATCAGCCCTCGGCGGTCAATGGTTTTGTGGAGCTTATGAAGGTGGTCACTCAATTGGAAAAGATACTGTCGGATGATATTAAAATGGTACTGGATAAGAAACTATACCAACGTGAGTCACCCATCGAAGTGGTGACCCAGATAACAGTTAGTAGTGAGGAGAACAATGGCTATGTGCTGCCTCCCAGCTGTGTGAAGCAGATGCAGCAAAAGCTACAGGAAATTCCCAGCTTAGAACTGGCCATAAATATGTTGCTGGACATACTGGATATGGTGGATGAAGAGACGACTGCAGCAGATGCCAGTAAGCAGCTAATTTATGCAGAATTGATTGTTTGAGTATGTTCTTCTATTTGGTATGCTCCTTACTTACAGATTTTTCTAGAGCAGCGCGTTTTCTGTTGCCAGCTGGTGCGCTGTTTGGCAGTGAATATGGCCTTTCAGTTCTGGCTGAAACCGTCAAACAGATGGCCATGATACGGTTAGTTAAAAGCACTGGAAATTCTAGTAAAACTAACTGAATTTGAACCCACCTTATAGGTTTGCTGTCTGCCGAAATCTATTGATACTGCAGTTTATTCTATATGGCAAGGAGGGAATGGACAAGGATTCTATGATGACAAATATCGACTTTCTGAACTCGTACTACACTCTTGTCTGGATAGCGGAGACACCCATTTCACAGCACGCACCAGCGGGCTTGTAAGTGCTCTAGCCGCAACAAGAGAGTTCCAAGCTAACTGTACTTATTGCAACTCTTCCAGTGAGGCCTCCATTCAGCGTTTAACCAGGGCACAACTATTTAGCGGTTATGCACGTCCTTACTCAGGTCATATACGAGGTCATGGTAATGGTCAAACGACGCTACTTTGTCTATTCCTGCAATCGAAGGGTCTATACAGTGCCCTCTCAATGCTGCTGAAGTCTTCACCAAATCAGCAATTGGAACCGGATCAATCAACGTTGCGACAAACTTTGCTATATCTGGTTAGCTTTATCAATCAAATGCTGTAAGTTTTTTCTATTATTGCAAGCCAATCTATATCAAGTGTATACAAGGAGTTGGTGCATGCACCTTACCAACTCTACGCCGCCAGTCTTGAGCAATTATGCGGGCAAAAAAAAATCAAATGGATTGACCACCTACTGCGCCACGTGCGAAACTTTAATTGAATTGAAGTGATCAACAGAATTTGCCCCAAAACAAACCACAAGCCTCTTGCAGGACCATTATGATGATGATTTGGCCGTGGCAAGCCTAGCTGTGTGCTGTAGCTCGGTGGAGAGGCAGCTGTACGTCCGATTTTGCTTAAAGTTGACAACCCGAAGGGCTAGGTAGTAAGGCTGAGTGTTCTTGAGAGAAAGGAAACATCATCGATTGGTATAAGTCCACTAAATATGGCAGACATAGGTTGCTTCTCCAATTCCTACACTGTTAACAAAGCTTTTGGCCAATGCAAATGCCTTGAACTTCGTTTATATTTCAAAGCTTAGTCAAAAATCTAGATATTTATTATTACCAATCTCTTTTTAAAGCTGGCCCAGTGCACCCAATTATGTATTCCCCGAGTGGCTGTTTGGCACCTGCCATCAAATCATTATACAAGACTATGTGCGCTTGTTGTCCAGCTGGTGCGAGGAGAAGCCACATTCAAGTAAGTAACTATAGTCTGTAAAACACTGATCCTATTATCTCACCTTCCCCAGGACGCTTCATGCTGGCCGTTTCCCTATTGGACTGTGGCGAGCCACACAAAGCCGTCTTCCTGTTTCAGCAAACGGCAGCCGGTGTACTCAAGGAGCCATTCCTATTCGAACATGTTCTCAAGAATACCTCACTTTATGGCAAATTCCAAGACATCGATCTGGAGACCCTTGAACCCTCGGCCGAGGACATAAAGCAGTCCCTGGTGCATTACTATCTAAAAGTGATTCAGCTTTTCGAGCAACATTCAGCACTGGACTATATCATACAGTTGGCCCACATGGCCATGAATATGCTGCAGCAGACGGACTCGCAGCTACCCATGTTCCAGTCGATTGTTTTCAACAACCATTTGCAATTGGGCCACTATGAGGAGGCGTATCATGCTTTGGTCTACAATGCGGACATCTCCCGCCGCAAGGATTGTCTGCGTCAGCTGGTGATAACACTGTTCCAATGCAAGAGCCTGGACTTGCTCATGCAGTTTCCGTATACCGGACTGCAGGATGAGTTTGAGAGCATTGTGGAATCACGCGCCCGCTCCATGAGCATCGATCAGAATGAGGTGTACAACTTTTTGTATGCTTTCCATGTGAATGAGGGGAACATGCGCAAGGCGGGGACTGTGATGTACGAACAGGCCATGCGGCTGCAGGTGGACAGCGATGCACCCAATGCACTGCAGAAACGTTGCTCCGCTCTGTTGGTTTGTATCAACTGTTTGCATTTGGTTGATCAGCGTTACAGATGGATAGCCAAGCCCACCATAGGGGATGAGAAAGTGGTCACAATGGAGCAGGATCGGGATGAAGAGGATGAGGATAAGAGTGGTCAAGAAGTGGTGGTCCTCGAACTGGATGATATACGTCGCGAACTGCTGCATGCGGAGGCACTGAAGGAGCTGCAACATCATCGCAAGGATGCAGGCGCTTATGAATCGGTAGGAGCAGAGGAACTGTCATATCTGCTGGCCAGTTGTGGCTTATATACGGCCGCCTTGAAGCTGGCCCGCGGCTATGAGTTCAGTGTGTTGCCCATCTTTGAGAGCCTGGCTGCTGCCTGTGTCAGCGCCACAGAGGAGAAATCCACGGACGCCTGGAGTTGGTTGCAGAACAACGACTTGGCAGGTAAGGTCTTTACCCAAAGCGAGGACAACCTCCAAATGATGCTTTTCAAATTTCGCTCTAGACCTCGCCCATCGGAACAATGCAGCCGACATGGCTTGGGCCCTTATCCAAAAACTGGTGATGGACAACGAACTCAACGAGTCCACTCTAATACGCAAGAGCGTGGTTAACCGGCTGCTCACCCTGAACGCTTTTGTGCCGCAGTGGTTGTATGACTCCTACAAGTTGGCCAACTCCCGGGAATTGTTGCAGCTGTTTGTGAAACACAACCGTTTGCTGGAGGCTGCTGACATGGCCTGTGAAATGATATGCGCCATGCTGGGTGCGGGCAGCGAATACTTTGATCATAAGCACTCAGTCAATGTGACCAATCCGCAGCTGTCTTTTCCCATCAACACCATGGATCTGTTGCTGCATGGCTTGCAGGTTAATGGCAAGGAGCAAATGGAATACGAAATGGTAACCAAACCCCAAAAGTTACTCCTTCATTTACTTAGCACTTCTGGCAATTGCAGGCACACCTTAAGCTGGAGGAACACGTGTTGCGATACGTGGAGACCGTCAAGCGTACCACCGAGGATAAAATGAAATTGGCCATCTTACAGAATCGAGAGGATCAACAGCAGCAGCAACTTTTACGCTGAGTTGATTCAGTTTATTCAGTTCTAAGCTTACAACATAAAATCTAGAAATCATCGGTCATGTCAGACTCACTGAGATACTTCTTGTAAATATTCATGAATTGAGCCACAAAGGCCTCCAAATGGAATATGTGCTTGGCTCCGTTCTGCATGCGATGCTCGTATTGGGTGGCATACTCCAAAGTCTTGGCCTTGATGGACATATCACAGTTGTTGACCAGTTGCTCGACGAGGCCGCGAAAGATTAGATTGGGCGGCACACCCTGGGTAAGCAGTTCATACAGGCGGTCGCGAATTTTCTCCAGCTTGGCGGGCGTCTGCTCACTCATGATCTGGTTGGCTGTTTCACGTAAAAAGACTTGCCAGTCCAGCTCGGCAATTTCCTGCTGGGCGGTAAACGGAGCCTTGGCCACCTTGGTGGCCTCCAGCATGAGTAGAGCACGACGCAGATTGCGTTCCGATTTGTCCACCACCCGCTTAGCCAGCTCTGCGGGCAAGACGAGACCTTCGCGCTTGCAGGTGTTCTGCAAGATGGTCGTTATTTCCGACTCGTTGGGAGCGGCCACTCGTATGCCCAGACAACGGGAGCGAATGGCTGGTATAATGCGTGAAGTGGAATTTACCGACAAAATGATGCGACAGGTGGCCACATACTTCTCCATGGTGCGACGCAATGCATGCTGGGCATCTTTGGTGAGTTCGTCGGCCTCGGAGATGACAATCACTCGGAACTCGCGCTGGCCGTTGATATCGATCTGATGCGTCTGTGCCACTTGTTTGATCAGATCAATGACCACCGTTCGATCGTACATGCCGGCATCGGATGGATTCACCTCCAGATGAAAGTTGCTGCTAACGGTCATAACCTCGATTTTGCGGTTTGAGGGGGTGGTGAATGTCATCGTCTCGTTGCGAAGCCTTTCCACGCCAGCCCCATACATTTCACGCAGCAAGCACATGATGCGAGTCTTTTTGCCGGCACCCGAGGGACCGTAGAACATCAAATGGGGGAAATCACTCTGCTTGCACAGGTTCCGCAAGTTGTTTGCCTGCTCCTGTAGGGCAACAATTTCCAGATTTGAAGAGGAGCATGAGAAAGTTAAGCGCCACTTACCACATGATAGTCCAGCTTGGACAGCTCGCGGGGTCGATATTTGTCTACCCAGAGGGCCATTTTAGCAAAGCATCAACACAAACTATCAACAAAATTAAAAACAAAAGCTATTTGTGGTGTGAAATGTTACGCGCCTTTTCCTATATTTTTTTGTTTTGGACTTAGTGATGGAACTATCAAATGTAATCGTTCAGATCTGGCGAAGTTCTCACGAACTAATAATCAGACCTCAAAGGCAGTGTTGCTAAACTAGCTGTTTTTTCCAATCAATTCTGGCTTGATTTAAAATCGATTGCGGGAATGTTGGGGAAGAGCTTTTAACTTTATCGGAGATAGAGTAAATCCTTGAAGATTCTGAACGTCTTTTGTTTTCAAATTCAGCTTTTTTATTTTCGTTGCCGCTGAAAATAGCTATTTTTATTGTTTACCAACACTGCTCACATTAACTTGTTACGTTCACGTTTTGTTACGTTCTACGTTTTGACAAAGTCGATAGGTGGCGCATGTAAATTTGCTGGTTATCACTTTTTGTTACGTTCTACGTTTTGACAAGTTCGATTGGTGGCGCGTGTAAATTTGGCTGGTCATCACTTCTAGTTACGTTTTACGTTTTGACAAATTCGGTAGATGGCGCGTGTAAATTTGGCTGGTCATCACTTAATTTCAGTTTAAAAATGTTGTGTGCGCGAAGAGTGAAACAACTCGAATATAGCAGTTCGGAACGTCGCGCGTGCTCTTTGCTAGTTCGCAATAAGTGAAACTGCCAGAATATTAGCAGTTCGGAATGTCGCGCTAGTTGCTAGCTCGCAAATGAAATAGTGAGACCTATTCAACCAAGCGCGCCGTGTGTTCTAGTGATGCTCTTTTCAAGATTTTTTTTTGGCTGAAAATCTGACTTTTCAGATCTTACATTTTTCGAATAAAAGCGGTACCGAAAATCGCGAGTGTGCAGCAGAATATGAAAGCTACCATGAGCCGATAAAGCACATACATCACAGTCGAATGAGCCATCTACAAATTAATACGGTAAGCAAACCCCATTGGTCTTCCTTTTTATCATATTAAAGCAACTTCTGTTAATACAAGATTCATGCCTTATGTTCATTGAGAGTTGATAAATGCCTATAAAGTAAATTAAAATGCAATTATTTATAGGAAAATTTCGATTTCAACAAAAAAAGGGGAAAACAAAGTTTTGTTGAAACTGTAAGGGCTTTAACGCCTAATTTTACCCATTTAGTGGGGAACCCATATGATTTGTTTTCTTAACTTCAAAATAAACTATGCCACACCATTCGAAAATGTTTTGAAGCGAAGATATTTAAACAGTTTGAACCAGGGACCGCAACTGTTATAACTTTAAAAAAAAAATGGCAAAGTAATAATTATTTTTAATTTTAAAAGCTAAAATTACTTTCAATTTTTTTTTTTTTAATTTTTATTTAAATACCAGTTTTTAATTCAAATTATGACATTTTTTATTATTTTAAATGAAAAATAAATATTGAACTCGAAAAACTTTTTAGCCAAACTCCCTATACAAACATTTTTACATGTATGTAAGAGCAAGGAAGCTTCTTGAACCCTTAGAGTATATGCATTATTGATCTGCAATCCCAATATTTCTGTAGATATTATAAACTGGATGTAAGGTAAGTTCTAGTAATAAGCACTTGTCAAAGAGGTTTGCCTTAGTACAGGTAAAATTCTCTTGAATTTGGAGTTTCCAGAGTCAATACAAACAGTGGCGAATCTAGGAGGGGGTGCTAAATGAACATAGACTCTGGTCTTCGAAAGTGTTTCTTTAATTTATCCAACTCCAACTAACAAACCACCATTTTCCCGGCAATTTCTAATTACCTTCGAGATGCATGTGTTGATGGCACCTTTAAATATTTTAATTAATCACTTAGAACATGTAGAAATATGTGAAACTTTTACAAAGTACCATAACCTAGTGAATGTACATTTTAAAACAAAATAACCGTAACTTAACATATACTCCTTGCTTCTAGTTTACTTAGTAGTTTTAGGCGCTTCAAGCTCAGCAATACGCGCACGGTATCTATCCACCTCTTCCTTGCGCACCATAAGCACTCTCTTGGCAGTCTCGTACTTTTCCTGAAGACTGGCAAATTCTTTCTTTTGCTTCTCGCATTGTATCTAAAGTTGGAGAAAGGAAATGGTTGAATAAGGGAGGCACATTGAAATGTGTCGCTTCGTTGTCTACCTTAAGTGCACTAATTTGGCCAGCTGTGAGCGAACTAATGTTCGAAATGTCTGAATCTTCAATCTGTCTCAGTTGTTCCTCCAGAGTTACAATACGCTTATAGCGACGGCGTAACAGTTGATTAGCATCGTCCAGTTTTAGTTGGGCTTTCTTCAACTGTGCTTCCAAATCAGACTCCGTCTGGGTCTCACTTGTGGCCACATTCGGCCTTGGCGGTGCCGATATTTCACCTTCTGCTGTTATAGCAGCTGAGGCAGTCAGGGCATTCACCTTGCTGATAAGATCATTGTTCTTTTGCTTGTAACGTTTGATATCGGAGCGAGCTTTTTCCTGCTCGTCTAAAATTCGCTTTAAGAGTTTAGCATTCTCCTCTTTGAGCGGATGGTATTTCAGTTCAAAGTTCAAGGCAGTCACTTGGCTCTCCTCGATGAATAGTTTGCGTTGGCATTCGATCAGTTTGCTATTGAGTTCGGCACAACTGCAGTTTTCATCTGCAAATGAAATGAATGAATGGAATGAGAGGAGAATGAGCAGAATATTATGGTAAACCACTTACCCACGGGATCAGTCATGGTTTCCTCGTCACGGAAATCATTCCAATAGGACTGGCGCAGCTCGTCGTGTAAGCTAATACGGCGCTGACTTCTGCGCACTTCAGACTCAATGCTAAGGGATTTCTGTGAGCAGATAAATTAAAATTTTTGGTCAACAGAAAGTATTAGGCTTAGTTTCAACTCTTATGAGAGTTTCATGAGGCATCGGACCTGTTTACCACTTAAAGTAGCACAGGCTACGAGGGCTCAAGGGGCCACTATATGCCCATCGTTGATCTAATTTAATATTCTAAACTGATTTTAGATGAACAGCTAAGTAAATGGATCACTTCGAAACCTTTTTCTTGTCGAACCCCTCCTGTTCTCACTTTAACTCACCTTGGGTACATTAGTGTTGCGTTCCAGACTTTTTCTGGTCGTTCCTGCTGCTGCGCCTGGCGATGTGAGGTTCGACTCCACAGAGGCATTGCTTAGGTTGGTTCTCTGCTTCTGATAACCAGCTAACTCTGCCTCCAGCTTCTGCACAATGTCATTCACAGTGCATAGTTTTTCCTCCAAGACACGTTTGTCGTTCAACAGACTAGTGATGGTGTTCTCCATACCCTGCTGATCGTCCCTTTTGCTTTTCTAAAGAAATCAAAACAATTTGCATTGTATTTCGTTAAACCTGTGAAGCCAACTTACCAAACCTGAGCGTAGTCTTATGCATTCCTGCCTAAGTTCAGCAAGTTGTTTCAGCTCATCATCCAGTGTCTTCATTTTAATTTCAAGTTGACTTGATTTCTCACGCTCTTGGTCTAATAGACTTTGCAGATTCGTGACAGTCTTCAGTTTGAGTGCCAAGTCTTGATTTCTGGTCTCCAGTTCTTGTTTGAGTGCTTGTAGGGAATCTATTTTCAGCTGCTGTTCCTTCACTGAGCCCTCGACATGCTGGATTTGTTTACGTAGCCGAGCTATCTCTTGCGACATGTTTAGGTCGTGTTCCTGCAGCTTTTGGTCTAGGCACTGCTTTTCCAGGCAGGCAATTTCTTTGGCATTGGCCGCGATCTTTAGGTCTGTACTTAGCTGCTCTAGTTGTAGGTTTTGTGATTCTTCCTGTTGCTGGGCAGAGAGCAACTTTTCCCGTAAATCAGCGACCACAAGCGTCAACTGTTCCTCGACTTGTTTCATTTGGGACAGTGACAACTTTAGTGTGTGATGCTCGGTAAGGAGTTGATCTAGTTCCAAGGATTTTTCGTTGGCTCGGTTCAGGTCTACTTCGAGATCTTTCAGCTTGGCACTGAGTGTTTCTAGTTTGGTGGTGAGCACAGATTTTTCGTTCATCATCTGGTAGGCTGATTCGGTTTGCTGGAACAGCTCGATTTTAAGGCTCTCGATTTGTTGCTGCTGATCTCTAATAGATTCCTGGGTCTGCTGGTTGAGCTCTATTTTTAGGCTTTCGATATGTTCCTGAGCGGCTTGGGCTTGCTGTATGAGCTGTACATTTAGGACTTCGATTTGTTGCTGCAGCTTGTCGGTGTTCTCGTTCTGCTGCGTGACCTGTTGCCTTAAGCTTTCGATATGTTGCTGATCTTTTTGCTTCAATTTCTGGGAATCCGCCGTCTGCTGCTGGAGCTGTTTGTTCAAGCCTTCGATTTGTTGCTGCAGCTGCTTGGCGTCCTCCGTCTGCTGCTGGAGCTGTAGGTTCAAGCCTTCAATTTGTTGCTGCAGCTTGTTGGAGTTCTCGCTCTGCTGGCTGAGCTCTTCCTTTAGGGTTTGTCTAAGTAATTGTCCCTCCTGTAGCTCTTTTTGTAGCGTACCTTTCTCTAGCTTAAGCTTATCTAACAGAGATTCACTCTCATGTTTTAGCTGTTCGTAGTCTAGCAACTGTTTCTCGTACTTCACTTGCAGTTCGTATTCCTGATTCATTGAACTTAGTTGACTTTGTAAGTGATTTACCAATTTCTGGCTGTGATCGTAGAGAGACTCGAGTTCGTGCTTCTCTTTGATCAGACATTCCTTTTCCACTGCTATGCTGGAACTCTTGGTTTCAGCCTGAGACAGGTCCTCCTCCAGCTTGTTTATTTGTTTAATATAACGATCTTTGCTCTCCTCCCAGTCAGAGTTATATACCTTGATATTTTCTCGGAACTTACTTATGCTCATCTCAACGGTACTGGCGTGTTCCAGCTTGAGGGAGTTAATTTTATCAATTTTCGACTGCTCCTGCAGCTTAAGATCTTCCTGGGCCTTAGCCAGGGCCAACTCCAGTTGCTGCAGTCTAGCCGATTGATCCTCTTTGGTTTCATCCACGGAAGCCTTTGCCTTGAGGCTGCTTTCAATTAGTTGTGCATTGGTCTCCTGCAGCTGGTTAATGCGTTTGGCATCTTCGGCCGATTTCTCCATTTGTCGTTGCAGCAGCTGCTGCTGGTGGTCGGCATGGGATGTTAGTTCCACTTGCCTCACCTCCATGGACATGCAACGTTCGTTCAAGTCGCGTAAATCAATTTGCAGTTGTTCTATGTTTTGATCCTTGGCTAGGATCTGCTTTAGATGGCTCTTGATCTCAGCCTGCAGCTGGTTGATTTCTTCCTGCGGCTGAGGACTTAGGTGCAGCGTGTCATTGTTCAAGAGGCTCTCACACAGGGTGCTTTCCTTGACCTTCTCCTGCAGCTCCTGGCATTCCATGGTTATGTTGGCATTTTGCTTCTCCAAAGACTCGATTTGACGTTGATAGTCCTCCACCCTGTTGACTATAACCGATTTCTCTAGGAGTGCACACTCCAGACAAGTCATCTGTTCGCGCATTTCATTGATGGTTCGCTCAGTGGCGTCAATGAGAGAATTCTTTTCGGTAATTTCGTTCTCCAGTTGGGCTATCTGCTGGAGCAGCTGGTGGTGAGGCTTCTCGCTCGGCTCTGGCGTGCCTAACTTAATAATCTCAAATGGAAGCTGCTTTATGAGGCCCTTGAGGCACACATTCTCGTATTGTTGCGACATAAAATCGACGGCCTGAGTGGACTCCAGGCATAGCTTGAGGGCAGGTACCGTCGGACCAGTTGTGGCCTTAAAAACACGACTGCCCAGCTCAATCTCTTGCAGAGATTTCAGCATACTGGCAAACTGTGCCAACAGTTCCTGGTCCAAGTCAGCTTCCTGCTCGCTACACTCGGTGCCTACGCCAGAACTTTTCATTGAGTCGCCGCCGCCCTCGGCGCTGGGTAACTGCCGCTGTTTCAGTTCCTCCTGCAAAGCCTTGCATTGACTGCGCAGATCGTCGCCTTCCTGTACGCTCTCCATGAGCTCATTCGACATGCAGTCGTACTCCTGCTGTAAATCATTAAAGCGTGCCTGTATATCCAGGAGCTGTTGCTGCAGTTCCTCGTTCTCATTTGCCGGTGTTTCCATTAACGATTGTTGTGCCTCCACTATGCGTTGTTTTAGCGTGCCAATTTCCTCCTGCAGCCTGGAATTCTCAGCTTGTAAATGCAAGCACTGCTCCTCGGAGGCATTGGATGTGGCTGTCAGAGCTTCGTACTCTTGCTGCAGCTTGAGATACTTCTCCTGTATGGCCGAGTAATCCGTGCGCATAGCTTCGATAGCCCGCTGCTGGTTCTGCCACTGTAGCTCCAAACTGTGGTACTTTGCCTGCTCTTCCTGCACCTCGCCGCTGGCCTGGCTGAATGCCGCCTGAATTCCCTCCAGCTTAATCCGTGTGCTGGCAATTTCTGCACGCAACTGCTCGCACTCGCATTCAATGGTTTCGGGCTTAATGTTTTGACATCCGTCCAGTAGTCGCTCCAGCTCCTGACATTTATTGCATATCCTCTCGCAGTTCGACTCCAACTCTGGACACACGGAACGCATTAGATCTTCTTTGCTGTTACGCATCACATCCCTCGATATCGCATCCAGGGTCTCTTTCAATTTATCCATGGCTGTATCCTTCTCGGAGAGCACCAAGAGAAGTTCGCTTTCCCGCAACTTTGATTTCGTCTTGAGACTCTCAAACTGATACTCCAGACTCACGGCCTCGCGGTTCTCCATCTCAAGCTTCTGAATCGTTTCATTCAGAGACTTCATCTGAGCTTCGTAATCTCTTAATTTAGCTTCGGCTGTCTCATTGGATTGGGTTAGTTCGGTCACCTTGGCTTCCAGAGCATCGCAGCTGAAATGAAGAATAAATGTAAGATTAGTTTTGGGATGAAATGGGAGTGGTGGGTTTATTCGAAACTAGAAGAGAATGTGAATTCCCGATCGCCTTGATTAATGCAAGAAATGCAGCGAACATTCGTTTGATTTGGCAGATCGATCAATAATCCCAAATACTTAATATGTCGAGAAGGCATAAACCTTTTTTCCTACCATCTCTCAAGGATCTGTTTGTTCCAACGGACTGACAACCGGTCATGGGTTCATATTTCTCAAAATATCGATATTTGATGTATGGTGACCAGATAGCATCGATTTATCCTGATTTTCGAAAGCTTTGCTTACTAGCAAGTGGCAAATTGATTGTTCAGTTCAGATGTTACTGATCCTGACTCATTCATCATTTTCAATAAGCTCTTGGGTACGCTCATCTCCTTAGAGTAGGGCTCCTCAAGAAGAGAGGCTAAAAACTGAGAGTGAATTGGTGGTGTGCTCTCTTGGTCCAAGACTCGGCATGCGCTCGGCTCGACTTTGTGTAAAGTTCTCGGCCCCTGGGGGCCAGGCATGAGCATCTCTGCTTCATGAGTCATTTTCTAGTCTCAATCGCATATGATAGGCATCTCTTTTGGATCATCAAAAGAAGTCGGAAAAGACTCTTCATGCTGATTTTTATGAAAACGATCTTCCAAATGTTGGGTAGGATCAGATTATGAGATGTGGGGTGTTCAAAAAGTAAATTGACTATATACTTTATCAGATTCTTTGTATCAATATGTCACCATAACTTCAAGGTAATGCTTCTTATTGCCCCTACGACTTTTCGGAAAGAATCCCTGATTTCTAATTGTAGAAAACAGGGAGCAAACCCTTGATCTTTGATTGGTACGTCATTGGCATATTCTCAGCCTTGTTAGAAGAGCTTTAACGAATGCCACAACAGTTTCACAGTTCGAATGTTTTGAAGCACCCAATTCCAATTGCTTTTCTTGGGTTAAACATAGTAAAAATCCAGGGACTACCCAAAGCCCTTTCCCCTAAATCTCGAACCCCGAATTTCCGAACGTTAACCTTTGTTAATTTTTGTTATTAACAACCATAAAACTAATTGTTAATATAACACATTAATGTCCAAGCAAAGTTTATGAAAAAATTCGAAAAGTTTCAATTGCATTAGATCGAATTGTTTAGAGTCCAATTGCAAAGAATTGAGTGAACCACAATAATGTTTAAACAAGACTCGGGAGACTCGTTAAAAGCGCCGCACATAATGTATATTTTTACCCAATTTGATTAGAGGCAACGAAATCATTTACAAAGACCCAAATGTTCAGGTAAATTGGTTTCCAACAAGCAATTCCGATTTGTCAACAATTGAATTGTTTACTGTTTACAATTTTACAAACAAAACACTTCTCCCACTCTCCCACCTAAATGCATTTACATGGCCCAGACTGTCCCTAATTTAGAGCGAACGATTTGAGTAAAAATAGAAATAGCCGCAGCTGATCGTTGACAGCAATCCAGTTGAAGTTGAACATTGCGTCTCTTCCCTGAACCACAGATACACAAAGAAGCAGAGGCACCCTACCCTACCCCCACACATATCTACGTGCTCATACTCACGCGGCTCGATGGTAATTAGTCAATTTATATATTACATCACAGGCAAACAATCAAAGTGGGTAGCTACGTCATCGATCGGCATTATTCTTTGATTGCGATCACGCGAAACGCACGAAATGTCCGTTGGAACGGAACGCCGTTGTGCGCTCTCCTACAGCAGCGTTCAAAGTGAACATTTTGAATGGAGAAATAGTCAACAACTTGGCCAAGTTAACAAGCTGTATTAACCGATTGTGTTATAACGCGCATTCGGGGGAGCGTCATCATCTGTTCGCGAAACTGGCTCACAAAATTACTTGCCCCTGCTATCACCTCGTCGCCCGCTCGCACCCGACAGCCAAGCACAACAAATGCTCGTGTGCTTGTGTACTTCTGTTCCCTCACTTGTGTGTGCGTGCAGCACTCGCGGTGGCTTTTCTCTACAATTTCTTTTCGACCGAGTGGAGCTTGCCTACGCTGTTCTCAACGACTGAGGAACAGGGCCCAAGTGCTGCTGCACCTTAGGAGGCAACACAGTACACTTTTTTGTAGAAGTGAGATCTGGGTGCATATTCACCATGTGTTGGCTTCTGACGACTCGCGCGTTCTTTGGAAATTCAAATAAGCGTTGCCCCTTTTCGATTTCGATTGAAGAGATTTGATTTGTAAGCTCTTTGTGGTAAGGTATTTGGTTTCAGGGCTAAGTACGTGACACTGGCTTAAAACAATATAAAAGAAACATTTTGGTTTTCTTTATTTGCGCACTTAATTCAGAAACTCTAGCTAGAGCTAGCCCCTATTTTGGTTAGCCGCCAAAGCTCGGGTTCTTAGATATGTCTGTGACTGTAGTTTATTCTCAATTTCCGTCCAAACTTGTTTCAAACCAGTTGTGGTGCATTGGGAATCAAACTTCACACTATCACCGTCCATATTTCCAATATTTGATACGATAAGACTCTGAACCACTTTTGAACCAAGTTTCAAGCTTAAACATTGCCCAGAACATGGCTCTAAACTAAAGGTGGCGAATTCGGCTACTCAATTACAGAATCGATTTATGTTTAGGGAAACCTCAAATGGTCGGATAACACAAGTAAAATGGAAAAACTCGCGAACTGGAGGTCCGAAAACATTTGGGGGCGGCTTGCAGCCTTGTTTCTATTACAACTGGTTAAAACTTTGGACCAAACCAAGGCTTAACAGGATAAATAAATCTATGGATCTAAAATACTGTTTAAAAACCCGGGGATGAAGGCCGGTTCTGAACCGAACCAGCTATTCCAGCTATAGAAATGCTGAACGGAACCGAAAAAGACGGAAAGAAGAACGGTTCGCTTCAGATTTCTGACGAGTTGTAAGATTTAGAGCGCTTTCTTTTTTTGGGAATTTGAATCGATATGCCAAATTAAGTTTCGAAGTTGTTGGCAATGCCGGATTGATAGTGTCTTTCAGTATGATTTGTTGTCCATTTTATATCAGGTGATCCCGCCCCAATTCTTCCTTGGAGGTTGCTAATTGATTCGAGTATTTCATTTCTTTACGTTCGATTCAGCATTCCTATATCCTACAACGTTGACTTCGAAGTGAAATCGTTTTGGAACAAGACAGAATATCTGTCTTCATATATTTGGTAAACTTATATAACGACTTCTGGGAATTCAATTTGGAAAATGTGAGGAATAAAATCATAGAGAACCGCGGTTTATTTAGCTTAGGTGTATGATGGAAAGCGGGTCAGATTTGTATCCTATTTTCGGTTTTAATATCTGTTTGCAAAATGAATCTAATTTCTTTGCGCAGAAGAAACGAATAGAAATATTAATGCTCAACCCTGTTAAGTAATGCTCGCTGTTAAAATGAGTTTGGTTTCTTGCAAGTGTATTCAAACTGCCTCAAAATGCCTTCACAAAAATTGATTAAATCTGAATATAATGTAGATTATCTCTCGTAACTCTGTAACTCACCGCTCTGTGTACTTTAAGTTCTCTGATTCGAGATTATCTCGTTGGGCAGTCACTGCAGCCAACCGATCTTTAAGAGCCAACTCCCCTTCAATAAGTTTTTCAAACTGGGTAAACGTTTTCAGCTCCAATTGATCCTTCTGAGTATTTTCCTTACTGAATTGGTTTGAGTTTGTGTGTGTGTGTGAGTATAAGCGATGAGCGTTGGAATGGATTTTGAGTGAATGCCAGGCAAATGAGAATGAAAGTGTGCAATGGAGTTAGAAAACTGATCTAGTCAAGGCTGCAAATCTATCAAAAGTTGTGCAGGAGGTTCGGTTTGGGGGGTACGAGATGCTTTGGCAAATCTAAATCATCTATTCCCTCGACTTTGATTTCTTGAATTTCGAAAAACCCATACCGAACCGTTCTTGAGTTTGCAGCCTTTGATCAATTGTGGTTGGTGTTGGAACTAAAGCCCGATTTTTACTCACTTTGAGCCTCGATTGATTGGGGTCAGTGCCAGCGGGGGTAATTTCGTTTTGCCGGTTGATAGTTCCGATTTTTCTATATCACAAAGACTTGTTCCAAAATCATGATTCTCTGCCGGATGAAATTGCTCCCCATCATCGATGGCGGTTCCTATATCTAATACTCGGAGTACGGATACGGTCTTGGGTGCATTATCCATCTTATATTTGTAATGGGGCACCGATGGGAAGAAGCTTGGCTTCGGCAGGTAGGAGTGCAACTGAGCTGTTGGGGCTGACACTGTCGCCGCCGCCTCTCCCTCGGACGCTGATGGAGCCCAAGTTCGTCGACGCTTCTGGGAACGCATGTTGCTTAGCGAGTTACTGGTTATGATCTTTAGCATGTCGCCCTTCAGTCGTTCCTGCAACTGCTTCACCTTGAGCTGACTCTCATTTTTTCGCACCTCCTCGTCTAAGCGGCCCCTAAGATCTTTAATCTCTCGCTCCAGCCGCTTCATCATGGTGGCATCGGACACAGTCTCGTTGACCTGTGGCTTGACGCTGACTTTTTTGGCCCGCATGGCAAAATTCAATGTGGAAAACGACTCGTCCACAACCGATGGTTTGATGGTGCATATGATTGAGGTGTAGGCATTGCCTACCAGCGAGGCCTGCAGGATTCGGGTGAGCTTAGAGTCGCGAAAGCTGATAAACCCCTTGTCATCGGGCTCGGCCAGACTCTTGATGACATTACTGAGGAATAGCAGACTTTTGTTGATGTGACCTCCCTCCTTCAGACGTGCGCCACGCGCACCGGTCTGATCAGCTCTCTCGGATCCAGCCAAATCCACCAGGTTAAGCACACTCTGTATGACGGCGTCATCTTCGCTGCGATCGGTTTTACGTGATTCAATGATCTGGCAAAAGAGATTAAAACTGATTGTTAAGTGTCTTTTTGTGTGGTTCGAGTAGCCTGTACTTACTATGCGGAATATGGCATGAGATCGACTGGAGCGCTCGTTCATATTGGTCTCGCCCACGGTACGCTCCTTATTGCCCATGCACAGAAAATGCAGCAAATCCTCCTCGCAGGTAATGATCTTCTCCTCGCAGTTGACATTCACAATCCCGTTGCCCGATTCATGAATCTTAAGGTCCTGGTTCTTTTTGTTGAGCAGGTCGTAGATCTTCTCGTTGTAGATCTCAATGTAGCCCACTCTAAGCAGAAAATCACGATCCCTATCCTGGCTTATCTGGTTAAAAATCTCCTTGGCAGCCAGCACCATGACACCGGGATTCGCTTGATCACCCATCATGGTGTAGGTTTTTCCCGATGAGGTCTGGCCGTAGGCAAAGATGGTGCCATGGAATCCTTGCATGCAGGAGTGCACAATATGCTTGGCCAGCTTATCGAAAACCTCCTGGTTATTAGAATCCTGATCGAACACATAATCTGTGGGAAAGAGAGAGTTGACCGACACACTAACGCTTAAACTTCCTTGCTTACCAAAAACGCAGGGATCCGACGTGCTTTCAATCAGATGAATCACGCTTCCGTCCTTCACCTGCCAAAGAGTGGCTTGGCCCGGCTCACAGGGTCTCAGCTTTATGCCCACTTGAATGGAACTTTTTGCGGCCATTTTAAACTTTTGTTCATTTATCTAATAATTTAATACACAAATTCACACATAGAAACACAATTTTCAACAGGAATATCTGACAAATCTGGCGACAATTTCATATTATTTTTACAGTAAATTCGAACGATTGCCGCTTTTTCTTTAGACGCCGGGCAAGTGTATCGGCACAAATGTGCAGCCCTTAGCACCTTAGAAAGCAAGGCGACCAGTGTTGACTCTTAAGCTATTTTTCCGCCATTGTTCAACGAGTGCTGAATGTGCAACACTTTTTTATAGCTGATGGAGGGAAATGGCTATTTTTTGGCCATAATCAGCCCAAAGGGCCTAGCCGAGCCGAACTATGGCTTTCAAGAAGATTTGATGGATAGGCAGTTGTGGACGCTTGAAAAGGAAGTATAGATCTAACAGCTTTAATTGGGAAACCAAATCATTCAAGGGTAGAAAATTTTAAAATGCGATCTAGCTAGGAATGATGGGTCGGCGATCTTCAGGCTAGCTAAAATATTTTTCCAAATAAGCTAAAATTCCGGCTTTTAGCTCTTAAAAATAGCTAGATCTGCTGTGGAAATATGCAGCTAAATTTCAACACTGAAGACGACGAGCTGGTTCAATAGTTCTAAACGTCAATCGATAGCTATATCGATAGTTCACCAATCGCATATCAATCACCTCTACCTAGCACACTGCTGCCGCTGCACGTTTGTTTTGATTTTGAATATTTATAGAACAAATGGCTAAAACTAAGCGAAACATACGTGCCAAAGCCAAGAGCGTTGTTGGCGTGGCGAAGCAAAAGGTTCAGGACATGCAGGCCCAGCTGAAAAAGTCGACACGCCAAGAGCAATTGCTGCACAAGACTCTGACAGCCAAGAAAACAACAACAAAGAAGGAGAAGAAGGAAACTAAACACAAGAAGCTGCTCAAACGATTTGCAGATGCAAAGAAAGAACACAAGGAAGAGATTGCACGCAAGAATCGGGAGAGGACAAATGTTATAGGAGATCTCAAGCCACTACGTGATGCGCTTCCTTCGCTGCAGGGCATCTACAAGCTTGTGAAGGACAGCAAACAGAAGGATGCCGCCACCGAGACACTTACGGAGCCCGAGACACCACTGAGTGCCAAACAGAAGATCAAAAAGAAGCGAGCAGAGCTAGTGAAACGAGTGCAATCGTTTGAGAAACTAGTTAAGGATAAAAATTTTAAGAAAAATCCAAGAGAAGTGATTGCAGCTCATGTGCGGAACAAGTATCAGGCCATGGAGGAGGAAGATGTCGACGAATAGACTGAAGTAATAAGCAAATAGATATACTTATAAATAAGTAACTTGGGCAGACCCACTTTGTGCCTAAGCCTAGGTAATTCATTGATGTCAAATAAGATGACAGTGACTGTCAAAGTGTAACACCTCTAAACTGTACAGAAATGATTTGTATTCCGTTTCTATGAGTTGATTGGAAATGCTTGTGCCTTATAGCCGCATATAACTAATATAGCGACTTACAAACTGTCAGCTGTGGCTGCTGCTTTAACATTTACACATTTCCCAACATTAAACAACACAGTTTCACATTTTCAGACATATTTTATTCTACTTAATTTCCTATGTTCACACAACTTTCAGCAGTTTTTTGGATACATTCAGCTAAAGTTACCCAACAAACTTCTGAAAGCCTCGGCCTCAATTTGCATCACCAAACCAAATTTGCGATTGATTCCTAAGGAGGCACAACAAGATTACAAGCCGAGGTCAGATTATGAGTGCGTTTACCTAATCTGTCGAAAGAAGTCAATTTTCTTACGAAACTCGGGCACAAAATCACTTTTAAGATGATCATCCATAAATTTGAGATTGCTGCTGGACAATGTATAAAACGCATTCACCGGTCTTCGACAATAGTATGGATCTGGCAATACTTCCTCCTGCATCTCTACCCATGGCTTAGTCGTCTCTGAGCTCACTGGTTTGTTGTAGTCCTTGGCGTATACGGAGGTGGGAGTCTTAGTTTTGGGCCATTCAAGCAAGTCAGAACCCTTATCTTCTGTATATCTTTAGAATTTAGAGTTAAAATGCAACAGGGAGGGATTTAGTTTTCCACTCACTGATCCACCGAAAGGGAATGGAAATTCACAATTTTTCTAGCGATTGCAGGATTAGCTTGTTGCTGAATGCTAACACCACGTTCCAGGTCATCATGTGTGGTTGATTTCATCAATGTCATGCAATTGCTGATATCTGCATCATAAAATATGTTGGACGTGGTGTGTCGCTTCATTGTGCAATTAAGTAGAAAAAAAAAACTATGACAATTATATAACAAATGGAATGGAAGGAAACTGAATCATACAAATGTGACGATTGTGGAAGGGAAACTCAAAGTAATACATTTTGTTGTATTTATATTACAACAACACGGGTTGGATAAACAACCCTGGTTACCTAGTGATGATGAACTGATCAAATTAAGGACACAACATCTGGGTCGACTGATTAGTAATCGTCTTAAGCTAGGTATGAAGATTCTTGCGAAATGAGTCTTTTTTGCCAGCTTATTTTCACTCCTTTACCTTTTTGTGTGTATTTTCTAGATAGTAGATAGGGTCAGTAGGAATCTCATTCAGAATTCTTTCACTAAATATGGTGAGATATACCCTAGCTCCAAAGGCCCATCCCTGGCTAATTAAATGAGCCACATCTTTGAGTGATCTGATGTTACAAGGCATATGAATTACCTGCCTTTTCGTCAGCAGAATCCCCAGTTACCATGCCCCATAAAACCACCCACACGCTCTTTGTTTCTTCATAACGCGACTTTATTTGTAATTTTAATAAATATTTATAACTTTCTAAGCACATGGATCTCTACTTATATTGCTTATGGTATAACGACTTTTAATTAACTAATTCTCTTTAGTCTAATGCCTTAACTGAAATTGCATTAGCCTTTTTTTTGAAATGCAACCTATTGCACTCTTCTCCAAAAATGTGTTGCGAGAAGAAACGTTAAGCAAGCCGAACGAACGCAATATTATCCCCTCGTCACAGGGAAACAACAGTTCGAAATGATTAAAATTAATGCCATATCAACTAGGTATGCCGGTCGGTACTATATATAGTTAGGTATATTCATCCATTAATCTCGGAAAACAAGAATTCGAAATTGCCGTCTTACAAATTAATATTCAAGTTAATTACATTTAAACATAATTGAGGTAGAAAATTACTAAAGTAACACATACGTTTTATATAATAAGGCAAGTGGTTGGACTCTTGTAGAGTCGATTGGAACTAACAACGAACCTAGGATAAGTCGAACTAAAATACATACAGGGGGAGGGCAATCGGGGCACTGGCAGGGCTAGAAACTAAATGCGGTTGGGGCTAAAACATAACGATCAAATGCTGAGTATACGGAGGTAATTCATTCGCTGGCACTATCCAAGGGTGAGGCGTTACTTATGCTAGAGTGTACTTATGCCTGTGTACCGTATACCGTAAATGTATTGTATAATTGTTTAAGTAGTATATTTTAGTTGGCAGGTTTCTCCGCTGATTAAGAGTTAAGTACGCGGTGCGGAGAGAAGACGAAGAGTACGGGACCAGTCACAACTCATGGAAGTCATTGTTCAGTTGTTACAACAGGGATACACAAATCGGTTTGCTGTTTGCATTCTTGTGAGGTAGTTCGGTAGTATTCCTGAGATATGGTAAGCACTATAAATCGATTGTGTGGCATGGCACGTCTGAAGATAAATGCATTGGAGACGGATAACAGAACTACGAATAGGTGTGTGTGTGTGTGTGTGGGTGGGTCTGGTGTGCGGACATTCGGTTATGTTTCTATATGTACAGGCTTGCGGGGCTTAACCAACTAACTTACGCACTAGACTGGTAGGGGAAGAAACATCCTTATCTGTTTCGTCTGCTCATAAATGGTATACACAACAGGTACATGTGTATAGATGTGTGTGTGTGTGTGTTTGTAGGTGTGTGTGGGTAAAAGCACAACATAAATTTCTATTAGTCCTAGGCAACTATCGTATGTATGTATCGTATTGTACACGTAAACTGGTATACTTTTAGGATAAGGCTACTCGTTACATATGTTCCATGGTTTTATGTAGGTATACAGTTGTGTGGGGGGTGGGGGGATCGCTTATGTGTTATGCACACCCTCGTCCTCCGAGTAATTCTCCTCGGCATCCGAAATGGCCGCCTCATTGTTGCTGCCCGATTGATTGTTGTCGAGTCCCAAGTCCATGGGTTCCGAACCATCTCGCCGTATTTCAGCCGCCTCTAGGTCAGCATCATCGGCCTCCCCTCCGCCCACAGCATGGCCGTGCATACGGCCGGCGGAGCTTAACGCCAGCGGTCCATGTCCATCGGGTGAAAGACTGCTGGCCAGATGCTGTTGATCGTGCCGCAGTATGGGCTCAATTTTCAAACCGCTCTGAGCGCCACCAAAACCGGCTACCGGACTGCCACCCGTCAGTTTACTCAGATCGAATTGGCCCGGTAGGAGACCCGGCGGCAGCTTATCCAGACTGTGACCCATGGCATTCAATTGGGCCATTTTGGCTGCGTGCAGAGCCGCCGCTGCTGCATGCTCCTGCGACATTCCCATGCCTGGGGATAGAGAACAAAGCAAAGTGAAGGAGTTAGTAAAGTAAAGTTCCAAACTTAAAATATTACTAAAGAAGATTTCAAACTTTCTGCTTCAATTCCTTAGAGATTCTGTTTTATATACAAAGTACCATATCCCTTTGGATTGGATATGTCTTTAGTATCCTTGTAATCATTCAATTGATGATCATTTATCTTATCCTTTGGTTGATATTCGGCTCCGTTGGATGACTAAAAGGATATTTAAGACGTAACCAGTCCAAATGGATACGGCCAATCATATTATATTGGAAATTAAAAATTCAATTGAAGTGAAAAGTCTCAATTAAAAATTTAATTGAAGTGAAAAGTCTCAATTAAAAATTTAATGCAAGGGAAATAAATAAAAAATATTAGTTGTTGCTTGACTGGTTTCAACTAATTCGAAATTTTAGTAGAAAAATTCAAATAAAAGTCAATTGATTTGAAAAAAATTGAGCTAAAATGTAAACAAATTTCAACAGGATTTAATGGTAGCTAAGAAGTTCAACTATATAGCTACTACTTAGCACTGGGTTCAGGCCTGGGTCCTGCCCTACATCTCTAGTAAGAATACTGCTTCTGCTTAATTCTGTTCGGTCTTTTATGTGTGCTGAGCTTGGTGAAGTATTAAAACTAATCCCAACTCACCAAATGTATTCTCCGTGATGAACTGCAAATAGGTATCCAGCAGCGACTGTCCACCGGCATTGCTGTTGGGCAACTGGGCGCCCAGATCTTTGGGCTGGCCAGCCATGGCCGCCGCTGTGGCCGCCACAGCCGCCTCGTTGCGCATACGCGAAATGGTGGTGTTGGCATGTCCAAAATTGCTCAGCAAACTCTCGTGATAGCGACTCAAATCGCTGGCACTGCCACCCATGCCATACAGACCGTTGCCGGTGGTCAGATCCTCTGGATCATCATCCGAGTCGTCGGCATCGTCCAGGGGACCACCACTGGCATTGCTCAGATCCAGTTTCTGTGCACCGCTGCCGCCGTTGCCACCGCCGCCGCCGCCTCCGCTGCTGCCGCTGCCACCGGTGGGTGAGGCCCGGGCACGCAGTTCGGCGGGTGAAATCTTGACGCCAGCCTTGGCCAGCAGTCTGGAGGCGAGATCCGGATCAAAGGGACTGGGCATGGGCAGTACGGGCAGATCCTTGGTGGAGATGCCGCGATGCTGGCGTGACATGTGCGAGTGCAAGGAGTTGCGTGACTTGGCCACGGTGCCGCACAGCACGCAACGGTAGCCGGGGCAGACGGTGTGCTTGTCCTCCAGATGGGTGCGCAGTGTGTGGGCCGAGCGATAGATCTTGCCACACTTGGGACAGGGCCGCGGATCGGTGGCACGTACGCGCATCTCCAGTGACCGGCGTGAAACTGAAAGAGGGAAATGGGATTAAATGTGGGTTTGCCAGTGCCGTGCGCATTGGGGGGTCCAATCAAAAGTCGTTAGCTGTTTCGTTTGCTCTTTATTGTTCACCAAAATATATTTGCCATCTCACACACTTCATCGTCGGCGACTCGCACAAGAATTGCAGATACAAGATACAGGATTTTCTTGGTTTCGTTTCGTTTCGTTTCGCTCTTTGCCCTCTTTCCAAACAATTGGCAAACTCAAAATGCTGTGGTAAAACGTAAATTATACACACTAATCGCTAAGTATGCACTTTATAGACTACAATTTGTTGTTGTTGTAAAACTGTCCGCTTCTGAAATACAATGTTCGCTTAATAAGATGTTAGTGGAGTTCGATTTTGGTTTTAGTTTTTGATTAACATTATAGGAACCTTTTTACGTATGTTTTGCCATCTGCCCTTCGATTTGTATGCTGCCCGACCGCGCCAATGGAACTCAACACAGACAAATGAATCGATTCAATTTTGAGCGTGTCCTTCGTGAATTTCTCTCTATTTGTTTATATATTAACTTTAGGTTAGTGTTTCGGTTTTGTTTTGGCTAAAAATATATTACGCAGGCACATTCTATTTTGTTTCAGTATCATTAATCCATATCAACTAGATAATTATCAATTAGTTTTGCTTCGGTATTTCAGCTCATTATCTACATGTACATGGGCTTAGGCGTACGAACTATGCTTATGTATCCAAAACTCTATAAATTTTCACTGGTAATACTGCACTTATCTGAATGTACTGGAGGAGTTGAAGCGCAGGCTACACATAGTTACTAGGATTCGCCTAGGCTCTCTCTCTAAATTACAACTCGGCTACGCTCTGCGTTTCATAAGTTGACTATGTTTTAGTTTAGTTGTGTCATTAATTAATTATTAATATTATAATGGAATTTCATTTTACATGTTGCTTTTCTGTTGTTGTGGTTGTTGTTGTTGTTGTACATACACAGTAGTAGTTGTAGTTGTAGTTGTAATAGTGGGTGTATGCATTAAATATACCATATATCGAATATAGGAACGTAATAATTGTTTGTAAGTGTGCCACCAACACCATCCAACTCCATTGAACCCAAGCCCAAACTCAAACTCTTTTTTTTTGTTAAAATTTGGAGGGGGAAATGGCATTATTTTGTGTGCTGAATCGATCTCGATGTGGGGCTAAAGCTAAGGTTCTACACGCAAATAGAATTTATATTCATTTGAAATTGAACTGAAAATTGCAGAAATTTGCACAAATTTTTCCCTTTGTCTAATTGTTTACACTGTTTTCATTACTCTTTTCCTTGCCCGATGTGGTAAATTGAAAAATCAATTATGCAAATTTATTTGTGCAAACAAAGTTTGTACAAATTTGACAAACAAAGTTTGCCTTGAACTGTAAATGTTTGCTTAGAACAAATTTGCGCTTATTAAAAATCCCTAAAATTTGAATAAATTGACAAATCAAGTACGCCAATTTATTTGAGCAAACAAAATTTGTACTAATTTGGTTAAAAATAAGGTAGCCTTGAGTCGAAAATGTTTGCTTTAAACAAATTTGCGCAAATCAAAATTTTAATAAAAAGAAATATATAAATTGTTGTTATAATGCGAGAGCAAACTTGCAAACTCACAAATCAATTTGCATACAAGTGTTCACACTTGGTCCCATTTGGCAAATATCTGTTTCAAGTGGTTGCTGCACAAACATAAGCAAGGGCTACTTGTCTCCCACATAAGGCAAACAAAATGAACAAACAGGCAAATAGTTTGCGCAAATATTTGTAAAGTAATTCATAAGAAATAATTGCGCAAATTATTTGCTTGTTTAAGGGCAAATTCGCACTCACAAACAAGTTTTTGCACAGGAATCTCACTGGGTAAGTGGTTGGTTCTAATAAATGCTGTTAAGGCTACTTGTTTAAAGTTTGCACGCAAACTATTTGCATAATTTTTTAGAAATATTTGTGCAAACTACTTGCGTGTGGGGGACCTTAGCTGTGGGATTCTCGTTGACGAATTGAAACTACAAATCAAACAAATCTTTAGCCCTTTCTCAATCGTATTCAATTAAAAAAAAATGATCGAACCTGAAACCATTTAACTACTCACGGCTGGGTACATTTCTGGCCCATGTTGTTCAGAGTTGGGTCTGGAGGGAAGTGTGACGCTTACGGTTATTAGTTAAATGGACTTGACTGTGTGTGTGGTTTTTGCTACGTTGTTTCTTCTTTTTTTGTTTGTTTTTTGGGTTTTTGTTTTGGCTATCTACGATAGATGCGAGTGTCTCGAGATTTATTGTCGCCATTGACTTGAAAGCAGCAACCTAGAAAGCTTTTACGGGGTACGAGTACGCGTCACTAGCGACACTAGTTCGCCGTCTCACAGTTTCATTTGAAGTCCGGGCCGCCGGCAAATGGTCCGCCCGAGGAGCGCATGGCCTTCATTTTGGCCCACTGCAGCGTGTGCTTGATGCGCATATGATTGCGCACCGAATTGGGATGGGCGAAGCGGCGGCCGCACTCGATCACCGGACAGACGGGACTGTCGCGCGGGTAATGACGATCGAGATGCTGGCGAAAGACGCGCTGCTCCAGCGGCGTTTCGCACAGCGGACAGGGCAGCATGTAGTTGCTGCTGTTGGAAGAGCTGCCGGGACCGGGACCTGGGCCGGGACCGGGAACAGGGCCGCTGCTGGCGGTAGCCGTGGCCGAGGCGGAGGCAGAGGCATTCGCGGCAGCAGCGGCGGCAGCGGCCACGGCGGCGGCCGTCGATGTGTTTTGAAAGAGTTCGGGGAAATCGCGGGAGCGGCTGAGGGCAATGGTGCGTGCCATAAACAGATTGGCCGTTAGCTGTTGCTGATGTGACACGGATACAGATTGCTGCAGTTCGTCCAGATACTGTTGCTGCTGCTGTTGTTGCTGCTGTTGCTGCTGCTGCTGTTGCTGCTGCTGCTGGTGCCGTGCGGGCTGCTGCAGCTGCTGCTGTTGCTGCTGTTGTTCCTGCTTCATCAGCAATGTCTGGTAGAGCGTCGACTCGCTGGTCTGACGTGTACGCTTCATGGTTAACGAAATGGCCGACGAAGCTGATGAGGAACGATCGTCATGGTCATGGTTCTCATCCTCACTATCATTCCAGGACCGTGCTGAAGGTGTGGGCGATGAGTTCGCTGAACGATTCTTTTTGGACAGTGGATGGTTGTTATTGTTATTGCTGTTGTTGTTGTTGTTGCTGCGTCGCTCAAACAGCTGCGAAAGCTGCGGACGCTGCATCAGCTTGGCCAGCTTGCAGGTGCCAGGTCGTCGATCCGCCGCATGCGCCTCGTGTGGCTGCTGCTGCTGTTGCTGTTGTTCTTCCTGAGACTGTGGCTCAATCGACTCCTGTTTAATGCTGGGCTGGGCATTAAGGAATGTTCCTGCAGAGGGGCCAGCAGGGTAGGTGACGGGTGGGGGGCGGGAGGAAGGAATTCAATTTGAAATCAGAAGCAAGTTTAAGATTTTGACATTTTGCTCCAATTTTGATGTGTGTGTGTGTGTGTGTGTGTGTGTGGTTGTGTGTGTGCCTAAGACCGGACCTCCAGGAGTCACAATTGAGAAAGTTACGCATACGACTAGTATGCCAGATCATATGAAATTGAAATTTTTGTCGGACTTCATTCTGTTTACACCCCCAAAAGCGAACTGTGGCAGGTCCAGTCTGGTGTGCTTGGATTAGGAGTAGGACTTGGGGTATGTACAGTATGTGTGTACGCAGCTTCCAGGTATTAGCAGCAGCAACAACAACAACAGCAGAACTGAATAATCCTAAGATATAGAATTCATGGAGAGTCCAATTTGTTTTGTAATTCATTTCAATGTAAGCGCCAATTAGAGTTTTTTTCAATGGGTTTCTTTTTTTTGGGGGGGGGGGGGGAACATTCAGTTCTAACGGTTAACATTGCTTTAACACACACATGACTCTTCCATCCTCCGCCCGAAACATAGAACCATAATTCCATGAGAACCATGAGTCGATGCTAGGGGGAAAGGAATTGGAATTGTACACACACCTGGAATGTTGATTGGTTCTTTTTTTTCGTTTGTGGGTTGCCAATTCGATTCTTTCAACTTAGAAACTAGTACGGTTTTTTGTCTTTCATTTCAGGCAGATTTAGCAAATTGTAAATTATAATGAAATTTTGTAGAATTATGTAATACTCTTACAGGCAGGCAAAAGCAATCAAAAATTATATATTACAAAAGTGCAAAGTACATAAATTTTAGTTTTATTTACAATAAATATATGTATAAATCGAAATGTATGTAAGATAACTTCCATTAGGCAGAAGTGGGTTGTGACATAATGCAGTGAAACTCACAAAATGAGAGATTTAATCAGATTTGCTTTCCAGCAATCAAGCCAGAGGATCTCTGGTATATAAACTGTCACTATGTACTTTTGATAATATTAAGCTACTCTCAAAAAAAGGGATCTTAGACTCTGTATTTCTGTATTTCTCAAATAGTTTTGTGGTTTCTCTTAATATCCTCATCACTTGAAGACTGCTCTATCTTTATTTAAGATGCTGTGGGTGGTGGATTGCTATCCAAAACTAAACCAAACGATCAAATTGTTTTTCAAAATATGTGGTTCAATGGTTTTGAGTATAGGTTCATAAAGATCGGATAATAAATGACAGAGTTAAAAAAACGTTGCATACTTATCTGAGCCGCATAAGGTTATTAAGCACTAAAATTCGAAATATTTCGTATGCTAGGCTACTATATAAGATCAGGGCTGCAAGCCAAAAATAGTTTAAGGATCTACGGTGCACTGTCTCGAACCAATATCAATTCGGAAATTGAAGGTCCGAGGTTTTTGGTTGAAGGTTTTGGTTGGAACCCTTGGTTCAGTCCCTGCTTTATACAATATTCATAATTTTTGTGTTCTAAAAATCACATTCGACATATATACTACACAAATTGTATGGGATTCACATGGATTTTGGGTGGGAATCGGTAATTTAATATAATTTACTGTTAAGTAGAATTCGATTTCGTAGCTTTTCGGTTTTACTTAATTCTTTAAAAAGCTTAAGAGTCGAGGAGCTTAAAAATCAAAGGCTATTATGGGTGGGGATTTAATAAGTAATTCTAAACGTTTTTCTAGATTTTGTATTCCACTCTTTTGCCCATTTTAGGAGTCCATCGCACTAATTCCAACCATACCAACCAAGTTAGAAGATCAAATTTCTTATTATAGTCTCATTTTTGTTGAACCGAACCGAAATTTTAGGCTAAGTAAGCCAGGTAGATTAATTTCCTAAACTCTAGTAGACCACATTATTCTTTTCCCTTTACATACGAAGTCCTTTTAGCTAAGTTTAAAGTCCGAATGTTTACTCTAAAATCTCTAGGGATTTCTGGCACTCTACCCAATTTGTAAAAACTTACACATACAGTCACCTTCACTAGCTATTGGCGATAGCTGTGTAGAAACTAGCCATGAAAATGCTTCTAGTACTTTGCCGTTCGTATTCGGCGTTCAACTGATTCTCTGAAAATTGGAAGCACTCAACTGCTGTATAATTTAAAATTTGTCCAATACTCAGAATATAATATATTTCGAAATTTCCTCAAATTTGGATAAGGTTAAGTTAGACTTGAGTTGATGATCATTAAGCAGATTCGAGGTCTTAGTTAGTAATATTTTTGTAAGATTTGGAAGCATATTTAAGCAAGCTAACAATGTCTTGCTTAGCTTCTGGGTTTTGGGTATAATTCAAGAAGCTTTGGAATAGAGAATAGAGGTAACTTATTTATTTCAGGGCTGCAAACCCAAAAAATTTCGTGGATATCCATCTTTGAGGTTCAAGGTTTTTGGGCCAAGGTTTTAGTTCGAGACTTGGTTCAGCCAAGCTTTATACATGTTTATATAGTAATCGACCTAAAACCGACATAAACTGCTAGGGAATTGTCTCGATTTTGGGTTGGGATGGGATTTCACAATACTTTATAGAAATAGAAACACTTTCATTCAGCTCATGACCATCAAAGCAATGACAATGTGTTTCTACTTATGTAAAGTATTGTGACGAAATAAAAACTTCGAAGTTCTGGATACAGCCCTTAAAGTAAAATGCAATTTCGTAGCAGTCCACATACGAAATGTGTTTCCACAGTAATGTGGATAATTCTATCAGGATAACAGAAGAAGTCACTGGGAAATAGTTCAATTTTTGGGTTCGGAACTGGTTCAGGTTCAGCTTTAATACCTTAAGAGGTTCGGTTCAGGGTTCGGTTCACAGTAATCTGAAGGCGGAATTCCGGGTTCGAACCGGTTCGGTTCAAAACCGGTTTGCAGCTCTGATTTATTTAGCTAAACATATCAGCCGCTCTGCTATGCACTTGTGTGTACGCCTCAGTCCACCGAAACTTTGTAGCAAATGACAAGCTTTCTTGCTTTCCCTCTAGCTGACTGACTCTCTGTTCGAATGTTGGCTTAGGCTCAGGCTTGGAAAGCCAATCATACGTTTCGCTTGGTTAAATACATTCATAGAACTATTACGAATCTCTTAACCTGTCTTCTAACTTCCATGTCTCTTTTTACGAAAACTGATTTAGACGATTTGCTGTCATTTGCTGAACAAAAGTTTTTTTCTCTGCTCTGTTTATCCATGTCAAAAAATAGCATAAAATGTGCATAAATTGTTGGCAAAATTAGGTTTGCATTTTATGTTTAATTAATTATGCACAGCAAAGGAACGCACCTGGTGAGAAATTACGCACAGACCAACGCACACATAAACCACCCCCACCCCCACCCCCATCCTCACCACCGCCCCCAAACCCTTCAAGGCTCCTTTGGACCTGAGGCAAAGGGTTAGACGCATCTTTTGAGAGTCAGCCATACAAAAATGCAGCAGCAAAATCTTACGCCTGATTTGACCCGGCCACACAATGTGGTGTCGCTGTCATTCGCAGCCAGGAACTTGCCACTCACACACACACACACACACAGAGATGTGGCATGCATGCATGCAAAGCTCTTGTCCAGAGCCCTTTCGGTTTCCTCAAATGTGACAAATTTCAAATCTGCTTCGCTGGTCAAAGGAGAACCCACTCTGGCGACTGCACTTGAGAGCTTTGGCCAATCGAGTAGGAGCGCTCGCACACTGAAGAAATGTCTACAGCGACCCAGGCATACATATGTACAAGTTTTATGTGCATTCGACATGTGTATGTATGTAGCCCGTGTGTGTGTGTGTGTGTCTATGCACATGGAGCTTATGTATGTATGAGGCCATTGCATATTCTATTTTCTATTTTCAATTTTATTTTATTCAATTTTATTGTATTTTTCACTTGATATATTTATGCAACGAATTTGTTTGCATTCTCCCTTGAGTTGTCACGCACAAAGGCAGAAGTAAATTGTTTAATTTGATTTCAGTTTTGGACTCTTGCGTCATGGCCTCCGCCCGAGCGCACACGCCCCTGGGTGTGCAATGCAAATCTCTGGCCATCAAATGACTCAATATATGCGCCCTCGGGCCGACGGGCCGACGGGCCGACTGCCTTGGCAATTTTCTACACATTAAATTGCGTTTTATTTTTCAATATTTATTATAATCGAATATTGAAACGAAATGCGAAAGCCTGAAGCCTGCTGTCCCAGACCCGTCTAGCAGCAGCAGCAGCAGCAGCACACCAGGTGTGCCTGCATGTCACCCACACACACACACACCCACTCACACACTCATGCACGTTCACAGTTGCTCCAGTTGTGAGGCAACTATGGTTTCATGGCACGCGATGCGTTTTCTTTTGAGTTTCTACCATGCCAAAAAGAATATAAATAGTTTGAAATACGTTTTAGATAAATGAAGTAAATGGCATAACGAAAAACGGTAGGAATTCTAAGTGGAAAACTTTGAAATGATAGCGAATTGAAAAGATTCCAGGCAAGCGATGCAAAGACACTTGACTAGAAAAGCTCCAGGTTTGATGCGAGAACTCGAACGAATTTGTCTAATTAGTTGTCAATGAAATTCCCAACCGATTCTAGCAAGCGTTGTAGGTAGCAATACAAAAAGGCTTTGTCTGTGAAAACTTTAACACAACCGGTCACCTTCAATGGCTATTACATAACTCTACATAACGCTGCTGAAGCTAAAGCATTCCCAATTTATCAGCACGTACAGGATAAGACCAAAATAAGAGTGCCACTTGACACCTTTAAATGACAATCAAAAGAAATTATCTATCGAATAACCGCCGATTACACGATGTGAAGTACCTCGGTTTACTTGGCCAAATATCTAAAAAGATAGATAGAACATTGCCTTATTAAGTAGAGACCCTTATTGGACACTGCCAAATATGAAGACACGCCGCAAGAACTTCTGTAGAAGCTGTAAGTCAGTTGATGGAGAGAAGAGTGTACTGCTACATTTCTTCTGTCCATGTTCAGCTCTCAGCAGAACGCGATTCTCAGTTGTGGTTCGTCCTTTTCTAAACAATCTGTCAGATCTCTCTGATATGGAGTGGCCTCTTTGCTCAAGTTCGTTCCACCATCTTGATGCCTTCCCTCTACGACCACATAGTAAAAAGGGATATATTTGTCATTGCAAACTAATCCAGCCCAACCGGTTACTTTTTCGGGTTTCTGTTTTACTGTGCAATTCGGTAAGCACACTTAATTGGTTCATAATTCGGTATACGCTTCGGTACAGTTCGGTTTGGTATTTGTTCCAGAAAAAGTCATCTGATAAATGCCCTTAAAAGTATGCTATGCTTATAGATTAATTGCACACCAAACCGCTTAGTCTTGCTTTCAAACCGAAAATGAAATCGGAACGCTTCGTTTTATGTCACCGACAAGTTTAAGTCACAAAATGTCTGTAAATTTGGTAAATTGTATAAGAAAACTCTGCTTAAAACGATCTAGCGTTGTAGAGCCTTTTTAACTACCCTTTAAAGGTCAGAGACCTGTCAACGATTCAACAACACCTGATTTGGTCCATCTTTTGCTTTACCCACCTCTTGTTAACTTTGTGAACTTATGCATTCTTTTCTAATCCCCATCGGTTTCCATTCCTGCTATGAATACTCACAGCTGCTCAGAAAATCTGAGTAAATGTACAGCTTGGATAGCTGAGCTTCAATTTTCTCGTTCAATTTCGATTATTTATAAAGAACATTAAGATAGCATACTTTTTAGGGCATTTAGCATGGTTTTGCTTTGATGTATAAGCGGGATCTTGGCATTTTTACAATCCAACTAAAAAATAATCCTGCTTGGCACACAAAAATCAACTAGAATTGGTTTCTATAGACAGTTAAGTGTTTTTCTAGGGAAAATATTCAAGAAATTCATTTGGTTTTCATTGATAAATTTGTCATCAAGTGCGATTTTTGTGCTACAAAGCTATAGTTTTGCAGCTAACCAAAACAGGACTCGAGCCAACTGAAACCAAGATGAGTAACGGCCATAAAAGTGCATGCCAAGGGGAAATTGCAAGTGTGGACCTTTGATTTTACATTAGTGTGCTGGACGTGAGCAAAGTTGGCTGAACTAGCTTAACACACAGACAGCCCACATGTGTCAAATCGAAGATCCATATAGAAATTTCTCCTTAAATTTAAGTGACATTCATTTGGATGGCCGTTACGCATCTTGTTGTTCCATAGATTTGGTTTAAACAACTGGAATTGTATGGTTAAGAGGATAACCTCTTACAGGACTTTTCGTCAGTTTCTACCCAACCAAATATCATAAACTTTTGAGAGAATCTGTTTGAAAAGTTTTCTATTTAGAATAAGCTAAGGGTTCTTGCCTCAGTCATTAAGTGAGTATGAATATGAGTTCTAAGTGACTGGATTTTTAAGGATTGGGCCCTTCTTTCTCATTCTTTAGACACTGGCCCAAGTATGTGTGTTGTATTGGTGTGTGTGTGCAACTGCCACAAAACCGAAAACACTTTGATGGGCTTGGTGGCACTGGCTCATCAATTATGGCCATTTCTTTAAGACACACAGACTACACCTCTACATCAATTACATGTGGAGCAGCTCAATCGCGGAGTTCGGACTCGCATGTCGCGGCACTGTTAGTGGCAAATAGGAATTAGCTTTATTAAAGATAAAGCGGGTCGAGTAACATTTCCGTTCGCGCCATGGGGCCATTAAACCAAGGCTTCCCGTTTTGCATTTCGAAAATGGACTTTGGCCAAAGTGTCGAGGAGTGGGAGGAGTGCGAGGAGTGGAAGGGGGCCAGCAAATAATGAATTTTTCCATATAAATCACTCGCGTCAATGGGCTAGGCCCATTCGGAGGGGTGGTGCTGCGGGTCAATACATGCTTTTGTCTTTGGAAGGGTTGCATTGGGCCGGGATGGGTGCGTTGTGTAGGTGTGTTTAACGGTCATTTTTCCAATGTCTTGCCGATCATTATCACCTACGTTATTGTTATTATTATTATTACTTATGCATATATATTTGGTGTTGTGTTGTGTTGTGTTTTTTCGGGTCTCTTGTAATTTTGAGCTCTTTTGTTCTTATTGGAATTTATTACTTAATAACTTGGAAATGTTGTGGGGCGTTTTTGCGGTCGATGTTTTATGGGCCAGTCCGCTGCCTCCTCCTCCTCCTGGCCACATCAGGATTTTACGAGCGCGCGTTCAGCAACTTTGTTGATTTTGGAGTTGTTCAGACCGTTCCGAAGGGGTCCTCGCCGTTCGGCAAATCTAGCTGATAATAAAACTATAAAATGGCCAACGAGCCTGGACCTTTTATTAATTTTTATGGCGAATTTTTACATGCGTCTCGAGTATCTGACGGTTACAAATTAGACCAGACAGCCCGGAGACATCCTGCAGTCAGTCTGCAGTTTTACGAGCCCGGGACCCAAGTAGTTGGTGATTGAATTATGGATAAAGTGATTGCTCCGCTGACCCCGAGTGATTTAGTCATAAAAACCATTTGAACGAATTCATTAGAAGCGGCCAGTTAATTAGCCCTCTTCACTAGGTAGTGGGAGTTCACCCCTGGGGGGTGGGGGTGGTGGGGGCGTATGACTTTCGGGCAAGATTTATCGAAATCCCAATTTTAGATTGAAACGCTGCCCAGATGTCAGGCGACACACGCCAGTCCAATCTATCTCTGTATTTGTTTATCTTATAAACATACGCAAAAAAAAAATAGAAAGAAAAGAAAGAAAAGAAATGACCCGGGCACAGGAAAGTTTCCCTACGTGGCGAAGGGCGGGGTACGGGGGGGCGGGGGCCGGCGGCACGTACGGCCAAGCCAAGCCAAGCCAAACGAAATGTTGTTTAAACTTTGCAAACAAGTTTGCTTGTTTTTTGTGCCCTGCTCTTTTGTGTTGTGTCTTGGGCTGCGTTTTCTTTTTTTCTCCTGACTTTTCTTGGTGTTGTCCCTGCGACGTGTGGGCGTCTCCGGCTCGCATTCTCATAGATAGCATTCGAAATTGAAAGCGAAATTGCCGTTGAACATGTGTGACGACAGCCGGCAGTGGGAGGCGGAATGGGTGGACAGGAGGTAGAGCGAGTGATATATGAACTGGCGTCAGGATGACTCCAAGGCAGCGCGCAGCATCCCGGCAAAGGCAAAAGTCGAACGAACCTAAATGGCAAGTGACGCCAAATGCATATTCAAGTCGGACACATGCCAAGAGTTTTGTGTACACATTTGGGCCGAGGTTTTGCTTTTTGCCGCGCAACCCTTGACGAATGTGAATGGCGCTAAGCGATAATGCTTTTGTTTGCTGTTGTTTTAACTTTGAAATGAGAAAAGTTTTGACCGGAAGTGAACGTGTGTTGTGGGTGTGTGTTTTGGTATTTTTAAATATTGCATGTTTGAGCGATGGGGGGCATATGTTGATCTGATACTTTTTGGTGCATACTTAACAGCGTTATCCGAGTCTTCAAACAAGTCTTCTACTTAGTTTAAGGTTTGGTTTGGTTATCATATGAAATACCTGACTTTTATCTCATAATTCTACTCTCTGCACTCATCAAAGACAGTGCAAATTGAAGCAAAAGCTGACATTTAGAAAACTGAAGTCTACACAACCTACGGATTTCTATCAATACTCGTAAATAATCATCAACTCAAATTTTCACTCAGCTCTGCATTCATCAAAGACAGAACAAATTGAAGCAAACCTAAAAGTTTTGACATTTACTAGCAGGGACTAAACGTAGAACTTACCTTGATAGTAATCATAATAAAAAAACGACTGAAATTTCTAATTTAGTAACTAGTTAAGCTAATCGAGTTTAGTTTGAAAACCAATAGAATCGATCTAGTCTAATAATTGCACAAGGCTATGCCTACTTTCACCATTTTAGGCGGGGCTGCCAACCGTTTTCGAACCGAAAAGGTTTAAAACGTATATTCTGCATTGAACTCGCTCTCACAGTTTCGTTTTTGTTGAACGATCCTACACTTTTAGCTGATGAAATCTTGATACTAGAACCAGGGTATCCCCCGTTTATACCCAACAACATCATTATCATGATAGATGGCCTTCAAAGTATGCTATACTTTTGATTATAATAAATCAGTTGATTCATTTTGAATACCTTAAACTAAGCTGATAATCTGAGTGAATGTACAGGCAATCCCTACTCTCACTTACCTATTTAAACTGATAATTATTTAGGCAAATAAAGTTGGCATACTTTTTGGGGCATTTAGTATGATATTTTTAAGGTAATTGATAACAAAGGTTGTCGATCAATGGAAATGCCTTGACCGAACTCGAATATTGTTTCCTTGGAATATTCAGAGGAGAACAAACAGTCTTGGTTTTTGACAAGAATGAGCAATCTTGGATTTAAGTAAGTTTAGCAATTGATGCAAGAATATGTATACTTGATTTGAGAATGTTTTGTATTTGTTTCAAGTATTAAAGCTGTTGGATCAAGAGAAACGGATTAACAATTCATACTTGAATAAAGAAATTTTTTCTTTCTATACTTAGCGAACTTTTGACATCAAACATTGTTGATTCAAGTATGATATTCTCCATTTTTTCTCTGAGTGTACTAGATTACCATGTCATTATGCCAACGGTGGGCAGGGTTGCTTTACTGTTTCATTTCTTTTAGAGGAAAATATTTGAAAATAGATTTTGATGAATGAGAATCGATCTAATCTTATTAAAAATTCGATCATTCGAAACATTAAAGTTTTGATTATAATTAATACCCAGACAAAATGTCCTTAAAAAGTCATGTCTTATATAAACAATCTCTATAACTCAGATCTGTTGCTCACAGCTTCAAAGCAAAGATACATAGAAAAGAAGATAATGAAATGAGAATAGGTCAAATCATTATACATTATACATTATACATTATATAAAGATCCCAAGTTGAAGGCCTTAATTAAAGCCTATGCTGAATCTACCTGTGCTCAAGTGACCAAATAGGAGAGTACTTCGACTGTTAAACAAAAGAAGAAGTGATTTTAAAAGTACTTTAAACATAATATACGCTGGAAATGCTTCTCAAGGTGAGCCTGCATATACTTGTAACCTCATATCACATATTGATCCACAACTATGTGTGCCATAAGCCATACATACATCTAAGGATAAAATTTTGTGCTAAGAAAAAAACCGTTGCCTACTTTCGAGGGCAGCGGGCAGCGTAAACGAAATTAGCCCGCTTTAAACTGCTCTTTGGATGCGCCCGTGTGCCCGCTTGTGGTAATAAATTAGTCACAGTCAAGATGTGGGTGGTCCAGTCGAGACAACAAAGCCCCACTCCGCACACACACACACACACACACACACACAGGGATGTGTGGGGGTTTGGGGAAAAAGTTAAAAAGGATAAATCGCTTGTGTTCATCGCTCTTCGCACATAATAAATGTATCTTTTACTTGCGCTGGCGTAAGTAACTTCGCCGCCGCCCCAAGTGAAGCCCCAACACACACACTCAAACTTACGCACACACACACACACACTTAGAATCAAAGTGAGAGCGAGAGAGAGAGAGAGCGAGTGAGTGTATGTGCTGTATATAAACTTAACAGCATTTGGCTATCTTTTTGCAATTGATGTATTACACATAAAAGTTTTCAGCTCGACCCGCACTCACACACACACATACACGCACGCACACATCCATCCCATGTACTTGTACTCCTATTCCTATTCCTGCTCGTATGTGTGTGTGTATTATCTATCTACTCGCATGTGTGCTCCTTGCTACAAGACGTCCAAGACATCCACGACCACGTCCGCAAACAAAACGCACGCATACAATTACAAAACTGTTACACGTACAGGCCATGAGTGGGTCGGAGTCGGTTGGACCAACCGACCGACCGACCGACAGGCAGAGAGACGAAGGCAAAGGAATATTGTTAACCGACTACAAAATAAATACGAAAACTTTTAATGCCCCCGGCTGCCGTCGCAAACGTTGAAAAATGCTCTGCCTTCGCCGCACACACAGACTCACACACACACACACACACAGACACAGGGATAACAGTCGGACGGACAGGAACGTCTTCGGACTCATTGCCACTTGCAAAACTCAAGCAAACTACATACACACCGACGGATGTGTGTGTGAGTGTGTGTGTGTGTGTGTGTAAGGACATATGCATGCAAACCCTTCGCCTTCAACCTCACCCTCGGCCATAACTCATCTATCAATTTTCACGTACTTGGACCGCAGTTGCTCGGGTCGGAATCTTATATTTGGTTCCCTGTACCAAGGGGGGCATCTTATTGCCAAAATGTAGCCTTTTGCTTTTTCTCTAAGGCTCGGTACAGTGGTACGAAAGTGATTTTTCACATCAAACATATAAAAAATCCATTAAATTTGCTGGTTTTCCGTATTCTTAAAAATCATTTCGAATTTCGATATTTTTTTTCTGATTGTAACAGTTTTTAGGTACTCGTTACTCAATCCTTGATACTCTGTACTCGATACTTAGTTTCTTTGAGGGCTGTTAAACAATACTCGTGTGTGGGTGTTACTTGATTTCTCATTTACGATTCTTGGCACTCGATGTTTAATACATGGTACTCGGTACTCGATACTTCGACTTGAAACTTCGGTCTTCTGGAAGCTGTTAAGCGATTTTGAGTTTTCGAAAGGTATCTCCTTTGCGAGTGGTTAAGCGATACTCAATTGTGTATGTTACTCGATACTTTATTCTCGATATTTGATGCTCAATAATTGATACTAAATACTTGATACTTAGTATTATGCTTTTTATACTCTGTACCGTAGGTACATAGAGTATTATAAGTTTGTGCAAAAGTATGTAACATCCAGAAGGAAGCATCTCCGACCCCATAAAGTATATATATTCTTGATCAACATCAACAGCCGAGTCGATATAGCCATGTCCGTCTGTCCGTATGAACGCACAGATCTCAGAGATGGTAAGAGATAGAGGTTTGACGTGTATGGGACATATGCTTCTTATGTCTGCAGGCAGATCAAGTTTATTTTCAATTTTGGCCACGCCCCCTCCCGCCCCCGCAATTTAAAAAAAACGTCATATCTCCCACAGTTTTGAAGATAGATGGCTTGTTCCTTCTGGACATATTTAGTTATTAGAATAACTTATCGATCTGCCAAAGGAATGAAGAAGATCGGATGAACGGTTTTCGAGTTATGATCAAAAGACAAAATTTCTTGGTACAGAGTATGTTATAGTCGGGCTTGACCGACTTTCTTTCTTGTTATTATTATTTTTATGAAGGTGATTATCTACACTCGATTAAGTTTTACTCAATACTTCAAGCTCTATTCTCAGTACTCGACCCTCTTTATTTGGTACTAAGTATTCGATACTTTGTTCTTAAGACTTAGCTCCTTTGGGGTAGTTAAACGTTACTCGTGTGCTTCTGTTACTCGATTCTTCGATACTCAGTACTAGATACTTAGTGTTCGATACTCAGAACACGATACTAATTACTCGATACTTAGAAATCAATACTCAGTTCCCGATACTCAGTTCTCGATACCTAATATTTGATACTAAGTACTCGATACCCAAATTTTTGAGCTTAAAACATAGAAAGCTCGGCCCACTGTATGCTGACAGGTTTTAAACACGACTCCTTGGGCGCTGTGTACTTAAAGTTTTCTTCTCACACACACACGCGCACACATACACACACACACACACACGTGTACTTGTTGTCTGCATATGTGTAGCAGCCCAGACTCAGACTCAGACCCTCACACAGAGACACAATACAACAAACGGGCCAACAATGAGAGCTGACAGCCCCAAATGTCATTCTATCTTGGCGGTCATTAGAACAGAGTTCTGCTCCTACTCGGCACAGACACACACACACACTCACTTGGCAAGCATTTTGCTCTTCGTCTTTGTCCAAGATTATCTCCTTTACTTTTGGTGGCAAGAACTTTTTGCTCCTCGTCCTTCTGCTATCCGATTCGGTTTTTGGCTCGGTTCTGCATGAAGTATTTTACTCTTTTTCCATATACTCGAACACACACACACACTCACACACATACAATATTAACTTGGGCATTGTTTTTGTTTTAACACGCCGCATGCAACCCAACCCTTATGTGTGTGTGTGTCTGAGTGTGTGTGTGTGTGCTATTGATGCGGCTAGTTTGATGTATTACCCCAAAAAACGAAATGTCTGTATCGCTTATGCGGGGCCAACTCAGAATAGAAATGGGCATTTTGGCATTTCGATTTAGTGGCTCACACACACACACACAAAAACACACACAGGCACAGGGGCAACGGACATAGACACACAGAGACAAACGATGATTACGCCATCGGATGCTCTCATTCTGGCATACCCCACCATTCGCTCGCCTGTCGCGCCGTCTCGCTCATGCGGGCCTTTTTATGGGCATTTTGTATAATACATCATCGACAAACATGTTTGCAAAGTGTGTACGAATATTATATGGGAATATAACTGTTGTTGTTGCTAATGTTGTTGCTTTTTGCGCACGCTTTCGCTCTCGTGTTTGCCTGTGAAAAAGGAAAGGAGTTGGGGCGGTAGTGTGTGAACCATGGGCAGAAGTTCACAATTTTCGAAGAACCAGAGGTGAAACTCAATATTTGGAATTTTTGTAAGAGTCGGTTTGATGGAATCGAAAAGTATCGAAACCGTTTGGATTTTCGGTTTTAAAGTTGGTAAAAATTTCAGAAGAAAAGAGAACCTAGCGGTTCTATTGCCGAAATAAATGGGAACAATAAAAGGAAACCGAAATTTGAAAATCCTGCTCAAAAGATAAACTAAAAAAAAAAGTTTACTGAAGATCCAATTATATTTTGTCTCAAAACTTTTATGAAATTTAAAATGGGAGCTGATAGACGATCTTAAACAACCTTTTCTAAATACATAGTGACCTATTTATTGATGGGATATCTTAGGATCTTAGGAACTAACCATATTCCCAGACGATAGTTTTGATGAAAACTATAAAAATAAAGTATTCCAAAACGATCGGGTTGCAATTTCCAGCGCTTTGTAACTAAAACTTCTAGTATTATTTCATCTTGTTGGACAAAGCATAACACATTCTCAGGTTAAAAAAACTACTGTTAAGACATTGCCAACTAAAATCAAGAATTATTTACGCGATTTTCATTTCTTGGCTTGAGTACAAACCTACAATTTCAAGTACATTAAGAGAGAAATCAAGAAATGTTGTATTAGTTTCTTTTTGGTATTACTTTAGTTAGGCATGAAGCATTCATAGGTGCAAAAGGGTACTAAAATCAAGCATTGTGACCTGAACAATTCTAGAACAAGCGGTTTTAGGCGATCATTTCTTGAATAATGTACTAACGAGAGCGTAAGTTAAAGTCGGCCCTGCCCGACTTCGAAATACCCGTTACTCAGCTCAGCTCGGATAAGTATGCAACATTTTTTTAACTCGGCCATTTATTACCCGATCCTTTTGAAAATTTGTGAGATTGTAGATATTGGCCACATAAACTACACTGCAAAATCTGAGCTCGATATCTTAAAAATTGTGGGAGTTATTCAATATTTTTTATTGCGGGGGCGGGAGGGGGCGTGGCCAAACTTTGAAACAAACTTGATCTGCCTACAGACAATACTAGCTTACGCATAAAATTTGGTTGCTCTAGCTCTTCTAGTCTCTGAGATCTAGGTGTTCATACAGACGGACGGACGGACAGACGGACATGGCTATATCGACTCGGCTGTTGATGCTGATGAAGAATATATATACTTTATGATATCGGAGATGCTTCCTTCTGCCTGTTACATACATTTGCACGACTTTAGTATACCCTTTTTACTCTACGAGTAACGGGTATAAAAATTTACAGTTTCAAGTACACTAAGAAGGAAATCCAGAAATTTCGTACATGAATCAAGAATTTTCATTATCAAAAAATTAAATGAGACTGGAAATTCTTGAATTAAGTACAAAATTCTATATTTAAAGAATATCAATTTCAAAATTCTTGACTTAAGAGAGGGGTTTTATGTGCTAAGCATGCTAGCGTGCTAGTTTTAAGAACTTTTAAAGCTCAGTTTAAAGCTGCATTTTCACTTGTCTGTTATCTCAAGGGAGTTTTCCATTTGAGTTGTCTGACCAATGTGATAGACAATCTAAGAAGCAAAAGTAGAATAGTAAGTAGTTCTCATATGAGTTTATTGACAGCCAACTTACAGTAAACTGAGGTATTTTTCCCTGAACTCATCTAAGAACTCGACAAGTGAATATGCAGCTAAAGCGTGTCTTAGTCTTAGATACATGCTCCTATAACATGACAAATAAAACGGCTATCTTGATATCACTGGAGTTCAGCAGCAGGATCAATGAAAATTGATCAAGGAGCTATTTCTTATGCTTCATATAAACGATTCTACGAAAATCGATTCGGAATTCGAAACAAGGCCATGAATTTGAAAAACAATTCACAATTATAGTAGGCCTACTAGAAGATCATGTCTCTTGTGTCGAACAATGTGAAGGCAGACCCAAAAGCAAGAACCAAGAACCAAACATACCTAGTTTAACCCTTCTGAATTCCACATGTAATCCTCTTTGATCAGAAACGTTGATATAAAGCAATCCCTTTTTGTACTCAATTCCTTCCTGTTGTGCACTCAGATCTGTACCGTTTTATGTTTAAGTCAATCCCGATTTATGTTTGAATCTATCTCGAGTTGTAATTGAATATAGAAGTTTCTTGACACTGTCAGTCTTTTTGTTTGTTTGTCATTCTTATTTGTGGCCGGGTGTGGTGCAGCGGGTAGTGTGTGTGACTGCTGTGCAACGACAACGTCGCGGTACATCTTATGAACAAATTGTTTCTTTAAGAAACTCACACACCCAACCGGTCACCTTCAGCAGCTTTTGCCTTCAGCTTTGAAGCCAAGAGATTGAGGGAAACTCTGCTTTTGGCCCTTAGAGCCAAGTAAAGCCAAGTATTTTTTGTATATTTTAAGAGTTATTTCTAACAAAGAACAATGGACCTTTTGCCCATGGTGCAAGTGGGCAAGAACAATTGCAAGGACATGTGCGATGGATGCTGACGTTGACGCCAATGGTGTTGGTAATGGTATGGCAATGGGCAATGGGCGATGGGCAATGCTTAGGCCATCTGCTGATGGGGTTGTTGTTGTTGTTGCTGGGGGGGAGGGGGCACAGGGAGAAGATGGATGTTGAAGTTGGATGCTTTGAATTATTCCAAAATATACACAGCATCAGCGCCAGCGTTGACGTTGACGCAGCAGCAGCGTTAGAGGCAGCAGCAAAAAAAGTTTGCCCAAAGTTATTGTTGTTGGTCGTGGAAGGGGTGGTGAGGGAGGGGGGAGGTGTACGTGTGTGTGTGTGTTAGTTTGGCGTACAGTTTTGTGAATTTGAATTAAATGTACATAGTTTTAGATTGCGTAATTCATTAGTACAGGCAGCCTGATGCCAAACCTACTCCCCCATCCCCATCCCACAACACCCAGCCACCCACCCACTCACCCACTCTACTCTTGGGTAACCGTCAGCACGCACGGGCAATGATGAACGATGTGGTCGTATGTGGTTAACGTTGCGGCGATTAGAATTGTGTGTGTGTGTGTGTGTGTGTGTGTGTGGGAGCAAAATGGGTGCCAAGGATTTGTTATAGGGTAGCTGGGCAAGCTGTTCTCGGTTTATCTAAAGGCCTGCTAGATGGATCTACGTAAGCTGAAGATGAATTGCTCCACGGCTACTTAAGTCACAGTCAGAGTCAGTGGGCGTACCCCACACCCTCTCCTCTCTCCACCCCCACCCATCCACGACTACTCATCGAACACTTGCGCCGCACTATTTACGGTACAATTTATTACTTTATGAGCAGCATCGGCGACCTACCCGTCCATCCACATCCTGGCTGGGAGCTTTTGTTTACGGACCCACACAGCAGCGATTGTATTTAACTTTTGCAAAAACGGGAGGGGGGGTGGTGGGTCGGTTGGGTGCGGATGGGTGGGTGCGAATGGAATGCGATGGTAATGAATGTATGAATTTAGAACGCAACTGAAAACTGGCGAGACACTCGGGCGAGATAGTTTTAACCCCCACCACCCCCCCGGGCGGGACAGGAAATGAGTAGAGGAAGTTTTAGTTTCATATTCGGGGCAGGGCGGGATGGGGAAGGGAATGTTGGCACTGTGGTTGAGGGGCAACGCTGTAGTGCTGTCTCGTTCGCTCTATGGTTTGTGTGTTAGAAAGTTTGAATTGTATTGAAATTGTATTTTGTTAAAATTCATGTTTGTTATTGCTGTTTTTGTTGTTGTTGTTGTTGTTGTTGTTGTTTAGTCGTCGTTGGCCAACCATTTTGTCAGCCTGTCTCTCTGTCTCTGTCTGTGGATGTGTGTGTGGTGTGTGTGTGTGTGGTGTGTGAGTGTATGCGCGTAATTTTCTGGTACAACAACAACAACAACTAAAAACTCATCGTTCCGCCATGGTTTCTCTGTGTGAATTTGGCTACTGTTTAGAATTTGGCCATCCATCCCGCCTCTGACCAAAAGCCCCAATAAGGGTAAAAGGTGACTCCTTGTCCAGCCAAATGAATCGCACAACCAACATAAATGCAGAAAACAATAAATCAATAAATACACTGGAAATTATTCAGTAGACATTTTGTGAGTCGTCTCTTGCTTTGATGTACAGCAAATGGCTGCATTCAGCAATGATCACTGATCCTTAGCTTGTTACTGATGGAAGGAAATTTGCCATCATTCGATCATTTTTGTAGATCGAACTCCTAAAGTGCTTAGGGTAGGGTATAAACCAGTAAGAAAGTCGTTCCAGCTGGATCATAATATACTCTGTACCTTCTGGAGTTAGTATATGAGTATATCTGATGAATTTTTCGTTGAATAATTGTTAGATTTTTCTATAATATGACTATCGCTCAATCGATCTTCACAAAGCCTTTCGAATCTCTAACTGCGTCCATCTCTGAGATCCGTTTTTTCATACGGACGGACATGGCTATAACCAATATATACTTAATATACTCTTTATGCCTTTGGTTCAGAATTTACTAATCATCCGCCTCCAAAAGCTACCAAGTTCTATCCGCTAGCACATTCTCCCACCAATTGTGAGTTATAGGCTAAGTAAAAGTTTCTGTTTTGGGTGCATTAGGTTACCCACAAAATTTCTGCACAAACGCTCATACTTGTTGTACGCACACAATACATATTTGATGCGTGGCTGGCTGAAAGAGCCACTTTGTGGCAAGATACAGGACACTTGGTATCATACAAATCGATCGATATAATTTGCGATGCACACTCAACAGATTTTTTGAACCGATTGGCTTTGCCAGGCAAAAAGTCGGAATGTGAACCATCACAGCTGTGCAAAAAAATTGACAAAACACATTTGCATTCGCAATGACAATCAATAAGAAGCAATAATCAATCAATAGGAACCAAACGAGGTCGTTTAGATTTGGGTACACCGTTTTTTTTTTATGGCATGTTCTCGTGAACTTATTGTCTGACATAACCATTAGTACACGCAATATACTCTTCAAAATTATCTTTGAGCCAAATACATGTTTGAGAACATTTTGACATAATTTGATGTATTTTGATCTAATTTGGAATATGTCATATGCTTTTACATGTTCAGAGAACAGATATAAGCCCCAAAGTAGTCTTCTGCAAGTCTATAAATGTTCTTACTCAGGGCTTAAGACAAAAGTAGGCAATACAGAAAGCACCGTAGAGAAAACTAATGAAAGTTATAAGGATGCAAAACACTTCTCTAGCTCTTACACTAGCTCTTCTACAGTCCGAAAGCATAGATAGAGACAAGAGAAGGGGAGTACAAAGAAACAGAGTAGTATTTTACCATTCAATTGATAAATACCGATAACAAAAGAAGGCGGATTATCAAAATCAGTATTGTAAACCTCACTTTATGGCAATTAAGTGGAAAATCATTTCAATTCAGCATAAGAACTTCGCAAGCGTACTTTTCAGCTGTGGTCTTTAAGTGGTAAAACTTGAAAAGGACCAGAAATGAGCATTGACTACATTATCAGTGTTTGCTATACAACACAACTGTGATAAAATATCATGTATGATCACTGGTTGTTAAGAAAACAAGAGCTTAACGATGTTTCCATTACTTAACCGTGACTCACGAATCATTACATCGCCAAAAAGGTACCAAAGAAGATGCAAGCAAAGTGATTGAAGGCAGGTCCACAATTTTAGCTTGTCAGAAGGCCAGGAAGATCAAGTTGAATGGCTTTTAGAAGTAGTAAGACAGGCAAACGGAAAGTACTAGGAGGCAGGATTAGGTGTACCCTAAACCAATATTATGCAGACCAAAAACGAAAGATCAGCGTTGCGCAGGGGATTTTGACGAAAGAAACTGTTTTTTGCATCAAAATAGGCCACTGGGTGCCCATCGCTGTTCTAGAAACTATACAGGAGCCTCATAAGAATGGTTTCAAAAGGTTGCAAAATTTTGATTTTCCTAGGCTGACTTTAAACTAATTTATCAGCTCTTAGTTAAGCTTTTTGAATATAAATCAAGGATATAAGTTAATAAATTATATTCCTTATGGTTTATTTGTATAATTTGCCTCCGCTGGTCATTGATATATGGAAGCACTTGAAACTTAGCCGTACAACAAAAATTTGTAAGGCAAATAATTTGCACCATGTTCCATGTCGGTCAAATGGGCAATAGAATGGGCATGGGCATGGGCATGGGAATGGGGTATGGTTATTTGAACTGGGGTCGGAAATACATCATCGACATGCTCGCTATGCGGAATAACGAAGTCCAACGCACAAGCACACACACACACACACATGGAAAGGGATTCGATCGCACAAATTGCTCATTGCTGAGGAAATATTTGCAATAAATTTAGTTTATGGCGTCGGCTGTTGGCGGTCGAATGGGCGCCCACCTAACATGGAGAGGTGCCCTGTCAATGCCTAAATTATATGCGAATGTGCGTGAATACTTAGAAATATTAAAATGCAGCCCCTACCCTGACCCAATCCTCCCCTTTCCCCTGGGCTACTACGGTGGTTTATTCATGTAATATCCTTCAATTATTATGGATATTTGGCGCATTCCTCGCGCGCATCCGCATTTTGATATATCTGGTGTGCTTGTTGCTGTTGTTGTTGTTCTGGCCAAAAGAGTTGTGGGCAGGTGAGATGCTGTCAACATATGCGCCACCCCTTAATTAACTGACCCGAGCTGAAACCCCAAGCGAAGCGTTCTGTCAACTAGAGAAGCCGGGGACAAAGATCTGAAGGAAATGAAATGCAAACAAGCGTGGTGCGTGGTGCGTGTGTGTGTGGACCGAAGGATAGAAACCGTAAGAAGCAGCAACGAATTTCAACACCCAAGACCCTCCCCCCTGAGTGGAAACCCCCTTCAGCTGAACGCCCACTGCGTGGATAAGGAGCCGGGGGGGCAGGGGGCAGGGGGTTAAGGGCAGCAACTACTTTCGCATGTGCGGCAATAATTCATCCATTAAAAGGGATATCAATGCGTCAGTGGCAGTGTGGAATTGGAGTGGGGGTAAACAGACCCCGGACAAAAGCTGAAGATGGAGTTGGAGACGAAGACGAAGATGTAGCAGCAGTAGCAACGGGGTCAAATGGAAAAGGCCGAACGAAATGCTCGTTCCCGTTCTACTTCCGTTTGAAAACCGCACGCACAGACAGACATACGCACACATACACATACACACACACACTCGCTCGCTCTCACATACATGTAACACAAATGCTGGGCGGTTGCTCGGTCACCTCATCTCATGCTTATGCTATCGATGGGCTTGTACAGGACACCAATGGAGCAGGGACGGAATATTTTTTTTCTTATTTTGAATAGTTAAAACATACGAAAAAGGGAGGTGTAGGTGAGGTATCAGATAGTAAAGTGCTTAGAATTTAAGTAAGGTATAGGACATCGTTTGGTTTACTACATTTTACTCTCAATCCCTCTTGTCTTAGTCGCAATCCGCGCATCAAAGCAAGCTGATCTACGTACGTTTGCTGCCATTACAAAGCTGCGGCTCCTAAGCCTTAAACTTTAAGAATGTCATTAAGCTTACTTACAGTTTTGACTAAACATTTTGCTCTGTCTATTTTGAGACAATCCTACGTTATGTTAGAAAACAATAAGATTTCTACCTCCTCTCCAAATATCATCAAAATATTTCAAAACTGTATTTTAAAAACTATTAATAGTTGAAAAAGCAAAAAAAATCAGTGTGACCGTTTGAAACTGGTTTAAATTTTGCTGTTCAAAGGTCACACTGGTGCTTACCACGCTAAGAAATTCACTGGCGGAAGTCTCAGCTGATTTAGGATAGCCAAATTAAACATTTTGAATGGTTATCCGCAACTCTACACAATTCTCCATTACCAATGAAAGTTTTTTCAACTCTTGCTTTGTGGCTAGAGGCTTCGAAGACTACCTTACGTTTCTCTACATGGTCAATAAGTTAGTGTGCAGCATGAATTCGAAACTCTCCACTTATCTACACAACTCTCCACTAATTTTAAATACTTTGTACATTACTCAATAGCCATTTCAACTAGTTTCAGCAAGTATTCATGATTTTTTGCAACTCTACACAACTCTCCACAACTCTCCACATTTATTTAATTATATTAAAACCCATTTCTGTGGGCAGAAATTAAAAAGAAAGCCAATTTAACAGCGTTTAGCTAGATTTTCATAACTCTCCGCTACTCTACACTACTTTTAAGCTCTAATCAATCGGTTAGGCCCAGCTCTTAAGAGCTCTTTAGCTTTAAATGTGCAATTCAACCATTTCCACAACTCGAAATTAGTTTTAAACTTTGTTAATAGCTCTACGCAACTCTCCAATATAGTTTAATACTAAGTTTTGCAGTCTGACTCAGTCATTGGCGTTCTCCTTAAAACTTAGTTTTATGGTACATATTATTTTATGCTCATTTGATTGTTTCATTGAACAATATTGTCTTAGAGTCGATTCTTACGGTCTAATCTTCTTTTTTTTTCTTCTTTTTCTTGCAATTAGATTCTAAGAGCAATTACTCAAAAGTAAAAACATTAGTCTTCTTCAAAATTATTCATATTCATAAACTTAGCATACTTTGAAGGGCTTTTACCATGATAAAATGTTGGTGGCCTTTTGTCCGCTCTAAAAACTCTTTGCCAAATCTTTAGCATTTCTTGGGCTAATTTAAGCCCCCCTTCTGTCCTGTCTAGTCCGTCCCTGGCGTTAGCAACAGCCACCGTGTCAGCAGCGTTTTGTGATAAGCAAAAGTGCCGAGAGAGATTGCATTCGAGCTCGTTTTTCGTTTCTAGTCGAAGACGGTCCAAGAAGGAGGACTTTAAATGGACTCGGCAACGACTTCACTCGCTCACTTACACCGACACACACACACACACACACGCCGCACACATGGACAGATGGCAGGGGGCATCCATATGGATTTATGTAAATTCTATGCCCAAAAATGACCTTTTTCCATGCGGCTGACGGTGTAGGCTGTGGCAGGGAGAGGAGCGGTGGGGGGAGGATGTGTCTCTGACTTTTGTAATATTTTTGGAGAAATAAATTCGCATTTGAAACGGATTCGGATTCGTAAACGAAATCCTTAAGCATACACCGACTCAAACAAGGACGTGTCCGTATGTGTGTGTGTGTGTGTGCGTGTGTATAGTTATATACGACCACTTGAATTTAAAATACAACGTGGCAAAAAGGGCTACAGAACACCGCCCCCCTCCCCCGCACAACGCCACCCCCTGAGAACCCAAAAACCCAAGCCCAGGCTCAATCCAACCCTGGCCAACACCAAATAGTTTGGGGAAAACTTTTGCATTTGCCTGGGCCTGTGTATGTGCGTGTGTTTGTATGTCAGTTAAGCTCAAGTAGCACAACAACTACAAATTTTGTTTAAATTTAATGTATTTTCTATGGCAAACACTTGTCCAGTCCCTTAGCCCTTCATCCACCATTCCCACTCCCATTTGTTAGGCAAAGGTGGAACCTAGTTGGTGTGAGAGAGTGAGAGAGAGAGAGGGAGATATATATATATATATATATAACAGCTTATACATACATACATAATAATAATGTTTTTCATTTCCATTTTTCGCATCTATTTCCAAACTGTGTGCAAAACAATTTCATTTGAAGTTTAAGCAGAAAATTAGAATTTTCAAGTGCTGCAATGGTCCACCCACACACACACACACACACACACACACACATAGCGACCTGTCCCTGTACGTTTTGGGGTTTTCTTGCTGTTGTATGCGCACAATGACATAATCCCTCATCTACATAAACATTAGAGCGAGAATTTAACTCAAAAGTTTTTAGTTTCGGTTTCGTTTTCGGTCCATTCCCCCCCTCACCACTTCTCTAATCTCCTCCTCTCTTTGTGTGTGTGTGTATGTGTGTGTGTGTGTGCGCACCCAAAGTGTCTCCGGCCCCGGCACTTTTGCCACTTTGTTACTATATTTCTATATAGGCTACGCACGCACACTCACTCACTTACACACATGTGTTTGTATGTGACATGCAGCAGATGGAGTTTTTGAAATGAAATTAATTTGATAACATTTTTGTACAAGTTGGACCGGGGGGCCAGTAGAGAGGGCAAATCGCCTTTGGAATGATGTGTAAATTTTGTAATATATATTAAATTCCCAGTACCATTTAAATGTACTTCGAAGGGGCAAAGATATTAGAGTTTTTGTTGATCCTTGCATTGCTTGATGAAATTCTACATACATCAACCGACATACCTGAAAGTAGGCAACAGCTTTAGGTTTGCCTTAATAAAAAACTGTTTTTCATTGCCTCTCATGTAATTCTACATGTAGATATGTCTTATCGAAATGTAATTATGCATACATCAACAGACATCCCTGAAAGTAGGCAACATAGTTTGTTCTGCCTTCAATAAAAACTGTTGCCCGCTTATCTGGGCAAGTAGGGGACAAAAATAAACGGACAATTCTGTGTTCTAATCAAAGGATTCCACAGAGCAGAAGCATTGCTAAGAGGAACTATTTCTCATATAGCCAAAGTAAACAGAACTTTTCAAAAAACATCCCTTACTGTTGGCTCCACAAATGGATGAATGATTGCCTTAACTCGTCCGCCCATCACTTGCCATATGCCTCATATTTGGTTCTCACCTTTTCGTATAATGGCATTTGCCCGTGCAAAACGAAAGAGCCAACATTTCTAGACAACTTCAGTGCTGTGAAACATGAATGTCCATTAAACACAACATCCTCTCACTCATAAGTTATCACAAGGCTGAAGCTAAATGACTCAGTCTTATGACCAAAGCCCTTTGTCAGATTTCTGCACATAACCTAAGACCAAAAACTCAAATTAAGCCAACTGAAGCTGTCACTTAAGACAGCTCAGCTCACAGCGATCAAAGCAAGATCTGTGATCCCGGCCAAATGGAGAAAGGACAGAAAAAATGTGACTATCTTTCTCTATCACTCATTCAGGCCTGATTTTGGCAAGTTGTTAGTGTGATTTTGCTAAAAACCTTCGTGTTTCTGCTGCTATTTTCAGTCACAAGTCATAACTGCTGAGCATCCTCACCGACAGACAGAATCGTCTCACTCATATGAAAACTTGGGAATCAGAAACGCCTCTAAAAGGCACATTCGTTCGACATTTGAATTCACAGCAGGCTACCGACAGGTGGTTTCCTTGGCTCAAGCTAAATGACTGCACGTGCATGCGTTTTGCCCCATGAAATGCTCCTGCTGGTTATGGGCACTTTTTCAGGTGTTGTACAAATTTGTAAGCTGATTAAGTTGCGCAGTAAAACAAAAACAGGAAAGCGCTAAAAGGACGACGCTTAGCTTTTCAAAAGGCTCATTCTTTGGGACATGCCTTGAACCAAGTCGAAAGATGATCATCTTTCTTAGATGATACATGTGAAAGCTTGGTTGTTTGTTTCCCAAGCACCCAGATAAGACTGAACGGCTTTGGATAACATTTAGAAGGCATATCTCATTAAGACGGATACAAGTAATGATAGTCAAGAAACTTCTACTCAAACAGAGCTCAGAGGATGGCAGAGTTCAGCCGCCAAGCGAATCGTAGAGCTGCCACAAGATCAGAACAGGCGAGCAATCGACTGCAGCAACTTTGCTGAACACATTGCATTCCATTCTGTTTGTGAATCTCCGAAATAAGCTTAATCATAGCTTGATAAACACATGGAGCGTTTGTCTAGATTAAGATTTCAGAAACGCCGTGGCAGGGGAGCAATCGACGGCAGCAATTTGTTGAAAACATTGTATACCAGCTGCCTTCTAAAACTCCAATATTAACTCAATCGCAGCGGAATAAACGCGGGAGCGTCAGGCTAGGTTAAAGCCTGTAGAAACGCTGTAGCAGAAGAGCAATCGACGGCCGTAATTTGGCATCCCAGCTTGCTTCTAAATCTCCAAAATAATTTAAATCGTAGCTTGATATGAGCGTGGGGCTAGGTAAAGATATGCCGAAACGCCGTAGCAGGAGAGCAATCGACGCCAGCAATACAGAAAGCGGCTGAGTCAGAAAATAGAAGAAGCAAACGGTACAAAAAATCGTTAAAACCTCAAAAGTTATGTTGAATTTTGGAATAGCATGAAGATATGTATTATAATTCTCCTAGATGCATAGAAGGTATAGATTAAATGGTCAAAAAATCTGAAAATTTGATAAAAAAAAGTCGAATAATGGAAAAATCTTCTTGATCTCTCTTTGTAACTGAATCAGAATATCGGAAAGAAACATTTTGGTGGGTTAAGCTTCAAGTAAGTGCTGCCTACTTGTAGAAGAAACGCTTGCAGAGCTCTAGTATGAATGGAGGTGAGTTAGCACAGTCTTTTAACTACAAATTTAACAAGATAATTTCTAGAATTAAGTTCAATTTAGATTGGCAAGGCCAAGTATTACTTCATTTATTTCATCTTTCTGTTGTCTTTATGATAGTTGTGTTAACCTAATTAAGATTTCACATATTTCCCGAGAACGTTTCAGCTTGACAAGTCTAATCGAGTCCTTGGTTTGACAATGACAAGCCATAACTTATCAACCGATTCTAACTTTTTTGCCCTTAAAGTGAGTGTAGACTTCCGACCTTAGTTAAGTGATGACCTTTGTATCATTTCTTAAGATGAACATCCCATTCTTCTAGTCGGCAATTGTAATACCAACATCTGTGGCTAGGCCCTGGGTGTGGAATACATTTGAACATGAATGCTGGGGAACCGCATACAGAGCATTAGACAAAACCTTTAGATACATGCGAACAAAGCACGCACTGCAAATGTATTTCCAATCATTTTACTCATTATCCTGGCAAAAGTTTTATGCTGCCAATGTGTGTGTGTGCGAGTCTACTTGAACATTTTCATGTCCTTCTCTCATTTGCAGCGACGAATGACGAGAAATTGGAGGTAGTAATAGGCGGGGGCCAGGAGGACAAGCTGGCCAAGTGAGTGCCGCCACTAGGCGCGGTGTCAGAGTGTGTGTGTGTGTGTGTGTGTGTTCGGTTTGCAAGCGTGTTGGCGTTAATGGTTCTTGATGAAATGAAATAATGGGTGCGTTTATTCACGTAATGTATTTGTATTTGTTACAGCGGCAACAGCAACAACAACAACAACAGCGGCATACATATTTACAATAATAACACAGCTCGTAAAACGAATGAATAACTGAATGAAATGATTGAATGCCGGATGGAATGAAAGCGGCGGCGGCGGCGGCGCCCAGGCGACGGCCAAGCAGGCAGCTAACAAAACGCTTTTCGTTAGTTTTCATTATTTTCCGCATTTAAGCGTATTTATTCCGTTGTTAATCGAATTTATTAAATGCAAACACGCCAACGAATAGAAGACTCTCGCACACACACACACACACACAGAGAGAGAGAGACACGCACCAACCTTCCGCTTTCATCCCCATTCACTGGGCAACTGGGTGCGTTTTGTTTGGCTGGAGAAATGCTTCTCGCATGATTATTGTCGGCTGCTAATTTTACGCTTTTCACGCAGCCATTCAGGAATGTGGTGTTCCTGACAAAGAAAAAAAAACAAATGACTCTATTTCCGGGCCAACTGCAAAACGTGGTTCTCTTTCATTTTCAACTCTTTTTAATGGCAGCCACATTTGCTTGATTTTCAAAAAGATTGTTTCTTGCTTGATGTATTCGAAAATCGAACCTTCTTTTTTAAATAAAAACTAAGCTTACTTCGTCTGTGCCGAAGTTTTTATACCCTTGCAAGTGCTCGCTTAAATATTTTCAAAAAATACTCTTTTTCCCATTTTCCGACCAATCGTTCGTATGGCAGCTATATGATATAGTCATCCGATTTGGTCAAAAGTTTGTAGAATTATGTAAAAGCATGAGAAACAAACAAATACAAAATTGCAGGATGCTGTGATTAAAAACAAAAAAGTTTTTCTAACTAAGACTGTTTTCCAGACCTATCTTTTGTATGGCGGCTATACCATATAGTTGTCCGATTTTAATAAAACTTGGTAGAATTGTAAAAAAAACATAGAACACCTATGAGTACAAAGTTTGGAGACGTTTCCATTGAAAACAAACAAGTTTTTCTCACTAGAACTAGTTATCCGACCGATTGTTCCTATGATATATAGTCATCCGATCCGGTCGGTTCCGCCATATTAGTGGTGTGCAGCAAAAAGAAGACTCTGTGCAAAAATTTCAGCTCGATAGCTTTTAAACTGAGAGACTAGTTCGCGTAGAAACAGTTAGAAAGACGGACAGACGGACGGACATAGCTCGATCGACTCAGCTCGTCACCCTGATCAAGAATATATATAGTTTATGGGGTCGGAAATGAATATTTCTAGGCGTTGCTAACTTCTGGGCAAAATAATAATACCCTTTGCAAGGGTATAAAAATAGAGGAAAGTTAACTTTCCACACTTTAGCATTTCCACTGAAAACAAACAAGTTTTTCTTACTAAGAACATTTTTCTAACCCTACTTTTGTATGACAGCTATACTATATAGATGGCCGATTTCGACCAAACTCAGTGGAATCATGGAAAAGCATAGCAAACTAAGAAATACAAAGTTTGAACGCTTTATCTTTGAAAACAAAAAAGTTTTTCTCACTAGAACTAGTTTCTCGACCAATCATTCCCATGGCAGCTATAACCTATAGTCATCCGATTTTGACAAAACTTTATAAAATTGTTTGAAAGCTTATAAATTAAATATATGCCAATTTTAAAAAGGTTTACATTGAAAACTAAAAAGTTGTTCTTACTAAGAACATTTTTCTAACCCTACTTTTGTATGACAGCTATACTATATAGATGGCCGATTTCGACCAAACTTGTCGGAATCATGGAGAAGCATTGAAAACTGGTAAATTCGGAGTATGGAGACGTTTGCATTAAAAACAAAAAAGTTTTTCTCACTAGAACTAGTTTCTCGATCGATCGTTCCTATGGCAGCTATATGTTATAGTCATCCGATCCGGCCGGTTCCGACAAATATGCAGCGTATTTGTACCAGAAGACTTCGTGCAAAGTTTGGTCGCGATAGCTTTAAAACTGACGGAGGAGATAGCATAGAAACTGGCGGACATGGCTATATCGGCTCAGCTCGTCATGCTGATCAAGAATATATATACTTTATGTGTTGGGAAATGCTTCCTTCTATGCGTTACAAACATCTGAACAATTTCAATAAGCCCTCTGCAAGGGTATATTGAAAATTTACCAGCACCCGGGGTCGAATCTGAACATAGAATCACCACCGGACGCTATGAGCTCGCTTTGTGAACCTTTATACCACAATTTCTACATTTTTGGAAGGTTTGTGGCCGGGAAAAGCAGAACTGCAAACCGGTTTTGAACCGAATCGAACATTTTGTTTGGAAACAGAGGTGCAGGCCCAGTTATATATCTTCTCGGGATAAGTTTTTCAGAAAGTTCTCCGAAACAAAACCCTCAAAACTTATTGACATCTAATGCTGGTGATCCCAACGATTTAGCCCAAATAAAGGCAATCATTAGGCTCATAACCAAAATAGTACTAGCCCCCATTATCATCACCATCAGCCACACACTCCTCCGGCTCCGGCTCTGACTCCAGCATGCCGCCTCTGCCCAATCCTTGTTTTGGGTGTGAAGAAATATGCGTGGAGCACGTGTCGCATTAGCCGGAAACTACAGCGACAAAAGTTAGGCGGCTGGCCAACAACTGTCGTTGTTGTTCTTCTCTACGATTATAAACACATTCCGGCCGGACCGTAATGGACATTCACGTATGTGCAAATGTTCTAAAAAAATGATTATTACGATTACGATGCCGATTACTATTATTGTGATTATGATTACTATTCGATATTACGGAGGACGGAATGGGCGTTACAAATATGAAACGACTCGGAACTGGGCCAGTGTTTGTGTACGTATTTATCGTGCATTAAAATGATAATGGGCCCCAAGTCGTTGCTAAGCCGTTCCCCGGCAGGCGAGCCGTTTAATATTCAGCGCACATAGATCATTGCAACAAATGCTGGACGCGCTCCGGCCTGGTCAGCGCAGCTGGCGGGGCACAGCAGAGAAATCAAATTTAATAAAGCATAAACATTCAATAAGCCTCGCCCTGCTCAGCATCGCCCCACCGGCCGGACCCGGGAAAAAGTCATTTGAAATTCCGGACAGCGGTAACGGACTGTTGGTACGACTTGGAAATCGGCATGGAGAAATATTAACGGCCGCCGGAGCCAAAAAGGATAAAGTTTTGCGCAATGATAAAAATGATAAGTTTTTTTTTGTTGTTTTTTTTTGTTCTGTGTCAAGTCCTAACTGCTTTGGCCACCCACATCTTCTGCCAAAGGACAGAAAAAGGGCGACACTCGACACACACACACTCGCACGCACACTCACACGTACATGCGCATACATACATATTTAGATTTTATTTCGTTTTATTGCTTTTTTGTGCATTCGATTTATTTGAAGGCATTGGCAATGGCCGAAACGGTCTTGGAAATTGCGCACATGTGTGCGCAAGGACTCGAGAAACAGTCCAGTAATATGAGTTGGGTTTGCATTTTAATATATTTGCCATCACCCTCCCCTCCCCCCTTCCTCCCTCGCCTACCAAGTGTCACAAATGCGGGCCAAGTGGAGGAGCTGCAAAAACTACAAAGGCGAAAAAGTTTACTTTGCAAAAATCCGTTGCAGAAACATTTATAAAGTGGCCGACTTGAGCAGGAAAAGGACCCGAATAACAAGCAGCAGCGGCGGCAGCGGCAGCAGCAGCCGCTGACCTTTGGTGGGAGGTGTCTTCGTCTTCGTCTCCGTCTCCGTCTTCGTCTGAGCGAAATGCGGACGACATTTTAAAACTGAAAATGATAGCAGGAGGGGAAAAAAAAACGCTGGCCCCAGGCAGGCGAGGACTAGAGAGGTGGACATTGACAGCAAATAAATGGCAGCCAAAATAATAACAGCAAAGGGGAGGTGCACGTGTGTGTGTGTGTGTGAGCACTTGAAATGAGCAAAAAACAAACAACGAGATTTAAAAAGAAATGCTAGGATTTTCCTTCTTTCCCTTTTTGGCAGGATCTGCAACGCCATCTGTCGGCCGCGGCCGCCCTTATGTAGGTGCAGCTGGCGCCGGCGTGGGCGAAAGAAATATCATTGACATATGAGGCTAGCAGTTGCTCATTTCTTGGACAAACCAAATGCAAAAGTTCTGTGGGCGGGCGGGGCAGGGGTGTGGGCGGCGCATCAGTTGGCTGGACCGACTGGCGCGCTCGTAGCTAATGCGCAAAGTTTCTTTTTCTAGTTTTATTTGCCAGCTGCTCTCCTCTCGCATAGACAGAAAATGCATTTTGTTGCCCTCAGCACAACTGAATCGATTTTAGATTTTATTAATGACATTTTATTGAATTTGAGTTCGATTTTGCTGTCGAAAACATTAATACATTTCAATTCCTTTGAAATGCTAATGGTTCATCCATTCAGAAAGTAATTTTCAAGCATTGACTGAGGGTTTTGTTTTTGGGAAAGAATACTATAAAACTGGCTGTGAGGTAAAATATAGGAGAGATTCCAGAAGCGAATGCACCTGTCTCTGTTCCAGCTCACAAATGAAAAATTGTGGGTCCATGTAGCAAAAGCATTGCTATACAGGGGCGCCACAGAATGCACTCTCAGCTGAATCCTAATTCTTCAAAACCTCTGCATACTTTTCGGCTTTTGCCTAAGGAACACTTAAGCAAGCAGTGGTTAAGCACCAAAGGCTTGATACAAAAAGAACATGCAAAACGACTTGGAGTTTGCAAGAAAGTCGGCAGATGATTGTACCAAAAGGCCCTTGAAACAGTACAGACAAAAAAACTATTCGTAAACGAACAAAGGGGGAGTTTTTCGACAAAAAATTTCATAAAAATAGGTAAAATTTAACTAGGTGGTTTACTGTACAAAAGTAAGGTAAGAGAAAGCCCTAAGAATGCTTAGGCCGATTTTTAAAGAACAGGACTAATTTGTTAAAGCAAAACACTAGCCAACAATGTCCTGTATATTGAAACGCATCATGGCGTCTAAGTATCATTCGGATCATACAATTTGTAGGCCTCTCTTTATGCTTTCGGTATGGTCAGTTTATAGCCCAGATGTGTCGAAGTCTTTTGGTTAAGCCGTCCGAACTTTCGACTTTTTGAGTGAGATGCACAGAAAAGCAAGTAAATCGACTGCAATCTTTCGTGCTCACCAACACGCACACACATTTTTCCGTCCTCCTTAAATGTCAGGGTCTGAATTACGATCTCTTCAAAATATGTACATTTTCTTTAGCTGGGAGTAAAAAACTATTATCATTTCACTTTAACGATATGAATATAGATAAATCTATTGCAGAAAGGTCATAGCTGGCCCCCAATTCACACAGACTCGAGCCGTGCGCATGTCAGTCACAGGTCAGTGGTCGATGAGGGCAGATCAGAGCTAGTTTGAGTCGCTTTATTTTTACACACCAATACTCTCTCACTTTTTCTTGACATTCTTAAATGGAGTTTCAAAATCAAGCTGATCTTGTGATCGCTGTTGAGTTTGTTGCTTGAACACACGCCTAATATACACGCCCATATTATAAGACACTCAAATTCGACTAAACTTAGGTTAGTTTGACTAACCGGACATTGTGAAATTGGGCCTAACTTCTGCTGGGAGCCATGGGATGTGTTTTTAAAACCATTTATAGAATTTGGTAAGACTAGACACTTAAAATTATTTCACTAAATATTAAGAGCCGCTTTTCAACTATTCTGAAAAAGAATAGTGCTGGGTTAAGAATAGCACAAGCAAATTCAAGGGGTTGTATAATCTAGCAAGGGTCGAACCTCTAGGGAATCTAAGAATAAGACTTTTCTCGTAAATTTTCTGTTTAAAAAGGTCCCACACGCAAACAAAGTTAGCCTTGAATTGTAAATGTTTGCCTTAAACAAATTTGGTGTTCTGACATGCAAAAATATTTGCTTCTTACAAATTAGCGCAAAATTTTTCTCATTCGCAAAGTATTTGCATATTTTTATGACACATTTCTTGCCCAACTTGTTTCAATTTGCTTGCAAACACGCAAACAAATTTGCTCAAGCAATTTTAGCATAGGTTAAGAGTACTAATGTTTGCGGGCAAACTATTTCTTTTACAAAAATATGCGCTAACTATTTGCATGTGAGAGCTTAGGAGACAAACTCAATTTGAACTTTCCATCTCTTTGGTTTGTGAGTTTCACTGCTTCAACTTAAATGCTAAGCTACAGCTACGACTTAGGTCTAATATTTGTATATATAGTATATATGTATGTTCATATATGTACGAGTATGTATACTAATTTAATGCAAATGAAGGATTATAATATCAGTGTTGAACCACAATAAACCGATAACCTAGTTGTACATTTTGTTTTTTTTTTGAATCATTTTCGTTTGCCAATTGTTTGTCCTGCCGCTCGCTTATCGGTTTATCGATTTCGTTAGCTACGTTTTGTCTAGCAAATGCAAATCAAATGCGCAATTTTGAAACAATCCTGCCGATCGATCGATAAATCATACACAAGAGGCAAATATTTGGTTAAGTTAATTGGCAAGCTCATAAATAAAATTGAGATTAAGAAGAGATCAGGATCAGCACTCACCGAAATCGTTGGCCGCCATGCCCGAGGGTCCTGGCAGCAGGCCTGGTATGCCCTGCAGGCCAAGGAATGCATTGGGGAACGAGTGTGAACGTTGATTAGTATCCATGCCATCGAGTGTGCCATCATGCTGGCCATCACCGCCACGGTCCGAGGGCTCGGTATCGCTGCTGTTCGAGTCCTCGCCGGCACTTTGGCCCAGCTCGTGTTTCTGCAGGGGAGGGGGGGGGCAGGTTTAAGGGAAAATCGGGAGAAGAGTTGTCTAATTTGGTTACCATATTAGCCTGTTGTCCATTGCTATTCTCCAGGGCCTGACCCAGCAGTGATTCACGCAGCTCCAGGTTGCGTTCCCGATCCTTGGAAGTGTCGCGCCCGCTACGATTGCGTGTCAGCGGATGCTGCCCAGCCACAGGAAATTCGCGATCTATCAGCAAACGTTCCGGACTGATGCCATGCTGGGCGCGAAACAGATCGGCACTCTTGATACGTTTCTGTGGCGGCGGCGTCAAATGACTCTTGCGACTGCCCTCCGCCTCGCTCATATCCCAGTGATTGCTGCTGCTGGCCTAATGAGAGGGGAAAGGGGATGGTAGGGCATTTAGACTAGAAGCAGGGCCGGAATAGGTAGAACCATGGTGGAATAACAGTATGAGTTGGCCTCACCCTGTTCTTGCAACACAGTTCGAGTGCAAGTTGTCACACTTTACTTTGGGATTACGGGTAATGGGATTGGGTTTTCTTACGGGCGACGCTGCGGAGGCCTTCAATTCCTGTATGGCAGGCGTGCCGCTGGCACCATTCGCAGCGGCTCCAGCATTCTGGCTCTGGTTTTGGCCACTTATGCTGCTGCCGCTGTTGCTGCTGGAGGGTAGGCTGGAGACCGCTGCTGCTGCTGCCGTTGCTGCCGCCACGGCTGCTGACAACGAGGCGGCTGCTGCAGTCGGCGCTGGTGCCTGTGGCGTACTGAAGGGGGAACTGTGGTTATTGCTGATGGAGTTGCTGCTGCTGCCGCCGCCGCCGCTGCTGTTGGCAGCATTGCCAAGCGCTGTGGGTAAATAATTGCTGATCTTGTTGTGGTTACTGCTCTCTGCATTGTTGTTGTTATTGTGATTATTATTGTTGTGACTGAGGGCAGCGGACAAGGCCTTGGCATACGGATAGCCACCGTTGACGTCCGCCAAGCCGCGTATTTGCAGCAGATGTGCGGTCTTTAGGAAATCGGGCAACTGCTCGTGGCTAACGTTCACCTCCCCGTTGTACATGAAGCTGCAAAAGGGAAGAGGATTTGTGTGGAAAAGTGTTAGAGCGACCCCACGTTGGGCGCCAAGTTGGTGTGCCTACCTCAACAGATTCTCCACGTCATCGCTGCGCACATCGCGCAGTATTACTATGGGATGCTCACACGGATTGGCCTTGAGCAGCTTACGAAAGTATGGACTACACGCACTGAGCACCACCTTGTGCGCGGTAAAGGAACGCTCATCGCAGGCCAGCGTCACATCCACAAAATCCTCCTCGTCCCTGAGGTGCCGAAATGAACTGAGTATGGACGTCTGGAAGTCGTTCCATTTGAGGGCATAGTGTTGCTGGGTGTGCAGACCGAGCGTTGGCGGCGGTGTCGCCGGTGACAGGGACGCCCCAGCCGCCGAGGCGAGCGCAGCATGCGAATGGGTGGAGGTCGCCGGTGGCTCCATTTTGACCACTCCCGCGTTGTTATTCTCCGCCGTTTGCAGCTGTGTGGATTCGGTCATTTAAGTGGTCCCCTGGTCTTAGGCTAAGCGTCTGTCTCTGCTCCTAATGGACTCGATCCGCACGGCCTTTGTTTGGTAATTCCTTGACCCGATTTCGAATTCAATTGCTTTTGTTTGGTCTCGCAAAAAAAGAGTGTATGCTTAGGTCGTCCTTTTGTCGAGATGCTTAAATATTTGCTAGTTTGGGGAAAGTTGCGGCAACCCCTGGCGGCCTTTGTCCATTTTCACCGGATTGCTGGAGCCGCCGCGGCCATGGACGGAGCTGAAATCGAAATGAAGGTGAAACGGTGGATAAGTCAAGAGCGGTTGGTTGGGTTAGTTCAATTGCTTCATCCTACGGGCAGGTGGCCCCGCCAGTGGAAACCCAATCATTAAATATTATTACCAATTATTCATGCATAAGCAGAGAGGCGTTGGACTTGGAGCACAGTGGTTCAATTGCATTGAAATTGTGGTGAAAATAAGTCTGAATGTTGTTTGGTTTCATTGAGAACGGCAACAAAAGTACAAAAATCAGTTTATAATTTACATAAATTGTTATGAAATTTGTTTTGCCCTGCAATGTACCACTGTGCCACAACGCTGGCGGTGGCTGGTGGCCCTCCGCGGTGTCTAATGAAATCATTAATTACGCGAGCGCACAGAGCGGGCCACTTGTCGGGGGTATTAGACGCAAATCAATTTAATTTAACCGTTTACAAGCAGCCAGTCGCCCAGATCCCCAGTCGCCCAGTCCCAAGATCTCTTTGAGTTACAAGCCAAAATAATTGTACATGATCATTAGATGGCGGTAGGTAGAGACGGAGGCAAAACCTCCATCCATCTTACCGACAGCCGGCGAGTACTCGCGTTTCAGCTGATCGATGCTCGGCCATCAAAATATTTATAAACGCATTCATCTCCGCTTGCCGCTACTTGGTCTACTTGAATTTCGACCACGTTCATCCTGGCATGTTTGTCTCGGCAGAGTAAATAATCCACGTTTTTTGTTTTTTTTTTCGATTGCAATTTGGTTTGATAATTATTCATGCATCTTGGAATCTTCTATGTGCGTGTCTAGCATTTCGTTGGGTACTCGAATTTTTGATTAATGATATGAAGCGTTGGAAATTCGATTACGGGTAGGAACCCAAGACACTTGATTTTGATTTGAGCTAGTGCATTACATTTGTGAAGGCAACATCAATTGTTTTGAGGATGTTCATAGCCTTAGATGTAATTGTTTTAGAAAGGTTCGTTTTTTTGAACGAATATGGAGCAAACATATCGAAGAAATTCATTTCCTGACGTTTTAGTACCAGCACATTGCATTGTAGAGTACATTCTTTAGTTTTAGGCGAAGAGTTCTCATTGAAAAGTGTTTACAATTGAAATATATTTTTCATAATTTTAAAAATACTACCATTTTCAATGTTAGGTAACAGTAATGTTAGTCTACAGTACACTGTAGCTGCAACATACTTTATGTTATAGGTAAAATCAAACAGTTTAGTTCAGTTAGAAGTAAAAATACTTTGCCATGAGATTACAAATCTTGTTTTGCCATCACTTTGTCGTATTGAAATATTTATAGATCTATTTAGGGAGATCTGATCGAAAATATATGGAATTTTGGGACCAATGTGATTTTTTAAAAAACAGTCACAATGCTAAAAAACACGACAAATAAATTTAAAATCAAAATGTTTGCTGGGAAGGGATACTAATTCGAGTATTATCACGCCGTTTCAAGGCAACGGTCTTACCATCTGCACCACCGGGCTTTTTGCATTCTGCAGGCTTAACATTTGTCTGCATTTTGTACTGTAAATCAGCGGTGGGCAGTAAATTTGTGTTTGGGAGCAGTCTAATCAACAACAACAACAACAAAAATCCACACTTATTAGCGATGCATGAGGCTACAAAGCCAGACACCGATTGCATATATTAGTATTTGTAGTCGCCTCGAATGCGTATATGGCCCCAGTTTCCGATATGCTATGGATTTGTGGTTATAACTCGATTCGAAACGAGGCAATTCTGTGAGGAGTGAGTCAATTTTTAGCCAATAGCCGAAAAATAACTCTCGGAGCAGGGACAAGCCCACCGCTGCTTTAAAGTGACCCAAATTCGCGCGTGTGGTCTATGGTGCTGTGAGTTAATTGGCCGCGCCGTTCGTGTGTTCAGTTCCCGAGGTTCTTAGTTCAAATGACAAGTGTCGGTTGTCAAAAATCTCTAAAGAGACGCTCTTATCTAATCGAATATGGCAGATCTTAACTAAGTATTGAAAGGTATTTGCTTTGCAATAACATTATATTTAGAGAAACTTATTAGACATATTCGGGGGTGTCCGAGAAATCGACTGTTCAAAGTCAAGTAGTTTTGATGCGTACGGATTTCCTTTCCTATAATCTAGTTGCCTGCAACTTTTTACTTACTTTACATCAAAAGTTCTCCTAGCTTAGTTCGAAATTCAAGTGTTTATACGGAAATCTCTAGAGATATCTGTGTCACCCTTACGTATTATTGTTGTTTTCAATTTCGCGTAAGAAAGAGAAGAGAGGCACATACGAAGTTGTTGTTGCAATTCGGATCTGCGTGAGAAATCGCTTTGCGCGAGCGCACTCCTGCTCTACAACTTTGCTTCTTCCAATCACTTTCCTTGCCCCCAACACTAATTTAGCTCGATTTATGAAACGAAATTCTTAAAATCTCTTGTTTGGCATAATGTTTGCTTGCCGATCAAGTCAAGCCTTCACCCCTATCCCAAAAAGTATGCTATTTCCTGCTCCTTTTGCCTAATTCTCGGGTGTGATTTTAAGTACATTTACAGGCAATTCGATGATATTGGAAGTGTGTGTGTGTGTGCGTATTTTGTTTATGGATTATTAAAACGACATAAACGACAACAAGTACATAAACATAACCGTAAAACGTATACAAAATAAAAAGCGAAGAAGAAAACAGAACTACAATATATTGGTGGGGGATATCATTCTCCGATTTGACGTCTCAAATGCAAATCGTGAAAATAATCATCATCATCATCATCATCATAACAAACGCTTTTGGCCCGTCGCAGTTACCTACTTAGCATTTTGTAATCAACAGGACTGCGAAGGCGAGGGGGGCGTAAGATACGAGTATCAGCGTTTGCCAAGGCGCCGTATCAATTTACCAGAAATAGTTAGTACACAATTTTATGGCCGACAACAGCAGTTGTTGTTATTCCTATTCAACTTCCGCTGGCCCCCCTATCCTTTGCGTGTCCTTCGGTGTGTGTGTGTGTGTGTGTGTGTGTGTGTACAGTGTTTAGATATCTGTATGTTTGCGTATGATTGTGTGTTGTTTAGTAATTCGTTTTTTATTTACTATTATCATTTACATTTATTTGTTATTATGTTAACCCCCTGTCTGCAGTTTCATGCGTGTTTTGTTTGGCCTTTTTAGTTCAACTGTCATTTTTTTTGGTTTTGTTTTTTGTTTCACGCAAATTTTGAAATGTTCCGTTTATCGCGAGCAGCGCCTGCTGCCATTTTTAGTTGCACATTTTTAAGCTTGTCAGTTTCGTATGATTACAAAAACTTATTTCCCACATATACCTAGATATTATATATATATATATATATACTCTCTTTGCCTCCCCCTGCTGGTAGAAGGGGATAGGGGGGGGGGAGAAGTATGTCTGTTGTTTTATTTTGGTGTCTGTGTCTCGGGTTTTAGTTTGCCTTGGCTTGGGTTGCTTTCGAATTTATGCGATACGACGCGAATGTTTGTTCAATAAACGAAATAATTGCCGGCAAATGTGTTATGATGAAATTGTTTTGGGTTACTTCATAAATTAGCGCACACGCAGGAGTCACGTATCGAAAGTGCTGGCTTCTCAGTTGTTCTTCAAAAAAAAAAAAAGAAACCAAAAAAAATATGGCAGCAACCAAACAAACCAAATGGAACTCAAATGTGATGGCTTAGACTAGTTTTAGTTACAGTTGAAAGACATTTGATTTGGTTTTGTATGCACTTCACATATTAAATGGTTAGCGGAGTTAGAGCGTCCTCACCTGAACCCTGTGCAAGATTCGCTATAGGAATAGACGGTATATGATAATATTCTTCTTTTCAAATGTAAAGAAATGAATTCGTTATAAAGAGAAAACAAAATTTGAAGCTGACCTTTACCAATCAAAAGCCAAGGGTGCAATCTAAAGCAAACAGCTGTGCCTATTGCTGACATTTGGTATTTCGATACAAAACAAGAAGGAAAGTCGGTCAAGCCCGACTATAACATACTCTGTACAAAAAAAATTTGTCTTTTGATCATAACTCGAAAACCGTTCAACCGATCTTCAACATTTCTTTGGCGGATCGTTAAGTTATCCTAATAACTAAATATGTCCAGAAGGAACAAGCCATCTATCTTCAAAGCTGTGGGAGATATGACGTTTTTTCTAAATTGCGGGGGCGGGAGGGGGCGTGGCCAAAATTGAAAATAAACTTGATCTGCCTGCAGACATAAGAAGCATATGTCCCATACATGTCAAACCTCTATCTCTTACCATCTCTGAGATATACAGACAGACGGACATGACTCGGCTGTTGATGCTGATCAAGAATATATAGTACATACTTTATATAGGTTCGGATATGCTTCCTTCTGGCTGTTACATACTTTTGCACTAACTTATTATACTCTATGTACCTACGGCGTGATTGTAGTATTGACATATTCACATTAACTAGGGATGCAAACCGGTTCTGAACCGAACCGAACCGCTTATTTCAGTTATACCGAACCACAAGCCGAAACGGCTTAATTTCAGAAATGCTGATCTCTGACGAGTTTTAAGACGTGAATCGCTTTCCTCTAGCCAATGATAATAACTTATTTGGGAAGGTACAACCTGCAAGTCTCTTATACTGCCTGCCGAACCCATTTCTCCATTTTTACTTTTCTGTAGTTCATCTTTACCTCAATTCAATTTAAGACAGATGAGCCTTTTATCATATTATATATGATAAACAGGGTGTACTACTGTGGGCAAAAAGTAAGGTGAATTTGTTTGCAGAATGAAAAATCTTTATTTATTCTTCTAAATCAATTTCATCCCTTTTAAAGTAATCCCCTCCCGATAAAATAAACTTATGCCAACGTTTTTTCCAACCCTCGAAACATGCCAAATAGTCCCTTTCCGGTATAGCCATCAGCGCTTTCTTCGATTTTGCTTTTATCTCCTCAATCGACTCGAAACGCGTTCCCCGAAGTAGTCTCTTGAGTTTTGGGAATAGCCAGAAGTCACACGGAGCCAAATCAGGCGAATACGGTGGTTGCGGAACGATATGCGTCGAATTTTTGATGACTTTTTTGCAAGAAATTGAGAACTTTCGGTACCAAAACGAGATTTGACTTTTCGTAGGCCCAAATGGTCTTTCAAAATGGTTGTCACAGATCCTTCTGATATTCCGATCATATCAGTAAGGTCTCTAACAGTCAACCGACGATTTTTGCGCACTAATTCCTCCACTTCATTGACGTGTTGGTCATCTGTTGACGTCGATGGTCGTCCGGAGCGCTCCAAGTCATCCACACGTTCTCGACCCTCTTTGAAGTCTTTGTACCACTTATAAACATTTTTCTGTGACATGGTAGAATCACCAAAGGCCTTCCGCAACATCCTCAACGTTTCCGCAGCCGAAATTTCATTCCGCAAACAAAATTTGATGGCACTTCTGTGCTCAGACATTGTAAAAATCGAAAAATGCACTCTTGGTCGTTTGGAAAACACAAGCGTAAATATATTTCTGATAATGACATTCACATGAAATTTGGCACAGATGTCATCAACAGTCCTGCCAACTTAAGAAAACCAAAACCTGCCCGAATTGTTAGGCCCGCGAAGTTTAAATTGACCCTTACACCTTACTTTTTGCTCACAGTAGTAGGTGCATGGTACGTATTCTTTTCTAGCCGACATTCTTCGTTTTCGAAGAGCATTTCTCTGGGATCTTACAGACGAATTCTGTAAATCCGATTTTTGACATTTTTCTAAGGATATTAAAGATATTCAAATGGTTTTTTTGGGGTTCAAACAAAAGAAATCATAATATTTCATAGTGTGCCCTTATGAACCACTGAACCGAACCGAAACGTCTGTTCAGTTAGCTCAAAAAAACCATGTAATGAACCGAACCGGCGGTTCAGAAACTGTCTAAGCCACTGAACCGAACCAGTCCTTACTTACAAGTGGTTTGCATCCCTGCTTTTTACTCAATTCAATTGTGAATCAATGAAGTTTGTGTAGCTTAAATTGTTTTAGCAGAATCTTCAAGTATTAGAAAAAATTCTTCCACTCAATAATTTAGTTGCATAATAATATTCCGTGCATTCGCCGCTGGCTTTGACCAATATGATTGTATTTGTTGGCTTGCAGCTGCAAAACAAAGTCATGCATACTTTTTGGTCGTTGAGTTGCGGTAAATAATTTTGCGAAATTCGGTTTGTGTTATTCTATTTACATATTTGGTTTTTAGTTTATTATTATTATTCTGTTTTAGGGGGGGATGAGAGGATTTTGAACAGGAAGAAATTTAATTTATTCCCATCTAACACAAAAGCTTTGGCTATGTTATTGTTGATACCATTGGTTAGTGCAAGAAAAATAGCTAAGCAAAATCGTTTAGTTGATTTTAGTTTGGCAAATTCAAAAGGCAATGCCTAGTATTAAAGCACACATCAACTAGAATTGCATAATATTATTGAAAAAGCTCTGGCTTTGAGATCAAGCAAGCAACTTGCAGACAAAACTTAACTTTATAGCGTTTGCATTAGCTCAAATTTCATCAGATCCTATACCAATGCCGCTGTATTGTTGCTGCCTCATTTAGTTAGAGCATGCGATGCCTGCGCAAGCTTTAACCAAAACTCGTAATTTATTCAAAGTGCAGCGTCAAAATGTCAAATGAAATTAAATTCACCATACAGAGAATGCAAATTGTGCAGGTTCGGGTACCCAAATACTCGTCTATACCACAAGTACTTGTCCTAACTTTCAAATGAGAGTGAGGACCAGTGCAAGCAAATTAGTTAAAAAGCAATTAAAATCGCTCATCCGCCATGTAGGCCGCACAGGGAGTATGTGTTTGTTTAATATGTATATATGTATGCACAGTATACATATGTGTTTAGAGTAATGGTACATAACAACAAGCAGACAGGAAAATATTCTAAAAATCTAAATTGGAATGTCAATAAAATAGTTTTTTTTCGCTATTTTTTTCTTCTTCTGTTAAATGAAATAATTAATTAGATTTTGCACATCAACAATCTAACACGCATTTTGCAAACACACATGCACATGCAATGGCCGTCATGTTTGATTTTAGTTCACCTGCCTCCCGCCTCCCAGCCCCCCCACCTATTCCTAGCTGAATTTAAATTTGCATGTATTTCCATTTGCCTTATTATTTCGAAAATACAGTTTTTGCACCATTTGTTCGATTTTCAATTATTTAAATGGTTTTATTTTCGTTCCCACACATTCTCATTTGCATTTCCAGTAGCATTCCACCTCGCTAGCCCCCGGGACACGCATCAAAGTGCCACTCAGCGGCAGAAAAAACCAAAAACAGACAGCAAAAAAAAAAAACACCGAGGCTAAAATGAGTGGACAGCTAGAACAGAGCGACTTTCCTAATTGCCTCCGGAGAATTTAAATTGAGACATGAAATTGAATAATTCAAAATAATTAGCCAACAAGATGGCAGGGTCTCGCGTAATTGCATTAATGATTTTGACAAATGACTGACTGTCTTCGGCTCCGTGCCACCACACTATACAACTATGTGACAATTTCTAGCGGAGGTAGCAAAATTTGAATCCTACTGGCCGACTTGTGGCGATCCATTCCATTTCGTTCAAATAACCGCAAATCAAGTCGAGCAGCTCTAGCTGCTAATTAAACTAATTGAGTAATTTCAAGCATTTCTAGCATCAAAGCACGAAATTAAATGAGCAAATAGTAGATACGCATACAGATACGGCATTTAGGGTGATAAAAGTGAGAAATAAAACCGAGCCGAAAGCCTAAACTGAACATGAAAAGGTGCGAGCTTTAGTTGCGTGAGCAACTACTAGGGCCAGTCACTCATTACGAACTGTGGCGGAGACGAGGGCTAATTTGGGAGTTTCAAAACATTCGATTGGCTTGTATAAGAGTCTCAGAATGGGAATGTTGTGAAAGTACAGAGTTGTTTTAATATAAAATGGTGACCGTGACAATTTCATTTACCAACACTGCGAGGATTCAAACTTTTAAGTATATACAATTTTGAGAGTAGTTCAATTATAATTCTCATTTGAACACGCTGTACTCTTGTGCTTCTAATGTTTTTTTCAGTTGCTTATGCTCAGCTGCTTAAGCTATTATCATGTGTTTCAAGAATCAACAAAACGAGTGTTTTGTAGCGAGAGAGAGCGCATCTGTTTTTGTACCTGTCATTTTGGTGAGCGTGCAGCAAAAGAAAAAAATGGTTTGCCCATATTTGGCGAGCGCTGACAAAGCCTTCTGACAGCAACGATACCATTAAACTTGGAAGAACCTTTGGTATAAACCCAATTCAATCTATCTTTACGATAGAAGTCTTAATTCTACTTGCTTTCATTCTTTTAAAGAATTAGAATTGCAAAGAAAAAGAGAAATACATTGAATTTTTTATTCTTTTCAAGACTTTTAGATCTAAATCTTATTAGACTAATTCTGTTACATAGTTACAAGCCCTTAAAGACGTATGAAATACTAGAACCGATTGAAATACCGCAAATAATATCAATATTTTTGTTTAACAAACGATATATCAATAATTATTCGTATATTTGTCCGAGACGACATATCGAATATCGATTGGCGATGCTTTTGTTAGTTTCGGGTTTAGCAGGTGTGGTTGTCGATATAAGAAGCCGATTGACCGATTAGCACAACAAAATATAAATATCGAAACGACAAATAGGCGACATATCGGTTATCGATTGGCAGTTCTTTTGTTCCCTTTTGCCATAAAAAGTGTGATGTTCGACTGATGAAGCCGATTGACCGATGAGCACATAATCCAAAGAGCATTTCGGTTGGTTTCGAAGAACTTTTTGATCTCGTTAATAGTTTACAATCAAATATATATATCGAAATGACAAAAAGGTGACATATCGGTTATCGATTGGCGATACTTTTGTTAACTAAGACGATTCACTGTTGATGATAGCTGCCACCCCAAAAGCTCATATATAGGATTCGATGTGTGGAAACGAGGCAGATCTAATTATAAAAAGAATTTAAAAAATTGAAAATGGTTTTCTAAAATATCGCTAGAAAAACCATCGATTATCGACTGTTAACTGTCATATCGGAATATCGCATTTGGATAAAATAGCACTATTGTTTTATATACATAAAATAAGCTTGAATGATAACTTAAATGGTTTAAGAGAACATCAAGTTCAGGCTATTGTCATATGTCCTGTATAAAACTGCATTCTTGAAATGACAAGAACTTGCAACTTGTTGGTACCCTCCCTTGGTACACAGCATTACACAGATCTCTGGCCAGCTGGTTAAAGAAATCGTTCAATACCGAAGCAAGTTCCAAGACAGCTCTTGATTTTGTTTCGTTGTTTTTTTCTTCTTCTGGTTCTTCTTTTTATTGGCACCCCCAAAACACAGCCATGATAGCCAACCTGTCCTAATTAATTTGCAACTTAAACTCAAATGACGCTCTTAATGGGGCGGGTCTCGTCCGATAGGCATCTGAATGGGCCGCAATTAGCTGGCGCAGACGATGACGTTTTGTTTTGCGAACGGTTTCGCATGCGCAACAAATGTGGCCAAATTTATGCAAATGCCGTTGGAGCACTCAACTAATAGAGTTTTGGGATTCCAACTTTCTTTGACCAAAATACAGATAGATACACGCCGAGTGTCAATGAACTGTCTTGCAAAACAATAAAAAAGTTTCTTAATAATAGAAGAGCGTAGAAACCAAGACGTGTCACAGGGGCGCGCAACGGCGGACACAGCATAAACTGAAACCGATCGGCAAATGTGAGTTCATCTACAGTGAAAAGTAGCCTGGAGTTGGGTACAAATGGAATTAAAATTTACATAAACTAGCCATAAATTAAATTAGCCAAAGCACAAGATACAACTAACTACGACCACGCAGCGGCAGCGGCATCATCATTATTCGAATACAATTAACAGCACACAAAGAGAAAGCAACTACAACACTAAATGTATTAGTTTTCCCCCCGGAATTTCGTATTTCTAAACCGAAAACTGCGACGCATCGAGTATATCGAGAAGCAATAAAAAAAAAACGAGTTGGTGGCTGCGATCGGGGCAGCAACTTTAATATATGTACGAACGGATGGATGGCTGGATGGTTGGACCAAGATGTAAGTACCACGCTCTCGCTCTAGCTCTGGCCCTACCTACAACTTATAACATTTTTTTTTATTCATTGTTCATTTTTGTTTTATGTGTGTATTTATGTATTCCATTTTGTAGTTTTCGTTTTGAGATCTCTCGCTTCAAGAGTTGGTTGTAAAGTGCTCCATGTTTGTGGCCACCAGCCTGGCACAATGGAAAACGCGTATTGGCCAAAGTTGGGGCGCTCGCGTTTTTGTCATTAAATTTGCGTTTATTTCATTGGTTAACTTGTTTTCTTTTCTATTTCTATTTGCTTCTCTTTGCTCATTTGTGTGCGATTGTGTGTGTGTGTGTGTGCGAGTGTGCGAGTGCTGGCCGGTATTTTGTTGCTGTATTGTTTCGTTATTTTTTTTCAAATGTTTTTTATTTAATGATCGTGTTTACATACTTAGACCATCGCATTCGCCCACGGAACTTAATCTAATTATTATACCTCAGCAAAAGGGGGGCAAGTCTATTGGACTGCTTGAGTAGGTTGGTAACAGAGTTGGCTTTGTTGAATGCTCAACTTAAACAAGGCTGCAGCAGCTCATCAGCATTGTACTGTCTCTATGTTGGTATTTTGCAGGCAAAATATTGAATTCCTCTTATTTTGGCAAGTCGATTTAACTTGAGATGGTCGAACCGCTCGCTTACCTTGATTATGAAAGACAGAATCGATTCGAGCAGGGAAAAAGTGACACAAAATCCACTTGTTAGTGAAAAAGAGATGGCATGCTTGCTTAATTTGGTGCTCGAACCCATCGGAATGCTTGTGCCTTATTAACAGCTGATTGAATCCGATGGGTTTGAGCGGAAAATATAGTAATAGTATATTGTTACCCCTTTTAAACACCAAAAAATATCATTAAAATGCCCCTAAAAGTATGCCTACTTTCTTTCCTTAAATAATTATCAGTTCAAGGGCCGCTTTCTCAACTTCTACATAGAACTATCTGTCACATAAATCTGAAATTATGTGAAAATTATCTTCCAAATTTTGGGTGGGTAGTGAACGAACCGATCTCAAATATGGTTAAAGATAGAGAAGTGTCATTTAAGGCACACAAAATTATTAAGCTTGCCTGAAGATCGACTTTATTATCAATTCTTGCCAAGCCCCCTACCTCTCCCACAGTTTAATAGACAGAAGATTGCTACCTTTGGAACATATAATCAGACATACAGATAGTAATCAGATTTGCTAAGATAGGATCGACGTTAGTAAAGTAATGAGCAAAAGAATGTTCGCTGCAGCAGCGCTGCCTACAGCAGTAAAATATATACTGAGCATACACTTTCACTTTGACTGACCTTCTTACTTGTTTGGGTATTAAGATATTCATTTAAAGTTAAATTGATCTAAGATTTTCATTCAATGGATCTGAAAATCGTTTAAATAGAAATTGGATTGGTCCAACAAGAGATTAAGTATATATATACTCCATCTTTTCAAATATTTTAAGTAAAAGATATCGAAATCACTTCTAATTCCATGCAAGTTCAAGGCAAGCAGGCAATGTATAAAATAATGAAAGAGTATGCATACTTCGGTGTGTCAAAAATAGACTTTCCTGTTTTTAAGATGACGTTTTGAATATTGTTTTTGTTATTTTGCTAGCCCAAGGTGATTTAGATAAAAAACTCTTAACCAATCAACCGATGTGTGTAATATTTAAGAAATTGAAATTTTGTAAGTTTGTGGGACATTTGTTCAATGACATTTTCAATCGATTTTGTTGTTGTTGTTGTTTTTGGTTTTGTTCGGGGGTCCAGGTAGTGGGTTAATTATAACATTATCCGTGTGAAAACTGGTCAGCGGCGTTCAGTCACATGCGCTGATTTGTGAAGCGGAAGGTGTTTGCCGCATCCAAATATACATTTTTGTCCCCCGGATTGGCGGGGTACTCGTTCGGCGGCGGGGTACGATAAATTTCATATGACATTATTAGGTGATGTTGCTGCTGCTGCTGTTGCTGCTGCTGTTGTTGTTATTATGTCATAATTTTAGGAAAATAAAGCGCTCAACCAAAATAAATTAAAAATTGCTTTCATGCTTGAATTGTTTGCGGGCCAACGCGAACAAACAGACAGCCAGTACCAAGTACGCTGCGAATCTTGGGCATGTGGGAGCCAACTTCATTTACCCCAGTAGTATCCAAATATAAAGTCGATCGCCAGCTCAACTGTGTGCCCCCATCCCGCGTCCCGGGCGCGTGTATCTCTCTCATGCATGTGCGCTCCCAAGTGTTTATGGTCGATTGGAAGTTTATAATGGATAAATATGCTGCCGCCCGCCGAAGCTGACGCTGACGCTGCCGCCCCCCTTTTCAAATTTTCAAATTTAGAACGAGGCATGAATGAAGTGCGCAATATACCAATATTCAATTAAAGTCATTATTATTAGTAATTTCCTTGAGATCCCCATCCACAACTGATTGCCATTGATCGATAATCGTCGCTCCCCCAACTAATTGATATTCGAGAGCGAGACAGACACCGGAAAAATTCATCAATTTTCAATTTGTATGTATTAAGGCAATCCATACGCTCCAAGCGCTCCCAGCGCTCCTCCCGTGCCACATTTGACCGACGGCATAATGAGGCATTATGCAAAAAAGTATGTGCGCATGTACTTGTATATTTCTGCTAATGAAGAGCAAAAAAAAAAAAAATTGTCATACGTTGTCGTCTTTATTAAAAGTAATTAAGTGACTGTAATTTTCATTTGTCGTTGGAGGTGGGTGGTGGCAAAATGGAAGAGGGTCGGGTGGTGGCCCCTTTCAGATTCAATTCCATTGAAAAGTTTGGCCTATTTTGGCGCAAAACTTAGTCAGGAGTTTGGATCTACAGCCAAGTTAACTCAAGGCAGGTTAATGATGTGAAAAAACAAGTGATTCAAGCCACTTGACCGTATCTTCTTAAGAAGAAACGTAGCATGGTTGATTGTTAAAGGAATCGGTCAGCAGAATCGGACTCTTTAGCATAGTTTCCGTTCACAGAATTAGAAATAAAGAAGTTATTAAGTCCATGGTTAGGGCTTTCCGTCGTATGTTTCCTTTATTCAATGTGACTCAGTTTCAGTGACTCTAGTTTCACTGTTCACTGACATCTGTTCAGTTACTCTTACAGGATATTGTTTAATGACTTCTCAAGGAAATCATCTCACTCCTGTTCTGGGTCTTGTTCAGTTGCTTTAGTTTAGTGGCTCTAATTCAGTGACTCTTCTTAAGTGATTCATGTTCAGTGACTCATATTTTGATACTCCTGTTCAGCATCTCCTAATTACGCAATCTTGCTTAGTGACTTTTGGTGTCAGCCTCTTCTTGCGTGACTCTTGCTCCTGCTCTTGTACTGTGACTTTTGTTTAGTTACTCTTGTTGAGTGATATTTCTTAAGTAACTTTTGATTCGAGACACTTTTTCAGTCTGTCATGTTGAGAGATTCTTGTTTAGGGACATACATAGCATATTCAGGGCATTGTTCAGTGACTTTTGGCCAAAAACTCATGTTCAGTGACTCAGGTTCCAGGACTTGTTTAGTAAATTTTGTCCAGTTACTTTTGTTCAATGAATTCTGAAGGGACTCTTGTTTAAAGAATCTTGTTCAGAGACTCACATTCAGGGATTTATTCAGTGACTTTTGTCTAGGGACTCTTGTCACTCTTGTGTCGAAAATTTTTCCAGTAACTCTTGTTTCGGTTCTTTTTTAGTAACATTTGTTCTCCTACTCTTATTTTAGTGACTTTACTTAAGTGATTTTTGTTTCACGACTTGTGTTTGGTGGGTCTTGTTCAGTGACACATATTCAGGGTATTGTTAAGGGACTTTTGTTTGAGGACTCTTGTTCAATGACTCTACTTTAGGGTCTCGCTCACTGACTTTTGTTCAGTTACTGCTATTCAATGACTTCTTAAGTGACTCTTGTTCAGCGACTCATGTTTAGGGTCTTGTTTAGTGACTTCCCTGTTTAGTCACTCCTGCTTAGTGATTCTGGTGCTGAGACTTGTACCACAACAAAGAAAAGCACAAATTGCAAAAGTAATTGTGCAGTCAGGGCTTGGTATATGATTGATATTTCACTCTTAGGCAAGAAGTATGAAAGGCAACCCTCGTGGATATTTAAAAACAACAAAAAGTAACCCTGTGAGTGTCTCCAGTTCCTGTCACGAGAGAGACAAAGAGAGAAACCCTCCACGCGTCATTGAAGTAAGTAATAATTGTATCTAAATTTGTACGCAGAACATTTGAATCTTAATAAAATTTGTAGTTATGACATTTCCCCCCCTCAAAAACCAAAACAAACAACAACAGCAATGCTTCTGCCTCAGTGTGTGTGTGTGCGAGAGCTTTAAAAGCATTTCTACCCATGGACAGTCGAAATTGAACTCAAGTGCAGACAATTGAAGCTCCTCGGATTGCGGAGCTTGGGGGTCTGAAACGATGAACTGACGCACCCCTTTGAAGCAAAGTGCTCCCATATGCCGCATATTTTTGATTGTGATTTCAATTTTTTTTGTTTTTTTTTTGATTTTCTATTTCAATTCTGGTTTCTTTTTCTGTTTTTGCGAACGGTTAACGAACGAACCGAGTACTCGCGCCATTTGGTTAATTGATTTCATTAAATCTCAGCTTGATTTTGGAGACTGCTTCAATTTATACGCTTTGATTCTATTAAATAAGTTAAACCATGGGGGTGCACTACTCACTTGTTGGGCTGACGTCGTCTCCTCTGGCTTCCACGGGCTCTGCAAAGAGATAAAAGAAAGAAACATTAGCTGTGTGACATGTACACCCTCTGTGATAAAAGTGTCGAGTTCCAAACAATTTATGGCCGGCCGGCCGCCCCTTCAATCGATTCAATTCGAAACGTATCCGTACCTACGTGGCTCTACCTGCGTGTACCTGTTCCGGGCCAGCTTCTTTTCTAATTGCACCCACTTAGCACTCAGCGGCGAACATCTGCAAACTACATGAGTGACCAGCCGCCACCATATCAAAAGTACACAACAATTGGTGTTGATTTTTCTAAGAGATTTTTGTAGCAATCCCGAGAATAAATTCCTGTGCATGACAGCGGTCTTTTTTTTTTATTTTAGTTTTTCAAGCAAATCGAAACCATTCGATGAAGCATTGCAATTATTTTGACTTGGTTGTTATTGTAAGGCCTAAGGGCAACCGAAATAAAGGACTTGTGGAGTTGAATTATATACAAGTGGATTTTACAGCCACTATTTCACTTACACATCCTTCTAAAATAAGTTTGAGTCTCAAGATCATGTCTTAACAGCCAAAGACTTCATTCCAAAACTTTTGATTTCTCCTGCTTCTATGGCTTATCATGATTTAGCCACCCATTGCATATTGTGTCACGCGATAGTTAAGCGATAAGTACATATTTGAAGTGACGTACGCAGGGGAGTCCTTTGTGGGGGTAAATCCTCCCTAATAGTAAGGAAGAGGTGAGAATAAAAAAGTTTTCAAAGTTCCAAGCTCATAGCTAAATTCAAGAAGGAAATAAGTCAAAAGTAAGACTGTGATACTGAAAAAGATATAAAGTAGCCGTCTCTACCTTCAAAAACTTGACCTTTTTACAACCGTGACTAGATTTCTGTGAAGAAAAGCCATACTGAAAACTTTATTTTTACCAAAACGCTCAAAATCACTTGAAATAGAGGGGAAAATGAGTTAACAATTCATGAAGCTATGAACCAAATCAAAATACATTTTATTGGTCGGCGCTTCTTAGTTAGTTTTAGCTCTAAACATAGTGAGTCATTTAGTTTAATCGGAATATTGGTTCATTTGCTTGAAAGCATCAATAAAATCCAGTATAAAAACTAATTAAGTAAGCTTAACTAAGCCATGAGAAACCAAAGCAGGCCAAGTCTACCCATACTCAATTGAACAGAATGAGGGCAAAGGCACTACAAGGTATTTTTCTGAGCATGACAACATTCGGCCACAGCATTCCTTGAAACGATGAAAACAGAAAGTTTTACGCCACCCGCCCAGACATTTAGTTTACCATTTGTTTTCGTCGATGAGGCATGTCCTTGATAATTAGGAGATTCGCTCTTTTGAAGCACTTCAGAAATAGGTAGATTTGTGGAGCGCATCAAAAGACGCTTCGTATATTTCAGATGGTATCGGAAAATTGTGCGAAAGATGGGCAGTTTAAACGAAAAGTTCGTAGTTTAGTCGATTTTCGAATTTAGAATATTTTGTACTTATTTTAAGTACTTCCAAGCTCAAAACTTATTTGATATATTATGTTCACAACGGTATAAGTTCTCTTCCTAACCAAACCAGTCATTATTTTCTGGAAAATTTAAGAAATAATACCCCATTCTGTATTATTTCTTCAATAAGAAGAACCTCAATGCGGAAAAAGAAGGGATTTAAGGTGAAAATAATCGTAAGAAACAAAGAGGAATGAAAAAAAAAGGTGGTATTTAGAAGCGAAAAGGTAAACAGTATGAGGATGAGACCAAAAAACATATGGAAACATTATCAAGTAAAAGAAGATCTAAAGACTAGGGAAAAAGAATGAAAGTTGTAGCCATCAGGGTTACTTTAAGACCGACTAGGAAAGCCAAAAGATTGCCAGATTCGATAGGACCGTGAGGCTCTTTAAACGGAAAACTCAAACCATTTTTTCCTTGACCTTGAGTTGCCTAAGCAATTTGCTTTCTGGATCTAAATATTCGTCCTTTTTTCGGAGTTGGAACCTGAATCGAAGCACAAGGAACTGATGAAACCGTTGAAATAAAAGTCAAATTACTTGACGATATTTGGGGAAACATTTGATTGGTCTGCCGGCAAGCAAAAACTTAAGTACACAAGTCTAAGTAAGGGTGCGTCAAACAAATTCCCACCACGATTCAAATCCAATTAAGAATTCCACCAAATTCAGCCAGTCAAAACAAATGATGTAACAAATTGACACAAACCTGGCTCATGCATATCTAAAACGATCTCTCCCTCCGTCTCGCTTGCCATTGTGCCGAAGTTTTTAACTAGTTACGATAAAAAAAAAACCCCTGATCAGTGGGTTACCTCAACTCGCGTAGCTTGCAGCTCTTAATTCGCTTTTGTCTAATTAATATAAACTTTCACATATCTAATTTCGAAAACCTTTTCACTTGCATACACACAACTTCAAGTCGTTGTTTTCGGTTTATGTAAATTATCGGGGGGTTGGGGGGGGCTAAAATGTCGACAGAAGTGACTGGCTGATCAATTAAATGGCTAAAGAAGAGGAGGATGGGATATCTATATGTATATATATATATAATTTATTGCATTTTGACAGTTCGATTTTAATTGCTGGCCACACTGAGAGAAAGTGCAGAGCATGATCGGTTCAATGCTTTGACCTTTGACTCGATGCCGCTCAGGTAGGTAGCCAGTAGGCAACCACAGTGGCAGATCTGTGCACAAAGACTCATAAAACAATAAATCTTTTTAATATCTGTAGTGAATTTTCTTTTCCGTTTCGTGGGCGTACATTTTCCCTTTCAGTTGAGAATTTCTCACGTCCTTTTCTTGGCCGTTGTTGGGCGTTGGCATTACTCAAGTTTGTGGATTTGAAGTAATAACTCAGTGCGTCATAAAAATTTTAATTGCTTTGGGTTTTTTTCTCTCTCCTTGGTTCGGTCAGCCCAAGTGCCAAAGCAGTTTTGGTAATTAACATTAACCCCGAAAACGTCCAAACAAAGCGCAAACAATGCAAAGAACCCGCCGACAACAACAATTACGGTCAGTCCAGTCCACAGGAGGAGCACCCGCCGAAACATGGCACGAATTGCTGCAAAGAACAATGAAGCAATAAAAATTGCAGCGCATAATTTTTACCCCTTTCCCCACCCACTTACCCCGCCGAGAGCATAAATGTGGGCCATACGCAAAGTTAACCCTTTTTTTTATATTATTTTTGGTTTGTTGTCTTGTCTTGGGCAAGATTTTTTTTGTTTTTCGAAATTTCCATGCGTATTAGTAATTAGTTGGCTTATTGTTTTCTCCTGCCACTGAACCCTCAATGGGATATGCTGTAAGAATTATGGGTTTTTTTTTGGTTTACGACTTTTATCTGAGGTTTGGTGTAACTTTGACAGTTCAGTTTGAATCTGCTTAGATCAGAGATGAGACTTCTTTTAACGGTGAGTGCGTAAAGCTCGAAATGAGTATGAAAGTGCAAGCTTTCAAGCGACCGAGTGAAACAGAAATAGACAAACATACGGAAGCTACTTCAACAAAGCGTTTAGCTTTCAAGAGAGAGAGGCACTTCATCGCTTAAGAGTCACTAAAGAAGCTTACTTAGCAAGAACTACTACAAAATGTACAAGGGTCACCTTTTATATTTCTAGTTTTGGCTATTTTAAGTGTGACCAGTTCGAGTTGGTCACTTTCTTTGAAAAGTTTGACATTTTCAGAAGACTTTAAAAAAGTTGTTACAGAGTTTCCACTTTTTGAGTAGGTGAAGTTCTGGGTAAGATTCTGCTAAAACATTTGCAACTTTTTATTAAAGATGTGTCTACATTTTTATAAGGTAGTCCTTGTAATAGCTACAAGCAGGCATGGTTAGGCGTACTGACCAAGAACTGTGACAGAATGTACATGGCCACCTTATATATTTCCAGTTATGGCTGTTTTTAGTATGACCAGATCGAATTGGTCACTTTCATTGAAAATTTTAATACTTCTAAGCACAATCTTACGTTAAAGATTACAAAAAACTTCATGGCAGAGGTTCCACTTTATGAGTAACAAAACTACTGAGTAAGATTGTGCTAAAACATTTGCAACTTTTTAGTGAAAGCATCTTAAACATATAAGATAGCCTTCGCAGAAGCTATAAGCAGGTATAGTGAGGCTTACTAACCAAGAACTGTGTTATATATATTTGCAGTTATGGCTACTTTAAGTAAGACCAGGTGTTCATCTAATTCATAAGTTTGTCATTTTTACTCAAAGCTTTTAACAGATCTCATTCACAGATATCACTGTCTATGTGGGAAAAGTATAGACAAAATGCAGAGTTAGAGTGATACTTTTTTAATAAAAGTGCACAAAATATACAAAATGAGCCTCGTAATAGCAACAAGCATGTTTAATGAGGCTTTTTACTACCAACTGCTACAAAATAAACGAGCGAAACCTTTTATATTTCCAGTTTGGGCTTCTTTAAGTGTGACCAGGTCGAATTGTCCACTTTCATTCGAAAGATTGATATTTATAGCACTGTCTTACTAAGAGCTAAGAGGTATCACTTTCTGTGTGGAAAAAGAATACTTAAAGTGACCGTACAAAGTAAAGTTTTTAGTAAGATTGCTCTGAAACATATGCAACTTTTTAATGAACATTCCACGTTAAGGCTACTTTAAGTGTGGCCAGCTCAAATTGGATACATTTATTAAGAAGTTTGATACTTTTTACAACAATCTCACTCAGTATCCCTAAATTGGTGTGCGGAAAGAAGTACAAAGATCTAATTAAATTCAAGCTAAAATATGTGTTGCTTGTTTATGAAAGTGGCCCATATATATACAACAAAATGTATGGAGAGGCTCAATTCTACTCCAACTTTCAGCATTCATCAATAATGTATATGTTTACCTTTCATGTAAGGCCCCATATAATTGCTCCATCGCAAAATGAAACGAAAGTAACTAAGCCAAAAACAAAAGAGTCAAACCTAAACACTGTTTGCGAGTCTATAACCTGGTAACAAAGGATTGCATGATAAGGACGCATATCAATTACAGTTACAAGAGTTTTCCAGCCAAACAGCGTGCGATTAACATAAAAGGGCAGCAACCAAAACAGGAACAACAGCAACAGCAACAACAACAACAAGGAAAAGTGGTTAAAAAGTAATAGGCGTAATAAGAATAATTGGTAATAGAGGTGGTTCGGGTGGGGTGTACGAGTGCGTGTCACTGGACTGGCGGGAGCATTCAAAGCGTTGACTTGTGACCATTTCATAAATACCGCTGTAAGCTAATTACGCCAACTGACCACAAAAGGATACAACAAAACCAAATTTGTTTTTTATTGCTCACATTTACACATGCAGCAGAATAACGCCCAAATACGCTTGTATGTGTGCACTGGAAATTATGAATTTCTAATGAAATTAACCGTAATGACCCAAGTGAACCCCCCGGCGTGTTCTGGGAGAGGAGGGTGTTTATTTGTCGACGGATCGCGAGTGTCCGTGCGAAGCCTGTCGCCTGTCGTTGACCTCGTCGCCGCCAACACCCATCCAAGTTCAGCCCTTCCGTTTACGATGCATCGCACATTATAATTTTTGGTAATAAAATTTTCTTTTTACTTCATAATTTGGCAGGCTCTATTTAAGATAATTGCACACACATTTGAATATTCAAGAGCTGACCCCAAAGTTTGGGGTTTTTGTTGGTTTTCTTAATGCGTATCGTGAATCACCTTGAAGCAAGGAGCAGCCAGCCAACTGTCCAGTTAAGCTTAAGTAGGTATTAATTTCTCCCCCGAGTGAAGCGTCGTCCCACACACCCAGGCCAAAAGCGGCGAGATTGCATTACCGCAAAACTTTTGCGCTTCTCATCGATACGCAACTTTTTGTGTAACCGAGAGCCAACCTGGTCAGTAAAAGAAATGGTGGTGCCAACGCATGGATGGGGCGGCAAGGGGAGGGGAGGGGGTGTGGGGACTCGCATATATGTACAATCGCGTAATTAATTGAGCGCGCCAGCTGGACACTGACCGCTGTTAGGCTCCAATAAAAAGCATAGGCACAGTGAGACTAAATGGATTTTCGTTTTACACAAAAATGGTTCAATTTTGTAAAACTAACAGAGGATAACATCGAATTGGAATGGATCGATTTTCAAATCCTTTTTTGGATATTAAATTATCCATTTTTCATATCTTTTGAATGATTTTCAGCTTCGTTGGATGCAAATTTAAGATCTATTTAACATTAAACGGATATTTTAATATCCCAAACTGAGTTTTACAAAAATATCCATTCCAAATGGCTAGCTAAATCATCCAATGCTCCTTTTTTCGCTGTGCAGAGTTTCGAACGTATGAACATTCTATATGTAATGAAGATAATACCATAAAATTCTTAATTTCATACCAATCACAGCAATCAAATATTTGTAGTCCAATATCTATGATCTCGTAAACAGAATGATCTCAAAAACAGAATAATAAATGGCAGAGTTATAAAGGTTATAAGAAACGTTGCCTACATTTCGGCGCAGTATGCACTGCATGCTAATACATATAATAATGATGATGCTGATAAGAGAAGGCTTCTAAACATTTACTCCCTGGAATAACAGGTATATGAAAGTCCAGGAGTCGAAAGAGGCACATAGTATTCTTGGTTTTCTAATTTTCCCCGCTTTCCTTGGTCTTAAAGTCAATTAAAACATCTGTCTTTTATAATTAAGGCAAAGTCTAATCTATCCATAGCTTCTAGAGGTAGTCCATTCCACTTTTTTAACATTTGAAGGAGCTACATTTAAGGATTTTACTTTCAAAAGTTTTTCAACACAACAACATAATAATATAAGAAGAGAACTATGATATTTTTGATATCATATTTGCATGATTTTGAGCTCAGTTGGATGATTAAAAGGATATTTAAGACATATTCAGTTCAAATGGACACGGGAAATCATCCAATTGATATTTTGATACCCTTGCAAAGGGTATTATAATTTTGCAACGCATAGAAATATTTTTTTCCGACCCCATAAACTATATATATTCTGGATCAGGGTGAGGAACTGAGTCGATTGAGCTTTGTCCGTCCGTCTGTCTGTCTGTTTCTACGCGAACTTGTCCCTCAGTTTTAAAGCTATCGAGCTGAAATTGTGCATAGAGTCTTCTTTTTTGCTGCACACCACTAATATGTCGAAACCGACCCAATCGGATGACTATATCTCATAGCTCCCATAGGAACAATCGGTCGGAAAACTAGTTTTAGTGAGAAAAACTTTTTTCTTTTCAATGGAAACGTCTCCAAACTTTTTTCTATGTTGTTTTATAATTCTACAAAGTTTTATTAAAATCGGACAACTATATGGTATAGCTGCCATACAAAAGATAGGTCAGAAAAACAGTTTTAGTTAGAAAAACTTTTTTGTTTTTATTGGTAGCTTCATGCAATTCTGTATTTGCTTGTTTTTCATGCTTTCACCCAGTTCTAAAAATTTTGGTCCAAATCGGATGACTATATCATATAGCTCCCATACGAATGATCGGTCGGAAAATGGGTCTTAACATTAAAATGGCAATATTTTTCAAATGTAGACTTCCAAATGGAACTAAATTATATTTTGAATAATCCCATGTGTTCTACACATCACCCAATTCCTAAACTTGTATAAAGCATGATCTGAACCAAGGTTCGTACCAAAAACCCGAACATCAAAGTTCGCAACCCAATAATTATTGTTAAATTTTGGGGTTTGCAGCCCTGGTTCTTATTTTTTTAAGACTTTAAACAAAACCCAAACACAATAACCTTTTATATCTCACCATGACTTCCAAGGTAGCTACTTGTTTAAGATTGATTTTTTGGTTCCCCCCCTAGTTTCATTTATGTTTATATTTGGCTAAGTGCCCCACTGTGCCCAGTTAAATCTCCTGCTGGGACGGGGCTTTTAACCTGTCCAACAAAACACATTGAGACAAACACACGCATTGTACTTATTGGCAAAAGAGTCGGAGGTGTGCGAGTCAGAGACAGAGAGTCCGAAGGTAAACGCAAACACACCTCAAATCGCGTTTTGTCCTTTATCAGGTAATTCACTTTTCAACTTGCTTCTCGCATTTTATTTTGTAATTTCACTTTGGGGTCTTTCTTTCTGGGGGTATTTTTTTGTTTGTTGTTTGTTCTTTGTAATTGTTGGCCATTAATTACAGCAAATATTTCCGCTTTTGTGCTGTTAATTTTATTTATAAGTCGCTCGCAATGACACACCTTTCTGTGTCGATTTACGATCTTTGCTTGATTTCTTGAGGCGGAGACTCCCACCCCCACCCCGCCTAAATACCACATAGAACTTACCCAAATATGATTTCCGTTTCCGGTTATTGCCATTTCTATGCCCTCACCCGCCGCCCGCCACCCACAAGTGAATCGAACAGGTTCGAAGCAAACACGAAGTGCAGCCATCGTATCCAACCCGAACCAACAAAAAGTGTGCAACTTTTGGCTTAAGGGGGGCGGAGGGGGAGGTGGCGGAGAGAACGTTCATATTCATATTCATTCAAACCGGCAAAAAAAAAAACAATAACAAACCTCAGCTGAGAAAACTGGCCAAAACTTAAGAGCCAATAGCCGCAGACTTAAGAGAGCTCCGAGTGCCTTTTGTCTCTCTCTCCCTGTGTGTGAGTGTGTGTGCGTGTGTGTGCAAGTGCAATCTTAAGAAGTTTTTCCGTCTACTTGCTGTCTTCTTCCGCTTGGCTCTTGGCCAAATCAGCGATTCTAATCAATAATTTTGCTGGTTTGCAGAGAAGAAGAGTTGGCCAAAGGCAACTAACTGTAACTTGGTCGCGTCATCTTAACTTCAAGAGGGGGGGGGTGGGGCTTTCCCCGGTTTGTCCTGTCTGCCGCCAATTCACAACGAAAATCTTTCCCTCTCCCTCCTCTCTCCACACAATCAAAAATCAAGCGAGACCAGCATGAAAGCGGCGAGGTGGCGGGGGGCGCGGCAGCAAAAACGCGTGGAAAGAAAAACAGCAGAAAACGCAGACATCGACAATGACACGTGCTTTTTTCAGCTGTTTTGTGTGGAAAACTCGCAACTGCGCGAAAAAAAGGACAAAAACAAAAATCGCAAATGAGCGCAGAAAAAAATCCACAAACAACAACAACAAAACGAAGCGACGTCAACAACGCCCGAGTGTGCAGCCCGATGACAGCCGAAGGCGAGGCCTTCAAACTGCATTGGTTTGGCGGGGCCAGGGGGTGAGGGGGAGGAAGAGTGGGAGCATAAACAAATCTTCCGCATTGACAGTCTACCCAAACTGACAGTCGCTTTGCAACTGACAATAGCCACTTGCAAGAAGAGAGAGCTTACTCAACTGACCTCAGCTTGACGGTAACGGATAAATCTATATGCTTGCATGTATATTAAAATGAATGTATGTATGTTTGTTCCATCTATACCGCTGAAGCGATCTTCAGGATCACACCATGTTCATGTCGATCAAGAAAGTGCCATAGGCCATATATCATGTCTACGAACCGGTTCAAACGTTTCAAAATTGGTTCATTGCCATAACTTTGACAGTATTTAAGCTACGAGCCAGAGACTTAGGTCTGTAGGTTAAAAATAGGATTATTTTACTCGTGTAGAACCGATTCCGAAACGGCTTAAAAGTGGAACCGGCTCAAAAGCGATTTGAAGCTGTCGTAGTAGTTAATTTAAGTTTTAAGCTTGATATTTCGTGAATAGGTCGGTCATATTGAGTGTATACTTGACTAGTTCGGAACTGGATCATCAGTGGTTCAGAGAGAAATTTTAGGTGAAGTTTGGTAATAAGGAATTGTATATTTTAGAGTTTCAGAACCGAATTCAAACCGATTCAAAAGAGATATAAAGCCATATCTAACAAACAGTTGAAGTCATACATCTTAAAATTGTTGTTTTCTTAGAGAAACTTCAGCAAGTTCTAAAATACTCATCAGTTTCTGAAAAGTTCTTGAAGTTTGTAGAAATTTGGAGATAGTTCTGGAAAGATTTCGAATAAAGTGAGATCTACGATTTTTATATAAATTTCTAGAAGGTTATATACTGTTAGAGGATTATATTAAACGTCTAGAAGGATATTAAATGTTAAAGAAGGCTATGGAATGTCATAGAAAGTTAAAGAATGTTTAAGAAATTTCAAAGACCTGGGAATAGTTATAGTATTAACTAAAAGAAACTAAAGTACAGTCGAACTTCTCTATCTACGAACTTTTGTACAACGAACTTTTCTTTATGGCGTATTAATTTCCAGAATTCACTGCAATTTCGTACAATATTCAAACAATTCCATATAACGATATTCATTTTTGACCCCTTGAGATTCGCTATATAGAAGCTAGACTGTACTATTGAAGTTTTCGGAAAGTTTTTGAAGTTTTTCAACGTTCTAAAAGTTCTAAGATATAGAAGTTCTAAAGATGAATAATATTATAAAAAGTAGTAGACAGTTCTTGAAATTTCTAGAAATTTTGAGGGTAAGAGAGCTTTATAAAAAGTTATAAAATGTTGTAGAAATTTTAAACAATAAAACAAAAATTTGTAGGACCCGTACAACGCCGGGTATTCAGCTGGCTTAGCATAAGAGAGAGAGAGAGAGCTCCAAAGAGTTGTGCAAGTGTGAGCAGGTGGCAGACATCGCAGCTGACGGGGGCCAGACAAAACAGCGACGTCTTTTTGGCGCGTGACGTCGACACACACACACACACATGGACACACACTCGCATTCGCTCTGGCAGCTGGCAAATTGCATTATTATGCCAGTGTCTGCAATCTGCACTACACAACAAAAACAGTAGGAAATACAAAAACAAAATGCAACAAAAACACAAAGCCCACAACAACCCCAACCCCCCACCGATGGGCGATTAGAAAACTGCAAGCTTTTCATATGCGAAGCGATGGATGTCGGCGGTGGTGGGTGGGGTACGGGGTCGGTCAGTGGGGGATTGGGATTACATGCAGTTTGGTTCAAAAATTAATAGAATTTCATAAGCTTTTCGGGGGCTCTGTCTGTCCCATTCATGTGCTCGTCGCTCTCTTTTGATTTTTGATATTCGCTCTCTCTCTCTCCCCCTCTCTCGCTTGCTCTTTCATTCCTGGACTCGTGCTCGCTCTCTCGCTTGGGGGCCCACCATTTGCTAGCTCGCTCTTTCAAATGTTAATTTGAATTTTTATTAGGTTTTAGGCTTTTATTGTTGTCGTTGTTGTTGTTGTAGTTGTTGTCAGGCGTTTTATTTTCACTTAAAATTGCAATTGTTGGACGTTGAAAGTTGAAAGTGCGACTGCGTTAGAAAATTGCATTTGATAAAATTGAGCTTGATTTTTGGTTTTTATTTGTTGTGGGTTGTGGGATTGGGCAGAGCCAAACCAAAGGAAGAAGTGAACCATAGAAATAACATACAAGCAGACTCACACATTCACACTCAACAAACACCACAGCGTAATGTTTTCAAAGTCCTCTTCTATAAAATCAACAAATTTTTATATCAAAAGTCTGGAAATTAATATCTGAAATACCATTTTTCTTGATGCATTATTAAAAGAAGCCAGATAGAGCAAGATAGAACCTTGCGGTTCTATCATCAGTAGACTTCGCTTTCGACCACAGCCCATAAGCAGTTGAGAATCACAAGAGAGAAACGTGCGAAAATGCATTTGCAGGAAATAAATTGTCCTATCGGACTTTTGGCTATAATATACTATGTAGGAAGATCAAATGCAAGCGAGTCCCCTCACATAGAACGGATTGATTGTTAGTTTTCAGGCGTTTGACATTGATTCCTGCTTTATAAGAGAGTCTTGAGTCCTTTATTAATTATTAACATAAAAATTATTAACATTTAACGGTTTTAAAGTTACAAAATAGATAATCCACCTGCTTTGTGGTATTGTGTGACACTAAATCAAACCAAAACCGGCTTAAACTTTGCTTAAAAGCAGTTGTGCCCGAACTATATACGCTTCAGGCGCATTTGTGGTTGTTTCGCGCAAGGCGATCTCGCCGACTCACGAATGAAACTGCTTTCTCTTTCTCTCCTTTGCCTCTTGAGAAATTTTTGGCAAGAACCTTCGCTCTCATTTTGTTCTTGTCGTATGCCCCAGACGACAGACAGGCAATAATCGGTTTTCTCTTTCGTTTTCTTCCGGTTGTTGTTGCTTTGTGTTATTTGTGTTAGTGACTGCGCTACCACTTGGTACTTGTTTGGGCACCCATGGCTTAAAACATCTATGTACCTCTTACAAACCGAGCGGTTTCCACTGTTGCTGGAACTTATTGGGAATTCATTGATCGAAAAATCCGTTCTTTGACATTTTAAAGAAGTTTTTTGTAAAATTAGTTGAGTATTTGAATCTCCTTTTTCACTAAAATTTATCTACCATCTTGAAAAGTATTAACAATTTTGATAAGGTTTCAGGATAAAGGTTTTAAACACTGATCGGTACTAATCGGCTTATTAGTTATTATGATTTTGTATATCTGACCCTTAGTTTAAATGTGGTGCGCACTTTCAACCAGTTTTTCAGTTCAATCCAGTTGATCCACCAAGAACTCAAATTTGAAATAAAATCATGTGTCTTCAACACTTATCAATGCTTGTACGATTCTGTGTAAAACTCTAGCAAATGCTCAACTGGCTATAACTTAGTCGCTTATTCATAGATTTGTTGAGAAGATTTTGTCGATTTGTATTGGAAAGAGTTTTACCATCTGCACTACCGGGCGTTTTGTATGTGATGTGACACACCGTCGCGCCTGTGGTCTATATTGCTGCGCATTTTAGGTCCTCAGCTCGAGTCCCAGACAAGGTATAAGTTTCAGTTTTCCAGTGGGAAGATAAAGTAATTCAAGAAACCAAAAACTCTACAGAAAACCATGGAGTGTCTCTTTACCATTTATACCCCCGCACTTCCCCCTCGAACATTCTTGTTGCAAGTTTGAAATTCAATTTGTGTTCCTTGTCTAAATATAATAAAGATAAGTCAATTTCTTGAATTTAACATAAATTTGAGATTGGTTCTATAACTCAAGATTTGGATACAGCCAAAGTATATAAAGACAACTCTTTAATTTTATTATTTTAAACTAATTTCCTACAGTTTTCCAACGATGTTTGAAGCATCATACAAATGTTCAATGCTCATATCAATGTTCATCAGACTAATCCTTTCAACTTGGAGGATCTAAAATGCAGGTATATATGTGTGTCCAACTAAATGCCGAGTCATTCATAAGGAATGGTGTGTGCAAGTGCAAGTGGTATGCACTTTTATATGCATGTATATAAAACGTACCAGTTCTCAATTTGTATTATTTGCAGAGGACATGAGGATTATGAAATTTCTGTCAACTCATGCACCTTAAAGCGGGCGCCAGTAAGAAAATATGCACAAAGGAAACAATTGAGGCACCAAGCGCGTCCTTACGGTCCTTTTTGCCAAAAGTGCAATTACACATTAAAAGTGAAAAGTCACTGGCCCGTCAAGCAATTGTCAACTACCGACGGCATTTCTTTCTGCTGGCCAGTTTTTTTTTTGATTTTTTTTTTTAATATGTTTTGGTGGCTATTTTGCTTTTATGTCTTCATCTTTGGGGTGACCCCGGCGCAGTGCTGGCCATTTATACCCTTTTCGCAGGCAATAAAAACATTTTCTTTTTTTGCTTTTGAAATGAAATAATGAATAATATGAAGAAAAATACTTGGCTTGCTGTTGTTGTTGTTTTTTGGAAACAGAAAACGCATTAAGTGCGCGGTTTCCATTGTTTATAACCGGGTAAAAGAGGCAAAGGGATAATTAAGAATGCTTATTTATCTAGAACGCATAGCGGCGCCGGCGAGTGTCCTGGCGAGTCCTCTCCCCTAACCACAGGGGGTGGGAGGAGGAAGGGAGCGAACGAAAAGGTTCGTAAAAAAGCCAAAAACTTTTATTTTTTCTGCTTCTTTTTATGATAAATTGTGCGCGAAGGCGCCAGCTAAAGGTCACTACTTGGCAGGGCCACAACAGTGGGCCACACAACATATCCAACAAAAATCAATGCTGCAAAAGACGGTGAAATTTAGAAGATCTGGTCTGCTGCTAATTAGTCCAGCAAATGGGCAGAGCCCGCAAGTTGGCGAGTTGAAAATTACGCGGGGTTTCTGGTCGAAGAAGCTGGAGGCGCACACGCAAATCACTTGTTTCTCTCCATGTGTAATTAGCTTTGGCAACGGTTCGCGTTGGTAATTAACCAAGAAACCGATCTTGTCTAGCAGCAGGTTTTTGGTTTATGTTTTTGGCAAGAGACTTTAGGAAATCTACTCGTTCAATGACCGATAAAATTGCCTTTTAGCGGGTTATTGATTATTAATTTTTGTTGGTTCGATGGTAAGTCCGGTGTTTCCCATTCGCCTTAGTAATTACAGCGACGCGTTAATTGTTCAACTCCTCTGCATTCTTTACTTGGCCCTTTTCGTGTTTGTTTTGGATGCTGGAGAGTCGACAGCCGGGGCGAAGGGTGAGGAAACTACACTTACGCCGTATTCCGCACATTCATTAGCCGCCATTATGGTGTAGCATTATTACCTTTACATATTGGCTATTTGTAGACAATTACTGCAAACAACGAATTTGAAATGCTTCTTGTAACCATGAAGGTTTTGATTTATGAATTGGTAACGAAAACGGGGACACACCATTTAAGTGTTGGCCCAAACATGCGGCCATTCGGCCAATTAGAGCTAAACAAAATCAAGCTCTAAAAGTCAGAGTTAGAGATTTTGAGGCAAACGTTTGGATTAAATAAGATATATACATTGAAAATTGTTTTGAGTCAATCTATTTTTTAATGTAATGTTTTAAGAGAAGGCGATAGATCTTTGGAAATATATCGTCTGCCTCACATCTGAGATATATCTCATTCCACTCCTAAAGTATAAATAATATCAATATGAAGATCCCTTTGTATAACATTAACTCAAAAATAGTGTGTTTTAAAGTAAGTAGGCGATATATACAATATAATATAACTATTATGTAGTAAGACTATATATAAGTAGCACTATATTAAATGTAAAAACTGGGAGTTGTAGAGAGTAAGGGGCCAAGATACAGACTGACAAAAAGGCATACATGACATGATAGATCATATAAGAGGGATTTGTCTGCTTTCAGAAAGAATCAAAAGTTTAAAAGTAAAAATAGGATCTGCAATTAGCTGAATCATTCAACAATTCAAGGACACATTATGTTACGTAACTTGACATACGTTACGTGACAAGCTTTTCTCTAATGAAGTACTGATATTATATTGATTGATATGATTGACACTATATTGAAATAAGCATACTTAGTTACCGAACCCGACTTTAACATACTCTGTACCTCCCAAAAGTTTGTATTTGTCACAGAAAGTTTTAAAGTAAAAGTGTAAGGTGCTGCCCATCGCTGTACTGGTCGGTGCTGCCCAGCATAAATGTTTGTTTTTCCTATAACTCGACTGTCGTTCATCAGATTTTCACAATCGTATAAATACATAATACTGATAACTATAAATGTCCAGAAGGTACGTATCTTTTCTATATTAAACTGCGGGTCACATAACTGTTTCAAAAATTGAAAACATGTTCCATACATTTCAAACCTCTATCTCTTACCATCTCTGAAATCTGTGCTTGTATAAGGACAGACAGACAGAAGGACAAGGATATATTGACTCTGGTTTGGATGCAGATCAAGAATATATATAGTTTATAGTGTCGGAAATCTTTCCTTTTTCCTTCTTGCCTTCTTCTTTCAAAGCGGAAACATTAAACAATTTTGCATGATTTGATCGAAATTGAAACGGAAACCGGCGGAAATATGTTGAAAACCACTTGTGACGTAGAATTTTAGACATATAGGATTATTCGAAACTGTTTAGTCTTCCCGTTTCCAAAAGCAGTTTGTGGTTTTTGGACTTTTTCTTCAAATATCCATTAGGGACAATAGACTTGAGAAAAAAGCTGTTCACTAGCTTATTTTTTTTTTTTAATTTTTCTTGGAATTCAGATCTATTTCCACGTCCGATCAATCAAAGTAAGATATTCCAGAACAGTTCAAAAATTAAGGGTCGATTTCACATCTCCTATATAGCACTTATCTATCACATAAGCTTACATATAACATAGTAAATTGTGAGTTTATCTAGCGCATTTAAGCCATCTAAAAGTCCTTAGACTGATTTTGAAGTCTTAAAATATTGTAGAATTTTCTAAGAGTTGTCGCTGTTTTAAGCGGAGTATAATGATATAGGACAGGTTCTAATTAATTGATAAAACATCAATTGATTCTATTCATTCATTTTATACATATATTTAGGACCGATCTCTCACCTTCTAAACAGCTGCTATGTGTCAGATAAACTTAGATTTCACACTGTTATTTGTAGGTTTGTATGTGACAGATAGCTCTATGTAGAAGAGTAGAATTCGGAACTTATTGTTTTTATTTTCCCATTTCATTTGATTTGTTTTTACTTTGGGTTTACAGTTCGGCAATCGGAACCTTGGGTTTGAGGCGTTTTTATTGAATACTTTGGTAGGTAAATAATAGTTTTGAATAAATAGCATGGCTTAACAAATTCAAGAAGTTCAAAATACAGTCGATTTTGGCGAATCTCAAGAGGAAGATTTGAAGTGTTCTGGAAACTAATTAGCCATAAAGAAAACGTCGTTGTACAGAAATTTGTAATAGAAAGGTTTGACTGTATTATATTGAAATTCAAGCTGTAAACTACAGATAAAAGGCCATCAGGCATTATCCGTATTTCTAAATGAATTCAGTTTTGGCATTTTGATTTCAAATCTTAGTTTTTCTTAGTGTTCAAAATATTTAGGGTTATTTTATCTGAGTGGATTTAAATTGTTAATTACAAATCATTCCAAATGGTCATCGATTAGGTCGATTTGGGTTTTCGAATTCGATAAATCAGAATATATACCTACAACTACAACATGAAAATATTAAATCTGTAGTTCAATTGTTTTTTCGAAAACGAAACATCTACTAATTTCAATTCCGCCCAAATTGATCGGAATTGAAAACAAAAACTTGTGATATAAAAGAATTAACTATATATTCAGTTCAGTGGAACAATCCAAGTTTTAGGACCAGTAAATTGTGGTAGCCGTGGAAGACGATCAATAGTTATAATGTTGGTCGAAAGAATTGACTATTTAATGGACCTTATCGTGAACTTCCGAAGAGAAAACACTAAAGAGCAAAGTCAAACAGTTGATCAAAACCTATCTGATCTACTGGAATTTAGTTATATCAAATATCTTGATCATATTCTTAAAATGTGCTTATTAAATGCCAGTTAGAAAATCCTTACATAAAATCCAATTGTCATAAAATGTAACTTACCGCTGGCTGTTTGATTGTTGATCCTTTTGGATGAGTAAATATGTGTGATGCTCTCTCTCTTCTCTCTCACTTAAAATCAATGCAAGTTCAAAAGCAGCATTCAATTACACAATTTTTCCGAATTTGAGCACTTTTTAAAAACACAAGCGTTCTTCTTCTCCTTCTTCTTTTTTTTTGTATATAAATTTTAAATATTTTAATTTTGTATGTGTGTGTGTTTGTATGAGTTGCGGGAGGGGGGGGATGGATTGGATTTGCACGATTTGTCGATTTAGAATTTAGAGTAAATTTTTTTCACCGCACAAAAATCGGCAAAACAAACTGCAAGGAAACTAAAAGTAACGGTAACCAGAGAGCTCCATTAATTTGTCAACAACAACGGCAACGGCAATAACAACAACAACAACAACAACAATAACAAACGCAGGGGCAAAGGCAAAAAAAAGCACTTGCACTTTGTTGTGCGGTGATTTTGTCTGATTTTCTGCTCTGATTCTGTTTGCTGAATTCTCTTCGTCTCTGTGTGAGTGTGGGTGTGTGTGAATTTCGTTTTTTATTAATAAAATGCACAACTTCCGTTATTAATTTTGCAACGACAACAACAATTGTAGTCGCAGTGTGTGTGTGTGTTGTGTCTGTGACTTGCTGACAGCCGCTGACAACAGCAACAACAACAACAGCAAGAATTGTAGTCAGCGGGGGCCAAGCGTGGGGCGGCGCAGGCAATGCCAAATCGAACTCAGATTTCGCTCCTGTGCACGCGACTCTCTAGCCGGCTGCTGCTGCTGCTGCATTCATTCATAAAAATCAGGTTGTAAAAAAGAAGCAAAGGCAAACGCAGATTCTGATTTCATTTATTTATTTGTCACAATTTGCCGCCGCTGTTATTGTTGTCGCCGACGCCGTAGCCACAGGAGACGAATTGTCACTGATTTTAGTTTGTTTATTATTTTTAATAAATATTATTGTTTTTGCACTCGAGTCACAATTGCCTTAAGCACACACACTGGCATTCGCTTTCTTTGTTTTCAATTTGCTTTTTAATCCACGGATTGGATTTGTTTATGTTGCTCTTCTTGTTTTTGCACTCGATGCATTTTGTGTGTGTGTGTCCCAAAACCAAAACAAATCACATGAAAGACAATCGGTGATTAGCCGCACTTGAACCACGACACTTGCTGCCCGCCTGATTGCTGAAAATGTACTGAGACTGAACATGTAATAAAAATTCTTGTTTCGTCTTGCAAGCAGCGCGGTCGGTAGTCGGTCGTTCGGGTGTGCGAGTTGCGTTGCAGCCGATGGCCGCGGCGGCGGCGGTGGGTTCGATTGTGTTGTTCGGCTCGAACATGTTCGATGGGCCACCCGCACGACATTTTGGTATTTTTTAGCCCCTGGCTTAGGGCAAACACAAGCAAACAAACACAAACATACCGGCACTCATACACAGACACAGGAAAAAAGAGACGCCCCCGCCTGCTTATGGTCAAAAGTCACGAAACGAGGTGTACAAATCTGCTAATACCATCATCAGATTGGGTGCCCACGGAACAGGTTGGCTGCGTTGCAAGATATGCAACATACAAGAACTGTAACTTAGCTTTATGTACATAAATATACATATATGGTAAGATGAGTGGAACAGAAGTCTTTTTAACAGGGATGCAAACCGGCTCTGAACCGAACCGGTTTTGAGCCGAACCGAACCGCTTATTCCAGCTAATGAACCGAACCGGCTTCCTTTCAGAATTGCTGAACCGAACCGAAAACCACAAATAAAAAAGGTTCGGTTCGGTTCAGCTCTCTGACTAGTTTTAACTGGAATCGCTTTCCCCTTGCCAATGTTTTTGATTTATTTAGGAATTTTAATACTTTCCCGAAGATAATTTTTATACATTTCGTTCGACCCACTATTATAGGTAGCGTTGCCGGATTAAAATAACTTTTGAAGACTTTTCAAACTTCTGCAATTGCCCGCCTATCTCTTAATGACAGTTTTTATACCCGTTACTCGTAGAGTAAAAAGGGTATACTAAAGTCGTGCAAATGTATGTAACAGGCAGAAGGGAGCATCTCCGATATCATAAAGTATATATATTCTTGATCAGCATCAACAGCCGAGTCGATATAGCCATGTCCGTCTGTCCGTCCGTCCGTCCGTCCGTGCGTCCGTCCGTCCGTCCGTCCGTCTGTATGAACACCTAGATCTCAGAGACTAGAAGAGCTAGAGCAACCAAATTTTATACGTAAGCTAGTATTGTCTGTAGGCAGATCAAGTTTGTTTCAAATTTTGGCCACGCCCCCTCCCGCCCCCGCAATAAAAAATATTGAATAACTCCCACAATTTTTAAGATATCGAGCTCAAATTTTGCAGTGTAGTCTATGTGGCCAACATCTACAATCTCACACATTTTCAAAAGGATCGGATAATAAATGGCCGAGTTAAAAAAATGTTGCATACTTATCCGAGCTGAGCTGAGTAACGGGTATTTCGAAGTCGGGCAGGGCCGACTTTAACTTACGCTCTCGTTTTCGAATAATATGATGAATAGGGTAAGTAAGATGCATGGAACGTATTCTTTTCTAGCCGACATTCTCTCTTTTCAAAGGGCATTCCTCTAGGAACTTATAGGCGAATCCTGGGAATCCTACATAATAAGCTTTGCATATTCTTCTTAGGATTCCAAAGATGTTCAAATGGATTATAGGAAATAAATTTCAAATGTTCTAAGAGTCACATTACTACAGAAATCATAATATCTCATAATGTGCCTTTCTGAACGACTGAACCGAACCGAAACCGCGGTTCTGTTAGCGCCAAAAACCATGTAATGAACCGACCCGGCGGTTCAGAAACAGTAAGAACCACTGAACCGCACCAGAACTTATTTTCGAGTGGTTTGCATCCCTACTTTTTAACTGTTAAGATAAAACTCTTTTAAGAACATTAACGAATCTAGATGAAAATTTCGAGCAAATCTAATGTTTGGATGCCCTTATGTCCAACTAGGGACTGGGACTAAAGGTTACATTGGGTAAAGAAGAGTCTCTGAAAAGTATTCTTTGTTAAAATAGATTTCTTATATTCTTAATATTGACATATCACACAATTCTACCAAGTTTTGTCAAAATCGAATGACTATAGCAAATAGCAAACTTGTAAATTCAATTTATATTCCCTTTCTCAAAGGTTCATCCAATTAATTGCTAGATAGTATTAGTATTAGTTTCCCAAGGTTCTCAAAAATTGAACTTTTGATTAATTTCATAATGTCTTACCTTGTCTAGTCGTTACTTTAGGTTTAAAATCGGAAACTATTTGCTGGTTACTTAATCTAGAGCAGCGTTGGACTAGCCTGGCCCGCAGGAGCCGAACACATTTACACAGACTTGAGCCGAATGCAAGCCGAGGCTTAGCCCAAGAGAGCAAACAGCGTTCTGTTTGCTTGCAATCGCAGGGCAGCGGTCGATGGGGGCATGTCAGAGCTAGTTTGCGTGGCCCCTCACTTTTACCTTTTACTTTTACCTATAGACCCTGGAGACCGAAGACACAATTAATACAAATGTGTTCTTACAATTCTAGCCCGTTGTGTTTTCAGATACGAATGTCTAATGCCCCAATCGATCCTGATGTGTTATCGTATCTATCTCGGAGCTGTTCTTAGATCTAGCAGCACTGTACACAAAGTAAGTTTTCTTTCGTTAGTTCATTCTTATTTGTACAAGGTTTGTTACTATTTATACCATAATTATGACCTTTTTATACCCTTGGGTATGGGAATTTTGCCCAGAACTTGCAGCGAGTAAAAGGTAAAAATATTCATTTCCGACCCCGTAAACTTTATATATATATTCTTGATCAGGATTGAGCTTAAATCCTAAGTTTTATAGCTATTAAATTTCATCAATTATCTGCAAGCTGCTAATAAGTCGGAAGGGATCGGATTGGATGAACTTAGCATATAGCTGCTATGGGAAATATCGTGTGGAAACTGGTTCTAATGGGAAAAATTGGTTTATTTTAATGGAATCGTCCCCAAACTCCGTATTTAAACATTTGGTATGCTTTTCCATGATAGCGTTTCTGATAGATGCTATTTTTACTAAGGTGTTTCTGGATATTCCTTAGCGAAATGACCAACTTTTGAGTATATTCCATATCTACTTTTATTTGACATAGAAGCACTTTCCCAAATATCTCGAATCTAGGCATATTCCTATCCATTCTGTCTACCGCTTCAAGCTTTATCGCCTCAGTGCAGCAGGAAGTCATTAAGCTCCCCCCGGCTGTGGGCATAAATAAAGTTTTCGGGGCAACTTCTTAGCAGTTGTTTCAAGCAGCGAGAACAACTGCTAAGAATCCCCCACAAAAACCGTGCAGCAGAAGCAGAAGGTGGCAGCCGAGTGCAAACGCATCTTTATTAAACGCGACAAACAAACTGAATTTACGTGTAAAAACACTCGAAACAAAAACATCAAATTGTCGCCGACACCGCCTCGCGGCCATAAACACTTCGATGGCCCCCGGGCCCGGCCCCCGAGCCGAAAGCACGGACACGGTACCGTGCAGCAGTCGAAAACGCATGCAGCGGCTAATGTATCTAATAGATACACGACAGCATGTCAAACGCTTCCAGCCGAGCAGAAAGCGTGTGCGAGCGGGGCAGATTCCGTTCCGGAATGCCAGCAGCCTCCACCTCGTGAGTTTCTAATTAACATTGGGATTGTAGTACACATTTAATTTATATCTTATTGATGCCGGCGACATTTGTATTTATTTTTACCAGCCACCCGTCCCCGCCCCTCCCCCCTCCTCACTCTCTCGCTCCCGCTGGCTTAGTAGGGCGGACGCTGAGTGGGAATGTTATTTTTATCAAAAAATTGTGGAAATCGGAAAATATTTATACGGAATAGGTGTCGCATTTGCGACGCCGTCTTGATATAATTATTGTTGTTGTCATTTTTTATCTATACTGTAATTAAAATATTCGTGTGTTTCGTTTTAGTTGCCTCGCCTTCTCTTTGACTTGATACATTTTGTTGTGGATTTTCTAGTACAGAATTTGCTATTTCTTTCAATGCTCAACCGAAATTGTCCAATGGGTGGGTGGTGGTTTTTGGTTTATTTTTAATACACAAAAATAAAGTGTTTTTATTTATGCTTGGATCGTGCGGAATTGAATAATTTGTATAATTTCTCAAGGCCAAGTTTAATATTGATAACTTAAGTCTAGGGTTCTGTACTATTATTTAGATAATATGAATTAGATTCAGAAGTTGGTCAAACTAAGCATAGTGATTGGTATGATTCAGTGGTTGTCTTGGAAGTTGTCCAGAGATATCTGATCCTGTAAAGACATGATTTTCTGCTTGCGCAGTGGATATCGACGAGCTCGATCTTTCACGGCTTTCATGGTTTGTGGCGTTGACGTCATCCTCGAGTTCAAAATATGGCGAGAATATCTTTTCCAAGTCAAGTGCAAGACAAGTGTGTACTTCGCACCGCTTGGAAAAAAGATTCTTTTGTCACACAGTTCGGTAAAATCAAACTTTTTGACAGCGCTGCAAGCCCAAAACAAATTTTGGAGCTCTGGTTTGCGGTGGCTTAAGGCTTTTCGGCGAAGGTTTCCGTTGGATCATTGTGCTACTCTAGTGTTCGACAAATCACTTTTGCCCTAAAATCGATATAAGCCTGATGGGAATTGGTTCGTTTTTAAATCGACAGCGATCGATATAGCCCTGACCGTCAGTACGTTCGTATGAACAAACAGAAGTTAGAGATGGTAAGAAATAGAGGTTCGACATGTATGGTACTACATATGCTTCTTATACTTGCAGGCAGATCAAGGTTATTATCAATTTTTGCCACGTCAACAACTTCATATCTATGTCAGATATAAGATTTGTACCTTCTGCACATATGTAGTAACTTAATTATTTATTGGTCTGCCATAGGTAATGGTAAGGATCGAATGAACAGGAGTCGAGCAATGAGCAAAAGAATGTTCGCTGCAGCAACGCCGCCTTCAGGTGTAATTGCAGCATCGAAATTCATATGGTGCATACACTTTCGTTGGTAAAGAGCATATTACAGTCTGGCTTGACCGACTTTTTTACTTGTTTTAGATGTGTTTGTTGAACTCTCTTGGTGATTATAAGAATCAGTTGCCCAAAACCCAACAAATAACAGGGATATTCACTAGGCAGCAGGGCAAATGTTTTCATGTTAATAATATTTGTTTGAACCGAAATTTTACGTCCGAAACAGGTTCAGCTTTTATATCTAAAGAGCCGGTTCGGTTCACTGTGGATAAAAAGACGGAGATAAGGGTTCGAACCGGCTTGGTTTAAAACCGGTATGTAGCGCTGCTTTTTGAAAAAACCTTGGATGAGACCCTTAAATTCTGTTATAATGAACTTCTGTAAGTATCACCTCACGCCTAGTTTTTCAAATGTACCCCAGGTTCACGTTTGATGGCTACTTTTAGACGAGCAACGCACAGCGAAAAGAATTTTAAAATAATTATTAATGGTTAAATATAATAATCTACAAAATTCAGCAAATACGTACAATAATCATTAGAAAAGCAATATTAGAAATTCGCTTCAATCGTAGAATTTGATAAGGAACCTCCAGTAGGGATTAAAAACAGAATTCTCGAATATCTTTAAATTATATTAAGAACTAAATTTATGAAATTTGAATAGGCTAATGCTTGTCCCTAAGAGATGATACTCTGCGATTTAGAGATTCCCCCCACCAAGTGCAAAATAGAACAGGGATACTTCCGTTTTTATACTCTGTACCGAAGGTACATAGAGTATTATAAGTTTGTGCAAAAGTATGTAACATCCAGAAGGAAGCATCTCCGACCCCATAAAGTATATATATTCTTGATCAGCATCAACAGCCGAGTCGATATAGCCATGTCCGTCTGTCCGTCTGTCCGTCCGTCCGTCCGTCGGTCTGTCCGTATGAACGCACAGATCTCAGAGATGGTAAGAGTTAGAGGTTTGACGTGTATGGGACATATGCTTCTTATGTCTGCAGGCAGATCAAGTTTATTTTCAATTTTGGACACGCCCCCTCCCGCCCCCGCAATTTAGAAAAAACGTCATATCTCCCACAGTTTTGAAGATAGATGGCTTGTTCCTTCTGGACATATTTAGTTATTAGGATAACTTATCGATCCGCCAAAGGAATGAAGAAGATCGGATGAACAGTTTTCGAGCTATGATCAAAAGACAAATTTTCTTGGTACAGAGTATGTTATAGTCGGGCTTGACCGACTTTCTTTCTTGTTTTATAGTGGGTTTGTTGGAAAGCTAGGGAGTGCGGGAGCAGCTATAAAGTCGGTTTTAAGAGTCTTCAAAATATCTAATATATAAGATGTATCGTTTATCAAGCTAGGAACTTTTCGCTTAAGTATTATTTTGGTATAAGGATTCAATCAGACATTGCTTCTTCCTTATAAAATCTCAGGTCTTAAGGTCAAGCCTGGAACTGGAGACTAAATTCAGCTGAAGCTAAAGTTAACATACAACAGCAAACAGTCAGAGAATGTTAAAATCTTTTCATATTCGAATCTGGGTTAATTAGTACCGACAACTCATTTCCCATAACATTTCCCATCTTAAGTGTCCAAATCGTAATGGAGACGTCTGTTTTTGTACACATTTTAGCGCCTAATAGGGGATATCGGGAATGGATGATGAAGACGGCGATCTGTAAGCACGGCATAGGTACACAAGAGCTCACAGCGAAAGGCAAATGACATTTCATTTATCTTGGGTGCATAGTTTTGTCTCAGAGGCGGAGGCGGCCAGCATCTGTGTCACCGATGAGTTATTGGAGCCCGCAATGGACCATGTTTCGGGGTGGAGTGGGATGGGTGGGCAATACATAAAGCTTTCAGTTCCGGTGCGGCTGAGTTATCAGTGTGAAAAATAGAAACATGATTATGAAATTATCCAAGTAACATTAGAGGAGCGCGCGCGCAATGCGAAACAGAGAGAGAGCACCGAGAGGCCATTGCAAATGGGTGGCGCTTTCCACAAAGTGAAATTACCCCTCGGCATTAGATTGGACGGCAAATGCTCGTGCAAGCCGAGCGATCGGCCAACGGAGGCGCAATTAAGTTGGCGTTGGAACTGTCTGCCCTTTATTTGCCTCTTCATTTACCATACCTGCCCATCACAACCTGTCCATTGCTATGGCTGACAATAGAAATGATCGGGGTATGTGTGTCTGTATGGCTGTATGTATCTCAAAAGACGACGGCAACTCACCTTGCGGCGATCACGGCGTATGTACTACATTGTATGTACTCTCACACACACACACTCACACCGTCGCACACTCACGAACTAGAAACGAGAAAGAGAGGAAAGGCAGACAGTTTTTGGTTTTGGTTTTTTATTTGCGTTCATAAGAAGATACACGAACCATGAATTTAATTATGATTAAATTTTATTTCCAACAAACGCACGCAAATAGACACTAATAAGTGTCTTGGTGTGCGGTACGTGCGAGTGTGTGTGTGTGTGTGGTAGGTACGTGTGTGAGTGCTTATTATGTAAAATATATACAAATCTTGGGAAGCGACTGGAAAGATGTGTGTTAGATACAAATGAGTACTCGCTGGTATGTGTGTGTGTGTGTGTGTATATGAAACTACCGACGAATTAAGTGCCGCTAGCCATACAAAATGGTGTCGATCACAGGCAGTGCACTTGTGGGCAATGGGTACAGTTGTGCTTGGTCACAATTTAACCACATCTCAGGCCTAACTTGCAAACTTTTGTGACGGTGGTTAAATATGTAAACTTGTTTTGAAAAAAACTTACTAACATTTTGTACTCTTGTCAATTGAAAGACACCTTCGTGATTCTAAGCCCGCTCATCGGTCCATTTGACTTACATTTATTGACAAAATGTTAATTTGTAAATACTTGATCGTTATTGTACTGATTTCTCGCAAATGGTTGATAGTCGTATGCGTTAAGATGCAGCCATTCGAGTCCGTATTCTTAGGTCCTGAGCTCAAAACTAAAAAGAGAAAAGGAAAAACTGATAATGTTGTACGTTTTTCAGAACAAAATGTTCTTGTAACATGACTCTTTCATGAGGTGATAATAAAATAAAACAAGTCCAAAACAAATCGTTCATGAGTGACAACATGTTGTTTCTGACATAACGTGATCAAATGTTCATGAATATAGAAACGAGACAGATAAGCTAACTTCGTCTGTGCCGAAGATTTTATACCCATGCTCGCTTAAATATTTTCAAAAAATACTCTTTTTCCCATTTTCCGACCAATCGTTCGTATGGGAGCTAAATGATATAGTCATCCGATTTGGCCAAAAATTTGTAAAATTATGTAAAAACATGTGAAACAAACAAATACAAAATTGCAGTATGCTACCATTTAAAACAAAAAAGTTTTTCTAACTAAGACTGTTTTTATACTCTGTACCGAAGGTACATAGAGTATTATAAGTTTGTGCAAAAGTATGTAACATCCAGAAGGAAGCATCTCCGACCCCATAAAGTATATATATTCTTGATCAGCATCAACAGCCGAGTCGATATAGCCATGTCCGTCTGTCCGTCTGTCCGTCCGTCCGTCCGTCTGTCTGTCCGTATGAACGCACAGATCTCAGCGATGGTAAGAGATAGAGGTTTGACGTGTATGGGACATGTGCTTCTTATGTCTGCAGGCAGATTAAGTTTATTTTCAATTTTAGCCACGCCCCCTCCCGCCCCCGCAATTTAGAAAAAGCGTCATATCTCCCACAGTTTTGAAAATAGATGGCTTGTTCCTTCTGGACATATTTAGTTATTAGGATAACTTATCGATCCGCCAAAGGAATGAAGAAGATCGGATGAACGGTTTTCAAGTTATGATCAAAAGACAATTTTCTTGGTACAGAGTATGTTATAGTCGGGCTTGACCGACTTTCTTTCTTGTTAATTACCTGAAAAATTGTAATAGTATTGGGAATTGTGTATGTAATTGTATCTCTGCTGTGTAGGCATTACGATTACGGGTGAAAACCGTGAAGTTTGGCGCACTGGCATTCTGTACTAACGAATCCTCTTACTCTTCGTAGTGAGCACTTGCTACTAGACCAACCACCTGCCAAGTATTTGCCTAACGAATTTTGTATGGGAATGTCTTGAAAAACGTACCGATCAGTACGACCTTGCATTACCACTTTGCATTACCAGTCGTTAGTATGGTGATGGGTGCACACTATAACTATAGGTTACTGCTGTGATGCATTACCAGTTATTATCGAAGGATTAATGCTCAGTGATGCATTAGGAATCAAATATAATCATCAGATATCAGTGTGTGAATGTATTTGAATCGCAGGAACATAAGGATCGTAAAGCGCCAATTTCTTAAACAGTTTTCATCAAACCAAAATTTCCTGTCTGTCTGTCTACATGGAATCTACATTACCAATTTGATTGCCCCTCTGGCCTCTAATTCATGGCAAATAATTGGTCATTCCTTACGTCTAATAACAAACCATTTTACCACACTTCATTTGTGTCTAAACATTGTATGGAAATTGGAAATCGGCTGTGCTAATGTTGGCCGCTACCGTAACACATTAAAATTATTTTGTAATTCTTTTTGGCTTCAATTAGTGAGCGGTGGCCGAGCGAGCGTCCAACGGTTTGTACTTCACTCGTCAGCTCGCCAGGGTTGAATGAACCGTCCCGCGTTTGTTAATTACCCCAACAGAAACGCAGGCAAAACGGGGACCAGCGATGCTAAGAAATAATAATGATTGTTAAAATCAATCAATCATTTTGCATTTGGCCAAAAAGAAAACAGCAAGTTTAGTCTCAAAGTGCAAAACACTTACACGCTGAGTCGCCGTTTTGACGATGGAATCGCATCTCAAGGCGATGCGACACACAACAAAAAAAGAAAAAGACCAAGTGGAAGATGGAAATGGATATAATTGAGCAGAAAACGATTTTCGCAGGCCCACCCAACGGCGCTGACGTGGCGATACATTGTGCCCGGAGCAGCAGCAGCAGGAGAACAATAACTTGGTGCCGCATTAAAGTATCTGCAATCATTAAAATTGCGCACGCTGACATTGTTTTCGGAAATTTGTCGGCATTGTTTAGATTTAGGGCCAACTGTCTCCCGATTGCCCCCGTTGTAAGCTCTTACCGCATTTTCGCAGATGACATCGCTTTCCTTTGTGATCCGCATTCGAACGAGTTATGGCTGATGGCTTCTCTCGGTCGATGGGAGCGGCCGGAGGCTGCATCAAAATTTTGAACAATAATACAATGCATGATGTGCACTCCCCTAGGTTTGTGTGTGTGTGTGTGTGTGTGTGTGTATTTGGATGAGTCACAGTAGCATAATAAATTTTGCATACATGTTAGTCATTAGTTATATAGATTAAGCTTAGGCTTATTCGTAAACACAGATTTGGCTATCAACAAACTTGTCACGGGACCATGTTTTAGTGTCTAATGAAAGCAGGAATTACGGCAGCATGAATGAATGGACTGCATTGTTCCAGTTGACATTTCATGAAAAACAAAACCGTTGCTCTGCTGGAAAACATTGAATGCACCTCAATTTCACGAACTTTGGAAGGGGACTTTCTACTTTTAATCTACTTGATTTGTTAATAACATTGGTTCTCTTTTATTGTTCGGGGTTGTAAGCTCGCATTTGATAAACCATACACGTTTCAAGATAATCCTACATCACTTTCCGTATATTTGGCCAATCTGGAGATGGAGTTCTGAAAATCGGAGCATCTCTTGTCTTTTCATACCCTTGCAGAGGGAATATTAAAATTGCTCAGATGTTTGTAAAGCCTAGAAGAAAGCATCACCGACCACATAAAGTATATATATTCCTGATCAGCACGACTAGCTGTGTTGATATAGAAATGACTGTCTGTCCGTCCGTCCGTTGGTCTGTTTCTATGCTAACTCCTCCGACACTTTGAAAGCTATCTTCACCAAACTTTGCTCGAAGTCTTTTCGCACAAACACGCTGCACATTTGTGGGAACCGGCCGGATCGGTTGACTTTAGCATATGGCTGTCATAGGAACGATCGGTCGAAAAACTAGTTTTAGTGAGAAAAACAATTTTGTTTTCAATGAAAACGCCTCCAAACTTTGTATTTCTTGGTTAACTATGCTTTCCCATGATTTTATTAAGTTTGGTCAAAATCGGACATCTATATGGTATAGCTGTCATAGAAAAGTAGAGTCTGAAAACTAGTCTTAGTGGGAAAAACTTTTTTGTTTTTAATGGAAATGTCATTGAAATTGGCATTTGTTTATTTGATTTGCTTTTACACTATTCTACAAAGTTTTGTCAAAATCGGTTGACTATTTCAGTTAGCTGCAGTACGAATGTTGGGTCGATAAAGAAGTTCTAATGAGAAAAACTTTTTTGGTTTAAATGGACTCAACTCCAAATTTCTTACATGTTCGTTTGTTAGGCTTTTGCATGATTCCACAAAGTTTGGTCCAAATCGGACATCTGTATTGTATAGCTCCCATCGAAAAGTAAGGTCCGAAAAGTAGTCTTAGTTAGAAAAACGTGCTGCAGGAGCATACAAACTTCGGCCGAGCGGAAGTTAGCTTTTCCCTTTTTTTAAGATTACAATCTTTCCGAAAAAGAGATTTTCAATCCGTAGCATTCATGCCCGCTGTGGAATGGTAAGAGATAGAGGTTTGATATGTATGATGCATTTACTTTCTAACGTTCAGAAGAACATTAACACAAACTTTGGGAAGTGCAGAGTATTTTATAGTCGCTTATAAATAGCCCGACATTTTGATTTAAGTTATCCGGGATTACCTTGTTATGTGGAAAAAAAGATCCATTTGGAAAGAATATGTATAAAATATCCTTTTAATCATCCAGCAGAGCTGCAAAATCATCCAAATGATAATCACTTTTCATATCTCCCGGATATCATCCAATGGATATTTTTTAATATCCTTCGTTTTCTTTGTTAACTTGTAGAGTAAAATGGGTATACTAAAGTCGAGTACGGAGTAGGAGCAATATGAGCACAAACCCTACGAAAATAGGCCATGAACTGGTTTCTCCCTTTTTTTAGCACAAAGTTCTCATTTCAAGAACTTTTTGTATAGGCCCAAAAACTTCACATGAGCTGAAATGTTGCGTATTTGAAATGTTTTAAAACTTAATTGGGATAAGCAATTTGATTGTGTTTAAATGGCTGCTTATACTTTGCCGTGCGTTGGTGGAGTTGAGTTGAATTGTGCTCATTTGAGTAAAATTTGAAATATATGTTCCCAAAAATTTGAGAGAACATCTTGTTGTAACCGCAATGAAAATGTTGGAATAACTTCTAAACATTTTAGAATGTCGAGCAAATATTTTGCTCTCTTAGTGCTTAAAATATATATAATCTGTAAAAAAGGTATATAAAGATAGCATAATAAATGTCAGAGCTATGAAGGTTACAAAAAAGGTTGCAAAGGTCGCTGTTGGGATGGGAAACGCTATTAAACATTAACTCATCTGAATAAAAGGCAGATCCTACTTAAACTATAACAATAAACTACACAGAGAAAAAAAAAATGATATTAAAAACAAGAAAGAAAGTCGGTCAAGCCCGACTATAACATACTCTGTACCAAGAAAATTTGTCTTTTGACCATAACTCGATAACCGCTCATCCGATCTTCTTCATTTCTTTGGCGGATCGATAAGTTATCCTAATAACTAAATATGTCCAGAAGGAACAAGCCATCTATCTTCAAAACTGTGGGAGATATGACGTTTTTTCTAAATTGCGGGGGCGGGAGGGGGCGTGGCCAAAATTGAAAATAAACTTGATCTGCCTGCAGACATAAGAAGCATATGTCCCATACATGCCAAACCTCTATCTCTTACCATCTCTGAGATCTGTGCGTTCATACGGACAGACAGACAGACAGACGGACAGACGGACGGACGGACGGACGGACAGACGGACATGGCTATATCGACTCGGCTGTTGATGCTGATCAAGAATATATATACTTTATGGGGTCGGAGATGCTTCCTTCTGGATGTTACATACTTTTGCACAAACTTATAATACTCTATGTACCTACGGTACAGAGTATAATTATCCAATGAATGATTTTCAGTATCCATTTCTCTTAAATATCCTTCTGATCAACCAACGAAGCTGCAAATCTTCCAAATGACATACAAAATGATCATCATTTCGATGATTTTCAGCTCCGTTGAATGATTAAAAGGATATTTAAGTCCAAATGGATATTTTTGGAACATTATTTTCCCTGAGTACTTCCTCTTCTTAGTGTCAGCTTTTCTAGAACCAGAAAGCTTTGTCTGGAGCTCAAATTCCTAAGTGAAAGAAAAGGAGGATATCGGGCGATCTTTTTTTACTAAACAACCTTTCAGGTTTAATTAAACTAATTGAAAATCACTCTCAACTCTCGGAAAGCCTAAAGGAAGTGGAAGTACAAATAACAACTTGTACATCCGAGTGGCACGATGCACCAATAATTTTGAGCCTGGGTGCACCGGTGTGTATGTGTGTGCTTGTGTGTGTGTATTTAAGGTTGACCCAGAAACCCAATTGGAAAGCTAAAGTCAATAAAAATGCTTCGGTTGTGGCTCAGACACGCACACAGGCAAACTGGAGTTGCTGCTCAAGACAAGTGCATCTGCACCGGAGCCATCATCAATGGTCAAAAGTCAACCCACTGCGTGCACTGATTTGAATAGCAGCAGCAGGGGATGGTGGTGGTTCGTTTGGGGTGAAGGTGGAATTGGGTATCCAACAGCTGGATTGCGGCGTGGCACGTGCTGGCGCCAGCTATGCGCAGTATCAACACTGCGCACTGGAAGGACCACCAAGTGGATTCTGTTCGATGGACACGTGAAGCAAGCTTTGGGATAGGTCGCGCTCAGCAGGCTGGGGCCAAATGGCAAAAGCTTTGGTGGCGAACCCGACTATGTCAACTGGAACTGGAAACAGTGGTGGAACCCAAGTTGGGCCACCTAAAGAGTGCACTGGCCAGAGTCACAGTCAGTCAGAGTTGTTGCCGTCACCCAAATTAGTTGCCAGCGTTTTGCCATCGCATCTGTGTCTCGCATTGTGGTAGCTTCTATTGAAATTCAGGCTCCTGCTCCAGCCGCGTCCAGGTAGCCCCCCGAAATTAGCGTGGCCTGGTTACATCGCGTCTCCGTGGTGTCTGGTGACCAGTGTAAGGTGTTTTCCAAAAAAAAAAAGCAAAGAAAAGAAAAGAAAGAAATAATACGAAAGCCAAAATGTGTGAGTGAGCGGGGCGAAGGCTGCGGCTGATGTAGCCCCCAAAATGATGTGGTGATAAGTGAAGGCTGGTTACCTGGAAGCCCCAGGGAAATCATGGCCAAAGTGGCTCAGTTCTTAAAGCTGATTTGACTATTTAAAGCAAGTTAACGCGTGTTGCCCGTTTAATTATGTAAAAGCCACAGGACGCACACACACACACACACACACACACACATACGGAGGCAAAAAGGGTCAAAAGTAACTCCAAGTGTGTCGCTCATGCGTTGACGCTTCCCACGTTTGGTGGTCAAATCGAAATTTCATGCTTAATACAAATTGATTTTTTCGCATTTTCCATTTTCGCATTTGCCATTTGTTGTTGTTTTCGTCTTTGATTTTTCATTTTGCGGGCATCTTGGGGCACGGCCATGTGCCATCGACCAGAAAAGTGTTGCAATTAAAATGGAAATTGTTGTCTCTATTTTTTTGTTGTTTTTTTTGGAGCACTCAGGCGAACTCTGCCGGTTCACCATGTTATGGTTGTTGTTGCTGGTGGTGAGGCACGCGAGTGGCGTGTAGAGTTTGGTAACTGTGCCAGTGTGTGTGTAAGTACAGCAGCTGGCAAAAGTGACAAAGGAGCCCCCAGGCAGTGGTAACAGTGGAGCTTCACACACACACACACACACACCCACATGCAAAGTGTATGACATGCACTGCACGTGCTTGCCAAGCAAAGCACAGCCAAGTAATTTCAGCGTAAAAGGAGAGCCCCATCCTCCACTCACACACACACACAGGCACCAGGCACACAGGCACAGGGACAGCCTCAGTACGAAAGAAAAATCAATGATGCTGCCAAGTGGCATTCGTGTGGTGCTAAAGAGCCTAGCCATCCCGCAAAACCTCGTTAACGTTCAGCTGCCCCATAACTATTTGTATTTTGTACGTAGGCTTCCACTGTGTCGTGGGTGGGCCTTGCTGCATCCTCTTAACCTTTTATTCAGCTCTAAACGGATTCATATTATAAACATTCCAAGTATTTGGAATTACCGCCTACGAATTGACATTTTGTCGAATTCAAGGTGCAAGTGCACCCGGGATTTAAGTTGGCCTTTCACAGAGGCATCAACTGCGGACTAAGTGCTTTCAGAGAATGACCCAAAGCCGATACGGATCAACTATGATTCCAAATCAAGATTTCTTGATTGAAAAATTTAAGATTGTTTTATTTGTGAACGAATGACAACTCACTCTTTAGTATTGAACACTTTTGGAAAAGACATTTATGCCCCATAAGTGGAAAAAGTATGCTTCATGTGATTTTACACTAGAAGCAACTTCTCATGTTTCGAACATGTCACTTATCGAGCTATTCACATTGAAAACATGACGGCCTTCCAGACTATTATGCATCGAACAGTGTGAATGCTGACTTATATATCAAATCTATAAAAAAAATATTGTGATAAATGCCCTAAAAAGTAGGCTACATTTTTGTTATTTTATACACTGACTACCAAATATGTGGCTCTGATATTCTAACATTTTTAAGGGCATTTATCATTAGTTGGAACAGAAAATATTTTGTGAGGTTCTTAATAATTTAACATAAATTGAACTTCGAACCAATACTCTTTGCAGACAGTTAAGCTCCGGTTCAGATTATAATCTGAGTATTAGGTATGAGTATTATTTAGGCCATAAAACTCCTGAAGCTTTAAGACCATCATGTCTTAAAGTTGAGGTAAAAATTACCTTTAATTCTTTTAAAAATATAAATCTCCTCAGTCAGTTTTAAAGCTATCGCCACCAAACTTTAAACGAAGTGTTCTGGTACAAATACGGAACTGGCCGGATAGGATAACTATAGCATAGAGCTGTCATAGGAACGATCGCTCGAAAAACTAGTTTTAGTGAGAAAAATGCATTTGTTTTCAATGGAAACGCCTCCAAACTTTGTATTTCCTAGTTTGCTATGCTTTCCCATGATTTTACTAAGTTTGATCGAAATCGGACATCTATATAGCATAGCTGTCATAGAAAAGTGGAGTCTGAAAAGTAGTCTTAGTGAGGAAAACTTTTTTGTTTTCAATGGAAATATCCCAAAAATTGGCATTTATTTATTTGAAATGATTTAACACAATTCTACACAGTTTGGTCAAAATCGGAAGACTATAGCATATAGCTGCAGTACGAAAATTGGTCAAAAAATAAGTTCTATTGAGAAAAACTTTTTTGGTTTCAATGGAAACGCCTCCAAACTTTGTATTTCTTAGTTTGCTATACTTTTCCACTATTTTACCATGTTTGGTCGAAAACGGACATCTATATAGCATAGCTGTCATAGAAAAGTAGAGTCTGAAAAGTAGTCTTAGTGAGGAAAATTTTTTTGTTTTCAATGAAAAAGTCCTTTATACTGACTTTGATTTATGTGAAATTCTTTTACACAATTCTACAACGTTTTTTTTTCAAATCGGATGACTATAGCATATAGCTGCAGTACGAATGATCGGTCGAAAAGAAGTTCTTTTAAGAAAACCTCGTTGTTTTAAATGGAATCGACTACAAATTTCTTACATGTTCGTTTGTTGGGCTGTTAACTTTCCTCTATTTTGGTACCTTACCTTTTAGCATATGTAGTCGACATTTCAACGCAGACGACTATCGACACACAATTTCCTTAGATTAAGGAAGAAAATTTGTTTGAGTGTATTAAATTCTTAAGTTCAAAAGGCTAGGTTCATGTTAAAAGAAGCGAAGTGAACCGTTTTATCGATTTTGAAGCGGTTTTCAGAATTGGTTCTATGCAAGATCATAGCCAGTTGACTTTAGCCACTTTTTAACCACTACTTCCAATGTAACTTTTTAAAATCCCAGAGTCATTGATTTAGGTGACAAATTGAGAGAATGGCTGTCGGTACATTGTAACTGCTTTGACTGTTCCTTTGTTTTGAACATCTAAGTGGAATTTCTCTTAATTTGGTCCTACGTACCTACTTATTGTCTTTCCAACTGAATAATCGAGACAGCCATAATGCTTTCTCAACTGATTGTGTAAGTCTGTACCAAGTCTGTCTATCTTACTTAGAAACGGTTTAATGGCTGCCTAAACGTCAATTAGATTGGTTCTCTTCAAGCTAAACTATTTTGATTTGGCACTCCATTTCGATTAGACTGTGTTCTATTTCACGCACATTGTATGACATTTTTGACAATTTGCCAACTTTTGGGTAAAAGTGGCAAGAGAAATGCTGTGGCAACGCAACGGTCATCTACTGGTTAAATCTGTCCCTTGCCAAATGGGTCAAGTTTTCGCATCCAGCTACCCTTGACTGCCTGACCGCCTGACTGCACTCACTGGCGCTGCGTGGCCAAATGAAATTTCCGATACGCCATTGATATCGAAATCAAAAGTTGGTGCTGAAAAAGTGTACCATTTTGGAGTAAAAATTTGCATTTGCACTGCATCATTGCGGCAAAAAACAAACAACAATGAGAACTTGCTGCAGCAGCACCTGGTTGCCGTGCACTTTGCTTGCCACGCAAATTGCATGTAAAACCTGGAGGCCCCCCCTTTTTTTGTTCTGCCACCTCTGCCCACTTTATTAACCCCATTTTCACGAGGTGGCGAAGCCCATACATTTATGTATGCCCATTGTTTTCCTCGGCAGCGATTGCAGTCTCCTGTTAAGCTCTGCTTCCTTATTTGCCACCTCGGTGTCAGAGTTGCTGCCGTTTGGTCTGCCCCACCACGAGTGCCGCCCCCTCGGGTTTCTTTTTTTTTCTACGTTTTTGCAGCAAAGCAATTACGCCGGAACGCCCCACCATCCCTTGGAGCGGCGGCTTCGTTTGGCTTTTGTGATTCTTGTACCCAGCGACGAGACGAGACGGCGGCGGCTGCTTTTGGTGAAAAGTTTATAATTTCATTAGGCCCTACAGAAAATTGGGTTAGTGTCGCTTCTAGTTGCACTTTCCGGAGGCGAATGACAACTTGTCGTCGGTGCCCAAATAGTTTGCCAGTTGCTTGCCAAGTTTTTGTTGTGCCCCCATGAAGCTGCTGTCAGCTGCCGTGTAAGCCAAGTTGTAAGTACAGCAGGCGTCGTCTTTCCAATTACTTGGCCATAAAATCATGTTCTTTTTTTTTGAGTGAGGACAGTGGGCGAAAGTTAACAGGAAACGTGGCAAAATGTGTGTGAGTGTGCGTGTGTGTAAATTCTACAAATTTCCCTAATTCAACAGCGGCATCAAAATAGTGTCTCAAAAAAATCGTGAAATGTGATTAAGAAAATTTCATCGTTGAATGTGAATTACGTCAGTCTGCCAAATAATCAAAGTCTTCGACAAATTACAACAAACAAAAAGCCACATTAGCAGGTAAGAAATTCCACCCAAGTATAGCCAACGACCGATTATACCATTTTTATACTCAAAAAAAAAAAAAAAACTTGCATAGATTTTTATGTAAATGAACACATTTTTTCATTGTAGTAGTTGGCCAGAGCAATAAATTTCATGAAAGTACGAATTTTAAACAACAAAACTGGCCCAGCTCCGCACCGCAAACCGATTGGGTAGTGTACATCCCGGAGCTCTGGTCGCAAATTTATGCGCCTCGTTTTGGGGGGGGGGACAATAATAATTTTTAATCGATTTTACTATTTTGGCTTAGCGCTCTGCTCTCGGCTAGCTTGCTCGGCCATATTCAAATTTTATAGTCCGTATTTTGTGTTTGTCACTAAATTGGCAACTAAACTGAAGCTACTTACTCTCTTGATGGCCTGATGCTTTGTGGGCACTGGCTCCACGCAACTGTGAGATCACGATCTATTTTTGGGTCTAAAAATTATACAAAGAAGAGCAACTTGACCGATAACCAGATTTGATTCACATTTCAGTGGTTTTGTAATTGTTTTGAGAACGCAAAATAGATTGGGATGTTTCAGGGATACTGGGAGAATAGATAAGGGAAGGGCCAAGAAATAATGGTTATGCCTACCCTCAAAAAGAATAATCTCTAAGTTGAACATTTAGGATTCTTAAACGTTGCTTTAAGCTATGAAGTATATGTATTCCTGATCAGCAACAACTGCCGAGTCGATACAGCCATGTCTTTCCGTCCGTCCGTTTGCACAAACAGAGCTCAGAGTTGGTAAAGAGATAGAGCTTCGTCAAAATACTTCTTATAACAGCAAATTCTAGTTTATTTTTAATTTTGCCAAGCCCATCTACCACATTTCCCAAAATTTTTGTACTCTGTACCGAAGGTACATAGAGTATTATAAGTTTGTGCAAAAGTATGTAACATCCAGAAGTAAGCATCTGCGACCACATAAAGTATATATATTCTTGATCAGCATCAACAGCCGAGTCGATATAGCCATGTCCGTCTGTCCGTCTGTCCGTATGAACGCACAGATCTCAGAGATGGTAAGAGATAGAGGTTTGACATGTATGGGACATATGCTTCTTATGTCTGCAGGCAGATCAAGTTTATTTATTTTCAATTTTGGCCACGCCCCCTCCCGCCCCACAATTTAGAAAAAACGTCATATCTCCCACAGTTTTGAAGATAGATGGCTTGTTCCTTCTGGACATATTTAGTTATTGTGATAACTTAGCGATCCGCCAAAGAAATGAAGAAGATCGGATGAACGGTTTTCGAGTTATGATCAAAAGACAAATTTTCTTGGTACAGAGTATGTTATAGTCGGGCTTGACCGACTTTCTTTCTTGTTATAGATAGAAAGTTCGTACCTTTTGGACATATTTAGTAATCAGTATTGATTATCTATCCGCTGAAGGAATGGTAAAAATCGGATGAACAATAGTCGAGTTATAGGGAAAACAAACATTTTTTCTGGGCAGCACCGGCTGTAATGGGCAGCACTTTACACTCCCTAACACTTTATGTGATATATACAAACTTTGGATGGTACACAGTATGTTATAGTCTGACTTGATCGATTTTATTACTTGTTATATAAGGAATCTTTTTACTTTATCTTTCTACCTACAATTGAAACGATTCTTTGAAAAGCGAGTCCTGAAAATATACTGTTTAAAATTGTTGATAGTTTGTGGAAAGCGTGAATGAGATAGAGGTCAAGTATGTTAGCTGCTTGGGTACTTTGACGATTCGGTTCAATGGCAACTTACAAATTGATTTGAAATCATTTTTATAAGACTTCTACCTCAGAAATTGATTATAATCAAAAACGAACGAAATGAAATCGAACTGCTTGCAATTCCGCATCAGTGCTTGGGCAGTTTTGACCGAAATTGATAGGGCTACTATTTTGCTGAATTTGAAAAGCACATCTTTTTCTATTTCCCAAAAATGACAAGGAATCGGTTTGACTTTCGATTTACTTAGTAAATCCAATCGGAAGTGGCCGGAATAATTGCGGTTAAAAATAATGTGGAACTACATTTATATATGCTTGCCATTTGACGGGCATCCTTATCAGTACTAAGCGAAAATTATAGTTCTGACTTCAGTTTCCTTGCACCTTTATGAGATTGGGTTAATTAGGCAATTTTCTAGCAATTTATTGATTCGTCGGTCACGGTAAAGCGGTTTTTAGCAGCCGTTAAGTGTTTGTTTAAATATTTCGCATCATTTTATGTGCACAGTCATCACAGTCCGAGATGCCCGAGCTAAAATCAATCCCAAACGATGTCAGAAGTCTGTCAATCACGGATTTCTTCAATCCAAGTACGGAATTCTTGTCTTGATCCTGACTTTTGCTTGGCAGCGCTTGAATCTAAGCCATACACGGGATATGCTTTTTGATTTGCAAATCTACAAGTTCTGGTCATTAGGTGTTTGCATACCCTCGGTTGTATCTTCAATATACTTTAGCTTTCGCCCTTAAGCCAGCATTGCTATGAATTTATGGTAAGATGTGGAAGATCGATAGAAGTTTCGTACCCTCTGGACATATTTTCTATCGCAATGCGACGGGCTTTCTGCCTTTACAAGGCATTTTCGATATTCGTCCTAGTTAACTGTTTTTTTGTATATCGAATATAGGTAAGGGAGTTTTGCAAGCTGTTTTGGGAATTCTACCAAAGACCTTTACTTTAGCAAACAACAAAATTAAGTAAAGTGGCTGAAAATCTTGGAGATCTAAGCAAAAAGTACGGCGAATATTGGACTTGTTTTTGAAATCAGCTAACAAAACTGAACCAGAATTTCGCATAGAAAAAGCTGGAGCTCACAAAAAATACAATTTTGTGGTAAACTGACTTCTTAAAGATAGTCTTCTTCGTGTTAGTTTTGAAAAAACATTTGCAGGCAACCTCATTTACCATCAAAGTTGAAGTTTTTGAATGAATATTATGAGATATGCCATGTAAAAATATGAAAGTTCCCTTAGAAATAGTATGTTCACTTGAGTGGAAACTAGTTATATCTCCACTACATTGTGTGTTGAATGATTAAGATCAGTTGATGATCCAAAAATGGGATCTGATTAATGACGTTAACGAAGCCGAGTGTATATTTCTTTTGTAAAACTGGTTCCATCCATAAGGCCAAACAATTGCTTGGGGCCGGACAAGGCGGTCCCCATAAACACTTCCGTAAATACGCAAAAACCAGCACTAAATACTTGAAACAATAATCGCGGCATTATTCAATATGTGTGTGTGTGTGTGTGTGTGTGTGTGTGTTTCTCTGTATATTTGTACGAAATACGATGCGAGGTGCGAACGTCTTTTGGGTCGCGTTTAAACCAGTTTGATATTTAATTGATGGCTTACTGCGCATTGTCATTTAACGATAACTGAATTCAAATTGAGAAATGTTGATTACTTTGCCGCCTTAGGAGGAAGACAAATCTCGCAGCCAAGCTAACAATTTTTGCAGTCCAAGAAGAAGACTAAGACGAAGAGGAGTTTCAAAGAACAAAACCAGCCAAGATGCTAGCACAATGAGGCGATGATTTGGTCAGAAGATAATATAAATTAAACACAAGCCACACATGTGTGTTTGCCTGTGTATGTATGTCGCACAGGTATATGGTATGTCGTTTTCATATGTGCGAGGGAGTCAACAAATGTGCGCATCCATCTGTCGGTCTGTAAGTAATTTTAGCCCCAGAGCGCAGCGCCAACGGGTCAACGGGGCGACGTTGAGTAATCGAATTAATAATAGGTTCAAAATTACATTTGAAGTTATTTGAATAAAATTTTAATTATATTTGAAAATGTTAATTCCATAATTTGGTTCGGCTTTCCTCGAATCCCACAAATTGCAACAGTTGTTGGAAAATATTCAAATGATTTCGCCGAACTTGTCCATCCACCTCACCTTCATGATTTCCGTCAGAATGCAAATGCGACCCTGATACGTGTTTCTATATGTACTTGATGGTATTTTGTTGGATTTCGCTTGGCGCATTGTATTAAAATGTTGGCAATTGAGTGAGTCCGTTAATTATAGAGCGCGATCAATTATTCATTTGCCAGATTACCTGAGAAGAGGCGAACGCAGCGTAAAAATAAAATAAAAATTAACTTCATTTAAAATGATTCTGCGAAATTCGTTTTCATTTCGCCGCCCCGACTTCGCTGGCCATTTCTGTGGCTCATTTCAATATTTTTATTGTCTGATTGAAGTGTGACGTTTCCAGCCAGCCTGCAGCTGGTGTGGATGCTGCGGCTTTGAGCTGGACTTGGCCGGTCGGCTTTTGCCAAAGAGATTAATTGACGGTCGCGATGTGTGAGAGCTGGCGCAGGCGGTAAGAAGATTTTTCGAGGAGCATTGCGGCGCACCAAACGGGAATTGCACGCGCACCAATTTTCAGCTTAATTGTTTGGTTGCATGGCAAATTGCTCTACCTATTTATGTATTTCAGCTGAAATGCGTTCACTCTGAAATACCGAGAGCCATCAATCTTATGAAGCGGGTTTCTGCAATTGCAAAGGCAACCCAAAAGCCAACTTCCGGCATCAGTAAACCAAAACATCTCTGACCTCCCGAGAGAGTCAAATGTGCCATTTCTATCAACTGGAACTGGGAATCAAAAAACACAGGTCGATGAAATTGCAAAAATATCTTTAAGCTTCTTAGTGTCGTCTTCCTCTTCTGTCTAAACTCTCCTCACTCTCTTTCCTATCTAATAGTTAGAAAATATTTTGATTTTGTAAAATCTGCATCCATAACAAGCAAGAAAGTCGGTCAAGCCCGACTATAACATACTCTGTACCAAGAAATTTTGTCTTTTGATCATAACTCGAAAACCGTTCATCCGATCTTCTTCATTCCTTTGGCGGATCGATAAGTTATTCTAATAACTAAATATGTCCAGAAGGAACAAGCCATTTATCTTCAAAACTGTGGGAGATATGACGTTTTTTCTAAATTGCGGGGGCGGGAGGGGGCGTGGCAAAACTTGAAAATAAACTTGATCTGCCTGCAGACATAAGAAGCATATGTCCCATACACGTCAAACCTCTATCTCTTACCATCTCTGAGATCTGTGCGTTCATACGGACAGACGGACAGACGGACATGGCTATATCGACTCGGCTGTTGATGCTGATCAAGAATATATATACTTTATGGGGTCGGAGATGCTTCCTTCTGGATGTTACATACTTTTGCACAAACTTATAATACTCTATGTACCTACGGTACAGAGTATAAAAATGACTAAGAAGCCAAAAAATGGCCTACAGATTTAGGAAATTGTACCCAAAAAAGGAGCCAAGGCCTTGGTGCCCTACATTTTAGGACATACAATTCCCAAAGCTTTAAGTCCTTTATGCTCCTAAACTAAGGTAAAAATTATCTAAAATTCTTTGAAAATGTTGTGCTAAAATATGTAGTACTCTCTCCTTTTTCTATGGATTTTTTTTCATACTTTACCTTCCTATCTCTCGGACTCGAACTGAGCATCCTGGATACCGCGCATACTGAGTCGACATCTCAACACAGACGACTATCAACGTCACGCGTGGCGTTACGATAAAAAACTGTACACTCAGAAAGCAATAAGCTAGGTCGTGTAGATGACAGGGCTGTTGCTTTTTGGGAAGATGTCATGTGTTCAAATCCATGTCAAAGCATTTTTTTTAATTATTCAACTTTTGGTCATGATTTTAGAAGTTTATATTTTTCTCTGTGCACGAAGTTCGCAATTTTAATGTTAGATTTAGTTCAAAAAGGTCGCTTTTTGAGTTTATTATATTAAAGAATACAAAAACTTGTCTCTCTGAGGTGTAACGATTTCGTCTTGATCTGATTTGTACACAGAAAAAAAAGATCACGATATTTAGTATCAATCGGGTATTTTTCAGCATCGAATCGGCCTTCATCTGAAGAATACCCAGTTGATATGATCGAAAATATCACTCGTACATTTCGAACATATCAATGTGAAATGTTTCAGATCAACAATCTGATATTTGTTAATATCCCTGATATATTTTTATAGTATCAATGCAGTATTTTCACAATACCTGTACGACATGGCTGAAATATTTAATATATATTTTTATAATTTCAAAGGGGTATTAATGTGTTACCAATGGTGTATTTAATAATATCAAAGCTATATTTTAGTCAAAGATGTTTTTGAATAATAATTAGTGACTTTAGTTGGCTCGGGGTCCCGAAAAGTTGCGTTTGATCAAGCAACTTATGCATTTATATACACCAAAAAGAGCTGGTTGCCTACACAGTACTATTTCATGAATCTCCCGATTCAACCTTTAGTAGGCTTTTCGCTAATGACTGTCGCTGTTTGAATGTCTCTTCATGCGCTCACCGCTTGAAGCAGTTGGGAATTGCAATCAGCAATGATAGCAAAAACAGACAAATCGTAAGAGTTTTCGCTGTCTCGCTAGCTGCGGCAGAGACATGAACATTGTTTTTGCCTTTTTCGAGTTGGACTATAGCTGTCTCTCTTTGTTTTAAGAAACTCCATTTGTATCTTTCTGCCCTCAAATTTTCTATGTCTACTTTGATCTGAAATCACGTCACTAGGGTATTTTTCATAACACTGTGAGAATTTCGCTTATTAATATAATATTTTTAGTATCAATGTAATACTACAGCATCATATTGATATTAAATAGTAAGTCTTGGATATTTCAAAATTGATATTTTTGAAATTATATTGGAAGATCAACTCGATATTTGATCTTATTTTTTTCTGTGTATGATCTTCTTTCATAGGGGATTGGCAATGGTCTTATGTGGTTGTCTATGGAGTAAAGAAAAACAGTTTCTTCCTTTTTAATTACACCTCGTATTGAAATCGCAGGATTGTGGGTTAAAAAACTGGTCAGAATCCACTTGGCGTAAATAGTCTATTAGGAAAATGGTCCTAGACTAAAGGCTTAGAAGAACCTAAAATATGTTGCCTAATTTTGTACGTTCTATTGCACTTTTTAGCAGTTTAGGTAAAAAATTACTAATATATTTCCATTATAGTCCATATATGGTTACATTTTAGGATCAGCATCAACTGCCGAGGCGTTATAGCCATGTCCGTCAGTATGAACAAACAGATCTTAGAGTGCGACATGTATGGGACATATGCTTCTTATACTAGCAGGCAGATCAAGTTTATTTTTAGAATTTATTGGATGCATAGATCCAACGGAAAGTTTGAAAATTGTAATTTTTTTTGATTTGTTAAAAAAATGCCAAGAAAACTAAAGTCTAGTTTGTCACGAGCCTCAAGAAGAGCAAGACAAACTAGTAAAATAAGAAGTCAAGACACTTCCTTGCAAGCGGAGCGAAAAGGTGCTGAAACATTGGTGCAGGCGAGCAATCGACGGCAGCAGTATGCTGCTGATCACATGTCATTCCAGTGTTTCCTGAGCCTACGTTACAATTGCAAACACAACTTGCTGAACAAGTAAAGAAATGTATACATCTAAAGATGTACAGCTCCTGCCAAGGCAGTCCTTTTTTATACCCAAGGTACACAGAGTATAATTCGCTTGTGTATGTAACAGCAGGATTCATTAGTGTCGTGTCAAACAAGCTTCAGCATGGAATTAAAAAATTTAAATTTTATATTATAGTTTGCCCCGGCCACCGCCATCTCCTTGCACTACAAACAAACTATTCTCTATGTTCCTGTCCGCCAAGTACAATATGACGTTCTCTCTCGCTCTCGCTCTCTCTTTACATATTTGCCGAGCATATTTGCATGCGAGCTCTTGTTATAAATCAGGCAGGACCTCGGCTTGGCTGTTGTTGGATCCGGCACCCGCAATCATCGCTGTCAAGTGTGCGCAAACAAAGCAACTGGGAAAGTGCCACTAATTACAATTCCCACACACTCTCAGTGTTGGTTTCTTTCGTTTTTGCACATCTGCTGGGTGGGTGCTAACTTGTTGACCGGCTACTGCCGGTGATTCTGCCTTGACTGAGGACCTTATGCAGCCTTGCAGCTGTAAGGATGTTTGCATAAGATATGCCACGGAAGATGGTCAGCCAATATAAGTTGGATATCGGATTTCTGTTCTCTGCTTTTTGACCTTTTCGAAATCGATTGAATTTAATTGACATTGTGGCTCTGGGCCTGTAAATTGATGTCTAGTCTCCTGGCTCGATGATTTCATTTGCTACCTGCGTAGGCCAGTGTGTCCAGGCAATGAAACAACACAAGGGAACACGAATATCGAATGTGGTCGCAGCAGCGTAGGACAACGTGAATTGTCCCATTCACACGCACAGGGGCAGACGATACGGCAGGCAGGCCGTGGAGGTGGGGGCGCGAGGTTGCTCAATTTTCACCTGCGCCGGTGGTCAACGTCATCGCCGAATTTGGTCGCACCAAAAGGCGGACAGGTGGAAAGCGTCACCAGGTCAGCTGAAAGTGCGGATGCAGCCCAGCGAAGCGTCCAATTTGAAGCCATTTACATGGCTCGCCCAATTAATTTGTAGTTGCAGTGGCAGCCATTTCAGGGCAATTAACCTTGCCCAAGAGAAAATCTGTGGGCGGATGAGTTAAAGTGGTTTAGTTTGATTGTCAACAAAACCGCTGCAAAAGATACATTTTTGCTTTCCAAATTTCCTGCCATTCGCCACACATTCATCAAAAGCACTTCCACATTATGCAAATCGCCGCCTGCACTTTCCCAAAAAGCAAAAGAAACGCCAAGCACCTCACTTGGCCCTAAATCATCTCAGCCGCCTGCCTGCCTTCCCCGGAATATCCAACGGAAAAGACGCAACTTTGCCATTGTTTGTTTTGCCTTTGGCGCAATTGTTGTCGGTGTTTGGCCTCCACCATAATTCTTCTAATTATATGATCTATTACGCCAGACACACACACACACACACACGCACACGCACACACGCATCTGCATTGAGACACATTTTCCTCGCACACTTGTAACACATTTTAGCATATTTTATTAATTTAAATAATTCACTCGGCCGATGCGAGCGCCGCGATAAGCAGATCCCCCGCCCAAATTGAAGAAAATACGCGTTTGCTCAACGATCAGTGACGACTTTCCTCGAAGAATACCCAGCGAAGCGTCGAAGCGACCGCATCCACCTCCGTTTATTTGTCCAAGTCGCTAATTAAATTCAGTGGAAAACAGACGCATTTACCACGGCCGACGGGTTCTATCAAAATTTAAGTTTAAATAATTTATTTTACATTTACTACAAGTCCGTAATTTGTTTATTATTTACGTGTGCGCTTGTGTGTGCACCCAACCCCCAGTTCCCGATGGGCCCCTCCAGTCGAATGAATGGACATTCATCTATGGCCAGTCTGTCTGCCATTGGTTGGATGTATGACTTGGCTTGGGTCAATTGTGCTGATGGATTTGTCGGCAGGCTGTTCACGACAGCAGCAGCACATGAGTAATGGGTGTTTAAGTGACGACTACGCCCAGTGACATTCAAATGACGGGAAGCCGTCAGAGCCGAGAAAAGGAGAGAAGGGAATCAAATTGAATGAATATTCATTAAAGATGGCAGTGTTTTTCACCTGGTCAGTGATACAGTTGAAACGACAAACAGTTGTAACAACATTTTGATAACAAACCATTTCTAAACTAGCGAAAATAAGTTGAGAGTTTGATGCTTTGCAAGTTTGATGCTCAGCCTCTACTTTTTTTTGATGCTTTACCCGAATCTAAAGAGTATCACCTCAAGGATGCAAGCCTCATTGACGAATCCAAATAGTAGTCGGAAGAGGCATTGTCTGGGTTATATACGGCAGGTGGGGTAGGACTTTCCAGGTATGTTTTAACCTGACGCGAGAGTTGTCAAGCTAAAAACAAGCAATATAGTCGGTCAAGCCCGACTTTAACATACTCTGTACCTCCCAAAGCTTCTACATATTTACCACTCAGAGTGGTAAGGTGTGATAAGTGCTGCCCATCGCTGTTCCAGCCCGAGCTGTTCATCATAAATGTTTGATTTTCCCATAACTCGACTTTCGTTGATCCGATCTTCAACATTCCTTCGATGGATCGATAAATAATACTGATTACTAGAAATGTCCAGAAGGTACGAACCTTTTATCTATAAAACTGTGGGAGATATGACACTTTTCTTAAATTGCGGGGGCGGCAGGGGGCGTGGCAAAAATTAAAAATATTTTTAATCTGCCTGCAAGTGTAAGAAGTTATTGTCTCATATAGTACAAGTTGAACCTCTATCTCATAGCATCTTTGAGAACTGTGCCTTCAAATGGACAGACATGGCTATATCGACTCGGCTGTTGATGCTGATCAAGAATATATTTACTTTATGGAGTCGAAGATGCTTCCTTCTGGTTGTTACATACTTCTGCACAAACTTATTATACTCTGTATACCTTTGGTACAGAGTATACAAATCACCTTGTAGTGCCTTTGCTCATATTCTGTCCTTTCAAGGTTCAAGATAGCGCAAAATTTGCGTTCCAATCGTATGGAAACTACCTGGTGAATTTACGTATAAGTAGTTTCGGCCACCCATCTATAGGCTTTTGCAGTTTTCATTGGTAAATGTTTATTTGACGATAATAGGGCGAGATCGCCGCTCACGTTAGCCAGCAGCTTTGCGGATGCATCGCTCTGTTACCAAGGGTTACCAACGGGGAGGTGTGAGTCGACTTGGGACGCAGTAAGTCGGGAACACTTTCTGTCCGCCTTATTCAACCGGTCAGAAGCTTTAGCTCACTACTTAAGTCCCCAAAACCACAGTAGAGTTCCTGCCTTCCAAAGAAACCATCTACAGGTATCTATAACACTCACTTAAGTTGTTTGAAAAAAGATTTAGTTTCCTAACGATTCTATGCAAACTTCTTTACAAAACTGTTGTAAAAAAGGTTACGTTCAAAAATTGATGAAGCGTTCACCGAACTGAACCAATTGAAACTTAGGACTAGAGCCGAGACCGGAAACATAAGAAGGATTTCAGGAGGACCAACATTATTGGAACCAAACAGACCCAAACATTGAACCCGTTCCATTAAAGTTCTTAGTTTATATTTCATTTCCATAGATCATTTACTTTCCTGCTTAGATGTTATCCCTGCTACTTGTCTTATCCCTAAAACTCTACCCATTTCACATCTCTCTCTTTACCTCAAATGAAAAATCATAAGCAAATTCATAAATTTGTCAATTTTTCATAGCCAAAGCAACCGAAACCAAAATGTTTGACAACCTAAATGACAACGCTTGTCAAAATCAGACAACTCAAACTAATCATTCCAATTCCGATTCGTGCGACCGACCCCAGTCAGAGTCACAGTCGCCGGTCGCCACTCGGCAGTCGGCAGATCGGCACAGAGAACAGCGCGTGCCAAACACTGAAACTGAAATGTGGACGAGTATCTTTTTTTCCTCCTCCTTCCCCATTACCCCGGCGCTTGTAGCGATGACGTAGCATTTGTTGACTTCTTGTGCGCCATGTTTAGCAATATTTTGACAAATTTGTCTAGCAGCAGCCATGTAACTCGGCTGGGCTTATCGGACATCGACACATCGTCATCGCGGGACAATTCTCGCTTGGAGTGTGTGCACTTACTATTTTATCACTTGGCCTTTCACCCGAGACCCACCGACCATTTTACGACTTTGACAACGGGCCGGCCACAAACCAACTTGCGCCTGGGTCTGGGCCATACTAAAATCGAGCGCAATAAAATTCTCTAATTGTTTTCGCCAAAGCAAACAATTGAGATTGAGCCTGTGCCTTGGGTCGAGGCTAATTGATTCACACTTTCTTTTTGGCTGTAAAACAAGATGTATTCTTGACGAGTTGTAAATACACTCGGCGAAAAAGTTGTGTGATGGGTGCTGGACTGTAACAATATCTTCAATAGTCTGCTTGTGCCATCTAAAGATACAAATTTAGTATTTTTTAGAGGAACCATCAAAAAATCCACATAATATGGAATCTGGAACAGCTCAGACAGTTGTTCCTTATTTATACCTTATACCGAGTATAAATATCTTTGGGTCAAGTCTAAGCCTGGATTGACTTTAGACTAGTTAAATAGTTAGAACACTTAGAGTCTAGACCTTTTTCAAAATCAATCATAGAACGTTGTACATAACATATTAAACACTACAGAGGAGACTGGTCGACTGTACAGCTGTTTCTAGAGAAAACATCCTAGTTAAGTCTTCGCTTATCTTTGAGTCAACGCAGGCTCATCTCATGCAGGAATTGCTATGACTGTTTGGGAATTTCAGGGCAGCACAAGAGCAAAAACCGAAGCCAAAAGGCAAAGCCAATGTATTTCCGTCTCAAAACAACACACTGTTTCATTCACATTTTGAAGGTAGCGCTTGGGACGTGATTGATTTTAAAATATGGGATATAAAGACCAGATTTTGATATCCTATGATAGCATTTGAAACGGGACATGACTCAGTTTTCAATCTTAGGATTAGTCCATACAATTTTTTAATAAATTTCGATTTCTTCTTAAAGTGTTTAATGTTAAGGGTGACCTTTAGGGTTGGGAATAAGGTCTAGGGTTAGGTATAGGGTTAGGGATAGGGTTAGGTATAGGGCTAGGTATAGGGTTAGGTATAGGGTTAGGTCTAGGGTTAAGTATAGGGTTAGGTATAGGGTTAGGTATAGGGTTTGGGCTATTTTTTGTTTTATGGTCAGGTCTAGGATGTGGTCTAGGGCTAGCTGTAGCGTAAGCTCTTTAGTTAGTTCTAGGGTTTGGTGTAGGGTCTCTTCCCGGATAAGCCCTAGGGTTAGTTATATAATTAGTCGTAGGGTAGCTTAGTGGGAAATTTGCACCCTCCGCAACTTAAACATGAGACTTCTCTTCCTAATATATACTTGGTTCAACGCCTCTGTAGAAAGCTACAGCTTTAGTTATCGTCGAAATGTTGTGCAGAATGTACCATACCTTCTAGGTCTAAGCTTAAGTCTTGACCTCTGGATCGCAGCAGCCCGTTTTGATTCAATTTGGAGGACCTCGCTTAAAGAACACTTTGGTAATAGTTTTAGAACTTTATGGGCTTACGCAAAGATCATTTTGAATTTATTTAAGGTACTCGAATTGTGTTTCAAGCAGGTTTTAGGGTGGACTTTAGAAATAGTATATATTGTACTTATTATAAGTCGGGATTTGCAAGGTGAAGCAAACTTAATGAAGCTATCTTATTGGGCGAAAAATCCAGTGGAAAATTATTAGAACTATTTACATGAGAACCAGATTTTCTCGATTCCTAATTAAGCTTTGACCGTCTGTCCGTCAGTGAACAATGAACCAACAGAACTCAGTGATGCTTGGAGATAGAGGTTCGACATGTATGGGATATAAACTTCCTTTATTTTGTTTATCGATTCTCCAAGGGAATGATAAAGATCGACCCAAGGGTAACCGAGTTTTAAGCAAAGCAGCACTTCACACATCTCAACACAAACTTTGAGATTCATTATAAGTCGATCTCGACCGACTTTCTTACTTGTTTCTGCGTAATAATGCCTACTTCTCATACTGTTGACACCTTTGTCTACTTGTTTAAAGCACAATACTAGATTTTTTCCAGAGTGTAAAACTAGATTCGTTTAATGTTGTTTTCTCAGTCCAGTCCGAGATTAACAACTGACGATACTGTGAAGTGTAAGTGCACTGATTAAATCTTTACTACGCGCCAGCAGTGACATCTAATTCCATTTCACTCCATTCCCCTCCGAAACTGAACCAAACTAATTGGCCCAATTCAGAAATAATCAAAACCTTCAGTAAATGTCCATTTATGACAGGTCTAGTTGTGCACTTTGTAAGTGCCTAATTACCAGGGATCGCCGCTTGTCTATTGTGCCTTCTTTTCAGCTGATGTGGATGTTGATGATGATGGTGGTGATGAGGCAAATACAAACCGAACGACGCGTCGTGTGGGGAGCGAGCGTCGACAAGTGGAGTTAGCAGTTAGATGAGTGGATAATGATGTTGTCTTGTCAAAACATCCACGTCATGTTGACGGCTGTCAAGTGAGGATCACGACACTGGCGCTACAGCCACTTGTCTTCTATTGTTTGGGGCGGCATCCATTCACCAGGAGTTCGGGTTCACCCCTAACCGCACGACACGCTCTGTGGCAGGATTAGATGCATTTCATTTAAGCGTCAAGTGTGGGGGGCTTATGACGACACAGCCACGCGGCGGATTGATCATTTGAGACTTACCGCTGTTGCCAGCCACCACGAACAAACAGTGGCTAACGGTAGCTGTTGACTTTTGGCACCCGACACGAGAGCGGGAATTGGTTGCAACCAACCAAAAAAAAAAAAAAAAAAACCCGCGGGAGTTACACATTGTTCGAGATTGTGACACGTCGTGTTTGACACGTCAGGGAATGGGCTTGTTATGTAACTGAAATAGGCAAACGTTTAAGGGCTGTTCTGGGCTTTGTTTTAACAATGCTTTCGGATTTTTCGTACGTAGAGGGATTGTAGCCTTTTTAAGTTAAAATGTGATTCATTTTAGTTGGCTAACTCAATTGAAGATTAAGCAATTACTTTGCTTCGATCTTCTCACTGAGCAATACAAAACCAGTTAAAACAACGTCAGAGGTCCGGGAATTCAAAAGCATAGTACGTTTTAGATTTGGTTCGCGAACCGATTCCTTGACATAGGGAACCAAAGGTTAAGGTTCCAAGAAACATTTGTTGAAACATTTATGCCCTTATTTATAAATCAAAGTATTAGATATGACCATATTTATAATTTTAATCATTCATTCCATTCCAAAGGCCACTGTATACAGTGGCGCAAATGCTCATTATTACGTCCATTATTAATGCATTACCGCTCGTCTGTATGCATTCAATAACCCAATACAACCTGCCTTACTTTCTTAAGAAATGGCCAAATTTTCCGCACGGTACATGAGTTTATTGAATTTTGTAATGCAGAAAGTAATGACGTGCCGAAGTTTCTTTCGGGTCCCCATTACACAAGCGTATTCTTTTACCATATTGTAATGCAGAAATTCTCGAGCCATTACAAATGCGCTGAAAAAAAATCGCGTAGGTAATGAATTACATTGTGGCTCGTAAGTAATGCATTATTTCGACCGATCACATTCAGCCCAGCGCCACTGGGACCTTCCAAAGTGCTTCAGCCGGTGATGCCCAGCATAAATACCCATAACTCGACAATTGTTCATCCGAACTTTAACATTTCTTCGGCGGTTCAATAAATAATACTAATAACTAATTGTATCCAGAAGGTACTATCTATAAAATTGTGGGAGATTTGACGTTTTTCTTAAATTGCGGGGGCGTGGCGAAAGTTGAAAATAGCCACGGTCTGCCTGCAAGTATAGGAAGTTTTTGTCCCATTCAAGTCAAACCTCTATCTCTTATCATATCTGAGATCTGTGCGTTCACCTACTTGCTTACTGGTTTTTTGTGTCGATTTTGCAATTATGTAGCTTTGAAATTCTCAAACAGTCTTAGCAATGCCGGCATGAGAAGCTGAAGTTGCAAAAAAACAACAAATTACCTTAAGCTGAACAAAAATTGCTGGTTTAAGAAACAAAAAGGTTGTTAAGTAAGTCACTTGGGGCTCTTGTGGGGAAACTTATTTTGGGGTAACATCAAGTTTGAATATAGAGCTCCATTTTCGGATCGAATATCGCGCTTAGTTTAATCTCGAGAGAAACTTGCTCTAAGTCGATTTAAAGTTCAAATCAAGTTCTTTAATTAATATCGGGAGTGCTTGATTGTCTGAAGGATTAAAATATGTACGAATAACAAGCAAATCAATCGAATCAATCCCTTATGTTGTTGAATTAAGCCTTCATCGAGCTAAGATCAAGCTCTCCAGAGATAAGGAAGAGATTAAGACAAGAATTGAGAGGGATTAGAAAATCCCTACTAATGGCAGAGTAGAATGGTTCTTAAGTTAAGAACTTTTCGTACTTCCAGTTGGTAGAAAATTCTAAGAAAATCGAGTCCTTAATTTAGGATATTATAAATAAAGGTTGGGACTCGAAAAGGCTCTAGTAGGGCATAGTATGACCTGTAGACTGACAAGCGTAGTGGGCGGAATGTGCGATTAAACCTGGAGGGAACAGTAAAATTTATAGAAGAGAGCAGCGAATGTGAATCAACTAATCCAAGAAGAAGTTACACCATTTCATATGCTGTGGTGATGCAAAGATTGAAGATCCGATTCATTTATTCACTTAAGCTGGATTCCCCAAAATGAGGGGATATAAAATGTGTAAGTCCTTGATAGCAGTAATCTTGGCTAGCTTGAGACCTCAAAGAATAAGAACCAATTGGAAATAGCCTTGGAACTTTACGAAAGTTTTTGACAAAGTCAATTCAAGCCTGAAGTGCACTGCCATTACTTCAACCAGTCTCGGCCCTTTCCATTCAGTTTAAGCTAGTGCACTTGATTGATTACCAAAGGTCCACATATTTGGTTTTTGGTCATCCCCACACAAAATGTCAGAAACAATCATAATGTTAATTAAAATCCAAATAACAAAAACTGAATTGGTGAGGCAATTAAACCTGAGTAATTCCAAATAATTCAGTCGGCAATAACTAAACACAATCATAACTGAGCATAATTACAGGGGATGGGGCGCAGTTCCCCTGACTAGGTTAGAGGTTCAAACAAAACAAAATGTTTGCGTTTCTACAATAAAAATGCTTTATATAATTTTCCCATAGCCTGGCTCAATGCACGGAACGAATCTTTATTTATGGCATAATGATCGCTGGGGCTCCCAAGTCGAAGACCAAGTAGCCGCCATATCTCTAAGAGAGTATGCAGAGAAGGAAAGCGGCTGGGTCCCCCCCTATGCCCGTCTCATCGCTTTACGATCAATGTTCAATGTTCAATGCAGATGTGTGTGTGTGTGTGTGTCGGAGTTGGGCATCATCTGGCCCTGGCCCTGGCCCAGCTCTCGATAATTCTTTATTATTTCTCTAAAACTTCACCTTTAATTAAACACGAAACGAAATTATAAAATTGTACCTGCTTTAGCCGCCGCTGCCGGAGTCGCGGTCGTTCCAACTGCCCACGGGGGAATTTCTACCTGGACGGCAGCGCACGCAGCGACGTCTGTGCGCCCCGGTTTCTCTTGTGTGTGTCCCCAAATTCGATCAATTTAGATACAAACACCCATTTATGCATCAGTACCTTTTATTAAACTACGCTCTAAATAAGCATGTGTGAGTGTAAGAGTGTGCGTGTGTGTGTGTGTGTGTGTGTGGGTCTCAGCGATCGCCTTAATAAGCCCGTTAATGGAATATTAGGCAAAGAGTTTCATTTGCCCGCCGCGTACGCATTTCAAGTCGCTGCCTCTTGGCGACACACTGAGACACAAGACAAGAGACATAAGGGACAAAAACCAGGGCCAAAAGCCGGGTTCAAATTATCGACTGCTGAGCGGCCGATGCCGATGCTGCCGATGCTGTCGCTGGTGTTTGCTCTTACTGTTCTCTTTGCACAGTTTTTAGAGCCCAGCTTGGGCATCACCATCACACGATCGGAAGATTTTTAGTGCTGGAATGCAATAAAAATTTTTATTTTTGTTTTGTTCGATTTGTACAAGTTTTATAGTTTGTCTGGTTATTGTGTGTTGTGTAGGAGAGAAGCATACCCACATGCGAGTACGTACAGACGACAGGCATACACATACAGAATCCAAGCTTGGCTGAATCTTCTTTTTAGATTTTTTTTTCTTTTTGTTTGGGAATTTGTTAGAACAATATGGGTAATTTTTATAGCCATAAGACTTTCAAAGCTGCTTACATTCTTTCAAAGTACAGTTTGAGTTCAGTTCTCTGGGTTTTTGCTAACGGCAACGGAAGCAGAGCAGTTGCCAGTGGCAGCTGCTAGAATAGTTGTCTGCATAGCAGCTGTTCGGCTGGAAATGGACAGAGAAAAGCTTTCTAAAGCTTTTTTTCAGTTACATAGTTTTCTGCTCGTACGCTCTAACTCTCTGCTGCTGCTGCCGATCCATAATACAATTATTACAGGTATTACAGGCAATCGGATTTTTATACACAATCAGCTTTTGCTTTTGCACCATGACCCTGCAACAGCTTAAAGCATTTTACGGTCTACATTTACATGAAATGATCTTTAAACATTGAAACATATAGATCGACTTAAATACAGATTTCATACATTTTTCTGTATGTTATGTATTGTTTTTCTTAATCAAATCCGAAAGCTGCTACAAAATCATCCTTCATACCAGGTACACAGGTTATAAGCAGCTGCTAACAGTTCAGCAATCAAAATGTTGGCCTTATTCATATTAAAAGTCTAAATGTAATCTTTAAGTTAAGGTTGAAGGGAATTCGGCAAGAATTTCTAGGGTTTTTGGGCCCACATTTTTGTAATTTTGTGTCTGAAGATGGGGCTTTTTGAGCTGCACCTTACAAACGTTTTGTAGGCCATATCTAGAGCAACATCTTTGCTGAAAACCTTAAACCAGTATTCCCAATATCCTAATACCATACATTTTCAAGGAACCGACCTCTTCTTGATAGATATAGCTCATAATCTTGATCTTACTTGACTGAAGATTGAGGTATCAAATAGCTTGGTAAATTAGAAGCGTTCTCCTTAACAAAACAAGAAAGAAAGTCGGTCTAGCCCAAGTATAACATACTCTGTACCAACGAAATTATAAGCTCAGCATACATTTTGAAGCTGTAGTAGCAGCTGAAAGCAGCGCTGCAGCAGCGAACTGTCTTTTGATCATAACTCGACAAACGCTCATCCGATCATCATCATTCCTTTGGCGAATCAATAAGTAATTCTGATAACTAAATAAGTTTAGAAGTTTCGAACCATTTACCTTTAAAATTGTGGGAGATATGAGGTTTTTTGCAAATTGCGGGGGCGGGTGGGGGCGTGGCCAAAATTTAAAATAAACAAAATCTGCCTTTAGGTAGGTAGGTAGTTCCGGCTGACCCCAGATGGGGTCACACATAGACCTTAGGGTCCTTAATGAGGCCGGGTGATTATTTGGGTACGTTTGTCTTAGAAGTCCAGGAGGATTCTTGTCGTTTTGGCAAATGCCAATAACTGTTTTGGGGGTCTCTTGGCCGCTTCCTCCAAAGAAGAGAACCGTGGGGTGTGCAGAATTTGTAATCTTGTCGTGGTAATTGCTGGGCAGCTGCAAATTAGATGTTCTAGAGTTTCTGCGACTCCAGGTTCCATACATTTCCTGCAGGTGTCCTCTGTTGTTATGCCTAGCTTTATCGCATGAGCGGCTGCTAGGCAGTGTCCCGTTAGTATGCCAATGAGCAGTCTACAGTCTCTTCTCTGGAGCTGTAGCAGATAAATCTGCCTTTAAGTATAAGAAGTTATTGTCCCATACACCTCAAAACTCTATCTTTTACCATCTCTGAGATCTTTGCGTTCATACGGACAGACAGACGGACATGGCTATATCGACTCGGCTGTTGATGCTGATCAAGAATATATAGACTTTATGGGGTCGCAGTTGCTTCCATCTGGCTGTTAGATACTTTTGCACAAACTTATAATACTCTATGTACCTGCGGTACAGAGAAAAAATAGATACAGGAGAGTCGAAATGTACAGGACATAAACTTCTGAAACCTGCAGTCAATACAAGTTTAATTTCCTAACTCCATCGTAACAAACAAAGGCCCTCTATCCCTGGCTGTTATCTTTTAGAAATGTTGAGCAATTACTATTATTTATCGATCCGCTTAATAATTCGTAAAGATCGAATGAGCGCTAGCCAAGTTATAAGAAAAACAAGCTATTGAGTGATAAAATATGTTCAAACTTTTGGTAAAGAGGTAGAGAGTAAATATTCTACTCGGGCTTGACTCAAAATATTCCAAACTCTGCTAAACCTTTATGTTTAGTAGTAGGGAAAAAAGAATACTTTGAAGTTGAAACTATGAACAAAAAAATATAAAAACTTTTACACAAACGTTCACCTTGAATAGCTATTGGCCCCAGTTGAAAAGTCAGCATATTTTCAGGTATCGATCAGCAAAGGGTCTCTAATCATATCATCTAATTATATCATATCATATTAATATCAGCGAAACTGTTTAGAAGGGATGCTAAAAAAGTGTTGAATCAAGATTCAGAGCCAATCTCAAATAGTATTAAGGATGTCAAAATTAGATTTTATGTGTGGGTAAATAGTATGGAATTAGTTTGAAATTGCTCCAAAGTGAATCAGAGCCATGTTTCAGAAATTATTTTAACACGCAACTTGAATAAAAAGGTCTAAAAGTATTCTAACTTTCCACTGTAAGTTGGATGTTTGTAATTCCCAACCAGTTTAAAACTATTGAATATTCGTAAACCCTTTAAAAGGCTGCCCAAATCTGTTTCAAAATTGTCTATATATGGATAACATTTCGGAATTCGGTGATAGCTAAAAATCTTTGAGAAAGTAAATTATAAAGTAAATTGGGTGAATGTGTCGCCACATAAAAAGTATAAATCTAAATAGTTTTTATATTCGATTTGCATTGGGGGAAGACAAAAATAGATTCAACTCAAGCACCTTCACAGAGAATAGCGCAGAGCGGGGCAGATCCCGACTACTTAAAATATCTAAGGGCTGGCGCTGTTACTCCAGCATCAATAAAATGTCGCCGTGGCGTAATTTCAGGCCCCCATCCCCAAAAGCTAACTATGCGCGGTTCAGAAGCCGAAATACGAGCAATGTGAGTGTGTCTGTGTGTGCGTCTGACATGAACAACTAAAAATAATACAAATACAAAGCGATAAATCTTGTTGTAGGTGAAAGAAAGCCCAAAAAGAAAGACCTGGAAATGGTGAAATGCTAGAGCTCGAAGTGGATGCTGCGTCCCCTTACAGCGACGGCGGCGGCAGCGGCGGCGGCTATTCTCCAAAGTACTTTCCTCTAATGGCAGTCACACATATTACCATTACCTATATAGTATCCATATCTATTGTTAATGCCTCTGCCCGTGTGCGTCGCCTATGTATCACAAGCTGTACAAATTAATGAAGAAAGGGGAGAGCCACGGAGACGATTTTTGTGTTTTGAATCGCTTTTGAATAAATTTAGTCACAGATCTTTGGGGTCGGTCGTTGTCTTCGTTTTTGGTAATAACATTTGTCTAGTTGGTCGCCTGCATTTGTGTGAGTGCCGGTGAGATCCTCCTTCACGATAGAGATGGAAAGAAAGCATCTCTTGTTCATTATTGCTTGCGCTGGGAGGGGGGAGGGGAAAGGTATAATTTTCCTTGTAATAATTTCCCAGCCCGTCCAGCGGGCAAGGTAATAAAAAAAAACGCACCGCTGTCACATGTTGGCTTGAGCGGTAAACCGCTCGATCAACTTATGTTAATTCGAATTTAGTGCGCGAGGAGAGTATACCAAAAAAAAACAAAATAGATATTTATTTCAACGACAAAGTCGAAGAAACTGAATAGAAAACATAGAGACTAACATTTTTGTTTAATAGCAAAAACCTTGAATTAGATATGTAGATGCAAACGTGGGGTAGGGGGACAGATGTTAACTCTTTCATTGTTTGAACTGTACTTTTTTATATGCTTACTATAGCTATCCACGTATAATCATCTCCAGACATGGCCAGGAAGTTAAATTCGATCATTTTTTTCCAACATTCAAGACTAGAATGACCCTTTTTAGCGAATCTGTACTTGAAATTCCCAACTGGTTCAAGACTTTTCTTAAGGGGTGTTGTGAGATTTCTGTCCCAAAGTAAAAGCATCTTGGCCTTTGGCATATTTATAAACCTAGGCTGTTTCAGGCTTCTTTGATTCAATCAGCAACCTCTTTTCATACACAAACTCGAAATAGAACACTTTGAGCTTGCTTAACATTCTCTTATTTTGATTCAAGAATGTATTGGGTTGGAGCCAAGAGTATTTTAAACGATTACAGCCTTTAAGAGTAATCAAAACGCAATCAAAACAGTTCGAAATGTACTTCATCAGGCCTGTTCCGAAATCCGAACGTTTTCAAAACGGAAAAATGAAAAGAAAACGAACGTTTTACTATTTTCTGTTTCCGAACTGAGTGACTTAAGTTATTTTTCTAACCGAACCCTTTTCGAAAAAGATGAGCTCCGGTTCCAAGGGTAAAGTTTGAGAAGTCACAAGATAAGTGGTTTAAGGATAAAATCCAAGATATCCGAACTGAAAAGGTTCGTAGTTGTGAGTTGATCTTTACGAGCTCTTTCAAGAACGCCGAGAATAGGCCAATGAAGGCTTTTCTCAGTCTTTTCTCCGATTACTTTTGCAACATGCATTAGGAATTTGTTCCAAAAAAAGTACCTACGGTCATTAAAAAGTAGTATATGGAAGTTATGGTCAACTTGTGTTATTCATGGCTGCTTATATATCGATTTCTTGGGCGAAAGCAGCACCACAATTAAGCTTGTGACAACTTAGTCACCAGATCTAGCTCCCTTCCAAAACTGAAAAGACTTATAATAGGTCGAAAATTTCTAACAATTGAGTAGATAAAAACCTGAAGCTGAACCGAACCGGTTCGAGTCCAATAGAATTGAACCTTAAACCGAACCATGTTTGTCAAAGTGGTTGAACCTGAACCTGTTCAGAACACAAGATGGCCATTGCAGCATAAAAGGGATGTCCAATTGTCTAGGATTCGCATAAATCAAAAAAAAAAACAGCTGCATTCACTTACGTTTTAATCTCAATGCAATTTTGCACGTGTAACAAGATGAATGCAGTTTTCTGTTTTCTGAAAATCTATGCACTCTATTACAAAAACCCGCACACTTGTACATATGTAGGCCAAATTGACAATCGCAATATCTTGCTGCATCTCCTTTAGGTTATCAAGGTGGGCATGTGGAACACTCACGTCCAAGCGGCGGTTGCACTGCGCCCGAACGTGTGCCGAACAAAACAAATGAGTTGGGTGCAAAACGCACAATTGGCGTTCCCAGAAATCGAATGAGGTTTGAAAAGAATCCTGTCGCATGGTTACATTTATCTTGAGTGCGAAATCACGTACAGTGACAGAGCGAAACGAATGGCCCATAATTGGGCCAAATCCTTTCGATTTCCTAGAAAAAGAATTCCGTTTTACTCATCTCATCAAAACCAAAAGCAAAACCAGAGCCCAGAGCTCAGTGCAATGAACTTTCCGAAACTAACCAAATTTCTACTTTTATTTAAATTTCGTTTAGGTATTTATTAAACCAAATGGAATAATAATAATAAACGAAATAAGAAGACTAGAAGTGGGCATAGAAAAAAAGCAATCAAATGATATTTAATTTTATACAGAGAACATGTCTCTACCATCGTAAAGCCTCTCCAGCCTCTCTTTGACGTGGCTTAAACTGGCGGTGGGCGATTAGCATAACATGAACTGGAATTGGGAAATGGGAATGACCGCGCGGATAGCGCGACAAAACAGTAGAATGGTGGAGAAGAGCTTTTCAACTTCAAATTCGTACCATAATTAATAATTTCTTTTGAATTAGCGACAAAATAGAAATTATTTATAGAGAAGGGAGGATGTGTACAGCTTTCAGCAAATAAATAGTTTGGCTTTGAGTACGCGAAAAAAGTTTGCCTACATAGAACGACTATGAATAGTTAGAGAATTCTAATTTATGTTTAGGTTTCTTGCTCTAAAGGAAAGCACTGAATGTTATAGCCTTCAAATCATCTCAAGTTTTGGATAGATATTGAGAATTAAATCAAGATTTTAAGAGATTCGTGGTACTTTTTGGTCCTATGAAGAATGAAATTTCGCAGCTTCCTTTTTAATTGTTATAGAAACTTACAGATATACCCAAGAATCTATACATATGTATATCTAACAAGAAAGAAAGTCGGTCAAGCCCGACTATAACATACTCTGTACCAAGAAATTATGTCTTTTGATCATAACTCGAAAACCGTTCATCCGATCTTCTTCATTCCTTTGGCGGATCGATAAGTTATTCTAATAACTAAATCTGTCCAGAAGGAACAAGCCATCTATCTTCAAAACTGTGAGAGATATGACGTTTTTTCTGAATTGCCGGGGGCGGGAGGGGGCGTGGCCAAAATTGAAAATAAACTTGATCTGCCTGCAGACATAAGAAGCATATGTCCCATACACGTCAAACCTCTTCTATCTCTTACCATCTCTGAGATCTGTGCGTTCATACGGACAGACGGACAGACGGACATGGCTATATCGACACGGCTGTTGATGCTGATCAAGAATATATATACTTTATGGGGTCGGAGATGCTTCCTTCTGGATGTTACATACTTTTGCACAAACTTATAATACTCTATGTACCTACGGTACAGAGTATAAAAATGTTAGTATGTTTGTGAATTTGTAAGCTTGAATGTTTAAGAATGTTTGCATGTTTGTATGTTTGCATGTTTGGCATGTTTGCATGTTTGGCATGTTTGCATGTTTGCATGTTTGGCATGTTTGCATGTTTGTATGATTGTAAATTTGCGCATTTGTATATTCGAATATTTGTATATTTGAATATTTGTATATTTGTATATTTGTATGTTTGTATGATTGTATTTTTGCATGTTTGCATGTTTGTATGTTTGTATGTTTGTTCCTTATTGGCATTTAAGCTGCTGAACCCATCTTTATGAAATTTTTACAGTATTTCGATCCGAAAAGACTCATATGCTTTGTGTCATGTCTGTGAACCGGTTCCAAGGCGATTAACAACTGCTCAAAAGTGGTTCAGAGTGAAATCTCAGTAGTTAATAAGGCTACGATTTTCAAATCTGGTCTGAAAGTGGAAACAAATTATGTAGAGCCATGTCTAAGAAGGAGAAATTTGGACTTAAGGTTGGTTAAGTGGACTTTGATACTTTAATGGTTCAGAACTGGCTTTGAGCCGGTTCAATAGTGGTTCAGAACCATATCTCTGATGTTATTTAAGCCAAGTTACTATGAAGTTGAACATTTTGCCGCTTCCGAACCATCAGGCTGAACCACTGCAAGAGTGGTTCATATTTTCAAATGGAAAATTAGTCTGTAGGTTTGTTAGACGTATTCAGTTAGTATTAGGTAAAAGATTCCCTGCTGATTGCTCTAAACCCGTTTCGATTAAGTAAACCAAAACCGATTCTAGACTTACGTAGCTCCCAGAGGCTAACTTCGGTTCCCACAGCGATTTGCCTTTGCAAAATAACATCAACAATTTCGAGGCTTCTCAATGTGTCAAATGTGTGGGGCCAAATTAAATTTTTAATGTGCAACACACAAATTATGGTTTCAATTCAAATCTTGCATATCGCCGCCTTCACACAGATTTCATACAGATCATTGGGGGACAGGGCAAAATCAACAACAACAACGAAAAGAAACCAAATCTTGTTCCCATTTCCCCGCAATCTTTGGTGGTGGTGGAGCGCTGAGCGGGTGGAAGACGCAAGCTTCCTGCGACGCCATAAGAAGAACAATAACAACTTGCTGCCGCCTGTCGTCGCTGTTGCTGTCGTCGTCCTACCGCATTCTAAGTTCTATTGGCACAAAGACCGACTTTTGCTTTTTCTCAGGCGAAATTCGCCGCCTGAGCTTGAGCATCTTGTGGCACACAGAAACTTGTTTTGATCCGCGGGACTTGGACTGGAGTGAGAGTGTGTGTAGCGCCTGCCCGGCATAGTTTGCATTTTCAAGGTCGCTTCGCTGTCTGCACACACACACACACACACGGAGCAATCTTTAGCATCTCTTCTGCGGAATTGGTGTCTAACCAACTGCATGTTGTAATCTGTTGCCCAGTAATCTCCACTCATTACAGCCGAAATTTGTTCTGACATCTCTACGCGGTGGCAGTGCAACCAATGGCAGAAATAAAATATCGTTTTTATGAGTACGATTGCCTGCGGCTTGGAATTCGCATTGAAATCCCTGAGATACGTCTTTCTGTGTGGGTTATCTCTCTGTGTGTGTGTGTGTGTGTGTGCACCGTTCTTTGGTTCACTTGGTGCAACATTTCGCGCTGGAGGCCATACCTTGACCGTCCCTTCTCAACTCCTTTGGTTCCCCACTTGCTACTTGTTGTGGCAATTTCCTGTTCGCTGCTTCCAGCTGAGTCACCATCTTTGAATGCGTAAGCCCATTGAAATCCTGGCCAGCGAACTTATGTCAAGGAGAGTTCTTTTGGTAATAACTAATTGCGCATGCATTTCCATTGAATTTTTAACAATGACTAATTTTTGAAGAATTTATTCTTTGAGAGATGTCGGTTTTGGGGAACATTTTGAACAGGGTTCGACCCCGCTGCTGGAAATTTTACTTTAAGCTTTTCAACTTTATGGTGTAAACGCTTAACAATCAGCCGAACCTATTTTATATGAGGTTGGTATGAGGTTTAGGGTTTTTTAAAAATTTGTTTCATAGTTTTCCTAAAATTGTATCTATGCAAAATGTTCAATATTTTAAGGATTTAGACCAAATGGGGTTTAATACCTCTAAAATCAGAACAAATACTTGTAATGTGTTTCAAACCAACGGATGGAACTTTATGCAACTTCAAATAGTAAACAGCACCTTCTCAAAACTCAAAAAAAGGTGATTTAAAAACAGATTGGATTGGAAACAGCGGGAACAATTGGGGGCGATCCTGGAACAGAATGAAGATTTTGACTTAATTTCGTATTTGCCATGACTTCATGACTTTTCGAAAGTTTAAAGAAAACATTTTTTCGCGGTGATTTAAGAGCAAATCGGCACCTTATACTTCAGAACCCTTCGTAAAGGCTAGAAGCTCGACGAAAGTTAGGACGATCCTTTAACAGAAATACGATTTTATCAACTTTTTGCAATGACTTACCTTCGAAAGTCCGGATAATAACGCCATTTCAAACAGATTTAAGCCCAATTCGGTAGGTTATGCTAAAGTACTGGGTTGAGATTTGGCGGAATTGAAGGCGATTCTAGAAAAGAAACGAGAATTCCGGGTTTTTTTAAGGCTTGCCATAACTTCAATAGCCAAAAGTGTTTAGATATGACAGACTGTCGCTATTTCCCAAATTAAAAATAGCGCTCAGAAAGAAAAGAATCCAAAAACTATCTTTAATATACTTTTAATCATCCAACGGAGCAGAAAAATTATTCAAAGGATGATCCTTTTTCATATCATATCATTCATTTCCAAACAACAGGATAGCCAGATTTTTGCCGTATGAGTATATCAAATTCTTGTAGTTTTTTTTGGTAAAGTTCATGTGTTGATTAGAATATTCTGCCAAAATGTCTTCAACTATTCAAGATTACATTATGTTTCTCTCGGTCGGTGGACAAAAAACGCGTCGTTTCTTGAAATTTTAGAGTTTATGATTTACAATGTTTAGTGTACAACAACTTTAGCGACAAAGGAACAATATTTGTTGGATTTGTCTGAACTAGATCCTTGCAGCAAACGATGGCGACATGTTAGCTCACTGTGCCATTGCAAATATTTGTAGACGCACGTCTAAATGGCAATTTGTACTCCTTTATCTTTATTAAAAGCAGACAAATGTACCAGCTCAACAATTGATTCTTTGAAATATGACTTGAAAAAGACCCGCAAGTGACTCGAAAATGAGTCTTCACTGTTCAGAGTGACAAGTTAAAAACGATGCGCGGCTAGGGTTCCATTTTCTGCCAACAAAAGTATCATTTACGACGGAAAACGAGTGTATTTATGACTATTTTCATCAGATCCAGGACTCAACAAGAAAGAAAGTCGGTCAAGCCCGACTATAACATACTCTGTACCAAGAAAATTTGTCTTTTGATCATAACTCGAAAACCGTTCATCCGATCTTCTTCATCGATAAGTTATCCTAATAACTAAATATGTCTAGAAGGAACAAGCCATATATCTTCAAAACTGTGGGAGATATGAAGTTTTTTCTAAATTTCGGGGGCGGGAGGGGGCGTGGCCAAAATTGAAAATATACTTAATCTGCCTGCAGACATAAGAAGTATATGTCCCATACATGTCAAACCTCTATCTCTTACCATCTCTGAGATCTGTGCGTTCATACGGACAGACAGACGGACAGACGGACGGACGGACGGACGGACGGACGGACGGACAGACGGACATGGCTATATCGACTCGGCTGTTGATGCTGATCAAGAATATACATACTTTATGGGGTCGGAGATGCTTCCTTCTGCCTTATACATTCTTTTGCACAAACTTATAGTACTCTGTGTACCTACGGTACAGAGTATAAAAATTACTTGAATGTGATCAAAATTTACATAAAATGTTGGCTGGGGTCTTTGGGATTGTTCTTTAACCAAATAACACATACAAAGACTGGTGAATGAAAGCATTAGAGTATTTGGTTGGTAAAATACTTAAGCACTCCGAAAAGCTTGGACCTCATTAGCATTTCTGTGCTATCCCCACTGGCATTGGGTACAGTCTTTTGCTCCAAACAAGTGAATCCCAGTGTTCGGCTCCAATGGAGAACAAAAAGTTAAACAAACAACAACGGCGACGCCAGCGGCTCGGGTAAGAGCGCAGAGCTTCATAAAGATGAGCGTTTTATGTATCCTTAACTTACACTCTATTTTAATTGCCAAGAAATCCTCAACAATCACAGTCCAGTCCAGCACACACAGAGTCAGTCTTGGTCCCACACTCGGTCCGATCCGATCTTACGTGCAATTAAACAGTCCCGGCATCCCGACCATGACTCCGAAAGGGGCAAGGGGCGCAGGCAAAAGCAAATTTACGTCCGCTGTCAAAAGGCAGCGACGTAGCGTATTTAATATTTTGCAGCGTGTTTTACCTTTTCATGTTGTGTCATCATCAGCCGGCACACACACACACACACACAGACACACGATCCTGTTCCGCGAGGGATTGGAGGGGGGGCACAAATTTGTACGCTCAACTACAAACTAAAAAGTCTTAAAGTCTTAAAAGCATTTGCAGAAACGAAGGCAAAAAGTAAACACAATAAAGGCATAAAAATTGCGAGTGAGCAAACAAATAAAAATAAAAACGAAACAAAATGCAGGCGGCCAGGAGAACCCGCACCCTGTGAATGGCCAAGGGGAGGGGAAAGTGGTGGAGGTGGGGGGGTCGCGCGGAGGCTTGGAGTATGTTATTTTGTATCTGTGCTGCTCATTTGCACTTGGAATACAAAAGATACATTTTCGTAAGACCATTTTGACATGACAAGATAACGACAAGCAATCCGACCGAGCAACTGAGCAACTGACCAACCGAGCCGAGCCCGAAACCGGGCTAAGCAGCAGGCAGCAGGCGGCTTCCACACTGGGTGGAAGTGACAAAAATAAATTTCAATTTTCTAGTTCAACAAAATGAAACCCACAAGGCATTTCGATTTCTTCAGTTTTTTGGTAGTTGCTCAAGGAATCAAGCCTGGACGACCGGAAACCATTGACTCCCAGAGCCAGCACATGTACTGGAAGCTATATTAAGCATTTTTTGAGAATCGGTAAACGAGAAGAGTTACTTTTGAAGCCGTATAGTTCGAAAAAACCTTAATACTGCAGGGAAACAGTAAAGTTTCACTATTGATTTTGATCTTTGGCAACTCAAATGCATTAAAAATAAAGAGTTGGACGACAAAGTAACCAAAAATGCTTACAAAATATGAAAAATTCCGATAAAGATCTAAAGTTCTTAACTTTTGGGAATCCCCGGGTTTCCCTATAAATCTTTTTGCTCCCATTTAAACGATTCATTTTGATTATGAAACAATCAAAATGGTCTGCATATACTTGCTACTTGGCCCACTGTGCGACTGTGACTGGGGGATCGCGGGGGTCCGCTCATTGGCTCCTGGCTCCTTACCGACCTTTGAGTGTTTCGTATTTTAATTTTCATTACGTCGCCGCCGCCGCAGAAGGTTCTTGAGAAGCTGCGTCGACGGCAGCGCATAAAGTCAGCCCAAGTCCAAGTCGAAGCCCCAAACAGCGCAAAAGTGAGTATTTCCAAGAAATTGCAAATTATTTTTGAGCCGAGCGCCTGCGCCTCGTCACATGACTATCCCATCGGGCATCGGTTGCTGTCGCAACTGGCGCAGCGGCAACAGCAACAGCAGCAGCAGCGGCAGCGGGAACAGCAGCCGCCGCCAAAATGAGTTAGCATCCCAATCCAAACTTGCTACGTCTGCGTCCGCTCTCTGTGTGTGTGTGTGTGCGGAGCTATCCTGTCCCTGTGCTGAGTGCCCGCGCGACCGAAACAAATGCGCAGATACTTTTGCCCATTGACACTCCTCTCACACCTCCCCCCCAACCAACAGACCGACCAAACCCAGAGCAGTTTGCGGCCCTCAAGTGCCCGACCTCGGCTCCGAATGCTGATGCTGCTGCCCCCGCCGTCGCTTCTACCATAAAGTCGTGTTTATGCCTTCTCATAAACATTTTTATTTTAATGATTTTTATTATTGTGCACATTCGTTACTTTTTATACATCCAAAAGAGCGAGAGAGGATCAGCTCAGCCAGGTTGCAACGCAACTCTGCAGCTTTCAGGCTCAGTCTGCCACCGTGTCCCCCATAATCGCTTCCTGATCTCGAGTGGCTAAGTGACATGTAGGTGTAAATAAGTAGGGGTTCTGTGAGAATTCCAACTGGGGGATCACTGCCCAACCAACTACACCATGATTTTTCAGACATTTTTGTAACTGAAATTGAAATTTTGATAAATTATCACTTGGAACTAGAGGAGGTTCCAAAAAAATTAGTTTTCTGAGTCCCGAAGATCCCGAATAAGAAGGCGAACTTCAACTTTTTTTTACTATTTTGAACATGGCTGCAAACCCAAATTTAAGCTCTTTTCTTCTGAGTAATTCATAGGATAATATGGGTGGGGATTCTATTGGTAATTCGGAACATCAGTCTTCCAGAACTATCAGGATAACAGAAAAAGTCGCCAGGAAAGAGGTTAAATTTTTTCATGCCTATCATTTTTGTTGAACCAAACCGAAATTTTACGTTCGGAACAGGTTCAGGTTCAGCTTTAATACCTTAAGAGCTACGGTCAGAATTAAAGGCTCGAGCTGGTTCGGTTCAAAACCGGTTTGCAGCCCTGATTTTAAATGAGCGTAGTTTCATTTGTGATATGATGAACCAAACCTTACAAGTAGACGACCCACCCAACCTTTTTCTTCTATTTGGAAACAGTTTGAGTTGAAAGAAGTGTGTCTCAATTATTCTTAGTATGAAACTATATAATGGTTATTACATTTCCTTAGGATGCAGGACGGAAAATCAAAGACGGTCCAATGAATTTAATAGTCCCCTATGGGCATATACTACAACTTATTGACCCTCCTTCGCTTAAATCCCGTAGAATTAGACTGATTTTACACGTTAAATAAAAATAAATGAAGTTTTTGAAAAAGCTATCGTTAATAGGAAAGAGGTGTGGTGGGGCTTGGTCGGCAGTCTACAATCTCTGAAATTTGCATAAAGGTCTGATAATAAATGGCAGAGTTATAATTAAAAACGTTGCATACTTTTCTGAACATAATGTTGAAATATTCACATGAATGTTAATGATCTGTAAATTAACATAAGAAGAGTATATCCGGTATATTGAAGTCCGACTTTACCTTATGATCTCGTTTTTTTCTGAAATTTGTAGCAATATGTTATCAATTGAATACTAAAAGATCTATTAAAAAACTGTATTATTCTTGGAAAATATTCATGCCTTGTTCTCAATTCCATTTCCGGTAAATTTTTAGTAATTCAGAGACCAAATCTAGTCAGAAAACGGATTTCAATCACAAAATTATTGTAAAAGTGGAACTAAGAACAAGGCTATAAAAGCCATTTGGCCCTCGACTTAGAAAAAATGATTGATCTAAGTTCATTTAGGAACATTTTATACAAATGTCTTAAAGAATTAGAAGAAAAAAAAGAACTAGTTTTATTGTACTGGATCGATCGATGCAGAAAATCAGTTTGGGAAATCGAAGTATTACCACTTTGAAAAACGAACAAATTGTGGAAGACAGGAGACCTTTGAAAGGTGATTAGTGCCAATAATAAAAGTTTTCGACTTTAACAATAACTCCCAAACTATTAACTTATTACCCATATCTAAGTGTAAAGAATATATTTGTAGACGTGTTCTTAACGCTTATAAGAAATGGTAAAGGATGATGGCTCATCTCTTAAGAAGGAAGATAAAAAAAACACAATTATAATTTTGTAAAATTCTTTAAAAAAAATAAATTTACTCCTGTATTTTTAGAAATAAATATATTTTAGGCACTGACCTTAACCTTTAAGAAGATCAAGCTTTCGCACCGAAAGAAATCGGTTATGGTGGTAATTCACATATGTTTCGAAGGGTCTCTTCTGATCTTTTATCTCAACCGATTTCGTTTCATCAACAAAATCGACTTGACAATATTCTTTAAAACCATTTCAATCCTTTCGAAATTCTGATTATCGAGGACAAACCAATCAAAAAACGGATCATTAGCACTTAAGTACGCATGCATATTGCATTTGGATTTGCTATGCTACACCTTCCACCTCTGCGGTGGCTGGTGTACAATGTGAAGCGAAATGTGGATAAATTGTGGCCATTGCCTCAACATTTTCAGCCAATAAAAATTAATTTACGTTCGGTTGCAAAGTTTTTCGCCTTCGTTGAAGATGAGGGGAGAGATGAGGACAATACCGCCATTGATGACACATAAAATAAAATTCCACATTTACTGCCCCTTAAAAGACATCCCATGTAGGTGCGTTATCCCGCATCAGTTTGGCTAAATGTTGACTTCATAAAATGGCGCCCAATTTGCCAAAGCTTTGTCTAAAACTAACCGGGAATGCAGCTGCTTCATGCTCAAAGTGAGTATGGGCAAAGGGTTTCCAGGAATCGCGACCGTCAGGCGGTGTTTTTTATTTTGTTAAGCGGCCTTTAAAGCGAGTTTGAGGCTCAGTGTTTTGTGGTAGCTGGCCGAGTTGTTGGCGTTTTTGGCCCTGCACGTACAATGAATTTTAGGGAATTCTTTACGTCTCCTTGCGACTTACGATGAAGCGTTGGCAGTTTCAAATTGCATTAACATTAAGGTTTTTCTTTAATCAATTATAATTATTCAGCTTTAAGGTTAGTTTTAACAGTACATTCGATACTACTCTTAGGCTTAACGTTCCGTTCCTCCCACCAAGCGTGCAACTGTACGCTGCAGTTCGGCAATCTCGGCCTGAAGTCTTTCCACACTGCAGTCTGGAGCTGTAGAGGGTTTAGGAGCGGCCGGTGGCTGTGTTGGTGTAGCAGCCAGTCTTGTGGCCGGGGGATTGGTAAATGGCACCGCACCCTCGACACTGGCAATGGAAAAGTCTGGATGTATCTGCGGTGTGGTCACATGTGCAGTACCCGTATAGTTGGCTGTGGGAGTTCCAATGATGGGCCCAGTGGCTGAAGTAGAAGCACTGGCACTGGTCGAAGTAGCAGTCGAAACAGCTGTCATACCGCCGCGATGACTATTGATTACTTTCTGCAATTTTGTAATGGCTACCTCACGCTGCGAATCCAACAGCATGCGCATGGTCTCCTGGTCACCCGACTTGGCCTTTTCCATCGAGTCGGAACCCTCGTCAATGAGTATATAGTTGATGATATGGGCATGAGTGCCGGGCTTAATACGATAGATGGGCTGGCCGCCATCTCCGTTGGTGGACAGCGATGGTATGTCACCAGTTTTGGCCATTTCGCCACCCACCTGAAATATCGATGTGGTTCCATTCACCATCAACGGCTTTGGCATGATGTAGGGGGATGACACAAACTGCGAACATTTGCGTTTGGTTTTTTCCACAATTGAGGACACTTTGCAGTTGTTTGTATAGCAGGCACGCAGTGGCAGCAAAGATTCACTGCCGGCTCCTCCAGCGTTGAGCGTTGGTGCCGTGCTGGCGGAGGCTCCGCTTGGTTGTTGCATCTGTGATTAGTTTGGTGTAATAATTCAGTTATTCTTGTACTTAATGCTTCGGCTTTGGCTTGGTTCTTACATTTTTATGCGGCTGTTTGTTGCAATATTGATTCTAGTGTGACCTTAAGTGGCGTGCGGTAAAATACCATTGAGAGTTAGAGAGGCGCACGTGACGTGTCGTGAGGCAAGCAGTTTGCCGATATTTTCTTTGGTGGAACTTTGAGTTGTTTTAAATCTTTATATGTCACAGAACTCTTAAATGTTTATTAAACATTTCAAGTGCAAAATATTTACAAAGAAATGTTTGAAGATGCAGAAAATTATTTAAGATACATCAAAATTTATATATTGGGGAAAAAAAATTTAACGGTTAATGTTATTTTGTTCAACAATTTTAAATTATGTATATTGAGGAATGAGATAAGACTGCAAATGTTATTAAATAATTAAACAAGTTTGGTCGCAAGCAAGATAAATCTTTCTTAATTGTTTTTTTGAGAGCTGAATTCAAATTAATGGTCCTTTATCCCCCGGATTCTCTGGAAATATTTGTTTGTAAGAAATTTGAACGAGGTTTGCTCACATTTTCAGCTGCTGCAACCATTTTAAGTACCCTCTTTTAATCAAATATGTTCTTATGTAAACTGCATATAATAGCATTCCAAAAAATATCCACAAGAAATTTAGTTTTTGTTCGTGAGATACCAAATTTTTGATTTCAGGGGTAGTTTCAGGGGTGCTAACACCTAATATATCAACAACTAATATAATTTAATATGTAATTTAAATTAAAAAAGAATTCTTAAATATATTTTGAGTACGTCCATTTCGCAACTACTTATTTAAACAGCTTTTGGATAAAAAATGATCGATTTAAGTATTCGTTGGCCCTACTGTGATGTGCTCTTCAAGAATCGCGACTACAAAAACAACAAAATCAAAAAAAAAACATAAAATTTTGGTCTTGAAGGTAGAAACTATCCTTTATATCCGAAGATAAAATAATTTCGTTAAACATTTATCTAGCACGCGCTCGTCTCTAATGGAAGTGTCATTTCAATAGCAGTCTTATACTAGACCTAATGCCCGTATAACAAGTAACGTATAAGACGAAATGGTCTAGCGCCTGTTCAACCCGATAGACAGCACGCCAATCGATTGTTTGACAGCTAGCATTATTCAAATGTTGGCGCGAGCAAAAAAGACACACATGTACTCAATGGCCATGTGGGTGCAATGACCACTGCAATGACCTCGAGCGTTAAGATGCAGCGACGACGACACCCGCTTCATTTACATTCCAAGTACTTTAAAATGGTCAGACAACGCCAAACCGAACCGAACGAGTCGAGTCGTTAAAAGATGAGGCTTGTATCCAGTGGGTACCACTCCGACTGCGATTGCCGTCAGCTTCTTTAATTTCCACTCGTCAATCATCCATCCCAGGTTGAGTCCCAGGTCCCAGCAGTCAGATTCAGAGTCGGAGAGTTGCAGCCTCATTGTTGGCTCAAATGAAATAATTACTTTAGCACACACATCGCATCGGCTGGCTGTGCGTGCATCTGCATCCTTAGTCATGGCCAATATATTGACTCGCATTAACAACAACAACAGCAACAACAACAACAACCACCGCGACCGCAATAAAATCTCCCGACACGTTTCGCCCGAGAATAATAAGAAATGAAATGCCATTTATTAAGCATTAATAAGTGCAAGCCAAGTCCAGGCCCATCCATCCGTTTTCGCACTGCACTTTGGGTTGGGGCCAATCTCGGTGAGCGAAGGCTTCCACTTCTGACTCAGAGAGATGGTCATGCTGACGATGCCTGTGGCCATTTTCTTTGCCTCTGCCTTAATGTTGTTCCACATACTTACAGAGGGAGTAATCACTTTTTGGCTATAAAATTCCGTAGACACTAAAAACCAATCTTAGCTGCTGCCAGATCCATCGATAGCTTGAGAAACAGATCATTTTACGGAGCCAAGAAGTCAACTCCAGAGGCAGATATCTCAACCCTTGAGCTTTTGAAGTGGGTGCAGCAGTCGTTTCGTTTGCACTTTATATAGTGCTTTGGGGGGCGGAGGGCCAAGGATTAGATGTTCTACTACGACTTCATCTGCCTTTTTGAGGCAGACTATCATTAAGTTTAAGCTGCAGAAAGCGAGCAGGTAAAAAGACAAGGACTTGTGACTTACAATTGTCAGTTTTTAGCTCAGTGAAGAAAATGGAGTATTTGGTACTTTTGAGAGCGGAAATACATGATCGAAATGGTCCAAGCAACCTATCAATTGGTGCCAAAGCTTTGAACAGTTTGAACAGTGAAACTTTAAGGATTTTGTAAGTGTTTTATCTAGAGCTGAATCGCTCCGGAGTACATGCGCAAATCTTACCTAAAACTGAACCGCAGCCGATACCGAATCTAGAAATGAAACATAGTACAAAAATATTCCAAAAAACTAGATAAAAGTGCTCTCCAAAATGAGTTGATACTGATCAGAAGATGGGGTTAAAAAGGACTCTTCAGGAAGAGTCGTGGCTAGGGTACCATTTTTTCCCTACAAAAAGGTTATTATGAGCAGATAATGAGCGCATTTATGACTTCCTGGGTGATTCCCAAGAAGAAACTCTTTCTTATCCCTGAAAACAGACTTTTTCCTGTCACACTTCTTTCCAAAAGTAGATGAGAATGGCATAACTTTAAAGTTAAGCGATATATACTGGAATAATCGAATTCTTATCTTCTGCAATAAACAATGTAAGCTGGGAATTATCCTTTTTCAAAAACATCATAATGACATTATATTTTGTAGCATTGTAAAAGTTATGCTGCAGACGATATTATGCTAAGATCCTTTGGATTTCTTCTTTAATAAGCATTTCAAATATCAAACATTTTAACAGATCCACTGAGATCTTCTACAGCGATTCTCACAAGTACGTAAGTAGGCGAAATCTTTATAACAAGTCATATTTCATTTGAGGATCTTTGCCCTACAAACATAGTTTTCAAGAATCTTGCTCAAAGGACCTTATGGATGGCTATTGCAGTTGTGATCTTAAAAATTGTTTAGCTATATTCTGTTCCATACTTTCTAGTGGTGAAATGTCAAAGTCTTCTTCTAGCTCATAGCTTCCCATTTCTTATCGTTTTAGTCGTTTCTTTCGTTTAAGGAGGCTATTGCATGATCGATGGATCATGGAAATCATATACAGAATTTTTTTAAAATCGGACATCTCCCACAATATCATAGACAGAAGGCTTGTTCCTTCTGGACATATTTAGTAGTCGAAATTATTTATCGATCCGCTTCAGAACTGGTGAAGATCGGCTAAGAGGGAGTCGGGCTATGAGCAAATAAGTGTTCACTGCTGCAACGCTGCTTTAAGATATTACTAGGACAGTAAATCAAAAAAATCAGCTAGTACAAAGTACAATACAGTCGGAATTTGAACAACTTTCTTTCTTGTTTCATATGAGGCAGTCAATTTTCAGGAAGTTTCCACAGTATTTTCAATACGATGACTCATAGGATATGTGCCAAGTCTGTAAATAGATTCGGATGCGCTTTAACAAGGTTCAAAAGTGGTTCAGAGTTGTGTTTCCAATACTATTCGAGCTACGAACTGGAAAATTGATTTATAGGTTGTTGGTTAATTGCTGGATATTTCCCGTTTCCGAGCCAGCTGGCTGACTGGCTCAAAAATTGATCTTAATATAATTAAATCTTGTATTCACCTGTTGCATAGTGTAAGTTTCCCAACCTGAACCTTGATCCGCCTACCATCTAAGCCTGCTACAGCAAAAAACCAAATTTTTCAGGTTGGAGTTCTAGATTTAGTCGCTTCAAACAGTAAGAGGATCAAAGAATTTTCATCGTTCAGAAATGGTTACAATGGTACAAACGAAGTAGAACTGTTCTGTACTGTTACTAAACTGTTGAATTGAAATATAACAAATATTAAGCCCAATTTGAGAATAAGCAAAACACCTGTATTCTTTCTTCAGACAACTCAATTGATATGGAATGCTGTTCAACTTTATTATAAGTTAAGTATTATCTTGCCTGGTTAACTTCAACAATTGCTGCAATGCCCCCGTCTCCAGCATTATAAGGCGGTTCGGTCATATGTCTGGGGCTTGTCTGGCAAAACAAGTTGTTTTCCTTTTTTGGTGAGAAGGGTGAAAAAGTGAATTCCATCGTCTGTGCTGGTTCCAAACACATGACATTCATTTCGACAGTAGCAAACGCCAAAGAAGAACCATGGCAACAAAAACAACAACAGCAACCTGCGGTTGCACAACACTTTGTATCAACCAAACCAGGGAAAGAGCCTGGTACTTGAGCTTGAGCAAGTGAACGGAAGACAACGATGTGGACGCGACGGACGGACATTGTCTGGCAAAAGTGAAGAGCACCGAACACTGCGCAAACGTAGCTGTTAGATACAGATACAAAAGCACGTGCATGGCCCGCGGGCACGAAAGGGAACCACAGAGAGCCAAAAGCAAAACGAAACAACAAAAAAAACAAAAAACACTCACAAATGTTTTCATTTAACCTTGACTCTGAAATTCTCATTGCAAAACTCAAAACTGTGCACTCACACTTTTGCCTTTTTGATACATTCAAAAAAAAAAACATACTTGTACACACATATTTGTATCTTGAAGTAGGGCCTGTGTGTGTGTCTGTTTTTTTTTGAAGTGAAGACAACTTGAATGTTGGTACGAGTTTATGGTTCTAATTATCAACTTTTGGTTCATTCCTTTTCAGATGAGAACTAGTCGCATCATAACACCTCGTATTGATACTGAAATGAGTCCCTAAAGGAGCACCAGATATAGTCGAGATCCTCAGCGCTGCAGCTAAATAACAGTATTTTTATACACCGAGAGAATTGCGGAACCAACAGGTAAGAGTTTTTTTGTTCTTGTTAATTTTAAAAGAGATTTGGAAGAGTTTGGTAGATTGGTAGTTATGTATAAAGGTTAGAAGAAGTTCGCTAACTTTTTAACGATTTAATAGATCTCAATCTCAATACTAAAATGCCAACACCTGAGAATGCTACTATAGGAGCTTTAACTTTTTCAAAATCAGCGCCCAAATCTGAATCTTTCTTTGCTTTTGAAGCCATTTTTACATGAAATCATTGCGGAAAGGGGCAAGTGCAAGTGCAGTTGGGATTAGTTACACATTAATCTATACTTTTTCGTGAGCAACTAGTTGTACTCAGCCAGAAGGAAGCATTTTCGACTCTATAAAGGATATAAAGGGTGATTAACGGTTCTGAACCGAACCGCAAACGAACCGTTTTTATACCCTGTTCCCATTGAAAACGGGAAAAGGGGGATCATGAAGTTGTGCGAATGTATGTAACAGGGAGAAGAAAAATTTTCCGACCCCATAAAGTATATATATTCTTGATCAGCATGAACAGCCGAGTCGATATAGCCATGTCCGTCTGTCCGTCTGTCTGTCTGTATGAACGCGTCGATCTCAGAGACTATAAGAGATAGAGCCACAAATTTTTGCACGAAGGTAGATTTATGCTGTACGCAGATCAAGTTTGGTTCAGATTTGAAAAATTCCACCCCGTCCCCCTTTTATCCCCAAAAAACCTAGACCTCCTCTATAAATCCTAGACCTAAAAAGCCGTCAGATCCACAATTTTAGTTAGTTAGTTAGTTAGTTAGAGCCTCGTGGTTTAGTATACATCAAGCTAGGCCCAATATCTATCTATTCTGAAAAGTACAATCAGATCGGACCAAAAACACCGGAGTTATAAGCGAAACAGTTGAGCTGATAAGAGCACCCCCCCAGTTGTTGATCAGGACTAGAAAAGTGTTGCCTACATTTAGGATGACATCTTCAAAAATTCCAAAACAAATTAATGCAAATAAATGAACAGGGTATTTTGTGGTCGGGAAAGTCGACTGCAGCGCCCTTACTTGTTCTTTTTAGATATGTTGAACAGACGAGTCAATATGGCCATAGATCTTACTGGTGGTTAGAGATATAGGTTCGATATGTATGGGACGTATACTTCTTATACTTGCAAGCAGCTTATGGTGGAATAAGGGTATATCTCTCACAGATTTATAGACAGATGGCTCGTACCTTTTGCATCAAATCAAAGTGAATTATCAATTTGCCAAAGAAATGCTCAAAACCGGATGAGCGGTAGTCGCGTTGTGAGCTTAAGAATGTACACTGCAGACAAATTCAAACTGTGCATACACTTTCGTTGGCAGAAAGTTAGTCGGGCGTCACCAACTTTCTTTCTCGTCGCTTTTAGTTGTGTACAGAAGTCTGCAGAAAAGAGACACGTTTACATTTGATAGCTTTACGCTTTAATAATAGACCAACAACAATTCGACAGATACAATTAAACACGTATTATCAGCAAGTAGTTCCAAAATGAATTAAAATTGTCAATAAAATACACCAAATGGAGTTTATTTCATTTTCGGTTCGGTTCATCATTTTCAAACAGATGTTGGTTCGCTTTGCGGTTCAGTTTGTGGGCTTGAATAAGCGGTTCGGTTCGCTTCAACTGTATAAAGTGAAATTTCTAAGCCTTTTGTTAAGCTTATTGATTGATTATGAAGCGACAACAAAATCAGCTTCTCTGATATGCAGCTGGTTTATAAATAATATTGACCAAACGGTTTCCAACATTTCTCTCAACTGTTTTATGCAGAAAATGCAAATTCGCAGAATTTATGACACTGAATCAACTCATAACTTGGCCTACGTTGCAGTTGTTATGGAAATTTTAATTGAAACCTAAAACTCAATCGTAAATTGTGTTTTGTAGTGCATAAATTGTACAAATTACTCATAAATTGTGGTTCAAGAAAACAAAACCGAATATAATCTAATCCCCTACCCCCTGCCCCTCTCGTGTTGGCCCTTGCCTTAGATCTACTAACCTTCCAACAGCACAAGTTGAATTTTAATTTGAGAAGGATCGGACTGGGTTAGGGTTTTGGACCAGCAATTACGCACATGCACACAGACACACATGATCCGCCTGGCCCTGTCTCGGGCTAACATTGAGGTTTCAATTTTAATCATAGGGTTTGGTATACATGCCAACCCAAAATGCCGCTGGCCTTTAAAGTGGGGCACAGCGGAGAGCCGTTTTGATTGCTTGTCGATCTCTAACGGTAAACCACAAGTTAGGCGTATTTGATGTGTGTGTGTGTGTGTGTTGGTGTGCCGCAGACATGGCCCCAAGATACGAAATCCAACTACACAATTGCAAACTCAATCTAAAGATTCAATGGTAATCTAAGGGTTTCCGTCTGACCTCATGTCCTGCTGCCACCTGCAAAGCGACAGCTGCTATCCAAACACCAAAGGCAAAAAAACAAGCAGCGAACATCTCTCGGTACTTAGCGAACGATCGAACGAATCCACCGCTCTAACATTTTATTGCTTCTAATTTGACCAACGCAGTGTGCTGCGATACACATGGAGCCGGGGCGAGGAGGAAAAACATTGTTCGGTCGCCACCAGCAGCAAACCAATTATAAGTCCATTCCATGGAGTTCTCTCTGACGGAACGTCGCGTCGCTGTATTAAATTAAATTTAATTAGCTTATTGTTGCGCTGGAAGGTGACGGTAAAACCGGCCAAAGAACATGCTTCAGCTTTTGCAGATGGAACACAGAGGAGGGGGCAGGCTTTGTCGTGTGCCAAACCAAACGGCAAAACGGCAGCTGCAACTGCCCCAAACGCCTACACTCTCGGAAAGGATGCGTGGACTTGCGCGCATCCTTATTTCAGCAATGTAACGAAGCAAACACAAGGCTCCTTTAGCTGCTGATTGTGTCAACTGGCACTCAAGTTTACTAATTCCATCAATTAAATTTGAGTTTAATTGGGAAAACGGTTCGGAAGCCAGGGTCAAGCCTAAATGGCTCAACCTTTGAAGTCATTAACAACATTTAAATATGTCTTAAAAAAAGGAACAAAATGAGTTGTAAAAAGACAGGAAAGCACTTCCGTCTATGAGCAAAGGATAGGGCAATTAAAAATTAAATATATCAATTAGCAAGTTGCTAATCCCAAAAAAAAACCGGTCTAGGAACCGAACCTTTTAAGTTTGTAGCCACCCGAACCGAAGACTTAATATGAAAACAGGTTCGGTTCAAACATTCGCCTTTCTTTCCTAATATTTCGATGGAAAAAACCTGTAAGACGTTCTAGAAATCTTATCCAAAATCGGCATATTGCGATTTCTAAATGGAAATGTAACCTAAGTTTAGTTGAAAAATGGCAAAATCAAGCTGATAGGTCCAGTTTCATCCAAATTCAAAGACAAAGGCAATTGACAAAAGGCGTTGTAGAGGATGTATGAATAATAACCATAATGATTGACATTTTATAGAAAATGGTAAGCTGGATTTTCTACCTGAACTAAAAGTACACTAGGCAACAGGTTACCTCTACTGAAGGGTTGGTGTTGATTCCAGATGCTTTTCGTTGGCTGATATCAAATTTGTATTCGTAAATGGTCCATCAAGTCTGGATTTATTGGTAATTTGAGCTTAAAGCTGCCTAATAAGCATATTTTTGCCTGTTTTATGAGGGATTTATTTGTTTGTTTTGGCTCAGTTTGATATTATCGTAAAGAACTGTATTCTAGCTTTAAAATAAAATATTTCAAATAGTTTTGAGGTTTTTTTTGAGCAATGATATACATATACATATTTGCAATGAAGGTTGTTGAAAACATTCATAAGAATTCAATTCAGACAACTTAGTAATTTTAGTAAATCGCAGAATTATTTGGAATAGTTTGTTTTAAAGCAAAGAGGTTAATACCTTACGATATTATCATAGAGAGTTTAAAACAACATTATAAGTTGCGCCTAAAACTTATTTAAAAAGAGTCGAAAGTAGTCACTCAATATACCGGAAAAATACCGAATTCTACTGCTTTGTGTTATCTAATAATCTATGGACCGAATGTTAAGTAGATGTTGACAGGTTTGCAGCCATGCTCGGTAGCTGAAAACGTAAGCTTGTACCACTTTCTACAAATTCACCCATAAAGAACACTTATTAGTCATTCATTGTCAGGCCAACTTGGTATTCTCAGTTGGTGCTGCTTCAGTATATAACACCAACTTGTATTGTCAGTTATACCAGCAACTATCAATAATCATTTTGAAATAATAACGATTTTTTTTAAAAGCGAAAGCTCGCCCAATAGCTTTACGCAAGTTATGTACGAGCTTCAAAAATTCCATAAAGCTTAAAGCTTTGCAAAGCATATAAGTCGCCTTACGTTGTGGCACTACGTTTTGCCGTTACATTTTATGCTTTCAAAAGGTAGACAAAAAATTGCAGTCATTCATAACACAAGGTAACAAAATTAGACTTTTATAGTATTTTGAATTGGTTTTAATTTAAGATGAGTTTAAATGATGAGATTTAAAGACATTTGAGTGCCTACTGTAGCTTTAAATGCCGCTTTTGATCCACTTTACACATGTGTCATGGGTACCCTTTATTATTGTTGAAACTCTGTTTGATATTATGGTTTAGTATAACTCTCTAGCTTTCAATTAAACTATCCCAAATAGTTCTGTGATTTTTGTAAGCGAAGATTTTGAATACAAATGCTTAAAATTATAAAGTTGTCTACTGCCCAATATGTGCTATGCGAATTCAGTATAGTTGACTAACGATTTGCATTAAATTCTAATGAAAATTTAATTTTGAGCACATTTACTTCATATTGCCATATCTTCGGTTAAAAAAATCGCAGAAATATCTGGCATGGTTAAGTTTAAGGCTCAGATATATTACCTTAAGATAATAATCAAGGTAAGCCAAAACATTCCCAAAATAATCCCCATAAAACGATAGCTTTAATATCAAATTGTCAATAATATAGACGAATATAGATAACAAAGGCACTACAAGGTAATTTTTTTAGCATGTCGACTCTCTGCCACATGTTGCGCCGAAGGTTAAGACATACCTTGAAATGCTGAAATGGGAAGTCTTAAGGCAATGCCCCTTCCGACCACTAATTGCTTGCCCTTGAGGCTCAGCATGTTCCCCCTATTGAAGAACTCCACAATCGGATAGATTCGTATGTGAAAGGTGGCAGAAAGATAGGAAAAGTAGAGTGTCTAGCGATGGAAAATACTTTGAAAACTAAATGTGTAACAAGTTTTTCACAATAAAGCGTCAAACTTGAAAAAAAATCCATTGAAACTTATTTGTAAAGGCAAAACTCAAGAATGTTTGCTTGAGGGTTCATGGTTTTGTCTTCTGTTTAACGGTTACAACCTAAATACCTTCGTATAAACTGATTACCCACAAAAGAAGTAAGTTCGGTTAGGAGGCCAATGCACTTAGTCCATGATTAATTGGCTATTTCATTTCTTTTTTGCTTAGCCCAATTGTTACAAAAATTAAATGGTTTACACCTGACCACAGTTTTAACACTTCCGCACGCGCCCCACCGCTCTCATTCACACTCCCCCAACCAATTTTGTGCTTAAGCAGCAGAGTGGACAAAAACGAAGAAAATCGCAGACTTGCATTTAGCTTCCTATATAACGAACCCCGTCGCAATCGAAAGCTATCAGTTCCAGTAGGTCGTCCAAGCCCAATTAACTCTAACCATGAAGATCATCGCTGTACTCCTCACCGTGTTCGCTGCTTTTGCCTGCGCTTCCTGCTCCAGCTATGGTGGCTCATCGATTCCCTCGCCGCCCTGCCCCAAGAACTATCTGTTCAGCTGCCAGCCGAGACTGCAGCCCGCTCCATGTGCCCAGCCCGCACCGGCCGCCGCTTATGGTTCGGCCGGAGCCTACACGGAGAATGTGCCCACTTATCTGGGATATGCGCCACCACAGCAGATGCAGCAATATCAGCAGCGTTCCGCCGCGGCCATTATCGATGAGCTGCGTGGCATGCAGGGCTTCCAGGGCTATCAGTACTAGGAGGCGGCACATTTGAGAGGAAGACGACCAAAAAATATTCAAAATGTAGCTTTAACTTAGTTTAGGTTGATGGCACAAAGTGAAAATGATTTGAAAATAAATTACGAATGACTATAAGCAAATACCCCCACCACCATTTCCATTCTCACCGAGCACAGAGCTAGAGCCATGTGATTCTCTCGAACTGTTTTTGTCAATGGGCTGCAGATGCGCTGGGTGCCAAAAATATTGTCAGTCGGAATTGTTGTCTTTTGTGGTCGGACGGTGGATCGCAGCTCGAACTGTTTACCTATAGATATATCAGCAATATATATCCAATCGAGCTTATCCGGCGATCGTTGTGTTTAGTGTTTTGATATGCCTGACGGAGGTGCCATGTGCGCCTTCACTTAGTCACACACAGCTTGACCCAATTCGGTGCCTCCCCCTTCGCCCCCTTTCCAGTGTCTGTGTGTGTTTTTAATTTAACGATAGCCATAAAGTCACTTGGCCATAACGTCGGAGTGTTTGCTTATATTGTTTGGCCACAAAACGATTCCAAAAATGATTGCATAATTTATTTGGCGACAAGTGGCCTCCCCCCTCTCCCCTCCCCCTTCGGTAATTGTGTTTGTGACTCAAGACCAGCATCATGAAGAAACTGCATCTGGGTGCCAAGAACAAGGCTAAGACCTACAAGCCCTTCAGGAATAACAAAAACCGTCGGGTAAGATCAGTTTGGGTTTGTTGTGCCCCTTGCCCGTGTGGCCCGGGCACTTCAGTGTTTTTGTATATTTTTATCCACTCGTTTTGCTCGCTCGCTGCTCAACCGACTTGTCAACCAGATCAAGAATATATATGTGGTATGCATGTGTCTCTCACGACTCATTGTGGGAGCATGGCGAGAGACGATGTCACTATGTTTCGCTGTAGATATGTTTGTGTCGGCCAGTCAATGCTAATACTTTTATCTGCTCCCATGCATTCCCATTGCATTGCTTCGACATACATTCACACAGTGCAGTTGGCTTTTTTTGTCTGGGTTAAAATTTTTGTTTTAGTTGTTTACCTTTTCTTTTCTTTGATATTTGAGGTCACGCTTTGTGTGGTTGGGGCAGTATTAAGAGACTTTCAATTGTCCTTGCTACCTGGGTATTTAACTAGGACGAGGTATCAGTACATTTAACAATATTGCAAGCCTTTAACTCGACTCGAACACTTTATATAGTCTAAGGTCTTTTTTTTTAAGAACCTTTTTCTTTAAGAACTTAACATTTTGGTTCTAATCTTGCTTCATAGATTCTAAGCTTGCTGACTGCTTTTTCCCGGTGTTTTCCGGTCAAATTATTCTAGATTTTTAGTCCGGGAAACGTTCCATTTACCAAACTCTTTAATAGTCAAATGAATTCATTAACAAGCTCCTTGCAAAGGCTGGCAAAAATGGCTCAGGTCTTTGAAAGTGGAAGATAAGATTGTTATATCATCTTAAAATTTTACTTATTCTTCACAATGACGCTTCATACATAAAAGAAGAAGAAAGTTATGCAAGTTCTTGTTCACAGCATAAAACTATGAAATTTTTCGGTTTAGAACCGAATTACAGCTTTGCTTTTCTGGTTTGTTTATAGCTTTAATAAGACAAAAAAAATCTATACAATCTCCGCCATTTCCCCAGCTGTCCTGATTCCAAATCTGTTATCAGTTTTCCCACATCAAACTTAGTTTCCAAGATATAGCGCAAAGATAGAAACCACCTTAAGTGATACTCCATCAACACTTCGTACAATAATTTGCTCATAGGTTGACTATCGTTCATCTAATCCTAACCAATTCTTTGGTGGTTTGATTAATAATCCCAATTATTGAATATTTCTAGACGGTACGATCTATCTATCTTCTATATTCAATGAAGTTATGACCTTCTTTTTAAAGTGTGGGGACGTCATTCCCTCTACGAAGTTCAAACGATGCTCAAGTTTTAGTAGGGTCGGACTCCGGTCAAACAATATCGGTGTTGCTTGGGGGAGAATCCTAAAATGGTAAACAAAAGGACCAAAAATCATTTAAGGCATGATTCTGAATTCGAGCTTTGAGCTGGTCACCCCCAAACATTGATTTTATATGCTCGAAAATATTATACTGCTTTTTGAAATCGGAATATCCCTCGTATGTCCTTCCTCAGAATGTCCTTCGTGCTGTGTTCCAAGAGGCCCACTCTTTTTAAAGTGTAGCTTATATTTCGTAGAGTAAAAAAAATTAGGAAATTAGGAGGAAATCAGCTCTAGCGGAGCCTGAATTTACGCCTGTAAACTCGAAGAAGAAACTCGAAGATATCTTATTTTTACTTTGCATATTGACATCACGTCATCATGGAAATTCGAAACTATTTACAAGCATTTCATGCCTCTGCTATTGTTGTCAAGTCGAGCATTGACCCATCCGCCGTGCGTGTCTGGTCCATCTAACAAGTGCAGAGCGCATTTTTGGTATCGATGGCAACCAAGTTCATTACTTGGCCACTTGGCATTTGCAGTGCGCCGCCCTTAAACAAACAACGAAACGTAAACAATAATTCAGCTCACTTGTCTGGTCAAAGTGCCCGACATGCGCCTGCTTTGTCATTGGCAACGTGTAAACGCCAGTTCCCAACCCAAACCCAACATTGACCCCTGCCTGATTCAAATGCAAAAAATGTAATAGAAGAGCCAGCGAAAGAGTGGATAAGACCACTCAAAACTCGCGCATGCGCCGGCCAGAAGTGGAGAATTAACAATCGCGCACTCTATCTTTGCTACCCTCTCGCCGAATGTTTTGGAAATTACTTTTTGTTTTCTCTCCCTCTATCACATTGACTCTTGGAAATGGAAAGCGGAATGTTTACGTTATTATGCACAGTGTTCTGAGTGTATTCCAAATGATTGATAAGAAAATGCAACTGACACAAGGCTTGCAGTGTTTTTGCCTAAGAACAGGTGGTCGTTCTGGGCAAACGAAATGACTTTGAGACCGAAAAAACTTTCACAGAGGTGCAGCAACAACTAAGTGCAATGTTGAAATTGGGTTGATAAAATCAATTAAAGATAGAGCTTCAGCCTTGGATACACTTTTTGTATAACTTTGTTCTTTACCTAGGTCCATAATTCAGGGAATAGCTTCAAAACTGAGAGACAAGTTGTGTAGATGTAGACAGACAGACGGACAGAAGGATGGACAGACGAACCAAGCTCAATCGACTCAGCTCGCCGTCCTGATCAAGAATATATATAGTTTATGGAGTTGAAAATGAATATTTCTATGCGTTGCAAACTTTGTAGGCATAATTATAATACCCTTTGAAAGGGACATTTTTATTTACAGGGTTGTCCATATTCGACGGACCCATCTGGCAACGCCATAACTTTTGACAGAGATGTCAGATCGCTTAATGACATACCGCGTTTGAAGCGTCAGTCCAAGCAGATTTTTACCATGGAACAATATACGCCACGCAAGCGCTCTGAAATAGTTGAAATTTACATTCAACAGAACAAGTCAATTGTGAAAACTCAACGTGCTTTTAAAAAATTAAAATTTCACATTGAATGGGACCGTAAATAAGCAAAATTGCCGTATTTACGCCACTGAAAATCCTCAGGAGATTCAAGAAGTGCCTCTTCATGACGAAAAAGTCACAGTTTGGTGCGGCGTTAGTGCGAAAACGTTCATTGGGCCGTTTTTCTTCCAAAATGAAAATGGCCATGCTGTTACCATCAACCAGGAGCGTTATCGCGACATGATGACCAATTTTGTGATGCCAATTATTCGTCGAAAGCGTATGAGGCAGTTCTGGTTTCAACAAGACGGCGCTCCACCGCACACAAGTCGCATAACAATCGATTTTCTGAAGAAATTGTTTCCGGGCCGAAAAGTGGTGATTTGGACTGGCCACCGCGTTCGCCTGATTTGACGCCGCCTGACTTCTTCTTGTGGGGATATTTCAAGTCAAAGGTTTACGTTAACAAGCCAAGGACCGTAGAAGAGCTCAAGGACAACATTCGTGGCAGAATCGTGGGAGTAGGTTCTCTGAAAAAGCACTATTATACCAACTTAAAGGCAGAACAATGCATCTCTAGGAAACTCGGTACACAGAAATGTTTTACTGATTCACGAAAATCTCCATTTTCTTTTTCCGAACACCGAGCTACCGATTTTTGTCAAATTTTTGGTAGGACGAACTCAAATTTTTGCTGAATGTTTTGGTGTATAAGCCAGGCTTTCAAAATCTCTAGTTAAAAAGTATCTTAAAGGTAGGTAAAGACCTACGGATACTTGAAATGTATCTACATATATTTTTTAAACTTTTATTGAGCCGTAGCTTGTTGAAAAATGTAAGAACCTCGCCAATCACTGCTTTCAAATGATATTAAGGAAGTGCAGGGAGTCTAAATAACAATGAATGTTTCAAGCTTACGTGAAAATCATAATAATACAGAAAAGGAAACGGTGAGCTAAATTAATTGATTTGATCTCAACCTTCGGATTCAAATTTAAAGTACGAGTAGTATTAGAACGAAAGATACTCAAAAGCGTTCTAAGCGTCAAATCCGTACACAGAAAAAAACAGATCCAAAAAAGATTCAAAACCTAAAAATCATCCAAATGATGATCATTTATCATATCTTTTGAATGATTTTTAGCTGCGTTGGATGATTAGAAGTATATATTTAAGACGTATCCATATTTGTGAGTCTTTATTTTTCTCTCTATTTACTTGAATGTTTGTCAAAGCGAAAGAGAGCAAGAAACCGAAAGCAAAAAAAAACTGTCACCAATACTATGAGTCAAAATGGTTACGCACACATACTCAAAGGCATAGGGTTTACATTTTTGCGTAGATTTTTTCACTTATGATGCTCTGGAATTCCCAAACAGTCATAGCAGTGCTGGCATGAGGAGGGGGAACCGTGGGTATGCACACTAATAACATAACCTTGCTGACATGAATATCAATTAGGTTCCCTTCCCTTGTGGGAATCCTTTTTTTAAGGCAGTGTTCCCCAGCCATAGCCCCTGGGGGCAATTCACAGTTAATGCTTACCAAAGTAATACATCATTGAGGGTCAAAGAAATCCCAGCTCAAGTCAATACAGCTTGTGCTTGGATTGAGAAAACCAGGGACTGACCGACTTCTAACATCTTTTGGGCTTTATTTAATCCCGGATATCTAGGATTTCAAATTCTGTGTGGCAGAAGAAATCAGAGAAGAGAAGAGAAATCAGTTCTTTGTTGCATTTTCGAAAGGCTATTTTTCAAAATTCAACCTTGAAGTACGTCTAAGTTATTTTTATTCGAAATCAAACTAGTTTTCTTTAAATAACTTTGTCAGCCAAAAACCCTATAGATTTTCCATTGAGTTGAAGGCATTGACACCAACATTGTCAGCAGCCAGCAAAACCCTTTCTCTCTAGCCATTTAATCATGGGGGGGTTGCCAACAGGTGGACACTCGTTTCGCATGCTGCTAGTGTTTCTACATGTATACATGGATTGGGTATTGATTTTCCAGTCACTGTCCAATGGTTCGGTGCACTCAAGCGAATGTGATGAGATTTAATTCTAAAAAAAAACAACATGCGCGTTTACTACTCCACTATAGGTGCCATCTTCTGGGAAAATAAAAACAAAAAGCAAAGTGGCACAGTGAGACAAAAGTACTTGCAATTCCCATACACAGAGAAATTTGTTTACATTTTGTATTTGCGGACACTTGTACATACCCTACATACACACACACACACACACTCACACCCAAATGGGCAGGGGGTGGTGATGGTCGTGGAAACTTGGCCCAACATTTACGCACTGGAAGCAGGAAAACTCTACACAGTTTCACGAAACGAGGCAGAAGCATTTTTCGTTTTCCAAATACAGAAACGATTCAGTTTGCGTGCGGAATAGAATCGAGTGAATGTCGAGAGGCAAAGGCGAGGGCGAAATAAAAGGAATCGAGTGAATTGAGTTTTGTGTGATTTTTGTTGGGAATTGCCAATTAAGTTAGATCAACAGCTAGAGATTCAGGAATCCGGCCGAGGCAATCCAAGTGGAAACAAGTGAAAGGAAAATAAGCCACGCAGAGAATAAAAAAAGACATTTTTTCGCTACCTCCCCCTCAACCACCTCAACCGTACTCCAACCAGTCAGCCATCGGTTCATCAGTTCGCTTTGCGTTTGCGTTTTCCAGTAATTTTGTTCATATACTAGAAAAAGTGATGTGAGCAGTTTATCGACACGTTGCGCCGCGACTGACACAAATTCCTATTTTTAACTTAACAAAAGAAATCCAAAAGCGCCAATAAACGCCCGTAGATTCAATTTGCGGGGAAGATAAGTGAAGTGAAATTCGCCCCGAAAGGGCAACAACGGATGTGGTATCGGTGTACCCTTCCAGTTCAGTGCCTGTGGCTTCCAATCGTTATCGGTATCGGCCAATTTGGCCCGATCTGGTGCACAATATTGTCCACTGCCAATGGGACAGGAGCAGCAGCAGCAGTAGCAGCAATAAAAGAGGCGCAAAAATCGATTCACTTCCCGTTAACTGGTTTCATTGAGGCGCCAACGTTGACAACAAGGATATCGCCCCTCAGCTAACAGCTGTGGCATTCGCCAGCTCTGGCAGTGAACGCCTCAATTGTTGTTGCACCGTGTCGCCGGAAACATTATCAAAATATCTTCATTCGAAGAAGACTACAGGGCTGACAGGCCCATGGTGCAGCGTGCATCATCCTCAGATGCTCCCTCCGTTCAGGGAGGCCAACATCGAGAGTCTCGATTTGGCCTTGGATATACATCATATCAAAGTGGATACAATAAACTATTCACACAGGTGCATAATTTAATTTAAGTGTCTCATTGGGAAGACATTAAACCAAAAACGATTGGCAATTGGGGAGGGTATTAGTTATCTTGAGGTTACGAGTGCTAAGAGTGCATTCAAACACACTGGCAGGTTGCCTTATTTTTAGTTGCCAGTTGCTGCCCTACATGTGTGAACACCTGCCAGTGTAGGGCCAGCTGACTGGTGCCATCTATGGTCAGAGAAATCTGTCAATATTCACTTGCATTTTCACTTAGTCTGAACAGACAGCCCAACTAGCATACAAAAATCTGTGTGATCTTATTCAAAATTTCCCTGTCAAAATAAATATACAGATTTGGGTTAGACTTTTTGAATTGATAATTGAATCTGACATATTAGCATGTTTTCGTATTTGTTTTATTTTGAAATAAAACTGCTTGTCTTTATATTTGAAGTGTCTTCGAAATGCTTGGCTCCTGGATTAGATGATAAAACTTGTAAGATTTAATAACGACTGCTAAAGACCATTTTGATTTATGCTTGTGGTTTTCGGTTCTTAGAATCTAGTAGCCGACATTGGTCTTGCTATTTTGCATCTACAGTCCTTTGGGACTGTGACTTTCTGGGACAACCTTTGAGAGCTGAAAAAGAGGCAATTAAATGTAAATGTGGAAGGTCTTACCCTGACTTAGGAAAAAATTCGTTTGAAATCTACCAAAATCAAGCGCATTCTTTGACAAAATTAGTGTAGTCATACATTTTCTGAACCGTGAACATATTATGAACATTTTATGCTCACTTTATGAAGATTGGAGCCGACTTAAAAACGGCAAAATGGAAACAAGTAGGTCTCAGCATTCCCAAAACTAATGTATCATTGTGGTATTAATAGTTGTGACAGCCCAAATATTTTACTTTAATTATAAAGGGCGCTCCATGACCACAAAGATTTTGAAATATATTACTTATACGACATGTGAACTAAACACAAATTTTTGCATGGATATTTTTAGTACCTTTCGATTGTGGTCAATTTCTGGAATTCAAAAAGGCAACTATATTTTTTGGAAATATGCTAGAAATGTTGAGGATTATAGTGACACGCTTACAAGAAATAAGGAACAGGAACAATCGACCTTAAATTTAACCTGGAATTGACAATAGACCAGGATTAAAGATAAGAAGTTTGCAAGGGCGTGTGGGGCTTGGCAAAGATTGAAAATAATCTTGACCTGTCTGCAATTATAAGGGGTTTAGGTTTGTGAGTTCTGTTTGCCTATACGGACCGAAAGATGGCTTAATCAAAACGGCTGTTAATGCTGATAAAGAATATCTATATTTTATGCTTGCTTCTATATGTTAAAAACTTATGGACAGTTTTAATATTTGCATCTGCAAGTGTATATAAAATAGCTGGCTCAGCTGATATAAATGAAACCAAGCAAACATAGTTTACTTTTATTATTGTGTAAGTTCGAAAAGGCTTTAAATTAAATCAATAAAACAAATAAAAAAAAATTGTCAACAGTGCGTATGAGTGATTAAAAAACAGCTCTACATCCTCGGCGCGCCACTTAAATCTGAATTTATTTTAGCAGACACGAGAGTGAGACCATGACCTTAAAAATTTCATACTCTGTAGATCAACTCTAATGAACATGTTTCACGAACATTTTGTGCTCGCTATATAAAACCAAAATTTAAATTTTTTCTGTTGCCTCAAAGCTTAAAAGTTGCTTTCTTTTATTCCTTTTCTGGGGATTTAACTCGAAATCTCTTATTTAAAACGAAAATCGTCATCTTAACGCAGACAACTATCGACCTCACGCATGACATTGCGATAATTCAGTAAAATAGCTATAAGAAGGCAGCCATATGGCTAAGCAGTCAGCAAGCAATAGACCTGTACGGTTTTCCTTCGAAGGACGGCCTTGTTTCTAATTTGTTTAAAACACTCATACGCAGGGTTGTCCATTTGAAGTACGTTTTTTCCGATTATTAAAAGTCGTCGATGATTTCAATAATTTTGTAAGCACACAGAGAAAGAAAAGGGATTGTCAAAAGTAACCACTGAACGATTTCGGTATCCACTTGGTATGCATATATTATAATATTCATTTTCTGATAACAAAATAGCCATTTAACGTTAACTAGGTCTTAAATTTTTATCCAACGGAGCTGAAAATCATCTAAAGGATATTCAAAATTCATATTTTAATATGAAAAACAGGATATTAAGAACTATCCGTTCCAATTGGACCTTTTTGTATTTATTCTGAACTTAAATAGATCAGGTAAAAGGTATTTGGTAGTCTTGTATGCTTAAGAGATTGTCACAGTCAGTAGTCGCTCCGATTTGCTTTCATTATTTAATACATGAAATTAGGTAAATTGAGGTTATACGATAGATTAGTCGAATTGAGGCTTATTGCAACATCTACTTTTAATATAATAACAATGTGAAACAAAACAAACGTTTGACGAAATTATAGAATAATTATTTCCTAGCCACTTTCGTCCTTTCTTTCATTCATGTTCCTTCCTTCCTGTATATTTAGGACAATGGGTATTTACAACAATGGGAAAAAAGTACAATACGTCTAATTGGACAACAACAATTTTCGGTATTTCTAGAAAACATTCTTTCGACTTGCCCCCAACTGTTGATTCTACCTTAAGCTCTTTTAAGTAGGCAACTTATTTCAAAAATATATTAATTGTTTTCATTATTTTTCATTGTTGCAGGGTTCTGCCGACTCAAACTACTCACAACCGTCATCCGATCTGTCGCTAGACGAGGAAAAGGAATCGCTTCGGCGAGAAAAGGAACGTCAGGCCTTAAGCCAGTTGGATAAAGCGAGGGTGAGTCTAGGTCATACTGTGTGAATGTGCATTAACTACTGCCCATTTCCTCTTTCCCCCCAATCGTTTAGAGCAAACCAGTGGCGTTCGCTGTGCGAACCAACGTAGCATATGATGGCACCATCGATGACGATTCGCCCGTGCAGGGTGGCGCTGTTTCATTCGACATCAGGGAGTTTCTGCACATCAAGGAGAAGTATGACAATAACTGGTGGATTGGCAGGCTGGTTAAGGAAGGCTGCGATGTGGGCTTCATACCCAGCCCCGCTAAGCTAGATAACATTCGCATGCAGGTGAATAAATTGTGTCCACCAGTTTCTGCTTGACTGTTCCACTAACCAACTATTTACAGAATCAAACCAGACCCTCAAGACTGTATGGCACAAAGGGCTCGTCTAGCGGTAATCTTGGTGCGGGACAAGCAGGTGCGGAGCCATCTCGAGGTAGCACACCCCCCACACCTGGTATGACACACATTTCATTCTCCTAATTTCTTTTGGCGAGGCTTCATTTCGTTATGAAACGTAAATCGAATTAATTTCAATCTGACCTTTTCGTTGTATTCCAATGTAATATTTACTTTTTTGTATGTCGTCGAACTACCGAACAACTACTGTTAGTACCAATACACAAAATACATAGCTCTGTACCAAGTACGAGTGCCGGACGCTAATGATTCCAACTGAATTCAGAGAGCAATTCGTCAACCGTTCTTAATTATTTTCATTTAAAGTAAATTCAATCCGATAAAACCGTGGGGAAACCAAAACAAATTTGAAGTAATTTCGTAAATTTTATGTTAATCAATTTATATCATGCGACATCCATATTGAAAGTGCAACACAATGTATGCTTATCAAAAATCAAAAAAACCAAAAAAAAAAAAAAAATTAACTCATCAGCATTCCGCTGCAAATGCTCTGTCCAGTGCAATTGAGACCTAGACACCTACAATTTCTGCATGCAAACATTCTACAAACAGTACACACCGAACACACACTCCCGCTAGACCAAAGCTCCTCCATTCACGGACTGCTTGCGATATAGTTCCTAGCCAAGAAGAGAACCACACTATTAACTGCACTCAACTCTTTCTTTGTATATATCTATATATATATATATATCTAACACCAACTGCATGATCGTGTTCCAAAGATCCCTATAGTACAACACCGCGCAAGAAACAAGGTTTGTCAATGCAAATCAACGGATCAACTCGTCTCCATCATTTCAGTTAGTCGCTCGCTCCGCCCAGTATTTCGTAGAGATCAGCTACATACTTCACATTTAAGTCAAGCTTTAGTTTAGGACTCTTTCGGTCCCCCAAGCATCTCATGCATCTCTAGTTATAAGGTAGTTTTTATTTAAAGTATTTTCCTCACCCTCGAGCTGACATCTTAACTGCATTTTTATGATACGTGAAAGAGATCTGTAACGGGTACATAAATCGGTGGTGTAGTATGTTTTCATATTAAAAAGGCAGCCCTCTTATTTCTTGTGTTAAATTTAAAATTAATGGTACAAGAATCTCCTAAAGATCTTCTATTTAATACGTTTTTGTTTTCTAAACATTAAAAGAAGCCCTCATAATATAGAAGGTAAAACAGAGAATAAGAATAGGATAAACTGACCAATACTAAAGCTGAAAGAAAAGCTTTAGTATTGGTTAGTTTATGGGTTAATTTGTTGAAATTAAAATTCGTGCTGGGCAAGGCTTTAAGCTCGTGCCTTAAATTTGTATTTTCGTGCTTGTTAAATCTCTTTAGAAAACCAAGAAGAATATCTCCATATATTAAAAGCAGCTCAGATAGGTAAGGCTTCTTAAAAAACCAAATTTGATTTTGGTTTTCAAAGTGCGAGTAAAATTTTCATACAGTTGCTGGTTCGTGATTGATTGGGCTTAAAATGTAATTTTCATACTTTTTCATACTTTTTATTTAGATTTTCCAACTAGGAAACTAGCAGCCCTCGTATTCTATATAAAAGGCTTCTAATAAAAATGAAATAATGATTTTTGTGATGTGTGATTACAAATTTCCGGAAGTTTTTATGTTTGATAGCTTATTCAGTAATTATGTTCAATAGTTTTTAGGGTTATTCGTGCTGGGCCGTGTTTGGCACGGCCTTAAATTGTAACATATTGAAAACTTAAAAAAATAATGAAGTTACTTCTCCAAGTATGAGATGGAGCGATTGTTTGAAAAAATAAAGTAAAATTCATGCGGGATCGTATTAGGCAAGATCTTTAGTTGAATATCTTTCAAAAATAGTGGAGTTTTTTTTGTTAAGTACTAAAAGCAGCCCTCGAAACTGACACGGAGGCTTAAAAAAGTTTTCATAGAGAGTTTAACACATGAGTGAAAATTTCCCTCAGTTTTGGGCTTTCAACTGTTACTGGGGTTATTTGTTCAGAAAAATATTCGTGCTATGTCGTGTTAAGCAAGGCCTTAAAATACGATATTCTGACCCTTAACTTGTATCCATAGCATTAAAAATTAAAGAAGTTTTAGGAGAAGTGATACGTAAGACAAATATTGTTTAGTTTTTATGTTCCTTAATTTGTATCTAACAAAAAGTTCGTGCTGGTTCGTGTTAGGCACAATAAGAAATAGAGTTTTTCAGCATATATGAAAGGCAGACCTCGTATCTGGCAGATAAGCCTCAAAAGAAAACTTGATTTACACTTGTTAAAACGTTAAGCACTGTATTTTTTTGTTGGTTTAATTTTCTAAAATAGAATTTCGTGCTGCAGCGTGCCAGATTTTCGTGCTTTATTCATTTTGCACCGATTTTGCACCGTTACATTTCTCTGTTGCGTTATACGACAACTAAATTCCAATTCCAAGCCCCTAGAAAGACACACACCACCACTTACACCTGCCCTACCCCCGCCCAGCCACGCTATACACTCAAACTACACCTTCTCACACTTTCTACAGCTGTAAATACTTAATAATTGTAACTTAAGTACAATCTACTTATTTATAATTATGAAATTGGCTTAGCAAATTCGCCGTTCGTACAAATCATTAACTCGCTCATCCTTTGCCATTATCTTTTCTCTTCGCCCCGATGTTTGTTTTGCCATAATACTAACAATCAGGTGACGAATCAGATTCCATGGGACCAGGACGTCATGGCAAAACACCATTGGCCACACCACCCAACAAGGAGAAGCGAAAGCCGTTCTTCAAGAAACAGGAGACAGCCAGTCCGTATGATGTGGTGCCATCGATGCGGCCCGTGGTGCTCGTGGGTCCAAGCCTTAAGGGTTACGAAGTAACCGACATGATGCAGAAGGCGCTGTTCGATTTCCTGAAGCATCGGTTCGAGGGTCGCATCATTATCACGCGCGTAATGGCGGATATCTCCCTGGCGAAGCGTTCCATTATGAATAATCCATCGAAGCGCGCCATTATGGAGCGCTCGAGCAGCCGCTCCGACTGCCTCGGCAAGGTGCAGGAGGAGATCGAGCGCATTTTTGAGCTGGCGCGTTCGCTACAGCTGGTGGTACTCGATTGTGATACAATCAATCATCCGTCACAATTAGCAAAAACTTCATTAGCGCCAACAATAGTATACTTAAAGATTAGTAGTAGTAAGGTAAGCGTTGGAGGGGGATTCAGCTGCCCACGAACCGTTCCCTGATCCCAAGATCTTCTGCAGGTTTTACAGCGTTTAATCAAATCACGCGGCAAGTCGCAGGCCAAGAATCTCTCCGTGCAAATGGTTGCCGCTGAAAAGTTAGCCCAATGTCCACCGGAAATGTTCGATGTAATTTTAGACGAGAATCAACTGGAGGATGCCTGTGAGCATATAGCCGAGTACTTGGAGGTAAGTGGCTGGACCAAAGCAGAGCGGAGTAACTTAATCAACTCTCTGAATTTCTATTCCAGACCTACTGGAAGGCCACGCATCCAGATATTCGTGCAGTACCGCCCATAGCCAGGCCTCTGCCTTCCCAAGAAGCCTCACCCTCCGCCGACCAAGCGCGCCTGGGTCCCACTCCACCAGGTAAAGCCAAAGCTGCCCTGCAGCGGCCTCATTCCACGGCAGCATTCCTCATTCTCATAGTCGAGTCCCCTCGACAAAAGATTCCAAAATCCAAGTCACCCATCTCCTCGACAATTGAAAACGTTAATCGGGTCCCCATTACACATTACGTCACAACGCGCCACTATCAACCAACCCCTCAGTGAACACACCGTTTTTCATTTGCTTCTCAACACGTTATACTACAATACAATCTAAAATTTGTCTTTCTCAAATTCAAATTCCCATGACTGTACCGAATACCAATCGATGCTCGTTCTGGCTCTCTTTCCGCATTCACGCCGAGCAGTAGATGTTGTAGATGGCGAGGAGTTTGTTATCGATGAGCAGGAGCCGCGTATGGGTGTGACCAGTGTGGAGCGCGAAGGTAGCCGCGAGCGCGATAGTAGGGAGAGAGATCGCGATCGTGAGCGCGATTACTGGGATAGAGAGTTCAACCGAGATCGCAGTTCGAAGGACAGAGAGAGAGATTTGGAATGGGAGCGCGAGAGAGCGCGTGAATGGGAAAGAGAGCGAGAGAGAGATTGGGATAGAGAGTTCGATTGGGACCAAGGTAAATTCAAATGTTTATTTTCGTTTCGTTTTACAAATATGTAATCGTAATCGCATAAGTACCTAAAAAAAAAAAAACAACACTTAGGACGAGAGATATATACACGCATATATCCCCCCCTAGGATCCATTCATTATTTATAGAATATTCGCATTCTCTCTCCGCTGATACTAGATTTTTTTTGTACTATGCTTCTTCAATCAAATTAGCTACGACTCATCATTAAAAATCATTTTAAATATTTCCCCCGATTTGCTACCCACCACACACCGTACGACACGCCAAAGTAACGAGCAGCAAATTGCGAGAAGATTGAGGCGCTGGCCCCCACATCATTTATACCTCAGTTTTTTGGATCAAATCGTTTTGGAGCTTTAAGTTTGCCGGTTCCAAAATGTAGAATATATTTAGCTTTTGTTTGATAAAGATGCAAACATGTCCCGAATATTTTAAGCAGTCCTACTAAATTTCAAACTTTCAATACTTTAAACTTGGATCACGCATGGTTAAGTCGAAAGTTTAATATGAATGAAAATTATTGTAAGAACTTTTGATACCGTTTTTCTTGATCCAAGAGCTTCAATACTTGAACCATGTCCGAAACATTCTCAAATCAAGTCAAGAAAAATTCTTGATAAATATGCCAAACGTACTCAAACCAAAGATTAGTCTTCAATCAAGAGCAAAGTCCATTGTCAAAAACATAGAATTTTCCTTCTTGCTTAAAGAGCTCATAAGGTTTAAGAGTAAGATCTTTCACTCTTGAATCAAAAGCAGATTCTAGCCTTAAGCAGCAACAGGCTTTGCCTGTCAACTGTCAGACCAACAGCCGTCTCTCCATGCCAGCAATGATAGAACTGCTTGAGAATTCCAATTTAAAATGAGTGCAAAAATCGATGGCGCTCTCGGTTCGATAGTTTCCTTACACAACACCCTCCCTTAAAAATCAAAATTATAAGAGCGCGTTCAACACTTTTCTCTCAAATGTGCTTGCTCTCCCCATTTAGTTTCTTTAACTTACTCCCCTTGCCAATAGTACCAAACTAAGAACGAATTTAGCTCGATTTTAAGATTCAAAATTCTTGAAAATTAAAACACACAAAAAAAGATACAAAAAAGATAAATTTAGACGGAAGATGTCTTTAAAATCCCTTTTCTCATCCAATGGTGCAGAAAATCATACAAAGGAAGATCATTTTTTATATCCTTTGGATGATTTGCAGCTCCTTTGGATTATTTAAAGAATATTGAAGCGCTCGTTGCTTTTTGTTGCGTGTCAACCATTGTTTCAGAGCTGCAAATAGTAGGCTATTTTAAGAAATCAACAGGATCAGAAGAACAAGAGAAATAAAACAATGTAACCATAAAGCAACATAATAAAATGTAGACAACAAATTTGCTTAAAAACGAGAGCGTAAGTTAAAGTCGGCCCTGCCCGACTTCGAAATACCCGTTACTCAGCTCAGCTCGAATAAGTATGCAACATTTTTTTAACTCGGCCATTTATTATCCGATCCTTTTGAAAACTTGTGAGATTGTAGATATTGACCACATAGACTACACTGGAAAATCTGAGCTCGATATCTTAAAAATTGTGGGAGATATTCAATATTTTTTATTGCGGAGGCGGGAGGGGGCGTGGCCAAAATTTGAAACAAACTTGATCTGCCTACAGACAATACTAGCTTACGTATAAAATTTGGTTGCTCTAGCTCTTCTAGTCTCTGAGATCTAGGTGTTCATACAGACAGACGGACGGACGGACGGACGGACAGACGGACATGGCTATATCGACTCGGCTGTTGATGCTGATGAAGAATATATATACTTTATGATATCGGAGATGCTTCCTTCTGCCTGTTACATACATTTGCACGACTTTTGTATACCCTTTTTACTCTACGAGTAACGGGTATAATTATGACTTCATGGCTAAAATTTCATGTTAACATTCAACTTTAAAAAGTATTCACAATATTTAAGACTATTTTCCAACATTTTCACCAAGTTACTTTTCTTAGCAATTATTTAGTTTGGTCTTAGTTAATAATATGTAACAGTATACTAGATAATCCATACCTTGAAGTAGCTTGAGTGATGAATAGCTAAAAGCCAGTTGACTCTTTAAGATCTATAATCGAACCGCTAAACTAGAATATTATCTAATAAATATACAAATGTAGTATATATTGCTGGGAAAATGTAGTTTAATAATTTTTGAATGTTTGAACATTTACTAAACAGCTGATATTGTTTATTACAGCAGTGGCGACCTAGTGTTCTTTTGCGCCATCGCTGCATGTTCTAATATTCGGCGCAAAAAGCAATAAAAAGCCAGCAAAATAATACAACCAAAGAATTTTTTGAAGCAGTTCCAAGTGTTAAAATAAATATATTTTTTGTGAAAACCGAATCAAAAAAAAAACGAAGTAGATGTTGCAGCCGAAATATATTTTAATTTAATTTTATTATCTTTTAAGCAAGCGATTTATTCCCTCTTTGGACTTTGTTGGTGAATATTTTCAAATGCTTAAGCGATTTAATGTAGAAAACTAGGTATAAAGTGAGACTGCCAAGGCTCTCTGGTCTCACAATTTAAGGCTCTTGAAAGTAAAATATTTGTCGTACTGTACCCACACACAAACACACACACACACACATCTTCCTACCCACATCCAAAAACCATACTACTACTATTATTTTGTTTTTCTTTTATGCAAACACTTTACAGCATTCACAGCACGTGACATACCCGGTCCCTTTACAACAATGCTATAAGCCCGATCCAAATTACCAAGACCAAAGAACACCATTGCGATATATCAACAATACAAACCAAAAGACAAATCCAAAACGACGCTCTACAAGTTCCCATATTCTCCAACTATCTTCCGAGAGGTTTTCTGATTCTAATTCGCCAACACGCCTCTCAATATCCCGCCACAGCTAAAGACCCACTAAACCACCCCCAGACCTCAGCCACTTAGTAGCTAAGATTTCCTATTTGCTTTTATTTTACTGTTTGAGTTCTACTACTAACAAAACTAATTTCACACGAAAATCATAAACGCTTCTCCTGCCCCACTGCCCCCAATCCACTCTTCATTCCACACACACACATATATCGTGCATTCTATATGTGCGTATCTTGTGAGTTATATCTATGGAATTTTGTACTCGTTTCTAGTTACCCCCGGCGTTGTTGTGCGCCTCTAATGTCCACGTACTTGTCGTCTTTCTACTTGATTCCTACATTGCTTGGGTGTATTCCATAGACCCAGCAAAACAGCTCAGCTCAATTTTTGTTTGTTGTTTGTTTTCTGTGGTTCACCATTTCAAAGTTAGCCAAATAAAATCAACTCATCTAAGTTGCTATCGTTGTTTAGACATATCGGTTTAGTGAGTACCACTCTCCCCCATGACGTTGTGTTCCATTAATTGTGCAATATTGTATATAACCTGTCCTAGTTTTTGAAAATTACGTTTAATGCTCCACCCAACTTTCCCCAAATCTAACGCTTAAAGTGCCCCCCATTAGAAATCTTTTAAGGAAAGTATTTAGAATAAGATTTAAATTATATTCTGTTGAAGCAGTATACAAAAAGTAACCCCTTATCTTATCTAACTAGAATAGTTTTCTCATGACCTCACACAGTAAATCGTAGCTCAAATTATATACTTAAATATTAGTTTTAGTTAAAAAAATGTAGTACATTTTGATAAAAGTCCTACATACTTTCGACTAGAGCATACATATAATGCGCTTAGAAGCTAGAACTTTAATAAGGACTTGTTTATAATCAAGAAAAGTCTGCTTAAGTAAGAAACTGGAATCTTTAATTGATAAAATACTTTTCTTAACCTTAACCATTATTGATAGAAATGTAACATCAATTAAAACCATTGTTTTGACTCAGTTCGAGTTCTTAGATGTTGAACTCACAGGTCTCTGTGATGGAAATATCTAGCTGCATAAAGGCATCCGAATGTGTTATCGAGCCGAGTTCGAAAAACAAGCTAAAATCCATTCCGATAATTTTTGAAAACAACTAATTTAAAGCTAAAAATCAAGCTCTCTCGAGCTAAAGACGGTATCAGGGCAGGAATGACGGGGTCGAGTCAGACCTTTCCTATTTGGTGAGAGAAAATCCGTGATCAGCCGAATACTGACTAGGGTTTACTACATTTTTGAGTATAAGACAATCGGTAATATCATAAATCAATACTTTTAATGTCGATATTAGGCTTCAAACCGACCTTTAGTATCGGTTTGTTACAGTCTCTAATTGGAACAGTTGGAAGCTAGGCTTAGGAACCATAGGTAGATCCAAAAACTAGGGAAAATAATTTTTAAAAACTGGACCCTGAATTGAAACTTTAGCTTTTTCGGAATATATAAAACATAAACCTTACAAAATATGTCATTTAATTGGATGTTTTGATACGACTACGGAACCATTACGATAAAAAAAGAACAGTGTGACCTTATAAAACTTGCTTTAAGGTTACCCAACTCCACGATGCTAAAGTCAGAACTGCTGATTCTAGAAATGAAACACAGCACTTGTAGAAGTAAAAGTATAAGTTGAGTTCTAGTTCTACTTTAGCATCCCCATCCCCATGAGGTTCAATACTACTTTTGTAAAAAGAATAATGGCTGTGGATTTGATGATAGTTTGTAGTTAAACTTTAACTAGGCACCCAACTTAAAGGCAAAAAAAATCAAGATCATCTGGTGCTAGCGCATTGTATGTAGCACCACGTTTACCATCTGCACTCCCCGACTTACCAAAGCGAGAAACTGGAGATTTTGCTACAACAGGCTTTGGTTTTCTTTTTACCCTGTGCCTCTTTTGATAAGTTTGAATGCTTTTACTTTCTATTTCATTTTTGGTTATGTTTGGTTTTTTTTTGTTACACTTTCACTTGTATTACACAATATTGGATTGCCCTGCCTTATTAATATGCCATGTGTGTTGACCATTTTGCAGGCGGTACAACTTACCATCACAGCAGCCGGCGGCAGGCGACGTCTGGGCGTCAGGAACGCGGAGGCGGCGTGGGCGTGGGCGCTGGTGCCGGCTACGAGAGGGAGCGGGAGCGAGAGCGTTACGAGCGGCGAGAACGGGACCTAATGCACTATGACCTTAACAGCGATGAGCTGCTGGATGAGCGCAATTTCGAGTATCCGGCTATGCGCAGTGGACCCAGCGGAGCCTCACACCATGGCCACTTATCGCGTGGCGGCCGTCTGCTGGACGATCCGGACTTTGAGCGCGAAGATCCGCAGATACGGATGACCAGCTCACGTTATGGACCCACGACGCGTATAGACGATCCGCGGGATTTGCCGCGCGGCGCCACAGTGGTTGATCGCGATGAGTACAGCCCGCACAGAGGTGGTGGGAGTAGTAGGAGAATGCTGAATGCCATGTAGGAATCGTGGATATAGGGGTGGGATCAGATCGATTCGAGAGCGCCACGCGACAATAGTTTTGATCTTGACATAATACACAAACCGAAACCCAGACCAACTCTAACCAGACAGTACACTCAGCAACAGCCACAGCCTCATCCTTCCATGCGCAGCGGTCAGTGGTTGTCCTCGTCGCAGGCTTCCCTGGGCGCGCCCAGGCCGCGCCGTGAACAGTTCCCTCTGCGTCATCAGCCACAATCATATCCACAGAGTCAACACTCATATCCCTCCTTTGCACACCCACCGCGCAGCACACACCAACACCACACCACTTCCTTCTCCCATGCCGAAGCCGTCACACATGCCATACGCAACAAGATCATTGTCGAGGAGGACGAAGAGGATATTCTTAGTTCGGATCGGTTTTACTAAAGAGATTTCAGTGGGATGTCGTCCGAAAAGTTAGCCTAATCAGTGCCAAAACAAACAAAAACGACACATGTGTAAATTTCCATTTGAATTTCTCCTGCCCAGCAACAACACACAACACACGACACCAACAACAACAACATTTATACTTAACGACAAGCACAATGCCATGTGGAGCCTTATGTGTCTTAAATGTGTAATGAGATTTTATTAGTAAATATCCCAGAAATGTAAACAAAAAGTCGCCGCAGCTAGAAAAGATTTAATTTTTGGGGGAATGCGTTAAACTGCATAGAATTTGTTATGCAATCGATTGACTAAGTACATGTATAAGTGTGTCAGCTTTAATAATTTAGTGAATGTGAATTAAGTCTAAGTAAACGACACGACACACACACTTACACACACACACACACACTCACTCACACACACTCCACCCACGACATCTCTGAAATCTCTTTAGCAAAGCCAAAAAGGCACTCAAATCGATTAACTCTCTCATCCTATATGCATATAAGTAAGAAAGTAATCTTCCGGAAACTAGCTGTGAATTGATTGCGCTTTCCACACGCACAGAGAAGTTTTTGCTTAGATTTGTTTCTGGCCCTACCACCCCAACCCCCCACCCCCCACTCCTCTCCAGGTATAGGGTATAGCGATTTCAACTACCAGTGCCTTAACACACAACAACACAACAAAATATAAAAATCACCACCAAAATGAGGTTCAAGATATAGCCAAGCCATATTTAGTGTCCCATTTGCTCACTCGCAATGCCATTGTCATTCAAACACGACGTTATGTTGCCTCAAAATTATTGTTAAAACGTTGATCTGGCCCATTCCGAACTAGCACTCCTCCTTTTACAATTCCAACCACCTGTAAAATATGGTTCATCCGATTGAAAAACAAAAAAATAACACTAAGCAAATCCTTTTGATATCGTGATTAAAATTAAAAAAGTGGTTAAAGAGCGGAACCCACTTTGTGAGGTTTTTTTTCTATTGCGGGGGGTATGAAGAGCAGGCTACAAAAATACGAAAAAACCGGATGAGCAAAAAGAGAAATGGGTTAGGTACACAAGGGGGTTGCCTTTATTTTTTTGAATCCAATTTCGATTCTTCGAATATAATTTTGAGTGAAATGTATTGACCAAGCCCCATTGCACTGCATGCACATTTGTTTTTGTACAGCACTTAGGCTTAGGCTGTTAGTATGTCTTTTGGTTCATAGATTGAACCCAATCGATTTTGCTTCTAAATATTTCCAAACCAAGCTATCCATAACCATTTCCCAAAATATTATATAGCCATTGACCAAGATGAACATCCTAACCGATACCGAAAATCTTCTCGGTGTCAGCCCATGATTTTGCTGTTGATTCCGTTTCACTCAACTGTACAGCTTTATTGAATTATTCAGTCTTTTCTTCACTTATTCAAACAGACATTCTCAATTGTAGCTTTGCGTACACTTTTAAAGGTTTGTGCATCTCCGGCTTACAGTAAACTGGAGACTTATCGAAAGAGTTTCAAACCTCTAGATGGATAGCAAAAGATTCGGTTTCAATTAGAGACCAAGTAAACGAATCAATTGAGATTTGTTACAGGATTGGTTATGGACTTTAAGAATAGTTATTTGCTACTTACTGAGTTCTCGTAGATAAGTTTTGGATATGATGCTGAACTGGAACGAAACTGGAGAACATGAGTTACCTCAGTTAAAAACAGAACAGTAACTTAGAAAATTAACATGAATATTGTACTTGGACCAAGTAAGAACGGTGTTAATTATACGTTAAGTAAAAAATACTTATTTTTAGAACTAAATACTTTTCACATTTTAGCTTCGGTATGCAAGACAGGCAACAAACACGAAGTTGAGAGCAGCTCAACAACTGGTTCGCTTTGCACTGCAGCAGTCGCAACGACGCAGCTAAGCAAGAGCCGAACACACAGCGTAACTTTACTACCAATATGTGTGTATCGACTGCGCTGCTATTGAGAGTTCGGCTATGCCCAGTAGATAGTGATGCGCGGTATATTTTAAATCCTTTTTGAAACTATCATCAAATTTTCACATTAGAATCCAATTTTTTGGTAGAAAAATTCTTAAATCAAACCCGACTAGCCGCCAAAACATGAATTTTCATACTTAAAATAACTTTAATCCAGTTTTCGTTGAAGAAAAATAAAGCAAGCCCAATACACCAGATGTACTGAGCGCTGGTCTTAACCCTTTGGGCTGTGTAAAGCAAGGAATACATTCTCTGAGATCTTTACTGATTAATCATTTCAGTGACTCTACACTCCCTGTGGTTCTTTTTTGTTCAGTTACTCTAATCTTACTGACTCTTTGCTCAGCTGCTTTTGGATTTGTAAAAAAATACCTTTTTTCCTACTCTTATCACTGATGATGATAAATACCCTTAAATTAATGATTCAACTAGTTTGAATGATGGCTAACGGTAAATGTGAGTAAATAAGTTGACTCACTTTTTTGTAAAGAACAAGACAATGACAATTCAAAAAGTTTATGTTACTGTTTCTACAAGTGTTTCCAATTAAGCAATTTTGCTAATAGGTTTAGCCATACATTTAGACCGGAATTTGGAATTAGATTTAGTTATTTTCAGCTTTTTCTGTATTTTTAAGACATTTTCAGTTATTAAACTTCTTTTAGATACAACTAATCACGAGCGATTTTAGTCAAGTTTCAGTACCTATTATGACTGTTCCAAGTCTTTCAGTCTGAGCGCTTAGAGAAAAAAACCTGGAAATTTCGACTTCAGAGCTGTTTTCCGACTATTTATATTTAGTATATTTGTAAATTTTTTTCTTGTTTTTTTGGCAATTTTTAGTCCAAAAACTCTAATATGCTTTATTTGAAACCCAAAACCTGGCGAAATCGAATATATTTTGGAATTAGAGTAAAGCTCAAGCAAACAATCGCTCAAGAGATTTCCGTATAAGCGGTTTCATTTCGTACTAAAACTACTTGCCTTTGTATGTGAAGTGATTTTAAAAGGCTAAATTAGTAGATTAGATGACAAAAGATGAGAGATTTAAGACCAACTGTTCAAGGCCAAGTAGATTTAATGCGTATGGGATTCCTTCTCTAAAAGCTAGTCGCCGACATTATTCTTGTCACTTTACATATAAAGTACTCCTAGTTCAGTTCAAAGTTCGAACGTTTATACGAAAATCTTTAGAGATGAGTCTATTTTTTTTTTGGAAATCTATGGTCTTCTCAATAGATCTGCATAGAAAATATAAGGCAACCCTTTTGTTTACCATTTCCAACTAGTACCCAAACAGATCAAAAAGAAGGTACAGCCATGGTGTTATATTAAAGCCACACTTCACGTTCGATGCTTCTTCTATCAAATTGTGGAAAGCAAATTTCAAACTAGCCAGCCTATATTGTAAACCACACACACACACACACACACTCACATACTTACATACAAAATGTACATTAGACGCAGGTACTATCGAAATGTACCCATGTATATAGGTCGGTACACTCAAACAATTTGCATTTCTTTGGGTGAACGCTGGGCCGTACTTAAGGAATACGATAACATAGCAAGCATTTCTTGTAAAAAGTGGAAACAAAATTTATCGACGTATTAGCTAAACTTAAATCAATAAAATAATATATTACCTACTTTTTAATAATAGCCTAAAATCAAGTTGAGAGCAAAAAACCTACTTAAGTTAATAATTGAACAGACAAACAATAAAAAACATATATATTGAATATATATATATATACTTGTATATATGCGCGAGTGTATGTAAGCATATATGGCACTTATGTAATTCACAGAACTGGTAATTAACAAATTAAGAAGGAATACATTTACTAAATAATTAACAAAATTTAAACAACAACAACAAATTAACATCAACTGGCAAATTTGTACGCGTGCAAAACGATACACAAAACTATACTTCTTATACATAACTATAGTACACATCTAACAATCAAATATGTCGCTGATCCAGAAATTCAGAACTGAAGTTTCATCACCCTTGACCAGCGAATACACATTTTGCATAAACTGAGACTCGTCTCAAAAACTGCTATTAAAAACAATATATTACAATTTGTTGAAACTTTCTCCCACACACACACACAAATTATTAAAGAAAACCAAAAAACAAACAACACGCGTAAGAAAATTCAATTTTGCAATATTAACTTCTTCTCTTTTTTAAGCCACTTTAATAAATGCAAAGATAGTTTATTTTTTTGAAATGCCAAGAAGAACGAGACCAGGGACGAGACGCGAGTAGAGAATGCACGCCTGAGATTTCCTTATTCAATAATTCTAATACAAAGCAAAACAAATAATGCGAACAAGTCCCCGACACAGAATATGAAACCAATTTATAAAAACAAAAATATTTTATACGTATAAACACAACATATTGTAAAAAAAAAAAAGCAAATCAACTTTTGTGTAAATAGTTTATGATATTCGAATTCGTTAGTTCTTCTGTTGGTTTTGACTTTTTATGGTTTTTCTTTGGGGAAATTAATATGGGAGAATTTTATGATTATACTTAAGACTCTCTTGTATAACTAAGTTGAGGAGTTTTGCTTTTATTTATACATATTACTAGTTGTTTAAAATATGTTTTGGAAAATACGTAGTTAAATGAACGCTAAATTGCAAATAAAAGCAAATACAATAAAATATTGAAAACATGCGAGGCGAGTCTTTTCAATTGTGGGAGGGAATTGCAGCAGCAGCAGCAGCTCACCAGCAGGCACTTTGGACAGAGGGCAGTCGAAAGCCCGAGACCAAAAAACTGATCAAATAATACAAGGCGATGAAAGCAGATGGCCATGTCATGGTCTACATAGTGATCGTTGCACCCCTTTCAATCAAATTGATGTAAAAAACTCAGGGTGCATCCCATTTTCAGTGGACAAAACTCACCTCACCTCAGGTAATTTCGGAGAAGAAGTGTTCGGATTACAGCTAATCATCCTTAAGGAACTCGATTAACTAAGCACACGTTCATGCAGTGGATATAAACATGTAAAGCAGCGGTGGGCATTACCTTGCTACTTTTGCTCAGAGAGTCCTTTTTCGACAACTGGCACCGAGTAGTCGCATACAAACTTGAATCGCTTCTTGGCACCAGCCGCACGCAAGTGTGTCGAAGCAAGTTTAAACAACAAATGAATTGCGTAACGGCCCGGTTAATAAAATGTACTCTCGTTACGATCAATTGAGATTCTCCAGAATGTGTGCAGCATTTATAAACTGATAAAACGGACTCAGCCAAATTATTTTACCCAGTTGTGCTTAAAATCTTCTCAAAAACGGAAAATTTTAACTGAAATTAAGTTTTTTTCTACTCAAAACAAGAAAGAAAGTCGGTCAAGCCCGACTATAACATACTCTGTACCAAGAAAATTTGTCTTTTGATCATAACTCGAAAACCGTTCATCCGATCTTCTTCATTCCTTTGGCGGATCGATAAGTTATCCTAATAACTAAATATGTCCAGAAGGAACAAGCCATCTATCTTCAAAACTATGACGTTTTTTCAATATTGCGGGGGCGGGAGGGGGCGTGGCCAAAATTGAAAATAAACTTGATCTGCCTGCAGACATAAGAAGCATATGTCCCATACACGTCAAACCTCTATCTCTTACCATCTCTGAGATCGGTGCGTTCATACGGACAGACAGACAGACGGACAGACGGACATGGCTATATCGACTCGGCTGTTGATGCTGATCAAGAATATATATACTTTATGGGGTCGGAAATGCTTCCTTCTGGATGTTACATACTTTTGCACAAACTTATAATACTCTATGTACCTACGGTACAGAGTATAAAAAATCTTATTGAAGTGAGCCTTGAATGAAACCTTGAATGAAAAAAAATCAACTAGAAATACTTGCGAACGGAAATTCTATATTTGAGAACGACTTAAGATAGATCCGTTAATAAATCGGGACGTAGTTAAGCATTATACGGGATTGGTTTGATCTTGCTGTAGTATAAAAGTTCTCTACCCAAGCATTATTCGTTCTTAAACGTAGCCTATATTAGATAAATTTTAGTTAAAGACAGTCTTAAATTGAACTCTAAACCACCTGAAAGATTTGAAAAGATTTTGATTCAAAAATCAAGAATTTCGATCTTAACTGAAGAATTGCCTGACTCATAGAGCTTGTAAAACAAAAATTCTCGATTCAAGTATGATTTTTCTCGATTTTTATATACAGTATCCATTGAAAGGGGATCATAAAGTTGTGCAAACGTAGGTAACAAGGAGACGGAAACATTTCTGATACTGTAAAGTACATATATTCTTCTCTGTGCGTATGAAAGCATCGATGTCAGGGACTATAAAAGATAAAGCCATTGGTTATTAAGCCTCGCCTGGAACTGTTTAGAAATTGTTTTAGCAAAAATAATGCTCATTATATTCCATTTTAGTCAAAGTTCACGAAGTTTTATGCATTCAGTGCCTGTCAAACACAGCGTAGATTGCGCATCTAGCTCATTGATATATTAACCGATGGTTTTATAACAGAAAAAGCGCTAGATTTATTTTACTTATCATTTGAACCGCATCCTCAAGCCTTACAGTTTTAGAGTCATTCTCACAGAGTGTAAGCGGTTCATCAATCAAATTCAGTTCACCTTGGGTTAAGCGGTTTTAGCACTCATTCACTCAAATTGAGCGCTGAGCCCAGCCAGAGAGCGCCAAACTGGCATTGCTCCCCCACCCTCCGCCCTGTCCAGTTGTCGCAGACGTGCGTCGCCAATGATAATCAACAACAAACCGATCGTATTGCACTCCGAACACGCCATCCACAGCCGGCGTTGTCTCTGTTAAATCAGGCAAGCCGGTTCGTTGGCCGTTTGTTCTCGCATTTGAAGTCAGTTGAATTTATAAGCCCCTCGGGAGAAGAGCGAGCTGGAATTCGCAACGTTATAAAAATTTTGTATAAAAAATTCGTACATCAATTGGAAATTGAAAAAAATGCCTCTCAAAATAAAAAATGTTCTGGTCTGCGATGCAGTCGACAAGTCTTGTGTGGAGCTGCTCCAGCAACATGGCATCAATGTAAGTCTCCCTGCGTATATACATAATACACACACACAAACATACAATTTCTTTTCACCAAGGTTACATACAAACTGAAGCTCCCCGTGGACGAGCTCTGCGAAAAAGTTAAGGTGAGTGTAAAAGCATTTGATTAATATTCGTATGCAAATGCAATTTGTTTTTGCAAGTAATTAATTGAAGTGAGTTGATTGTGGTTTAAAGACACGTGCAGCTCTATCTAAGTATTTATGTGCATGAGAGTGCACTTGAAGCGAAAGCTCTGATGTCTCTGCTAGGCAACAACATGATTACGTAAGAAGAAAAACAACTTACTTTACGGTGTAAATATGCATTATCTCACTTGTTGCTAAAGCTATATTCCATTTCCACTTAACTCTTCAGACCTATAATTGGGCATAAGTGCAAATGTTAATTTTCTTTGACATTCTACTTTCTCTTCCAATATCAACTGAGTTGAAGCTTTATGTATAACTGTGAATCTTATAGTCAATTCTTATGCCTTCTTATCAATATTTATTGTAAATACACATGACAGCAGAGTTCAACCACGGTCAATCGCTTTGACGCTTGTTTAAAAATATTTACCAGAATTTTACAATAAAATATTATGGTAGAATATATGAAACTGGTACAGAACCTGACCAGAAACATAACCTTATAAGCCCCAACCATCTCTAGTCAACTATAAAAAGGATTTGTTTCGAAAAATGATATCAAAGCTTTATGATAATAGTTTTTGAATTAGATTTATGGCAGACTTAAACCTCTTCAAACATTTAGGGATGTGTTGCCTTGCCTCCTTCACTTATAAAGTTTTGCCAAAAAAAAACACTTAATTTTCCTTGGTCTAAAGACCTAAAGTCTTGAGCGAAAAGAAAATGGGCGCCTACAGCGCCACCAGTAGAGAATTTTCACAGTTTTGGTTTTTCCTTAACCTTCACCTAGCACCTACGAAAAATACGCAGAAGGAAGTATCTAAATTGATCCAGTCGTTTTCTAGTTTTGAACAAACCAAGATCCCTTTTGTATATATTTTATCTTTCAAATGAATGCGTAGAGTCTTTTTATTTTCAATCTAATAATAGTTTTCCCAAAACTTTAGTACATGAGAAATTTGAGTCCATTTTTTAAGTCCGATAAAAGACTTCACTATATTCTAGCTCCTAAGTTATAGAGTTCATTTCCACCAATTTGTCGACTTGTTTTATCAGCAATCTTTCTCTTGAATAGTGTCTGTCTACATCAAAATAAATTGCAATATACTACAAATTTCCGTTGAATATCCCATAAAAAGAAGCACTCCAATAACTTTGCTTCTCCTCTTGCAGAGCTTTGATGCGGCCATTGTGCGTTCGGATACGAAAATAACCGCGGAAGTACTTGCTGCAGGAGCTGGAAGTCTAAAAGTGGTGGGCCGTGCGGGCGCTGGTGTGGACAACATCGATGTGACTGCAGCGACAAAGCATAATGTCGTTGTCCTTAAGTAAGTGCTGTGCCTGTGTGTGTGCCTGTGTGAGCCAATAAATATGCGCCAGCCATTTGACTGAAGTTACCGTCGTTAGCGTGACGGGGCATAATTAAAAGCGCCCAGATTCTTAAATGGGTTGTCAATGTCAAATTTGCATAATACTGTCTAGTCACAACAATCTGCGAATTTTTCGATAATGCTTAACTAACCCATTTGTTGTTGCTTTTAGCACTCCGGGTGGCAATTCGATTTCTGCTTGTGAGTTGACATGCATCCTAATTGGTGCTCTAGCTCGACCCGTCGTACCAGCCGGTCATAGCATGAAGGAGGGTCGCTGGGACAGGAAACTCTACAGCGGCACCGAGCTGTATGGCAAGACCCTGGCTGTGCTGGGTCTAGGACGTATTGGGCGTGAAGTGGGCATCCGTATGAAGGCCTGGGGCATGAAGGTGAGTGATCTCTGTCCCGAGTTAAATTGTTATTTAACATTTGCTGGCATTTAGATAATTGGCTATGATCCCATAACCACCGAAGCCGAAGCCAAGGCAGCTGGCATTGAGAAGTTAACTTTGGATGAGATTTGGCCACAGGCCGATTACATAACCGTGCATACACCACTGATTCCTGCCACCAGAAGTGAGTTTAAGTTAATGCTTTTAGTGCTTTTGTAATGTAATCTTTCATAGATCTGATATCCTCGGAGACTCTGGCCAAATGCAAACAGGGCGTCAAGGTGATCAATGTGGCACGTGGCGGCATTATCGATGAACAGGCCATTCTTGATGGCCTTGAGAGTGGTAAGGTAGCTGGTGCCGCATTTGATGTCTATCCCGAAGAGCCACCCAAGTCTGCAGTGACCAAGGCTCTTATAAGTCATCCAAAAGTAGTGGCCACACCCCATCTGGGTGCCAGCACAGCAGAGGCGCAGGTTCGTGTCGCTGTTGAGGTGGCCGAGCAGTTTATCGCCCTCAATGGTACCTCTCCCAAATACACCACCTATGCGGGCGTCATCAACAAAGAAGCTTTGGCTCATTATCAGTAGATTGTTTAACATTGCTAAATTTTGCGGAAATAAATTGATACAAGTATCTATAAAACTATAAACTAATTCTTTGACTTTCTCGTTGAAAGTTAGTTGTTAAAAACAGAAAGGTAAGTTTGAAACCCCATACCGTTTTAAAAAGTTCGAAAATTTTGATTTGAAAGAACATCGGAACCACAGAACACCCGTTTCAACTAACCAATGGGTCAAAATTGGGCACTTAGTGGCCCTTTTAAGCCTTAAAGTACCTTACAGCTAAAGCAAACCCAAACTAAATTTTAGGTAATTATGCAATGATAAGTCTCAACGTGTGCAAATAGTGCAAATCATATCTCATCTTTCGACAAATTTGTACTCCACTCAAGCTGGACAGCTTAAATCTATACAAGATGTTCTGAAAAGATCGTATATTAACTTAAGATATTGACAATTCAAGTCAAAGAGGGAAACTTATTCTACATTTAATTTCATTTCATTCATTTCAAATGAAAAACCTTTCATTAGAATTGGCAAGTTAAAACTTGGCCATATGAGTTATAAACAAAATCAGGTAAATTACTGCTTTTGAGGGCCCACCAAGTATATATCTCAAAAATTATGACACAAAACAACAAAATGATTTCAAAAGAACGAGGTTCTGACAAGCCATACAGTAATACACAAAGAAAGGAATATTCTATATTTCTTATATTTCTTTTTAGCCAGAGAAACGAGCAATTTGCATAAACGTATGTTGAACGATGTTCGTTCATATATTAACCTATTGAATTTTGTGAGTTTTTCCAATTGGCGGTTAAATTAAAAGAATTTTTTTTTGGCGGAAAATAGGTTATTTTGAACCGAACCCTTTTGCGAACAGAGGGGGTTCGGTTCGGGTGTTTATATATTGAAAAGATTCTGTTGGTGGTTCGGTTTGAGGGACCCTGAAAACCTGAACCGAACATATTCCAAAGGTTTTGGTTCTGTACCTGCTTACAGCCTTGATATAAAACAGTATTTTATATAGCCGTTATATAATTGTGCATTGTTGGGCATTAAAGGACCAAGCAGACAAATACATATTAAACGAGAGCGTAAGTTAAAGTCGGCCCTGCCCGACTTCGAAATACCCGTTACTCAGCTCAGCTCGGGTAAGTATGCAACATTTTTTTAACTCGGCCATTTATTATCCGATCCTTTTGAAAATTTGTGAGATTGTAGATATTGGCCACATAGACTACACTGCAAAATCTGAGCTCGAAATCTTAAAAATTGTGGGAGTTATACTCTATTTTTTTTATTGCGGGGGCGGGAGGGGGCGTGGCCAGAATTTGAAACAAACTTGATCTGCCTACAGACAATACTAGCTTACGTATAAAATTTGGTTGCTCTAGCTCTTCTAGTCTCTGAGATCTAGGTGTTCATACAGACGGACGGACGGACGGACGGACGGACGGACGGACGGACGGACGGACGGACAGACGGACATGGCTATATCGACTCGGCTGTTGATGCTGATGAAGAATATATATACTTTATAATATCGGAGATGCTTCCTTCTGCCTGTTACATACATTTGCACGACTTTAGTATACCCTTTTTACTCTACGAGTAACGGGTATAAAAACAATATTATGTTAACAGCTACGATCGTCCGAGTTCGTCCGTTAGACATTTTTGGTCATGTAGTTATGGACAGAACCTTGAGGCTTAGCTTGTCTCAAGTCGCACACAACAGAAACACCTTAAATCGAGAACAAAAAACACATTTACTTAACAAACTAAGACGCAATTTGATTAAATATACCATGGATAACATTTTCCATATTTTGCTTTAGTTGTTTTGAGTTAAATTTACTATGTATACATAAAGTTAAACAAAACTTTTCCACTCCTATGACTTCCCACAACTTTTAGGTACGGATGTCAAGTTGTGGTTTCTATGCCCACTATTTTAAAAAAATATTGTCTTTTGCTGTTTGCTGCTGTGACAAATGTGCAGCCTAGATGAAATTCAACACTTCATGCAAAGCTTTCAAACTGAACATAAGATTAGATCGCTTGTATGGTTGGAGATGAGTCCTTTTATGCGTTTCGAATATATGTTCAAATGTTAATAAATTACCCTTAGCTTGCTCAGAAAGTTTTGTTGTGCGTCAATTTTCCAGCTTAACTTTTAAATGTCGCCCCGAAGTAATTGATGAAAATGCAATTTCCTCTCAATTAAATTTATATTTTGTCTAGCCAAGAATTCAATTTTGAGTGAGCATTAAAAATAAGCTGCTAATAGTGGTTTGGGGGTTTCGTTGCCAAGGCTAAATACAAACACACACTTACATAAAGGTAAACATGTAAGGAAGTCTGTCTCTGTTACGCATATCCTAATCCCTAGCGAATTGTTTGAGTTGTCACAATCGAACAATGCATGGCATATTCAATTTTGAGTGTTATGTTATAGTATTACTTTTGTCTGTACAAAAGCTCAATTCTGTTTGACTTTGAAATCGAAGAGACGGCTGTAATTAAATGTATAATTGAACCTCCCTTAAAATTGAAGAGCATTTTTCCACATTTAAATGTGTCAACCAAATTGATTTGCTTCAAAAGATGTTGGGATGCCAAAGAAATGCCTCAAGCTTAGTGTAATTTTTGTCAAGAATTTTCATTAAATTATGCTTGGATGTATTTACGTTTCAGCTGTCGCAGGAATCAAGAGTTTAAGTTTCGCGAACAATTTCAAGTGCATGACCACAAAGCTCTCCCGTGGTGTGCGCGGCAGCTCACACAGAATGACCCTGGCCCCTAAAATTTTAAATCCTTTTGAACAGTGTTTGACAGTGGTGTAATATTTACTAATAGGTGGGCATAATTAAAAATGTGTTTTCCTTTCAATTTCTGCAGCACGAGAAGATCTAAAAGTTCTTATCTACTTGCTGCGGTATCCAGGAAACCCCTCAATGCGGACCAGGCAAGACAGCTTATTTTACGAATATTCTTACTAAATTGTTCCAATGCTGTGCTATTTTAAGGAAATAGCAAAATATGAAATCTAATTCCACATGAAAGTAAACGACGAAAATGCTTATGAATATTTGAGAGCTTATGCTTGGCAAAAAGGGCTGCTCCTTGAAATGTCAACAACGGCTAATGGTGCCTGTGCCTCAGTAAAAATAAACACAATTGGTGAAGCAGCAGTCAATTTTAAGAAAATAAGTACGATTTGGGCTTTGTAAGAATGCGAGAAAAGGTATTGCTTATGCAAGTATTTGGTATTGACTGTACGGTAATCAAAGCCAAGGGCCAAATAAGTGTCAGCGAAAATGAATTAGTACAAGTGGGGTCGGCAATGAGAGCAGAACAGTTGCCATTTGTATATAGGTGCAAAAACAGAGAATGGTCTGAGAGTTTTCAAGGGCTTCATTGGCATCGAATGCCAATTCGTAATTCTGAATTAGCGTTGATATAATATAATTTCAATTTAAAATTTTAAATTGGCACCAAAATTAAATAATTTCAATTGATAATTTTGATCTGGCTTTAAAATAAAATAATTTCAATTAATAATTCTGAATTGGCATTGAAATGAAATAATGCCAATTCAAAATGCAAGCATCTGAATTAGCATTGAAATATTTAGTGAACATTTAATTATAATTACTTATTACTAATGTCAAGCGTCAGCATTATTTCTTTCTCCCGTTCCGGATGAAAATGATACTAAACTAGAAAGCTAAGCTAACTTCGTCTGTGCCGAAGTTTTTATACCCTTGCAAGTGCTCGCTTAAATATTTTCAAAAAATACTCTATTTCCCATTTTCAGACCGATCGTTCGTATGGCAGCTATATGATATAGTCATCCGATTTGGCCAAGAATTTGTAAAATTACTTGAAAGCATGTGAAACAAACAAATACTAATTTGCATATTGCTATCATTAAAAACAAAAGAGTTTTTCTAGCTAAGACTGTTTTTCAGACCTATCTTTTGTATGGCAGCTATACCATATAGTTGTCCGATTTTAATAAACCTTGGTAGAACTATTAAAAATCATAGAAAACCTACGATTACAAACTTTGGAGACGTTTCCATTAAAAAGAAAAAAGTTTTTCTCACTAAAACTAGTTTTCCAACCGATTGTTCCTATGGGAGCTATGAGATATAGTCGTCCGATCCAGTCGGTTCCGACATATTAGTAGTGTGCAGCAAAAAGAAGGCTCTGTGCAAAATTTCAGATCGATAGCTTTTAAACTGAGAGACTACTTCGCGTAGAAACAGACAGACACAGACAGACGGACAAAGCTCAATCGACTCGGCTCGTCACCCTGATCAAGAATTTATATGGATTATGTGGTCGGAAATGAATATTTCTATGCGTTGCAAACTTCTGGGCGAAATTATACTACACTTTGCAAGGATATAAAAAGTACTACATAAAATGAAAATAGCTTAAGTACCTGAAAAATGGGCGGTGGCAAATCTTTCAGCCCTTACGGCATCAATAAAAATTTAAAAACACAAGCAACTGAATCACAAAGGGTCACTATTGCCCGTCTTGTATTTAAACCAAGAAATGTAATTTGTGCAAATAAAACAACTCAAGGGGCAATTTAGGTAATTCCTCAAGTAAAATAGAATGCAAAGTGGAGAGAAAAGGGAGAAAAATCTACGCCAACGGCGGGAAAGGCATGATGGGGAAACACTTACCTATGCTTTGTGCCTAATACCTGGGTCTTAAGTGTTGATGTGGACCGAGATTACAAATGCTTAGTAATGGACAAAACGGTAAGGGAAGCCAACCGTCAAAGAGAAGGAGTGCACTTTTAAATTGGTTTTACCCATGAAGTCGTACAATTTGAAATAGTTTTTAATATATGCAAATAGCTTATTGATGCCTGCACATGGACCATCTCTAATTAAAAATTTGTTAGATTTTGGCGAAACAAAATATAACCAACTGAATTTCGTTTTTATCCCCTGCCCAGCACCACCCACTGTCGCCTTAGTTTTTTCGGCAGTCATAGACCACTTAATTTTGGCGCGCTGTGGGCTCTGTTGCCGCGTCGACCCGGATACCACCACCGATTCTCGTCTCCCCACCCTGCCTGTCTGCCTGTCCGACGGTTATACCGAACCGAGGCTTTGGCCCGAAGCTGACGGTATAAAAAGACAAATGGAGCCGTGCAGGAGCCGTAGTCTGAACTGGACCTCGCTCGTGACAAAGCCACCGGGTAAAAGTGAAACCAAATAACAGGAGCAACAAGTTAGACTTCAAAGTTAAACGTAAGATGAGCTTGCAAGCACACTGACATATATTTACCATAAGCCAGTGCATACTTCAGTGCGGTTCTTGTCAGCGCTTTTCCGTTCAGTGTCAGTTTCGTGCAAAATAAAACTTTATTGCCGTTAATGCCGCGGTCGGACTGCTTGTGGCGTCCGGGCCCGTTTGCGGGTCCGCAAAATGCAATACGCGCATTCTGTTTCATTCTTCTCTCATGTCAACGTGGCCGTACAACAGGAGCAACGGAAGCAGCATCCTTGCGCCGCATACCCGATACAATAAATATTGGATTCCTAGCGGAATACTCGCAGATGCGTGTAAGTACCTACATGTTTATGCAAATTGTTCAGTTGGGAGCCGTCAAGTGGCACATAGCTGTGTCTGATTGAAATTTAATTTGTAAAAAGTTACGCTTTGTTTGAAATACATCTGTCTTTCAGGGGTTTTAACACATTGAGGTAGATTAGGGTGGACTTCTTTGGTATGACTCAACTCGGGGTTCTACGTGCAGTTTTCTAGATACTTACATATAAATGGAGCCTTACAGAGGGTTAGTGTTGGTGTTTTTAATGGAACCTAATTAATTAGAGTAGTTTGGAAATTGATTTTACAATTTTTTTTATGGGAACGCTTTTAAAAATACGCATTTTTTTTTTAAAGTAACACTTTCTTTTTATGACATATCTCTATTCGAAAACGTTAGATATAGTCAAGGTATGAATTAAAAGTTTATTAATTTATTTCGTGTTTTATAAGCTGAACCTCAACCGAACCACTTTTTGAAAAATCAGTTTCGGTTCAACATTTTTATGAAAGTTGCCTTATATTAAAGCGCAATAACATAAAAAAAGCAATTAAAAGGAAAAGCACAAGCGCCGTAAAAGCAGGGGTGTAGCGAAACGGGAAAACAAAACACTTTCTCAACACAGGATTACGCTAAAAATCCAACTGAAATCACTTTACTTTGAACTAATCAAAAATCAAAAATAATTTAGATATTACCCGAATGAGAATTTGACATGTTAAAAAATAGAAAGACCAAAATTTTTAAATAATTTGTGTGTACCTTTAATACAGAGTATACGAAATATTTCCTTAACTAACTAGCTGCAGCATTTTCAAGACTTAAGTCTGTTCTTTCTGATTTAAATGCAAGTACAGATGAATTGACAAAATCCAAGCAGTTTCTACAAATTTGAAAATTAAATTAACTTAAGTAATAAATATCAAAATCAAGAAAATGAATTGAAAGGTTTATAAATTCCAACAATCGAGAGTGAAACTTTTAGTTTTTGTTAAAACGAACCAAAGTTCGATCTAAGACCTTAGATCCGCGAACCAAACCTTGTACTTTACAGTTGACCAAATTTTTCTGCACAATTTTAAAGGCTCCCCTCTTACCGATAAAGTCGCGTTAGCCAACCAATATAATGTGGCTTGCAAACTGAATTTCGTGCTTAGTGGGCCAAAACAGTTTAAGAAGTTATGAAGTGTTATCTTCTTTTTTCTAAAAAAGAAAAACAAAATTTATTCCCTCACACACTCAAACGTTGGTAAACAACATCGCGCCCTAAAGAATAGCGAGTTTACTTATTAAATAGCAATTTGACATTTTTATATAAATAGGCAACGACAAGACAATTTAGTACCATTTTAGGCACACAAAAAATCAATATAATCTCTTGGCAATATCCTTCAGAATGTTTTTCAATTTTGTGCTCTTAAAACTGGCAAAAATAACGGACAACAGGTAAAAAAGTCGGTCCAGCACGACTGTAAAACACTCTACCAACGAAAGTGTAGGCTCTGCCTGAATTTTGATGTTGCAGTTGTAGCTGAACGCAATGTTGCTACTGCAATGCTGAATTGAACATTATTTTGCTCATAACTCTTTTGGCTAATCTATACATCCAGAAGGTATAAAACAAAAAATAAATAAAACTGTGAGAGGTATGATGTGATACCAAGTTTTGGGGGCGATATCCTGCAAGTATAAGAGTATACGAATGGACGACTGGGCTCTGCATTATTTAGGTACGTTCGGAGATGTTTACTTCTAGCTGTTACATCTTTTACCACAATCTTAATATAAGAGTAGAAAAGAGTATACAAATAATAACTTAGATTGTCTACTATTTTGTTAACGCCACAACGCCATTCAGCTAAGAGTATTTAGGCAAACAAATAGTATTAACATCATTAGCCTACTACACCAAATAAAGGTTTATTTTCCACTACGCTTAGTTGATTCGTCATAGCAACATCGCTTAGCATCACACAAGTGAGCAGGCACATTTATACATACTTACATATTATAACTACTTACATATTAATTTCAGGGCACAGGATATGCGTTGCTAGCATAAAACAGGATTCGCCTAATGAGCGCATATTGTTTATTTAAACAAGTAAGCTAGTGGAAAAGGACACAACAAACTGAATTGTTTCTCTCATTATAAAATAATTGCCAGTGCAAAATCCGTTCGCTTTATTATGAGCACGTAATCCCATAATTTGACGAAAAACTGTGACGTTTGACAATTTAATGATATTTTGTATATCCGAAATTTATGACAAAATGGTTTCGCTTTAATTTAAGCAATATTGAGTACCATGAAAATTTTTTATACGCACTTGTTTGCATTGCAAGAGGGTGGTTGTAAGAGTACAGAAAATAAAATGTGAGGAAATCTTTGGATGGCAAATGCAAGGATTTCAAAATGTAACCATTTAATAAAGCAAATTGTTATTTCACTAGGGTCTTTAGAATTTACTATCTCAGACGATTCTTGGTTTACTATCTCAGACTTTAGTAGCTCATTTCAAGCTTAACTCATTACTACATCATTTGTTTACTCATTCAAGTAAGCAAAGTTACTCCAAATGCTCAGTTGTTCACTTGATTGAGTAGTTTACTATGTCAGATGAAAGCTTAGTTCTTTGTTAGATTTTTAAAAGTTCTTAAGTAGTTCAGCTGTTTACTAATTATTGAGCTCGGTTGCTGTAGGTGAACCAAGGTACTCAAATTGTTTAGTCAGTAGAGTTTACTCTCTTAGATGATTACTTTTACAGTTTATAATTGGCTTTTAATAAGTTTAGTTCTTAACTAGTTTAGTTGCTTTAGGCATTCAATTGTCTAAAGTGCCTCAGGTTACTCAAATTGCTCAGTTATTCACTCGTGTCAACTGTCTTTCTTGCCTTTAAAGCTCAATTCTTCGTAACTGTGTAGTTCAGTTGAAATACCTCTCTCTTCAAAGCATGCACCACACTTCTCTTTGAGCAACTTTCAACACATTTCAAAATATTTATTCTTTGTCACATTTGTTGTAAATTAATGCCTGCGAGCCTGCATCTAAAATTTGTTTGCTCTAGATCTTCTAGTCTCTGAGATCTAAGCGTTCATACAAAAGGACGGGCGGACGGACATAGCTATATCGAATCTGCTGTGGATACTGACTAAGAATATATATATTTCCTTCTACAAAAACGGACATTCTTGGATTTTGACAATGCTGAGATGAGCAATCTTAGATTTGAGTAGGTATCAGAGCTGCAAACCGGTTTTGATACGAACCGGTTCGAACCCGGATTTCCGACTTTCAGATTACAGTGAACCGAACCTTGAACCGAACCTCATAAGGTATTAAAGCTGAACCTGAACCCGTTCCGAACCTAAAGTTTCGGTTCGGTTCAACAACAATTATAAATTTCAACTATTTCCCAGTAACTTCTTCTGTTATCCTGATAGAATTATCCACATTACTGTGGAAACACTTTTCGTATGTGGACTACGAAATTGCATTTTACTTTAAGGGCTGTATGCGGAACTTCGAAGTTTTTATTTCGTCTCAATACTTTATATAAGTAAAAACACATTGTCATTGCTTTGATGGTCATGAGCTGTATGAAAGTGTTTCTATTTATATAAAGTATTGTGAAATCCCATCCCAACCCAAAATCGAGACAATTCCCTAACAGTTTATGTCGGTTTTAGGTCGATTACTTTATAAACATGCTATGCTATATACATGCTATATACTATATATATATTGGCTGTACCAAGGTTCGAACCAAAACCTTGGCCCAAAAACCTTGAACCTCAAAATTCTGAACCTGAACCATTGGTAAATTTTGGTTTGAACCAGGGAGCCGGAGATCCACGAAATTTTTTGGGTTTGCAGCCCTGGTAGGTATAGTACTTGATTTGAGAATGTTTCGTAATTAGTTAAGGTACTCAAACTCTTGCTGTGGAGCACTTGATTCAAGAGTGAACGATCTTACTCTAGAGCCTGATTGATGCAAGAACAAACGTTCTTACGTTTTGACAATGAAATATACACTTGAGTCAAGAAAGAGCAATCTTGGATTTGAGTCCGCTAAGCACTTGATTTAATTTTGTTCTACTTGATTTGAGAATGTTGCGCACTTGGTTGAAGTATTAAAGCTCTTGGATAAAGAAAAACAAAGATAGGATCTTACTTGTTGCTGCATTTCAAGAAAGGTTCCTCTTCAAGCTTTTTTCTAAAAATCTGATTTTCACTGACTATTTGATTTACCCTCGCAAAATGCATGCTATACATTTTATACATTTTATAAAATGTATATGACAAATAATCTTTTGTCAAAAATTTGCCAATAGTAAATAAACTAAAACAAGTCAAATGGATGCATTTGATAGCCAAGTAAAAGCTAAAAAGTGTTCAGCTACAAATTGTCATGGAATTGTTTAGGCAACAAAGTGAAATCCGTGTTGTTTACACGAGAATTGGACTTGTTAAAATTTAATTAAATTCTAAAGGTACGCAGAAGGAAATATATGAATAATAAAAAACATTTACTGTTGTTGCAACTAGCCAAAAGATTCGCCTGTCTTCAAAAGTTAATTAATTACTCAATGTGATGAATCGATACTATGGGCAAAGCGAAGGCAAATAAAAACAAATGGCAGAGCCAGAGGCATCATCAAATCAAGTACAAAAACCAACATTTTTTCGTCTGCATAGTTAGATTGAGTTATTTTAGGAAATAATGAAATAAATGAGGTTTTTCTTGTATGGAAAACTAAAATATCAATGAAAGTTTGAAGTGGTCGGGGTGGGTAGATGTCTGTCTCTGTGCTTAAACCAAAGAGTCTGATGAACTATTTTTGTTTGTTAACTTTATCTTTGGTCTAACGCTTAACAAACACTAGGAGGATTCGCCGCTCTTGATAGCCTGCAGTTTTTAGGTGCTTCGCTGTTAATAGATTGAATTATTCTGATAGTCTGTGCCTGAACGCTTTCCTTTTAATCACATTGTCACTTCAATTATTTCAAATCCAAATAAATGATTTATGTTTCGAGCATAAGCATGAAGTACATGATCATTGCGTTCGATTCTTCTGGCACTTAATAACCTCTGATGTAGTCTCCAAGCAACTATAAAGCACACACTCGTCATTATCAGCAATACAAGCCAGATTATCAGACACATACAAAAAATCACATAAAATTGTTCCATTTGATGGTACTTCTCATTTGACATGTATTCCCCCAAGCGGCTAGACAACCGCATGATTTCTTGCACCACTTTCAAACTCCAGGGAAGTATCATCAAAATACTGAAACGCTTCCATACCGCCAGGCTAGCTTTGCGTAAGTGTAACATCAAGTCATCTAGAGGGCCATTAAAACGCAGACCAACTAAACCATAACCGTAAAAAAAGGCACCCATCGCAAAGCCGGAGTATAGTAGAGTGAAAACCATATCTACTGGCTTGCCTAGATAGATCTGATGTGCTACGGACAGTTGATCGACTTTGATGCCAGGCTGTAACAGGGCCAATAGTAGAGTTGTCTCAAATAGAGCAAATACCAAACACAATCGAAATGATAGCCAAGGATCTATGAAATGATTGATGTAACGAAACATATTTTAACAAATTTGGATATTTGACCTAAATGAGCTGAAGTTTTTGACGAATAAGTAAATTGGTACTATAATTTATAAAAAAAAATGTTAATAAAAGTCATTTGCATAGTGCGATAGTACAGTAAATGAAGCAGCGCTTTATTTCGATTGCGGTTTGCTGTTTTGATTGGCCTCCCTGAGCTTCGGTGGTAGTGTACGCAAATTGCGCATATTAATAAGAGGAAATAAGTTTATTTCCACTTCAATTGTTTATTATTGGCGTAAAGTGCAGTCGTACAATTTTGGTTGTTTACTGCAATTAAAGCAGAATTTGTTTTTCTCGCTTTTTAACAGCATACAGAGCATAATATAATTATTATGTGGATCTAATCTAATTTACATATGTGTAGGTAGAATATAATTTACAACAGATGTATTTCATTGTTAGAAATTTTGATTAAAAAACAAGAAAGAAAGTCGGTCAAGCCCGACTATAACATACTCTGTACCAAGAAATTTTGTCTTTTGATCATAACTCGAAAACCGTTCATCCGATCTTCTTCATTCCTTTGGCGGATCGATAAGTTATTCTAATAACTAAATATGTCCAGAAGGAACAAGCCATCTATCTTCAAAACTGTGGGAGATATGACGTTTTTTCTAAATTGCGGGGGCGGGAGGGGGCGTGGCCAAAATTTAAAATAAACTTGATCTGCCTGCAGACATAAGAAGCATATGTCCCATACACGTCAAACCTCTATCTCTTACCATCTCTGAGATCTGTGCGTTCATACGGACAGACAGACGGACAGACGGACAGACGGACATGGCTATATCGACTCGGCTGTTGATGCTGATCAAGAATATATATACTTTATGGGGTCGGAGATGCTTCCTTCTGGATGTTACATACTTTTGCACAAACTTATAATACTCTATGTACCTACGGTACAGAGTATAAAAATTTTAAGTTCTCGGCCGAAGTTTGTGTACCCTTGCAGCACGTTTCTCTTACTAAGACTACTTTTCGGGCCTTACTTTCCTATGGAAGCTATACTATATAGATGTCAGATTTCGACCAAACTTAGTGATAGCATGCAAAAGACAAAGAAACTAGCATGTATGTACATAAGTCCCCTTCCAAAGTGGCAAAAAGAAAACTCGACTCAGTGTATCCAAATTGAATGAACTGTCACATACCAGAGAAAATTGTAACTTTTAGACAGCCAGCAGCTATCTAGAAGACAGGAAATCGGCCCTTACAATATTGAGAAAAGTTGCAATCGAACCAGGTGAAAAACTTTTATTTGATTGCCAAATGTCGGAAAGTCCCAATCAATCAAATGACAAAATGTCAAATCATTGATGCTTTCCTGCTTTTCAAATTTGGTTTTGTTTGGCCTTTGCTTCGACACAGCCAGAGATTTTCAAGGGGAAAGTTTGAGCAAAAGCTATTCTTACTGTTTCAGCTGTCAAGATTAGCGTAGAGCGTTTATTTACCAGGATAAAAATAATTTAATTGTGCTTAGAAATTGTTTGGATGCAAAAAGAATGGGGATTGTGTTATTGGGATACCGATATAGATTCGAACCAGAACAGGGACATAAATTCCGAAATACTAATCGATTTGATTCCCTGATAATAGAGAAAATTTAATGTAAGTGAAAAACTGAACAGGCCTGTATATTTGTTAAATGGTTTTGTTAGCTCTAATATCGACTCTGACCACAACAGGCTGTGAATCGGGGTATAGCTGGCCGGACCGGCAAATAAAAATCCCCCACCGAGGCGGAGTCGTTATTAGTTTATTTTGTAATTTTGTTAGGCTTTCTTTTTTATGCCTCCTTAGTAAATAAGCCTTTTTATAACGTGTTTACAAATTTGTTGACAGCCTTTGTTTGTCGACTATTTATAATAAATAAATAAATAAAAAATAAATAAATAACAATTGAATTTCCAGGAATTCAATCCGAACCAAACCGCTTACATGTATTCATAAACAGAATCGCGAACCGAACTGGTTTTCTTTAAAAACGAGAAAGCTAAGCTAACTTCGTCTGTGCCGAAGTTTTAATACCCTTGCAAGTGCTCGCTTAAATATTTTCAAAAAATACTCGTTTTCCCATTTTCCGACCGATCGTTCGTATGGGAGCTATATGATATAGTCATCCGATTTGGCCAAAAATTTGTCAAATTATGTGAAAGCATGTGAAACAAACAAATACAAAATTGCAGGATGCTACTATTAAAAACAAAAAAGTTTTTCTAACTAAGACTCTTTTTCAGACCTATTTTTTGTATGGCAGCTATACCATATAGTTGTCCGATTTTAATAAAACTTGGTAGAATTATAAAAAACATAGAAAACTTACGATTACAAAGTTTGGAGACGTTTCCATTGAAAAGAAAAAAGTTTTTCATACTAAAACTAGTTTTCCGACCGATTGTTCCTATGGGAGCTATGAGATATAGTCATCCAATCCGGTCGGTTCCGACATAATATTAGTGTGGAGCAAAAAGAAGACTCTGTGCAAAATTTCAGCTTTAAAACTGAGAGACTAGTTCGCGTAGAAACAGACAGACAAACGGACGGACAAAGCTGAATCGACTCAGCTCGTCACCCTGATCAAGAATATATATAGTTTATGGGGTCGAAAATGAATATTTCTATGCGTTGCAAACTTCTGGGCAAAATTCTAATACCCTTTGCAAGGGTTTAAGAAAGTACGAATCGAAAACCACTAACAATAATGGTTTGGTTCGGTTCACTTCATTTACGAATTGGCTGGCATCGTTGCTCAGTTTCTTCTAAAAAAGAAGTTATTTTAAGTTTGTAGAGAAATTGTGACAGAATGCACTTATTCTGAGTATAGTCTTATACCTACTTTTGCTAAGCTATTCAACATTTTCTTTCCGACATTTTAAGTAAAAAGGAATCGACGGTTTTTGAGTCGGTTTAGGCAACTACTGCAGAAGCCATTTTTAAGAGAATCCTTATAATTATGGAATTCCAAACACTGGTGTGATTTTAAAACTGATTGCCAATTTCCCATTTTGACATTCGATAAAAATGTGCTAATTAAATCTTTGACAGGTGACACTTGGCGGACTTCCACTTGCTGTAGAAGATGTCAACAAGAATCCCGACCTCTTGCCGGGCAAAACCTTGGCCTTCAAACCGTTCGACATTGGCCACAAAATGAGCGCATATCGTGTGAAGCCTTTAAGGTAAGGCTCATCAACAAATCGAGCAACAGAATACATTTTCTTTGATTACCAATTTGTAGATTTATGACACAAATGAGAGATGCAGGAGTCACCGCTTTTATTGGACCCGATGAGAGCTGTACAACGGAAGCACTTTTAGCCTCGGCTTGGAATACACCCATGCTGTCATTTGTGAGTAACTTTAATACAAGTAGACAACTTTCTTGGCCCTTAAGGGTTTCATCTCTCTGTGCGTGTCAGTGATTTTTAAATTAATGTGGCCAAAAGGTAAAGCCAGGTTAGTGACAAATGTGTGGCAATTCACACAAACTCAGAAGTGGTAGAGCAGAACCGAAGCAAATCATTACACACTCAATTTTATGCCTTGGCCCAGACCAGGTTTAAAATATAAACAAACTGTTGACGAAGGCAAAACACTGAAATCAATCTTGGGTTCGTTTATTTATGGTGTTTGGCTTGCAAAATCATTTGGTCCAAGCAACCCTTTAATTTGACTAATATTCGGAAATGTTACTGCTGTTGACAGCTAAATTGAAACCACAATATTGATTTTCGGTTTCTAGTTATATTTATATTTTCACAATGTTGTTGGTTTTCACAATGTTGTGAGTAGTTCCACTTGAAAATTATATCTCAAATCTATTCCAATTTTTTTGTGAAGTTAACTCTCATAACTTAAACTCTCATAACTTTTTTAATTTTGCACCGATGAAAAAGTTTTAAAAGAATTTTAAAAGCAAAAACTTGGTCAAAAGTTTAAGTTTCAGACAAAACTGTGCTTTTAATTATAAGATGTTGGCTTCGTTGATATGTGAATACCTTGCGGGCGTGTTGCGCTGTCAGTTGAGGCAACAGATAAAAATTTTGGACGATTTAATTAGATTTAATTAACGATTTAATTAGATCAAAAGAACGAAACTCGAGCTTCAAGCAAGACAAATAATACCAGACTTGAACACAAGACCAGAAAAGTCTGAAAGTGTATGATGGAAAGGGTTTTATTGCAGAATTATTTGGTCTTGACCGGATCATCTTCTTTAAGTTAAAAATTGTGTCACAGTGTTAAAGCACTGGCCGATGAAAAAAACTCCAAACAGTTCGTGTTGCGCCACATTTGAAAACAATTACTTATTTTCTAGGTAAGAAGTTTATAGGTTAGAATTTATATGGATAAAAGCAAATATGTATTACCCTTACTAGCGCCTAGAAGAAGAAAAACAAAATAAACCTGATAAAAGAGATACTTCTGTAAGCATTACCTCATACCTCTTTTATCAAATGTATCCCTAGGTTCTCCTTTTAGGATAATTTTCCTTTTTTTTGAATTTTCAACCGAGTTTTTCTCGAAATTACTTTTTCTTTTACGTCTCAATCTCACGATATCTCAAGTTCCAATGTGCCGATTAAATTAAAACTTTGTGTGTTCCTTTCTTATCCATTTCTCTATGGCCCGATCAAAGATTATGTAAAAGTTTTGATTTTTAGTATTTCAATTATACAAAATTAATTTTTTCATCGTAGCTCTGGCTATTCTCACACCTTTATTAATTAAGAATCTATTTTGGTTTGTTGTTTCTGATGACTAGAACGGCTGAAATCGTGTCAAGACGAAGGCACCTTTTTTAAGACACCACCCACTGTGCCAACGTGTAACTTTTTCAACCATTCATTTTCTCGACTCAGCTGTTGAAGCTGACCAAGTATGTATATACTTTTTGGGTTTGGAGATGCTTCCTCCAGTATCGAACAGACTTTTGCACCAACTTAATATACCCTGTGTACTTTTGGTGCGACTTGTCTAATATTGCATTTTTTGGTCCATTCTGTCCCAGTGTGCAATGTAAAAATGTGTCTACTAAATAAATTGACATGTCCATACAAGCCTACTGTAGACTGTACCCAAGCCAGCGTTCATGACTACAATTTCCCCAAATTTAACACGGGGGACAAACAAACAAAACTGCAATGCATTAGGCGAACTTGTAAATACACTTACCCAAAGAAGAAGTTTAAGCGGGGAGCAGCAGAGAGCAAGCACAGCACAACAAAAACAAATACACATTTGTCAAACTTTTAAATATTTAACATTATGAAATGGCACATTCACAATCACAAGAACAAAAACAATTAAAAGGACGCGGGCGCGACGTCTGTCAACATTTGATCGAGAGAGCCAAGCACCGTAAGAGCGGGGGCTTAGCGAAACGGGGCAACACAAACACATTGCGAATATGGCAAAGAGAGCGAGGCACAATTAATGCAATATGTATACATTGATTTCAATTTTGTTAACTTTATTTAGTTAACCACTAGCAAAAAAACAAAAAAAAACAACAAAAATAGGCACACACGCGGCCGAGATTGCCCAAAAGAGAGACTGAGAGAGAGATTGTATGTAACATAACGGCACAATTTGCCAAAGCGGCCAGCGTACTTAATTGCGTAAAATTAATAACTAAATGACCGCAAATAACTTAAACTCAACACAGGATTAAGCTGCGGTCCGATCGAACTCATTCTATTTGTTTCAAATGCGTTAAAATACCGAAAAAATTAACAAAACTTGGCAGCTCGAAGCGACGCGCGGCTGGCTTTAACGAAACAAACTATCGCACTAGCCAACTATCGATATTATTACGATCTATCGAACCGATAGGCTGTTCAGTACCGATGGGCTGTTCAGTACCGATAGGCTGTTCAGTAATTTTGAATTTTAATTCGAATAAAATTTAAATGAATAGTGAGAAAAAAAACAGTTTTTAGATAAAAAACTTTACTTTAGAAATTCGATGAAACACAACAATTGTAAGAATTTCGTAAATACAACACAAACTTTATCTAAGAACTAGAATATATTTATTATTTACAGTTTAATTACAATTTAAAATTATAAATAAACTAAGAGCTTTAGCGACTATGTGTGGGATGTATTTATGCTATATACATAGTTAATAGTGATGTGTGCGAGTATGTAGATGTGTGGGGGTTTTTCTGATGGAATTTACAATGGTTCAAAAATGTTGTGAATTTTGAGAAATTTTATAGTTTTGGATTGGAATTGTGTATTTGTTGGCATTCAGTGAATATGTGTTCGGCTGAGGTAAAGTTTGAGTTGCAGATTTGCTAGGTATTGGGAGGTAAGAATTTGTCTTTGAGTATAGAAAAAAAAGAAAAGAAAGAAACTGGCGTTTTTCCTGGCAAGAAAACGAAAAAATGACATGTTTAAAAGTCAGGTTCGGTACTAAAAGTAACAACAAAAATCCCTAAAATAGTTTTGGTTGATGAACCTACTAACTGCTTACCTCAAAAATGTATAGAATTTGGTTTAAGACCTTTGATAAAGCTTTATGTAAAGTGGTTTAAAAAAAAACACTGATTTTAGCAATTTTAAGTTCAAAGCCTTACAAATTTCCGAGAAATGCCACTGAACGGCTTTTGAAAGCATTATGCTGGCCTCTTGCCTAATACAAAGTTGATCGGATGAACGATAGTCAAGTAGGTTGTAAAGGTCATTGTAAAGAAGGTTGGGGGTTGTTAGGTGCTTTGCAAGAGCTGCTGTGAGGGAGGTTGAGGTGGGTGGATGAGGTGTGCTTTCAAGTTGTTTCAAGTCAGATTATCCCTTGTTAAAAGCCTCGCACACTGGAAGTTATTCAATTTTTCATTAAACAATAAATTCGAGACAACATTTTTGTTCAAAAATTATTGATATTTCTGTAATAACTATTTGGAAAAAGGCAAATTAAGCTCAGATTCAGTCCAGAGTTTAGCATGATGAATTAAAACCTGTGCCTGTTTTCGGCAATTATCTACATGGCTTTCTTGAAATCACTTTTATTTAGTTTTGTCATTTGTTTTGAGAACTTTTCTACTTACTTAAAGATCGTTTTTCTTAAGCAAAGTAAGTTATTTATTAGATATGTAATAACGGTATTTCGATACTTACCAATTCTTATACGCATGGCGACCGTGCAAAAATTCTGAAAAAGTTTACAAATTTTTTTAAAAATATATCGAAAATTTCCAAAATTATGCCAAAAGTAAAGCCAAAATCACCCTAAATAAACCAAAATTCAGTATAACTTTGCGAACGCAGAGAATCAGAGACAAATTTCTTATATTTATAAGAAGAATTCAAGAAAATAGGGCTGGAACGACACTGTCAATTTTTACGGGTAAATTTTATCAAAATAACCTAATATTTTCCACAGACGAAATTGTAGGTAAAAAACCGAAAAAAATAATATAGTTTTCAATTTCGAATTGATATATATTTTTGTCTCTTTATACCAGAAATGCTCTGATTCCATAGTCTCCAATAAGAGCACTTTTCACACTTTTGCACGTACACTGGCGCCAGCCTCAAAGGTAAGCAAAACCCCATCTCTAATTATTACAAATGATTTCAAATGTATGCCTTTAGGTTTCAAAAAGTGTGATAAGTCTATTGAATGCATTTCATTGGGAGAAATTTGCCATAGTTGTAAGTTCGAAACCTATTTGGGGATCTGATGTGGCTCGTGCCATACAGGTGAGTTTGAAGTACCTTTTTCTTTTAAACACAACTTATTCCCAACTTAACTCTACAGGAACTAGCCGAATCGCGGAACTTTACCATCAGCCACTTTAAGTATATATCAGATTATATTCCCATTAAGAAAACCCTCTCACAGATTGAGAAAATCATTGAAGAAACCTACTCCACGACACGCAGTAAGAGATCAAATTTGTTCATCTCAAGTGTTAAGTACTAACCCCATATTCTTAGTCTATGTATTCATTGGTGAGCATATCGCCATGGTGGACTTTGTGCGTGGCCTACAAAATCGTAGGCTCCTGGAGAGCGGTGACTATATTGTGGTTTCTGTTGATGATGAGATTTACGATTCGAATCGTCGTGTCAACATCATGGAACGTAGTAAGCTAAACAATTTGGCCTTCTGGAGGCCCCACAATTCTAATGCATGCACCATCTATTCCAGATTATTTAGATCCTTACTTTAGAAAAGAAAAGAGCAAATCACTGGACAAAATCTCTTTTCGTTCAGTTATAAAAATAAGCATGACATATCCACAAAATCCCCATATTCGGTAATTTCAGCTAACTCTCTTTCTTGGTTACTAACTGTGCGTTTGTTTTTCTTGAGATTTTAATTTAGTTCCTTGATTTTAGTTTTTATACATTTTGTAGCTTTCACCTGTAGCCTTCTTAGTGTTGAATACTTTTTGCTGACAAACTCAACTGATGAATACTATTTTGCTTTGCGGTTTTTGTGTTTTTGATTATTGCTTTGCCATTCCAGCGATATTTGTACTAAAATTAAGGAATATGCACGCAAAACTCCATTTTTGGTACCATATCATCAGCGTGTTTTTGACAACATATCGGTAAGTCTAAGCTTAAATGGTTAAAAACAAATGTATAGTTTTGTAATTTATAGGTACCCATATATGGTCTGCATTTGTATGACAGTGTAATGATCTATGTACGCGCCATTACGGAAGTACTTAGACTCGGCGGAGATATCTATGATGGTGAACTTGTAATGAGTAGGATTTTTAATAGATCTTATCATTCAATACAGGGATTCGATGTGAGTAAATTTGACTGAATATTTTTATATGATTTTTGTACCCTTGCAAAGGGTATTATAATTTTACCCAGAAGTTTGCAACGCATAGAAATATTCATTACCGACGCCATAAACTATATATATTCTTGATCAGGGTGACGAGCTGAGTCGATTGAGCTTTGTCCGTCCGTCTGTCCGTCTGTCTGTCTGTTTCTACGCGAACTAGTCTCTCAGTTGTAAAGCTATCGAGCTGAAATTTTGCACAGAGTCTTCTTTTTGCTGCACACTACTTATATGTCGGAACCGACCGGATCGGATGACTATATCTCATAGCTCCCATAGGAACAATCGGTCGGAAAACTAGTTTTAGTATGAAAAACTTTTTTCTATTCAATGGAAACGTCTCTAAACTTTGTAATCGTAGGTTTTCTATGTTTTTTTATAATTCTACCAAGTTTTATTAAAATCGGACAACCATGTGGTATAGCTGCCATACAAAAGATAGGTCTGAAAAACAGTCTTAGTTAGAAAAACTTTTTGGTTTTTAATGGTAGAATCCTGCAATTTTGTATTTGTTTGTTTCTCATGCTTTAACATAATTCTACAAGTTTTTGTCCAAATCGGATGACTATATCATATAGCTCCCATACGAACGATCGGTCGAAAAATGGGAAAAAAAGAGTATTTTTTGAAAATATTTAAGCAAGCACTTGCAAGGGTATAAAAACTTCGGCACAGACGAAGTTATCTTAGCTTTCTCGTTTTACTTTATATTAAAAGTTTTAATATAACGGAAGTCAAGTTATGAGCCAAAGAATGTTCATTATATGTGCATACACTTTCGTTGGTACAGAGCAGAGGCTTAACGATAACAGGTATTGTTTTCTGAACCTAGGTATTCTACCTTCAGAAGACTTGCCCTAATGACAGCCAATCGTTGACTGTCTCTCCAAGCATTCACCGCTTTAAGCAGTTGAGAACTGCAAAGAGCAATGAATGCTAAAAATGACAAACGATTCAGCCAGCCAACGTAAGCTTTCAGGTTAAAGTATCTTGATGAGATAGCTTCAAGCTTTCCAGAGAGCTGAGAACAGCTAGTTAAATATGAATGCAAGCATACATGATGCAACAATACAAGGTGGGGCGTTATGAGTGTGATGCGTACTTTTGCCAAAAGCTTACGCTTCAAAAGTACGCGCGGTACTGAACGTGAAGGTACTTTGCAGAAAACTTACACTGATGGCACCTCACCTCTCTTGTTGCATCATGAATGCAAGCATATAAAGCAGCGACGTTCAAGAAGAGAGACTATCTGTCGCTCTCTGTCTCTCTCTGACACTCACAGTAGCATTACTTCGGCAAGCATTCGGCATGAATTGTCGAAAGTGTTCTCGGCCCCTGGGGGTTATGGGTGAACATCGCTGATATAAAGGGTGACTTTTTAGCAACTTTCATTTTGGCAACACTATTTTTGGCAGCTCAGCTGTTTTCCTGTCACATCTTACTGTCAAACAAGTTCAGTTTGGTGTATAATTTAACCATGATACTTTATTTTGCCTGCTGCATACACTTGCACGACTATCGTATACCCTCTTTACGAGAGTATGAACATTTGTCTTCTGTATTTGAAGGTTACCAAAGGCAGCAAGCTTAGATTATTTATTACTGATTGATTTATATGAAAACGCAACTTACTGTGCAGACTAAGACTGGATTTACAGGGTGAAGCAAACTTTATGAAGTTCTTTTAGTACACTCAAAAAATTTAATTTCTAATTTTTAGAAATTCGCCCAAAAATAATTTTCCTTTCTTGTTTTTAGACAATTTTTTCTTAAATTTAGAAAAAAACAACCCTAAAAAATATTTTTATACTCTGTACCGTAGGTACATAGAGTATTATAAGTTTGTGCAAAAGTATGTAACATCCAGAAGGAAGCATCTCCGACCCCATAAAGTATATATATTCTTGATCAGCATCAACAGCCGAGTCGATATAGCCATGTCCGTCTGTCCGTCCGTCTGTCCGTCCGTCTGTATGAACGCACAGAACTCAGAGATGGTAAGAGATAGAGGTTTGACATGTATGGGACATATGCTTCTTATGTCTGCAGGCAGATCAAGATTATTTTCAATTTTGACCACGCCCCCTCCCGCCCCCGCAATATGGAAAAATCGTCATATCTCCCACAGTTTTGAAGATAGATGGCTTGTTCCTTCTGGACATATTTAGTTGTTAGGATAACTTATCGATCCGCCAAAGGAATGAAGAAGATCGGATGAACGGTTTTCGAGTTATGATCAAAAGACAAATTTTCTTGGTACAGAGAATGTTATAGTCGGGCTTGACCGACTTTCTTTCTTGTTTAGAAAATAATTTCTTAAATTTAGAAATTCGATTAATTTTTTCTTACATTTAGGGTAATTTTTCTAGATTTTTTCCTCAATACTTTCTAAAATTAAGGGCGAATTCACCCTTGAATATAGAAAAAAATACATTGCACTGTGTCTTAAAATAGGGCGAATCGCGAAAGCACATTTCTTAAATTTAGACAAGCCATTTAGAATTTCGCCCTAAAATATAGAAAAAAAGTCTAGAAAATCGAACTAAAAAATATAAAAATATTAAAAAGACACCCCTTGTAATTCTCAAGTACGAATTTCGTGCATTCGGAATATAAAAGGGGCAACTAATATTCGGCATGCTGAGAAAATCACCCTAAAAAATATAAAAATATTAAAAAGACACCCTTTGTAATTCTCAAGTACGAATTCCGTGCATTCGGAATATAAAAGGGGCAACTAAACACTAAAATCGCCCTAAAATATAGAAAAATAATCTAGAAAACCGCCCTAAAATTTAGAAAAATAGAAAAAGACACCGCATTTAATTCTCAAGTTCGAATTCTCTGCTTTCGGAATATAAAAGAGGCAGCTGAGTGCTTAGCATTATTTGACTGCGTTCTTTACTGTGACTACTCACGCGAGTGCTTGGTAGTCGATAAGATGCCTTTCGTGTTGTTGTTGTTTTCCCGAGGACCCGAGTTCAAGTCCCAGGCAAGGTAAACGTAGAAATTAAAATATTGATTACTAATTACAAAGTGATTTTCAGAAAGAAACTTTAGTGAACCCAACAGAAAGAAAATATCCTATAAAAATAATATATAAGGGGATAAACGCTTCTTAGTGTTGTAGTGTAGTAAGCTCTCCAGTCTCCCCCCACTCCCCTTCCCTGTCAATAATACTTGAAAAAGTTTTTTTTCTAAGATCTAGAAAGGTTTTTTTATAATCTAGAAAGGTTTTTTTAAAATCTAGAAAATGCTTTTCTACAATTAAGAAAATATTTTCTAGCTTATAGTAAATATTTTCTTAATTTCAGAAAGTCTTTGTCTTATTTTTAGAAATAATTTTTCTAAGATATATGGCGAATCGCCTTTGACTCCTTTTTTAAGGCGAATTTCTAAATTTTAGGGCGATTTTGACTGTATTTTTTTTTTGAGTGTAGGCGAAATAATCAAGGCAAAGTGAATAAGTTTTATAAAGAAAGGTTTAGAATTTTAACTGATTCTCTGGCCTACTAAGAGAACTTAATGAAGTTTGCTTCAGCGTGTAAATGCAGTCTAAGGGCTATCTGTCACATAAACCTACAAATAACAGAGCAACATCTATGTTTATCTGACACATAGCAGCTAAGTAGAAGTTGTGAAATCGGCCCTAATTCCAATGAAATTATAAACCTACCCCAAACAGGTCTACATTGACTCAAATGGCGATGCAGAGGGTAACTACACGGTCATAACCTTACAAAACGATTTAAGTGCTGGCACTCCACTGGGTTCTTTGGCCAAAATGTCGATGCAACCAGTTGGATTTTTTGTGTACAACAAGAACTCATTGATACCGGTAAGAGGGGCTTATAGTCAGAAACATTAACTATGGAAAAAACATAAATATTTCTACCAAAACTTTCAAGGAATTCCGCTACATCAAGAACGACAGACCCATACAATGGCTCAATGGACGTCCACCCCTGGCGGAGCCTTTGTGCGGCTTTCAGGGTGAATTTTGTCCACGCAAAAAACTTGACTGGCGTTTTTTGGCCACGGGAGCACTATTGGCCCTGGTGCTGGTGGTGGCCGTAGCCATGTTTATCAAGTAAAATATATAATTAGACAAATGGTAACTAGTTTTGATGGAGTAAATTTATGTTGTAGGCACTATCGTTACGAGCAGACACTAGCTGGCCTGTTGTGGAAGGTGGATATGAAGGAAGTGACGGTCATCAATCTGGGCGAGTATAATAATCCCAGTCACAAGAATATTGTAAGTTTGCAGAGAGTTGAAGGGCTATTTTCCAATATCCCTTTTCTTTTTTGGCAGTTTCAAATATGCCGTCAAAGTATACTGGTGGTTGGTGAGCCCAACAAGAGATCTTTCACCAATATAGGTAAGGTTTTGAAAACATGTTCTTTGTTTTGTATATTTAGTTTGATACTTTCAGCTCTTTTCCGTGGCAATATTGTGGCCATGAAAAAGATACACAAAAAGAATGTGGACATAACTCGTTCGCTGCGCAAAGAACTGAAACTGATGCGCGAGGTGCGCCATGAGAATATTATTAATTTCATTGGCGCCTCCGTGGAGCACGGCACTGTCATTATATTCAACACCTACTGTGCCCGCGGCAGTCTGGAGGATGTGTTGCAAAATGAGGATCTGCATTTGGATCATATGTTTATATCCTCACTTGTTTCGGATATTTTGAAGGGCATGATTTATCTGCACGACTCGGAGATTGGTTCACATGGCAATCTGAGGTCTAGCAATTGCCTGATCGACTCACGTTGGGTGTGTCAAATCTCAGACTTTGGTCTGCATGAACTTAAGGCGGGTCAGGAGGAGCCAAACAAGTAAGCAATTGCTTAGTTTTTCTTCTTTTTTTTTTTTTGCATCTCACTGCCGGATTATTGTGTGCAGAATTGAATTGGAATTGAAACGTGCCCTTTGCATGGCGCCCGAGCTTTTGCGGGATTCATATCGACCGGCACGAGGCACACAGAAAGGTGATGTCTACTCGTTTGGCATCCTACTGTACGAGATGATTGGCCGGAAAGGACCATGGGGCGACACCGCCTACACCAGAGAGGGTAATAATCCAGCCAAATCTTGCTAGATTTAAAATGATTTCCTTATTTTAGAAATTATAAAATTTGTGAAAAACCCCGAGCTGTTGCAACATGGCGTTTTTCGTCCGGCCTTGACGCACACCCATTTCGATATACCGGATTATATTAGGCAATGTCTATGCCAGTGCTGGGAGGAAGATCCCGAAACACGTCCGGACATTAGATTGGTGCGAATGCGACTTAAAGAACTGCAGACGGGACTGTAAGCGTATCCATTTGTCATCTGCTTTTGAAACCTCTATTAAACTGTTTGTAGCAAACCAAATATATTTGATAACATGCTGTCTATAATGGAGAAATATGCCTACAATCTGGAGGGATTAGTGCAGGAACGCACCAATTTACTTTATGAAGAGAAAAAGAAAACGGACATGTTGTTGTATCAAATGCTGCCAAAGTAGGTGGAGGTCGTCTTCTATGTCACAGATAAACTTAGGGCCGAATTTACCTATCCTACACACAACTGTCCCATAAACTAACGAATTACAGAGCGAACTCTAAGGACCGTTTTCACATCATCTACATCTGTCATAGAAGCTGAGATTTTACTCTGTTATTCGTCAGTTTATGTGTAGAAGCTGTAAAATCGGCCCTAAGTTTATCTGACTTACTCATCTATGAAATGAGAAATCGGCTTTTAATTACTTAATCTCTAATTCTCTGCAGAACTGTGGCCGAATTACTCAAGCGCGGCGATCCCGTTGAAGCCGAATGTTTCGATTGTGTGACCATACTTTTTAGCGATATTGTGGGATTTACAGAACTCTGCACCACCAGCACTCCTTTCGAGGTGGTGGAAATGCTTAATGACTTGTACACCTGCTGCGATTCGATTATATCCAATTATGATGTTTATAAGGTGAGATATGAGCCCATTTTAGAGTAATATTATATCACATCTTCTAGAGAGCAGTCATGTGTAAGTTAAACTCACAATTTACTCTCTAATAAGTTAGTTTATGTGACAGAGAGATGATAAGTATGATAAGTTTTCTTCTTCTATAAAAACTACACAGAAGAAACGAGAGCGTAAGTTAAAGTCGGCCCTGCCCGACTTCGAAATACCCGTAACTCAGTTCAATTAGTGCTTAATAACCTCATGCGGTTCGTATAAGTATGCAACATTTTTTTAACTCGGCCTCCGATCCTTTTGAAAATTGAGAGATTGTGAGATTGTAGATATTGGCCACATAGACTACACTGCAAAATCTGAGCTCGATATCTTCTAAAAATGTGGGAGTTATTCAACATTTTTTATTGCGGGGGCGGGAGGGGGCGTGGCCAAAATTTGAAACAAACTTGATCTGCCTACAGACAATACTAGCTTACGTATAAAATTTGGTTGCTCTAGCTCTTCTAGTCTCTGAGATCTAGGTGTTCATACAGACGGACGGACGGACGGACGGACAGACGGACATGGCTATATCGACTCGGCTGTTGATGCTGATGAAGAATATATATACTTTATGATATCGGAGATGCTTCCTTCTGCCTGTTACATACAGGGTTGTCCATATTCGACGGACCCATCTGGCAACGCCATAACTTTTGACAGAAATGTCAAATCGCTTAATGACATACCGCGTTTGAAGCGTCAGTCCAAGCAGATTTTTACCATGGAACAATACACGCCACGCGAGCGCTCTGAAATAGTTGAAATTTACATTCAACAGAACAAGTCAATTGTGAAAACTCAACGTGCTTTAAAAAAATTAAAATTTCACATTGAATGGGACCGTAAATAAGCAAAATTGCCGTACTTACGCCACTGAAAATCCTCAGGAGATTCAAGAAGTGCCTCTTCATGACGAAAAAGTCACAGTTTGGTGCGGCGTTAGTGCGAAAACGGTCATTGGGCCGTTTTTCTTCCAAAATGAAAATGGCCATGCTGTTACCATCAACCAGGAGCGTTATCGCGACATGATGACCAATTTTGTGATGCCAATTATTCGTCGAAAGCGTATGAGGCAGTTCTGGTTTCAACAAGACGGCGCTCCACCGCACACAAGTCGCATAACAATCGATTTTCTGAAGAAATTGTTTCCGGGCCGTTTGATGTCGAAAAGTGGTGATTTGGACTGGCCACCGCGTTCGCCCGATTTGACGCCGCCTGACTTCTTCTTGTGGGGATATTTGAAGTCAAAGGTTTACGTTAACAAGCCAAGGACCGTAGAAGAGCTCAAGGACAACATTCGTGAAGAAATAGCCGCTATTCCGGCCGAAATGTTGGCGAAAACGATGTAAAATGCTGCAAAAAGGGCACAATACGCCATCAACGCCAGAGGCGGCCATTTGAGAGATATCATATTCAAAAATTGATGTAAACAAATCTACTTGGAACAAATTAAATGATTAAGATTGCTAACCGCCAAATTTTTATTTTTTTCTTTGATTTTTTAAAAAAAAAACATGGGTCCGTCGAATATGGGCGACCCTGTACATTTGCACGACTTTTGTATACCCTTTTTACTCTACGAGTAACGGGTATAAAAATATCCATTTTGAACTGGATATGTCTAAAATATACTTTTAATCATCCTATTTTTTGCAGTGTAGTGTATGTGCCCAATAACAACAATCTCACAAATTGTAATATCCCAGCAAATCGACACTATGCGGATAACTTACGGGCGATAAGAAAGCGACACTTCTGGTAGAAATAAAAGCGATACTTCTGGGAGATAGGAAAAAGTGTCTTCTTAGCGTTAGGAAAGCGATCCGTGATAATCCCTTTGGAGGTAAGAATGTGATTCTTCCTAGAGGCAGGAATGTGGTTCCGAAGATAAGCCATACGAATAAAAGGTGTTTCGAGTTCTGTTATTTAACAGTTCGATTTCGCACCTAAGGTAAATAAGCGATGCCAAAGTATTTTTCTTCGGTAATATTGGAAAAAGTCGTTCAACTCACTTCAACAAGAGTTGCATTTGGGTCTTCTTAAAGAGTGTTAAGCGATGTATCGCCAATTCTCAGATGGGATGATGAAAAAGCGAGACCAATAATAAAGTATACAATTCTTGCCCTTAAGGCGCTTTTTGGGTGATATATCGCCAATTTGCCGAATGCACAGAAAAAATGCATTAAGATATATCGCCAATTTATCCCTTTTATAATAAAAAAGCAATACCTAAGGTATTTTGTTTGTGTAAATCGCCAAACTATCTTCAAACTCTCCCCCTCAAGCTATCGCCAAACTCTCGCATTGTCGAGGGAGATAAGTAACACGACAAAATGTTTGCAGGGAAAGATCGGATAATTAATGACAGAGCTATAAAGGCAATAAAAATGTTGCATACTTTTCAGAGCAGTTGCACTGCTTGCTAAAGCTCAGCTGAGCGATCAGGTCGTATAAATGGAGCTTAACAAAATGCTGATATGTTTACATTATTGTTAATGCTCTGTTAAATAACATAAGGAAAGGAGGCGGAAAGGGCAACTTCGTTTAGCTCAGTCGGGCTTAGTTCGATGTTTCAAGGTATATCGAACATATTTCTATAAATATTTATAGAAAATGTTTACAAAAACTATGGTTGTTTGTGTGTTTTCGGCGCTGGGGTTAAATAAATCAAAATCACCAGTTATTTTATTATGCTTTATAGCCAGATTTCTGCAGATATACAATATATAGTGTGACCAGATTTTTCCAGAAGTGGCCTTTTAAAGGCCTTAGCAACATATGCAAGTTCTTTAAACTTTGACTTTGAAATTTAACTGGATTAAATAACACAAAATGAAACAAACGAAACGTAGATCTAACATTTGTGCTAATAAACTCATGTGTGACCACTTTAAGAGTTCTTTGGACCCATTAAATAAATAGTTTGGATCATAGATAGCACTTAAATCCCATCCTATATACCAGAGCCCTATAAAACAGGGCAAGCAATACATTTTTTCGTCAAAACTCAGACTAAAACAAGAAAGAAAGTCGGTCAAGCCCGACTATAACATACTCTGTACCAAGGAAATTTTACGCTCAGCATAAATTTCGATGCTGCAGTAGCAGCGAACAGTCTTTTGATCATAACTCGAAAACCGTTCATCCGATCTTCTTCATTTCTTTGGCGCATCGATAAGTTATCCTAATAACTAAATATGTCCAGAAGGAACAAGCCATCTATCTTCAAAACTGTGGGAGATATGACTTTTTTTCTAAATTGCGGGGGCGTGAGGGGGCGTAGCCAAAATTGAAAATAAACTTGATCTGCCTGCAGACATAAGAAGCATATGTCCCATACATGTCAAACCTCTCTTACCATCCCTGAGATCTGTGCGTTCATACGGACAGACAGACGGACGGACAGACGGACGGACGGACGGACAGACGGACGGACGGACGGACAGACGGACATGACTCAGCTGTTGATGCTGATCAAGAATATATATACTTTATAGGGTCGGAGATGATTCCTTCTCGATGTTACATACTTTTGCACAAACTTATAATACCCTGTGTACCTACGGTACAGAGTATAAAAACCTAAACATACCAAATTTCAAGCTTGTAGTCTAAATCACTTCTGAGATATGGCTGTGAACCAATTTTGAACCGGTTCCAAGCCGGGTTCTGAACCAGTAAAATATCCAACACCAACCTACAAGCCAAGTACCAAGTGTTTTGCCTCAAGAGCTTCTAAGATAAGACAAAAAATCGTGAATAATTTTGAATCGATGCATTATCATTTCAAAACCATATCCAAGCTCGGCCTTTTTATGATTTGGAAAAGAATGAAAGCATAATTTAAGTTGGGACGAATCAAATTAGTGTATTTAAAGTTAGGCTAGCTTCTATTTAAAAGACCAGGCAATGGTGGAGAAGTTTTTTAATTATATAGTAGCTACAATAAAGAGGTCCAAGAGCTTCTTTAGCTGGACGCTTTCTTGTCATCAACCAAACTTTCGCCAAAAACTCTCTCTTTTTGAGGTGAGAAATAAGAAACCAGACAAATTTTTGGCAGGGAAGATAGTTGATAGTCAGTAATGGCATACCGATTGCTGCTACACAGCTGGATTGATATCTATAGCATACTTAGCAGGGCATTTATGTTGATATTTGAAATAAAACCTCTTATGATGATGTTTTCTCTACCTACAAGGTTGAAACCATTGGAGATGCCTATATGGTGGTATCTGGTTTGCCGTTGCCTAATGGAAATCGTCATGCTGGTGAAATAGCTTCACTGGCTCTACACCTGCTGGAATATGTGGGGAATCTGAAGATACGCCACAAGCCCACCGAGACCATGCAGTTTCGTATTGGCTTGCACTCGGGACCATGTGCAGCAGGTGTGGTGGGTAAAAAGGTATGATTTAACTTTAGGTAAAGCTCCTTGCATTCTCCATTATCTTCCCTTCTCTCAAGCAGATGCCTAGATATTGTTTATTCGGTGACACTGTGAATACGGCCTCACGCATGGAAAGTACGGGCGATTCCATGAAAATTCATATATCCGAAGTGACATACCAACTGCTGCAGTCCATAGGTGGCTATGTGTGCATCGAACGAGGCATCACCAGTGTCAAGGTATAACTTTGATTTTGACCATCAGCTAAGGCTTCAAGAACTTGCCACAATTTCAGGGAAAAGGCGATATGCGAACCTACTGGCTGACCAATCGACTGCAGTCTGAGTTGGCACCAGATTTGATCAGCACCGTGGATACTTCCTTGGATGGCTTCTGCCAGATGAACCGCACCAATGACTTGTCACTGTTGCAGTTTCGGAATAAGACTGGCTCCTGCAAATGTGCAACCAAATGCTTATACAGCCGACGCTCGGATGATAATGTAACAAACTCCCTGGAATTGCAGGAATATCAAAAGATCAAGGAAACGGCACAAATCAATTGTAATCAATTGTGTGTTTGCCGTTTGAACAGTAGCCAGACCTTTAGCAAAAACAATAGAATAATAAGATGAGTAACGCCCATACAATCGTCTTGCATATGAAGTTGAATTTTCAGTGGCAACGACAATCGCACTCTCTCCGCTCTCACAAAAACGAGAGCGTAAAAATCTAAAAATAGAATGCGCTTGCTTGTGTGCGTAAACACAAATGATGCATTTGAATGTATGCGTTAATATATGTGTGCTTCTGTTCGCATGCATGAGAATACGTGTGCACACAAACAGTCGGCAATGTCGCTGTATGCGTATGAGAGAGAGAGAGAGAGCGCTGGCTCTTGAGCGCTCTCCTACTGGCTTTTAAATAAAGAGAGCGAAAAGCCAGTTTGAAAAGCCAGCACGAAAAAAAGTGTGTGCAGAAATTTTGTATGGCGTTACTCATCTTATTATTCTATTGTTTTTGCCTTTAGCAATCGCAGTCCGCGTTCCGCACCCAGCATCACATTTCGTTTGTAAATTATATCAATATCTTAACTAACAAAAAAAGGTTGTAATCACATCCATATGAACTTCTGTGTGTTTTCAAAACATTGATTAAAAATCTTAAAGCACAATACGAGTTTTAGTTGCTGATATCGAAGTTATTCTTTAAGGCCTGCCAGCATTCGTAGTAGGCGGCATCTAGTTTCTGGCAAGTTTCTTCGCCCCACTTGGTCACCGCCAGACTCAACGAAGACTCGAACATGAAGGCCTAAAATTATCAAATATTAGTTTTCGTTTGCCCAAGTCTCGGCAAAAACTCCCACAAACCTGCGTTCCCTCGGCTATACGTTCCGCCTTTAAAGTGGCCTGTGAGGCTCCCTCAAAGCATTTGACATCCGGACCATGTGGTGTCATCATCGAGTGCAAAGTGGCCCCACCAGCCGCAAATCCTTCCGCTTTGGCCTCATAGCGTCCCAGTATCAGACCCATAAACTCACTCATGCAGTTTCCTTTAAGTATTAATATTAATCAAGAGAAGTTCTTCTATACCAAATTTCTCAATGCCAACTTACTATGATAATATGGTGGTCGAAACGTATGCTCTTGGACCGACCACCTGGGTGGAAAGATGACAAAATCGGCTATTGCTGTGCCCGGCCGTAGACTCGGGCAGGTGAGCACTGTAAAGATACTCGGATCACAGTGATCGAAACTAACCGAATTGATGACCATAAATTTGGTTAAATCATATTTGTAGGGCACATAGTTGCCATGCCAAGCGACCACATCAAAGACCGTATGATTCTGCTGGGCCACAAATAAACCTCCCTGGAATTTGGTTATTATCTGAAATTCTTTAAACATAATTCAATGAGTTAGCTACACAGAAATCTTTATGACAAGAAATACCTTTAAGTGGAGTATCATTGTACCAGGCCACCGGTGTCTGAAAGTCTCTCGGATTGGCCAGTCCATTGGCACCAATGGGTCCCAAATCGGGCAGACAGAAGTGACCATCGTATACCTCCAGTATATAACCTCTGAAATAACAAATTGGTTTTAAATTTATTTAATTATTTGGAAAATCTCTAAGAACAGGGTCTCAGATTTTTAGAAAACTCTGAAGGTAAATGTTGAATATACGCAGAAAACTGCATCTGAATCTTATTTTTCTAGAAAAATTCGGGAAAAATGTATGTCCCTGTGTGGATAATGCGATTTCTAGGTTGTATCTATCAACTTGTAAGGGCGAACGTTTAGTTTTCAAGCGGCTAGCTCCCAAATCAATTTCAAAAATTTTGGAAAATCAAACCTTTATTTAAAAAATCATCATCTGATCAGCTTCAGACATGAAAATGCCATAAAAATTATATTCGTAAGTATACCTGAAATCTCTTTCTAAGCAAATTCCAAACCAAAGCCTAGAAGTCTCTAACGGTTGGTTTCAAATCTCTAGTGTTTTGGTAAGAGACAGGTCAAGCGAATCACAGAGCAGCTGAAATATCAGAACAGGCGAGCAATCGACTCCATAGCGGAGCAATAATCAAGTAAAGCGAAAGGCCAGCTTAAGATGTGAAGAAACTCCGGAACTGGCTAGCATTAGGTGTACGGAATTTGCAAAAAACACCTCGAAAATCAGAGAGATGCTGGGCTCTGATACAGACTGTTGCTGAAATACTTCATATTTTTACAAACTAGCGTCTATTTAAGTATTGATTATCAAAACGAGAAAGCCAAGCTAACTTCGTCTGTGCCGAAGTTTTTATACCCTTGCAAATGCTCGCTTAAATATTTTCAAAAAATACTTTTTCCCATTTTCCGACCGATAGTTCGTATTGGAGCTATATGATATAGTCATCCGATTTGGACAAAAACTTGTAGAATTATGTTAAAGCATGAGAAACAAACAAATACAATTTTTCAGGATGCTACCATTCAAAACAAAAAAGTTTTTCTAACTAAGACTGTTTTTCAGACCTATCTTTTGTATGGCAGCTATGCCATATAGTTGTCCGATTTTAATAAAACTTGGTAGAATTATAAAAAAGCATAGAAAACCTACGATTACCAAGTTTGGAGACGTTTCCATTGAAAAGAAAAAAGGTTTTCATACTAAAACTAGTTTTCTGACCGATTGTTCCTATGGGAACTATGAGATATAGTCATCCGATCCGGCTGGTTTCAACATATTAGTAGTGTGCAGCTAAAAGAAGACTCTGTGCAAAATTTCAGCTCGATAGCTTTAAAACTGAGAGACTAGTTCGCGTAGAAACAGACAGAAAGACGGACAGACGGACGGACAAAGCTCAATCGACTCAGCTCGTCACCCTGATCAATGATATATATACAGGGTGCGCCATATAAAGTGTCGGTATGGCAACACTGAATAACTTTGACATTTAGCAACCGATTGCTTTTGTTAGACATGTTTTGGAAACATCAATCTAGTACAAATTTGACCATGGAACGCTTCACACCGAAACAACGTGCCGAAATAGTGACGCTGTTCATCGAAAATAATCGTTCAATTGTGCTAACTCAACTCAACAAATTTTGATGACCGATGAGGCCCATTTCACGCTTTCTGGTGGTGTTAATAAGCAAAATTGTCGCATATGGGGCACGGAAAATCCACACCGCATCCATGAAATACCTTTACACGACCAAAAAGTGACCTGGACGCCTGGTATCAAAAAGAGGCGATATTGACTGGCCACCCAGATCTCCAGATTTGACCGCCCCAGACTTCTTTTTGTGGGGCTATTTAAAAAGCAAGGTTTACGCCAGCGATCCACAGACCATTGAAGAGCTTAAGGCCAACATTTGAGCCGAAATCGCCTCTTTATCGACTGAGACGCTCGAAAAAGTGATGGAAAATGCCGCAAGAAGGGCACATTTTGTTGTGGCCAATAAAGGCGGCCACTTGATTGATGTTGTGTTCAAAAAGTAGTCGAAATAAATTGTACAGGACCAAATTAAAGGATCAAGATCAACATATAGCAATCGGTTGTTTGTTTTTATATTTATTCAGTGTTGCCATACCGACACTTTATATGGCGCACCCTGTAGTTTATGGGGTCGGAAATGAATATTTCTATGCGTTGCAAACTTCTGGGCAAAATTATAATACCCCTTGCAAGGGTATAAAAAGATGGGTTTATAGACGAATGTTGTAAGTCAAACGGTCCAAAAAATCAAGTAATTCCCAAAACTCTCATATAAGTTTTCGTTAGGATGAAGAATTAATAGTGGACGGAGACAATTTTTATACTCTGTACCGTAGGTACATAGAGTATTATAAGTTTGTGCAAAAGTATGTAACATCCAGAAGGAAGCATCTCCGACCCCATAAAGTATATATATTCTTGATCAGCATCAACAGCCGAGTCGATATAGCCATGTCCGTCTGTCCGTCTGTCCGTATGAACGCACAGATCTCAGAGATGGTAAGAGATAGAGGTTTGACGTGTATGGGACATATGCTTCTTATGTCTGCAGGCAGATCAAGTTTATTTTCAATTTTGGCCACGCCCCCTCCCGCCCCCGCAATTTAGAAAAAACGTCATATCTCCCACAGTTTTGAAGATAGATGGCTTGTTCCTTCTGGACATATTTAGTTATTAGAATAACTTATCGATCCGCCAAAGGAATGAAGAAGATCGGATGAACGGTTTTCGAGTTATGATCAAAAGACAAAATTTCTTGGTACAAAGTATGTTATAGTCGGGCTTGACCGACTTTCTTTCTTGTTTTTTTTTAATTTTTAGTTTTGAACTTTAAATTGGTGTTTTGGTTGGAAAGAAACTTTAAAATTGTCCCGCTTCTTAACTTGTCCAAATCTAAAGACCGTACTTCAATAATTACACAAAAGATGCTTCACTGTTTCAAGACCGTTTTCAAACACGATTAAACCGGGTTCAAAGTGATTCGACAGCATTTTTTAGAAATAATTTAAGCTTTTATAGCTCGCATGAAGTTGCAATTTTATGAGTTTCTGGTTCAAAACTTGTTCTGGTTCAAGGTTCAATGTCCTGACAAGCTAAATATAATCCAGAAAAGCTATTTATTCTTACTTTCGTTTTAGTTAGAAATTTAAGATGGATACATTGTTTATTCAAGCAAAATAGAGCAAAACAATCTTCAGAATTTATAGAACAATCAAACCTAAGTTCAAACTCAGTCCTACCTAAGCTAGGAAAGTCCTATCCAGTCGGTCAACCTTCAACAAAGGGAAAGGTTTACATATACTTCCTAGTTAAAACTCACCTGCTGGGCGAATCAACATTGACAGCAAATCGTATACCCTGAGGAATGACACAGATCTCGTTTGGTGCCACCCTCATTCTGCCCAGCTCAGTGGTGATATCCAGCACCCCTTGCTGTGGTACTAGAAAACAATTCAACTTATAAATAATGTACAAAAATATGAAAGCAACATGCATACCAATCAAAAAGTCCCCATCACTATTATAGAAAGCCGAGTTTTCCATGGACACATTACACAGATAGATGTGTACGGCAAGACCGTGTCGAACTCTTGTATCGCCGGCACCACAAACCGTATGCAAACCCTCAATAAAGTTTACACGTGTCTTCTCCTTTTCGGGTAAGTCAAAGGGTTTCCAACGCAACTAAAGTAAAAGTAAGCCAAAAGTTCATCGTTTTCAAAGTAATTCCCAAAATGTTACCTGATTGGGATTAGGTTTCTGCTCATCCCAGTTATGACTCAAGTGTTTGGCACCACTAAACGCCTGAAATGGCTGATGCACGGCCGATGGTAATTTGCGATAGAGCCAAGTTCGTACATTTTCCGATCTGGGTGCTGTGAAAGCGCTTCCCGACAGCTGCTCAGCATAAAGTTTATACGGGCACACTTGTGGTGAATTTTGTCCAATTGGCAAGGAATTTGGACAACGTTCATCCTCAGAGCTAAAATGCGAACCGAAGCCCGATAAGTACTGAAAATTTATGTTAAATGAATAGATTGAAATTTTTTTAAAATAGAGAAAAAATTAATTGGTAATACCTCTTCCTACAAAAGTCTGGTATTTTGGGAACCAAATCTGGTTCAAACTTTTTTTTTTGGAAGTGAAATATTCTAAAAATGGATTTCAGGATTTTGACATAAAAACAAGAAAGAAAGTCGGTCAAGCCCGACTATAACATACTCTGTACCAAGAAATTTTGTCTTTTGATCATAACTCGAAAACCGTTCATCCGATCTTCTTCATTCCTTTGGCGGATCGATAAGTTATTCTAATAACTAAATATGCCCAGAAGAAACAAGCCATCTATCTTCAAAACTGTGAGAGATATGACGTTTTTTCTAAATTGCGAGGGCGGGAGGGGGCGTGGCCAAAATTTAAAATATACTTGATCTGCCTGCAGACATAAGAAGCATATGTCCCATACATGTCAAACCTCTATCTCTTACCATCTCTGAGATCTGTGCGTTCATACGGACAGACGGACATGGCTATATCGACTCAGCTGTTGATGCTGATCAAGAATATATATACTTTATGGGGTCGGAGATGCTTCCTTCTGGATGTTACATACTTTTGCACAAACTTATAATACTCTATGTACGGTACGGTATGTAATACTCTACGGTACAGAGTATAAAAACAAACTTTTGTTTTTAACGGCTTTCTTCAGTCACTTTAGAAGAAGGGAATTAACGACCGAAATTAGATTTGAGCACAGCATTGATTACATGCTTTCTATTTCTATGATCGCTGCTTACTTAGCCTGGTATTTAGCACCCAAAACCCCCCCTGCGCACGCCACTGATATGACACGTACTTTCTTTTATGTTGCCTGCTGAATTTTGTTCAGATTAATGTAAATAATTCATTTCTTTTTACTTTTCTCACCCTTTAAAACTCTTAACAGAGAAATGTTTGCCGAGGGCGTTATGTCTAACCAAAAAGTGGGCGTTAGGACAGTTTTGAAAGTGATATTAAGCCCGCGGAGGCTATGACAGTCTTAAAAGTGTCACTCTCATGACAGTTTCAACAATGTCATTACACTCTAAACATTGTCACACTCAGGATATTCAATGTCTTAACGCCCGTAACCAGTCTAAATCACATGTTTTCTCTATAACAAAGTGTTTTTTGGTTCACTTGCAATACGCTTAATGAAAGTTCAAATGTTTCTGTTTCTTAAGAAAGACCTTTGAAGACCTTATTTAGCGGTTTCCGGTTCGTTTGGGTATTTTGTTCAAGTAAAATAATAAGAAAATAAATTTGCATAAATATGTCTCTGAACTGATAACACAAACACGCCATACAGCAGCAAATATCACCACAGTTTCAAGCAAATTTCAGTGTCTACAGCTTTGCTTAACTAAAGTTCACAGCTTGTTTAAAAACCACTGAAAACTTCACTTAGGTTTAAGTTTCGTTTAAGCAAACCCTTTCACAAATCAAATTAAGGACGATCAACATAAATTGCACCAGTTTAAAACAACCATTTCGATTTTACCTTATATTCCGTCATTTGTATTATAATATTTAACAAAGTTCCCCAACGAGCGACCAAAGTTAACTAAAGCTGAAGGCTTCAGCAAACGCTGCTATTTATATGTGGCGTTCTAACCTAGTATTTTGAATACTTGCCGGTGAAACTAGTTGCCCAGAAACTAGCCGGTCCCCTTTAAATGACAAGAAAACGAAAAGCCAATCGTCACGTAAACACCTGCCCCCAACTTGTTGTTGATGCGTTTTGTTATGGTTTCAGATCGGCGGGATCTGTACGATATTTTGCATAGCAGACTTTCTGGTTTTCAGCTCATTCAAAACAAACATTAACCCTGAGTTACCCAACCAGAGATAGCCAGAAGCCGGTCACATTTAGTCTTCCAAATAACTAATGATGTATTTTGTGTGAAGTTACAGTTATGTATGCGGTATATTAAAATACTTAAATTAATTAACACTAAATTAGTACATATAAATTAAACGTTTAAGGATACATTTATGTATGCATACAGATTAGAGTGGCCCTTAAAATGGAATTGGAAATGGTTTTGTTTTGGTCCAAATAGATATAGATAAAGGTTTCGTTACGTTTAATGAATGCGCGCACGTCCTAGAATATATAGCATTTAAACTACTTGGAAAGAGATATGAAATGAGTTTCGAAATTGTTTACTAATCTTTAGTACTTGTCTAACTTGTTTCTAAATATGATATACAAATGAAATATTCCTTCTTATTTGATGAAACATCGGCACTGAGTGCATTAGACTGTTACTGTTACTGTGTCTATGCCTTATGACAAATTTTTGAAACAGTCAGTCTCAAAAAACTTTACAATTAGCTGCTGTTTCATTTATAGTAATATGCTGCCTTCTTTTGACTGTAGCCAGAAAACTACAGAATTCGGTTGGCCAATTTCGGAAATGTATTTCATATTTCGGAATAGAGGTAGTATGAAATATTTTTAGTGTAGATCAAACCAAAATATCAAATTTTTCTCACTTTTCATAAAAGATAAAATTATATATTTTATATATGAGATGCTGATTTGTGCTTGTTTTTGACTACTCAGTGGCGTAGATGGGTGGAGAGGGGGCTTAGGGGGGTTATCCCTCCCCACATATCCAGAAAGGATATCAGAGCACCCAAAAACCTATAAAACGATACACTATTTGATTTTTTTTTAGATTTTACCCCCTCTAAAAGTCGGCTCCCTACCCCCGGATCAGAAAAATATTACCAGAAATGAAATCGAAGCAACCATAAACCTATTAAACGAAACCCCATTTGATTTTTTATATTTTACCTCCTCTAAAAGTCGGCCCCCTAACCCCGGATCGGAAAAATATTACCAGAAATGAAATCAGAGCACCCAAAAACCTATTAAACGAAACCCCTTTTGTTTTTTTTTTAGAATTTTACCCCTCCATAAGTCGGTCCCTCCCCACAGATCGGAAAAATTTTGCCCGAAATGAAATCGAAGCAACCATAAACCTATAAAACGATACCCCATTTGATTTTTTGAGATTTTACCCCCTCCATAAGTCGTCCCCCTAATCATAGATCAGACAAATATTATCAGAAATGATATCATAGCACCCAAAAACCTATTAAACGAAACCCTTTTTGTTTTTTTGTGATTTAACCCCCTCCATAAGTCGCCCCCCTACCCACCGATCAGAAAAATATTACCCGAAATGAAATCGAAGCAACCATAAACCTATAAAACGATAACCGATTTGATTTTTTAAGATTTTACCCCCTCCATAAGTCGTCCCCCTAATCATAGATCAGACAAATATTATCAGAAATGATATCATAGCACACAAAAACCTATTAAACGAAACCCCTTTTGTTTTTTTTTAGATTTTTACCCCTCCATAAGTCGGTCCCTTACCACAGATCGGAAAAATTTTGCCCGAAATGAAATCGAAGCAACCAGGAACCTATAAAACGATACCCCATTTGATTTTTTGAAATTTTACCCCCTCCATAAGTCGTCCGCCTAATCACAGACCGGACAAATATTACCAGAAATGATATCAAAGCACCCAAAAACCTATAAAACGATACCCCATTTGATTTTTTTTGGTTTCGCCCCCTCTAAAACTCGGCCCCCTACCCACCGATCAGAAAAATATCACCAGAAATGAAATCAGAGCACTCAAAAACCTATTAAACGAAACCCCTTTTGATTTTTTGAGATATTACCCCCTCCAAAAGTCATCCCCCTAATCCCAGATCGGACAAATACTACCACAAATGAAATCGAAGCAACCATAAACCTATAAAACGATACCCCATTTGATTTTTTTTAGATTTTAACCCCTCCATAAGTCGCCCCCTAATCCCAGATCGGACAATTATTACCAGAAATGAAATCGGAGCATACAAAAACCTAACGAACGATAGCACATTTAATTTCTTGTTATATTTTACCGCTCTCCGCCCTACATGAGTCAGACCAACTTATTTTTTTACATTATTTAATCTTATAACTCCTTAAAAGAAGAAATATCATTATCAAATATTAATTATTTATGTTAAAGTCGATCAACTAAAAAAAAAATGAGTAAAATTTGCTGATTTGGTATGACTAAAACCAAGTCTACACGTCCAAAATATTCAAACTGTATATTCTATTCTGGATATTCTTCTAACAGAAATAAATACAATTAAAACTTAAAATACAATTTAAAAATATTAGACACGATAATCGAAACTCTTACCATATTTTTTGTTCAAGTATTTCAAATTTCCAATCCAATGTTTAGGACGAGCATCATGACCAAACTTGTATCTATATCTATTTGGACCAAAAGGAAACTCTTTCAACCCCATAGATAAGGGCCAGTCTACTGTATACGATGTATAAATGTAAAGCGCTCGTGAGTAAAATTCCAGTTTCACTCCTAGGATTTGCGAAGTGTGGCGTTCTTAGAGAGAGATTTTGCTTCTTACATATCACACATCTAGTGCTCAAAAGCACAGTACAGTACCCAGATATGAAGACAATTTGTAGGCTAATACATACACATATTTGAGAATGTTTACAGTGGATTGCAGTTTTGTGTAGACATTTGGAAAGAAGAGGATTGAGGCAAAAACAATAGAATAATAAGATGAGTAACGCCATACAAAATTTCTGCACACACTTTTTTTCGTGCTGGCTTTTCAAACTGGCTTTTCGCTCTCTTTATTTAAAAGCCAGTAGGAGAGCGCTCAAGAGCCAGCGCTCTCTCTCTCTCTCTCATACGCATACAGCGACATTGCCGACTGTTTGTGTGCACACGTATTCTCATGCATGCGAACAGAAGCACACATCATATATTAACGCATACATTCAAATGCATCATTTGTGTTTACGCACACAAGCAAGCGCATTCTATTTTTAGATTTTTACGCTCTCGTTTTTGTGAGAGCGGAGAGAGTGCGATTGTCGTTGCCACTGAAAATTCAACTTCATATGCAAGACGATTGTATGGGCGTTACTCATCTTATTATTCTATTGTTTTTGATTGAGGGGACCAGTACGGTTTTTGTTTGAACATTAAACAAATTTAGGGGTAAATGTGATTACACAGCTCATACAAAATGGCAACGAAATGTAATTAAATTGATGGTGGAACCACTTGAAACAATAACTATCACTTAACAGAGTATTAACATAGATTTTGTACTAACATTATGTTAGTACACAGAGTTTAAGCTTAGCCAAAATGACAAAATATCAATCTTAAAAGAATTTCCACAGCTCGTAGATAATAGTGAGTGTAATATTAATTTGATGTTGATCAAGCATACACTTACTTTATAAGGTCTGGAATGTTTCCCCTTTGCCGGAATCTAGTGTACCCTTTTAAGTTTACAAGGAATGGTTTGGAAAAGAGATTCAAAACTAAAAACCCAGCTAAATGGGTTCAAAATTGATTTGTACTAAAACTGATTTGTAGTTCCAAAAAGTGCTTTCATATACAAGAAAAGGTCAGCGTGGCCACGCTGGAAACGAGAGCTGGTAGTAAAAGACTTAATCTCAAAGACGAAATCTGAAGTGGCCCACATAAAGCAGTAGGTTGAGTGTTTGGGCACAACTCCAAGTAAGTTCAGATGCCTCAATTCTTTCGCTAGCGTTTTGCTTGAGCTGTGTACATAAACTGAAAGGCGAATCACAAAGCTAACAAAAATCACCACTTGGTCGCTCTTCTGGAAATACTGCTTGTTCGGTGAGGGGGGAGGGGGGGGCGGGGACAGTTTTGAGAAGGAAAATACATACTGTGTGTTTTAATCCTAATCATGCGATAGATTTAGTATATCATCGCCTAAACTATTTTTCGGCATCTTGGCCGGCGGCGGTGCAGCCAGATCGGCCACTGAGCCAAACTCCATGCGCTTTTTGGGCATGGCATTGCCTAGGAGAGCGGACGGTGGTGCTAGCTCGCCGTACAGGCGACTCAAATCCGGTGAAGGTCGTCGATGCGAGGAATTGCTGCTGCCATCCGATGGTGCCGGCGAAGGTGTATTCGAGGGTACACTCGATATGGCCAAGTCCACGGCACTAAAATTATATTTTCCCGCATTCCCGCCACCGTTACCCGATTGACTGGCGGATTTGGTGGGCGTCAGTCGTTCCAGGGCAGGCGAAGCCGATGACTCGCGTGTGCGTGCCGACGAAGGTGTCGTAGACTTGGGCGGCTTCATCATCATGGCGGACAAAGACTCCTGCTGAATCTTAAACAGAGCCGACGGCGACATAAACATATTATTGGCTGCTAGAGTGGATTTGGACAAAGGATCGGGTATGCCGTATTTGCCATGTTGGTGATGTTGCTGAAAGAAGGCGGCATAATCCTGGATTTTCTCCTGGGCCAAAGCATTGTAGTAGGCTGACGAGGGCGAGGAGTTGGCAGCCGAAGCTTTGGAGCTGGCACCGCCCGAGGGAGCCGCAAATAAAGCATCTAAATCGGCAGCGGCTTTGTTTTGACGATAAAGCAGAGCCTTGATCTCCGAATCCTGTTTCTCTAGCTGCAGTAGCTGGTTAAGCATATCAGTTTGCATGTCTGGTTTCTGTTTTTGTTTGGGTGTGGCCAGCAGGGCGGACAATTCGTTGTGTGCACCGGCACTAGACATGTGTTTGTTGGAGGAATTGCTGGCCATGGCGGCAGCAAATTGATTCTGGGGATCGAACAGCTTGGTGTAGGTCTGCAGCAAGGCGGTGTAGTCGGCGGCGGATTGCTGCTGCTGTTGTTGTTGCTGCTGCTGCTGTTGCTGCTGTTGTTGCTGCTGCTGCTGCTGTTTCTTTGAGGAGCTGCTGCTGCCAGAGTTACTAGCTGAAGCAGACTGTGGTATGGAGGCGGCTGCCACGGCAGCCATTTGTTGCTGCAGAAAAGCATTGAGGTCATTATTCTGTTTACTCTGCTGCTGCATATAGGAATCATAGCCCAATAGCTTGGAGGCTTGTATCAAATTGTTATAGTCCGCACTGAGAGCAGCTGCTGCCGCTGCCGCCGAGGGAGCTGAGCTGGCCGAGGAACCACCTCCTCCCCCTGCTGATGCTGCTGAAGACTTGAGCGATTTGCTGTTACCCGACGTGGATGACGATGAATTTGTGCTGGTTTGTGGTACTCCCGTGAGATAGCTATAGTCATTGCCAAAGCCCAGGGTGCCCAAGGTGGTGGCTCCCAAGGCCTCCGCCTGCTGCAGCAGCAGTGCCGCATACTCCGGTGAACGTATCAATTCGCTCATCTTTAGTGGATCATTTTTCAGCTCATCCAGTTCCTTCATCAGTTTGGTTTTATACGAATTGGAGGAGGTACTCGAATTGGATGAGCTGGATGAAGAGGAGCTGGATTTGGAGGACCTTTCCGATTTGGATTTGGTGGGATTGCTGGGTAGCGGCATGTTGAAGCTGTTGGTATAGGCTGCCACTGCAGCAGCCACATTGGGATCGGTGATAGACTGTTGCTGCTGCTGTTGCTGCTGCTGCTGTTGTTGTTGTTGCTTGGGTCCACCCACTTTGGCCGCCGCAGCGGCTAGCTGATTGAGCGAGGAGCTGCCATAGTCCTTGCGTTGCTGTTGGAAGAGGGCAGCCAAATCGGCCTGTAGAAAATTAGGCGGCAATTGGCCTGCCAATTGGGCCAAGCTGGCTGCCATTAGATCATTAGCCGTGGGCAGGCAAGCCGCCGCAGGCGGTACCAAGCCCAGACTTGAGGCTCCCGTGGGCGTTATGCTGGGACTATTGCGTGCTATATCGCTGACACTAAACTTGCCCGGACTGGGTGCCGGTGAGTTGCGTGTACGTGACGATGAGGCATCCGATTTGGCCGGCGAGGGCGAGGCTCTGACAGGCACCTCAAATTTGGCGGGACTGACCGAATTGGATTGTATGGTTATGGGACTATCACGCGGTGAGGCTGTGGCGGGCAACACCACCGGTGGAGCTGGTGGCTGTAGATTTGGCAATACCGCCTGATGGTTTGTGGGATTTGGCGTGGCCAGGGGTGACAGCATGCGCACCGGATTCATATTCAAACCCGATGGCATGCACAGCTGCTCCTGCAGCGACATCACCTTCAGCTCACTGGCCGTCTTCTGTTCCGCTGCCGTTTCCTCTTCCGTTTTACTCTCTTCCCTCTCCTCTTTGGCCTGCTCCAGTTTAATCTCATTCAGGGGCTGTTGTTCCTCTATCTTAACCATTAACTCATCGTTGTCTATTATCTTGATGGTCTTCGGTGGTATAAAATCATCCTCCTGCTCACAATCCAATACGGCGCATATCCAATTCCATAATGCTTTGTCACTCTGTTTGGATGGGAACTTGGGGTACAGAGTGTTCTTCAACTTCTCATTGTAGGTGACCTCGTTGTTGTAGATGTTGCGAAATTTCACAATCTCGCCACGATACTGCGTATAGTAGTCCACACACAACTGAATCTCTGTGCGCACCTCCTCGGGTATCTCTTTGTCCGGCAAGACGGAATATTGCATCAGCATGGGTCGTCCATATTCCATTGATTGTTTGTTCTCATTGGGTGGCACTATCCATATGCATTTGACCACCGATTCCAGGGTGGGATTCTCATCGTAATAAGGTGCTGTTCGGAGCGGGGGGGAGGTGAAAAATATGTCAAAAAACGAAGAATATTTGGTATTTAAAAATTTGGACCCCGGATTTTATGTTTTTTCTGCACTGAAGAACCTTACAGGTTGCATCTAAATTGCGGTTTTAATGGAAATTACAGATCAGAAATTGAAAATTTAGACTCTGAAGTTATTCTATCATAATCTTTTCTGGGTTTTGAGATACTAGCGCCTATTTGTGTGGCTTATAGAGTTATAGATATCAATTTGGCTTTACAATGGAAGTGTTAGGAAAAGGTTTTTGTTAGGTTGGTTCACACTCAATTTCTTGTCAATGTCTAACTGTGTTAAGAATTTGTTATACAACTTTGCAGCAATGCCACGCGAGTGCTTGACAGTCGTATGAACTGAGATGCCGGCATTTGTAACATAAAATGATCAGAAAACGTGTTTTAGTTCCAATTTGCTCATTCTAGCTTGTCACTTTTCTTTATCACTGTGATTTTCGGCAATGCCGCGCGAATGCTTGATAGTCGAATGGGCTGAGATGCCGCTAATTGTTACAGAAAATCTACTCGATATGTTAAGTTGATCCAATTCGCCCATCATCGCTTTACTTCCCTTTATTAATGTGATTTGCGGCGAGTGATTGATAGTCGTATGGGCTGAGATGACGGCATTTGTAACAGAAAATCTACACGAATTGATGATTCAAGTCATTCATCATCGCTACTCACTTTCTATTATTACTGTGATTTTCGGCACTGCCGCGCGAGTGCTTAATAGTCGTATGGGCTGAGACAAAGTAAGTGAGTTGTGAGTTCGAACTCCAAATTTAATTTGTAGGCTTTTGAGAGCCTTTTGTAGGCCTTTCCTTTTCCTCAACACAGTTCCTTGTGAAAATAGTGTACCTTGCCGTAAAAAAAAGGTCTGTTCGCATTCGCAATCGTTAAAATAATAGCTTGACTGGATTGCTGCAACGAAATGCTGTGAAAATACAATCGAGGTGCTTCAAATGACTTTTATAAGTTCTTTAGTTGACGGATTATGGAAACAAAACAGAAATCAACTGTGTCTGTTTTGGCAGACAAACCAAATCCCACCAAAGTTGTTGGCGCACTTAGCAAATGTTTGCCTGTTTGGGTCAAAAAGCCACTGTTCCGCTTGAGCAATGTAGGACGGTCAATTCTGAGTGCTACAGAGCCATTTGTTTGACGCAAGTCCTCACAGAATTCTCAAAATCAACTGCCAAAGAAGAAGCATTCTCCATCATATTAACTCGCGCTCTCAGCTCAACATCTTTCTACCCGGATGTGTTGAATCGAAGTGCTTCAAAAATGGGTTTTAGCGAATGTAAAAGTACTTAAATTTTTATGGAGAGTAGAGAGAGCTTCTTAGAAATGAAGAGTATACGCTGAGAACAATCTACTGGAAAAAAGAACCATGGGGCTAAGACAAGCAGAAGGATACATATACTACTGCCGATTTACTTGCTTTTATGTGGTCTCCGATTCGCACAATCATAAGTTACTCTCGCCTCTGTTGGAAGTGTATACCTCTAGTACAGGGACTAGTTAAGATGCGAAGCCTTGGGAATTGCAGACAACTTGGAATTTCCCTTATTAATTTTAACCTTTTTTTAGTAGAGAATTGATAAAAGGTTCTATCCCTAACATAGCCAAAAATGAAGACTGACTTCTCATACAATTCAAATTATTAATGAATAAGCTTACAAAGTGCATCAGCATAGAGCCTAAGTATACAACCAGAACCGGATGCCTAGACCGTTGGAAAAAATTGCAAAGAAGCTAACATTTCGTGAATTGATTTACCTGTTTCGCTCAGTACCCTGAAGACTAATACAGATCATCAGCTTCTCTGAGCAGAGCATATTTATACTTTAAGCCACGGTCGGCTGATTCACCCTGAGTTATGTACGCTTTATGGCTTTAAACTCTTTTCTTAATCCTATAAATCGGAGTTTTCTTTTCAACTTGTGCCAGCTGATGGTGGAACTCGGTTCCCATAGAATTTGAAACCTTATTTGCAGCCATTGCCATAAGTTTACATTGGAAAATCTGTCTCTAAACTTTCTGCGCAATTAAAATATATAATTCTGCCTAAAATCCGGGTTCTAAATCTGCAACTTCCACTTACATAGTATCAGCGACACACAGGGCGAATAGCTCATATCGCTGGCACCGCGCATTTTGATCTGATAGTCCAGCTGCGAATCGCAATCACGTAGTGTGGGCTCTGCCTGGAATTTGGGATGCGAATGATACCAGCCCACCAATAGTAGTTGATCCTGTATCATCATTTTCTGTATGTCACGTTCCACCTCGCCGGCTCGTTGTCTATCAAAGCGTGTACTCCGGCAGGGATATGTTTTGGTAATGGACAGAGCTGTTAATATAAAGATCAATGTTACAGACAACTCAAATTGTATGGGCATTTTCATTTAACTGAGCCGGACTCACTGTGTGTGTTCATGTCCCAAGTGCCACCCAAATAGCCGCAAACTTCGCGCACCGTCAAATGGCAATGGAAATCGGCCAGTAGGAGAGCAGAAGAGGTGACTGTAATGAGGAAAGGCTGCAGTTTACCCACTGAAGTGAAGGGTACGGCCTCAATTAGCATGTTGGCATCGCTGTAAGTGTGAAGGAGTTAAGTAGGTTGTGGGGACACAGTTGAGTTAAAAACTTACTGTATGATATTGCGATTGCAGATTTTGTTGTGTGCAAAAACGGTGCGTTTTACCACTGGTTCTGGTGAGTCCGACTTGCGTTCCGCATCTGAAATGGTTTTTGCATTATTACCAACACTTTCAATTGCATTGCAAGTAATGTATGACATACCCAGATCACCATTCTCCGGCGTGGACTCCTTTTGCAGTGCACACTTACGCAAATATGTATTCTTGTACGCATCCAACTTCTTGCCCTTATACTTGACCGATGCCCAGCCGCAGCCACTCTTCTTCTCCGGATTTATAATACGTTTGCAATGCATGGCCCAGGCACTGGGCGTTAGAAATATGGTTTCAGTCTCTTGGGATTTGATTTTACCATCTGAGAGTAAATCGCCCACAAATTTCTGGCCCAGATACTCAATGGTCATCAGCGATTTGCCCGGCTGCAGCACATTGGCGGCCATAAGTGTCTGCAAGGTGACGGTACGTCCCGTGCCATTGAATCCCTCATAGTTCTCCTTGGCCTCATCGTCATTGTCATTATCTTCGCTGTCCACATCCTTTTCACACTCCTCTAACAGAGCAGAGGAGGAGGCCAACAACACATTGTCGGCCAACGAAACGTTAAGTGGCTCAGCCTCAGTTTCGGCCTCAGCTCCGGCATCCGGCAACAAATCGCTATCGATAGCTTCCAAATCATTTGTATTTGTATTTGCATTTGTTGTTGTTGTTGTTGTTGGCGGCGGCGGCGGTGGCGGCTGCGGTTGAATTTCCCCCTCCCCCTCGCCATCTGCTTCGTCGTCGGTGCTGCTGTTGCCCATCTGATGCTCACTCGTCTCATCTAATTGATCCCCATCGGCCAATGAACCATTCTCCATGCCGTTTTCCATACGTGAGTGTCGGGATTTTGATTTAAATCAACAAAACTTTAAATTTTTGCACTCCTTTTCCAACAAACGCAACCGCAGAATTTATGTATGTGGTTATGTTAACGTTATGACAAAAAAAAATGTTAGCGTTACGTTGGGGCATGTTAATGTTACGTCGAAATGTTAAGTCACAGCTGGTTCTTTTTTAACACGAACTGGAAAAGTTCAGCATGAACAGTTGGTTTATTTTTGTTTTGAATTAAGAATTATAGAAAGTAGATATCAATGTGGGTATTCCTGAATGCGATTGGGTATAAATTTTGATTTCGTTTTGCAACAATAATTGTCAATCGGCGCCAATTTAAAGGCGAGAAACCATTAAATGCACATTTTGTATGGAGCAGAAAACAATAAATGCACATTTTGTATGGAGCAGCTGTCACAACTTTCCACTTAAACAACATTTCCGCTTAAAAAATACAGTAACCTTAGATTTTTCTACTTTCCGTAGTTTGAACTAGTTCAGAACCAGTCAACTTAACATTACTTGGAACAGTTACAAAATGAGAATGTAAACTAATTGCGTCTACAGCCCTGGCTGATAAATCTCAAAAATAATCAAATGCGGTCTTACTAATCTCCAAAACAGTCATGGAAATACTTCTAATGGCCAAATGCTGCCAATTACTCTCGCCACAGTTGATAACTTTTGCTGTTCCTGCCTGCAAGAGTTACCGCCACCCACAACGAGTGACCACAAAAAGAAGGAACCGCCGCCACAACATGACCTGAAGAAGCAGCAGCCACAAATACTTCGGGCCTGGCAAGCCTTGACGGATCAATTGCAGACAGACAGTCCCACCAACAGTTGCATTTCCTGTAATTCCTGCTTTACAAAACTGAAGATCTTCTGCAGCTTTGGAGAACTGGCCAATTGTACAGCGATTGCCTTGAGAGAATTGATCAACGAAAACCAGGAATTGACCAGCGGCACCAAGTATGGCTTAATATGTGTGACATGTTTTAAAAATATGTCCCTTGCACAAGTAGGCCCAGAGCTAAGACAGACGTCTGAAGTGCAGCAACTGTGGGAGCTGATGACGGGCATTAAACTGGAGCAGGAAGCTGAGAGATACCAGCGAATGTTGCCCAAACACATTTGCAGATATTGTGGACAAAAGTTTAAGACATTTGTGGAACTAATGAAACTGGGCAAGGAGAGTCTACAGGATATTCGGTCCATGTTATATGAGGCAGAAGAAAGCATAGAGGAGGATGTCCAGACATTGAGCTTTGAGGCAGAAGAACCACTACCAACGCTACCAAATCAAGTGAGTAAAATGTTGAATTTGATAAAGATTTGAAATAAATCATTTCCAATTAGGCCATCAAAGTGGAAGATACTGAAAAAAAACCAGAACTGGAGGCCTGCAGCTCTCCAGCAGAGTTCAAAGGCCAGACAGAAGTAAGTATTTAGTGTCCAACTCCAAGTAAATATCTAAAACTTCAATTCCCACCCTATTACAGCTGGCCAGCGCCTATTCCAGCGAGTCTGAAATGCCAAATAGCCTGCACATTGATCCCTTTGAGACCAACGACTGCACTACCAATCCATTGCAGACACCTTACCCGCCCACAACCACCGACTTTTGGCTCTGCACCAGCTGCCATAAGGAATATCCTACCAAATGTCAGCTACAACGCCATACACGTCGTGTACATGCCCAGGCACAACACAAATGTTCCTACTGTCAGCGAGAATTCAAGCGTAAACATCATCTGACCGATCATATTAAGTTGGTGCACGAACGCCTGCGGCCCTATAAATGTGATCTATGTGAACGTTCATTTGGTCTGCCACGCACCCTGCGTATCCACATGATGGGCCACACCAATGAACGACCATTTCACTGTCATATTTGCCATAAAACGTTTCGCCAGAAAAACGAACTGAACGTCCATCTGACCAATCATGCCTCAGATTCACGATTTCGTTGTCCCGTCTGTTCGCGTGGTCAGGCCAGTCAAGAGGATTTGGAGGCACACCTGTTGCGGCATACCAATAAAGAGGGTTACCAATGCACCAAATGTGGTCGCAAATTTACTAAATTATGTCACTTAAAGAATCATGATAGTGCGGTGCACCTGAAGTTGCGTCCATACAAATGTGACCAATGTGAACGCTCATTTGCGGCACGTAAAACACTTCAAATACACCAGCGGACGCACAGCATCGAGTCTCCAACCAGACAATGTGATATTTGTCTAAAGAACTTTCGGACGAGGGGAAACTTTCTGCGTCATTTGCGGACACACCAATTGGCCGAACACGAGAAGAAGGAGTTCTTTATGGAAGATGTGGAGCAAGTGTGATCTAGGGGATATCTTAGAATCTTCAAATATTCAAAATCTTCCATTTAAACTAGTTTTGAAAAGACGAGACTTTCTTATTTAGAAAAAAAAATGTGTAAGATGTTACCTCTGATGGAATGTTAAGATTTTCCTTGATTACAAACAAAAATTTGTTCGAAAATGCTTTTCCAGGTTTTAGTCTCTTAATTATGTTATGTAAATTGTTGTTGGTAAACTATAATTTCCTCGAATTTCAAATATAGAAGACCTGAATGGCTTCAAACTAGTGACAAATTGTTTGGCTATTGTTGTAGTCCTAAGCAAATGTAAGATTTCTTTCCTGCCCAAGTCCACTTCCGAAGTTTGTATACCCTTGCAGCTCGTTTTTCACAATAAGACCACTTTTTGGATCTTAATTTTCTATGGAAGCCATACTATATATATGTCCGATTTCGACCAAACTTAGTGGAATCATGGGAGAGCATAGCAAACTAAGAAATACAAGGTTTAGAGGCGTTTCCATTGAAAACAAATAAGTTTTTCTCACTAAGACCACTTTTTGGAACTCACTTTTCTATGACAGCTATACTATATAGATGTCCAATTTCGACCAAACTTAGTGGAATCATGGAAAAGCATAGTAAGCCAGGAAATACAAAGTTTAAAAGCGTTTCTATTGAAAACGAAAAAGTTTTTCTCACCAAAACTAGCTTCTCGACCGATCATTCCTATGGCAGCTATAGCCTATAGTCATCCGATTTTGACAAAAATTTGAAGAATTGTGGGAAAGCTTTTAAAATAAATATATGCCAATTTTAAAGAGGTTTACCTTAAAAACAAAAAAGTTTTTCTTACTAAGACTAACCCTACTTTTGTATGGCAGCTTTACTATATAGAGGTCCGACTTGGACTAAACTTTGCAGAATTGTGGAGAAGCATTACAAACTAGTAAATATGGAGTTTGGAGACGTTTGCATTAAAAACAAAAAAGTTTTTCTCACTAATATCAGATTTTCAACTAATCGTTCCTACGACAGCTCAGGGGTTCGGTTCCGGACCAGTTTGCAGCCTTGGTTCTTATACCCTGGCAAGTGCTCGCTTAAATATTTCCAAAAAATACTCTTTTTCCCATTTTCCGACCAATCGTTCGTATGGCAGCTATATGATATAGTCATCCGATTTGGCCAAAAATTTTTTAAATTATGTGAAAGCATGTGAAACAAATAAATACAAAATTGCCGGATGCTACCCTTAAAAACAAAAAAGTTTTTCTAACTAAGACGGTTTTTCAGACCTATCCTCTGTATGGCAGCTATGCCATATAGTTGTCCGATTTTAATAAAACTTGGTGGAATTATAAAAAAGCATAGAAATACTATGAGTACAAAGTTTGGAGACGTTTCCGTTGAAAAGAAAAAAGTTTTTCATACTAAAACTAGTTTTCCGACCTATTGTTTCTATGGTAGCTATGAGATATAGTCATTCGATTTGGTCGGTTCCGACATATTAGTAGCGTGCAGCAACAAGAGGAATCTGTGCAAAATTTCAGCTCGATGGCTTTAAGACTGAGAGACTAGTTGGCGTAGAAACAGACAGACGGACGGACAAAGCTCAATATATATAGTTTATGGGGTCGAAAATGAATATTTCTATGGGTTGCAAACTTCTGGGCAAAATTATAATACCCTTCGCAAGGGTATAATGAACATTTTGGTAACCGAGGGAAATTTTAAAAGTTTAAAATTTGTATTTTAGCTATTTCCAACATCTTTATCATATTTTGCTGTTTAATCTTATAATGAAACACCATTTCCCACCCCCCGCTGAGTTAAAAACAACAAAATATATTCGCATTACACTGCTTGTCAGACAAATAGGTACACATTTATTTTACTCATTGTTGTTTTTTGTTTTAGTTTCACAAAAACTAAATTTTGGTTTACTTTTCCATACGCACACATAAAAATTCTCACTAATGTTACAGACAATTCAAATTGTTTTGTTTTTCTTTTGGTTGATTTGTGTATATATATTTGTATATATTTGACTTTTGTTTTCTTCTGGACTTTTTTCTGTTTTGTTTGTATTTTGTCTAGGCTTAGGTAAAAATCTATGACTAATAAAAAAGCGCAGTAGCAGCAAAAGCCGAACTGCTTTACCAACTCCTCCTCCGCGTCTCTCTTTCTCTCATTTCGGTGACTAACTAGTTTGCCCATGTTGTTTTTATAATATTTGTTTAAGTTAATTTAATGTTTAAGTTTAATATTTTTTTTTGCTCTGCTTTGCATATAAAAATAAGGCTACTTAAATGTTATGCATAAAATCGAATTACAATAATTATGCACAGAAAAATGTACAATAATATTTATAGTATATTTAGTGTATTTTGTTTATGTTATTTGTTGGTTGGTTTCGTTAACAATCTAGTGACGACAATGTTTATTTGTATAGTAAAGTTTTTTTTTTTGCTTGGTTGGTTGGTTTCGGATTGGATAGGTGAGCGCTTTGACGACCAGACTTAAGTGACTAAAGAAAAAATATGAAAAAAAAACTGAGAAAACTTGATGGGTTTTCCGTTTCTTTTTTGTTTTTCTCCAAATAAGGTACAATGATATAGGTTGGTTTTTTTAACATTTACATTTATGTATGTATATATATATATATATATGAATTGCAACCGCTTTTCATGTCTTTAGAAACTACTTTGAGCTTGGGGGTGGCGTACGTGAACAATGCACAACCTAGAAGTGGACAAGGTCGGACAAAAATCTCCTGTTAATCTTTAAACATGGCAAATGCACTTTTAGATGTTTTGCTTTTTCCCTGTGTGTGTGTGTGTGTGTGTATTTTATAAGTAATACTGAGATTCTGTCAGTTAGATGTCTCAGGTAATGAACCCCCTACCCCAACCATTTACTGACTCTTACTAACCCCTCTATGTGGTAGAGTTTATCAGCTGATTGAAACTGTGTTTGTGTGTGTGTGTGTATTTTGCTTGTTTGAACCTTTGAACCTAATTTTCCTTGTGTCTTGTTTCTTAGATTTTTGGTTTGCCCCACACTGTTGTTCTACACAAAATAACTTTGGTTTCTTTTTTTTTTAATATTTTACTTTTGCGTTTTGCTGCCTAAAGTTAAAAAGTTGTGGCAATTTTCATCATTTTTTTCAGGTTTTTTTTTATAAATTGGAATTCTTTATAAGAATATTGTCAAAATCAATGAAATTACTTTAAAAACTTATATAAAATAATGTCCTATACTTTGAATCGGAAAATTCCAAAACATAATTGTCTACTTCATGAGTAACTGAACCAAAATGAGTTGTTTAGTGAACTGAGCAAGTGACCAGTTGCTCAGCTAGCTTCAAGATTTCATTTCATTGAAAGTTGTTCAAAAACTGTAATGCAACTAGTAAATAACTGGTAGCAAAATAGCTAGATTTGTGAGAGTTGGTCAGATGACAAAGCTTTTAGTGTAAAACTGTATTTAGAAGTGAAAATTAATACAAGCACTTTAGGACACATCATATGTGAGTCAGTTCTGAAAAGGAAGTGTACAATAAGACGAGAAAATAAGACGAGAAAATAAGACGAGAAAATAAGCCAAAGTTAAAGCAAAGTCAAGATGAATAGAATAAAGAAGCGAGGGGTAAAGCTAAGTTAACACTTAAACAAAGGAACTGACAAAATAAAACTATCAAAAGTGGCAGTGTGGCCAGATTTTTGGAATCCTGCATATATTATGGTCGCACAGTGCACAATATACAGCATTTTTTATAGCACCCACAAAATTCACTTAATTATTTAAAAGAGCACAACTGTTGATTCAAAATAAACTTCTTTCTTGGTGTCATTTTGGGAAGACAAGCTGACCATATCATGGTAACACTTCCAATGCCAATGGCTTTATAAAAGTACAGTCATTTTTGAAAAGCCTCACGCTTCCAAAATAGTTTTCCCATTGCCACATCTTCACTTACTCGCTTATGTGAAAGGGAAGAGCGAAAAAAGGGATATTAAAATCAGGGCTGCAAACCCAAAAATATTTTGGAAGCTCCGGCTCGCTGGTTCGAACCAAAATTTAAGGTTCAAGGTTTTTGGGCAACGGTTTTGGTTCGAACCTTGGTTCAGCCCATGCTCAATACAAGTTTATATAGTAATCGACCTTAAAACGAAATAAACTGTAAGGAAATTGCATTGATTTTCATACCAAAAGTGTTTCCACAGTAATGTTAAGCTCTTATTTGTGAATAATTCAATAATGGTAATTCTGAACATTTTTATCAGGGATGCAAACCGGTTCTGAACCGAACCGAACCGCTTATTCCAGCTAGTGAACCGAACCGCAAACCGAACCGGCTTCCTACCAGAATTGCTAAACCGAACCGAAAACCACAAAAGAAAACGGTTCGGTTCTGTTTAGCTCTCCGACGACTTTTAACTGGAATCGCTTTCCCATAGCCAATGTTTTTAATTAATTTGGGAATTTAAATCGATTCCAGAAGATCATTTTTATACATTTCGTTCGGCCCTCTACGTAGGATGAGTTGACAAAAATTTTACAACTTGTAACACTGTAAGTCTTCTGCAATGGCCCGCCTATCTCTTAATATTCCTGCCATCAATCCGTCTTTTTCCTCTAGTAGACAATATTTCAATTCAATCTTCTTTACCTTAATTCAATTTTAGACAAGAGAGTTTTATTACGTATAATATGATGAATAGGGTATGTAAGATGCATGGAACGTATTCTTTACTAGCCGACATTTTCTCTTTTTTTGAAGGGCATACCTCTAGGAATTTACATACGAATTTCAGTAAGTCCGACATAATCTAATGATTTTAAAGACATTCAAATGGATTAGAAGAATTAAATTTCAAAAGTGTTCGAAAAGTACCATTTCTACAGAAATCTTATTATTTCATAATGTGTCTTTGTGAACCACTGAACCGAACCGAAACCGCTGTTCAGTTAGCTCCAAAAACCATGTAATGAACCGAACCGGCGGTTCAGAAATTGTGTGAACCACTGAACCGAACCAGTAATTATTTTCGAGTGGTTTGCATCCCTGATTTTTATAGATGCTGCATTAAACTTTCCTGCCGATTGTAAGACTCAGTCTTCCAGAACCATCAGGATAAGAGAAGAAGTTGCTAGGAAATAGGTCAACTTTTTTCATGTCTTAAATATTTGTTGAACCGAACCAAAATTATAGGTTCGGAACAGGTTCAGGTTCAGCTTTAGTACCTTAAGAGGTTTGGCTTGAGGTTCGGTTCACAGTAATCTGAAAGTCGGAATTCCGGGTTCGAACCGGTACGGTTTAAAACCGGTTTGCAGCCCTGATTAAAATAAAAACCATTGCATGATTTCTGTGTCCAATTTGACAGGTGACAAAAAGTTGAAAAAAATAAAAGCTTACACAAAGACAAACTGGTTTTAAACTGGTTGCAAATGGCTGCTGCAGTGTACAATTGTCCCTCAACACATTGATTTAGATAAAAAATGCCACCAGTTGCGATTTCTTAGTGACAGATGTATTTCTGGTTTTAAACTAGACTCACTCTCAGCAGGGTAGTTTAGTGAATGGTTTAGTAACTAGCTTAGTGAACTGCTGAGTGACCTGTTCAGTGACTTTTCACTTAGTTCGGTGACTGTTTAGTGGTTACTGGCCTATCGTTGCTGTTTGTAGTCAACGTTCGGCAACTTCGGTGGTTTTTCGTCTTCAGAATAACTTTGACCAGAAAGTACAGTGATTTTGGGAACAATTTCACCGAAATGGATGATTAACAAGTAAGAAAGTCGTTGAAGTCCGACTAAAATATACTCTGAGCCAACGAAAGTGTATGCTCTGTATGAATTTTGATGCTGCAGTTGCAGCAACGCGATAAAGCACCATCCAAATCCACTATATATCTAGTGAATTCAATCATGGTCGTAGTTCGTTCAGTTACGAATTCCGTGAAGGTCGTTGTTGTGTCAGAAAAACATCGATGATGTGACATACCATGAGATTAAGTCATACCTAGACATCAGATTTATCAGCATATATACACAGAGAATACAAAATATGATACACTCCGCTTGAAGAAACGTATGAAATGTAAAATTTCATACGAGAAATGTAGAAAATAAGAACTTAAACCTGGCATGTAGAAAAACTATATAGAAATAACAAACGTAAGCCAGGCATGTTGAAAGCTTAAATGCTGATTGAACAAATACAAAGGATAAAACTAAATAAGCGTACTTCCAAATAGCTTCTACATTTTTCATACATTGAGCTGAATACCACACGAAAATTTGGGTGTTCTGCATTGAGGTTCAGTTATTGAAAACCCACATTCACTTTTGGAAATTCTAATCGAAAATGGTAACTCAAAATCGGTACAGAATAGCAAGGTTTTTCGTCTAGAAAGTTGTTCTTCACACGAAACAGGTAGATTTTTTTAAATAAACGTTTCGGGATTTCAAATTCTTAACGCTACGCAAAGAAAATCTACATGAAACATATTTGTGGTCACTTCTCTTTACTATTGTGATTTGCTGCAATGCCGCGCGAATGCTTGATGGTCGTATGGGCTAAGATGCCGGCATTTGAAACAGAAAATTTATTCGAAATGTGTTATTGATCTAATTCACTTAGCTTTACTGGTCACTTTCTGGTATTACTGTTATTTGCGTCAATGCCGCGCGAATGCTTGATAGTCGTATTGGACTGAGATGCCGGCATTTGTAACATAAAATTTACACGAAATGTATTTTGGATCTAATTCACTGATAGTCGCCTTTATTACTGTGATTTGCGTCAATGCCGCGCGAATGCTTGATAGTCGTATTGGACTGAGATGCCGGCATTTGTGTTAAAATTGCAGAGGCAAGGTAAGCGAGTTGTGAGTTCGAATCCCCAGACCAGATGAATGAAAAAACAAGCTTTTTGTAACAAATTTAAGTATAGGAAGAGCGGAAAACGGAAATTAAAGCCCTAGTAAACCCACAAATACACTACAAAAACGGACCAAAAACAAATCAGCTCGTAAATTCCATACATTTCCATTATAAAGGTGGATTGTGTGACATTTTTTTTTGTTCTAGCTTTTTTATGTTTTTTCGATACTTGGAGTATTCGAATCGATTACTCTACTGCGAGGTATGCAAACAACTGCTAAGCTGTAGTTCTACGTACACTACCAAACAAGGCAGCCTTTACAGACTTACACTGAAAGCATTTGCATAGTTTAAACTGGAAAAAAAAACTTTCAAAAATAGTTTTAAGAAACAGAAATTAGGACATCCGTTTAAAACCAAAGCTTTTCCAGGTCAATCGTCTCATTTTAGTTTGAAATAATTATTAAAATTTCATTCAGATAAAATATCTGCCTAGTTTTAAACAATATTCCCAAAAGAATTCCAGGATTTTTGTGTCTTTTATTTCCGAGTTGATTTTATATTTGATGATGACGAGGATGATGATGATGATAACCACACTTAACTTTCAGCTGATCTCTTGTGTAAGTGTGTTTGGTATAAGTACGCTTCTGTCTGTAAGTAACACCGCCTCCACTGCCGTCTCAATGCCGTTTGTACAGGGAATCCCCCTCCGTCCAGGATTCCGTCTCGCCTCGAACTAAATGTAAATTGTACTGTTTGTAGTTTTCTTGTTTTTGTTTTGTTTTGACTATTTGTTTTACAATGGAATTTCGTTGTATTTGTTTGCCATGTGCCAAGCCAATGCCAGCCCATTTCCATCTCCCGCACCCAAGCCCAAACCTAAACCGGCTACGGCTGCTGCCGCCCTCGTCCACTTCTTGAGACGCCACTGTCACTTGGGCTGTATACGTGCCGTACGCTCCAGCTCATTGAATTGCCCATAGTAAAGCACCTCGCTGATCAGCTTCTCGGCTATAATGCGCTGGGTACGATCCATCGTACGGAGCTTCATGGAAACATTCGAACCAATGAAATCGCAATCATCTCGCTGCAAACTTTCCGCATAGATGGCGGCTGCAGCCGCCGCTGAACTGGCCGCATCCTGGGCGGACACACTGCTCTTGATGTGGCCGGGACTGGCTGCCGATTCTGTCGCCTCATCCGCCTCACCATCCTCGGACATGCTCTCCCTGGAATTGAGCAGGGAATTCATTAGCATATGACCAGCGGCGGCGGCACTCGAAGCTGCCGACAATTTGCGCATGTTGAGTGGCATGTCCAGACTGCGTGGCGGCAGCACAAAGCCACCCAAACCGGCCTGAGCCTTGGCCTGGGCCACTCTCAAATCCTGTGCCATATCCAATTGCAGGCGACTCTCCTCCTCCGCCGAGCTATAGGAACGATGCGAATTAGGTGGCGGTGGTGCAACTGGTGCGCCCACTGCCGGGCTTTGGAAATAGTCTACGAGCTCTTGTTTAATATCCAAGTCATCTTGGCGACCGTGACCGCTCAGATGCGGCGGCTGTGGCTGGAGATGGTGTGGATGTGTGTGTGAATGATGCATTTGCTCGTGGGCTTGACGTGGTGTGGAGGCACGGCCAGCGGCTGGACTAGTGCAGGACAGCAAATGATTTTTATGCGCCTCATGCATATTGGTGTTGGGTATGGGACTGGAGCCGGCTTCACTTAAGGCAGCATTCGGCTCGCTACCCACTTCATTGGCCTCGTGCGTACTGCTACCGCCGCCGCCGCCGCCGCCGCCGCCACCACCACCTACTCCTCCTCCTCCGCCCGGACCCGCTCCCAGGCTATTGTTAAGAGGCGAACGACGTTCCACCTTAGCTGCCAGCTGTCCCAGGGCTGCTGCTGCGGCCTCATCTTTATTATTATTATCCTCCGTATCAGACGTGTCCATTGTCTTGTGCGGACTAGGTTGGAATTCACTGCTGCTGCTGCCACCACCACCACCACCTCCTCCACTGCCCAAATACTGGGAGCCTGCATTGCCATAGGACATGGGCAGGGGTACCCTTAGTTGTTGTTGCTGCTGCTGCTGCTGCTGGGATGAGGCTCCTCCACCTCTATCGCTTCCGCCACCCGAGCTGCCTATCGGTGGTGAGTATTGACCCGCCGTATTCCAGCTGTCCAGCGTTTGGCTGCCCGCTATCAGCATGGGTATGTTGAGGCCCATCTGGAACGAGGAGGGAGAGAGAGAGAGAGAGAGAACATAGATAAGCATGTGGTTCAGAATGTTCAAAGTTTCGAAGCAACAAAACTACCAACTCATCATTATGACGCGTAGTTAACCAGGTTTGCCGCACGCACGTTTTTGGGTATCTAATCTTTTGCCCCAGAACTAGTAGATGCTGCCTTTTGTTATCTGACTAATCTCATTGCAAACTGAATTTCATCATTTAAGAAACATCACCGTCTAAATTTGGAGTACATGTCTGTTTATCTTGTCTCCAAGTTGGAAATCTACGTACTTGGGAATGTTTATACAAATGTAAGAAAGATGACTCAATTTGAAACAAGAACAAGGTCAATTTCTTCTTCTGATTTCTTACGAGTTCTCAAGCAGTTCTAGCAATTGTGAAACAAGAAGTCAGCTGTTTTACCTCCAGTCTTTGGGCAAGGTCTACTAGTCGGAGAGTCTCTGCTATAGAGTATATTACAGTCGTGCTTTTTCTTACTTGCTGAACACTTCTTTTATGATGGCGTCTTGTATCATAATTGCCTGGATCCTTTAAATATCTTTCGATTTTTTTAGCACTAATATTCAGTCTTAATGACATCTCCTGTAGAGAAACTCCCATTTCTTTATATATCCAGATTTGACTTCTTTCATCATGGCCGAGATGCGTCTTTTTCTTCGACTTTTTCGACATTTTTATAAGGAACTTTTTTTTAATGGTGATTCTACTATGATTGTATTTGCCAAGTGAGCTACAATTTTTTGATTTACATAAAGTTAATTTCAGTTTGACCTACTAGGTTTTCTATTCGAAGAGAAAAGTCACACAAAGTTTTTTTTTAATTCTTGATGGCCTCTGATAAAATCTATTTTATTTTCTTCACAATGCTTCGTATGATTAAGTCTGGTTTTACACGGTGAAGCAAACTTCATGAAGCTCTTGAAAAAGCTTTCGTGTGTAGGAATTGATATTGTTGATATTGTTGTTGCCGCGTGCATCAGATAGCCACAAGCACACACACACACTTTTTTACTTGTGTAAGTGACTGTGCAAGCTTTAGGTGCTGTTGGACACCCCTGGTATCTGTATTTGTTTATAGATCGTAGATGAATCGCCTTAAAATCAGGGCCACCATAGCCTCGAGATCCGAAAAATGATGAATGTAAGAGTCGCTGAGCATAGAAAATGAAACGAGAAAGCTAAGCTAACTTCGTCTGTGCCGAAGTTTTTATACATTTGCAAGTGCTCGCTTAAATATTTTCAAAAAAATACTTTTTTCCCATTTTCCGACCGATCGTTCCGTATGGGAGCTATATGATATAGTCATCCGATTTGGACAAAAACTTGTAGAATTGTGTAAAAGCACGAGAAACAAACAAATACAAAATTACAGGATGCTACCATTAAAAACAAAAAAGTTTTTTTTAACTAAGACTGTTTTTTAGACCTATCTTTTGTATGGCAGCTATACCATATAGTTGTCCGATTTTGATAAAACTTGGTAGAATTATACAAAAACATATAAAACCTACGATTACAAAGTTTGGAGTCGTTTCCATTTAAAAGAAAAAAGTTTTTCATACTAAAACTAGTTTTCCGACCGATTGTTCCTATGGGAGCTATGAGATATAGTCATCCGATCCGGTCGGTTCCGCCATATTAGTAGTGAGCAGCAAAAAGAAGACTCTGTGCAAAATTTCAGCTCGATAGCTTTAAAACTGAGAGACTAGTTCGCGTAGAAACAGACAGACAGACAGACAGACGGACGGACAAAGCTCAATCGACTCAGCTCGTCACCCTGATCAAGAATATATATAGTTTATGGGGTCGGAAATGAATATTTCTAAGCGTTGCAAACTTCTGGGCAAAATTATAATACCCTTAGCAAGGGTATGAAAAGTCAGCTGTCTTCTTGCGTTCTCATTAACATAAGCACACTTTTCTGTACTCTCAATTTGCCTGGCCTTGCTTTAGCTCAGTGCTCCCCAGCCATGTCCCGAATGCTTGCCGAAGTAATACATTAGCAAGTGTCAGAGAGGGACAGAGAGCATCTCTTCTTGGGGAACACTGCTTCAGATCAGCGATGTTCAAGAAAGAGCAAAGAGAGCACTGCTTACGCTTATATTTATGTATATGCCCGACTTCGGCATGCGCTCGGCTCGTGTGTGTGTAAATAGTCGATTGCGCTCGGCCCCTGGGGTCTATGAGGAGAGGCTCGGTGACCCCACATACACCGCTTTAGCTACGAGCTACGATTCTCCTAAATTTATTCCAAAAACCTTGATGGATTGTTGATGTTGCTCCCAAAATATGTTAAAAATTGCTCATTTTCAATCCAAAAGAATAATACATTTCAATTGATGTCAACAATTTGTAATAATTATATCGTAAATTCTCATTATAAAGCATGCATGCGGGCACATGCCGGTAAACATTCCAAGCCCGGTCAAACCCCCCTTTTAACACTTGTTTTGTTAAGCCCAAAATGCAAAAAGCATAAATTATAAAAAAAAGACAAAAATTATGATAATGGAAAATAAATAATTTTTTTTTTTTGTTTCTGTTGAATGGGTACCAAATATTGGGCTACCAAAACGACAAACACACGCTCTCTGTGGGCGATCAAAACAAATTAGCAAGCACACACACAGACAGACACCGCGAGTCAATCAGGAGGCATGCGCAAGGTGTCACGACGCGTTTACACTGGCACAAAGTGCATGAACTTTCTTAAAGCTTCTCGTTGAGCCAAAGCTCAAGCTGCTCACATTTGTTGTTGGGGTTCTATAAAGCGGCATATTATTATTGGTTTTATTGAAATGCATTTTTGTATTTTTAACTATTTTTTTTTTTAGTAGTATTCTTGTTTGTTTTTGTACCAAGCGTAATGCGACAACGACGACAACGCAACTTGAACTCGAAACGTTAATATTTGTGTCCGAAAATATTCTAGCGGCGTAGTAAAATTTCAGAGAGCCCCCCGGTTCTTTGTGTGTGTGTGTGGGTGAGAGAACTGGGGAGAGCGAAACCTTAACGGTTTCTACAAGGTTTCGGGTATCTTATGAAATGGTGTGGGCTGGGGGGGGCATTTTGCAAATGTCAGCATTAGTTTGAGAGACCCAGAGAGTAAGCGAGAGAGCGAGGGAGAGAGAGAGAGCGGGCACTGATGGTCAAGTAGTCGGCATCGGCATTTGCATTAACCTACCCCACGTTTGGAGGGGCCACACACAAAAAATGTTAATGTGGTCAGGCGACGATCAAAGCTCGCAAGCTCTCGCTCATTTTGTTGTGGTTGGTGTTGTTGTTGCTTTTTGTCTGTCTGCGTTATGGCGCCTAGAACTTTCCATCACAAGGCATTGACAAAAACAAGCAACACACACAACCACACACAATTTCGGGAACAAGCCGAGGATTTGATACGCTTTCTAAAAAACAAAGCACAGTTACTCTGTTATTACAGGGTATATCAAAACTAATAACAACAACGGGCAAGAGTTTTGCCTTCGTTGCTGTTTTTAAGTTTACCTCAGCCACTTCACCTCATCCCCCAACCTCTTTGGGATTACTGTTGTTGTTGTTGTTGTTGTTGTTATTGTTGCAGCTGCTTTGTTGTTTACGCATTCAGAGCAAATGCAAGTGTGTGTGTGTGTGTGTGTGCATGTTTGCATGTCTGTATTATTATTTTGTTAAGGCAAATAAAATAAAACAGACAGAAAATGAACTCGCTTACTCTCTCTCTCTCTCTCTCTCTTTCTCTCACTCGTTTTAGTTGTGTGTGTGCAACTGAAAAATGTAAACAAACTGATTATCATCCAATCCCAATGAATAAATAACACACTACACAAACTACGCGCCGCCGTCTACTCCTTTTGGCACGAAATGTGCCACCGCCCACCCTCCTTCACCTCCCCCCAACACCCCACCAACTCCTACTTCTCACTGTCGCGAGCAGGCGCACGCTCTGGCTCACGCAAATGTTGGTGATATTTTCACAACAACAACAACAATTTCTGCCGCCGCCGCCGACACACTAACATTAATGAAAACTGCATAAAAACCACAAGCGCAAGCGTCAACGTTGACGTCGCGTAAAATGTGAATGAGCAGCGAGCACTACTTCCTTCCCCCCCAACCTCCCCTCCCACCATCAAGCCATCACCTAACCAACTTGTTCAAGGGGATTTACTTGACTAGGGGAAGTCGTCAAATTAACAGTGAAACAACATGAAATTGGAAATGCCTGTTGACAATGCACAAGATATATACATACATGGCAGATTGCTAACTAAACGGGTTGTTTACTCTAGAGTTTTAGCGAGATATTCCATTTTGAATAGGAATAGAGGTCGTCCTATGGTCGAAGTTGAAAGTTTGTATTGTTTTTTGATAACTCAACACATGGCTAATGAGAGTATTTAAGCGGAGTTGCAAGCCATTCAGTGGTTCAAGGAGGTTTTACACCAGAGATGGGCATGCACACATATCGTCACACTTTTCACACGCATACAAGCACAATTTGCGTGCGTAGCTTTCAATGCTTATAGCGTACGTGTGATTCTGTGCAGTCGGCAGCGGCAGAGGCCCTATGCACACTAGGCAGCGTGTGCTTAGGAACGTCGCGTCGCGCCCATCTCTGTTTTAGACCAACGGTTCGGTTTATAGCACGTTTTCTGTATCAAACAAAACAGAAATTCTGGACTTGTGGCTATTTTTTCAAAATTAATGTAATAAGATTGCGTTTTGGATAATTCGGAAAGCTTTTCCTTGGAAAGAATGCAGAATGATGTCAGATATGTTCAGAAATGATACCACAAAATCTGGGAGATGTTGGAAACCCATCTGCAACCCTTAATTTGTCGTAGTTCAACCTGCCCCCAATATAAGATTTACGTAAAGTTGATTTTCGGATTACAATTTCCAAAATGAAACTATGTATGTACCTACGTCATTAAAATGTCCGATTGCGGTTTTTTGGTGCGGTTCTGCATTTTTAATCTGACGCTTATTGATTTGCGGTTCGGTTTACTAGCACATTCGGTTCGGTTCGGTTAAGAACCGGCTTTTATCCCTGTAACTATGTAGCTTTTAAAGTTCAGGGCTACAAAACCGGTTATGAACCGAAACATAAGAAGAGTAAGAAGGTAAGAAAATGTTAGAGCCCAAACCGGTTCCGAAACTTAATTTTCGTGTTGGTTCAATAAAATAAGGTATAGATAGAAGGTTCATACCTTCTGGAAATATTTAGCAATCAGAATTCAGAATATCACAAAGGATAGTCTGCGCTGATATTGCAACACCATTATACAAACTCAGCAATCAATTTCGTTGGTACAGGGTATATTATGGCTGGTTATACCCTTGCAGAGGGTATATTGAAATTGTGCAGATGTTAATTCCGCAAAGAAGAAAGCATTTCCGACCACATAAAGTATATATATTCTTGATCAGCATGACGAGCTGAGTCGATATAGTCCGTCCGTGCTATCTCCTCCGTCAGTTTTAAAGCAATCGCGAGCAAACTTTGCACAAAGTCTTCTGATACAAATAAGCTGCACATTTGTCGAAACCGGCCGTACTACACCATATAGCTGCCATAGAAACGATCGGTCGAAAAACTAGTTCTTGTGAGAAAAACTTTTTTATTTTTAATGCAAACATCTCCAAACTCCATATTAACTAGTTTTCAATGCTTCTCCATAATTCTGCTAAATTTGGTCGAAATCGGACATCTATGTAGTATAGCTGCCATAGAAAAGAAAGGTTCGAAAAATAGTCTTAGTAAGAAAAACTTTTTTGTTTTCAATGTAAACCTCTTTAAAATTGGCACTTATTTATTTTATAAGCTTTCACACAACTCTTTAAAGTTTTGTCAAAATCGGATGACTATGGGTTATAGCTGCCATAGGAATGATCGGTCAAGAAACTAGTTTTAGTGAGAAAACTTTTTTGTTTTCAAAGAAAACGCCTCCAAACTTTGTATATCTGAGTTTGCTATGCTTTCCCATAATTCCACTAAGTTTGGTCGAAGTCGGACATCTATATAGTATAGTCATACAAAAGTAGAGTCAGAAAAGTAGTCTTATTGAGAAAAACTTTTTTGTTTTCTGTGGATATGTTCTTCAAATTTGTTAGAAAAAGGTACTGCAAGGGTAATCAAATTTCGGCCAAGACGAAGTTAACTTTTCTCTTTTTATTTTAATTGCTTTTTCAATCCAAAAGCTTTAAAAACGCATATTGAAAATACTATTTATTTCTACGATTTTGACGCTTACCAAAGGATTTCAAATAATAAAGCGTTTTTTACCATCATCAGTTCCCACCACGGTTTATGGTCCCCTCCAAGATTCAAATCAAAACCTTCTACCAAAAACCTTTAATTTTCACAATTTTTTGTACCTACACCTACTATTTCACGAATTGCTGAAGAAGTCGGCCCTCCTATCTGCCGCAACTGGAAAGCCTTTCAGCCAAAGCGTACATACATATCTGCTTCCCCTGCTGTCTCAGCAGTGCAGCTGGCGTCGATTGCTCTCCTGTTTCGGTGTTTCTGTTAATTTTAACCCAGCCTGTCATTCACTGGTTCATCTCACAGCGATTGTAAAGTGGTACCTAATCTCAACAGCTCTGTGGCGTCGTTGGCTCGCCTGCTTCGGCGTTTTGACAGGTTTCAGTCTCACCTGCCGCTTAATTTGGTTATCGAAAGCGCGTTTGACACTGTTGCGTAGTGTCAGGAGCTATCTACAGATGCGATATGTTCAGCAAATTGCTTTAACGCTTAGGTATCCGGCTCGAAGGACCAAGAAAAACAAAAACTATTGATTGTTTTACCATAGAGATGTGAAAGTTGTTTAAACCTTATCCTTTATCTATTCTTAGAGTCCCGTTCCTCCCAATTCCCATCGCTCCCAGTGTCCCTAGCGTTTTGCATTCCACAACAATTCAATTCGTTAAGATTGTTTTGCATAATGGTTGACCTTTTCATAAGCGAAACAACAACTCTATTTAAAGAGGTTAACTCTCTACCCCCCACATTTAATCTTTGCATGCTCTTTTATTGGTCCTGTCTCACCTACATACACCTGCACGTACACACACACATACAAACATACATATGTGCATAGTTCAATGTTCCTGCTGCTCCATATATTCGCCAATAAACATCGCCCACACAACTTCACCTTTTAGCTCCCCCCGCCCCAACTATACACAAAAAAAAAATAGAAGGAATCTTGCATAACTTTGACAACAACAAAAACAATAGACTAAAAACCACCCCCTAGTATAACTCCCCCTACCCTCCTCCCGCAACCCTTTGGCCATTCTTACGCGAAACCAAAAATTTCCATACAACACACAACGCAACGCGCTGCGCACACGACTCTAAACAACTTTGCAATGAATGAGTAAACAAAAACAAACGCCAGCGTCGCTGCCGGCTTCGCTGTTGCAGTTGCTGCTGCTTATTTGCCTTGCACTTTTCATTCCTGCCGCCGTGGGGGGTGTTGGGTGGTAGTTGGGCAAGTGAAAACAAAACAACGCGAGTTACAACAAAACAAGGTGCGATGGGCGATGGGGCGGGGGAGTGCGTGTGGCGTCGACCACAACATTGTGGGGCATACTTTTGCTGTTGCTGTTTACTTGTCTTGGAGAAAATGCCGCAGAGCAAAACAATTGCAAAATATGAACAAAAATACTACACAACACAAACGGAGGGGGGTGGGGGTTTGCAGGGGGTGGCGTTGGCATAGGTGGGCTAAGCCCGAGTGGGCGTGAGCATCGCACGCAAATAATAATGACGCGGAAAAAAAACAAGACACGAGACACAAAGCTTAACCAAAAGAGAACAACGGTAGGAAAAAAAAGAAAAGTGCAAGCTCAGGCTAAATAGTATAATGTGTGGGCGGCAGGGGTGGTAGAAGGTTGTGAGATGGATGCGGTGCGAACCGATTTTGTCTTGTCACAAAAGTGAACAAAACAACAGGAGAGATTCGGTCAAAGGATTCAAGTTCGACACACTGGAAATAGAATGTGTCATTAAAATGGAAGCCTTGAGAGTGTTGTTTAAAAAAATGTGGTAAATACTTGTTACCAGAATGTACCGAAACGCTAAAACGCAAACTGAACCGTTAGCCGCAACACAAAACGGTTGGGATCTATTCATTTTATGAACAAGATTGATAAAGTTGAAATCAAATGTACTCAGGCGTACTCACCACACTGAGGACTAACATAGTCGAGTTAACACTAGTTTAGAATAAGGAAATGAAACTCAACCTTAGTGCTGTGATGATCCACAATACTCTAATCTACAGATGAGACTTAACTTCATAACTAAAATAAGGCATTTGGCATTTGGGATTCTCTGCTGTTCTACAAATCACTATTTTCGGATTATCCGGCTCGAAGGACCAAAGTATTTCACTTCTAAAATCAGTTTTACACCCTCAATATAACTTTAGTCAGAACCATACTTTAAAATTCACTCCTTTACGTAAGTAAAGAGATAAGTAGGCCTTAGGGATGCCCAAAAAAATATAAATTTATCGAAATATTGATATTTTTGTTTATCGAACATCTTTCATATCGAATATAAGCAACCTTACAATGGTAATAATTTTTTGGAAATGTATAAAAATTTTGGTTTTGCAGTCCTGATTGAAAGGTGATACTGTAAGCTAAGTATGGCGGCTTTTAAGGTGCTCCAAATCATCAACATCATACATCAAATGGTGTTGGACACCTAGATTTATGGATTTTATAACGTCCGTACCCTCAAAGAAAAATTTAAATTGCTTTAGCAACAAACTTATGCAAATTTCTGTTTGTTCGACTTAGAAAAGTGCTAAAGGGATTCAGATTCGGTGGAATTAAGGGCATTTCTAGACATAATATAGGAAAAAATTACTTTCCCAGTCGATTAAAGAGAAAATGCCTTACGAGTTATGAAATTAAGAGCGATCTAAGGACAGAAATGAGTTTTAAATCGTGGCGGTGATGAAAAAGTTTTAAGGGCATAATGGGAATTTATACTTAAGAAGGGTATAAAGGCTAGGCGATAATAAGGACGATCCTTGAAATGCGATTTTGAAAGCCCGTTGGACCACGAAAGTCCGGAAAAAAAACTTTTCTAGACTAACTAGGCAAAATTCGTGACGTTTTCCTTAAGAACAGGCTTTAGGAGTTGAGTTTCGGTGGCAACAGGGCCGATTCAGGAACAGAAATAAGGTTATTTTGGCATTTTTTTAAACTTGCCTTAACTTAACAAGTGTGAAAAATAACTTTCTGCTTAGATTTATAAAAAGAATGGTCGCCCTTTTGAATTAGACAGAATTTGGGCCGATCAAAGAACATTTTTTGGACTGTAATAACTTGTAAAGTTCGGAAAAAATATCTTTCCTTGCAGATTCAAGGAAAGATTGAGATTTTCTGCTTAAAACAGAAGCAGGCCTTTAAGCATTATATAATAAATTGAGAATGAACCACTGAACCGAAGCTAAACCGCGGTTCAGTTGGCTTCGCAAACCTTGCAATAAGCTGAAAATGAGGTTCATAAGCTCTGTGAACTACTGAACCGATCCTGTTCTCATTTTCGATCGATTTGCATCCTTGATTTTAATACAAAAGGCCGAATATAATAGTTTTAGTGTTTATAGTATTATGCAATTTTTATACTCTGTACCGAAGGTACACAGTGTATTATAAGTTTGTGCAAAAGTATGTAACATCCAGAAGGAAGCATCTCCGACCCCATAAAGTATATATATTCTTGATCAGCATCAACAGCCGAGTCGATATAGCCATGTCCGTCTGTCCATCTGTCTGTCTGTCCGTATGAACGCACAGATCTCAGAGATGGTAAGAGATAGAGGTTTGACGTGTATGGGACATATGCTTCTTATGTCTGCAGGCAGATCAAGTTTATTTTCAATTTTGGCCACGCCCCCTCCCGCCCCCGCAATTTAGAAAAAACGTCATAACTCCCACAGTTTTGAAGATAGATGGCTTATTCCTTCTGGACATATTTAGTTATTAGGATAACTTATCGATCCGCCAAAGGAATGAAGAAGATCGGATGAACGGTTTTCGAGTTATGATCAAAAGACAAAATTTCTTGGTACAGAGTATGTTATAGTCGGGCTTGACCGACTTTCTTTCTTGTTTGGACTGTAATAACTTGTAAAGTTCGGAAAAAATATCTTTCCTTGCAGATTCAAGGAAAGATTGAGATTTTCTGCTTAAAACAGAAGCAGGCCTTTAAGCATGATAGAATAAATTGAGAATGAACCACTGAACCGAAGCTAAACCGCGGTTCAGTTGGCTTCGCAAGCCTTGCAATAAGCTGAACCTGCGGTTCAGAAGCTCTGTGAACCACTGAACCGAACCAGTTCTTATTTTAGATCGATTTGCATCCTTGATTTTAATACAAAAGACCGAATATAATAGTTTTAGTGTTTATTAGCGACTTTTTCCTGAGAAATTGAGAAGAGTTTAGCTTGGGGCTGTGTATAGCCAAATATATACATATATTTAAATATATATTTTTATCTCAATATTGGAGAAGCCTTTTTGCACTGTCTTTGGTAACGTTTTTGGGTTTTTTTCTCAATTTTATTCGATTTTTTCGAATATTTTAAGTATAAATACATAATTCTGCATTTCAATTTCTTGTTTTACTTTCTCTTACTCAGATAATAAAAACTTTAACTGGCACAAGGATATTCTAAGAAATTTTATTACTCATACGCAGTGTGGCCTCTTTTTAAGATCTTATGCAGATTAATTAGACAATAAGATGGCCAAATTTGGAGCTAATAATAAACAATTCGAAACGAATTTCAAAATTCAAACAATAATTTGTATTCAAGCATTTGGAGCGGGCTTACTGGTCGTATGTGTAATACATCAATTGGGTCACGCATCATACTTATCAATTAAAGAGCTCTATGAATTCCCCAAAAATAGCTAGTGTCAAAATGCGTTGCTAGAACAACAACTGACAGGACTTGCACAAACAAGTGCCACGCCCACCCACACACACGCACACACACACACAAATACACCTCAGTCCCGGGCGTCGACAAGTTTCATATTATTGTGCACACAAAAATTTCATTTATTTTCTAGAAACAACAACAGCAGCACCAGCACCAGCACCAGCAACAACAACACATTTTGTTTTGATAAGTCTCTGACAAACAACAACAACAACAAATAAAGAGAAACAAGTGAAAAACTACAACAGAGGAGCCAAAGTAAAAACAAAAGCTCCAACGAATCACAGCAGCAGCAGCAGCAACAACAGAGGGAGAGAGCGAAAGAGGATGTCCACTGGGCAAACCACAAAGCAAAACGTCACTAAAAACCCATGGCAAGTGCCTCGAACATTTCGCCGTGCAAAACAAACATTTCATCAGACAAACACAAAAAAAAAAAACAAAAAAAATAGCCACAACAACAACAACGGCGACGAAATGTCAGCGCAAGCTTTCCCCCTCCTCCCACCACGGTGCTGCTGCCGCTCTCTTATGGCTTGCCTGGCGCGACAACGCAAATAAAAACAATTTCATGTAGCTGCGGCCAATGCCTCAGAGTCTCACACACACACACACACACAGAGGTAAATTTCTTAGAAAAATTTATGCGTAAAATTTTAATTCTGTTTTGATCGTCAATAACAAAAAAAAAACAAAGCAGAGCGAGACAGAGAAAGAGAGAGAGAGGTCGAACTCTCTCAGCATTAAAACAGCAAGTCACTTGCGCACATGGTCTCCCACTCTCCCACTCTCCCACTCTCTCTCTCTCTCTGTGTCTCGGGCACTCTCTCGCTCCACAAGCACAGTTAGCTTTTGCCTTGGCGCTTGTTTTGATTGAATTTAACACTAGGAAAGCCAAAAAAGGGTAAATGCTAAATTCTTTGAATTAATCTACAACTGATAAAACTCTGTGTGATAAGTTTTATTGAATGAACAGTATTTTGAATCACACTTTTTATGTGCAACTTTGTACAGTCCGAAACACAAAGGGTTAGACCATGAATCATGGCGGAATAAACAAAAATTATAGAAAATATTCCATGTCCAGCCCCATTATCATATACATAGTACTTGTGGGTTAATGACACCAGATGATTGTGAGTAACTAATGCGATCAAACATGTGATTTTTTATTTTGTTTAGACATTCTGATCGAGAGCTCGCTGTGGTTTAGAGTTGTTTATTGGGGGTTTACCCATTGTGTGTAATTTTCCTATTCAATGGAGAACGCAATTAACAAGGTAAATACATACAAATATGATAATGGGCTGGAAAATCAGATGCTAAAAGCATAGGCGCAGCTCCGACACAAAACTGAAGGAACTAAAACGGTACACGAACCTGAACCTTTTCCAAAAACCATCCGAGTGAAACATAGAAGCTAAGCGGGAAACTATATTTGAAATTTGTGTGATTTTCTTTGCAATTTTTAAAAGAAAGAACAGGTCAAAGTCTTAGTTCTTAAATTTTATTATCACAAACACTAAAGCCTTTTCAGAACAACAACAACAATTCTAGGGACTGCAAAGTGGGACGGATTGGAAAACGACCGGCAGAAATGAATAACCTCGTTTCAAAATTACTACCGGGTGGTTTTTGGGTGCTCTGATTTCATTTCTGACCATATTTTCCGATTGGGTGGACTGACTTATGAAGGGGAGAAAAATATAACAAAATATCAAATGGGATATTGTTTTATAGGTTTTTGGGTGTTCTGATTTCGTTTTAGGTAATATTTTTTCCGATCTGTGGGGAGGGGACGACTTATGGAGGGGTAAAATCTAAAAAAAATCAAAAGGGGTTTCGATTTATAGGTTTTTGGGTGCTCCGACTTCATTTCAGACAATATATTTCCGATCGGGCGTAGAGAGAGCCGACTTATGGTGAGGAAAAGGGGTAAAATATAAAATAAAATCCAACTGGGTAAACTTTTAATAGGTTTTTGGGTGCTCTGATTTCATTTCTGGCAATATTTTTCCGGTCTTAGGGTAAGGGGCCAACTTATGGAGGGGGAAAATCTAAAAAATGTAACTAGGGTATCGTTTTATAGGATTTTAGGCGCTCCGATTTCATTTCTGACAATATTATTCCGATCGGACGTGAACTGAGCCGACTTATGGAGAGGGAAGGGGGTAAAATCTAAAAGAAAAATCTAATGAGTTATCGTTTACTAGGTTTTTGGGTGCTCCCAAATCATTTCTGTCTATATTTTTCCGATCAGAAGCTCCATGTGCAAGCCAAGGAAGAGATAGGCTGAAGATTTCTTACATTTTCCCACAAAAAAGTTCCAAATGGGGTACTCCAAAAACTAGTTGGACAGTTTTTGGTACATGCTAGTCTTTTGTGAAGCCTAACATTCTAGCCGAGTTTCATTAACATCGAACTACAGCAACAGTTTTAGTTCAGAACGCCTAAGTTACCACTACTTCTTCAATAAACTGTACCTTGTTGCCTAGTGTAAACGATCATCACGATATTTTCACTGTATGTTTATGTACACACCAGAAAAGATTCAAAGCCTATGTCTTAAGTGGTTAAAAACGATTTAAAAGTGTTTTACAGACACATCTCAGAAGTTACCCGATTTAAGATCGAACCACTCATCTTCCCATTTGGTGTGGAACATAGGGCCCTTCTAGGGTTAAGCCCATGTACGTACGTGTATGCTGGCTAGTGGCATATTTGTCATACAACGCTTTCGTTTTGTTTGTCGGTACCGTTCGGTCCGGTCCCGGTCAGCAGACCAACCAACCAGTATCCAAATGATTACGCATTTGGTTTATTTTTTGCCCCGCTTACTCACCGCGCCAAAATATTTGAGCTCTTTGGTCTTGATGCGTCTATGTTGTTGGATGGCGGGCTGTGTTGTTGTCGTTCCGGCTGCTGCTGCTGTGGCGGCACCAGCACCACCAACAATGGATGCTCCTAGGGGTGCACCAACTCCGTTCCCAGCTGCCGCAATGGTGCTGTTCTCGTAGGCAGCTGCGGCTACGGCAGCAGCGGCTAATCCATTGAGACCATTGTGTTGTGCGGAGGTGGCAGCCGGATTGGTAACGATATTGGAGCCGGAGCCAGGGTTGGATCCACCACCACCGCCGCCGCCGCCTCCGCTGAGGCTGCCACCGCCGGCCTCCATAAAGTCGAAACGCTTAAAGGCATACCATTTGGACGGATTTGGCTGAATGCCCTGATAGATTTTCACAAACATTTTATGCTTCTCGCGACGATATTGTGTAAGCAGGACATTCATTTTACGCTCCACTTCGGCTTTGCTGCAGCCGAAACGTTCGGCAATTTCCGACCAGGCACGAAATCGACACAGCTTATCCTTGTACTTGGGATCGGCCCGGTTCCATAATTCCGTATGACAGCGATACTGTTCGATGAGTTCCAAGGCATCATCGTTGGTCCATTCCATGATTTTGGGTGAACTATCACCGGCGCTAGCACCTGAACCGCCTCCGTCGCCTCCTCCTCCGCCGCCGCCTCCTCCTCCAGCTCCACTGCCCACACCCACCACTATTGTTGGCTGGCTGCTGTAGCTGGGCAGTGGAATGATGTGATGATGATGTGAGGGATGATGATGATGATGATGTGGTTGCGCACGTCTGCTGTGTATGAAGATAGCTGCTTCTGCTGCGGCAGTGACACTGTCCCTCTCCGTATTGAAGTTCATTTGCTTCGCTCTCTCTCTCGCTCTCAAGTTTGGGTTCGGTGGGTGGATGCTGTAACTGTGAGCTTTTGTTTGGGTTCTTGATTTGACTCTCTTTTTTTTATGTGATTTTGGTTTTTCTTTTCTTTAGGGAATGTCACGCGAAATGCACTCAATTAACATTGTTTTCGTTTCGTCAGTGGACAGTAATTCATACTCTTTCATTTAGCGACTCTGTAATGAAAAGTTGGAAGAAAGAAATTTGAGGCATATTAGTTGAGCTGATCAAATGGATGACTCGATGGGTGTTAATCAAAAGTAGAAAATGTTCATTCGAAAAAAAAAACTAACATCATCGCACTGAAATAGGGCCGCTACTCTATTAGGGGAATGGCGCTTGTAAGTCGCTGAATTAGTGCCACAAACTTGTTAATTGCTTGCAAATTGTATTTGATTTGACAGATCAACGATACATTATGTGTTCCAGTGCGAAATTCCAGAAGTTTTTAGTGTACAAATTTGTTTAATTTACATTAAAAGTTTTTAAAGTAACATCTGAGTTCAAGTCATGAGTGTAATGTGTAATCTTCGTTTTACAAAATATATTTTTTATAGTTTCAGAGAATCATTGAAAGAGCACACACACTGTGAAAGTGTCGCTCAATGTATGAAAGAGAAACTGAAACTGTAAAGGCAGGGTTGCCTCTCATTTCTAAAGCCCTCAGCAGTGGATTTGTTTCTTAGGGTCTCACGAGCCAAACCTGCAGGTCGCAATGCAGACCAGGCCTACTTGATACGCAAAGCGCTCACTGACCTCTCTGCTAGGCTAGGCGCATAACAAGGCTGTCGGATAGGGTTGCCACTTCTTCTGTTTCTACACTGTTTTTTCAGATGAAAGTGTAAATGGCTTGAATAGAAAGGTGTTCGTATGGGGCATCACAAAGGGACACATCCTTCTGAACTAATATGGGAAACCCCAGCTCTAAACGAAGCATCTTCGAACCTATAAAGCAGCGGTGGGCATGCCCTTGCTTAAATTACACTCATTGTTCCTAAGGTTATTTTACAGAAACGGCTCCATCTCACAGCCAGATCGAGAAGTTTGGAAAAAACCAATACTGTCAAACTTCTCAGGTTTGAACTTTTGTACAACAAAAGTTTTCTTAATGGAGAGTTTATTTCCAGAACACTGTAATATCGAACAATTCTATAGTACGAGTTTTTTATGTATCGAAGATTTTTGTTCCCATAGAATTTCGACTGTATATGCAGTTTGATTCTCGCTTGCCGACTGTTGTAGGACAAGAAGATCGAGTGATATATCAAGATGAAGAAGACTTGATGGTGATTCTAAATGATTAAGGAAGCATCTCCGACCACATTAAGGTATACATATACATTTGTGATCAGCAAGACGAGCTGAGTTGATGTATGCTATCTACTTCCTCAGTTTTCACCAAGCTTTGCATAAAGTCGGATTGAATAGCTATAGCATAAAGCTTCCATAGGAATGATCCGTCGAACAACTAGTGTTAGTGAGAAAAACTTTTTTGTTTTCAACGGAAACGCCTCCAAACTTTGCATTTCTTAGTTTGCTATGCTTTTCCATGATTCGATCAAGTTTGGTCGAAATCGGACACCTATATAGTATAGCTGTCATAGGTAAGTCGAGTCTGAAAAGTAGTCTTAGTAAGAAATTTTTGTAGATATTACAAGAAATTGTTCTTAAAATTGGCATTTATGTATTTGATATGATTATAAACAATTCTAAAAAGTTTTTTCAAAATCGGATGACAATAGCATATAGGTGCAGTAGGAATAATCGGTTGAAAAATACGTTTTTTTGAGTAAAACTTTTTTGTTTTAAGTGGTATTGACTTCAGATTTCTTAAATGTTTGTTTGTTAGGCTTTTGCATGATTTCACTAAGTTTGGTCGAGATCGGACTTCTATATAGTACAGCTCCCATAGACAAGTAAGGTCCGAAAAGTAGTCTAAGCTAGAAAAACGAGCTGTAACTGAAACCTATTCAAATATTCCTAAATTTTCACAACAATAAAACCCAAAAAAGTATCACAAACCTGCTGGATGAATCCTTAGCTAATCACTTTCAAAGCACCACATAAAATATGTTTGCTTGCCCCATTTAGTTGGTTAACTTGTCTAATTTTAGTAAATCCAAAACTGATAAGAGGTAAAACTGTATTTTGCTACATACAAACATACCATATACATATATATATGTATGTATGCACACGTACCTACGTATGGGTATAATCGAAGCAAATAATTATAAGGCTGGTAAATCGTTTTTTGCAATCTGTAAACATTGTCATTCAGTAATTCCAGCAAAACTAAAAAGGGCGACTAGCGATTTCCAATTAGTTTCCAACACGTCATCTGGTTAATGCCTAGGTCAGTGGCACTCTCCCTCTGTATTATCGCATATTAATGGGAGGAACAAAACGACCGAGTCGAGTCGGTTGTTACCCATGATGAGGCACATTTTCTAGACGTCTTTTTGTTTTGGCGAATGGCGCAATTTGTACAATCGAAAATTCTGCTTAAAGAAAACGCGTGTGAAATGTAAAATGTCACAAGTCGACAACAACAACAACAACAGAAACGATAACAAAGATGGCAAGGCAAGTCATTCACAATAGACGGAAGCGAATTTCGCACAGGGACGACACGTGCGCTTTCACTCGCACACACTGCGCATAAAGCTAACATCAATCTTTGTTGTACGTAAATGTGGCTTCCTGGTTTTGATCTCTCTCCCTCTGTTTCGCTCTCTCCCTCTCTCGGTGTCTTTGCGGTAGATTTTAGCACTTGTGCTTGTTTTAAGTACAAATATTTCATTTCAATTAATTGTTTAGTAATTTGTGGCCTTTTGCGTTGCTGCGCAAACAGCTGAATGATTCATTTAACGGTGAATGCGCGAAAGAGAAGACCACTTAAACATTTGCTCATTACTTTTTTTTTTCTAATATTTTTTTTTTGTTTTGTTTAGTTTGGCTTAATCGTCTGCTCTATAGGTAGGTAGGTAGGCAGGCATGTGTGTTTTGCCTGTCTGTCTGTGTGTAGTTTATTTAGTTGTTTGCCTTTTTTTTTTGTCTGCTTCAATTTTTAGACGCGACACATTTTAGGTTTATTTTTAGAACTTGTTTCTTTTTACGCACTTTTTGGGGCTCTGTTGTGGTGCGTCGCGGCGTCGTCTTGTGTCTCTTTTTTCTTAAAAGTTTTAAACAACAACAACAGCAAAAAAGTAAAGAAAATTGCATTGAAATGGCAAATGTTTTTCGTGTATTTGTTGTTGTTGTTTGTCTGCGGCCTTGTTTTATTTTTAAGTAGCACAGTTTTGAGGGATTTACTTGGAATTTTGTGCCTGTACTGTCTGTACTCTTGTTTACTGATTGCGTCTATAGCTTTGGGTTTTCGTGTTTTTTTTGCGCAAAAACAATTTCATTTGCATTTCCAAGCATTATTTGTTGTTTATTTCTGAGGAAATATGTTTGCGGTAAGGTGAAGGTGAATTCTGGGGTTTTTTTTACGAAGAATTAAAATGATGACAAATTTTATAAAAAGGTTTGTTCCAGTGAATTCCAAAGACATGTACACAATTTGTTTGTACCAAAAAGGTGTTTAAGTGGAATTTATAAAACAAAGTGGGGCTTAACTCAAAAATAGCTAAATTTTTATTGATTTGTTAGTTAAAAACTATTAACAAATATATTAAATGATCCAAAAGACCGCGAAATTTGTTGAATTTTTCAGTTTAATCGAGATTCTACATTACGGAAACTGGAATATTCTTCTGGAATATAGTCAGCAGTATGCCGCTCACCTAATTCCGTGTTAAAATAGCCTTTAATCCTTCAGATTTTGGAACCATGTCCATATCCATGTCCAGAGACTTAGTAGCTTTTCTAATCATCATTTGGGACATATTCACCATGGCGCCCAAAAGCCCATTGGAAGTGACGTGAATTTAAAGGTGTCAGCGTGTGTCACGAAGTATGCGTGAGCAAACACGAAGTTTAATGCTTGAATTTCTATGATTCCTGCATGTTTCGTAAGTAAGTTAAAGTAGCATTCACGAAATTTTTTTAAATTCTTAATTATGTTAAAGAATTACTAACGATGCAACAGGAATTTCGTGTGCTGAACACGAATTTGATTTTGGAAACGGTCTAGAATTTTAATAATTTAAGTTTAAAAGTTTCCCAAAATGTGAGTTTTTTACCTTATTCGGGCTTAATGCCTGTGATACTATTTAGTTTGTTTTGAATAACTTTGGTTTTATCGTTGGGTACTATTTCTAAGCTTTAAAATCAAGTATACCAATTAATTCTGGAATTTTTTTTAAACGAAGATATGTTTGAAAAGCACACCTCTAGATTTTTGATAATTTTAGCAAAAAAAACTGCCTAAAAAATAATTATTCACAATATTTTAAGCTTGTTTTCTAAAGATCTTTAGTTTGTTTTGGATCACTTTGTTATAATCGTAAAGTACAACCATCCCAAATATTTTTGTGATTTTTTTTAAGCAAAGATGTATCATGTTAAGTATGAAAGTTCAAAAAGAACTTACTTTGAGTCTGTTTGTCTTTAAGCAGCTGCAATTTATTGGCAAAGATATGGCGCAGTTGTGTGTATTGGAATAACTGTAATGTACCCAATTTCGAGCCAAGGTTCTCGAGCCTATCGTAAAGTCTTTCGACCCTAAGGTTCACACCTTAGCTCCTTAGATTTTTGATTGCTTCTATATGTGTTGAATTTATGCAAATCTGTTCTAATTGTTTGAATAAACATTCAATTTATCATGCAATTCGTGACGTCAATCAAAAGTCAAATAAAAGTACCTTTTATAAAAGTTTTTCAAGGTGACTTGAGTTATTTTCTTTCCAAACGATTGCCCAAATCGGATGACTATAGCATATAGCTGTTAGTTTTCCTATGAATTATAGAACCACCATTTCCTCTAGGCATTGCTTATGAACTTCTAGAACAATATCTGGGAAACGTTGATCCGAAAATAATGTTACACATGGAAGGAAATGAAAGGCATTTTCAATTGCTGACTAGCTAAAACAAACTAGGAGTTATGTCTGTGACATTAGATAGAAAATTACCAAGGGAAATCGAATTTTTTGACTTTAATTGAATGAAATCGTTATGGGTCGTTTATGGGTACCCCAAATAATGTATAGCGCTGAATATTTTGTCCAAAATTTCACCAATCTTCCCCAAAAAGATGAAAGGCAGTTAAAAATAATAATCAACGTGAAAAATGGACTTCCCGACCCCAATAACCCCCGGTATACACATTTTCAATCATTCTTTTGCCTTTGAAATGGTCCAAATAGGAAGAGTATTATGGTCAATATCTTCAAAATATCTTAATACAAATTTTAGCAGATTCGAAAATAGTTTTAGAGGTATTGTTCCTATGGCAAAAATACTTGCTATGGTCCGAAAATGAAAATAATTGACCCACATTAATGCACATATATCAATTTTACTGAGGTATAACAAAACGTAGACTTGCTACTTGACTTAGCCTTCCGGTTTAAGTAGATTTTGATAGTGGAAAATAGGTAAGAGTTAGCGGTATACAATTTTCCTCATTTCCTACAATTTCAGACAGTTTGCTTCAACTTTTAAATCCCGACTCTTTTCTACTAGTTCTACGATTATTTTCTGAAAAAGTAGTATAATCACTGCAGTCCTTGAATAGTTTCGGTAAGGGAGCAAATGAACTTACTAACATTTAGACATATTCCCAGTGATAATTTGTTAAAATTTTAAATTTTTCAAACAGTTCTCAAAACAGTTTTTCACTTTATATTCATTTGTAGTACACTTTTCAACCGTTTACTGAGTTTCCACATTCAATGTAAACATTTTGCAGCACTTCACTTCGGTATTATTATGACATTTATCATCATGGCAAAGTTCACAATTAAAATAACGGTAATTCCGTTTGAAAGCACATTGACAAAACCGGATCAAGTCAGACAAGTTCTAAAAACATTTCCTTGACAATTAATACATTTTTCCACTTAGTTCGAGCGGTTTACAACCATTTCACAATTTTGAACAATAAAATTCCCAGCTATAAAAATAAAAACAATTTGCATAAAATTCCATGTTTGTCACTTTGTGAATGTGTTTTTTTTTTCGAAAACAAAAAGAAACGCAAAAATTGTAAACAACATAAAAACATAAGAAATTGAGCACAAAAGATTTAAAAATAAATTTCAAGGCATAGCCAGAGTCGCGTAAAAAACGTAAAAACAAAATGATATTTCATAAAACTTGTTGTTGTTGCCGTTGCTGGTTGTTATTTTCATACATTTTACTTTACAATTTCTGCTGCGGCTGCGGCTGTTGCTGCCTTTTCAGAATTTGAATTTCCAAACTGAAACCGCGTTGCCTTGTATTTGTTTTTCCGTTATTTGTTTAACAAACAGAGGAGGTCGCCGTTCCATCTCACTTGCCAAAACAAACAAACATAGGCCCTCTCGCTCGCACACGCACACGCACACTCACACGCACGCACGCACTTGGTTATAAAAATTGTACCGTAGCCACGTAAATAACAAATTAAATTTTTTGGCCTTTTTCCCCGTTACAAACCGCGTGAGCTTTGCTCCCGTTACAACCGCTCGCGTCTGTTTCTCGACAAACACTGACAAACTTATTTGAAAATTTGTAAATCGTACCGAGGCCGCCGACGACAGCGACGACGACGCAAACTTGACTGCGAAGCCCGCGCGTATTCCGTATTGAAATGAAATTTCTCGTTTGAATGAAATGAGCACAACAACAACAACAAGAAGGCAGCGCTGCTGCGTCTGCGTCGGCGTACGTAAACAGTTGTTTCGTGGAAAAACAAAACGAACATCATTATGAAGTTTTCTTCGCCTGCCGCCTGCCTGTTGTGAAATTCTACGGTGCTTTGTCATGCTTAAACAGCAACAACAACAACAACAACAACAGCACAGCGAGAGAGGAGTGCGAGTGCGCGCCAAAAACACAAGAACGCCAGCCGCGACGCCGACAGCGCAGTTGTTTTGATAAAGAGAAAAAAGAAAAACAACAGCAACACGAGACGTGCATAGAGCAAGGGGGAGGGAGAGGGGAGAGACGATGACAACGGTTGCTTCTTGGGCCGCACACTCACACACACACACCAACACACGCTCATCGAGTCAAACAAACAAATAAAATGTGAAGCAGAAATGGCAAAAAATTAAACAAACAAGTAGACAGGAGCGGTTCAACGAGGGCGGCGAGTTGAACGAACGAGGGCAAGCAAAGCTTTGCGCCAAACTCTGAATTTCTACTACGTCGTAGTAAATGATGTGTACAAAAGCAACAATGACACTCGCTTGGTACTTGTTTGGTATAAACCAGGGATACAAGCCGGTTCTGAACGGAACCGAACCGAACCGAACCGCTTATTCCTGCTGCTTTTAAAGAGGTTTGCGTCACTCACGATGCATGCACGATTTGATTATGCGTCACGAATGTTCCGAAAGATTTCGATAGTTATCGATAATCTGTGAGATTGATAGTTTACATCTCTACTTGAGCTTACCGGTATAAATGTATGTGGGACAGGCAGGTAAGATCGAATTATGAGAACCCCGAATTTAAAGTAAATTATGGAAGAAGCATGAAAGATTACGGAGATGAACTATGGAGATTTCAAAGAAAAATAATGCGCGATAGAATTTTAGGAGGAGTCTTAAAACCCCTTAATGATCGAAAATTTATCATAAAAATAAGTTACAACAAAATTTCGAAATTTCCGAGAAGCCTCCAAAATATCGGGTGGCTGCTACTCCCGGGCCTGTTCCTAAGCTAAAAAGAAAAGGGTATAAGATACATATTTTCTTATTTGTTACTATTTCTATTTATTTATGTATAGTTTTGTTTGCTCGTTAGCTGAGCGGGAGTCGGCGACGGCAGGGAGGTTGGGGCGGGGGACCCCGGCAGGTGCTCTGCTTAGGTCGTCGCTGTCACTGTTGCTTTTGCTTGCTACTCTCACTCACACAATCTCTCTGGGTTTCTGCCTCCCCTCGCCGCCCCCCCCTCCAGACGTCGCCCCCTCCGCCACCTGCTGCTTGTTTGTTTGTTTTTCGTGCCGTGTTTTATTGTTGTTGTTGTTGTTGGCTGTAGCCTGTGCGTAGTTTTTAGGTTCGTCATCGTTGGCTTGGTATTTCCGTCTTCTGCCAAAGCTGACTGTGCTGCCCTCGCTCTGCTTTGTCGCTGTTTTTGCCTTGAGCGTCGCCGCTGTCGTCGTCGTCGTCGTTGTCGTCTTTTGCAGTTGTTGTTTAGTTTTCTGCTATACAAACAAAATGCATTTGTATGTACTAATTCATTTTTATTTGCCTCTTGTTTGTCTCCAGCAGCTGCTTTTGTTTCGCCCTGTGCCATCTCTGTCGCACATATTTGTTTGCTGCTGTTGCCAAAGTGCATTGCGTTTGTAGTCGCTGCGTGGGAGGTGCGAGGCGGTTAATGTTGCTGCTCTCGTGCGCAGCTCTCACGTGCGACCGACAACAACAACAGCAACAACAGTGCAGGGTCGTTGGCTGAGCTCTTGCTGTTTGTTTGCCTCTCTTTCTATTGTTCGCTCTTATTAGAATTTGGTTGTTTTGCATAACTGTTGTTCTTCTACTTCTTTTTTTGTTTTTGTCTTGCACTTTGCCTGCACTGTGGTATGAGTCATGTTCTGTATGGGGCATTTAGTCATCATGACTATGAAAATACATACAAATTCAGATCATGACGCTTTGATTGTGGTTTTTAAGCAAGATTTTATAATTCTGAGAAACGTTTTAAATGGAATATTTTTTTTCTGAACTTTGATTATCCAGGGCTGTTTGTATTTTGTATTGTTCGATAGATAAATAGAGATGTATGCCGCTTTTTGAGATCAAGTTTAATCCGTATAATTTTGTAAGCCTAGAATTGGTACTACAAGATGAAAAGCTTATGAGACAGACCTTTGATTATCCATCTATCTGTCCCGGCAAACTTAGTTTTGCCCAAAAAAGTGTTTTTGCTTCAATTAATTTCGACCATCACGATTCCACAAAACAGGTTTAGAACAATAATTGTATTCGATTTCTCCGAAGCAGAAAGCTAAATATGCTGTGTATCATAGTTCCGAAGAAATGAAGAGTGCGGATGGTTTGCCAACTCGGGAACATGCCACATCTAGCTGGCTGCGCGAAAAGTATGACACTTACAGATTTATGCCGCACACTTCAACCGACTTTTTTATGGTCATTCCATCTTTTTTAAGTGGGAGTCGGAAGCAACTTATACATTTCCTGCCTTCGATTGCAATTATGAGTTCAATATTTGTTAAAAGGATTATAATTTATAATCCTCTACAATTATAATTATAATATTATTTCATACTGTGAGATAAAACTGTTCGTGATTAATAACCCATGTTCTAGGCAATTTTTCATGATTCATGTGAGAAATTCCGAAATGTAAACTTCCTTTCCAACGTTAATTATAATCACCTAACATTGCATGACAAGTTAAGCAACTCATTGTTTTTTTCCATATATCCATTTTACTCTAAATGCGACCCACTGTAAAGGCAATACGAGAAATGGAAATGCTAATTAGTACAAATTCGTTTTTGTCACAAATTCGACAGAGCTTTTCCTCTTTTTTGCAAGTAATCAAATAAGAAAGTTCGTCAGGGGTGGAGGGGAAGTTTATATGTGGGAGTAAGTGGGCTAAGTGTTTGATGGTAAGGGACGACACTGTGGCTGCTGCTGCCAACGTCGACAGCGACGCTGCAAACAAACACTTGTTTGCACAGGAGAGAACCAGAGAGAATCTAAAACCGATTGAGAGAGCAAGCGCAAAGGCAGCAAAGCGTGAGTGTGGGTGTGTGTGTGCGAGAGAGAGGATTTACAACTAGGAAGCGTCTTCGTTGTCGTTGCCGCTTGTTTACAATGTTTGTGCGTGGGCGGGGGGAGAGGAGGTGGTGGTGGATGTGGAGGTCGGCCCTGGCTAGCAGAAATTAAGTTGTGCCGAGTCTTGACCCAACAAGAACCCGCCCACACAGACAACAACAGCGACGTTGGCGTCCCCAATGACGACGCCAACGTCAACGCAACTGAAGGTCATTATACATTTCGCATTTCACCGAAGCGTCGCGCAGCGTCTCGGTTGCTTCTTGGGAGAACAATGTTTTTGTAAATACCCTGTGAGTTTATCTGCAGGGGGAGTATAAGGACCTCAACTCTAAATGTTAAACAATTGATAGGCAAAATCAATGAGTAAATTGAATAGAGAACGTTTCTTCTCTGCTTACCTATTTTCTTTCCAACTCTTCCCACTTAGGGTGTCGCCTCGTCGACTACTTTCGCTTTCATCAAACTCACTTGTTTTTTTCGGTTGTTTTTTTATTGTTGGACTTCGGCTGTATGGAATTGTGTAAACAGCAGCGGCAGCGACGCCGACGACGACGACGATGGCAACAAAAACAAAAGCAACGCAGGCATTGCGAGTAAACAAAAGTATTTTTTTTTTTTTGTTGTATTTTGCAGAGACAATGCAAGAAAGTTGGGTCGTGGTTTGGAAGCAGGAGAGGTCCCAAGGGTGATGGTTGGTGGGGAGGGGGCGCCTGGTACACAGACAGACAGAAAGACGAGAAGTTAATGAAGATGAGCCTGATGAGTTTTGTTGTTATTGTTGTTGTCCCTCTTTTGTTGTAGAGCTGCAAAAAATATGCAAAACGGCAACAAGAAAACAAAATATTGAATGCAAAGTCAGCAAAATACGCAAATAGAAGCAATGAACTTAATTAGTTGTTGTTGTTGTTGCTGCTGCTGCTGCTGCTGGTGCTGCTGTCGTCGTCGCAAAAGCTTCGACGGAGGCAAAGAGAAGGAGAGTGCGAGTGAGAGCGAGAGCGCTTAGTGAGTGAGCTGCGTTTGCGTATTTGTGGTATTTTTTTTTATTGGGTTGTGATTTGTAACGGGCGGCAAAACTTAAAAAGGAAATTTGGCAAGATCGTTTTAAAAAAATGTTAAATATTAAATATATTTAGATCAATGATTTCAAAATCCGACATTATAAGTTTATTTTATAAACTTTATTTCGTTTGGAAATCGTGAGTGAGTGCAGTTACCTCACATAAGCAAGCAGCTTTCCGGCACTGATCTGCCCGCATCGACTGGCACGAGCCTTGAGGCATGCGCCCGGCTTCAGTCGGATCCCCTGCGGACCAAGCATGACCTTCGCTGGTTTGCCTGTAACTCGTTTGTGTTTTGTCTTAATTTCAGGCTTCGAACTCCAAATTTTCCGTTTTTGTCAATATTTTTCGATAAACGGTTCGAGTTCCTGGTTGAAAATCCATTATATTAGATATCAATCTATTGGTAGATCTTGTATTTGTGGATTCTTTGATGGTACTTGCAAAAGTTGGTAGTTTTTAAGGTTTCTGCGATGGTAGTTGCAGAAATTAACATTCTTGTGGATGTATTTGAAATTATAGACTGTTACTAAAGTGCTAGGGCAATCTCTGGTAGCCGGTACTTGGTTGGTGGAAGATATGGCAAGATCCTAAGAATGTGCAGCACATGGGAAGCAAAATGCTAAGTAGCTAAGAATATTTGTTCTTAAAAATTGAAAAGAACATGTTTTTCTTTTGAGTTGTCACTCTGTGTAGACATTCTTTGCTTGAATTGATCCAAGTTTTGTTAATTCTTCGAAAGAATCCCATCAAGATTTGTGTTTTGGTCAAGATCTTTTTGAGCTGAGTTGCAACAGAAGTCACTACACAGTACAGAGCAAATTTATATAAGATCGTGTTTTTAAAAGGCCACTACGGGGGACCTGGACCTGGTATCTTGAGAATCTGGAGTTGAGTTCGGGTTAATTATTGAGGTGCCCGTATATTATAACAATAGAAAAGTCCAAGAAAAGGGTATAAATATCGTTAATAGTGCCAAAAAAAAGCGATATTTAAAGGCTGTACCAAAACCCTGAGTTCTTTTTTGAACTCTATCTTAATTCAGTACATTTAGGGATGTCCTGAATAACACTAGAGAGTATTTCGAACCAAACTTATAATAAATGACTTTTATAAGTAGTCAACACTTAACTTTTGTAGTATTTATTCACTTTATAACCTAGCAAATTGGTGTGACTTCTTATTTAGAACAGCAAGCGGTATTTTTATAATATTATATGATACCTGGCACACATCCTATGATGAGGAAAGAAGTAGGAGAAGTGAATAATAAAGTAGAAGTCAATACACTGAGAAAAACATACAACGATTGACAGACTTATAGATCGATGGTCTAGTTTTTATAGTGTAAGTACCTAAATGAAGCATGAAACATTCTAAAATTGAAAAACCAACATTTATATGATTGAAATGAGAGCACACGCTCTTGAATCAAGAACTTTTAAAAAAGTGCCTTCTTAATTCGAGATTAAATCATCACAAAATAAGCAGAGAATTATCCTGTTCATGAATTTCGACCCTCTTGCTATGAAGCTTCGGTCTAAACTGTCTAAAAACAAGAAATCAAGACAAGAAAATGTATTTTAAAGGCGAATTTCTAGAAACTAGACAACAAATTCTTTACTTACATTTACAAGGTTTTTCTTAAGCTCAAATGAGCCGCAGCCATGAAATGCAAGTGCATCGACACACAAAAGGTATTCTACTTACATACATACATATGTATACTATACATATATGTGTATATGTTCCAGCAAACGCAGCAAACAACATAATAGCCACCCACACACAGACTGCTCACGTGTTGACGACATATCTTCGACTTTGCAGTGCATAAAAAATTGCTTAATTAATTAAATTTGTTTTTTGTTTTTTTGGTTATTTTTTGTTCGACTTTATTCGTGATTTACTTTCCGCAGCCCTTAGCTGCGTTGGCAGTTTTCTTTTGGACTTTTGACAGTGTTTATATGTCATTGTTATTGTTAACAGCTGTACTTTTGCAAATTTACAAACAACAACAAATTTTTTATGCTGAATGCACACAAAAATCCAGCGGAATGAACGTGAATTGGTGCAGTGGGTAGTTGGTAACGAGAATTGTTATTGTTTTTGCAGCTGCGTTACACAAACAACAACAACAACAGCAACCTGTAAAAATATATCACTCTACATATATATATCTGTATATATATCTTATCAAATGTAAGTAATTACATACCGAGCCATAAGGTACAGTTGCCTTTGCAGTGGCTAAGCAAACAACAAAAAGTGTTGCATACAAACGGGCGCCTCAATGCTCAGCCATTTTCAAGGCGGAAGGCATAAAGTGAAATAACAAATTTTTTAGTTGACTTCCGTTTTTCAGTTTTGCTTTTGCTTGCCGAGCACACAAACACACGCATAAGTTTTAAATGCAAAAAAAAGAAAAAAACCCAAATCATTTGATGCACCAAAATGTACGAAAATATGTAGATAATTCGCCCGACTGACTGACTGTCAACCTACAGCCCAAACCGCTTTTCCTCAAGGTGTAAGATATGGCCTGGGACTTGCTTTCAGTTAAGTTTTAAAGTGGCTGAAACTGTCCGGAAACGTTATTATGGTTAGATTTACTTAACACTCGTAAGCAAAGTAGCCGAAATGAGAATTCGGAGAACAAAGAAAATGGACTACTCTATGGAATGGAAAACTCTATTTTAATCCAATCGACTTAACACTCGGTTATTATAGCTTGTATGCCATAAAATTTGGAATATGGTTTTCCATGTTGGAAAATCCGGCACCTGGGAGGAAAAAATCTGCTCGCATAAAACCATTTTCCATCCGATTGACTTGAAACTCAAAATAATTTCAAATGTGATTTTGCTTTGTTGAAAAATCCGCTCCCAGGGAGGAAAAATTACCGGAAAAAAAGGTCCAAAACAGATTCATTTGGAAGGGATATGTTTTAAATATCCTTTGAATCATTCAACGGAGCTGCAAAATCATCCAAATGATCATCATTTTAAATATACTTTGGATGATTTTTAGCTCCGTTGGATGATAAAAATGATATTTAAGACATATCCCTTCCAAATGGATACCGGAAATCATGCAATTGATATTTCTAATATCTTTTTTTTCTCTGTGCAGAAATAAGATATTTAAGGGTTAAGTCGGTGCATCGAGGAGGACAGCTAAAGCCGACTTTTGCTGACATCCGGGAAACAGTGGACGTACTAAAACGATCGTTGCGCCATCCTCTCGAAACCACTAGTTACCCTTGTCACTTGCTTGCAGTAGAAAGATGACTCTGTGCAACATTTTAGCTCCTTAACTACAAAACTGAGAGACTAGAAGACTGAGAGGCTAGAAATAGACGGAGAGACAAAGCTAAATCGACTAAGCTTGCTGCCCTGATCAAAAATATATATATATTTTTCGGTGGGTCATTCTTATATACTCGATTCTGATTCTATTGGCCATAACAAGTATTTTTGCCCAAGGAACCATACCTCTAAAATCATTATATCTTCGCTGAAGATATTTTCATGATATTTTCCATAATTTTTAAAAACTACCCATTTAGTCCATTTCAAATGTTAAAAAATGATTGGAGTTATGTATACTGGGTGTTTTTTGGGTCGGGAAATTCATTTTCCCCACATCTATTTTTATTTTTTAGTGCAGCCAGGCGGCGTTTTCCTGCAGTTTTGAGAATTTTGTTCACCTTTTTGGCGAAAATTGGCGAAATTAATTGATAAAAATCGAATATTTTGGCTTAAATTGAATGAAATCCATATAGGTGTATGGGTACCCCACATAAATTGTGCTATTTTCAATATAGGAAAGGATAGAAGTTCGTAAGTTTTCACCAAAAAGATGGAGAAAGTTGAAATAATCCACACAAAATGCACAAAAACGACCTCTAGCGGCAGTTAAAACTGGAAATAAATGATAAAAATGGATTTCCAGACCCAAAATCTCTTTTTTACATTTGATATGCACTAAATAGGTCGATTTTTGAGTATTATTGAAAATATCATTAAAATAACTTTATTTTGGAACGCTCGAACAGGATTTTAGAGGCTTGGTTTCTTGGGCAAAAACATCTGCTTGCTATGGCCCATAGTACCGGAATCACGATGAACCCGAGAAGTAACAAGAAAGAAAGTCGGTCAAGCCCGACTATAACATACTCTGTACCAAGAAATTTTGTCTTTTGATCATAACTCGAAAACCGTTCATCCGATCTTCTTCATTCCTTTGACGGATCGATAAGTTATTCTAATAACTAAATATGTCCAGAAGGAACAAGCCATCTATCTTCAAAACTGTGGGAGATATGACGTTTTTTCTAAATTGCGGGGGCGGGAGGGGGCGTGGCCAAAATTGAAAATAAACTTGATCTGCCTGCAGACATAAGAAGCATATGTCCCATACACGTCAAACCTCTATCTCTTACCATCTCTGAGATCTGTGCGTTCATACGGACAGACAGACGGACAGACGGACATGGCTATATCGACTCGGCTGTTGATGCTGATCAAGAATATATATACTTTATGGGGTCGGAGATGCTTCCTTCTGGATGTTACATACTTTTGCACAAACTTATAATACTCTATGTACCTACGGTACAGAGTATAAAAATATTTGACCCACCCTAATGTATATATATATATATAGATTATGGGTTCGGAAAAATTTTGCTTTTAGTAGAGTTTTTTTTAATAACAAGTTACTAACAAAAACGAGTAAGAAATAGGAACAACTCGTAATTGATTGACGAATAAATCGTGGTGGATTCAAGCATAAAACGGTACTGACTTGAGAGCGCCACAGAATGAAATTAAGTAAGAAAAGTGATTAGTTTCAGAACTAGAAGAACTTCGTTTGGCTTGTTTCTCGTGTTAGTATCAAAGTTGAATATCTTAGCTGTATTCGTTCCTTAACTAAGTAGTTATGGGACTTGGCTTGGTCTAGAACAAACTTACACGAAGCTGTAAGAGTTCTTAAAGCAATACTGAGCCATTCTTCAAATCAAAAATTCTGTTGTTTTAAATTTTCAGCTCTTCAATTAAGAATTTCGTACATTATTTTAGAATTTGTTTGGCTTTTTGAACTTTTAAAACTATAAATTCTTGAATCAAGTACGAAATTATTGCATTTTTGTCTCAGTGTGGCTTCTTAGATGGCTCAATTAGATCAATTAGCTTTAAGTTTATATATATATTACGGTGATGTTTTATTCTTCCACATTCACGTCGGTCGAAACTGCCAAGTCCATGAAGTTGGAAGGTTTTGGATACCCACTAGCAGATGTACTCGACTGAATTGCCCTTGTAAGACTTGAATCTTGATTAATATTCCTTCTAATAGTCGTAATATGACGAATCTGGATGTGATTTCCATAACTTATTCTACTTAATTGGCCTAATTTGAAAATAAGACCACAAAATACCAAAAAAATAATAAATTTATACAAATTTGACTCTGAAAATATCCCAAAACTATTGTTGGATAATTGCTCGAAACACTGAGCGATTTGTTGATGTGGCTTTTCCATGTTTTTCTTTATTACATCCCAGATTTAGAGCCATGAAGGCTAAAGCAGCCACCTTCGGTTATTAAGAAAAGCTGGAGACAACATGCCAAAGTCGAAAACTTTCTGCAACAACTGTAGACTTTGGATATGGGGTCAAAAATGCAACTAAAGACATTTCAGGTACATTTTGTAAATGCTTTTCAAGCATTAAAACAAGTTTGTTGTTGTTGCTTGTTTTAAACAAAAGAAAAGATGAAAATGAAAGACCTGAAACAAGAAACAAGGCGGCTGTGGTCGGTGGGAGGGGTGGTGTATGGTGATGGCTGGGGGTGGCTGGGGGGATGAGGCAAGGCCAACAACATCAACGAATAAAACGAAAAACAATAAAATTTTAAAACAAACAAATGCAAACAAACAAATACACAACAAGGAGCCAATGCGAGAGCGACTAATGAGCACTGAAACAACAACAATGGAAAGGGGGTGGGGGGGTAGGACGTCGACGTCGTTCGTGACAGCAGCATTTGGAATAAACAAATAGAACTAAAAACAACAACAATAACAAGGACAGAGTGAAATGCTTATTTACGCATACAACTGCACGTGAGCGTAACAGAGAGAGCGAGTGAGAGAGGGAGAGACATGGACAGGCGGCTCAAAGGGGGGTTTCAACAAATATAGGAAGTAGGAAGTTTTGTTTGCAGTGCGCACAACATACAAACATCAACTCTAACTGTAAATTGTGTGTGCCTGTTTGCCTGCAACTCTATTTACCGCCCCGTAAGCGTCTACTCCCTTCCTACCGGCCCCCCCCCTTGGTAATACCACTGCCTTTTACAGGGTCGGGGTCGGTCCCCCCCCACTTTTGTTCTTCTGTTGTTGGCCAAAAAGTTTGTTGAGAACATTTGCAAATGTTTGTTTTAGAAAACAGAGAAAACGCTTCGTTTGTTTCATCATCATCGTCATCGTCATCATCATTATTGTAAGCATCATCATCATTATCCTCATCCTCAACATTGGGATTGGGCTCGACTTGTTTTGTACAAATTTTTGTTGTTTTGTGTGGGTGTTCTTTCATTTGGCTTCCTTTCTTTCATATGCCCATTGCCCTTTAATACACTTTGCCATCTGAAGGGTATATTAGTTTCTTCGAAACGCACTCCGAAAAAGTATCTTAATGTTGCCTTTCCCGTTCCTCAGAGTGGCAGCATTGCATCTAGAATTACTTACCGAGGGAAAAATAGCAAGCATGAAATCTGCTTCAATTTCGATTTTTTATACTCTGTACCGTAGGTACATAGAGTATTATAAGTTTGTGCAAAAGTATGTAACATCCAGAAGGAAGCATCTCCGACCCCATAAAGTATATATATTCTTGATCAGCATCAACAGCCGAGTCGATATAGCCATGTCCGTCTGTCCGTCTGTCTGTCCGTATGAACGCACAGATCTCAGAGATGGTAAGAGATAGAGGTTTGACATGTATGGGACAGATGCTTCTTATGTCTGCAGGCAGATCAAGTTTATTTTCAATTTTGGCCACGCCCCTTCCCGCCCCCGCAATTTAGAAAAAACGTCATATCTCCCACAGCTTTGAAGAAAGATGTCTTGTTCCTTCTGGACATATTAAGTTATTAGGATAACTTATCGATCCGCCAAAGAAATGAAGATGATCGGATGAACGGTTTTCGAGTTATGATCAAAAGACAAATTTTTTTGGTACAGAGTATGTTATAGTCGGGCTTGACCGACTTTTTTTCTTGTTTCCTTTCGGGTTTTAAGACGAAATCTGCGCACAGCGCACAGCTGCGGCTGTGCTGGATGGGTCATGTTGCTCCCATGGATGAAGACATTCAGCAAAAAAGTGTTCAATCGGAGAGCAAAAGAATTGGGGAGAAATGGAAATGTGGGACGATCGAGTCAGAGATGTAAGAAACAGCTGCTGGAAGATTTTGGAAGAATGAGAATAAAATAGTGACCGAACAGTGACCAAAATAGCGACTAAAACAGTGACCAAAACAGTGACTAAATCAGTGACTAAAACAGTGACTTAAACAGTGACTTAATCAGATACCGAAACAGTGACTAAAACGATGAATAAAACAGTGACTGAAAAAGTAACCTAAGCAGTCGCCAAAACAGTGACCAAAGCAGTGACTTAAATATAGACGTAAGCAGTGACCAAAACAGTGACTAAAACAGTGACTTAATCAGATACGGAAACAGTGAATAGAACGATGAATAAAACAGTTACCAAAACAGTAACCTTAACAGTGGCCAAAACGTAACCAAAACAGTGACTAGAACAGTGATCAAAACAATTACTGAAAAAGTGACCGAACAGTGACCAAAGCAGTGACTTAAATATAGACGTAAGCAGTGAACAAAACAGTGAAAAAAACAATTATCAAAGCAGTGACCAAAGCAGTGACTTAAATATAGACGTAAGCAGTGAACAAAACAGTGAAAAAAACAATTATCAAAGCAGTGACCAAAATAGTGACCTAATTAGTGACCAAATCAGTGACTAACACAGTGACTTACACAGTGACTTACACAGTGACTTACACAGTGACTTACACAGTGACTTAATCAGATACAGAAACAGTGACTAAAACGATGAATAAAACAGTGACTTAAACAGTGACTTAAACAGTAACCTAAACAGTGGCCAAAATGTAACCAAAATAGTGACCTAATCAGTGATCAAAACGGTGACTAAATCAGTGACTAACACAGTGACTTAAACAGTGACTAAGTCAGTGAATTAATCAGATACAGAAACAGTAAATAAAACGATAAATAAAACAGTGACTAAAACAGTGTACAAAACAGTAACCTTAACAGTGGCCAAAACGTAACCAAAACAGTGAATGAAAACGTGACCGAACAGTGACCAAAGCAGTGACTAAAATATAGAAGTCAGCACTAATCAAAACATTGACAAAAACAATTACTAAAACAGTGACCTAATCAGTGACCAAAACGGTGACGAAACAGTGACTACAATGTGCCCGAGTCTTAGAATGGTTCGGCCCAAGCACAATGAAAAACGAGAAAGCTAAGCTAGCTACGACTATGTAGAAGTTTTTATACCCGTTACTCGTAGAGTAAAAAGGGTATACTAAAGTCGTGCAAATGTATGTAACAGGCAGAAGGAAGCATCTCCGATATCATAAAGTATATATATTCTTCATCAGCATCAACAGCCGAGTCGATATAGCCATGTCCGTCTGTCCGTCCGTCCGTCCGTCCGTCCGTCCGTCCGTCCGTCCGTCCGTCCGTCTGTATGAACACCTAGATCTCAGAGACTAGAAGAGCTAGAGCAACCAAATTTTATACGTAAGCTAGTATTGTCTGTAGGCAGATCGAGTTTGTTTCAAATTTTGGCCACGCCCCCTCCCGCCCCCGCAATAAAAAATATTGAATAACTCCCACAATTTTTAAGATATCGAGCTCAGACTTTGCAGTGTAGTCTATGTGGCCAATATCTACAATCTCACAAATTTTCAAAAGGATCGGGTAATAAATGGCCGATTTAAAAAATGTTGCATACTTATCCGAGCTGAGCTGAGTAACGGGTATTTCGAAGTCGGGCAGGGCCGACTTTAACTTACGCTCTCGTTATACCCTTGCCAAGTGCTCGCTAAAAATATTTTCAAAAATAACTATTCTCTCACAACGAACCATTTTCCGACCGACCGTTCGTATGGGAGCTATATGATATAGTCATCCGATTTGGACAAAAATTTGTAGAATTGGGTGCAGGCATGTAAAACAAGGAAATACAAAATTTTGGGATGCTACCATTAAAAACAAACAAGTTTTTCTAACAAAGAATGGTTTTTAGACCAATCTTTTGTATGGCAGCTATACCATATAGTTGTCCGATTTTAATAAAAATTTGTAGAATTATAAAAAAGCATAGAAAAACTTTAAATACAAAGTTTGGAGACGTTTCCATTGAAAAGAAAAAAGTTTTTCATACTAAAACTAGTTTTCCGATCGATTGTTTCTATGGTGGCTATGAGATATAGTCATCCGATCCGATCGGTTCTGACATATTAGTAGCAGACAGCAAAAAGAAGACTCTGTGCAACATTTCAGCTCGATCGATTTAAAACTGAGAGTCAGACAGATAGACAGACGGACAGACGGACGGATAAAGCTCAATCGACTCAGCTTGTCACCCTGATCATGAATATATATAGTTTATGGGGTCGGAAATGGATATTTCCGTACAATAAACAGAATAAAAATTGAGCAGGCATCCCTAAAAGATTGTAGGATCAGGAGTAGTGCCGAACAACTTCCAACACCTTTGAAAGGTTCGGAAAAGTTGGCAACGAATGGGGTCACTGATCTTGTCGAGCGCATAAAGCATCAGCGGACATGTTACTCAGAGTGCGATAGATTTATGGAAGACGCCCAGGGTGGGACGAGCGAGGCTGAGATGGGATGACCAAGTGACGAAATCTGCATTCTTTCTTCTAGTGGACAATATTTTCAATTTTCTGTAGTACTTCTTTACCTTAATTCAATCAAGAGAATCTTCATTTAAACTATATATTTAAGCAGATGTAAGTTGATTTGGTTGAGTTTACTCTACGGAGAAAACAAAATTGTGAAAGGAAAATAATAATAGAGAGTATATTTCATAAAATCCTTATGACAGTTGCACTTCCTGCAAATTTGACAAGAAAGTATGCTATAGTTTTTTTCTTCTAATAAAATTTGGGAATATTATTTTTTTTTGTTTGAAATTCAAGTGTATACACACACTTGCCAATATTGATCACAGTAAGTTTGTTGTTGTATTTCTTTTTTCTTCCTATTTTCAGTCTTTTTGTTTGGTTTTGCTCCTTGTTTGCTTCATCGTCATCGTCTGCTACTTCTGCGTAGTTTTGTTTATTTTATTTGTTTTGCTTTGTTTTATTTTTGTTTATTTTTGTTTGATTTACGTTTGGCCGTACCATTCACCGTCCTGCCGCTCCGTTGGCCAGCTGAAGCGCCCCCGCCCCCGCCCCCACCCATCCCGGCTACCACCTACCCACCTCCCTACCTCCCCAAGCAGCGTTTTGTTTTACTTGTGCTGCTTCCTCGTTCCCCAAACGGGAGCCGGTGGATGGGGCAGGGTTTGCCTGAGTTTGCTGTTGGTTTTTTTTTTCTGTGTCGTCTCCATTCTTCTACTTCTTCTACTTAATTTTGTATTATTTTATTTGCCGTTTTTGTTGCTGTTGCCGTATTGTTTTGTGTAGGTGTATTGACTTAAAGTTTGTTATACTTCTTTGCCTTTTGTCTTTCAGTTCTTCAGGTTCTGTTGCTGTTATTGCATGAAGGAAACGCCTTCGAAACATTTCGGTGTTTGTTCTTAGTTTGCTGGTGGGGGCGGGGGTATATGAAGTCTGTACTGGGGCGTTTTTTCGTGCTCTGTTGATATTGTTATTGTTGTTTAACAAAAGTTTCGGAGGTCGCCTTGGACTTTGGTTGACCAAAAAGAGGGCAGGTGAAAATGAAATGAGACTGACCACGGCTGGATTATTTATCTTTAACAAAGTTGAGCTATGTAGAGAGGATATCATTCGGTTAGTTGGTGGTTGCTGGGCAAGAGAGAAGGGTAAGGTAAACAAATAATGAACATAAGAACTAAATATGTGTTTAGTTATTTACTTCCATTTTCCATCTTTATGATTTCTTAAGCACAAGCGAAAGTACATCTTATTTGCCTCGAAAATCTTGGCAAACAATTTACTTTGTTAATTTGAGGCAGAAAATAATAAATTGTAAACATTTTTATGAAAAAAATAGTCATATACCAAATTTTTCATGATTGATGCCCTGCAAAGTATGCAATATTTAATTTTTTTTTTTTAATTTATCTGTTGGAACGTATACAATAATATTCAGCTATGGCACCGTCATACATTATCCACACCGTATTTTCATACTCATTGCCGGAACAGTTATAGGTAAACGACTGAGTTTTTTTCCAGCAGCATAGCATACTTCAAAGGGCATTAAGCACTATCAATTTTGGGTGTATAAACGTAGTAATAGTTTTATAAGTCGACTCCCAGCAAACATCTATTATCGTGGCAGATAAGATATAATGATTCTTCCATTAGGTATGGCTTCACTCTAGCAGACAAGAATAAGAGTCTTTCTTCGGGAAAAAGTATGCCACTCTGCGGCTTTTCTGGATAACAAAAAGCGATACTTCTCGGCGACAAGAAAACAATTCTTGTGGGAGATTAGAAGACGATTCTTCTGGAAGCTAAGAAATGGATACTTGTGGGAAATAAGAAAGCTTTTGGTTGATAAGAAGACGATTCTTCTGGGAGATAAAAAGACAATACTTCTGAGAGAAAAGAAAAGGATAAGGAGATTAAAAGACGCTTCTTTTGGGAAAAAAGGAAACGATACTACTGGGAAATAAAAACGCTATACTTCAGGGAGATGAAATAACGATACTTCTGGGAGATAAGACATTGATACTTCTGAGAGAGAAGAATGCTATACTTTTTGGGGGGATAAGAAAGCGATACTTCTGAGGGATAAGCAGACAATTCTTCTGCCAGATATAAAGACAATACTTCTGGGAGATAAAAAAACGATAAGGAGAAAAGAAGACGACTCTTCTGGGAGATAAGGCAACGATACTTCAGGGAAATACAAAAAAAACGTTACTTCTGGGAGATACGAATTCGATATTGTTGGAAAAAATACATCTATTGGGAGATAAGAAGGCCGCACTTGTGGGAGCTATGAAAACAATTCTTCTGGGAGATACTAAATCAATACATCCGGGAGATAAGAAAACGATACTTCGATAAGAAAGCTATATTTTTGGAAGATAATATAGCGATACTTCTCAGAGATAGCAAGACTATTCTCTTGGGAAATAAAGAAACGATACTTTCGAGAGATTAAAAAAAAATACTTCTGGGAGAAACGAAAGTTACACTTCTGGGAGATAAGATGTCTATAATTCTAGGAGAAAAGGAAGCGATGCTTTTGGGAGATAAGAAAACAATTCTTCTGGGATATAAGAAGATTATTCTTCTAGGAGATAGAAAATCGATACTTCTGGCTGACAAGAAAACGATACTTCTGGGAGAGAAACAAGCGATACTTTTGGGAGATAGGAAAAATGTCGATTCTTAAAGTTAAGAAAGGGTTTCTTCCAAGAGTGAAGCGATTCTTCCCGGAGAAAAGACAAGTCTTTGTTCCTGAATATTAAAATGTTGTCTCTTCTGTAAGATTCAAAGTCGTTTGTTCCTAGAGAATTTAAAAAGTTGAAAAATTTGTGATGATTATCGAATTATCTGCTTAAAGTTAAAGCAAACTATAACATAACCTCGAGTCGACAAAAACTGCAGGCTTACATAAAAAACAGTCACATACTTTGGGCCGATTTCTAATCTTCTACACAGAGTTTAGCTCTACAAATAACAGAACAAAATCTATGATTATCTGACACATAGCAGCTAGTTAGAAGATGTGAAATCGGCCCTTAATAAATTGTATAAATTTTTATATCAAACTTTTTACATATCCTGGGAAATACTGCTCTAGAGCCCTCAAAGTCAATACAATTTGAATGACGACTCAACCAGATGCTCCTTCGCATACGTTAGTTGCTACAGGACATCTACCATCTGCCCAAATATATAAATATAATAATATATTTCGCATAGATTAGACCACTAGTAATTCTCAAGTACGAATTCCTTGATAGTATGATAATGTTTGTTGTTACAATTCAAAGATTGGATACTGAAAAAGCTAGACTAATTATAAAGAATCATATTTATAGCCATATCTCGGTGATTTTTAAGGAACATATGGCAAATAAACCAAATGAATGAATAAAAAGCGATACCACATTTCGCTATTTTATGCCGCTTTTCACCATTCCATGCAGAATAGTGTCAAATCAATGGCCCTACAACAATAAGATGAGTAATGGCCATACAAATGAATGGCAAAGGAAAAATTTCAAAATGGACCTCCAATTTTACATGGTTATGCTGTGCGTGTGCGAAGTCTGCTGAGCAAATTTCGAACATAGAAAGCACACAAATGTAGAATCGAAAGTCCATATTGCAAATTTCTCTTACATTTGTGTGCCTGTTACTCATCTTGTTGTTCCAGGGACTTTGCTCAAATGGTTTGAAGTATGCCACCCTACTGAGAGTGCCTTGTCTTTAAAATCACACTATACATTTGGCCCTTCGAAACAAAATAAACAAATTTATGTTACAATAAACGAAACATGTTTTATCAACTAACACAAAAACTCTACAAAAAAGACTCCCACAAAAATTCCAATTAAGTTTGCAGTACTCGAAATACACGATTATTAATACAAAAACCATGGCGAAGAGAATGGATTGGTCACGAGCCGTAACATGTGTGCCAAAAGATAATCTCACTACCGAAGCAGCCACCAGGGTCAACAATTTTGTACCTTCGTACGAGCAAGATGTGAGTATTGTATTGGAACTAAGGCGCGACTCAGCATTCTTAACTTGTCCCTTTAGGAGTGTCCGTTATCGATGGCCCTGCTTTTAGGCGGAGAGTATGCCAGGATTTGGCTGCGTGATCGAAATGTGTTCATCAAGCAGCGCGAACGTGCTGTCAAACCCAAGTTCATACAAAACGATTACGAATGGTGGCTGAAGATGCGCAAGACAACCAAACGATTCTGTAATAGATAAGGAGGGGAACAGACCAAACCGATGGAAAAATAATAATGATTTTAGTTCAAATTTGGCGCCTGGAGATGACGGTTTTTATTTGGTATTTTGGTATTTGGTTGGTCGCACTCACGCAGCCACCTAAAGCTTTCTGCTGAGAGTTAAGCTCACGCGCAAAAGCTTTGACCCAACTTTGAGGGCAGGCTGTTGAAAGCTTTTGGAGGGGTCGTTATATTTGAAAATATGATGTGAAAAGCTGCTGGTTCAGTGAGGTTTCATTTGAGTTTCTGAGTTGGTTGTTAATTAAAAACAAAGCACGTAGGAAAGCGGGCCAGTACGTTACACTTTAATATGTAAAAATACTGACTTAAAATGTTTTAGAACTCCCAAAGATACCAAATGTAACGGGTTTCTACACATTTATTCAAAGTAGAGCTGTATTGAAATAATTACTTCCATATTTAAATTACTTCTCATTACAATAATCACGACTGTTCGGATAACGAAAAAGGGTTTCCCATTTTCTTGATCGATTATTAAAGATTACTCAATGAATATATCAAAATTGAATTACTTTTGTACTTGTAAAGATGGATTATTGAATAATCGTGTGTGAAAAGTTGAATTATTGATGTAAATGTACGAAAAACGAAACTAAGTAAGAGCAAGCAGAATGTAGAAACCGAAATGATGAACATTTCATGTCATGCCACATCGGTATTCAATGAACTCAAGAGAACACATAGTCCTACAATCATAAATACTATAATTTCCTTCTAATGCTACTATTCCTTGACTTCTAAGTTTTTTGGTCCGAAATTTTTCTAAAATCTATTAAATTTGGTGTTTTCCAAACTTGATTGGCATAAAATTCATAATTTTTCAACTACAGTTGCATGAATAATTCAACTTTCAAAGCACAATTACATAATAATTGACCTTTACAGGTAAAATTATTCAAGTAATTGTATAAGTAATTACATTTTGTAGTATTCACTGAATAATCGCACATCAAAAAAAGGTGGTGGCCATTATTTAGGCATCAATTGAAACTTTTGAGCATCAAATTTTCCTTTAAACACCAATTATGAAGTTGATACTATCGAAAGTATTAAAATGATATTGAAACTTGTAACAGGCTGACACTTTTTTGCATTAATATTTTAATATCAATTTGATACTAGCTATTATCATTTTGATATTTCAAATGCGAATCTAATTAAGATAGCAGACCGCCCTTCTGATTTGCTGTGTTTCGTAATTGAATATTCTATGTATCAAATTGATTACCAAAAGCTCATATGGATGACCAAAAGATCAATTGGATACTCTTTAACATCATATTGATACCAAAAAAGTGATACTGGTTTTAGATTCAATTGGAGACAACGTGTATCAAAATGATATTGATACCAATGTTCTTGTTTGTAGTCTTTATACTTTTCCTTCCATTTGGGTGATAGCTTTCGGATCCTCAGAATAAATTCAAGTTCAGCTGGTTTAGCCCCTTAGCAGGACAAAACGGGGACTTAAAGAGACAACCAAGAATGAAAATTGAAAATTGTTTAAATTTGTGAACTATTTAAAATTAATATAAAATTAATTGAAAAAATATAAAAAATGTTTTTTTAATGTTAAAATGGTGAGGTAGCTTACGTAGCGTATGGGTAATTTTTAGCTTAAGCTTTCTGGCTATTAAAACTAGAATGTTTTCAGTTAAAAATACTCAATTAACTACATATATAGAAGAATAAAACCCGGATAGACACTGTTAAGATGTCTAAACAAATTCAAGTGCAGCCAATTCTGGTCCACATGTCGTATGAGTAATTTTTTACAAAACTTTCTAGCAAAATGTTCCAAAACAACAAAGTTCTACTCAAAAATTTCCACTCCTTGTCCTTTTATTTTCAGTGTTACCCTTACTGGTCTTATCAATTGAAACTTTACTCCCAAAAGCTCCATTATTTTCACAAATTGATAGCCCTGTGGCAGCCTTTTCTGCCTGCCCCAACCGACCACAAAACAGCTGTTTGAATTTCAACCGGCAACAACAAAAACACCAACACAAACTTTCACTCAAACAGGTTGGCACAAAAGCACTCACAACATGCTCAACCGTTCTTTGTTGACTGAGTGCTGAGATTGCTCGGCTCTCTCATTTATGCTCTGCGCTCAGTGGCGCCCACCAGTCAAAAAGAAGAATTTGCATGCAGCATATCGGCGTCGCTTAGACTGCTGCGGTTTTGCTCTCCGCTGCTCTCCCACGCGTCCCACTCGTTTACGGTTGCTGCTTCCCAGCGGTACAGTGGGGCCATAGGCAGAAAATTTGGCAAACTATATTGTATGAGTGCAACAAAATGACAACGTGGATAAAGAAATTAAATTTTTTTAAGGTAAGAATTAAGTACGCGACTAATTAACTCCTACAAACTTTAAGATATCGAGCTAATATTGTTATATATGTATAATCTCTCAAAACGTAACCGAGTTGTTAAGGTTATATAAAATGTTGCATACTTTTCAGAGCAGGACTCGCTATCTGCTAGCCTAATGTTGATTTATTTACATAAATACTATTGCTCTGTTAATTAACATACGAAAATGCTGGGAAGCATTTAATACCCAGAGTAACTGGTACATCGAAGTCGGCCCCTTATGTTCGGAGTTTACATGATGTACCCTTTATAAGTCCAATATTTTTACGGACTTGTATATTGAACGCATTTAAAATTTTCTCCAAATCCATAAAAATTCTTGCATTAAAGTAGCTTATAATATTGTTTTTAACTAAATTAGACAGTTGGTGGCACTGTGCTTCTTTTCTATTTAGCAGCTATAAAATTTCTCCAAATATTTCATTCACTTAGCACCCACTATTTTTTTTGCACACCAATCTCTACAGCTGGTCCCACTGTACTGTGGTCGTCGTCGCTGTCGTTTCTCGTTAACCGTTGGTCGTGTGGCGGCGTCGGCGGCAGCAGCGGTGGCTCATTTGCAGTTTTTCCATAGCGGCGGCGTCAATCAAACGTTTGCCGCGTTTGCAGACGGTTGTGTGTGATTTTTGTAGGCGGGCGCATTTTCACCGTAATTCGCGGATCAACCATGTTCGCTTTACCGTTATAAATCGTCGCTGGTCGTGTCCGTGTGTGTGTGTGTGTCTCTGTGTGTTCGTGAATGTTACCGCGCAATTGCCAACTAACAAAAGCAAAACTAAAATTGCAAACTTGTTACGCACATTTCGGGGTTTCGCAAAACTACAATAAAAGAAAATATTAAAATATAATTTTGTTTTGGCTTTTCGGCATTTTCACCTGTATTAGCGCGTGTGCTGAAAGTGTTTTGTTAAACGTGTGTGTGTGTGTGCAATTGTGTGTGAGTGCAAGTGTGTGTGTTTGCAAAGGTGCAGTGCGGAGGTGCAGTAAGTGAGAAAGTAAGTAACATATGGAAAAGGAAAATTATACATTGAAAGTGGAAAATGGTTGCAAATACTTACAGTTTTCAGGCTAAAGGTTGATGCTCAAATTTTGGGTGAATTTGTAACGGTGAAATCTCTCAAAAATGCCACAATATGTTAGCATTTCGCACTCACACACACACACATGCAGCAGGCAGTGCTATCTCTTCTCTGGTGTGTGTAAGCGAATTGGCAATAGTTTTTTTTCTATTTTTTTTGTGGCATACAAGCAACAAATAACAACAACAATAACCAAAATATAAAACAAGTGCAGTCAGCAAAAGCTACTCAACCAGTCGCTTGCCTCATTGACGCAACCACAGCGCGCGCTCCGGGCTCTGCCTCAGCCGCTGCCTCAGTCTGCATGGTCAGGGCTTCTCTTCTTGTTTTTTTTTGTATTTTCTAGCTTTTTTCACCACGCGAAAAGCAGCGCTTAGTGTCTCGACACTTGTCGCGCCTTTTGAGTGGCTCTGGCTCTGCCGCTGCTGTTGCACACGTTTGCGTCTTTATGTCTTTTGGCATTTTACAACCCGCCCCCCACCGCCCCGCCTGCTAAAAAGCTTGTTGTTCGATTTCCATTTTGCGTTTTGTTTTTCATTTTGTTTTTTTTTTCTTCTTATAATTGCATTTCATGCATTTTTAATCGAGTTTGACTTTGGAGGAAGCTTTTGCTTTCCTCTGCCACGCTCTCTCTTTGTCCCTCTCTCTTTGTCTGTCTGCCTGTGTGTTTATGTACTTTGGGCATATGGCTGGATCTTAAGCTAAAGTTTTCGTCCAAGTTTTGTAATTGACCTTGAGGCGCAGGCAGAGGCAGCTGTTGTGATGGAGATTGATAAGATGAAAGTGCGAAATTGGGATAATTTCTTGGCCATTATAATTTTATTTTTATATATATTTATTAAGACTAATTGAGCTTAATTAAGTGGGGTAAGAAAGGATTAGAGATCCATCAAATAGAATATTTCTACTTAGCTGCTAGGCTAATTTGCTCATTCTGTAATACAGTCGTACTTCTGTATAGCGTATCTCAAGGCAAAATTCGTTATGAAGAATTCTTTGAAAAAATGTTGTGGTTTTTATGTAAGTAAAGTAATCAAACTTATTAAATAACTTATAAATATTCATTAAAATAAGCTTGCGGTAGTAGTGCTGTCTTAGGTTATGGATAATACAAAACTTTTTCATTCGCCCCATAATGTTTTTCAACTATATTGTTCCGCTTTTCAAATTTATCCAGCCATCCTACGCTCGCTGGAAGGGTCCCAATGCTACAGCAAATTCTTTGGCCTTACCTATCATTTTTTCTTGCCACGTCTTTACGCTCGCTAAGTCCTTCTTCTACAAACTGAGAACTGATGCAAAACATTTCTATTGATGACGTTCTCCTTAAAGATTCGTGTAAACGTCTGTGCCGAAGTTTTTATACCCTTGCAAGTGCTCGCTTAAATATTTTCGAAAATAATCTTTTTCCCACAACGACCCGTTTTTTCCGACCAATCGTTCGTATGGTAGCTATATGATATAGTTACCCGATTTGGATAAAAATTTGTAGAATTAGGCGAAAGCATGTGAAACAAGCAAATACTAAATTTCGGGATGCTACCATTAAAAACAAAACAGTTTTTCTAACTAAAACTGTTTTTCAGACCTATCTTTTGTATGGCAGCTATACCATATAGTTGTCCGATTTTCATCAAACTTGGCAAAATTATAATAAAACATAGAAAACCTATGAATACAAAGTTTGGAGACGTTTCCATTGAAAAGAAACAAGTTTTTCCTACTATAACTAGTTTTCTGACCGATTGTTCCTATGGTAGCTATGAGATAAAGTCATCCGATCCAGTCGGTTCCGACATATTAGTATCGTGCAGCAAAAAGAAGACTCTGTGCAAAATTTCAGCTCGATAGCTTTAGACAGACGGACGGACAAAGCTCAAACGACTCAGCTTGTCACCCTGATCAAGAATATATATATTTTATGGGGTCGGAAATTAATATTTCCACTAAAAAAAAAAAACTTCTGGGCAAAATTATAATACCCTTTGCAAGGGTACAAAAAGTCGCTTGTGCAAGAGCTGCTCGCGTTGGCATGATGAAGTTTTCGTCTGCAATTCAAACACAAATATCGGCATCTCCGCACATACGACTATCAAGCACTCGCTTGAGATTGCCGCAAATTACAGCTATAAAGGGTAGTGACAAACGGCAATGAGCGAATTGGAGCAACAACACGTTTTGTGTTGCTCTTTTTTTACAAGTGCCGGCATCTTAGTCCATACGAATATCAACCACTCGCGTGGGATTGACGCACATCACAGTAATAAAGGGAAGTGACAGGTGACGATGAGCAATACGTTTCGTGTTGATTTTCTGTTACAAATGCCGGCATCTCAGTCCATACGAATATCAGCCACTCGCGTGGGATTAACGCACATCACAGTAATAAAGGGAAATGACAATTGACGATGGGCGCATTGGATCAACAACACATTTCGTATAGATTTTCTATAAGTAGCATTCAGCATTTGAAATTCTAAACTTTAATGTAGAAAATCTACCTGTTGCTTGTGTAGAACAACTTTCTTAACGAAAAACTAAAGCTATTCTGTGCTGATTTTGAGTTATAATTTTCGTTTAGAGCTTCTACAAGCGCATGTAGGTTCTTTACATCGAAGCCTTGGTGAAGAACACCCAAATTTCCGTGATTTATTCAGATTACTGTATGAAAAATGTAGAAGTTATTTGGAAATACGCTAATTTTCTCATATGGTGTATCCCTTGCCTTTGTACACGCAGAATTTAAGATTTTTTCAACTCGTGTAAACTACACAAACAGCGCTAGTACATCAAAAAGTCTTACGACCGTTTATGGTACAAAATTTCAGACTTTATTAGGGTGTTACCAGAATTGAAATCTGATTAGTAGTGTTACCAGTTCCCGACAAATAAGTATAATGTGATTTTCTGTTTCACAAATGAAATGGAAACTGAATAAGCCTTGTGATGGATGTGTCTTTAAATAATACATTTTTATAACAATTTATTCAAAATGAAACCTCAACTTACCTAGAACATACACTAATGGTGGGATGCTAAATATAAAAGGACCTAAATGTGCACAAAAATACTTTTTTAATTAAATCATAAACCGTGCATTCCCTTTTTTAACATGCCAAAAGTTATCCCGGCAGCTGTTAACCAAATGTGTCCCCCACACACCCACCAACAACAACAACACCAACCCAAACACCAAAGAAAAGGAGAAACTATGTGCGCGTGTGTGTGTGTGTGTGTGTGAGTGCGTACAATATGTTTATCTGCTAATCATGGAAATGCGATGCGGTGTGGCAAAATATTTAACTAGAAAAAGTCATCGAGAGAAAAAAAAAACCCCAAACAGCTTTTCAAACGAACAACAACACAACTGAGAGTGGTGGTGTACAGTGGGCACAGGGGCAAGTGGGGGACACAGAGCAGCCATATGCCAAAAAGCTAGACCAAAAATCGCAATAAAAAGGTGAGGGAGAGCCAAAGCAAAGCTGCTTTGACATTTCATTGTCTGGCCACGCGCGCATCAGGAATAAAACACAAATACAGGCAAGGTCCTTTACACACACACACAAGCACACACGGGAAGAGAGGCTCTATGTATGCCAGTATGCCGAAAAAAGGGCAAGAAAATAACTTTACTCGTTTCGCTGCTTAGTCGCCCACGCGTCAAGTCAACGTCACCACGCCCGCCGCCACCCCCCTCTTACCTTGCGAGGCGTCGGCGTCGTCGTCAAACATTTGTTGCACTCTCGTGCTCGCTACTCACCACAGCAGTTTCACTCAGTCTCTCCCTCTCTCTGTCGCTGTCGCTGTCACTCTCCCTCTCTCTGTTTACATTGCATTTGGCGTGCGTTGCTCTCTGCTTGCCGGGTCCGACGTCATCGCAAAGGTCACCACCTAAGGGGGTGGCCAATGGTGACAGTCGTACCATGTGGGCGTTTGGTTGGGTGATTGGTTTGTCCAACCATATGGTCAATGCACACTGCAAATTGGCACTTGGCGGAGGCGACGCTTCATTTGGTTTTCAAATTGAAAAGGAAGCAACGTCTCTCTCTTTATTTTTTGTTGCTTGGGGGAATTCATCCCGACAAACGGCTCCTGCTTTTGTGAGTTTAGCCCCCGGCGCTAATTGAGACATTTGTCAACTTTTCCGCAAATGAGCGACCATTTCTCAAAGTGTGTGTGTCGGCGGGAGCCGCTGTATCTTTTGTCTTTGTTAGAACGAAGAAGCGACGATTTTAAAAACAGTAGAAGTTAATTTTCAACTAAATTATGTGGACAGAAGAGCAAATATTAGGATGTAAGTACAACAGTGCTCAACTGAATAGGTTCAAAGCCATGATATACTCGGAAATATATGACAAATTAGTTGATTTTAACAAGGGTTTGGATGATGTTTTAAATATCCTACTTATAAGATCTAAGCTAGTGCCGAATTATGTATCTATTGCACATCGTACAGAGGTGCTTTTAATTAGGAGGAATGGGACTAAAGGAACTTATACAACAAAATCAGGAACAGGCTGAAAAACGTTTTGAAATAAGACTATTTTGCTACTTTCTACAAAGAAAACGAGAGCGTAAGTTAAAGTCGGCCGTGCCCGACTTCGAAATACCCGTTACTCAGCTCAGCTCGGATAAGTATGCAACATTTTTTTAACTCGGCCATTTATTATCCGATCCTTTTGAAAATTGAGTGAGATTGTAGATATTGGCCACATAGACTACACTGCAAAATCTGAGCTCGATATCTTACAAATTGTGGGAGTTATTCAATATTTTTTATTGCGGGGGCGGGAGGGGGCGTGGCCATAATTTGAAACAAACTTGATCTGCCTACAGACAATACTAGCTTACGTATAAAATTTGGTTGCTCTACCTCTTCTAGTCTCTGAGATCTAGGTGTTCATACAGACGGACGGACGGACGGACGGACATGGCAATATCGACTCGGCTGTTGATGCTGATGAAGAATATATATACTTTATGATATCGGAGATGCTTCCTTCTGCCTGTTACATACATTTGCACGACTTTAGTATACCCTTTTTTACTCTACGAGTAACGGGTATAAAAAGATCCAAAACACATCCATTTGTACTGGATATGTCATTAAAATGCTTTTAATTATCCAACAAAGCTGAAAATCATCCAAATGATGATAATTTTTCATATCCTGTGGATGATTTTCAGCTCCATTGGATTATTAAAAGGACATTTACGACACATCCAGTCCAAATGGAGCTTTTTTGGTCCAATGAATCGGTTTTAATATCCTTTATTTTCTCTGTGTATCATTGTGTGGGGTTGTATAAGACATTGCAACCTTTGGGAGTTGGTTCAGTGCACTGGTGTTCGTCTTAGATTACATCTGGCACCTTGTTGTGGGTCTATAGAAGTCTGCATCTAAGCGCACACGACCATCAAGCGCTCGGCAGAAAAGCGAAGAAATCACAGTCAATAATGTATTCGGTATTCTGCAATTCAACCTCATGGACTCTAGAATCCAAGACAAGGACGTTTGCATCTAAGCGCTCACGACCATCAACCGCTCGCGAGAGATAGCCAATAGGTTTTTAGGGATGAATGAAGCCATATGCACACTTCGTCCATTCACTCATTTAGCAAAAAGTCCTGTTATCTTTTGGGAAGAAATCTGCACTAGAAGGTCAAGGTTGTGGGTTCAAATCTCCTTTACTTCAATATAATGAAAAACTCGTCAGTATTTTCTCAAGACACAATTTAAGAACCAGTTTTCTTAGAATGAGCAAGCCGGTTATTGCCTTATGCTGTGTGTGAGTGTGTGGATGTGCTTGTGTCTGTCTGAAGCACACGGCAAAAACCAAATCAACGTTGTTAACAACACGAAAATGTATTGTTGCTGGCTTCAATTTCGCAAGTGGCATAGGGGAGAAAAAGATGAGAGACACATTCAAAGTTGTTGTTCGCATCAGAGGCAAAGAGAGGAGTATTGAGCTAAAGGTTATTCAGAAGAAAGATTCTATGGGATTATAAATACTGAAAAAGTGACATCTTACTTTTTATGAAAAGAAAAATTTGAGAAACTCGTCAAATAATGAAATGATAGGTAATTATTTTCACACAACTACAAGGATATATATAAACTTTGACAGTCCGAAGTTATCGTTATCCCTTCACTAAAACTTACTTTGGTCGTACAAACGTTTGTATAAACAGCTCTTTGAAACTGCACTAATACTGCTCCGCATTAGCACTGTTTATGCAAATGAATCGCATTGGATTAGAACCGCATTGGTATGAAATTAGCGCAGCATAAGCACTACATCGGCTCTAAATTGGTATTGCGCCGTATTCTTCCATGATTTTTACATCATAACTTCGAGAGTTTGAAACAGTTCCAATGATATCCTCTGACAGCTGGTATATTTGCATACTGAACACCTTTCTGCACGTTGTTTAACCGAGAAAAAATACACATTAGGTTGAGTTTATGTTTTTTTGGCCACCTCTTAAATGCAATAAACAAAAAACCATCAACATTTTAAACAGAATTTTTGAATTTCGACTCATCTCTCTAGGTACTTCATTAGGTGTATCATGGATATAACTAGTTGTGAACAATTATGAGCGTCTTCTTCAAGAATAGCATCTAAGTAAGCTTCGACTTAACGCGAAGCGCATGCATTGACTTAGAGTGCTTTGGCTTCAAAGTTGTAGTTGAGGTGGCCTTATTCTGTTCGGATGCAGCCACAATTATGCGATTCTTCTTTGTAGGTTCCATTGGCTTAACCGGTTTCTTGGTGGCCTTTTTCTCAGCCTTAGTCTCTTGCTTCTCCTCTTTGTCTGGGTTTTCGATTTCATTCATCAGTGTGGTAAAGGTCATGGGCATCAGCAGATATCGGCCTATTGCGCATTTTTTTTAGTTAATGTCACAATTTTTTTATGGATTCATTTGTTTGCTGTCGGATACTTACCATTAAATTTCTGGAGAAAGCCTAAGCGTTGTCCCATTTCCAGTGTCTGTTTTACTGGCTGCTTCAGCTCATCTGGCGTCAGATTCGTATTTTTAGCAATGGTTAACACAATTTCGCGTATTGTGGCCGGCGTCTGCAGCACCTGCAAGGTGTGCACAATTATGGCACCATTAAAGTTGGGCATCTTCTGATTTGTTTCTTGAACAGTGTAACTTAGTATATTATTGGAAAAAAAAAATATATGTTTCTCTCTACAAAAGGTTGATAGAAATTCTGACCTGTGTAAAAGTGGAAAATATGTTTTTCTGACTCAAGGCCTGGAATGTTATGACACTAGAGACAAGTGCTTGCTGGGATTTGAATTTTTTGTTAATTTTTCATATCTTTTTTCACCCAAAGAAACTTTTGAAAACAGTAGGCTGACTTTTGTGTACTTAACCTGAATTTGTTTGGGAAAATTCATCCATGCTTTGAAAGTTTGTGTAAACTAAAGCGTTGACTTTTTATTTTTAACAATATTTATGTCATGTTTTATGGAGTTTTGTTTGGACTTTCTATAAAAATTTTGAATTCAACTTTTTCCTTATTTTTTTTCCTTATTCCTTATTCCTAAAGGTCACAAAAAAAACAGTAACATGCTTTTTCCTTGTCTTTACATCAATTTTCCTTAACCATTTTACAATTTTTTAAGCGAACATTCGGCATTTCGACCAAAATATGTACTGCCCAGGAATAAGTAGTGACTTGTATATTTGTGTGTGCGCCTCAGTCCACTGAAATGGCTATATCTACAGTTTTACGGGTATGATTTGTGGAGAACCATTTTGGACGAAATATGAACTGCCCTAGAATAAATAGTTAATGATATGTTTGTGTGTTTTTTTCTGGCCACCAAAATAGATATGTTCGACCATTGTTTTGGTCTTTCATTCAATTCTTTGTATAGAATTTATGTTTAAATCGATTTTCTAAAACATTTTTATGACTCTATAGCGATGATAGATTGAAGATGGCACCTTGACAAAAATATGTACTGCCCAAGAGTAAGTAGTTACTTACTTATAAGTGGGTGCGGCACAGTCTACTGAAATTTGGTTTTTTTAAGCATGTTTTTTGGAGGTTCTGCCCTTATTATACAAAACATGTGCTGCCCAAGTGTAAGTAGTTAGTATATTTGTGTGTGCGTCTCAGTCCACCAAAATTCATATAGATTTTATATTTCTGTACATCTTTATGTCATTATTTGTCAAGTTTTAACTGTTGCTTTGGTCTTTCTATGAAATCTTTATAAATAAAATGTTGTTTTTCTTCTTAAAATCAAATTTCTTTCAACAATTTTAGATTTAGATTTAGTTTTAAACTAGTTTTAGTTCTATTGTATTGGTTAACCTTTAGGTGGAAATGCCCATACTTAATTCCCACTAGTAAGTGGCTTTTCATGTAACTGTGTGTGCGCCTCAGTCCAACGAAACTTTTTACTTTGACCATTTTTAGTCCTTAGGTTTAGAAATTATTTTAGAGTACCCATGAAATCATGGTACATAACTTTTGCGAAGTTCTAAAATAAATTATCCCAAATCATTTTTAAGCGAATATAGAGCACTTCGAGCGTAATTTGTACTGCCCAAGGGTAAATACTTATTGGTTTATATGTGTACTTAGTCCTCCCAAACCCTCAAGTACTTAAGTCCTCACTTGCATACTAACTCTCTCCGCTCTCGCAAAACAACAACAACAACAAACAAAACCGATTCCCATTCGATTCATTTGGCTCTAACCAAGTTATCGCCCTTACATTTAGGCCAAAGTTCAGGTAAATGCAAACAGCTAGCCATATCTATCAAACATCATTGTCATGTTCCTTTGCAATTGTGAAATATTTGCACCCTGTTTGGCTGACGCTAATCATTTGTGTAGTTAGTCAAAGCAACTAAAAATAGCCACATATGCCATATGCTGGCCTAATTAAACCAAACTGAGTGAAACGGAGGCAACAACTCTTTTTGGTTGTCATCAATCATTTTCTTTATAGTGGCAATTAAAGCCTAAGCAGCTGTCAAACTCAAACGATATGTCACAGCATGTCTGTTTCTTCAATAATAATAATATTAATATATAATATTAATTTTTGAGCACAAAATGGGGGCCAAAAGGAACGAAGAACATTGTTGTAATACTTCGTAAACATTTTCTCTGTTGCTGACAGCTTACGGTAATTTAATCAAAAAGTGTCAGACAAAGTCTACCATATGGCAGCCATTGAGGCAGTCATGTGACATCGAAAACGAATAGGGACCAAATGCTGAGAAGCAAAAAGGATTTAAAAGGGTACGACGAGAAAATACCCAAGATTCTTCGGAGATTCAGACAAATTGCAGCTTTAAAAATGTAGAAATATGTAGAAACACTCTTTTTCTGAATGTCTGTCTCTGTAAACCCCTCAAAATTTCTACAGTATTTCACCTGACTATTCACTCAACTTATGCCTGCAACAAAACTAAACCCACATACCCTGCCTACCCTATTTATTCATGTTTCAAGCTTTGCAAAAAGAAAATGTGACAAAATATGCAAAAATTGCGCGTGGGCAGCGCATTTAAGTATGCTACGGTTTTTGCGTTAGCGTCAAACCGGATGTTTGTTTCACTAAGTGTGAGGGCGTCTGTGTCTGTGTGTGTGTGTGTGTATGTGGGCTGGTTTGATTTCCGCTTTAGATAAGAGTCTATAAATAGACTAAATAAGCCCAAAATCACAACCATAAAAGGGGTGAGCTGTGTTATCAAAAAAACAGTTTTATTTCTATGTCTGACAAAACTGAAATATTATATAAAAAATACTTGCTGAAATGCCATTTAAAATGCAGTGCAAATGTTATTTTAACACTTGTCAGTGTTGAAAACACACACACACATACACAGCCATAACAAAACATAATACAGAGCGAGAGAAAAGACAAAGAGGGAGTTGCAAATGGGTCGGTGATGCATACATGTGTAAGCGAGTGTGTGTGGGCGTGTGTGTGAATGTGGTAAAAGGTAACCTGACACGCTTCTTGCATATTATTTATGCGAGGTGATAAAACATTAAAGCTGTGGCAAACATTTCCAATTTAAAAGTCTTGCAATTGCTAATTGCAAATTTACAATTCAGCAAATGCAAATCAATGCAAATGGCAACATATGCGACTCGCAATTGGCATCTCAGGCTAGTCAATTAAAATTGACAATTTACATTGCATTTGCAAACTTTTGCACGCATAAAGCCTCAAACTGAATTACAATGCCAGCTTGTACACAATAAACAAATGGCAATTAGATGAAATACGACGAGCTGTGGCCAAGTCGGGTCAGAGTTTATGGCAGTGCAAAATGCAACTCATAATTTATAAAGCCCAAGGTAGGAGCAAAACCAAATGACACTGATGCTGACACATCCACACAACTCATTCTTGCGTGCGTGCGTGTTTGTGTGTGTGCGAAATCCTGTCCAGAGCGAAGTCAACGCTGCCAGCAAAAATTGTGCCATTGTGCATATAATTTGTCACTTGCATGGTCTTTATGTGGAAACTCGGACCGTCGGAGAGCAGACAGGACATGGCAGCTGCTGTTTGGAAAACAGCAAGTATAACTGTCAGAATGCTGAAGCTGTCGTTTATCACACACACACACACACACGCACAAGCGCACACACACGAGCACGTATGCCATGGCATACCTTTTGCGCACACTTTTGACTCTGCATAAATGTCAAAAAGCATGTAAGAACAATGTGTGCGTGAGAGTCGCCTGCACGCTTACGCGTATGGCGTCAGTGTGGGCGGATAATGTCCGGTTATTGGTTAACAAAAATTGAACTTTATTTCGCAAAGCTTTTGAAACCGAATTATTTAATTATGATATATTGTTTAAGCCCATGCAATTTACCTTATTTCGGCGAAAAATGCATTACATTTTATTAAAAGTCCACCTACAAAATGATTCTTTACAGAAGTGAAGATGTTGCTCAGCCGCGGAAAAGTCACATCATTGCTCTAGCGGTGAATTTAACCCGACTTGAACGTAATTTTGCCAATAGTAGGTTGCTAGAGTGTGTCCCAAAGACCTCTATAAACAGTTTCATTTCGAATTAAAACTACTTGCCTTTGTGTATAAAGTTTCTCCGAAATGCTAGGCTAGATTGGATGACAATAGTTGAGAGATTTGTAGCCGACTGTTCAAGTTACATTTAGCACGTACGGTTTTTCTACCCTAAAATATAGAAGCCGACATTAATCTTGTCACTTTGCTTGTAAAGTCCACAACATTGAGATAACCCTCCCATTTTGCTCTTACATTTAGATGAACAATTCAAGAAAACGAGTTCTTACTTAGTTCAAGTACAAAATCTTTGAGGTTGAGTTACAATATATACTGAAAATGCTATTTTCAATTGAGCCTGTTCTGAAAACTCCCAACTGGTTCTCCCATTTCAGTTATGGAGTGATGGTAAATCTATAATATCTACAATCTCACAAATTTTCATAAAAATCGGATAATAAATGGCAGAGTTAAAAAAGCGTTGCATACTTATCTGAGCCTCATGAGGTTATGAAACACTAATTGCCCTGAGTAATGGGTATTTCGAAGTCGGGCAGGTCGGAATTTAGCTTACGCTCTCGTTTGAACCGAACTTGACTTGAAATTGTACTTGAAACACGAAAATCGACTGGAAAACTGGAACAGATGTGAATGCTTAATAATGTCACCAATGTTTATTAATCGTTGTATAATCGATATGAAAAATATCAAGTTTAGCTGAATGCTTTATAATGTCACCAATGTTTATTAATCGTTGGATATGAAAAATATCGAGTTTTCGAATTCGGCTATTTGCTATTATCGATTTCGATGTTTAGGAACAAATCGATAACCTAAATATATGCTAATTAGGGCTTAGCAAGTTTCTTTTTTTGTGTGCAGAATCGCCTAAGCGATGTTTTTGTATCGATAATCGATATATTTTGTAACAACATTTAAGAACTAAGACTATCTAAATGGTTCTGTCTTGTTGATGCAAAAATAGGATTAGATATATTTGCCTAGATTTTAAGAAAAGAACCTTATCTGTCTGGATTACCTTATATTCTAATAAAAACAAGTTGGTTAAGCTCTGCTTACTGAAAACTTCTATAAGTACGAAATTGATAGAGAATCGTTTCAATATTATCAATACTAGATTATCGCATTGTCGATAGGATCTTACTGAAAATACCAGGGATGCAAACCTATCTAATATAATTACTGGTTCGGTTCAGTGGTTCAGACAGTTTCTGAACCGTCGGCTCGGTTAATTACACGGTTTTTGGAACTGACTGAACCGCGGTTCCGGTTCGGTTCAGTGGTTCACAAAGGTACATTATGATTTCTATTGTCATGTGACTTTTGCACACTTTAAAATTGAATTTCTATAATCCATTTGAATATCTTTAAAACTTTTAGAAGAATGTCGCAAATTTATTGTGCCAGATTCAAAGGATTCGTCTATAAGATCCTAGAGGAATGATCTTTAAAAACAGAGAATGTCGGCCAGAAAAGATTATAATAGAAAAGTATAAAAACTCTCCTGGTTAGCATTGAATTAAGGTAAATGTATTACAGAAAATCCCAAATATTGTTCACTACAGGAAAGAATGTACATTGATGGTACGTATATTAAGAGATCGGAGGGCAATTACAGAAGACTTGCAGAATTTCTCGTTCTTAAATTTTCTTTAGGTCATCCTTAAAATTTCCAGCATAGGTAAGAATGTAGAGAGTCGAACGATATGTAGAAAAATTGTCTTGGGGAAACGATTCAAATTCCCAAAATAATAAGTATCATTGGCTAGAGGAAAGCGACTCCCGTCTTAAAACTCTTCAGAGAGCTGAAACGAACCGAACCGCTTTTATTTGTGGTTTCGGGTTCGGTTCAGCAATTCTTAAAGGAAGCCGGTACGGTTTGTGATTCGGTTCACCAGCTGGAATAAGCGGTTCGGTTCGGTTCAAAACCGGTTCGGATCAGAACCGGTTTGCATCCCTGGAAAATACAATCCCGGAACCCGTTTAATTCACAAATATTATAATTTAGAAAACAAGCCTAGTTCTAAGCTTCTATGGGGCCACAAAAAGTTCTTTCAAGTATATTCTATAAAGATAGATGATCCACATAGCATAGTCTTTGAGTTTAAAAGGCTTTAGAATACAATAAGTAATCGATATATCAATTTTAAGTAGACTCGATAAGTAAAATATAAAATTTGTGAGTTTTGTGTTAAATGTAAACTTTTAGTTTAATTCTTCTTATTTATTTTCTTACTTCTCTGTCTGATTATATCAGACTTCGATGTTTCGCAAGGTTAAAAATTTGGTTTAGAGATAGAGTTTTGTTCGCTTTCTGAACTTTTCAAAGAGTTTCTGCGCTTGGGCTTTAAATTTCATTTCCCCCCACATTCTTTGGTATCATGCAAATAAATTTTTAAGCTTGAATTTCAATAAAAAACCTAGGACAATTATTTTAGATGGTAGGAATTCTTCTAAGAATTAAGCCAAACTTAAACTTAGAAAGTTCCACGAAACCAAGAAAAGTGAAAACTCTTACTATTGATTCAAGCAAAATAAACACAAAAAGCCTCTCCATAATTTCTGTTTTCAAAGGGTTTAAAATTAGTATGAAATATTTTCGCACGCCTCCGGCAGATAAACACTCAAACGGCTCTGCCTAAAAGTATGCTACACCAGAGAGCATTAATAATTTGAAGCCCAGCTGGCTGGCAGGCAGCAACAATTTGCGGTATGCGGACGGCTTCAGCTTCTGTTTCAGCGTTACGTGCAGAGCACTTGTTCTTGTCGTTGTTGTTATTTAAGTCAATTAATTGAAGCCATTTTACTTGTGGCCTCTCCACTCATGTCCCCCCCCTCGTGTCTTGTCTGTCTGCCCCATGGCTTGCGTCATTTTCATGCGGGGCAACTTTTACGCACTTGCGTCTTAATTACTCACACCAAGCTGTGACCGCCCACTCCTGGCGGCCGCCCACCTGTCTGTGCCCTGTTTGACTTAAATCCTTAAGCTCCTTTCAGAGTTGTGCCCATAAGTATGTCTGTCTGACTAGATGTAGATATGTATGTAGGCTAAGAGCAGCTCCCTCATTTGGTTGAAGTTTTCTTTCTATTTTTTTTTTTTTTTTTTGCTATCAGTTGCGGGGGCTTAGGCTTTTGTATTCCTCTTTTGTCCTGCTGCTGCTGCAACATGTTTGCATTTCATTTGTTAGCAGCTTGTCAACATTTTATCTATGCTTTCATGTGTTTGTGTGTGTGCGTGTTTTTTTTTAAAGCCCTTTGGCCCACCATATTTTGCTGTCATTAGTCAAACGTCATGTGAGCGAGGCATGCCCAGAATTTCGCCTGCGGCTTATGGAGTAATAAAACAAATTAATACAAATATTAATCATGCGCTGCGTGGGACGCCTCGGGGCAACAAAATGAAGGAATCATCAAAGGAATGTAAATTAAAATAGCAAATACAGTCGTAAATTGGTTTCGGTAGTAGTTCAGTCTCTCTCTCTCTCTCTGTCTCTCTCTTCCTTCCTGGTGGCATTTCGGTCATAAAAACTGAAGTCTAACTTGTTGCGCTCCAAAAGGCGGCAATGAATGGATTTTGGTAAGAGGGAAATCTTCTTACTACTACTCCACCTTTTGTTTGCTCACGAGGCATGAGCTGATGGAGAGAGAGCCAGAAAGAAAGGGAGAGAGAGAGAGAGACGGTGCGCGCGTGGTGAGTGTGCCATTTTGAGTGAAAGTCAGCTTGCCCATTGTCGACTCAAACTTTGTGAAGGAATTTAACCTAAAAGCGGATCAAAAGTGTAGAGGAATTTTTCACCTAACAACTATGATGGCAAGGCATACACTGTGCAATATTTGGCAACCATTTGAAGTACTTTTCGGTTTATGAGAGTTCTTAAAGTTGATTAAGACTCTTGTCAAAAAGTTGAGGCAGGTTCAAAGCCATGGTTTGGGGTTGTGGGGTTAAAAAACGAGTACATTATACTCAATGTGAGCAGAAATGTTGTCAAAAAACAGTACAGGCATTGTTTTTTCCACTTGTAGTACTTTCTAGTAACCAAGTAGGCGATTGCAGCGCTGCTTTCATCGCATCAAAATATATACTGAGCATACACTTTAGTTGGTACAGATTATACTGTAGTCGGACTTGGCTGACTTTATTTCTTGTTTTATTGGGCTTAAGTCCGTCCTCCTTTGTATTGCTTAAAGAAAAATCACCTCAAATTTAAGAAAAAAATTCGAGTTACTAAATCTAAGAAATTATTTTCTAAAATTTCCAAGTCTAAGTCTAGGAAAAACTGTCTAAGAACAAGAAATTTTCTTTAAATTAAGAAAAATTTTGAATTTTGAATCGAATTTCTTATAAATAGAATAAACAAGAGAGAAAGTCGGTCAAGCCTGACTGAAATATACACCTAAACAAAGAATTTTTCCACCAATTTAGGAAATATTATCTAAAATCGGCTTCAAGGACATAAAGCTAAAGCTTTAAGACCTTTAAACCTACTCTAATAAAGGTAAAAATTGTCTTAAATTCTTTAAGCATTTTGTGCTCACTTAATGAAAATAAAACTAGTCCTTACCTTTCTTACGGATATTTTTTTTCACTTTACCTTTCACTCTCTCGGATTCGAATTCAGGTACCTGGTTACTGAGCAAACGCAGTCGACATCTCAACGCAGACGACTATCAACGTCACGCGTGACAGTACAACAAAAAAAACCGGCTAAGAATTGAGACAGGCAAGAAATCACAGTTAAGCACTCAGAAAGTAATAAGCTAGGAGGAGGCTGGAGGGGTCATGTGCTCAAATCCCCGTCAAGGGGTTCATTTATATGCCCTTGCAATGGCCAGAAGTTTGCAACGCATAGAAAGTTTTTATTTCCGACCCCATAAACTATATATATTTTTGATTACGTGGACGAGCCGAGTCGATTGAGCTTTGTCCGACCGCCTGTCCGTATGTCTCTCAGTTTTAAAGCTATCGAGCTGAAATTTTGCAGAGTCTTCTTTTTGCTGCACACTACTAATATGTCGGAACCAACCGGATCGGATGACTATATCTCACAGCTCCCATAGGAACAATCGGTCGGAAAACTAGTTTTAGTATGAAAAACTTTTTTCTTTTCAATGGAAACGTCTCCAAACTTTGTATTCATAGGTTTCCTATGCTTTTTTATAATTCTGCTAAGTTTGCTGAAAATCGGACAACTATATGGTATAGCTGCCATACAAAAGATAGTTCTGAAAAACAGTTTTAGCTAAAAAAACTTTTTTGTTTTTAATGGTAGCATCCTGTAATTTTGGGTTTGTTTGTTTCACGTGCTTTCACATATTTTTACAAATTTTTGTCCAAATCGGATGACTATATCATATAGCTCCCATACGAAAGATTGGTCGGAAAAAGGGAAAAAGAAGTATTTTTTTGGAAATATTTAAGCGAGCACTTGCAAGGGTATAAAAACTTTGGTACAGACGAAGTTAGCTGAGCTTTCTCATATTTTATTGTTGAAAATTCCGAGGAATATTAAGTTTTCTGGGTAAATTAATAAATTTGCTTATCTCCTTAATCAAATTTCTTAAAAGCTTATGAATAGCACTGATTCCAGAGCTTGTTAATATTCTTTATAACATATATTCACACAGTTCTGCACACATCAAAGACCGAAAAGATGTGTACAACAATGTGGTTGGCTGTCATTGCTTACCTCCGATTGGGGACACATTAGTGATAGGATCAAAATTGGTGCACATTTGAAGAGGTCACACAGTTAGGCTTAGGATAAAGTGTCAGCAATTGCGGCACCCATCAAGCATAAAGTTTTTTAATATTAAATCGAATTCCTTGAATTTTTATTAAAAGCAATTTTCATATTTCACCCCCACCCAATTTTTTTTGCTTAACTTAAAGAACAGTCAATGTTAAGGGGGGCAGCAATTTTTCACATTATTTTGTTATTTTTTTCATTGTGGCGCTAATTAAATTTTCTTGCTTTTGATACTTTCTTTATGCTGCACACACACACACACACAGAGGGAGAGGGAGAGAGTAAGACAGACACCACATACAGTAACCATCGTGCCACTGCCTTCTACGCGCAAGTCTTTGCCTTGGCTTTGCCTTTATATTTCGCCAACTTAATTGCATTTTTCAAAAGTTGCGCAGCATCAAAAGTGTATATATATTTGTGCACGCCATATAAAAATGGCAAGCGCATCGCTTTGCAGCAGCTTATTGATAATGCCCGTTGCGTTTTGTTTCATTTTATGACCATTTCCGGGCTTATTAAATAGTTTTTGTGCAAATATATTTTATACACTCTCTTGCATATTTAATTTTAAATGAATCACTTTAATTAGGGTTCTCCCTGAATATTTCATAATTGCTGCGTAATTGTTAAAGTGTGCAAATATTTGTTTTATTTTGAAAAATTTCCATTGACTTGGCAGCGCAATGGATGCCAAATGGAAATGAAAATGGAAATGAGCATGCAATTATTTTGTGGCCATTTGGGTAAATAGTTTTGTTGTTTTTCCACCAACATTTTTTTTTTGTGTAATTGCTGGTGTTTGATTTGTTGCGGTAGGCAGATAAACAAATTGTTTAGGCAGCAAATTCAGTTTTGAATACATAATCTATTGCCTACTTATTGGGGCATATGGCAACTTCAATCAAGAAACACATTTCAAAATCAATTTCACCCACCTGTTCTTCAACTATTTCCCCCACCAACTAAAAAACTATTCAAATTGGATAGAAATTCTATAGAAAACAGCCACACTGGAACATGCTGCATAATTCATATTAAATACACCCGTAGTATATGTATAGGTATGTGCATGTGCGTATGCATGTACATATTCACTTATTGCGCATACGCCGCTTTGGCCAATTTTGCGGCCAAACTGCATAAAATATTGAAAATGTTTACGAAAACACAATTTACGCATGCATATTGCAAAATTTGTATGCCTGTCGTATGCTCGTTGAATAGATTTAGATTCTGCATCTGCTTTTGGCACTTGTGTTCACTTGTGAATTTGTATTTTGATTTTGATTTTCATTAAATAATTTATTTGTCGTTTGTAAATATTTTTAAAGTACATTTTTGTAAATTCATGCAAATAAATTAAGGGCTTACAACTTTTTGTTCAACTATTTTTTTTGTTGTGTTTATTCAATAGTTATTAACTGGTTTTACAGAGTGTGTTTGGTCAATTAAATTACGCTTAAATTGTTTAAATGTTAACGAAACTCTGACTTTTGAATGCAAATCAGTTTGCTTTACTTATATTTTACTTTACCTAGCTCAAAGGGCCAAAGTCGAGCTTATCTCAATCTTTTGGCTTAAGTTTGAGAAGCTTTTCCATGGCTAGTTACTTCAATGTTGGCGCCAGTAGCTATTGAAGGCGACCGCATGTGTTAGCAAGATGTCCCTCGACCTCTTGCACTGCTAGCACACACACACTACCCGCTGCGCCACACCAGGTGAAGTGAAATAGGTGAGAATTACTTTTGAAGGTCCCCTAGGGTGCAGCGATTACCTCATCATGTGCGATACTTTTTCAGCGGATTTTGGCATACTTTAATAATCTTGATCGAAACATGGTTGGAAGCCAAAGACAACAGCATGTGTTTTGTATATTGTAAGGACTATTCTGGATATAAGTTCCCAAAGGTGTTCGACTAGTTCCTTGATAAATTCCCAAGTTTACAGCAAAAGCTGCTTATTTTATTAAGAGCTACTAAATAGCTTAAGTTACAGATAATGAATATTTGTTTAGTAATGTGCTAATGGTACTCTGACACCCTAGGGAGCCGGACTTGGGGTAGCAGGACCCTGAATGAAAATGTCTGAGTCAATGGGCAAACTTTCAAGCTGAAATATGTGCTATCATCCGATGCGCAAACATCATTAATATGGAGAAAAAGTACCAAAATAGAGGAATTGCAATCCTCTCAGATAGCCAAGTTCACCTCTAAGCTCGTCATGGAGACAAAGAACAAGGAACAGGTTCCAGAAATTGATACAACAAGGAAAGAATACCCTCAGTATCCTGACAGGGCTTTACACGGGCCACTGTAGGCTGCGGGGTCAACTATGCAGATTCTGTGAAGAGAAGGAGGAGATAAGTTGCCTAGAACCCACGAAAATTCTATCATTCGTGCAGGAGATTGGACTGCTAAGAGGGGTTTTAGCTCCTGATGTTTGTAACGCACAGAAGGAAGCATATATAGCTGAGTTGACTTAGGAATGTCTGTCTCAGTCTGTTTCTATGCTATATTTATACCCTTGCAAAGGGTATTATAATTTTGCCCAGAAGTTTGCAACGCATAGAAATATTCATTTCCGACCCCATAAACTATATATATTCTTGATCAGGGTGACGAGCTGAGTCGATTGAGCTTTGTCCGTCCGTCTGTTCGTCTGTCTGTCTGTCTGTTTCTACGCGAAGTAGTCTCTCAGTTTTAAAGCTATCGAGCTGAAATTTTGCACAGAGTCTTCTTTTTGCTGCACACTACTAATATATCGGACCCGACCGGATCGGATGACTATATCTCATAGCTCCCATGCGAACAATCGGTCGGAAAACTAGTTTTAGTATGAAAAACTGTTTTCTTTTAAATGGAAACGACTCCAAACTTTGTAATCGTAGGTTTTATATGCTTTTTTATAATTCCACCAAGTTTTGTCAAAATCGGACAACTATATAATATAGCTGCCATACAAAAGATAGGTCTAAAAAACAGTCTTAGTTAGAAAAACTTTTTTGTTTTTAATGGTAGCATCCTGTAATTTTGTATTTGTTTGTTTCTCGTGCTTTTACACAATTCTACAAGTTTTTGTCCAAATCGGATGACTATATCATATAGCTCCCATACGAACGATCGGTCGGAAAATGGGAAAAAAGAATTTTTTGAAAATATTTAAGCGAGCACTTGCAAGGGTATAAAAACTTCGGCACAGACGAAGTTAGCTTAGCTTCAGTTTTAATGCTCTCTTCACCAAAGAAGTCTACGGATGCTTATAGCATATATCAGTCATTGGAACGACCGCTTGAAAAACTAGTTTTAGTGCGAAAATCTTTTTTTTTTCAATGAAAACACTTTTAAACTTTGTACTTTTTTCTTAGTTTGCTATGCTTTTGCATAATTTTTACTAAGTTTGGTCGAAATCGTTCATTTATATAGTACAGCTGTCATAGAAAAGTAGAGCCTGAAAAGTAGATTTAGTGAGAAAAACTTTTTTGTTTTCCATGGAAATGTCCTGGAAATTGACATTTATTTGTTTTAATATGTTTCACATAGTTCTACAAGGTTTTGTCAAAATCAGATGACTAAAGCAAATAGCTGATATAGAAACAATCGCTTGAATGACTAGTTTTATTGTGAAAATATTGCAACAATTGACTTAAACATTTGAAATAAAGCCTTAAAGTTTCAATAATTTTCTAGGTGCAGTAAATTGTCTTGTAGATTAACTTTTAATCAGGATTTGAACTAGTTAGACCATCTCAGCAGTTGGTTTTGAGCATAGAGCCGAGGCTCGACAGCCAGTAGATAGCAAAATTTGTACTGACCAGTAAATTGAAAAGAGTTGTCAATTGAAAGAATAACTGCCAATAATTCTTACCCAACTTTAAACATTTTTAGTAACCCCCAAATACATCTTGTCTTATGTTAGATAATTAACTATTTGGACATTTATTTGTACTTAACCTGGTTCATTTTATGGCAAAAACAAATAACAAACAAATGAACAAACTTCTGCAGTGTACTTGCCTTGGTGATTTGCTTTTAATTAAAATAAATATTTTATGACTTTCAATAAACCATTTGCTGGTGCTGTTTTTTTTTTTGAAAACAAACTTGAGACTTTCTTTGAAAACGAAAATACAGCGAGAAACTTTTCAGGCTGAAAAAAAAGGGAAAAAAAATACTCTTTCAGTTCAACAATTTTCTAATTTGTTACCTTTCTGGTTGCTTTTTTGTTATTTTCAGGCGCTGAAAATCAAACAAGTGGAAGACGAAAACTTGAGCCATCGATTATTAATGTGAAATGTGAAAATGTAAAGGGTACAACATTTTGGAAAAACTCTACACAACTCAAAGAAAATGGCTGCTGCCACCGTAAGCAGCCATTTGGAGGCGGAGAGCCCCAAATTGGAATTAGTTTGCGATGAATGTGATTATTATGGCACCACAGCAACAATATTTATCGATAACAGCACTCAGACCGAAGCTGATGACGATGAGGATGAGGAGGATGAAGACGACGAGGAGGAACGAGAAGAAGAGGCCAAGGTGAATAAAAGGAAGTTAACACAAATTGTGGAAGAAGAAAGTGAAATGGAAAAGGATCAAGATGAGAATAAAAAGCAGGAGGAGCAGCAGGATGAGCAGGAGGAGGGAGAAGAGGTAGACGACGACGATGACGACGAAGATGATGATGTGGCCAGGTTAACCAGCTTAGCCCTGGGCATGGGCTATGCCCGTATCATAGACTATGATAACTTGAGAATTATAGAGCATGTGATTGAAAGCGAAGATGAGGAAGCTACGGCTGAGCCCAGCACCTCAGCAGCCACTGTTCCGCTGATAGTGGACAATAACAACAACAATCGCAATAGTAATAACGAACGTGTCCCTGACAGATCCAAGTCTGCTCGTAAAGTACAAATTGCAGTAAATCAAAATCCCTCTACCAGCAGCAGCAGCAACAGCAGCGGCAGCGGCAGCAATGCTACACCCGCTGCAACCTCAAATCGGAATGCCTTGATTAAAGCCTATAAATCGAACTTGACACCATTGGCTCCACCCTTTCAGCCAGCTGCCTTAAAGGCCAAACAACAGCAGCCTAACAGCAGCAGCAACAACAGCAGCAACAACAGCAACTTGTCGCTGACAACAGCAACCACCACAACAACAAATACACTCTATGCGGCCTATGAGCAGACAACATTTTATTATCAACAGCAAATGGCTACGCTAACAACACCCCCTCAGCAACAGCACCAGCAACAGCAGTTGTCACCCAAGCAACACTGCGCTCAGCATGGCGGTATGCCACATATTCATTTACCCGCCAGCTCTGGCAATGCCACCCAATTGCTGCCGGTGCAATTGATTACCTTATCGGGTGCTACTGCTGCAGCGACACCCTCTACAGCAGCGGCAACACCAGCAACTGGCGCCGCCTGGCCACTTGTAGAGGCGCCAATTTACATAGACCTCAATGGTGAATATCGTAGCTTTTGTCCAGCACATGGACCACCAGCAGTGAGCAATCCAGCTGGCGCCATTTCGCACCATCATCATCATCATTCACATCAGCAGCAGCCGCCGCCGCCGGCACATCATCAGCTTCATCACCACCAACAACAGCAGCAGCAGCAGCAACATTCTGCAAATGTTAATGGAAATCTTGCACAGGCTGGTGCAGCAGCAGCTGCTGCAGCAGCGGCCGCAGCAGCAGTGGCAGCCGCTTCCCAGCAGCCTCGTTTATTGCTGCAACTGGACCCAGCGGCTGTCCACCAGCAACATCAGCAGCAGCAACAACAACAACAGCAACAACAGCAGCAGCAGCAACAACAAATCGCAGCCGCTGGCAAGCGTAGTAAAGTTTATCGAGGTGAGTGTCCGTTTTATGACATTTGTTGGGCAGCATTTTTCTGCTGTCCCTTTGCCTGGCCCAAGGCTATGTTCCGTAATGGGATATGTGTGTTGTTTGCACAGGGCAATGGGAAGGCCAGTGAGTTAAATTAGAGACAAATTTGTTACAGAGTCACAAAATTGCATTAGTAAATCAACAAAATCATGCCAGATTTTTACAAAAGAATTTTTGTGTTTAGTTTTTTGCCACTAAAAAGAGGGGTTGGGTAAGATAAAGTAAACTCAAAAGGCAGGCGATGCCCTACCCTGATTAATCCTTGTTAACAAAATTACCAAAGTGAGAAAAGTTTATGTAGAAATCAAATTTTTGCCAAAATAGAACCAAAGTGGCTCTCAAATCCGGCTCGAAGGACCAATGAAAATGGTGATAGCAAAGAATTTCCAATGATTTATTTTTATACGATTCTGATTCGAGGAGTAAAGTCCAGCGACTTCCTTTCACTTTTCATCTTCAATGTTCATAACCCATGTTTTGGGAGCTATTTATCGGGCTACACTCCAAAAATTCGCCCGAAAATCATTTGTTATACACTTGCAGGGTATATTAAATTTGTTCAGATGTTTGCAACGCATAGAAGGAAGCATCTATGTCCACGTGAAGTATATACATTCTTGATCAGCATGGCGAGCTAAGTCGATATAGCCAAGTCCGTCTGTTTCTAAACGATTTCTTCCGTCAGTTTTGAAACTTTGCACGAAGTCTTGTAGTACAAATACGCTGCACAAGTTTCAAAAACCGGCCGGATCGGATGACTATATCTCATAGCTCCCATATGAACAATCGGTCGGAAAACTAGTTTTAGTATGAAAAACTTTTTTCTTTTCAATGGAAACGTCTCCAAACTTTGTAATCGTAGGTTTTCTATTTTTATACCCTTGCAAAGGGTATTATAATTTTGCACAGAAGTTTGCAACGCATAGAAATATTCATTTCCGACCCCATAAACTATATATATTCTTGATCAGGGTGACGAGCTGAGTCGATTGAGCTTTGTCCGTCCGTTTGTCCGTCCGTCCGTCTGTCCGTCCGTCTGTCTGTCTGTTTCTACGCGAACTAGTCTCTCAGTTGTAAAGCTATCGAGCTGAAATTTTGCACAGAGTCTTCTTTTTGCTGCACACTACTAATATGTCGGAACCGACCGGATCGGATGACTATATCTTATAGCTCCCATAGGAACAATCGGTCGGAAAACTAGTTTTAGTATGAAAAACTTTTTTCTTTTCAATGGAAACGTCTCCAAACTTTGCAATCATAGGTTTTCTAGGTTTTTTTTATAATTCTACCAAGTTTGATAAAAATCGGACAACTATATGGTATAGCTGCCTTACAAAAGATAGGTCTGAAAAACAGTCTTAGTTCGAAAAACTTTTTTGTTTTTATTGGTAGCATACTGCAATTTTGTATTTGTTTGTTTTACATGCTGTCACATAATTCTACAAGATTTTGTCCAAATCGGATGACTATATCATATAGCTCCCATACGAACGATCGGTCGGAAAATGGGAAAAAAGTATTTTTGAAAATATTTAAGCGAGCACTTGCAAGGGTATAAAAACTTCGGCACAGACAAAGTTAGCTTAACCTTCTCGTTTTTTTTTTGAAAATAATTTCCGTATTTTAGAAATTCTACGATTTTTATACTCTGTACCGTAGGTACATAGAGTATTATAAGTTTGTGCAAAAGTATGTAACATCCAGAAGGAAGCATCTCCGACCCCATAAAGTATATATATTCTTGATCAGCATCAACAGCCGAGTCTATATAGCCATGTCCGTCTGTCCGTCTGTCTGTCTGTCCGTATGAACGCACAGATCTCAGAGATGGTAAGAGATAGAGGTTTGACATGTATGGGACATATGCTTCTTATGTCTGCAGGCAGATCAAGTTTATTTTCAATTTTGGCCACGCCCCCTCCCGCCCCCGCAATTTAGAAAAAACGTCATATCTCCCACAGTTTTGAAGATAGATGGCTTGTTCCTTCTGGACATATTTAGTTATTAGAATAACTTATCGATCCACCAAAGGAATGAAGAAGATCGGATGAACGGTTTTCGAGTTATGATCAAAAGACAAAATTTCTTGGTACAGAGTATGTCATAGTCGGGCTTGACCGACTTTCTTTCTTGTTTTTCTTAAGTTGTACCCTAATTTTCAAGATTTTTTTAAAAAAATTTCTTAAAGAGCATAGCTGTATTATTTTTGGAATCGTGTTGTAAACACTTACAATGTATATTTAGCTCAACCAAATCGGTTCAGCTGTTTTTGAGAAAACCCAGTTTTTGATTAAACTTTCAGCCCTCATAACTCCACTCCAATAGCGCCTTGAAAAGAAGTTTGATTTCGATAAAACACAAAAATGTTGAAAAATGGAGAGAAATTCAAGAAAATGGTTGGATCAAAAATTAAATAATTAACTCTGTAAAACCGGCGCAGACATTGGCTTCGCGTCATCATTAAAATTGCCTAAATGAAGTCCAGTTTAAGTTTTAAATTATTTTCCGTTTATTCAAATTAATTGTCACTTGGATAAGAAATCACATTTTAAGTTATGTTGAACCGAAAAGATATGCAAGTTGGTCGAGTTGATTTTGACACGACTTTTGTGGCAAAGCCTTTTTATGCTTTTATATTTTTATATACATATTATGGAAAAGGTCAATATTTCTTTTAAGAACAGCTTTTAACAGACGTGCAACAATTGCCACTTGGTAGGATTATTAATAAAAATAAAAGTATAAGAAAGTAAATCAAATTAAAATCATGAGAAAGGACAACCTTCCTCATGTGCAGCCGCTTGGCTACTAACTTTTGTTTACCCTTCAACTGGTAACCTGAAATAAGGCAGCCTACTTTACCGACTATCTAAAATAATATCACCATAGCCTACTCAGTTACTCAGTTTGATGGGCAAATATGCATTACTTCACAATACAATTAAGATTTGTAGTTTAGAACTTTGGATACTGGAAAATTGAAGCGTACTCAAGTCAATGGAAATGGAGATTGAACAAACAGAGCAATGAATAAAGAATGCGGAAAACTACAGGGAGATTTCTTATCAAAGACATTGACCAGCAATACGCGTAATGGTGCTTGACAAGGGCGTTACTTTAATATCAAACTTCGCACACAAACAGCACACATTTGTAAAATCGAAGGTCCACATGCCAAAGTTATTCTCAAAATGTATTTGAATGATGCCAAAATGTATTTGTTTGTCCTGAAAACAAACATTGTTTCCTTATTTTTCTACTTTAGTATGAACTTTAAGTCCATTTCTTCCATCAAGCTGGCTCTCTACTTTAATCAGCCTGTTGTCCCTGCCTCATTTCATGCAGAGAAATTAACGTCTAGCCTGCTGGCTATATCGACTAACCCCAACCTAACTACTACTTATTGCATATCCAAACAAACAGATTACTTGTCAAATAAGCCAAGTCAAACAACACAAGAACTTACTCATGGCTTTTACCTTAGCCTCAAGCTCAAACAATCATCAAATACACGGAGCGAGTGCGGAGTGGTGGTGGGTGGAGAGTTTGACAAAACTTGCCTGGCGGCTTGAAAATTAATTTTAGCTTCTGCAGCCCCAAAAAGGTGTAAGGTGAGAGGTGACTTTGCTTAACTGATTAACCCCTGGCTGGGTTGGCCAAGGGACGACAAACAGCAGGAAGTGGTGAACCGGTGAAAATTGTGTTTGTTTTCACTGAGAATTGTTTAGTTTTAAGAAGACAGATTTTGATGATATCGAATTTGCAAACTGTGATTGCTTTATCTTTTGTTGTTGACTTTTTTTTCCGGCCATTTAATCCGTTTCACTTGCCATTTTCCCCTCTTACCTGTGACACCTTTTGCCCAACTCAAACGTATATTTGCCATATCGCTCTCAATCCGTCGTTGGGCATATTGTCGGGTCCCATCACAGTTGGCGACATTCCCATGCCAATTCCGTGCGCCAACTTGACCATATCCAGCTGTGTATGCAGATGACACTGTGTCACCAGAGTCCTCCATCTCCATCTTGCCCCAACGTTGGGGAGAGTTTGCTCTGTTGTTTTTTTTTGTTTTTTTTTTTTACTGTCCTACCACACGCTGTGGTCTTATGGAGTCCACATCGATGGCGTTTTTTGGTGCCGGTTTTGTATTTTTTTTCTCTCACTCAGTCGCCTGCTCGCTCACACGCATGGCCATAAACAATGGTGTCCATTTCCCTTTGTTGCGCCGCTTTTTCGCCAATTTTCACTTATACATACGAGTTTTACTGTTTTTAAGATTTTTTTTTTCATTTGTTTTGTCCTCCATTTTTTGTGCCAGGCTTTTTGCCAAAAAATTGTTTGATCTCTATTCGACTGTCTCGCTCTCGCTCGCTCTCTCTATCTTACTTACTCGTTGCACTGGCAATTGTGTGTTATTTGCCTTGTAGCAAAATTTGGTGAGATTTTTGGGTCATTCCTGGAAAAGATTTCCAGAAAGGTCCATCATGACCTGAAATGAAATTGCGTACAAACATGCAAACATGCAAACTTGCAATCTTGCAAACATGCAAACATGCAAACATGCAAACATGCAAACATGCAAACTTGCAATCTTGCAAACATGCAAACATGCAAACATGCAAACATGCAAACATGCAAACATGCAAACATGCAAACATGCAAACATGCAAACATGCAAACATGCAAACATGCAAACATACAAACATGCAAACATACAAACATACAAACATACAAACTTGCCAACTTGCAAACTTGCAAACATGCAAACTTAAAAACATGTCAACATGCAAACATACCAACACACTAACAAATAAATATGCCAACATGCAAACATGCAAACTTACAAACATACTTGGCCTAACTGCAAAATTCTGAAAAGTTAAAAGGATACTTGAAAGCTTGTTCCTTATTAAAAAGTTTACCAATACCCCTGTATTAGTCCTGGATAACATTCTCTGGTTGATCTAAATTTCCTCCTACTTCCTGTGTATTTCTTCATATGAAATAAATGTCCACGACGGTTAACCAAGCCAAAGGCTAAATGATCTATCCTTTTACCGCAAAAATCTATCGATATGTTATCGAATACAAAATAGGCACTAATAGAAACTGCTCTTAGAAAGATGCAAATTTGGAATGGTTCGATTCAGTGGCTTACACATTGATTAACAACCTCAGGTTCGGTTCATAATAAGATTTTTTAAGTTAATTGAACCACGGTTTTGGTTTGGCTCAGAGGTTACAGGGTCAATACAAAGGAATTATGAAATTTCTGAATTTTCATTATCTAATGAAGCGATGCTTAACTAGCTATTGGCGCCAGCATTAAACTATTTAACTATGAAAAAGCATTTGTAGGTACCTTTTTCCTGTACGAAAATTAGAATCTAACAAGCCTAAATATAGAGATTAGCTCGACTGGGCCCTTTGGGCTGTATAAAGCCAGGTCTATCTTCTTCTTCTATTCCAATCCCTAGGTGGGACATAGGGCATCAAAGCCAGGTCTATATTATTAAATTTATGTCTATGAAATGTTACTAAGTTCCAGTATTGGAAAGTTCGATGAATGCTTTTTTATCATGATGTAGATAAAAAGAAATCATAAATCCAAAGTTTTTTAGTTTAGCCGGCTGATCATTAAAAAGTACAATCTGTTAAGGTATCAAAGCTCAAAAAGACTGAACCAATCCGTTTTCATATGTGACTTGTGGTTTGCCTCAGAAGATTCAAAAAAGCCACGGTTCGGTTCGTGGTACGGTTTACTTTAGATAAGAAGTTAATATTTTTCTTTTATTAACAAAAATTAAATGAATCTATTCAAAAAGGTGCTCAAATTTCAAAGAAAAGTTAGCTGCAAAGTTTAAAACCACAGATCTTAATTGTATTCTGTAACTGAGTAGGCTATGCTGTTATTATTTTAAATAGTCAGTAAAGTAGGCTGCTGAATTTAGATATACCAGTTGAAGGGCAATCAAAAGTTAGTAGCCAAGCGGCTGCCCATGAGGAAGGTTGTCCTTACTCATGATTTTAATTTGATTTATTTTCTTATACTTTTTGAAATGGCAATGCCATAGAACTTTTTCTTTTTTCTTTTCTTCTTTTTGCAATTTCCTTGACACTGAGACATCAAGGGTCAGCGCCGCCTTAGAAGAGTTTCTTATTAAAATATTGATCCAACATTTTGTTCTTTTGAGCAAAAACCATCACGGAAGTACGCGGCTATCTATTATCTTAATGTTGTAAAAGTAAAATGTACAAATTTTACAAGGAACAAGAGCACTTGGTTCCAGAAACCTGCATAGGGTGCATTGGCATTCCAGTCCAAAAATAGTCCCAATCAAACGATCCTTAAAAAAGGGACGCATCAGCAATAACCGCAACCAAGTTGTATTAAAACTGCTTAAGAGGGAAAACAAAAATCAAATCAACATTCAGCTTCAAGCAGTTCATCTGTTTATTGTCATTTCTTATGTCTTAATCTGAAATGCAATTAAAAACCGACATTTTATTAATACCGATTGGTGCATCCTGTTTTATTTAGTGCGTTTAATTTTAAAATGTGATTTTTTTTTGTGATAATTTGAATAAACTGAAAATAAATCAAAACTAAAGCTGGATTTTATTCACGCAGTTTTAATGCTGACACAAAGCCAGCCAATGTCTGCGTCGGCTTTAAAGAGTTTCTTATTTAATTATTAATCCAATATTTTGTATTTTCCATTTCTTATTCTCCATTTTTGGCAATTTGCATAAGTTTTATATTCAACTAAGGTGTGTTTCTAATAGTTTTAAGATGGTGAGGTAAGTCGTCGTTACCAAAAATTGACTCCCCGAGCACAGCATTTTGGTTCTTGGACTTGTAAAGGTGATGGTTCTTTTCGAGGGCAGGTTTTAATTTATAATATAAAAAAGTCGACGGTGTTTGATTGATGGAGGAACCTTATTGCAAGGCTAAGGTCAAAGATCTTGCGAAATATGTTCCATGTCCTTGCAAAGGGTATTATAATTTTGACCAGAAGCTTGCAACGCATTGAAATGTTCATTTCCGACCCCATAAACTATATATATTTTTGATCAGGGTGACTAGCTAAGTCGATTGACTTTTTTTCCCCCGTCAGTCTGTCTGTTTGTACGCTACAGTCTCAGTTTTAAAACTATCGAGCTGAAATGTTGCACAGAGTCTTCTTTTTGCTGCACACTACTAATATGTCGGAACCGACCGGATCGGATGACTATATCTCATAGCTTCCATAGGAACAATCTGTCGGAAAACTAGTTTTAGTAGGAAAAACTTTTTATTTTTTCATGGAAACGTTTCCAAACTTTGTATTCATAGGTTTTCTATGCTTTTTTTTATAAGTCTGCCAAGTTTGATGAAAATCGGACAACTATTTGGTATAGCTGCCATACAAAAGATAGGTCTGAAAAACAGTCTTAGTTAGAAAAACTTTTTTGTTTTTAATGGTAGCATGCTGAAATTTTTATTTGTTTGTTTCGCATGCTTTTACCTAATTCTACAAATTTTGGTCCAAATCGGATGACTATATCATATAGCTTCCATACGAAAGATCGGTCGAAGAATGGGTCTTAGTGGGAAAAAGATTATTTTTGATAATAATAAAGCGAGCACTTGCAAGGTTATAAAAACTTCGGTACAGACGAAATTAGCTTAGATTTCTCGTTTTTAGCAACTTTCCTTATGGCAACTGCGCTGTTTTTGTGTCAGCCTGTTACTGTCAAACATGTTCATTTTGGTCTATATTTTTAAGCACGGGTTGCAATCCTTTGACTTCCTTAGCGATGGTGTTCGCATTCTTCCGCAATGTGTGTCTTAGCCAACTCCATTTCATTCTGCGTATAATGGTCGAAACTCTGGATTTTCGATCGTATGAGTAGGTCGGAACTCCGTATTCCGTATATGCGACGCAGGCAGCGGCTTAAAGATGTTTAGAGTTTTGACACTTCCATGGTGTTGTTTTCCAAATGGAAGAACTCAAAATCAGAATTGCCCATACACTACTTATGGCAGTGCAGTCACCAAGTCATTTGAAAAAGTATCAAATATCAACCACCACAAAAAAGAGAGGCACAAAAAGAATCTAAAAAGAAAGAATTTTACTGCTGTTGGGACATAAAGGGCCATTGCAGGCCCAACTCTGGCTTAGTTTTAACAGTTTACATTCAAAATTCCAACTTTCAAACAAAATCTCTTGAGAATTTGAGTTGAAAACTAAAGCTAGAACTGGCTACAACTTGGCTTGTTAGTGCCTGGCTCTGCTGCAACTTGGAATATATGTATGTTAATGTGTTTGTGTGTGTGTGCGTGTATACAAAGTGCGTAGCATGTGGCATGCATCATTTCGTCTGTCTACATGTTCATTCTCAGTCAGTTGTCGCCCATTGGCCATTTCGAATGTCCAGTGTCAATTTTTCGTACATAGCCATTTCGGTTGCTCGGCTTTTGGCTGCAACGGGTAGCAATTTCCCCATGACCAAAGCGTCGCCCGTTGTCATAATTTTGACACTCACTGTGCATTTTTTGTTTTGTGCACTGGAAATGCGTTTTTCGTTTTTGGCTTTTCTTTGCACGAGTTCTATTTTTTTTTTCGTTTTTTTTTTTGTTCAGGGTGTAATTTATTCAGTCGTTGTTGCTGTTGTTGCTCGGCATCCCATTGGTTTATGGCTTGTAAGTTGTTTATTATTAATGTTTGGCTTATGTTGGCAGTTTTTGGGCCGGGCTGCTGCTTGCCGTTTGCTGCACTTTACGGGCATGAGCTCATAATGAAGTCATAGTTATCTGGGAAATGTTTGCCTTTAGATTTTGCCATAAACTACGCGAATGCGTCATATTGCGACAATGCGACAATAAGTCTTTAAAGTTCTGTAGAAATTGTTGCAAAATATAGCTTAAGCGGCTTAACCTAAATGCCACTTCTCCTACAACAAAGCCTTATCATAGTTTCAAATTAAATCAAACCCACTCGGCCACCCACTCGGGGAAAATACTTATAAACTCTCAAGTTGAACAACACCCAATAGACAAGCGTAAAGCGTAGTCTAGTAGTCTTCTCCTCCTATACTTTTTTTGGGGTTGATTTTTAGGGGTTAAGCATACACCGTTGTGGCGTTTAACAAAGTTTAAGGCAGCCGCCGGATCCGCAACATATGTGAGTAAGCTGAAGAGGGAGGGGAAAGAAGAAGCTCTCAACTACAAACTGCACTTTTCCTTGGCAACTTTCAAAACTTTTTGCCCAGGGCTAAAGAAAACTTTTCGCCGGCAACATTCTCAATTGTTGCACTTGGTTCTGCTGCTGCTGCTGCTGCCGCTGCTGCTCGGGGTCTTGCGCTTGGGTTTTCAGTTACCAATTAAATTTTTCGGTCACAATCTGTGTGGCGGTCCTTCAGGATGCGGGCAATTATACCAGCGCATAAATTCATTTTTTAATGAAAAGCTTTTAGTCTAAAATATACATTTTCTTGACAATGTTCCAGCATTCTAATTGACTACAAAAAATTTAACAAAAAAAAAATATGGACTACAGCATCAAGAAAACTTTTTTTCTTTAGCATTTCATTAAAAAGTTTTACGACTATTGTCAGTTTGCCGTGTAAGCAATGTGTTGATTATCGCACGAACAACACGAACAGTTTTACTTTTGACTTTTGGCTGACAATTGAGAAAGTGTAGCAACTGTTGGCTTGTGGCTTTAGTTAAAAAGTTTTCCCGTGAGGCAACAAAGTTAGGTTATAAATCAATAAGATGACCATTATATTTTTTTGGTGCAGAGTTCACATTACCTAGGTTTTTCTACACCAAGTCAAAAATGAACTTAATTCATACTTAAATAAAGAATTTTCAGTTTCAAATTTTCAATGAAGCAAAGAAATTTTTTATTCAAGAGCGTTTTTTAATATCCCTAAACTCTGTGGCTGAGTGTGGTGCAGCGGGTAGTGTGTGGTCGTGTTTTCGATCTCTGATTTGTACATAAGTAAATGCTTATGCTCTAAACACTTACACAGTCGGTCACCTTTACCAACTATTTGCCGTTTGGATTCTGCGTTAAGCTGCAGGTCCCTTTTTTCTGTTCCAAAAATAGAAGCACAAGAGATTGAGAATAGCTCGGCTAAAAAAAAATTATTAGTTTCAAGAAATGTTTGGTTTCGGGATGTTAAAAATAATATCGATTTTTCTAAATATCCAAATTTTTTGTTAACAATATTCATTTGTATATTTGTTTCAGCTTCTCAAATGAATAATCTATCATATTTTTCGTTCAAATTGAACTAAAATTGATGTTATGATGAATCTGAGAGCTACACCTAAATATGACGGCTATTACATGTGCTTTAAATCAAATTAATTTTCCAAAAACTTACAAATCTTATTAAAAAGTCTAACTCAACTTTATGGACATAAAGATATGTTTTCCTTAGGGCAAAGAACTCGCCACCTCTTTGCTTATAAATGGAATAAAATATATATCTTTTGATTAACTTCAAAAACTGCATTTAATCTATATTTAGCAGTGTTTCGAAACTTGTATCTTTATATATTGAAAGCAGTCAGAATGTAGTCTTTAATACGTGCCAAATGACATTTAATGTGCCTAAATAGACCTGTTTATTTTAGCTAATATGGCTAGTCTTTGAAAATATCAAAACAATCGATAATCTCGCTTGCATTTTCCAACTATAAATTTTATAGAAATCAAAATTCTCGAATATTCCATAATTATATCTATATATACCCTATTTTGGATACGTTAAGCACCATTCGGTGTTGTTTTATGAACTTTAAAAGCTCTATAGTAGCTTTATAGTAAGAACGATTGAAGAAAGAGCTTTGAATCTTTAAAACGAACGAACGAAAAATACTTATTGTAATATTATTCGATCTAAAACCGAGATCAATTTGTCCTTAAACAGGTTTTACTTCATTTTTCTCCATCTTTGATGTGTGCAGAGCTGAGTGAAAAAATATGTGTTGATGGCTTTTTAAAACCTTGACAGGTTCTACCGCATTTTCTCTATCTTTGATGTGTGCAGAGCTGAGTGAAAATTTTGTTTTGAAGGTTTCTTAAAACCGTGAGAGGTTCTTTTTCAATTAATTTCTATCTTTGATATGAGCAGAGCTGAGTGAAAAACTTGTGGATGGGTTCTTAAAGCCGAGACAGGTTCTACTTATTCTTTGTGTCTTTGATGTGGGCAGAGCTAGATGAAAATATAAGTTAATGGTTTCTTTTTAAGACCGAGCAGGCTTCTCTTAATTGATTACCTGTCCTTGATGTTTGCAGAGCTAAGTGAAAATATGTATTGATTATTTTTTTTTTAACAGAAGTTCTTATTAATCTTTTTCTGTCTTTGATGTGTGCAGAGCTAAATGAAATATGTGTTGATGGGTTTTGTGTGCTTATCATAATGAAAATATGTGTTGATGGTGATTTAAAACCTCCATAAGAGCCAAGCTAGTGATGGGCTTAAAGAGCTCTGCTATGTAACTGTATTTTAAAAGTTAACTAAAGTGATAAATTGTTGGTCCTTTTTTTTAATTCGACTGCAATTAATGAAAATAAACATTAATTTTCTCTTTACCTTCTAGACATTTTTCTTATTTCATAGTTCCCAAACTTAATCAAGTTGCACTCTATCTTAAAACTCTATTTTTTTTTTTGTATATTTCCTCTTGGCGTTTTTCCGTTGCTGCTTACCTTTTGAACTTTTTGGCAAAAGATGCCATGATAATGCATTTGACAGTTGCATCAGCTTTTTCTATTCCATTTTCTTGGTTGCTCTATAAGTATGAGAGTGTGGCTTTTGTTGGATTTTCAATTCGGCAGCGTTGCTTAAACGCTCAAATCCTCAACTTTTTTTTTTTCATTTTGCCCAACGACTTTTAGCTGTTGGCAGTTTGACACGGCGACAACAGAAAGCACAAGAGCTACCCAACACACACAAAAAAAAAGGGAACACTGCAAGAAAAAAACAAAATGGAATGGAATGAAATACGGAACTTTAACTCGCGCGCGTTCACATTCATTCACATTTAGAGGCACATTCATCCGTTGGGCGTTGCTCCCGCTTGTGCAATTTAACGGCATGTTTCGTTTTGTATTCAATTTAAGCGTGGAGATAGAGAGAGAAAATGGGAATAGTAATGGAAGTTGCCTTGTTTCGGTTTTTTTTTTTTCGCTGCCTGTTTTAAATCAAAGTGCAGGGAAACAGAGTGGAAACTCTGATGTATTGAATACATTAGAAACGAAAAAATAAAGAAAAACTGCATTGGTTTGTGTAAACTTTAACCAGGAGATTTTGCATTTATTTTAATTTTATGAGCGAAAATGAAATTTTACAATAATAATTGGACTTGGAATTTAACTAGCTTGTGCAATGGTTGAGGCTTTGAATGATTGGAACCGAAAGAGCGATGCTTTGATAGATAAATTTAAATTTATAAAGGCGTACCATGAAATATTATAATTTCCACACACACTTTTAAAATCCTTAGAAGAATGTTCAAAATTTATAATGCCAGATTTGCAGGTGTTGTCTTTAAGTTCCTAGAGGAAGGGCCTTCCAAAAGAGAGAATTAAACCAAGCATCTTACACCCCGTATTTGTAATATGATATGAGAAAAAACTCTCCTAGCTTAGATTAAATTAAGTTAAAGTACAACAGAAAGTTGAAAATATTGTCCACTATCAATTATCAACTTTCAAGAAGAGACTGCAGATTGATGACAGGTATCTTAAAAGATCGGCGGGCAATTGCAGAAGATCCTTAAAGGTTATATCTATCAGGCATCGCTTAGACGGTCGAACAAAATGTATAAAAATGGTCTTAGGAAAACGATTGAAATTTCCAAATTAATAAGTATATTAACACATTGGCTAGAGAAAAGCGATTCACATCATAAAACTCGTCAAAGAACTGAAACGAACCGATCCGAACCGTTTTTCAAAGTGGCAGCCATTTTAGGGTTTTCCGGTTCGGTTCACTAGCTAGAAAAAGCGGTTCGGTTCATAGCCGCTTTGCATCTCTGATCATAATACTGTTTCACTGGAGCTCAAGAAACAAGTTCCTCAGCTGAACGTGGCCAAAGTCAAATCAATTACAGTTCAACATGTGGTGCAGTAGGTGGTCATTCCACTTTACAGCTCAGAATATATACATTCTGATTTAAATGAATTTTTGGGATGTTTTAAAATTATTAAATGCATCTTTTTCGTTCGTTTGCTTTCTTTATTTTGGCTATTTGAAAGATTCAAAAAGTTATGTGCTATTTATACAAAGCTTTGATCACTGATAGTTCGATAAATGTTACAATGCTCAGAAGAGGTGGTGCTTACTTTGATCAGACTTCTTAAAAACTGAAATTAAACGAATCGAATTCCTTTTAAATCGAATAGGATTGATTGAAAGTCAGTCTTGAACTGATAACGAAAACATTTGAATGAACCCAACCCGCAGAATGAATTAACCCCTACGACTGTTGCCACAAATCTCTGTTTTCATAAACGACACGAGTTTCTGCCAGTTATTTAATTTCACATAGCTAACAAGCACCCAAGTTTAGAGTCTTTAATATTGCATCAAGCAATTGTTGTAGTGGTCACGTGTTTAGCTTAAATGACAATTTACATTTAAACGCTTTTTAAAAAGGGGACGTGGAATGGGTTGATTCAGGGTCTAGGTTGTGTTACCGTGCTACTGTGGACCGCTGGTGCCAAGTTGAAAATGCAGTTTTTATGTTCACATGGCGTGCAAACGTAACAAATTTCACAGTAGACAGATTGCACATGTGTACCGTTTTGTAACGAGGGAAAAGGAGACCAAGACATAGCGAAAGCAGGCAAAAGTTTTCGTGCTGTGCTCTGCTCCTACAGGATCCACAAATGTGAAACAAATTGTTTAATGTGAGTGTGTGTGTGTTTGCCCTGGGACTTGACAGAGCTTTGTCAATGTGACAATTTTCTTCTCACAGACATTTGGGTAGTTAAGTAATCGCACACTTATTGCCTCTCCTTTTCCCTGTCAGTCTGTCTGTCTGTCTGTTGATTCTTACTTAATCGCTTTGGCTTTTTGTGGCTAATTGCGAATTGAAATGCTTCCTAGGATTAGTTTACTTGGATTTGTCAATTGTCTTTAACTTATCAATCAGTTTGCAATTTAAATCCAACTTTGCTCACGGATGACAAATGATTTGCACCTGCAACTAAATAACAACTGACACCTTTCACCAACCAAAAAAAAAAAGAAAGAAAAATGGAATGAAAAACTTTTTCAACTTTGAACTGAAGATGCTGTCTGTCCGTCCCCTTCGGTAGTTGCTAATTTTCTGCCACCCATAACCAACAAAATAAGAGAAGCGAAATGCTCCAACTTGTTAGATAGGAAAATTTTGTCGTGCCTTCATTTTTTCTCTTCTCTTCTGCCGCCTCGCTTTGACAGGCTTCAAGTTGAATTCATCGCGTTACGCCTGGGGACCCAAAATTTATGCAAATATGTTACAGTTAGAGTCGCCCCGTGGAAACTTTTTCCCCAGCAGCTAAAATGTCGTCTTGGCGCCAAACTTTTATTTTCAGTTTCTTTTTTTGTGTTTTGCTAGTTTTTTTTTGTGTATTTTCTTCTTTTTTTTTTTGGTTTGGGACTTTCTTTGCCTGTCCATTTTGTTTTTGGAGGGCCTTTGACATGCCATGATTACAAAGCAACTTACTGGAAAGTTACAAATTAAAGACAAAACGCTCAACTTTTAAACTAATCTAGGGCATTATGATAAAGCGAGAGAGAAGAGAGCTAGGTGAAGGTGAAGAAAGAAGTCGAGAAGTAGCTAATCCAAGGAGCAAGTGACTTAAATGCTATTTTTATTGGTGGTTTTCGGTTACCCCGCAGTGGGTAAGGTAAATGTTTGCGTGCAGTGGCCACAGGTGCTTAGTGCAAGGCGCTAGAGAATTAAGAATGCTTTTAGGTTCGTTTTGGAAGTATTATTTGTGGTGGAAAAAAGAACTTGAATAAACGATGTTGATCCTATCCAACCTGGTCTCACTAAATATAAGTTGAACCGAACCGGTACGAACCCGGAATTAGGAGTTAGCAGAGGGTATATGTTTGTAACGCCTAGAAGGAAGCATTTCCGACCACATAAAGTATACCAATTCTTGATCAGCATGACAAGCTGAGTCGATATAGCCATGTCCGTCTGTCCGTCTGTCCGTCTGTTTCTAAGCTATCTCCTCCGTCAGTGTTAAAGCTATCGCCACCAAACTTTGCACACAGTCTTCTCGTACAAATACGCTGCACATTTGTCGGAACCGGCCGGATCGGCTGACTATAACATATAGCTGCCATAGGAACAATCGGACGAAAAACTAGTTCTAGTAAGAAAAACTTGTTTGTTTTTAATGCGAACGTCTCCAAACTCCATACTTACCAGTTTTCAATGCTTCTCCATATTTCTGCCAAATTTGGTCGAAATCGGACATCTATATAGTATAGCTGCCATAGAAAAGTAAGGTTAGAAAAATAGTCTTAGTAAGAAAAACTTTTTTGTTTTCAATGGAAACCTCTTATAAATTGTCATATATTTATATTATAAGCTTTCACACAATTCTTTACAGTTTTGTGAAAATCGGATGACTATAGGTTATAGCTGCCATAGGAATAATCGGTCGAGAAACTAGTTTTAGAGAGAAAAACTAATTTGTTTTCAATGGAAACTCCTCCAGACTCTAAATTTCTTAGTTTGCTATGCTTTCCCATGCTTCCACCAAGTTTGGTGGAAATCGGACATATATATAGTGTAGTTGCCATAGAAAAGTAGAGTCTGAAAAGTAGTCTTAGTGAGAAAAACTTTTTTGTTTTCCAAGGAAATGTTCCTAAAATTGGCATTTAACTATTTGACTAAAGCATATAGCTGCCATGGGAAAGATCGGCCGAAAAAGAAGTTCTATTGAAAAAAAACTTGTTTGCAAAATTGCAAAGCCATCATCATGGAATGAGTGCACGATGGCGCTTAAACAATCATTAGAAACACTCGATCGTACATTGATAGATTTGAGCAACAATTATTGCCGCGTTGAAGACCTCATGCAAGAAAGAAAGTCGGTCAAGCCCGACTATAACATACTCTGTACCAAGAAATTTTGTCTTTTGATCATAACTCGAAAACCGTTCATCCGATCTTCTTCATTCCTTTGGCGGATCGATAAGTTATTCTAATAACTAAATATGTCCAGAAGGAACAAGCCATCTATCTTCAAAACTGTGGGAGATATGACGTTTTTTCTAAATTGCGGGGGCGGGAGGGGGCGTGGCCAAAATTGAAAATAAACTTGATCTGCCTGCAGACATAAGAAGCATATGTCCCATACACGTCAAACCTCTATCTCTTACCATCTCTGAGCTCTGTGCGTTCATACGGACAGACGGACAGACGGACAGACGGACATGGCTATATCGACTCGGCTGTTGATGCTGATCAAGAATATATATACTTTATGGGGTCGGAGATGCTTCCTTCTGGATGTTACATACTTTTGCACAAACTTATAATACTCTATGTACCTACGGTACAGAGTATAAAAACTAGAACCCATCTCTCTACACATCAGAAATATGTTATGCCTATTTCACATTTCAAAATCTCTTCGGTTTCTAATTTTCTAAGTCCACACAATGATGTGTGGCAACATATCTCCGCTAGAATGTAATTCCCTTTGTGAATTCTAAAATGTCTTCCATTTGTCTAAGCAGAAAACCAAAATGTGTCTTTGAACTTTGTTACTCAAACTGCACCTCCATTCACTTTCCCAATTTTAATTATCTTCACTTTACCTTTACTTAATTGAAATTCCTTGAAAACCTCTCTCCCTTTTTACAAATTGCCAATCTCTGACTTGTGCAAAATTACCTTTTACACCCAAAGCTAAACCCTAACCCCAAGCCAATTTTTGGTATCCGAAGCATCCATTAAATACTTCATCAGCCCACAAATCCCAAGGCAAAAGTCGAAACAAACAATTCATCAATAACCTTTCACTTGCTTTTAGCTTCGCATTCTGGTCGCATTCAAATAATTGCCAAAATCGAAACCAAACCATAAAATCTCTATCAGTCAGTCGGACAGGTTTTTCCCCAATTTCTCTGGGCCAAAAAATTCCTCTCGTAAACAATTTGTAATGCAACACTGGACTCAAAAATTCAGGCCAAAGCCCAAAGTCAAAAGCCAATGAAGCAGCCGGAGCAGGAGGAGGAGGGAGGGTTGGTTAAACTGCGTTACCTAAACCAAAAATAAAACCAAACAGAGTCCGCCTGCTCAGCATACAAATTGGTGTATTCCACACAGATTTGTGCACAGATTTTTAAGGTACAAATAACAAATTTCGCAATTACATACACATGACACCAGGATAACGATGGACCACTCCACAAATGATGATGCCGATGAGGTTTCAATACGTTTCAAGATGGCCGCAAGTGTTGCACTTGAGAGCGACGAGAGGTGGGGGGACAAAAATCGGCTTGTAAACATGGCATAAAGCATGACATGGATAACAATGCCGATGACATAAACACGAACAATGAACCGGAGAGAGGAAAGAAGATTTGGGGGAGGGGAAAGGGTCTCTCTGATTCGAGTAATTGTCTGTCTGTGTCCGTCCGAACACTTTTCGCATTGAGGCTAATGAATGTCACGGACAGCACAGAACAATTGGGCCACTGAACGAGGGTCGTTTGATGGCTACATAAAGAGGTTTTAAATATTTAGCTGTAATGAGAGAGAGAAGCGGGTGAATTGGTCACCAGGTAACGGGTCACTTTCCAAAAGATTATAAATTATTCAATAAGAGGGTAGCAGGTGCCATACTCAACTGAAAATATAATTTTGACATTTTTTGCTTGCTTGGAAACCTGCCTTTTGAATCAAGCAAACGGTTTTTATTCAAAAAAAAGTTTTTGCTTACGCCCTTTTGTACAATTTTCAAGTGGTTGGCACGTTCAATAATCATGTGATATGTTATGAAAGTATGTTTGTACAGGTTTGAATTCATCTTGCTGTAGTTTTGTTTATATTTTTTATATACACGACCTTGTCATTTTAAGTCACCGCCTTACCATCTCCACCACAGGGCTTCTTGCTTGCTGCATACTAAGCTTACGATTGCATTTCCATAATTGTGATTTTCCGGTTTTTCGATTTATAAGTTTAATGTAAGTTTCCGACTTCAATGTACACGGGGCTCAGGAAAATACGTTTTTACCCTGCAGCTTCACATCTCTTCATCTAAATTTATCAGCATTCAACTCAGACCTAAGAAGTAGGAATGCTTTCAGTACTACCCAGTACTTGAGTACTGAGTACTGTAATATTTTTTAAATGTAATACAACTAGAAACAAACAAATCAAGTCAAAAAATACCAAAACAGTTGGAGTTTTGTCAGTTTAGCGGCTTTTTGTGGATCCGGCTCGAAGGACCAGAAGAAGGAAAATGTAGCTAATGTACCACTTTTTGGTAGAGTCTGTTAGTAGAGGTAACAACTGTTCCATGAAGTCTATTTTTATTAACCCAGCTTGATATTTGTTAAGGATAAAGTCAAAATTAGGTCACTTAGTACAAATTTGGTGTTCAATTGTGGTTTTTGTAGTTATGGAAGATTAGAAAAACAGGCCTGTTTATTGTGGATCCGGCTTGAAGGACCAAAAAAAGGAAAAGGTATAATTAAACTAATGCTAAACCTATATTGATGTATGTCGAAGTTAAAGGCAGATTTAGGTCACTTAGTATTAAATTAGTGTTACATTTTTGTTTGTTGTCTAAGGAGGCTAACAGGTAAACTGTTTATTGTGGATCCGGCTCAAAGGACCAAATGTTCGAAAAAGAAACAAAGGTGCCAATTTTTTGAAAAGTCGGATTACAGGTCAAAACTAATGCATTGCTTTCACTTTCTTAAACCTATACCGATATATGCTAAAGTTAAGACAGATTTAGGTTACTTAGTAGAAAATTGGTGTTCAATTTTGGTTTGTAGTTTTGGAAGGCTAAAAGAAGATGCCTGACTCAGCTAAGCTACTTATTGCAGATCCGGCTCGAAGGACCAAAAGTCACAAAAGGTCCCAATTGTGAAAACAAGAAGTCTGCTTCGAGTTTCCATTTCTTCCCTTTTCATCGATCCATTTCGAATCCTCCCAAAGATCTTCTGCATCAACCCTCGCCCACAGGATGCAGGCAACTTAATAAAGTTTGATGATTATTATTGTATTAAATGATAATCATGGACATTCACAGTTATAACCAGGGATTTTGATGAGGTTTTCTTTATTGAGTGCCAGGAGGATAAGCCACAATATCCAAGTCGATGTGTGTGTGTGTGTGAGTGCGTGTGTGCGTTTGATTGAAAGATCTAGACGAGGCTGCAACAAATAACCTGAAAAGTTCAATCGACCAATGTGTGGGCCATGTCACACCGCCTGTCACACACTTTTGTTCAGTCACATTGAGGTCGAGCCGTGGGATGTCAGAGGTATAATTGAAAATTGACAGTTTATTGCCATAGACACGCCCACTTTGGTCTGGTTTGGCATTGTTGCCATGATTAAAATAGCACACCAATACAACAAAACAACACAACACAACACAACACATTCAATCGGAGCCCCACGGACAATGCCATTGAATGGCTTTAATTTTGACATAATAGCTGGTAAATTTTGGCATTGTTCGGCTTTGGAGGTGGATAAGGTCGTCGGGTCGAAGGCGGATCGGACGAACAAACCGCACTAATATTTTGCGGTAATTGGTTTTGTTTTTGCGCGTAATTGTAGTTGTGGTTGTTGTTGTTGGCCAACAGAGGAGCAACAAGTTGAGTATTATGTGGCCGCCAATAACAAACATAGGCCTTCAATTTGTCTACACACTTCTGGGGACTTTTCAAAATTTAAAGTTGAAAATGTGTCTTAAATTTTTGATGCATTTGCCCTCTGCCTTGATTTAAAGTCAACCAATTTGATTTATTTTTTCGCTCATTGCATGCAAATATATTGCATTTCATTATAAGCCAACAAGAGTTCAGCCTTCCAGCAATTTGCCACAGATTGCCGCAGCTCTCTTTGTTTTTTGGTTTTATATACATTTTTTTTTTTGTATTGCCTCGCTTGCAACACAGCTCCGGTCTGCAGAGCACGTATACAACAAGGGCTACACGCGAAAAGATGTTGAGAGGCTGCTGCGACTGGCGCTTGGTGTTGACGGCTTTGTTATTATGACAACCACTTGCCACTCCACTTGCCGCTATTTTGTAGCTGTTGCAACAACAGCTGTCACATTGATGCTGATACTTTTGCTGTCGCTAACAGCGAATGCAACATCAAGCCGCGGCCACGGCTGCGCGAACATGGCAGAAGATGACTCCGTGCGCCTGAAGAGGACCTGGCTCCGGCTATGGTGTATGAATGTTGACGTATGACAACGATGAGAAGTTGATATATATACCCCTGGGCACACAGCGTGTGTAAAACGATGCCGGCTTATGCGGCAGATATTAATGCGAATTTTGTTAATAAAAAAGAAAAACAAAATGGGCAAAGGGATGGAGAAGTTATGGGATGAGAATGTGACGCCGGATCAGCTACAATCTGCTTAAACAAAGTCTGTCAATTGTCTCACATTTCCAAAGGGTTATTTAGGATTATTTTTACCATAGCTGTAAACTACAATAACCATTACCCATACCATTACAATTTTTGATTAAGATTTTTAAGAAATCTTAATGGAAACAGAAAATGTAATTACTTTTACAATTACTTGAATAATTGTACCTGCAAAGGGGCATTATTAAGTGTTTGAGCATGAAATGTTGAATTATTCATGTATATCTAGCTAAAAGCTAAAAATCTGAACCAGTTTGAATGCTTATACATGCAATTATTGGAATAAACATCAAACTGTACATAAATAAGCCCTATTCTCGCACCTCTGTGTTTAGAAATGAATTGCAATCTTTGTAATTGAATAAAAAAATGGAACTTATTAGTAAAATTTTAATACCATGAACTATATTTGGTGTTTAACAGACCTGAATGGAAAAAACTCATATCTTTCACCCACAATTACATGAATAATTCATCTTTTCAAGCACAATTACTCAATAATCCTGTTTTTCAGGTACAATTATTCAAGTAATTGTAAATGTCGTAGTTCGTAGTTCCAAGTTACAATCTAGTTTGTAGATTTGACAAATTATTGTTAGTTTGTATACCCTTGCAGCATGTTTTTTTTACTTATCATCTAGATAGCTGCTATGTGTCTGATAAACTAACAATTTACTCGGTTATAGGTTAAGTTATGTGACAGATAGTGCTATGTAGAAGTCAGGCCTAAGACAAAGGGAATGCTTCCTTCTTTGCTTTACAAACATCCCGATAATTTTATAAAAAAAGCTACAATGACACCTACAAAAAAATCATACTCAGGAATAGACTTTACGAGATTATTGTAATGAAAAGTAATTAAGTTCAGAATGAATTGAACACATTACAGCTCCCATTACTTTTATATTATTCAAGTTTTGTGGGAATTCCTTTCGGTTAATTTGGCTCTTTTTGATATTGTATTAGTATTAGTTGCTAATTTCAAAATAAACTATTCCAAATAATTTTAGGATTTTTTTAGGAGAAGATATAGCATTTTAATTGACCATATTTTGTACCGCCCACAAGAATTCAAACAGTAGTGATTTTTTCATAGCATGATTTTTGGACAGTAGACAATTTAATGATTTTAAATACATGTATTGAAATGGTATTAAAAAAAATCGCCGAATTGTTTGGAATAGTTTGTTTTAAAGCTAGGAATTGATACTTTGCAATTATATCAAAGAGAGCTACAACAATTGATCGATTTTCCATAAAATGTATTCAAAAAGTCACTTTATGCTTAAAATAACAGAAATCTAATCTTGATGCACCATTTCTGAAAACAGATTTGTGCTTAGATCAAGAAAATCATCTAGAATCATCATCAACTCTTTAATATACTTCAAAAAATTGGATTTTGTTGCTTTATCTTGTTAAAGCATATAAATCTTGCATACTTTGAAGGGCATATAACATGATTTTTGTTTTGGGGATAAAAAAAATGAATAATTTAAAGTCGTAATTCAAGGAAAACTTAACAAAACAATTATGTACAAACTGGTCCAAATTTAATCTGATTAATAATTTTGTATCTGAATGTAAACAGCACTTCCTTGCATATCCTTGCTTACAAAAGCTCGTCATCTTCTACTGCTATCAAAGAAGTTATTGGTACTTAAAACGGGACTGTTCACTTTCAGCCTTACCAAAAATATTCTGTCCACGCATAAACCAACCAACAAACATCAATGCTCAGTGCCCTCTGCCACTGCCATTTCTATCTCTACCTCTTTTGTCCCTCTCGTTGTCGCTGTTCATCAACTTCAGTTGTTGTGTCGCATTATGCAATCAATTTTTCAAACTACGCTCCAAACTTCACCCGTTGCACTTTGTCCGCGGGCGCCGCACTGAAAGGAAATTGAAAATTCATGGAAAAGTTGATTATGAATTGGTGACCCCGACGTTGTCTAAGTGCTGCTTTAATTACACATAGCAAATTTTTGGCCCTAATGCAGAACGTTATCCTAATTACATTTGGCATTAAACTAAGCGGGACTAAGCGCTTATCTCTAAGAGGAAACTTGGAAATGGCTTCTTATTTTTTTGGCACACGGCACACACGGCGTATGCTTCATTTGCCACGGGGGGGCGAGCGTTGCCGCTTTGTTGTTTGCCTCATTGGCTACGCTTTTACCTTTTTTAGGCTTAGTCAACAGGTGGAATTCTCATTCGCATTTTGCTAAATCAACTGTGAAGAATTCAACTGCTTTATCAGCTTTGCCTTCTGCTTCAATGGAGGCCTGTGGGGTGTTTGCGCGCTTGTGTGTGTCTGTGCAGAGAGAGCCTTTTGACTTTCGGCGGACGAATGAATGCAAATGAATAGGAAAAATGTTTAAAATTGCAATAGAAACTGTAATTGAGTTGAGTTTGCTGAGTGTTGGGGGGGTGTGTGGATGAAATTGTTGTCTATTTTTGTGTACAAAAAGCCTACAACATTTCGTTTTGTGGTTAGTTTTTCTTATCTTGTCCCACCCCAAGGGATCAAAACACTGAAGGCTAAACGAGTTTGGCAGTTGGGGGATAGTAGATAATAAATTGATACTTTTTGGCCACCTCCTGGGGGGCGTATCTAAGATGAAAAACTGAAAATGTAATCGAATGTTGCTTTTCTACTTTCTGTTTTCCAGCTTTTTTCTTCCTATTTTCATTTTTTGCGTGAGTGGCTAAGGCTCTGGGGGAAATTGTACAAAATTGAGAATATATCGTATAGCGTACCATATGATGAGGTAGCTTAAATAGAAACCTGCTGAATGTGTGTGCTGGGAGTAGATAAAAAGATTTCACAATTTTAGGAAGCAGAAAGTGTTGACCCAGCCTCAGGAAGAGGGGGATGGTTAAGCAGAAGGCAAAAAGGCTGGAAATTTAATGGTTGACTTGTTTATGGGTACGTGTATATGAGATTCTTTGAAAATGGGTGAATAATCGAAAGAGTTGGAATGCGAAGTAGACGTTTTAAATTCGATTTAACACATATTTAACACAAATCTATCGCCAAAAATTGAGAGTTTAAGGTTTAACCCCATTTTCGCAGCAGATGTAAAGAGGATTGCAGCATTCATTGCAAACTTTGCAGGCTTCCAGGTTTAATAAATAAACAAAATTTAATAATTTTCCTCTTAGAAAGGTAAAAAAATCACTTAAGGTGCACTTTTGCTTTCACAAGAAGACTATACTGGTTACCCAGTACTCGATACTCCGATACTTAATAGTTTTTCACTTGGAAAGGTAAAAAAAAAATGCTTTTTTAGGTGTACTCTGGCATTCACTAGAGTACTGGTTACTCGATACTTATTACAGCACAGTTTTCAATACTCAGTATTTAATTATTAATACTCGATACTGTAATTTTGATATTAAGATTTCGATAATTGGTACTCGATAGTCATAATACTATACTTAGTACTCCAGCACTCTATGCTCGGTACATGGTATGCAGCTCTCCATACACAGTACTCCGATACTCAGTAACTTATAGCCAGCAAATTATACTCAGATCTCAACAATCACTACTACACATTTCTCTATACTTTGGACTCCATGCTCAGTAATTGATACTCAGTTCTTGCGATTCATTATTCGGTACTGAGTACTCTATACTTTATACTCGATATTTAGCTCTTAATACTCAATACTTAGCCAAAGATACACAGCTCACTACTCGATACACAGAAATCGATGCTCATTTCTTTATACTTTGTACTCCATGCTGTATATTTAGTAATTGTACTTGTACTCAGTACTTGATACTCATTACTAAGTACTTAGTACTCGATACTCTAAGCTCGAAACTCGATTCCCAGTTCTTAAGACTCAGTACTTGATGCTCACTACTCCATACTGAATACTTCATCATCAATCAATCATCAATACTCGTTACTCACTACTAGATACTCAGTTTTTATACTCTGTACCGTAGGTACATAGAGTATTATAAGTTTGTGCAAAAGTATGTAACATCCAGAAGGAAGCATCTCCGACCCCATAAAGTATATATATTCTTGATCAGCATCAACAGCCGAGTCGATATAGCCATGTCCGTCTGTCCGTCCGTCTGTCTGTCCGTATGAACGCACAGATCTCAGAGATGGTAAGAGATAGAGGTTTGACGTGTATGGGACATATGCTTCTTATGTCTGCAGGCAGATCAAGTTTATTATCAATTTTGGCCACGCCCCCTCCCGCCCCCGCAATTTAGAAAAAACGTCATATCTCCCACAGTTTTGAAGATAGATGGCTTGTTCCTTCTGGACATATTTAGTTATTAGAATAACTTATCGATCCGCTTTCGATGAAGAAGATCGGATGAACGGTTTTCGAGTTATGATCAAAAGACAAAATTTCTTGGTACAGAGTATGTTATAGTCGGGCTTGACCGACTTTCTTTCTTGTTGATACTCAGAATTCGATAATTATTACTCGATAGCCATTACATTCTACTCAGAATTAGTATGGAGCACAGTACATGGTACCCAGTTTTCTAACCACAGTACCGCATATTGAGTCTTTAATACTCGGTAATCGATACTCAGAGCTCGATACTCTGTAAACCAAACTCCATAGTCGATACTCAGTATTTGATGATTAATAATACATAGTACTCGTTACTCTGAGCTCGTTAAGACGTACGCAATACTCTGTACTCGATACACAGTAATCGAAACTCTGAAGTTGATATTCAGTATTTAATACTCTGAACTCGATATCGAGAGCTCCATTCTCAATATTTGATCATCGATCAATCATCAATACTCGATACTCACTTCTCGATACTCTTTGAATTCCATTATCAGGACTCGATAATCATTACACGATATTCAGAACTCCACACTCAGTACTCAGGACTCACAAATTGTTGCTAGGTACATGTTACTAAGTTCTCCATACACAGTACTCGATACTCGTTATCGAGAGCTCGATTCTCAATATTTGATCATCGATCAATCATCAATACTCGATGCTCACTTCTTAATACTCTTTAAATTGCATTATCAGGACTTGATAATCATTTCACGATACTCAGAACATCTTACTCAGTACTAGATAATTATTACACGATACTCAGAGCTCCTTACTCAGAACTAAGGACTCACAACTTGATGCTAGGTACATGTTACTAAGTTCTCAGTACTCGATAATCAGTTCTCAATACTCAGTAACCGAAACTCAAAAGTCGATAATTAGTTCTTAATACTCCGCATTCGATACTCAGACTCAATACTCGGTAATCGATACTCAGAACTCGATAATCAAGTCTCTATATTCTGAAGTCGATGCTCAGTATTTGATACTTTGTGCTATATACTTTATATTCGATACTTTGTAATTGATACTCAGTACTCGATAATCTGAACTCGATACTTAGTACTCGACACTCATAACTAGCAAAACTTGCCCTCAAAATCAAAAAGTAAAAAATCAAAAAATTCAAAAATATTCAAATTTAAATTATAAATTTCTGACCAATTTCTTCCTTTCTTCTCCTGCCCTGGGCATATATTTACAAGAGCTTATGCTAATTTCTAGCAATTTGTGAATTGCTTGACAAATGCGATGCAAAATCTAAAATCTATTTACGTGCAAACAAACTGAAAATCAGCAACAACAACAACCAACAGTTTGTGTGTGTGTGTGTTGAACAAGAAAGCAAGCAAATCGTAGCACTCCACCTGTACCAACTCCGAAAAACAAACACCAACTGCTCTGCTCCACTTGAAAAGCCAAAGTAAATTTCACACGAATTTCATTACGTGGAGACCAGACCGGAAGTGGGGGGAAACCCCCGTGGCAGACGCCTCAACTTCCTGGTTACCACCATCCACTCCCTCCCACAAAATCGAAATACAGCAACAACTTGGTGGAAACTGACAAAGACATTTGCCAATGGCGGTGTGAAAAATTGTGACGAAAATTGTGTTGCAAAAGCAAAAGCAATTGTCAGGCTAATCAAATAGTTGAACAGATTGCATTTTAACGCTTCATTAGTTTTGACGCAAGCTGCGGCGTTACGTGGCGTGGCAATGTGGCAAGGACACGCGGATGGGTATAGAAATTGAAATAAATGCGCACTTTCAAAGTCATTTGCAGGCAAATAGTCGCAGCGGGAACTTATACATTTTCTTAATTTTTGTTGTTTTTCCTTTGAGCGCAGAGCGGATTTTCCGCAATGTTATTTTTGCCTTGGGCTTCCTGAGGGCAGCAACAGCAGCAGCAGCAGCAATTGTTGCTTCTCGGCATTTTCCTTTAAGTTCATTCGTGACATTTATGTGCGGTTTTTCAAAGTGAAGTGAGGAGACTTTTTCTTTTTCAAGTACGTGCAACTTGTTTAAGTTTGGCTTTGTGGCACCTTTCGCTTTTTTCTCTCTTATTTTTGTTGGTTTTTGGGTCTGGGGCGGTTCAATGCACGCTCTGAACTCTTTTTTCTTTTTTTTTTGGGTTCCTTTTTGTTTGGGAAAGTAAATTCATAACGAACAATGAATTTGCGAAAAATTGTATTAAATGCACTCAGGCAAAGGCAAAGCCAACTCCATATTTAGATGATGAATGGTTGGTAATTTTCAGCTGCAGTTTTATATAATCGCTTTGGCCGGGCTTGGGGGGGGGATAAGTGGCATTTATTTTGGTCACTTGAGAGCTGTCATTACCAGGGATTATGATTAAATATTGATTTACCGGATTTACGGAATTTGCTGAATTTCAGTTTTGTTTTGTAGATAGGAAATGCAATATTAAACTGATTTCAGTGCCACTTCAATAAATAGATAAAAACTTTTTTAGATGCAGTTTTATTATATTAATTTTATGTTGTTTTTTAGAAGATATCTTAAAGCAAGTGGAACATTAAACTGTTTACTCACCCCCCAAGCAAACGGGTGGGGGGGGGGGCGGTTTTTTTTCCCCAGCTAAAACCAATTTTAGAGGTTCAAGGCCAGGCAATGGCGCCATTGTGGTGTCAGCTCTTAACATAAGCAGACATGTTTGGCCCTGGCCTAACCTGACCTCACCCTCTTGTCCTTGTAAAGCCTTGTCACACACACACACACACACACACACACACTTTATACACCATAAATCTGAGGTCAGAGTCATGCTGACACCTTCTGTTGGCCCCCCCTCCTCGTTTTAACATAAACCTGTGTATAAATAACTCATAAATATATAATAACTTCTTCATTCGTCCATTTTCACTGCGACTTCATTAACAGACTGCCTGCCACGCCCCGGCATTTTAGAACATTTTGACGCCCACCCACTGATTCTGTTTGACTTTCAGTTCAGCTGGCGGTTTTGGGTTTTGCTTTAATTTATAAAGTGTTAACGGCGCTTTAATAAACCGCTAATTTGCTTGGTAATCTGACCCCCCAGTCAGAGATCCCGCCATGTGTATTGTATGTGTGTGTGTGTGTGTTTGTGTGTTGGTCGGTTGGCTGGTTGGTTAACGAACTTCCCTGGTCATAAATCGCTAAAAGAGCTCTTCTTTTCCTTCCACCGCCAGTTATGTAAACAGAATCCGCTTTTCTCTCCCATTCATTTGTGAGTTTTGTGCTTTGCATTTTGCCTTTGGGCTATGTGCATTTTACAGAGAAAATTACATTTAACGTTGCTTAATTACGACCAATATGTATTTAATGAGCTTTAATTTATTGTCTTTGGGTTGCATTTAATTTTGAATTCGATTTTGCGTAGTCCAATTTACAGTTAAATATCAGAGATTACCATTTAAGCAGCCCTTTGGATTACAATTTAATTATACATTAAAATGGTTGATTACAGTTTTAACAGTACTGCGAATGGGGTTTTGTGATTTAATTCGTACTTACTTGTTTCATTTTTGAACAGTTTTGGTGGAGCAGGTATCGGTTTTAATGGCTGTGCTGACTGATAGATCAACCGTAAGGTAAACCCATAAAGTGAAAGATAATCCAAAGACTATCAATCCGGCTTGGAGACAAAGATTTCATGCACTTTAACCTCGCCTCTCCAGAAGATGCGTCTGCATTGCAAACTTTTGTTGATTCTGACCCAGGGCCCAACTCTCACCAGTTGAAACCAGAGCCCTTGGTTAAGACGGTAACGACGGGCAGAGCAGTGGAAGCATTGCCAGAGAATGGGGTTTTGTGTTTGGCCATGCTGTTTAATGCTAGGTTCTCACCGCCTTGATTTTGTCATCGACATCACGATTTAGCAAAAATATTCGGCATTATTGCATTCTTGTATTCTTGCCAGGAATGCAAATCGGTTCTGAAACGAACCGAACCAAATCGAAACGTTAGTTACAGATGATAAACCGCATCGGTGTTCATTCGAAATACTGAACCGAACCGAAAAAAAAACACAAATCACAACTTTCCGGTTCGGTTCGGCTCACAGACGAGTTTTAAGAAGTAAAAATGTCTAGAATTTGAATCATGTCTTCAACATTAGTCCTTTTTGATGGCGGATATGCCATTTTAAAACATGTGATCCCCGGATTAGCTAAACTAGGCGCTTAAACAAATACTTCTTTATGGTTTTTCCAAAATTTCGCACCTTTAAAATGTTGCAAGCTTAACAACATTTCTGAAGCTTACACTTAAGAACGTGCTTAAAATGTTAAAATTCGATTGAAGTAATGGCGAACCTTCAACAGAAAGAAGTTGCTGAAATTATTTTGGAATTACATCAACTTTAAACGTCCAAAATTTTGAGATTCCAAGCTGATTTAAGGGTATATTGCAACGATATACTCAAGGAAGGGCTTTAAGGGTTGGAATAAGGTAAAATTAAGGGCTATTCAAGGACAGAAGTGAGTTTTAAGAAATACCTTTCCGCGCAGATTTAGTTACAATTCATTTAGTTAAAACTCTTTCAAACAGCAGACGAGCATAAAACCAGTCCAGGGCTAACTAGTGGACAATTGGCTTCCGTCTGCCCGAACATTTTCATATTTTGAGCAATTACCTTACAGAAAAGTGAGCCTTTTAATGTCACCTCTGATGTTTATGAAAACCTCCGTGTGTCCAGATGCTACTACCTGTTACTTTGGACAGGCGACATGTAATTTTTGTCCCGCTTCTACTTTCAAGTAATTTTGTTTCTCTTTTTTGTTAGTGATTTTAATTCTAACAATACCCGTAATGATAGGCAAATTTATCGATATCCTATTGAGTCACTACTTGAAAAGTCACAGATGCAGGTGCATTGAATTTGGATGCAACTTGTGTGCAAGCACTAGCCCCCATGATTTTTGTACGACCACAAGAATGCGCTGTGGTGAGAACCAAACATAACCCGATGAACCCATGCTGTTACATCTTTTGCCAATGAAAGTCCCAATAAGCCTGTTGCCTATTTTTTAAAACATTTGATTTGCTTTTTTGTGGCGTATGTTGACCATCCAGAACACCAAATTCGATTCCGCATTGTTTATGGAACCTCGGAACAATTGCAAAGGTTTTGCCGTTTTGCTGTTTTCCTGAACGTTGGTTCGGGTATACGGTAAAGAAACTGAGAGAGGAGGGCAAGCACATTTGAGAGAATACCATTAAACCCGCTCTCACAGTTTCGTTATTTATGGGAGGAGAAGTGTTTGAGAAGATTATTTAGGGGACAACTCCATCGATTTTTGCACTCTTGTTGCTTTGAAATTCCCAATTAGTTATGGCATTGTTGGCCTGGGGAGACGTTCACCAGATTTGATAACTTCACACTTCTTATTGTAGGGCTATTTGAAATCAAAGATTGACATCAACAATCAAATGGTTTTTATCACGAACAGAAAGAAATTGTGTTTTTTCTTGATCTTTTAAAAAGAAAACAATGGATCCGTCAAATATGACCAACCCTGTACAAACGGACGTCCGAAACTAAAATGGAAGCAAGCTTGGTGTGACCATCAGGTGCCAGCTCGCACAAGACGGAAAAAAGTTAATTCAGCGGGTGTCATAAACATTTTAAGCCAACGAAGAAATTGAATAAAAAGTAAAACATAAGTAAAGTTCGAGTATTTTTTTGCAGCCAACCTGTCACTTAACCATTTCACCTTCAGTGCACACAAAAGTATTAAAATTTCTGTGTTGACACTTACAAGCATATTAAAATTTCTCATAAAAACACACACACACACACACAGCGACAGTGATTGAGTCCTTTCATTGCTGTTGAGATGCCCACAAATTGCTTTACAGTTTGGCAATCACAATGCCACAGCAATTTATCGTTTGCCCTCATAAATTGGCCACTTAACTACTTATGAGTAGTTTACGTAAAATGTTCATGGCTCTGGCAACTTTTATGTTTTGCATACAATAAATTTGGTAATGCGCATATTTATAGATTTTTCACTTTTAGGGAATTCTGTGAATTTTGTGTCCGCCTGCAGACGAACTGATTTGAAGCTTTAAAAAGTTTTTGCGTGTGTGTGTGTGGGTGTGTGTGTGCGTGTTTCGGGTTTTACCTTGAACCGTTTAAGGCTTTTACTTTTGGTCACATTCTTTGTCAAACTTAATGTCAACTTATTTCCTTTCGTTTCCTCTCTCATTCTCTCTGAGTGGAAAAATTGCATTTGTTGGTGCGTTTTTTTCTTCTCGTAAGACGCTTTTTATGCTCATTGATTTTTCAGATTTTTGTGTGTGTGCCTGTGTGTTGACTCCCGGTAAGCGCATTAAAATTTCAATTGTGTAGAACAATGCAGTTGAAAGTGGAAATCAAATTAGTGTTTTTATTTCAATTCGTTGAATAAAGAATTGTTTGCATTTTAATGGACGATTTTGCAATTCAAATAGATAAAAACAACAACAACAACAATTGACAACAGAGAGATACGTGAAATATTTGGAAATTTATTGTGTGGCATACTTTTGTGCGCCATTCAGAATATCAAGTATGCGCCACCACCACCGCACGGCTATTTGGGGTAAGCCAGTGAATGTCAAACTTTTAAATAAATAATAACATTTTTCTTTCGAAAAAGTAATTAAATTTAAGCAAAAAAAAAAACAATGCGCAGATATTTAATTAAATTTTAAAACAATTTTAACTAACTAATTTGATCATTTTAATGAAAATGAAAATGAATTTAATTTAAACATTTCATAAATTGCACTCGCAGTTTTAGATAATTTCGGCCAAACACGTACTCTGACCTTTTCATTTGCCTTGCACATAAATCATAAAATATTAAATTTTATTTTATCGCTTGATTTTTACTTTTGGCATTTGCAGCGGCCTATAATTTGCCGATATTGGGTGTTGCTGCCGTTCGGCAAAACAATATTATGAATATTTTTTAATGCTTTATGGCGGAGTATACAACAAATAGCATGAATTTTAATGTTAACAAATTGTAGGAAATTAATAACAATCATTGCGAGAGATTGCAGTTATGGACAACAAATGAATAGTGCATAGTTTATGGCTTAAAAGTTAATTGAGCGAAATATTTGATTACCATTTTTTTTGTTGTGTTGTATGTCAATTAGAACGTTTAAAGCTCCATTTCGTTTAATTGCAATTTATTGATAAACACTTCACATTAAGTGGCGACCGTGACCCAGTGAAAATATTAGTTTTTCGAATAGAATTGTTGCTTGGTGTTTCCTTTAGATATTTGGCAAAACTGAATTTCATTGAAAATGTTTACTCGAAGAGTAAAAAGTGTATACTAGAGTCGTGCAAATGTATGTATTAGGCAGAAGGAAGCATCTTCGATCCCATAAAGTATATATATTCTTGATCGGTATCAATAGTCGAGTCCGTCTGTCTGGCCAATATCTACTATCTCACAAATTTTCATAAAGATCGGATAATAAATGACTGAGTTGGAAAAACGTTGCATACTTATCTGAGCCGCATGAGGTTATTTAACACTAACTGCCCTGAGTAAAGGGTATTGCGAAGTCGGGCAGAGCCGAATTTAACTTACGCTCTCGGTTTGCGGTTACGTTTGAGTTTTCACCTCTGCATAAAGGCTTTAAAGTTTACACAACGCATTATTAAGGATGTAAAGATTCGAAAAAGAAGCCCAAATCGACCTAGTGGGGGGTGTCCCTGTTATCTTTAGAGAATTTCGTATGAACGATTGAATCTTGAACTAAACTAGAATGTATAAAGACAAGCCGTTGTAGTTCGAAATGAAAGCGTTTATAGAAAATCGTTATAGATTCTTTCTGGGACTCCCCCGACTATTAAGTAATTCGGCTTTAAAAGCTAGTAAATAAACATTTTCCATTAAAGGGCGGTGTCTATTCGAGGCGAAATGGCCGTTAATTGAAAAACTCCATATAAAATTGCGTTATTTTTCCGCATTGCTGTACCATGTTCTTCAGCTTCCTCTCAACGCGAAAAAATACCGCATATTACCACTACTTTGTGTTACCAATTACGTAGCGAATGTTTGCCCTGTGAGCTAGAGTGCAGTCTTGTTGCATTTTTCTCGGATTGTTTTGCAAAAGATGTATTGATGAGAGGTTGCACAACCTTTTCCACAACATGGGATTGAAGTTTTGACTTCTTTTTCACCAAAATGGAGCTTGGGGACTCCATCACAGGCGACTTTCCACTAAACCATCTCATAAGACGACCTCTCTGAACTCTCGGAATAAGTTTGAACGCTGGTTTTGAAGACACAGCGTACAGTCTATCATTCTGTTTGTTGAACGATTTCTATTTGGTAAACATTATCTCGTTCGGTAAACAGAATTCGTCTGTGGTCATTGTGGTCTAGCGATTTTGTTTTAATGCTGTTGTGATGCGTGTAATGCTGACCTTGCTGATATTTATCTCACAAGACATGATTTTCTACTTGCGCAGTGGATTTCGACGAATTCGGTCTTTCACGGCTTTGATAGCTTGTGGCGTTCTCAAAGTGCGCGAACGGCAGAAAATCATTTATCGTTATCTCGTATTAAGATATATAAATACTCAAGTGGCTCACTCAGTTTCTGAACCGTTGGTTCGGTTCAATGCTTTTTGGAACTAGCTGAACCGCGGTTTTGGTTCGGCTTAGTGGTTTATAAAGGCACTTGAATATCACTTTGAACATCTCCAAAATCCTTAGAAGAATGGCCAATACTTATGACTCATCTACAGGTTCCTAGAGGATGCTCTTCAAAAACAGAAAGTTTCAATTTATAATATTATTTGAGAAAAAACTGAACCGAACCGAACCGTTTTTGTCTGTGGTTTTCGGCTCGGTTCAGTATTACTAAAAAGAAGCTGGTTCCGGTTTGCAGTTCGGCTTAGTAGCTGGAAGAAGCGGTTCGGTTCGGTTCAGAACCGGTTTGCAATCCTGTCATTTGCGTAGTGACTTCAATTTCAATTAAAAATCACTGCACTGATTTGAACACAGGTTAAACCCACACATTCTTTTGACCTTTTGAAAACAATTTGTTAACCATTTTTAAGACTAAAGCTTGCACAATATCAAACTGTTTCCGTTTAAACATTCCTTCAGGCTTTTAATGTTGTTTTTGGCTACCACTCGGGGGCCACGCCTTTTTTTAAACTTTTTCTGCATTTAAGCCAAATCTTTAAAAGCCAAGTTGATAACACTGTTTTAATTTCTCTTACATATTTCTGCCACCTGTAAGCCAACATCTTTTTGGTTGCCAAATTTGCTCGCTAGCTAATTTATGGGCAATGTGAAAATTCTCATTTAAAATCACGTAAATTCTTGTATATTTAAGCACGCACTTTGCCCCAAGTCAAGGGAGGGGTGAAACGGGGTGTATATCATTGAGTCTGTCCAAAGGCGAGTGTCCTGAAAGCTGCCAGCAGTTGGCGCCGGAAATGGGCTGGAGCTGCTGCTGCTGCTGCTGCGGCGTCTTCTTCTGTTTTAGGGATGCTTTTGCTGGTGGCTGCCAACTAAGTGTCAGCTAGGAGGTGGTTGCCTCACCCTCCTGCCTTCTCCTGCTTTAGTATTTTGTACATGCATTTTAGCTTAGGGCAACACACACAAGCACACGCACGCACACACATACAAAATGAATAAATAAAGTAGGGTAGAAAACTAACGCACGCAGTTTTCCAATGCATTTTCATTGTTAAGCAAACATTTTATGCTACGGCTTGCTATTAGTGGCACTCGTTAGCATGTTACTACCTTCCCTCCCCCCCACTCACCACCCTCCACCCACCATTCTAGTGTAAATATTTTGCTTTTTACAATATACTCGTTTACTCGACATGCATATGCATATTTTCTTACCATTAATTTGATGCGAAAAATGTCAGCATGTCTGTCAAAACGGAGGGTGTGCTGAGGGGTTTAAAGTTTTAGTTTAATTTACATGGCATGTAACCAAGGCAGACGTTGGTGGGGGTGGCGTGGGGGGAAGGGAAAACAAGCTGATGGAGAGTGACCTTGTGGACAATTATTGTTCTGGGGGAACGGAATTTTATAACCAGACACTGGAGATTTTATGTACGCATATTGAAGTGGGTAATCGGGATTTGTGCTAATTGAAGAGCACAATTTGCTTTCATAACGAGATATTTGTGGTCGCCTGCGCACTGACATGCCAGATGGGCAGCCTTGCCTTTGTAGATATCAGATTAAGGGCTTACCCCTTAAAGTAAAAGCCAAGGCTACTACCTAAACAGGCTAGTATACCTAGTGGACCTCTATAAGGCGCTTAAATCTCCAGTTGATCACTTCATGAAAGCCAACAAAGCCGAAAGAAAGAGTTGGATTTCGTCGAAATCCACTGCGCAAGCAGAAAATCATGTCTCCTGAGACGAGAGAAGTCTCGTACGAATACATTTTGACATTCTTCCCCCCAATGGCAGCCCCAAAAAAATGGCACGTGTGTGTCCCAGGCCCAAATAGCCCACAGCAAATGAATGTTAACTCTTTTTTTTGTTTTTTATTTTGTGACTTCAATTTCGAAACCCAAATTATTTATTTACAAGCAAATCAAAACCCCAAAGCACACATCGAATCTATTTGTGATGAAATGAGAAATAATAAAAACAAACACACAACTAATTTTCCATCCTAGAATAACAACAAGCGATTGGGTCAACAACAAGTGGGATTTGTTGATTTAAAATTCAGTAGAAATCATTTTAAACTATGCCAAATTAAGTCATTTAGCATCGGCGGCGGCACGCAAGTCACAAAGTTTTCATGCCAAAAATGCATTTTAAATTGGCAGCTGCTAAAAATAAACGTTGCCTACTTTCCTGCGCTCGAGAAGCAACTCACAAGAAATACACATTAATTTAGCTAACACCTAGCCGAACACCTGTTGCCCCTGGCAGGGGCGGCGGCGAGGAAAGAAAGTTGCACACATAATGAAGCTTTGAAGTTTGGCGTGCTTGAAAGACGTTTTGTTTGTGCTAATTGTTTAACTTGATACGAATGAGAGGGGTGATTGGGGGCGTTTTTGATGTGCTTTGATTAAGTTGCACCAAGTTAAAGTGGGGTTCTTGATATCAAAGCAATTCCAAAGAGGGAAAGTCTGTAACTTGAAAGTTACAAAAAAAAAAGGAAAGAAAGAACACATTAACCATTTAGGCAGGGGTAAGAGCAGCGAGATAAACAATTGTTTAAGGTAGGGAAAGGACTTTAATGAAATTTAATAGTGAATTATATTGTTTAAAGCTTGAAAGAGAAACCAAACTGAAAGTCATATTACTTCTTTTAATTTTGTCTTTAAACAGAAACAGAACTGAAATTATTTCCTGAATCAGAAATAGAACTGAAACTGTTTTTGGTTCTTCTGCTGTTCATTCTTAGTTTTATATTATAAAATCAAAGGGATGTTTGTAACGCATATAAGGAAGCATCTCCAACCACATAAAGTATATATAATCTTGATCAGCAAGACCAGCTGAGTTGATAAATGCTATCTTCTCCATCAGTTTAAAAGCTATCTTCACCAAACTTTGAACAAAGTCTGTTAGTACAGAAACGATGCACATTTGTCGGAATCTGACGGATCAGATGACTATAGCATATAGCTAGCATAGGAACGATCGGTCGAAAAACTTGTTTTAGTAAGAAAAACTTTTTTGTTATCAATGGAAACGCCTCCAAACTTTGTATTTCTTAGTTTGCTATGCTTCTCCATGATTCCACTAAGTTTGGTCGAACCCAGACATCTATATAGTATAGCTGTCATAGAAAAGTAGAGTCTAAAAAGTAGTCTTAATGAGAAAAACTTTTTTGTTTTCAACGGAAATGTTCCTAAAACTGACTTTTATTTATTTGATGTGCTTTTACACAATTCTACAAAGTTTTGTAAAAATCGGATGACTATAGAAAATAGCTGTCATAGGAACGATCTGTCGAAAAACTAGTTTTATTGAGAAAAACTTTTTTGTTTTCAATGGAAACGACACCAATCCTTGTATTTCTTTGTTTGCCATGCTTTCCCATAATTTTACCAAGTTTGGTCCAAATCGGACATCTATATAATATAGCTGTCATACAGAAGTAGAGTCTGAAAAGTAGTCTTAGTAAGAAAAACTTTTTTGTATTCCTTGGAAATGTTCTTAAAACTTACACTTATTTATTTTCTATGTTTTTACACAATTCTACAAAGTTTTGTCAAAATCGGATGACTATAGCATATAGCTCTAGTACGAATGATCGGTCGAAAAAGTAATTCTATTGAGAAAAATTTTGTTGCTTTAAAAGAAAATGACTTCATATTTCTGACATCTTCATTTAATAGGCTTTTGCATGATTACACTAAGTTTGGTTGTAATCGGACATCCATATAGTATAGCTGTCATAGAAAAGTAAGGTCCGAAAAGTAGTCTTAGTAAGAAAAACTTGCTGCAAGGGTATAGTTAACTTTCCTTTATTTTCTTTTCTTCAAATAGAAACACAACTGAAGGTTCTTTCGGTACTGCTTTTATTCATTCTTCCCTGAGTTGGAAACAGAAGTGAAAGTCTGGTGCTTCTTCTATTTATTCTTCCCTGAATGAAGAATAGAACTATAACTGTTTTTGCGTCTTCTTCTACTGGTTCTCTTATTATTGATTCTTCCTTGACACAGTAGCAGAACTGAAAAAGTTGTTAATTCTCTTTCTATTCAATCTTTGGAACTGAAAATATTGTTGGATTTCTTTCTACTCGTTCTTCCTTGAAACAGAAACACAACTGAGGGTCTTTTTTGGTTCTCTTTCTATTCATTCTTCTTTGAAACATACACAGAACTGATAATGTTTTTGATTCTGTTTCTATTCAATCTTCCTTGAAACAGAAATGGAACTGAAAGTGTTTATGGTTCTCTGTTCATTCATTCTTCCTTAAAAGAGAATCGGAACTGAAAGTGTTTCTGGTTCTCTGTCCATTCACTCTTCCTTACAAGAGAAACGGAACTGAAAATGTTCCTGTTTCCATTCATTCCTCCTTATAACCGAACTGAAAGAGTTTTTGGTTCTTCTTTTATTCCTTTTTGCCTTGAAATCAGCTACGGAACTAAAGATGTTATTGATACTCCTTTTAAAATCGTTCTTCCTTTTTAAGTGTTTTGTTTCTCCTTCTAATCAGCGTGTCAAGCAAACTAAAAGTGTAATGCAAACAATATACACAAAAACTTCTAAGAATACTATAAAAAGCTGTATAAGTTTTTTTTTAGTTTTCTCATATACTCCTACCCCCCACCACCACATCGCCACTTAACTTTTCATCCCGGACGACACACATAAGCATTGTACATACCATTAAACTCATCTCATCCAGCCAGCCAACAGCTTAACTTTTCCCCTGTCGCTTTTGCAAATACTTTTCTAAGTTATTTAACAAGAATAAGCTGGTCTGAACTCAGCAAAATGTGTCTAGTAAATCAAATTAACAAGCTGCTTAAGTGAAATTTAGTTTCAACTCAAACTCCCAGAAATATTAAAGCACATGACGCCCGATTCCATAATTTTAATTAGACGCAAACACGTAAAAATGTCGTTTTTAATGCAATTAAATTTTGCCCGGCCAGAGCCTGCCGCCTGCTGACCAACTTTTTGTGCCGCCTGTGGCGCGCAAAGTGCGGGGGGGGGGGCAGAAACAACAATCTTGCAAAGCGTTGAGCAATTAATTGCGCATTAAATATAAAACGAAATACTACATATAAACATATATATATAAAATAATAATAACTTAATTCGCTTTTCTTTTTTACAATAATTAAAATTAATTACGGTTTCTTCTCTCTCTTGTCTTCTCGTCCACGCAGGTAAGTGAGTTGCACAACATTTCGCCAACCCAGGAACCGAGTATTTTCCGTACTTTCTGACACATTGCCAGTGAAATTGAGCGAGTGCCAGCAAAAGTTGACTGCATTTTTCATGTTGTAATGAAGAAGAGCGGCAGCGGAGGGAGGGAGCGCACAAAAAAAAAGGAGGAAAAATTCTAATATCTTGGGTTCCGTTTTTGCGCTTGTCTGCTGTTCTCTTACCTTGACACACTTCACATTCGTGTTGGCACCTTAAGGAACTTAAACTCTCGGACATGTGTGTAAATGCGCATAACAGATAAGTTGAAGTTGGGTGTTGAGTTGTTTTTTGGATTTTGTTGTGAGGAGAAATTGATTTGCGGAGGAATACAAAAATGTGAGTAAAAATGTTTAGTGTTGTATTTAAGCAGCAGTATAGATGGAAAGAGACAAATATTGTTGCATTTTGAGACTTCAAGCGACGAAATATTCAAGTAGGTTCTAAGGACCGTGACAACACGAAGATGCCACTCCATTTGTCTTCATTAGGTCCAAAGTTCAATCCCTAGTAAAGGAGAGGTTTAGTAACAAAAATAATAAACAGTATTAATTATTAATTTGTTGATTTATAATTCTCCAAAATTATTCATAACACCACAACCAAAAAAGCAAAGTGAAGTGCAAGTTTTATGAGGATATTTAAGCTGCCATTTTCAATATATTTTGTATTTTTTGTATCAAAATGACATTACAAAATATCAATTTGATCTTAAAGCACTGATTTTATATGCTCGAAAATATCATTTTGATATTTTTCAATTCAAGTTTATCGACTTTTTATTGATTTGAGAAAATATAATACTTATTATACCCGTTACTCGTAGAGTAAAAAGGGTATACTAAAGTCGTGCAAATGTATGTCACAGGCACAGAAGGAAGCATCTCCGATATCATAAAGTATATATATTCTTCATCAGCATCAACAGCCGAGTCGATATAGCCATGTCCGTCTGTCCGTCCGTCCGTCTGTATGAACACTAGAGCAACCAAATTTTAGATGTAAGCTAGTATTGTCTGCAGGCAGGTCAAGTTTGTTTCAAATTTTGGCCACGCCCCCTCCCGCCCCCGCAATAAAAAGTTTTGAATATCTCCTACAATATGTAAGCTATCGAGCTCAGATTTTGCAGTATAGCGCATGTGGCCAATATGTACAATCTCTCAAATTTTCATAAAGATCGGATAATAAATGGCAGAGTTAAAAAAACGTTGCATACTTATTTGAGCCGCATGAGGTTATTAAAGACTAATTGCCTTAAGTAACGAAGTCGGACAGGGCCGACTTTAACTTACGCTCTCGTTTTTTTCTGTGTATGCATTTACAATAATTAGTTGGGCTGAAAATGTAATAAGAGTGTGGATTCACTGTTGTTATACCCTAGCAAAGGGTGTTATAATTTTGCCCAGAAGTTTGCAACGCATAGAAATATTCATTTCCGACCCGTGTTTGTTTCTCGTGCTTTCACATAATTCTACAAGTTTTTGTCCAAATCGGATGACTATATCATATAGCTCCCATATGAACGATCGGTCGGAAAATGGGAAAAAGAGTATTTTTTGAAAATATTTAAGCGAGCACTTGCAAGGGTATAAAAACTTTGGCATAGACGAAGTTAGTTTGGCTTTCTCGTTTTCATCTACAAAGATACTGAGGTATAGCTGAGCGAAAATAGACAGGAAAAATCTTTGAATTCTAACTCTGTTCTCGCCACCTTGTAGTTATTGTATCATAACTTAATTTGGCATAGCTGACTTAATGTCAATCTATGCACCTATTAAACGGACAGAGCTAGTTCGTTAAAACTGGCTCAAAAGTTTTCATTGATGGACAAGGCTTGAAAAATTCCAACCTTAAGTGGTTGAAAGTCCACGGAAAAGATTGAAACAAACTTAGGTTGCTATAGAATCCGGAAAATGGGTGAATTTGTCTTTAATAAATTAATTTTTTTAAGGCAAAGTCATCAAACAATGTCGATAAAGAGGTGGTACAGAACTATACACTTTTAATGAGCACGATTGTAATTTCTGACTTGCTTCTATTCTAGAGTAGAGATATTTATTTTCCAATTTATGATTATCCCAGAAATTAGGATGTATCTTACCGATAGGAAAGGTCCGTGCTTCCTATAGTCCCATGTTCAAGTTTTCTCAAAGGTTCAGTTTGAATAAAAAAAGTTGGATAAATTACACTAGACAACAATGCTATATTTTTGATGGAATTTGTGTGCTGAACACGAATCTGTTTTCCGAAATGTTGTAACAAGGCTAGATTTTTATTAAAAATTTGTATCTAAAATTGCTTTACTTTCATAATTTGTCACTTTCAATGCTAGTTTTGCGGGAATCCCTTTCGGTTGATTCGACTTCCTATAATATAATTTTAAAGAACTATTTCCTAATTTTAAAATGTACTATTCCAAATAGTTTTACGATTTTTTAAGCGAAGATATAGCGTTTAAAATTGGATAACCGCAATGGGTGGTACCTTACCCCGTTGGTGTGGCGCCACAATTGAAACTTATCAGTAAAATGCAATAAAAATAATAATAATTTGTGACTTCTTAAAAGTAAATAACCAGTCCTTCCATTCACACACTTGCACAGAATGTAAAGCTGCCAAAATGTGACTGAAAATTGTATTAAAAATGTAATATATTTGATGTATGCCCCCACCCCCCTGCTGCTTCTCCTCCTCATTCAACCCTTAACAAACATTCTCATTCCAACTTGGCCCGGCATATGGACTAATGTCAAACAATTTCTAATATACCTAAGCGGATGCTAAGCCCACACACACACACCTCAAAACGAGGAATCCCATTCACCTGTCCCTGAGCTTTTTTCCATCCATTTCTCGGTGTCGGAGGCACGTCATTCTCTTACTCGTTCTCATCCACATCCTCATCGCGTGCCTGCATGCAATTTGTAAGACAGAAAACTGCACTAAACAAAAGGAAGAGCTGCACGTCCGTCCACACCCGGCGTCGTCAGGCCAGGTCCCAATGTCTTTTGTGCATTGCTCGTTTTGTCATGCCATTTTGCCATTTCCGTACCAAACAAAAGTCAACTAAATCTCTTGTCACTGCGCTTCCTAGGCTCTCACTCGCTCTCTCTGTCTCGCTCGCTTGGTCAGTGGGCGGGTGTAGTAAAAAATGCAGCTTTAGTTAGACATAAAAGTGCTTAAGGACCTTGAAGCGAATATAAACTTTTTCCGGAAAAACAGAATTTCATATATGAAATAAAAGTTTGGCCATTTGTGAAAAATATAGCACGATTGTCTTTAAGGCAGCTTTAAGGAAGTGAAAGAGAGAGAGGGAGGGTAGAAGACTAATGGAAAGACCCTATTGATAGGCTCTGAAGTTTACCGTGGACAACTACATTGACAACAATTTGACAACAGCTGCTGCACTTGGCTTATTAAGAAAATACATAGAAGGAGATATAAAGAATCTGGCAATACTCTGCACAAAAAATAGGCAAGATTTTCTGAGCTTGCGTTCTTTCGACTTTCTAATGAAGCTCCCAGAGGATTCTGGCCAATAAAACGAGCATTTAGCGAACATTTTTCAAACATTTTTCGAACATATGCGACAAATCGAACCTTGATAGAGCTCATCCCTTGTTTACAAACGAGCCCTTTTGGTGAACATTCGCCAAAGGCTCGCTAACTATTTGAAAACTTAGTTTTACGATCTTTATAGACTTATCGAGCTATCATAAAAATGTGTCTGTATCAAATTATAACTTTTGCGTATCAAATTAATATTTTAAGGATCAAATAAAAACAGAAAATATCAATTTGATACTCTTTAGGATCATATTGATACCAAATAAACGAGACTGGTTTTAGGTTCAATTTGAGACAATGTATATCAAATTGAGATTGATATTAATTTTTCTTAAGTTTACCGAACTGGCATCTCAATTGGGCATGTGGCACCGTCTTGTTGAAACCACATGTCAGCCAAGTTCAGTTCTTTCATTTTGGGCAACAAAAAAAAGTTTGTTATCATCGCACGGTAGCGCTTTCTATTCCCAGTAACGTTTCTGTTTTCGTCATCTTTAGGAAACCACAGTCCAATGATGCCCTCGGCTTATAATCCACAACAAAAAGTGAATTTTTTGGGATGCATGTGACCTGCTCTTCACACCAAATATTGCAATTTGGATGGTTCATGTATTCGTTCAAAGCTTCGTTGCTGAACACAATTTTTCGATAAAAAAGTGGCATAAGTTTTGATAATACAATTTAACAATCTGCATGGCTTATTCATTTGTCGATTTATGGTTAAATTCTAGAACAAATTGAACATGTTTGACAGTAACATGTGACGTGAAACTAGCGGAGCTGACAAAAACAGTGTTGCCAAAAAGAAAGTTGGGAAAAAATCAACCTTTACAAAGCTGTTTCTGCCATTTCATTAGGCGTAAGTCCAAACGCTCGGCAATTGCCTTGCGCAAAAGAACAACAAATGCGCCTGGTGCGTATGTAGAGCGGGCACCCCCTGATTCAAAACTAAATGGCATTAAAAAGGTTTTTTCTCAACTTGCTTTAGTCTGGTAAGGTTCTATGACTGAACACTTATGGAATGTCATCTTATCGCACAAAGGATATGGTTTCAATAATAGATTGCTTTTTGTTTTGACACACTTGCTCTGCAAATGTAGTGTTGATATGCGCTTTGATTAAGTCGAAACGTAGATTTCGAAATGCCACTTTATTCGAAATCGGCGTACCAAGTTTCACACAAACTGAAAGTTTGAAACAGATTGGAGATGTGTGCTTTTCGAAGGTTTATCCCATTTTCTAGTTGGTTTTTCTTTGAAAGCATATTGAAAGAGGTCATGGATCATGAATCCCGCGTCGGGAAACCGAATGAAAAAGCGTTTCCTTTTAAAAACTAGCACACCCGGTCACCTTCACTAGCTATTTTAAAGTAACTGGGCATGAAAAAGCTACTTAAACATTGCCCTTGGGTGTCGTCGGCGTTAAATTGTAGGTCCCAAGATTGAGATTCAGAGTAGCTCGTCTTGGCGCTTAGAGCTGTGTGTTGCCAATTATCCTTTAAACTGATATTTAAATTCTCAGAAGGGGAATTGCGGTATACTTTTTTGTTTATAGAGAAATCAAAGCCTTCTGTGGGAGCTGGTTTCTTTAAACAATTATGTCATTTATATTCCTCAGCAAGTTTGAAAAATTATTTAAAAATAGTTAAGCTAATTGACGTAATCAAAACTTTTTGAGTGAAGCAAACTTTTTTTTGATGCGATTTAAGTGAATTCAAAATAGGGCAGTTCCCAAGGACCCTCAACTGATTAGAGCATCTCGTGTAAAAACAACAACCCATTTCTCTCCCTCTCCCACTCCCTGTCCCTGCTCCTTACACTCTCTAAGCTGACAAGTGGCATAAAATAATGCCTGGCTTTGACATGTATAGATGCTTGCTCTCGTTTCTCATTTCTTGTCCTGGTTAACGAGCTATGTGGGTGAGTCCTTCTGGCGAAATGTGCCAGCTGCCAATGCAAGAGCAAAGGCAACGGCAACGGCAACGTAATGCGCGTCCGTGTCCTGTCGCTACGTGACGCACACTTTGCCACTTATTTAGTTTAATATGCCGCATATTGGCTGGCTCCAGCCGTTGGCAGCATTTCGAGGAGTCCTTGCAGGCTTTGTTTGGTGCATTTGTCAATTGATTGGGGATCAACATCAACTTCAACCTTTCAAATCAGTTTCTAATCAGTTTTTGTTATTGCATGACTTTTTTTTTGTTATTCAAGCAAATTGTTATTTAAGCCACCGCAATCAATTTGCGTGCTAATGAAAACTCATTAAACGAAGTGGCAAAGCTGCTGGCCTGTCGCTGGCTACGTTTAGTTAGATAATAACTATAAAAAATACGGCAAGAAGATTGTGCACAACATTGGCGTGGGCCAGGCAAGACCTTTTGACGTCAGGGGAGTTGCAATTGCGAGGAGTATTTATTCTTGGTCTTTTGTGAATGCAGTTTGCCAGTTTTTTTTAATCTTTTATTTTCGGTGAACTCGGTGATCTGCGCCTTGACACATTTTCCGACCGCAGTCACCACAATTGCGGCAACAAAAGGCATGAAGTTTGTCAGTACTTTGACATGTTAATTACATTTACGTTTTGCTCATCATGATGGAGAATGCTGCTGTTGGTGCTGCTGCTGCTGTTGATGGTGATGATGACGATGACGGTGACAGCCCGCATCGGAGTGGCAGCCCACAAACTTAAGTTGACTAACTGACTGACTACCTGGCTGGCTGGCTGACTGACTGACTGGCAATCAATTTTTCTGCGCACCCACAGATCGAGGAGATGCCAGCAATGGCGCTTCATTTGCACTACGCACTAGAGATGTGCGCGTGTCACGGTATATTATAGGCCGGTATTTTCAGAGCTTCTTTGGAAGGTGGGATGAACTGTCCGGTGGTTATGGTGGACCTAGAGTGATCCTGGCGACTCACACCTCTCCGTTGGTAATCCCCTGTTAAGAGCGATGCAGTCGCAAACCTGCTAGCCAACGTGAGCAGCGAACAGACTTTTGATCATAACTCGACAACGGTTAATCCGCTCTTCACCATTCCATTGAAGGATCGATAAGTTATCTTGATTAATAAATATGTCCAGAAGGAACGACCCATCTATCTTTAAAACTGTGGGAGATATGACGTTTTTCCTAAATTGCGGGGGCGGAAGGGGGCGTGGCCAAAATTGAAAATAAACTTGATCTGCCTGCAGACATAAGAAGCATATGTCCCATACATGTCAAATCTCTATCTCTTACCATCTCTGAGATCTGTGCGTTCATACGGACAGACAGACGGACGGACAGACGGACAGACGGACGGACGGACGGACGGACAGACGGACAGACGGACATGGCTATATCGACTCGGCTGTTGATGCTGATCAAGAATATATATACTTTATGGGGTCGGAGATCCTTCCTTCTGGATGTTACATACTTTTGCACAAACTTATAATACTCTATGTGCCTACGGTACAGAGTATAAAAATGTACATATATGTTTTAATGCAAGATTTTGCAGAAAAGCCAGAATGAAGACATTTTTAACATGTTGTCGGCCTCTTCAGATCCTCGGGAAATCACCAAAGGATTTGGAAGCAAGTACATTGATATGAAAAGTAACCGTTGGATGATTCCCCGTGTCCATTTCGAAAGGATATGTCTTAAATATCCATTTTATCATCCAACGGAGCTCAAAATCATCTAAAGGATATAAAAACGGATCATTCTTGGGATGATTTTCTGATGTGCACCATTTTTGCTAAAGCCAACCGATATTTTAGGTTCGTAACAGGTTCGTGTTCAGTTTTTATATCTAAGGTGGTTCGGTTCAAGGTTCGGTTCACAGAAAAATTAAAGTCGGAGTTCCGGTTTCGAACCGGTTTGGTTCAAAACCGGTTTGCAGCCCTGATTAAACGCAGGACAAAACACCGAGCAGAATATCCGCTACCTGGATAAAGTAGCGTGTCACCCAAATAACCTCGCAGAGGCGTCTCCTTAGAAGACGAAGGATGAATGGAATCAGAACTCGCAGGAGACTACCCTAGAATCCGCCGCCCCCACAGACCCGACAAATAGAAGATAGAAATCATATCATCAAATCCCCCAGGAACATTTGCCCCACTCATTAGTTGTGCCTCACGACTGACGACTTGCGACTCACGCTCCGTACCCAAGAACCCACCTTTCGATTTGGGCAATGCGTCACCTGCTGCCGCTGGCGTTGCTGCTGGATGACTTGTGGGTCTCCATTTATGCTGTGGCTTTTTGCAATGTGCGTGGCTCCCGCTCACTTGGGCTTGGATTTGGCCAAAAAAAACTACAACAACAACAACAACAGCCACAACTGTATCTCTGGTGGGCAATTTGCGGGGGTGAGACGAGCTGCAGTCATTTGATGCATGATATGCAATTTAAGCAACAATTTATGAGAGCTGCCTAAGCACGACGACGACGACGACGACGAGGACGTCGAGACGCGTCGCTGGGGTTGTCATATGAGCTCGGGAAGCGGCAGATTGAAAGAGATACTCACAAAAGCCAACACTGAGATGCACATCTCCTGGGCTGGAACTTGAGATGGCTTTACGCATTTTGATGCACTTGGCAACAACTGTGAATTGAGGTCGGACTGGCTGGCAATTGTTGTGACTTTTAATGTGAATCAGATAGAAATGATAGGCGAATCGTTTGCCATCAGATTGCAGTTGAATTTTAATGCTGCCAAAAACACTCTAAAATATTCATATTGGCAAATTCAAGGTTTAAAACTGACTCAGAGAGGGAGAGAGACGTGCCAAGAAATGGCCAAGTGTCGGAAGTGGTAAAGGATTGAAATGGCCTAGAGCGCACTCAACAGTTGATCAGGCCGAACGTTTACCTTCACCTACACAAAGCCGCTCTCTTCTACGCTTTCACTCCCACTTGAAACTCTTATACTGTTGAGCAACGCTTGTAACGTTTCTGCAGCTTCTAACTGACTTCTTTTTCCACTTCTTCTCCCACGATCTCCGGCAAGTGCGCCACCGACCAGGCTCGGTTCGCGTTGACGTTGACGTTGACGTTAGCTGCGCTGCGTTACGGGTGTCTGAACTCGCAACCGAGACTGGGCAGCGGCAGCGAGGCTCTCGGGACTGGTGTTTGTGTGTTCCAATTGAAAACTGGAATTGGTTTCACTGGAAGCATTGGTATGCGCTTTTCGGAATCACACGGAATGGTCAATGGAAGACCCCAAGACCAAGAAGTAAATACAACAACAACAAGTCATAATAATTGAGCACTTGATCAGCATTGAGAGAGACACCGAGTGAGAGAGTGGGAGAGAGAGAGTGAGAGAGTGCTCACAATGAAGGCATAAAAAGTAATATGGTGTGGAGGGAGCTGAGCAGTCAACAAGTCACAGATACATAGTAAATGCAAGTCGGTAGTTAGTTCTCTGCTGCTGCTGCTGCTGATTCTTCCTCTCCACTTTGTTGTTGTTGTTGTTGTTGTTGTTGTTGGCAAACAAAGAAATCAATGCACACAGTAGAGTGCTAAAAGACAAGTACAACAACAAAAACAACAACTGAAAACTGCCAAGTGGCTTCCACAACGTCATCTTCAGCTCCATCCCAGGGAAAAAAAGGTATCTCCTCTGCAAGTGTGTGTGTGTGTGCTGCATACAAGTAATGAAAGCAAAGCACTGGAAAAATAATGATTAAGTCTCTGAAAAATATATGGAAAAAAAAATTAGTCGTTGAGGAAAAACGCCAAGCGACGCTTCGACTAAGGAGCCACGAGAAGGGTGAGGCAGCGGCGTTGGGAAAAATTGGAAAAACTCGATTTATGAGTTTGAATGCAGTTTCTTTTTTTATATTTTTTTACACGGCCTGTCTGTGTGTGTGTTGGTGTTGTCTTGGAGCCGGGACTGCATACCAAAATGTTAGTTGTCTTACATTAGTTTGAAAATAATAATAAAAAAACAATTTTAATATCCATAGGTGGGCTTAAAATGTTTTTTTTTTATTACTGTAATTTTCTAAACAACAATTTCCAGATGTTTTATTTTTTATTATTTAATTTGTACAAAATCCTTGTTGCTGGTTTCAAGAACCTTTCTATTTTATAATTGATTTTCCTTGGTTTAGAGGTCGAAAGACCGCAAAATGTTCGTTTTAATGGTTCGACTCTGTTGTAAAGCTGTGGGTTCCGTTCTCGGACCAGTTTCTAAAGGCATTAAATTCAAGATATCGTTAAAATTAATTTTTTTGGATTCGAAGCTATCGTTAGACCTTGGATTCCGATCTTGGAGCAGTTTATAGAAGCTTAACTTCTCAGGATATCGATGATTTAGAAATAAGTTTAGTTCAGATACAAGTATCGTTCTATACAGTGGTACGAAGCTATAAAAAAACATTGGGTTCTAATTTTTGAACCGTTTCTAGAAACATTGATCCCAAGATTTCCAAGATAATTAAAAAGTAAATTTATTTTAGATATAATTAGAGTTCGACAAAGTGTTACGAAGTTATCGCGAAACTTTGGGTTCCGTTCTTGGATCACAAGATTTCCATGATTCAAAAATAAGTATAATCGAGATCAGTAGTACTTGATCCGGGTAAAAGATATTTTGAGTTCCGTTCTCGAAACATTTTATTTAAGCGTTAATCTCAAGAATTCGAAAAAAAATTATATTATTACATAAAAAATAATATAATAATAAATTTGTATTACGAAATTAAGTATTATATCCTGTAAACAGAAGCAAACTCATTTTAAATACGTAAATAAAATCAAATACCTGAATAAAACTAAGGCTTCGTAACTGTCTTGGTTACAAGAACCTGTAAACCGAGTAAGGTCAAGCCGTGCTTTCATCACCCACGAGATATTGCTGGTTGCCAGGTATTACAGGTTAAGGGTCCCTTTAAGGATGGACGACTTTCTGCTTCTTCCGTTCCGCATGAGCATTCTGTCTAGGAACTTCCATCTTTATAGTTGACGGAGCGCATATCTTATCTTTCAGCTCTTTTGCCCAAAAATAGTTTTTTCCAATTAATTCGGGCGTAAAGACGGAACAGGCGATTAATCGACGTAAGCAAAATGCTAAATACTTTGCTTAGCTGAGTGATCCTGCGATTGCGAAACAATCGGTGAACAAGTTAAGCAACAGGCCAAGTTGAGAGCTGCAGAAACGCCGGAGCAGGCGTGCAATCGATGACAGGAATTTTCTGAATACACTGTATCCCAGAGAACTGTAGAGACTACGAAACGATGTCAATCGCGGTGCTTAAAACAAGTGGAGCGGCCTCCAGGGTAAGAACTGCAGCAATGTAGGAGCAGGCGAGCAATCGACTTCTGGCAACTTGTATGACTTCGCATCCTAGAGAGCCGCTAAGATAGTTGTGGAAGCACATGCCCAGAGACGGGCTGTGTGTGAAAGGGTGTCCCAGCGGACTTAAGATTTCAATCGATTTCATGCCCCTGTAAAAGCCCAACTCCAATCACGGCTTCCCCCGTCCCTATAAACTATTTCAAATATCTGCCACTAATCCCATTCAAGTGTAATTAATTTCATAAGCTACCCACCAGCAAAAAAGCCACAAAAGTAAGACATTTACGTTCAAACTGATTTGATATGTATGTTTGAAGTGTGCCTGGCTTTGGTTTCCTTCTCACCGCCCTCCCTGCCGTCTCTCAGCTTGTCATTGATGTGTTTTGCGCCATTTGAGTGTTAAATATTAATGTCTGCGCCAATTTCTGCCGATCGTACAAAACTAGAGATAAAAGTTTGCGCAATAAATGTAAGCACATCCTGTTTGGACGGGTTTTTCACATATATCTCAATTTACCTGACTTAAAAGTTTGATCTTACCAACAAAAGTGGCATTAAAATTACTCAAAGAAACATATTCAATGCGCCCCCCCGCCGCCGCTGCCTGCCGTACATATAAATTTGTAATGCAAGCGCATAAATCTCGTGGCACAATAAAAATAAATCGCTTCCCTGACATAGACAACGGGGAAATCCCCCGAAAAAAAGCGAAATGAAAAAGAAAACAAGCAACAACAAAAAAAAGAAAAAAAAATTGTTGCGAGGCAACAACTGTTGCACACCTTGTTCTTCTGTTCTCTGAACAGGCCGAGGAGGGGTGTGGCGGGGAACACGGACACAAGTAAAAAAAATAAAACCAACGAGCTTGAGCTCTTTGCGCCCAAGGTCCTATGACAAGCTCTTGCTCTCCACCACACCCCTACAAAACACAGATTGCAGCGGGAACAGGCGGCAGACAGAACGACGGGCCGTGAGTTTCATACGTAAACAGCTGAAAAAGCTACCACAGAAACTACTTCTTTTTTTTACGTTTTATTAAAAAACAAGAAAGAAAAGATTAACAACTTTTGCCAGCGACGAAACTCAAATACGCTTTTTAAGTAATGGAATATTGTATTATATTATCGAAAGTTGGATACTTTTTATCATTACCTTACTCAAAAGGCTGTTGTCATTGTGGTGACTTGAACGTTGAGTTGCAGCTTAACTACGAGGGTCGATAAGTACACGAATTAAGCATGAAAGCGCAAGTTTTTGAGGTCTAATTCGTTTCAGTTTGAAAAAAAAAGGTTTTGAGTGTGGCTAAAACTCACGAGGCTTTGATGTGAAACATACTTTTGCAAGAAGGTTTTTACACGATGAAGTTCATGAAGTTTTCATAGAAACAGCTGAGACTCCATACCTTTCGGCTTTATAGTACTAATGTTCTAGTATTTATACTTTGAATTTCTCGTATACTAACAAAACTTCATGAACTTTGCTTCATCGGGTAAAATCCGACTAACAAGAGCTCCGGCTTTCACTTACTTGTGTGTTTGTTGCTCTATATTCGTTGCTTGGTACTCGATACTCAGTACTTGATACTCAGTACTCGATACGAGAACTAAAAACTGAGTACTCGATACTCGGTACTAGTTGCTTGATAATCAGAGCTCGAAACTCGCTGTTCGATACTCCATACTTGGTGATTGATACTAAGTACTTGATACTCGACACTAAGTGCTTGATACTTTGTTTTCAATACTCATAACTCGATACTCAGTAGGCGGTAGTCGATTCTCAGTACTCAATACTCGATACTTAGAACTGAAACATTATCTCAGTGTTCGATACTCAGCACTCTATAGTCAGTGCTCGATACTCGACACTAAGTACTTCATACTCTGTATTCGATACTCATAATTCAGTACTCGTTACTTAATACTCACATAATCAGACAATACTCGATAAGAAGTATGATTAACGACTATTCAATTATTACTGAAAAATGTAATTACTTTTAGAAATACTTGATTAATTGTAGCTGTAAAGTCGGATTATTGAGTAACTATGCTTGAAAAGTTGAATTATTCATGTAGTTGTAGCTGATAATTATGATTTTCTACGAGTCAAGTTTGTAAATCTTTAAATTTACTTGGTGGTCATGTTAATAAAAGTCGAGCTAATGATGTCAATTATTCAATTGAATTATGGCTTTCAATATGACAGCAAAATATCTAAAGCTAAACATCACAAGCGACCCACGATGGCATATCCTTTCTGGTTTTTCGTTTTGGGTATTTCTTCCAACCGTTGGATGAATGAGCTCTCTAAATTTCAGTTTACACCTACAAGTACATAAATAATTTCACATTTCCTGCGCAATTACTTTATAATTCCATTTTACAGGATCAATTCTTCAAGTACTTGGAAAAGTAATTACATTTATCACTGCTAAGTAGACTTAAGTGTAGGGCAGAAATCTATTAAAATTGAATTGCTTCGATATCCGCTTTCCAATGTAAGTCAATTTTATATGCTTTGAGTACTAATAAAGCCTTGCTTAAAGCACTTTAGTTCCTATTTCAATAAAGTTCAGGAAAGTATTTGCATTTAGGTATGTTTTCTACTTGGTTTAAGTACACCCAAGTATTTTAAAGTACAAAACGGTATAGATTTGTTGTAATATTACCAAAAGTATACTTGATGTGAAATAGATAGATAACTAGTCTAAATAATCAATGAGATGTACAGCTGTGGCGACCGTGAAATGGTAACTCAAATTTTCATCACTTTCTATTGTGTTTTTGGGACTTAGTTAAGCACAAATGACAAACACTTGGTCAGATCTAATCAATTTGTGACATTTTAAACCAAGTCTAAGAATGGAACCTCCAAAAACAAACTCTTTTTTAACAAAGTTTTCTTAAAAAAAAATATCACTTGGAAAAATTTTGGAAAATAAAAAGTTAAGTCAAGCTTTGATAATTCTGAGTTTTTAAACTCTATTCAAAGGGCTCAACGACCATAAGTTTTTGTTTTATTATTTGTGGGCCACTGGCTGCCCAACGCCAATGATCTGAATGCATTGTTGAGTTATGGCAGTAATTAAAATCTTTATAAATAACTCCATAAGGGCTTAAATCAGAAGATGCTTCACCACAGCAGCTTTGCAATATAATAAACGGAATCGCAAAAAGCCAAAGCCTGAGACAGACCAAGAGCGAGAGCGAGACCGCGAGAGAGGGAGATGGAGAGATGCTTAGCGAGACAAAGGAAACTTTTCAACAGTTTTGCGAAACGAGCGAGAAACGTGAGCTAAGCTGAGGAAAAATATGCAATTTGCAGTCGGTATGCCATAAGTACAGCGAGTATACAGACTTACATACAAACGTAAGCCTTTACCATGTGAAGATATTGGCCAAGCATATTGCCGCCATTTGCCTTGAAGATGATGCTAGAACGTCGACGTCGTCGTCTTCATCTTTATTATTATTATTTTTTTTTTTGTGTTGCTTTCCGCGAGGTGAAAGACAAAACAAAACATTAATTGCATGTGGCAAGAGAGAGAGAGAGAGAGAGAGACAGAGACAAGGAGGTGGAGGCCTTGCGGTTGCCATTTCGTGACGACTCCAACTTGCGGCTGATTGGGAATGCAATTGCCTCAGATTGGGGCAACTTTACTACGTTTCGTTTCGTTTTGTCTCTGACTGTGACATGAAAAATTAACGCAACTGGTGAAAGTTGGCGTTGCAATTGCCCCGCATGCTTTTCAAGGTCTTTTCCAGTGTAGGTATCGTTGTAGAGAGGTGTTGGCTCTGGGTGTGCCAAATGCAGAGAGACACCCTAGAGCGTTGTCGCTGGCTGGTGAAACTCTGGCGGTTTGGATTGACTTGAAATTGTGGTGTACACAGAGAAGGATGTCGGATATTTGGTTTGAAATTACCGATTTGATACACAGATTTGTCTTTGCGCGTGGATCAGGTGGATTTTGTGAAGTAAATTGAAATTAAATAGGGGATTGAAGGGATTGAATTAGCTTGTTCAATTAGTTTGCCAACATATAAGAGATACCTGAACAAAGCGCTCAGTTTTGTGTATCACTGAGCTCTAATAGTAACGAATTTGTTAGTTTTCGGTTTCAGAGCCGCAAATATGACACTAGTTAAGGCAAAGCCAGAGGTCTGCGATTTGAGCAGAGAAAATAAACTCATATTTGTACAGCCAACAGGCAAGGAGCTTTTATAAGCTTTGCTTTGTGGCCTTAAAGCCTTGCAGTGCTATTGCAACGACTGATATTCTGCAGACGTCTCTGCTGGCATTGCCGACCCCTGGTTTTGCGAACAAAGGCAGAGATTTTAATGCTCGTTTTAACTCTATCGACTTACAAATATTATTGTAAATGCTGAAATTCTGCCGACATCTCTGCTGACATTGCCGACCCCTGGATTCTTGAGAATTTAATGCTCCATTTAACAGAATGCAATTGCAGAGTTTAAAAATCTGTAAATGTATTTGCTTTCATTGCCGACCCCTGGCATATCAATCACTTCTCTGCCCTTATGGCCGACCCCTGGATTATGAATAGAAGATAGATTATTTTAATCTTTAAAGTTATTACTAAATCTATTGACTTAGGAATACTATTGCTGCTCTTATTGCCGACCGCTGGATTCCCGATCAAAGCCAGAGAATTTAAAGCTTTAATGCTTGTTTTGACTTCTTTTTTGAATCGCTTTACAAAATTCTATTGTAGGGGTATAAAATTTGCCAGTGCATTTGCTCTCCTTGCTACCCCTGGCTTATCAATCACGGGCAGAAGTTGTCCGACTTATCTGCTCACATTGCCGACCACTGGGTTATCCATAAAAGGCAATTACTTTGAATCTTCAAAGTTGCTATTGAATCTATCCACTTACAAATACTATTGGAGGGGCTTAAATTCTGCCGATGTCTCTGCTTTCATTGCCGATCCTTATCTTATCGAATAAATGCAGAGAATTTAAAGCTTTAATTGACTACTTTAATGTATCGACCTACAATTGGGCAATTCCAGGTGCTGAAATTCTGCCGACGACTCTGCTCGCATTGCCGAACTCTATAGATTTCATTCGCTTCCTTGACTCGAAATACAAACATCAATCTCTCAGACTGGCTTCTATATATAGGAGAAGGCTTCTCCAAACTCTCACCCCTTCCCAAATGCAGCCTCTTTCATCGACTGCCATTTCACCTCCCTCTTTGCATGCAAATTGCTCCAATTTGCTAATCACACAAAACCAAAACCAAAATCCAAATCGTTAGCACTACCAATTGCCACTTCAACTTCACCACACAAATCACCCATTGTCCATGTACAGTGGCTGACGCATGTCAACACACCCAAGCAGCTAGCTAACTGCAACTGCAATTTGCACAACAGCAAAACAAAAAAACAAAAAAATTAAATCATTAAAATTGCGACACTAAAAAATGCCAATTAAACACCATTGGGAATTTAGCGGGCGGGCGTCTTGCGCGAAAATCCCACAAAATAAAAAAATTATAAAAAAAAAATAGAAAAAATAAAAAACTAAATTACGGATTACGAAAATGTCAAAAAAATCAACGAGCTGCAGCAGCCAGGGAGAAGACGGAACCAAGTCTCGAGGAAAGCCACAAATTAGATGTTGAAGAGATATCCCATACACAAGCCGACTAACGACGATTCCGTCGTCGAAAACAATGTTAACGAAAATAGCATTTAAGGAGAAAGTGCGCAGCATACCAACACAAAAAAGTTTTACTGTCTAACAATTACAACATGATGACGATGACGATATTGGCCACGACGATGATGATGAAGATGATGGGGAGAAAGAAGAAAAAGAGTTGAGTACCCGCAATGAGCAACGTATCATTACGAATCAGCAGTAGTAGAAGAAAGACAGACGAAGAAGGAACAAGTTTAAATGAGGCAAAATCCGCCTTGGGCCTAAATACAGCAAAAGCAGCAGCAGCAGCACAAAAAAAAAAGTGAAGAAGAAAAGAGAGTGGAGTGTAGAAGCTGGTCAGCTAAAAATATAACCCAATGCAATGCAATGCAGCTGCATCTATCAGAGATAAAGATTTATATATCACTAGCGTAGCCAGGAGGCAGGTAACTCTTAAAGGGGGGCAGGACAACTACTTTAATGCAGAAAAAGGCTTACGAACTGGGAAAACGATTCAATAGAAACGACAATAGCTTAACGATCTGTCACGGTCGCCACTTTTCCTGAAAGCCACCTGACACCTGAGCACTCGTGCACTAGGTAGGCTTTTATCAAGAATCGCAACTGTCTTAACATTTGCTAAGAGGCAGTCATTTATCGATTTTCAATAGGTAGACTTTCGTGAAGAAATGCCACTCTCTTAATGGAAACGTAACTGTCAAGCACGGTCGCCACTTTTTCTATAGGCTTGTATATAAAGATTGCCTGACTTTTAAGAGAATTTTTAAGCCAAGACATAAGCGAATCGGCTTGCTAAGTTGCCGCTTTTTGGCTAGCGAAAAAATCCAACTAAATTTGTGTACCTCCGGGCACGGTCGCCACGTTGGAAAGATCCGGAAAATTTCCAGAATACGCCCTTCCATAAAGTTAGTGATCAAAGTATGAATTTAATCAAAGAACGATATAAAACGGTAAGGATTACTTATCTTCCTAGTACCAACCAAACTTTTAACCCACTACCATCATATGACACCCCCTCCGTGGACGCCTCTGCTGCCTACCTAATCGAATCATCAAGCCAAGAACTGTGCGAATTGGAGTGTGCACAGATAAAACATTAAGCACCATTGACATTGACCAGAGAGCTGTACACAACTGGCCGGTAAGTTCAATGACCAAAATGCAATGCAAACTAATAACGCTTGGTTATTAAACCGAATCGAATCGGTCATACGATATATGTATATTATGACCGATTATTATGAGTGATAAGCAATTGACACCCAGGTCTCGACTCGGTTTTTCTGTTTTTTTTTTATGTCAGGACTCACTTTTAATTAAAACAAGTCGCCTCACTTTGAAAAGACCAGCTGAAGTGCTGTAACTGATACTTGAGCCGTATCATCAAGGGCCTCATCCACACCCCCGCCGACCTCCGCCCTACCCCCGTGCAGCCCAAAAACCTGATCTTCTTTTTATGATTTTTGCATCGTTTTAATTGTCCCACTTTTCAACTCAACTCAGGCCGAAGGCTCAGCGAAAATAAAAATAAAAAAATGGAAAAAGGAATGTGAGTTAAAGCAGCTGTGTGGTCACTGAAGAACCTTGAAAACTTTTCCCTCTGCCTGTCAACGTGCAAACGAGTTCTAGAAATGCAACTGATTTTACAGCAGTTTTAATTTAACGATGAAAATGGATAACAATTTTTAATTTTGTACTTAAACTTTTAAATTGCTTTCAAGAACTAAAGGAAGTCGTTAATGAAAATGTTATGATTATTTAAAAAGAGCTATTCATGTCTATTTACACAAGCAGCTAGCACCAACCCTGAATTTTGAACAACAAATCCATATGCTGACAATTTTGAAGGGCCAAAACTGGCATGTCAACACTCCCATAGAATAATTTATCGTTTTTTAAAAAGGCGACATTTGGCGACACCAATTATTTGAGATTTTTAGTTGCGGTACCAATTTCGGGTTTTACATATCTGATTGTCATTCTTAGATACAATTTGTATAATTTTAATTTTCAGAATTTTTGAAGGTGTGGAGCTTTTCTGCTGCGGTGAATGTAAATTCGATATCTTCGATCTCCAGTTCCATATTCAAGTGTAGTGAATCTTCAATGAGAACATAAAGTGATTAATAATAACGATTATTTCCCTATTCTATATATCAATGCTTGAAGTTTCTAAACCGATATATCTGTAATACATCTTAGCTTTTGATTTATCGATAACTGTCAAATAGTATCTCTGGCCTCAGTGTTTTTTTTTGATGTTTCGATATTTGAATTATCTTTATAATCGGTACCAAAGGCACTCTCAGAGTATATTTAGTTTGTGCATATGTATGTTATAGCCAGAAGGAAGCATCTTCGAAATTTTATATATATTATACGATATATATATAAATATAGCCATATCCCTCTATCTGCCTGTCCGTATAAACAAACAGATCTCAGAGATGGTAAGAGTAAAAGTTTCAAATGCATTAGATATATACTTTTTATAAAAGGCAGATTATTTTTTTCCGATTTCAAATCATCCACTTAGCTATCTGCCACATAAGCTTCCAAATAACAGAGTAAGTAGTAAGTTAATCAGACACATTACAGCTATTTTGAAGCTAAGAAATCTACAATAAGTGTATTTTTTTGTCACTTCACTCGTGATTCATAACATGCTGCAATGCTAAAAATGCTCAGTAAGGTTTGCCAGGTAGTAAGTTAAACTGACACCTTACAGCTATTTAGAAGCTGAGAAATCGACACTAAGTGTACTTTTTTGCCACTTCAGTCGATATTCATAACATGTGACAACGTTAAAAATGCTCAGTAAGGTTTCCCAATTCACGTAGAATAAATTTAAAAACGAGCATTCTTGTTTGATTAAAATGCGTCGTCACTAAAGACCAAAAACAAAGCCTTCACTTATCAGCACGAAATCATTCCATATCGTATATCAATTCCCGTTTCGGTTAATCAGCCAAAGTGTTTGGTTTAGGTTCTAGTTTATTTCGATATTCAGCTTTGTTTTGTGACCCAGATTATTAATTCTGTATACTAATCCTTATGTACAGGTGCTAAATCAGCTCATACAGTTTGAGGTTCATTCGGGGTCGAAATTAATTGCTCCATAAGTCCTCTCCGAAGGACTTTTCTCTTAAATCCAGCGAAAGCCGCCTCTTACGTTGCTGTTGATATCCATGCTTATGTGTCGTATGACAGGATTTCTAAGATTTGCTGGAGTTATCCTTCTTCGGATTTCCAGATTTTTTTTTCGTTGCTAGTTGTCAATGTCCTTAACAACCTCAAAGTTGTAGTCTCCCATTGCAACAGACTTAAACTTAAACCACTTAAAATTGCAAAAACTGTTCGGAGTTTACAATTTGTTTCTAAGACGATAAATCAAACATTATGAAATGAGTTCCAAGAAAGGCATTTTGGCCAAATTATATGGGACTTAGCTCGTGTTTCAGTCGGAAAGGACGTTTGAGTGTACGAAAATTAAGTGTAGGCTTAATACTAATTTTTATGCTGTAGTTTCTTATTCAATTGCTCACAACTCGACTACCATTCATCCGGTCGTTGCCTGGTCGGATTTCCAAAAGGTTCGAACCGTCTATCTATAAAACTGTAGGAGCCATGAATATTTATCCGAATTGCGGGGGCGTGGCAAAATTGAAAATAAACTTGATTTGCTTGCTAGTATACGTGGAACCTCTATCTCTAGAACCTCAGATCTGTTTTCTTTACTATTTTATTGCCGCATACGGTATGATCCAGCATTGTCTGGAAGTGTTTGATCCATGGGCGAACCTCTGGAACATAGAATAAGTCAAGACCACATATTCGCTATGAGAACCGGATAAGGATCAAGAAGGTGAAACATTTCTTTTTGTCTTTTGTTCTTCTTTTGAGCAAACTTTAGTAGAACAGAGTGACCAACACACACAAACATAAAAACCAACAAAAGCTACATCAACAAAGCGCTCAGTTTTTGTACAAAATCTTTGCTGACGCACAGTCAGGCGTGAGCACGCCCTTTGTATGGCAACCGAGGTACTCTCGATCGTGTTTTACAAATCACAGCTGATTAAACAGTGTGACCTTGCATACTTCCGAGCTTTTAAGTCCATACTGGTCACACTGTAACAAAGTAATTAAATACGAAAAATTCCTAAACGGAGGCATGCAGTCACATTTCACCCTTGACAAGCTCGTTATATTTTCTCCCCCCTTTCAGAATATTCAATTTGGCTTTGGTAGCCAAAATTCTCTCACAACATGCCAATGTCATCGGCAACAAATCCAAAGATCTTCACACAGATACTAAAAATCACTTTACGGCTTAGTCTATAAACAAAAAAACACGAAAAAAACAACACAAAAAAACCCATCAATATGTGCTAAAAGTTTAAAAACTTCAACTGACTGGGAGGCCAACGTGTGTGTGTGTGTGTGTGTGTGTGGGCCGTCGAGGGGGTGGGTGGGTGGCTGGGTAACCAACATTCCATCAAAATATGTAGCACAAGCTTACTCAACGAACCATCTCCAATGGGTGGCTACGGTGCAGGGTTGTGTGTGTGTCTCTGTGTGATTTTCATTGCAATATCTCAAAGCCAGCGAACGACATGAATGGCAGCAGTTGGCTCAGTGCAGAACTAGTTAGGATAGCTGTTGGGCTGCAGGGGGGTAGGCGGTGGTGGGAGTGTGGATAGTGGAGACGAAGGAGAACAAGTCGAATGAAATCCAACTAAGCTTCAACATCAAATGCAATTCAAATTGAAATCTTTACAATGCATACAGTTGCAGTTTGGATGCCATTGTGTGTACAAACAACAACAACAGCAACAGCAACAACAGCAGCAACGATAAAAGACAAGAACCGTACCCAAATAGTGCCGGAGTGGAGTACCAAAGAGAGCGATTCGTTTCGACTTTGGTGTCGCTGGCCAAGCAACAAAAGAATCTTGAACTCAAAATGGGTCTCTCTCGTGCACTTAAACACACACACTCACACACACACATCAGCACCAATGGCTATATCTAGTAAGACTAGTTTTAGATTTTCATTTTAAATAGATTTTTTGCTTAAGTTTTTGCATTTCATCTATGGAAACAAACGAACACAACTTGTCATACATTTATGACCTGATAACGCTCATTGACTGCCTGCCAATATTCCCCGCACTTCAATTTTTAATAAACCATTTTTTTGATTGTGTCACAATTCGTTGGTGTGTGGGTGCGAATGGGAGACTGTGATTGTGCTTGAATACTTACTTCATAGATCGAAGTTATAAAGGAAATTTGTTGTCATATTTGCACTTAAATCAAGCCAAAACGTTGTCAGAAGTCGTTCAGTTACGCATATTCTCAAACCAAGTACGAAAGTATTGTCTTCAGTAAGGGTTTTTTAGAGCCGGAATTCTTGTTAGCTTGGAAAAGCTTGATTTTAGCTCGAGTTTTAGCTTTTAAGCTTGTTATTTCAACTCGAATTGATGCCTCACGAAGGCCTAAACCATTGAATGATTCGCCGTATACTTTTGGACAGGATGTATCTTCAATATCCTTTTCATCATATATGAAAAATAATCATCCTTTGGATGTTTTTCGGCACCGTTGAATGATTAGAAGGATATTAAAGTCATATCCAGTCCAAATGGAACTTTTTTTGAGTCTTTTTCTTACCTAATATGATCTTGAAATCGGCTTGTTGCCAGATTGAACTTGGTTAAATTGATATCGATAACATTAAATCGTAATCGATATTCGAATTACTTGCAATCGGAGCAGGTTTGTCTTAAAAATGATCGAAAATGACTTAAGCTCTATATATATATATAGTTGTTTGCATTGTTTCCGTAATATCTTTAATAGATTTTGACCACTGAGTGCAAATCATCAGTTGCCTTCTTATGTCAGGAGTGCTTTAACTGGTAGGCAACTCCCCAATAAATGATGCAAAAATCTTATATCTTATATGTTTACAATATCCCTTGCCTATGTGTGTCTACCCATTTCTGTATTGATGAGAGTGAAATTCTTGCTCTTTCACATTTTCATTGATATTCAGAAAATTACTTTTATCTCTATGCTGGACTTTTTGATTTTCAAGAAGAATCCGTACTTAAAATAAGCATGTTCGGATCGAAAACATTGTGTACTCACTTTAAAGTTTAATCCAACTTGAATCAATTTAAAATACTACATACACAACATATGGAGTGCCTACATCATGTACGTATTGTCATACTCCATTCAAGTTGTAAACTAACTTGGATCAAGTACTAATTTGTTAAGCATAGATCCAATTGGACAGGATATGTCTTTAATCTCCTTTTCATCATCCAACGTTGCTGGAAATCATCAAAAGGATGGTCGTTTTTTGATGATTTTGAGGGTTAAAAGGATAATTAGGACATACCCAGTCCAAATAGATACGGGAAATCAGCCAATGGATATTTTTATACTCTGTACCGTAGGTACACAGAGTATTATAAGTTTGTGCAAAAGCATGTAACAGGCAGAAGGAAGCATCTCCGACCCCATAAAGTATATATATTCTTGATCAGCATCAACAGCCGAGTCGATATAGCCATGTCCGTCTGTCCGTCCGTCCGTCCGTCTGTCTGTCCGTATGAACGCACAGATCTCAGAGATGGTAAGAGATAGAGGTTTGACGTGTATGGGACATAAGCTTCTTATGACTGCAGGCAGATCAAGTTTATTTTCAATTTTGGCCACGCCCCTTCCCGCCCCCGCAATTTAACGTCATATCTCCCACAGTTTTAAAGATAGATGGTTCGTTCCTTCCGGACATATTTAGTTCTTAGGATAACTTATCGATCCGCCAAAGAAATGAAGAAGATCGGATGAACGGTTTTCAAGTTATGATGAAAAGACAAATTTTCTTGGTACAGAGTATGTTATAGTCGGGCTTGACCGACTTTCTTTCTTGTTTGATATCCGACTCTCTCTGTGCTGGAATGTCGAGCTTAAATACATATAAGGCTTGCTCCAACTTGACGCTTTTAGTTCCCCAAAATTTCCTTTGGGACATGGGACATCAACCAACTGTGTTGTCTGCAAAGCTCTTACCAATGCGTTCCGATTCTCCTACTCCAAGCGGCCAGCGGGTTCCTCTTTATAGCCTTCTTCACTATGTTGTTTGTCCTATCCAGGTCCATTTCATTCTGTCGACACTCCTCATATGTGCTCGTTTTGTGTAGCTTAAAATTGTGTACTCTGTCAGGCCAGAAAACACAGAATGTGCTTCGTTTCGACACTGTGAAAGATCAAATGTAGATGACAGCATCCCAAACCCACCTTCAGCTTTACCTCCTCCTTTCACAGCAACTACGCTGTCTAGTGGCCAACATGCAGGACTTGTTCAATCGGCTGGAATTGTCAAGAACGAATGCTGACGTTTTAAGTTTAGGTCATGTTGATTTTAAGGCCTGCCGATTTAGCTGAGGTGCCAGGTTTGACTTGCCTATTTTAGCCTGTTGGCAAGGAGGCATATACCTACTTATATATCTGCAGAGTCCACATTGACCACCTGTTGTCAGTTACAGGTCGCGTGTTGCAGAATGTGTCTGCAATCATCATTACAAACAGGAGTGGAAAGGAGCACATCCCCACCGAATGCCGCTATCTATATCTATAACAATAAAAGTCTGCCGTAGATTTCCTTTTATGAATCGTTTTGATGAGGGAAATGAGTTTTTCCGGTAACCCTCTCCCTCTGCTTCCTAATTCTATTTTAATATTGCACAAAAGGTTGTCAAATTGTTCATTGCTAAGTTGCTGTGTTAAATCATATTATTAAACACTATTGTTGGTATTCATTTAATTCTAGCAAATTTCTTAATAAACATATTTAATATATTGTTTATTTTGTTTGTATCATTTCAGGTGAGTGAAACAGTTGTAGTCTTGCTTCCTTCTACTGTTGCACTTCAACAACAATACTAGCTAATTACTCAAAAGTGTGTTTAATGCAATTAGATGCAGATGGTTTGTATCTATTATATATTATTATTATTATTAGTCTACGATTTGATAGCTAAAGCAAAGTGAGATCTTTAGAGTCAAGAGATTTTGAATGCTTTACAAACAATACTTAAAGATAATATAAGGTATACAGATATTATCTGTATGGTAATAATTTTAATGCCAAGTTTTTAAATATTGAGAAATCAAACCGAAATACACAAACTATTTCGTGTTTTTCCTTTTCCTATTTTTTAAAATTTTTTTTTGGAGAATAACACGTTTAAACTGTGGCTTAAACAAAGTATTTTAATATTTATCTTTCATGAAGCTCTAAAAAATTTTAAAAAATATTTCAAAACTGTGTGTTAAAGGTTCTTTACATTTCTAGAATTTTATACAATATTTGATAGTAGTCTATAGACTTTTGGTCGCACTTTCTTCAAGAAAGAACCAGAAATATTCAAAAAAGTTCTTTACTTTCTTTGTCTAGCTGTTCGTAGCGCAAAGAAGGAAGCATCTCCGACCACATTAAGTATATATATTCTTGATCACCATGACGAGCTTAGTTGATTTAGTCATGTCCTCGATCAGTTTTAAAGCTATCTTAACCAAACTTTGCACGAAGTCTTTAAATACATATACGCTGCACATTTGTCGGAACCGGCCGGATCGGATGACTATATCAAATAGCTGTCATAGGAACAATCGGTCGAAAAACTAGTTTTAGTGAGAAAAACTTGTTTGTTTTCAATGGAATTGTCTCACAACTTCACATTGAATAGTTTGCTATGCTTTTCCACGATTCCACAAAGCTTTTTCGAAATCGGACAACTATATAATATAGCTGCCATATAAAAGATGGGTTTTAAAAACAGTCTAAGTAAGGAAAACTTTTTTATTTTCCATGGTAGCGCCTTCAGCTTTCGCATGTATTTGTCTTAAATAGTTTCACACAGTTTCACAAAGATTAATCAAAATCGGAAGACCATAGCATATAGCTTTGTATTTCTTAGTTTGCTTTGCTTTCCCATGATTCCACTAAGTTTGGTCAAAATCGGACATCTATATGGTATAGCTGTCATAGAAAAGTAGAGTCTGAAATGTAGTCTTAGCGAGAAAAACTTTTTGTTTTCCATGGAAATGTTCTTAAAATTGGCATTTATTTATTTGATATGCTTTCACACCATACCATAAAGTTTTGTCAAAATCGGATGACTATAGCATATAGCTGCAGTATGATTGATCGGTGGAAAAAGAAGTTCTATTGAGTACAACTTTTTTTGTTTTAAATGGCATCGACACCAAACTTCTTACATGTTCGTTTTTTAGACTTTTGCATGACTCCACTAAGTTTGGTCGAAATCGGACATCTATATAGTATAGCTCCCATAGAAAAGTAAGATCCGATAAGTACTGTTAGTTAGCAACATGTGCTGAAAGGGTATGCAGACTACGGCCGAGCCGAAATTGTACATCTAAGATCTCTAAATACTTAAAGCTGCTTGGGCTGTAGGTTAATAATCAGTCAGTCGGGCTAAGAGATTAATATACAAATAATAGAGCACGGCTGCACAAGTGAAGAAAGGGTGTTCTTTTCGAATTTGAGATCTCCAGGAGAAGCGGCTTGGGCTGTAGGTTGATAATCAGTCAGTCAGGCTGATAAAATTAACTGTCTCAAATGAAAAACTAAACATAAGAAAAAGACACATAGCTGCGTACAATGAATATAGATTGAAAGCAAAGGATTTAACTTGAAGTTAGGATGTAAAGTTGTTACAAGTGGGATAGCAATATAGCTTCCGAACCAAATCTCTTAAGATCCTTTGTCTGCTGCAACACATTAGCTTAAATCGGTTTCAAATGCCACCCAACTACCAACAAAAATTGATAATCCCACACAGCTGCTTTGCTCCCAATTGCTCCATCTCTCTCAGGCGGCTTGTCCACTAGATGCACACGCAGCAATAGTCATCCACTCTCTCTCTAAAGTGGCCAGTTTCTGCTTCCCCATCCTCTTCCCCTTCGTTCCAGAACAAGTTGCAATCGCCGCATCGCTAACAAAGCCACTCGACAACTGCAAAAATGTGGCCAATGCTCCAAAGTTGGTGGCAAAGGAAGTGGCCAAGTGGAGGAGTGTGGGGCATTGGCTAACTGGCAATTTGAGGACGCCTGCTCTCTCGCATGACAAGTGGCCCGCAACTAAATCGCTCGAGCAGCTGTAAGATGAGCTCAGCAACAAGACCATTTGTTTGGAATGGTCGGGCAGTGGGCAGGGGGTAGGGGCAGGGGCAGGGAGGGTCGTCTCTATCTAAGTATTTGTTTTTCTTTTTATTTTCTGCACTGCATTTTCAATTTATTGCACAGAAACGAAAACAAAACAACAAAACGCAAAAAAAAAAGATCTAAAACAAGAGCAATTTTCGAGTGGCCAACCCAAAAAACGATGTTTCGCTTAAAGCAACAAAATTGTTTGGTTAAAAATAACATTTTGTGCAAGCAATTGAAATTATGCGTATGCCAGGCAAAAATATTTCAATGCACTGGCCCGGCCCCACCACATCTGTTGTGGCTGCTGCTGGGACTGACCTCGTTTCTGGCAAAGGTGGCCGAAAGGGGGAGCCAACTTTACAAAGTATTTTGTTTTGATAGCCAGCAGTAGTCGATCACATCTTCAAGAAGCAGTCCTTTCAAGCCAAAATCTGTGGGAAATTTCTTCCCATCTTTTTTTTTTTACCTACTTTTATTTAGTTTTGCTTACTTTTCCCTGGCATTCACAATTAATGCTCCATAAAATGTATCGACTTCGATGAGAAGGCAAATAAATAAAGCCAAAATTTACGAGTGACCAACAAATAGTAAAAAGGAGAGCCAGCCAGCCAGCCCATCCATCCATCCATCCATCCCTCTCAATTGCCTCCCCCTCATTTGGCGGAAAACAGGTTGCATTGGCAAGTTTGGCTCAGCACCAAAAAGTTTTCGACTAACGTGGCTGCCGCTGCGGGGCAATCAATAGCAACGAAACACGTGAACTTTGAACTGACCTAGCCCACATAGCAGGAGTTGTAGTTCTCAGCAAAAGCCAAACAGAGCGGCGGCAGCAAAAGGGAAACGAGTCGAAAAGTGCAACAAGAAACATGCAACAAGGGAAAGGTAAACACACCAAAAACCAGACACCAGAGATACAGCGGCCAGACAAAAGATACATCCATAAAGATACAGATACATTTACAGATACAAATATATATATGTACATTTTGTGCCATTGGTTTTTGGCGGCTGGGGTGGGGGGGCACTTGAAATGCAATTGGGCGCGGGCGTTGTATCCAAAAAATGAAAAAATTATTGATTTACGCAAACGATAAATGGCACAGATACGTGAACTACGCTGGCTAAATGGAAGTGGCGTAGCCCTGTTGGGTGTCACCCAAAGGGGGTCAAAATGTGAAGAGGACAACATATATTGAAAGAGTGATTCTATGAGCTTAACTTCTTGTGAGATGATAGTAAACACCGCACTTTTTATATCCTAAATTCCTCATCTATATTGTATTTTAGTATACAAGGCACTGTACTGCCATCGCATTCCTCTTTAGAAACACCGCATTTTTATATTCTTAACACAGCATCGACCGACCGCCATCGATCTACCATTTAGAAACTGCACTGCACTGCCACCGCATTCCAATTTATACAACACCGCATTTTCACTATCCCAAACTTCTTATTTATCTTTCATTTTAGTATACTAGGTACTGCACTGCCATCGCATTTCAATTTAGAAACACCGCATTTCAATAAACATAAACAGTGCATTTAATTAGCACTGCACCGCCATCGATCTACCATTTAGAAACACCGCATTTCAAATATCATTAGCACCGCTTTACTATTCCAATTATTTAACGCAGCCACTGTACTTTCACCTTACTTCCATTTATGGAACACCGCATTTTCAGTATCTTAAACACCTTATCGATATCTAAATTCAGTATCTTAGGTGGTGCACTACCATAGCCTTTCTATTTAGCAAACACCGCATTTTCAATATCCCAAACACCTCATCTATATTACATTTTAGTGTACCAGGCACTGCACTGCCATTACATTTCAGTTTATAAACACCGCTTTTCAATAAACTTAGCACAGCATCACTTACTCATTTCAGTATTAAACACAATGCACCGCCATTGAATTTCCATTTAGTAAACAACGCATATTTAATATCCTTAACACCTCATCGCTATCGAAATTCAGCATCGTAGGTAGTGCACTGCCATATCCTTTCTATTCAGTAACCACTGCAGTTTTAATGCACCTGAGAAAACCGTATCTTAATCGCATTTCAGTATAAAGGTAGTAGGCACTGCACTGCCATCGTACTTCGGTACAGAAAACACCGCATTTTTACTAATTATAAAGATGCAGTATCTTTATCTCATTTCAGTATCGCAGGCACTGCCTGGTCACCGCATTTCCATTAAGAAAACATGTTGGATACCCTAAACACCGCAACTTAATCGCATTTTAGTATATTTCAACTCATTTCAATAAGTAAAATACACAATTGCCACCGCTTATTCCATATCTGCATTTTGAATACTTTGAACACCGCATAAGTCTCGGTCCTAAATATTAAACATTGCAATAAAAATAACACTACCATCACATAATTCAAGTTGTAAACACCGCACTACCACTGCATTTGTAGTATGGTAAGCGAAGCTTTTGTAAATAAAGTAAACTACTGAGGCGCAGCTTGTTGATGACCGCCTGCTAATAAAGTAATTGCCGCATTCAATTTCAATAATATAAATACACTGGTAGTGCAGTGTTTACGAAATGATATACCAAAGCTATAATAGAGGATTCAAAATAATGCTGGTATTGCATTGTTTATTCAATAGAAATGTGCAGTCAAGGCTAAACCACAGAATCGCAGTGTACTTGCGGCGACGTTTGTACACAAACTGCACTTTAGTACTGTAAACACCGCATTTTTAACGCATTTTTAGTATGTTAAACGCTGAAAAATCACTGCATTTTCAGAGTACTGTTCATGTAGTCCACATCGATTATATCATAGACACCGCATTGTTATTCATGTTGCGGTGCACTAGTAATGGCAGTTTAATTTAATATACACCGCATTACTACCTCATTTCTATGTCACTCAGCTGCTTCGATACCGCAATTCAATAATGGAAACACCTCTTTTACAGTAGTACTTAACAGAGATCTGCACGAGTGCACTGCAACTACAAGTGCACTGCATAATTACTTGATATTTTCACACCCGAGTGTCCCAAGCACTGCAACAAAATGTATACAGTAGTATTTCTACTCGCGGCATATTTGTGGTTCGCACACGAAGTGCCAAAAACACTCGCGCCACTCGCGTTGCTTATTGCTAATACTCATACGAAAAGAGAGCTCAAAAATTTGAGTGTGGAATTATCCACTAACAATTCTGGCAACGCATTTTCTACTTGTCGCTCACTCACTTGAGTAATTTTTTTGCTCATGCTTGCTTCTTGTTGTATTTTTTTTACTGCTGGCTTTGTGTGTCCGCTCTCTGATATGTCTTCGGCTTCTGTCCGTCTTTTTCCTTCCTCGGCAAATTGATCTCTAATTCACGACTCTGCTTTGACGTCGACGTCAGCAGAACCGAATTCTGTGCGCATTGTTGTTGCATTGTATGAGGAGGAGGAGGATTTGGAGGCGGAGGAAGAGGAAAGAGCAATACACAATACATACATATATATTAGTAGTGTGTGAGCTGAGAGCACGGAGTATTTTGCGTATTCCTCTTCGCTCTCTGAGTAAAATTAGTATGTATACTGCAAAGTGCTAGTGAGTCCGCTACCTCAAAGACGAAAGCAACATGCTGTGTCGCTCAAAGCAGAGACAATCAAATTTGACATCCGCTCAAAATAGACACCAGTCACAGAAGTACTAGTACGAAAATGAGTGAGTATATCATTTGACTACACATTTTGAGTGTCGAGTGGTACTGCGTACGCTTTTTCAGCGAGTGTACTCCAGTCAAGAAAACAGGCACTCGTGCAGATCTCTGGTACTTAACATTGTACCGGAATTTTTTATACCCTTGCAAAGGGTATTATAATTTTGCCCAGAAGTTTGCAACGCATAGAAATATTCATTTCCGACCCCATAAACTATATATATTCTTGATCAGGGTGACGAGCTGAGTCGATTGAGCTGTGTCCGTCCGTCTGTCCGTCCGTCCGTCTGTCCGTCCGTCCGTCTGTCTGTCTGTTTCTACGCGAACTAGTCTCTTAGTTTTAAAGCTATCGAGCTGAAATTTTGCACAGAGTCTTCTTTTTGCTGCACACTACTATTATGTCGGAACCGACCGGATCGGATGACTATATCTCATAGCTCCCATAGGAACAATCGGTCGGTAAACTAGTTTTAGTATGAAAAACTTTTTTCTTTTCAATGGAAACGTCTCCAAACTTTGTAATCGTAGGTTTTATATGTTTTTTTATAATTCTACCAAGTTTTATCAAAATCGGACAACTATATGGAATAGCTGCCATACAAAAGATAGGTCTGAAAAGCAGTCTTAGTTAGAAAAACTTTTTTGTTTTTAATGGTAGCATCCTGCAATTTTGTATTTGTTTTTTTTCTCGTGCTTTTACATAATTCTACAAGTTTTTGTCCAAATCGGATGACTATATCAAATAGCTCCCATACGAACGATCGGTCGGAAAATGGGAAAAATAGTATTTTTTGAAAATATTTAAGCGAGCACTTGCAAGGGTATAAAAACTTCGGCACAGACGAATTTAGTTTGGCTTTCTCGTTTTTTATTATAATCACAGCATTATCAGAATACTTTTTATTCTCTGTACCGTAGGTACATAGAGTATTATTAGTTTGTGCAAAAGTATGTAATATCCAGAAGGAAGCATCTCCGACCCTATATAGTATATATATTCTTGATCAGCATCAACAGCCGAGTCATGACCGTCATGTCCGTCTGTCTGTCCGCATGAACGCACAGATCTCAGAGATGGTAAGAGATAGAGGTTTGACATGTATGGGACATATGCTTCTTATGTCTGCAGGCAGATCAAGTTTATTTTCAATTTTGACCACGCCCCCTTCCGCAATTTATCATATCTCCCACAGTTTTGAAGATAGATGGCTTGTTCCTTCTGGACATATTTAGTTATTAGGATAACTTATCTATCCGCCAAAGTAATGAAGAAGATCGGATGAACGGCTTTCGAGTTATGATCAAAAGACTGTTTCTTGGTACAGAGTATGTTATAGTCGGGTTTGACCGACTTTCTTTCTTGTTAATATAGTCCACACCGTTTATAACATAAACACCGCATTGTTATTCAAGCTGAGTACCGTAAATATTGCACTAGCACCGCATTTCCGAACTCCAATAGCAGTTTAATTCGATATGCACCGCATTGCTACCTCATTTCTATATTATAAAGTTGCTCTGACATCGCGTTTTAATAATGGAAATACCTCTTTTACAGTTGTACTTAGTACTAATTAACATCCCCATTTTGATATTATAATCACGGCATTGTCAAAGTACTGTTAATATAGCCCACACCGTTTATAACATAAACACCGCATTGTTCGTCGTATCCAATGGCACTCCAATGGCTCATTTCTATATCACTAAGCTGCTCTGACATCGCAATTTAATAATGGAAACACCTCCTTTACAGTTGTACTTAATCCCAATAAAAATATCGCAATTGAAATATTAGAATTGCAGCATTATCAGAGTACTTTTAATGTTGACCACACCGCTTATATCATAAACACCGCATCGTTATGCAAGCTTAGTACCGTAAACATTGCATTAGCACCGCTTTTCCACACTCGACTGGCTGTTTAATACAAATAACGCCGCATTGCTACCTCATTTATGGTATCACTAAGCCCGCGTACCACCGCATTTTAATAGAAGCAACACCTCATTTACTTTTGTACTCAATTTCAGAACTCCCACGATCAAAAATTCTTCAAATTTCAAGAAAAAACCTTGACTGAAGCACCAATTTATATAATTCCCCGACTTTTGAAATAAATACACCAAATATTTTAGCCCCTTCTCAAAAATGCCACCCTGATTTGCCGGCTTAGCTCGCACTCGCAAAATATGTGCGGCACGATGGGATAGAAGTAGGCGAATGCGTTTGATATCTGTTTTTCGGGGGGATACAATGCTGATGAAATATTGAAATCAATTGCAGGTCTGTGATTAATTGGCAATGGCCAATGCAAATGTTGTTGGCCTTTCGGCTCACACACACACACACATAAGCACACATAAATACACACACTGCGAGCCACAAACATTGTCAACGTGCCAAACAGCGTATGAGGGGCCATACACAATTTAAAGTGTATCCAAGAGATACATTACACATTACGGCCATGGCTTGCCAAGTCTTGACTTGGAAATTCCCTTCACTGCATTCTTTCCCACAACCAAAATGCACACACACAAACACACACACACTCGCACACACAGAGAGAGCCAGGCCAGGCCGCCGAGAGAGAAAAACTGCAACTCCGAGTATCAAGTCAGAGTCAGAGCCAGAGATTGTGTGGCAAGCCAACATCTGAGAGATACATTTTGGGCCGGCAGCAGCAGCAGCAGGGCCTGTGTCGCCGTTGCCATTCGCATTGTCGTAAATTTTATTAGAGTGCCACAGCTTCAGAGCAACTCCAACATCATCATCATCATCATCAACGTCATCAGAAGATGATTATCATTGCGACCTAACACAATTTTTACTTAGTTTGCATTTTAGCTTATGTCTTTTGTGTTTCACCCCATAAAACGTTTCCAATTTCAAAGGCCACACATTATTATTACTTCTTCTTCTTGGTCGACGTCGTCGTCGTCGTCTTTTGCTTTTCAAAGTTTTCAATTTATTTTTGTTGGAAAACTGATACGATTCGCCTTGTTGGATTTATTTGTTAGACTCAACTTTGGTCTAGCATTTAAGCTTGCCTTCGGCTCTGCGTTTGTGTGAGTCGCCGTCTCCGTCTCCGATTACTTCTAAATTTGGCATAGATCTTCCTCGAACAAACACTAGGCATTTGTCAAAGTTCAAAAGTTATCAACGCTCCTTCATTCATTCACATAGTTCAAATTGATAAAGCGAAATACACGCAGTCATTCTGGTTATCTTTCACTCTAGAAATATTACGAGTATTTCCAAAAATATATTCATCAACTGATTACGTGCGTTCAGAATAAAGTTCATTTAGACACTAAATAGTCCAAGTGGGCAGGGAAATCTTAATCTTTGAAGAAACAAAAAAAAAACTGAGAAATAAAATGTTCAAGGTGCAAGCCTTTTCTCAACAGATTTCAGGAAGGGTACAATAAAATGTGGATTCCCTTTATGTGAGGGTAGATCGGTTTTGGTCACAGACCTTAATCGTATTTTTCTAGTAGGGGGAACTCGTATACAACGCCCTTAGTTGCTTACTTAGATTTTGCCACTGCCTCTGGCGAGCGCGTGATGGTCGTGCGCGCTAAGATGTAGACGTCCGTGTGTTCAGTCTTGTCGAGGTCCTGAGCTCAAATCCCAGTTAAGTAATATAAATAGAGGAAAGGTAACTTCAGCTCGGCTGTAGTTTGTATACCATTCCAGCACGTTTTTCTAACTAAAACCACTTTTCGGGCCCCACTCTTCTATGGAAGCTATACTATATAGATGCCCGATTTCGACCAAACTTAGTGGAATCAGGGAAAAGCATAGCAAACTAAGAAATACAAAGTTTGGAGGCGTTTCCTTTGAAAACAAACAAATTTTTCTTATTAAAACTATTTTTTCGACCGATTGTTCCCATGGCAGCTATATGCTATAGTCATCCGATTTTGACAAAACTTTAAAGAATTGTGTGAAAGCATATCAAATAAGTAAATGCCAATTTTTAGGACATTTCCATTAAAAACAAAAAAGTTTTTCCCACTAAGACTACTTATCAGACTCTACTTTTGTATGACAGCTATACTATAAAGATGGCCGATTTCGATCAAACTTAGTGGAATCAGGGAAAAGCAAAGCAAACTAAGAAATACAAAGTTTGGAGGCGTTTCCATTGAAAACAAAAAAGTTTTTTTCAATAAAACTAGTTTTTCGATCGATCATTCCTATGGCAGCTATATGCTATGTTCATCTGATCCGACCGGTTCCAATAATTGTGCAGCGTATTTGTACTAAACGACTTTGTGCAAAGTTTGCTGAAAGATAGCTTTCAGACTGACGAAGGAAATCTCATGGAAACAGACAAGCGGCTCTATATCGACTTAGCTTGTCATGCTGATCAAGAATATATATACTTTATGTGATCGGAGATGCTTTCTTCTATGTGTTACAAACATCTAAACAGTTTTAATATACCCTCCGAAGGGTATAAAAATATGTCTTCGTCCGTGGCGAATACACTTGAAACAGATCTAAAAAATACCTCTGGACCCAACCGTAGCCTAACCCAAAATAGAACCATCGTGGTTTTGAATGTGCTGAGCCGAACCAACAACCGATTAACCAAACGGTTCGGCTTGGTTCAGTTCAGTTCACAAGTATTTCTTGAATTTCGGATGAATTTCAATTCTTTAATGGATCCTCTGTAGACCCAATTGATCTCCAGTGATACCGAATTGAAGTAGCTTCTAAAAATTGTAAAATTTTTCAGAATTTGGCCAAAGAATAATATTTAAATATTGGCCAAGCCCCGCCGAGCAAAGCGGCATATTTGCTTGGAGTAGCTGGTGTTAAATTCAGTTTTAATCTAAATTCTGTTTTGTAAGCAAAAACTCATTGTTTGTGCACCAATATACAAAAATTGCTGAACTTTCTGGCTAAGCACTTTTAAAAATATGCCAAAAATTCCATTCGCAATGAATTCGCTTGAAATTTGTAATTGAAAGCAAAATTTTTTTCATATTTTGGGGATCCCAACGGATTGGTACGAAAGTCACATACAAAAATGTGCTCTTAAGCTCGACAGTTTGAGTTCTCTTTAGAGTTCTCTCTGTCTCTGTCTCTCTTCGCCCACATAAAATGCAGGCAAAGGCAGAGTCAAACCGAACCGACGACGATGATTGCCGGTTTTGCCTTTCTGGTTTTTTTTTTTCAAATTTTTTTTTTTAATTTTTTACTACTACGTACGAGTCGACGGTTCGTGCGGTGACGGTCGTTCGTTGCTTCGTATCTTTTAGATAAATTTCTGCTGTAGTTGTTGTATCTCGAGTAGTAGTAAATGCCGCCGCTCAGCTGTGCGGGTTTACAAATACAAATGCGGGCCCCCTCTTGGTAGCGGCTTCGAGTTTCCAGTTTTCCAGTCCGACACATTTCGGGCACAAGTTTCCAATGAGAGCGGCTCTGCTGCTGCCGCTGCCGCTGCTGCTGCTGCTGCCACATCGTCAGTGTTCGTCGGGGTTTCGGTTTTGTTTGAAGGCATCGCCACAGACAGTTCGATATTAACTCTCAAACTGTACGGTTTGGCAGCGTTTCCAGCAGCGGATGGGCAGCGCGTCGTGTTTAATGCCACAAATACAACAACAACAACAGCAACAGCACCAACAAAACAATTTTTAATAACACTAACCATAAACAATTGTTGTTTAAACAATTCCAAGTGAGTGTGAAGAATGAGAAAAGTGACATCCTGCTCTTTTGTGCTTAAATTCTCATAAATAATGCAATAAAATAATAATTTTTTATCACATGCAATATAAACAACGCAAAAAAGCAACAAAAAAAAAAACACAACACAAATTTCAATTGTTACTTCCGGTGTAGCGGAATTTCACTGTGCACTGTCCGTGTGTGTGTGTGTGTGCGAGTGTGTGAGCAAGAGAGTGTGTGAAAGAAAAAAAAAAAACATAAACAGCTCAACGAGCTGAACTGAAAACTGAACCTGCAAAATAACACAAAACCAAAAAAAAAATCGTCGTCTTCATCTTCATTTTGCTCTTTTGTTTACTGAATTTATGACCGAGAAACAAGTGGAGGTTACATAAAAATCCTACACCAATCCTCAGATAACACCAAATTGAAGGCCATCTACTACTATATATCTAGCAAATCCGCCTTTGAACGGCGAGTGGGGGCAGAGAGGAGTGGAGGGAGTCAATAGTTCAAAAAGTTGCTGGCACGCCATTTAATTACATAAACAAATAAACAAATCAAATGTGTGTTTAAACAATACAAATGTAGGATACTTGAGAAGCAATTGGAAAATGTACATAAAAACCATACAAAGTTTCTCAAAATGAATTGGCAAATTTTTGTAGAATTTTGAAAGGTGTTTGGTTTTCAAGAAAACTGGTTGTCTGCGTAGCTGTTTCCAGCTAGTTTACATTTTGAAGACTGAAGCCCTTTGGGCAGTATTCAAATATGCAAAATAAAAAGGTTTGTTTCAAAATTTTTGGAAAAAATTTGATTCTTAAAATAACTGAAAAGTTTTAGATTGCTGCAAAGTATGCCTATAAGTTGTACCATTTCGAAAGGAGTCCTTAAAATACTCCCTGATTTATACAAATAACGAATTTCCTTTAAAGAATACCTACAAACTTCTGAAGGAGGAGGTACATGATTTTATAGACATTAATGGTATTCGTAGACATAAAGTAAACCATTCGTGAACCACAATTGATTGAGATTTCAAAATTTTTGGAATATTGAATACGTTTTCCCATACAATGAAATACTATGAACCAATACTTAAGTCAGCTGCTTTTAAAATATGTAGAAATGTCAAAAATATGCGACGTAAATAATCGAAAAGGGGGGTACAATTCGGTTTTGAAGCGAACTCCAAAGAACCGTTATCGGATCTTGAACCAAACCTTTCAATTACCTTTCCAAATCGAATCCGAGTCTTATTGTACCGTACCTCAAGAGTATATACCTCTTGTACACACATAAGCTACGGTTCAAACCAAAATTTAAATCAATTTCTTACGAGCTCTTATAAACTATCTTTCAATACTAGGACCGAAAAATTATTAATTTTAATTAATTAAAATTCTGTAATTGAAAAACCTATTTTAAAATTTTCATATTGCGAATTCGAGAAAGAAATAAAGCTTAGAAATATATTGAAAAAGGCACTGCATTTTGTGGTACGCAGAATCTAAGATCAAGATGTTTGAAAACGAACGAAAGGAACAAAAACTTGCACTTAAACCTTGTACGGGAAAATGGTAAAACATGATTATGGTTATATAATGGTTTGCAGCAGTGGCATAGCCGGGGGGAGCGAATATGTTAGGCCCTAAACCTTCCCCCCCACTGAACATATTATAACACACTAAGTACTAGACTAGAAAATTTGTTTAACCCCCCTTGACAAAAAACCCGACTACGCCTCTGTTTTGAAGTAGCATTTCATGGCAGCACATATATCACGATGCATTCATTTGATAACAAATTAAGTCAATTGGTTTAAGATATAAAGGATCAAATTGAAAAACCAGACCCCTTTTGAAAGTCTCACAATTGATAAAAAATTAGGAATGAGGTCCATTCGTCTACTGATAGATCATTTACATAGCTGGGTATACTGGAAGTGTGCTCCTAAACCATTATAAGTGTAGGCAAAAATGTATGAAATAACTAAGAATCTATGAACCCAGACTCAAATACTAACTGGAATGAACCTACCTCAAGTATTACGATTCCTTTTTCTTCGGCTTCTTTTAATTGAACTCGGTCTATCGATAGTTTCGATAACTGTCGATTTAAAGCAACATCGATCGATTTCGATCAAATCATGCGAAATCGGATTTGTTAAGTGTTATCGTATTTTTTGCAGATTTCTGTGTACTCAATTTTCATAAAAAAGTAGCAATTTGATACCTCTATGGTTTCCATACATGTGTATACACCTGACAGAGCTGCATTAGTTATGGGTTGCCATATATGTGCAAACAAAATCTGTCATTATACCCATGTATCTGAACAGGCTGTCAAAAAACTGGCACAACACACATATTAGAGTTGGCAGGACAATCATTTTGATAGCTATTTAGACTTCCGTGTTGATTTATGGCCAACAACTTTAAGTATTTAAATCAATTTATCTGTTATTCTGCGCCAAAAGCAATTAAATGCCAAACGTATATAGAAAAAATTGATATAAAACTCAGCCAAAACAATGATATAGAAAGCAAAGTACTACCAAACAAAACCAAAACCACAAAATTGTTAGTTGTAAATGTGGTCCTGCAGCGTCCTTCCAAATTTCAGAATTTCCCAAAATTTTATTCATCTATTTTTTTCGTTTTCTTTCTCTTGATAAAGTTCCACCAAGTTGCACTTAATCAAGTTACCCAAAAAAAGAAATAGATAACTCAACCCAAAGCCAACCATCAATCGGTGGAAAAACTTTTTGGTGCCAAACAAAAAACAAACTTCAAGGCCGCAAAAAACTTTGATTAAACTCCCAACTCCTGACCAATCCACTCAACTGTCAGCCTAATTAACATACGAATTTGCTGCCAGGCCCAAAGCAAAAAGCGAATTTATATCTAACCCCGATTTTACCTTCTGTTTCCAACTTTTAGCGTGTGCGGGCAAAAGTGCAATATTACCTAACTAAACTATTAAATAAAACGACCAACGAACTCTTCAACAAACAAACAGAAACATAAAAACATCATTCCAATGAATCCAAGTGCAATAAAGTGTTAAGCAAATCAAAATAAAAATCATCATTTTGCCGCTGTGTTCAAACCAGAAATAATAAACATTTTTTAAAGTACGAGTATAAAACAAAAGCCATTAAAAAACAAAACAAAAAACAGCAACTTCATTAAAGCATTTACAAAAAAAAAAAACAACAAAAGTGCAATTGCAATTGAAATAAATTTAAAACTAAATATAATCACTTCAATTTACCTTCAAAAGGTTGCGATTTTATTAAACAATTTTTTATAAAATCAACTAAAAATAAACTAAAAACAATTCAAATTGCTTGCAAAGTTTTTGAAATTTTTTAATATATAACAAAAATATAAAAAAAATATACAAACAACAATTTTAACTATTCAACAAAAAAAGTGTTACATTTTTCCTGGATAACATTTTCGCTTTTTGATGTAAGTATACAGCAAATTGAAAATATTATGTAAAACTATTGTTAAGGCTACTTGAACAGTCTCCACGTTTGCGTTTGCTAAGTTTTGAGTAAGCTGAATTTAATTAAAAAAAAAAAAGCTGTAAGGTTCAAGTTGACAAGATAAATTATGATGATTTTTGATTTATTATAAACAAGCTCCAAAACAAGTTTCAGAGGTAATCCGATAAGAGTTAGGCTAGGTTGGGAATATATCAATCTTCTTGTTTTAAGTGGCACAAACAAAATACGTAGGTTCCGAAATAAGTAAGCGGTATTAAGTTTTGGGGCACTATTTAAAGGAATAGTTAATGTTCGAACAAGAAGTTGGTTCTGATGCTGTACAACAGGCTGGATTGTAGTGGCTTTATGTTTATTTGTATAAAAAAGCTAATTAGAAGTTCAGATACACTGTCAGGTTGCCCTTTTTTTTAGCTGTGAGCTGTTTCCATACATGCGGGAACACCTGCCAAAGCAGTATTCATTAACTTTTGCCATATATGTTCTGAACAGACTGCCAATTAACTGGCATAAAAATACTTGTCAGTCTGTCTAAACATGTAATATTTAAGTCTCCATCCTGATTGGTGGGTTTTTTTGCACGGATATTCCACTGGTCACATCAAGTAGTTGGAGAAAATGTTCTTAAGAGCAGACAGAGAAGGAAATCAATCAAATATTATACTACCTATTGGTGTGAAACATCTTAAAATCCATATGGATAATGCCTGCCTATTTGGCTATATGTTTATGAAAGAGCCCATGAAGCGATAACATAGTAAATAGTATTGTAACAAATTGATTATAAGCGAAGAAATATTTTCAAGAAAAATTAATAAGAACTAATTTTATTTGCGCACGATTGATATTATCATCATATCAAACTTTTCGAAAAAACCCGGAGAAAGACCCTTAAATTCTGATCGAAGGTATTTCTGTAAGCATCACCTCATACTCAGTTTTTCAAATTTACCGTAGGTTCGCCTTCTGTGGGAAGAGTTGTACTATTTGTATTTAATTCCAAATGGTTTAAGATAAGGAACTACAAAATTCAGCAACCACTCCCACACGGATTGGCAACATTATTGTAAGATCATACAGTTGGTTAAGGTTCCTCTAGAAGCGGTCATACCTGAATTCTTTAAAATCTTTAAAAACGCATGTTAGACATGCTATAGCATGTCACTCAAAGATGGTACTTGTCAGCTAAAAACGCGTGATTTGGAGTACCATTTTGGGATTTGGCTACAAAGTACTCCTAATAGGCCATAAACTAGACCAACAAATAGCATCACGCATCACGGTAACGTGACACATTTGGTGGTGATGTTGTCAAGTATTTCACTGTGGTCGAGCACTGAGTATCGCGCACTTACTTCCGAGAACTTAGTATCAAGCTCTGAGTCTCATGTACTAGAATCTAGAACTAAGTTCTCAATACTAAAACTTAGGTCTTGGTATCGGGTACTTAGTATTGAGAACTTAGTTTTAAGTAACGATAATATAGAGTACCTAGTATTGAAAACTTAATTTTAAGTATCGAGTACTTAGTGTAGAGTACTGAGTATTAAGTATAGAGTATCGGGTACTGAATATTGAGTACTAAGTATCGTATAAAGTTCTTAGTATTCAGAACTGTGAATCGAGTACTTGGTGCCGAGAACTAAGTAGCGAGACCTCCGAAGTGAGTACTAAGTATTGAGTATTAGGTACTAAAAGATCCATTTGGAAGGAATAAGTCTTAAATATCCTATTAATCATCCAACGGAGCTGAAAAGCCATTCCAAGGATGATCTTTTTTCATATCCTCTGAATGATTTGCAGCTCCGTTGGATGATTAAAATGATATTTTAGACATATCCTTCCCAAATGGATATGGGAAATCATCTAATAGATATATTTTCAAATCCTTTTTTTTTCTCTGTGTACCTACTATCGAATTTTTATGGTTAATTACTGAGTATCACGTACTGAGTATGAGGATGTTCCGATTTTGAGAAAATTATAACTCAACTGGGCTAAAAATTGTATTCCCAGACCTTTAGCACTCAATGACGGCGACGTGTTAGCTCACTGTGTCATTGCACACATTTTTGGATGCTCGGCTAAATATACACTTACACTTGCTGAAAGTGTGCGGTGGTTCGGTTAAGTGGAAGTTTGCTTATTTCAGAAACATTTTAAACATTTGTTTTCCAAAATTTTAGAGAACATATTTTTCGAATTTTGAGGTAAGGCCAGCATAAATTCTGATCAGGTTCTTTGCCTCTGTAGGTCTGAACAACCCATAAGTGGAGCTTAAACCAAAAGCAGAAGATAACCAACCGAACTAGACTTTTTTTTAAGTCAGTAAAAACACAAAACAGTTGGCTGCTTTTCTAGAAAACCCCGCCGAATGATCAAATTTAACTCAAGGAGGTACTCAAAAGGTACTCTAAGTGTTAGTAAACAGTTTTCCCAAATAGCTCAATTATAGCAGAAGATATTTGGGTTGTGGTGAAAACCATTTTGAGAAGAAAAATCTTTAGATATATGCAAAAATCAGCTTGAGAACCTGTTCTCTTACAAATTCTGCAAGCTAAATCGCATTCAAAGAACTCTAGAGAATCTTAACAAATGTGGGTCAAGTCTCTCAACACTCTGTGGTTAATATTTAAAAAGAAATCCCTCTCCTAATGGACCTACACCACACACACCTAGCTGGCTAAATTTCCCATAAGAGGCTTAACAACAGCAACAACAAAAACAACAACAACAACAGAAATAACAAAAAATCCCCGCTCCAAACAGGCCCGTCAAATAAATTTAACTCAATTGCCAGCCATTCCCATTCCCCCCATTGACTTGTCCCCCGCCCTTGCCTTGCCTTGCCTCAGCCACAAAATCACGTACGTTTGTCGTTGTTGAGGCTTTCGTGTAAACTTTTATCTCTGACTAGATTCCGTATTTCTTGTTTTTGACACACAACTCGTCAAATTTATTGTTTTTGCTCATGATAACAAACAAAGAACATGCAATTTTGTAATTATTAATTTTACGGTCTGTTTGAGACAATTGCCAGTTGCCCCTCAAACTGGCCACTGCTGCTGCCTAATCGCAGCTGACATTTTTGCTTGGCATCATTTCCGGTGCATTCCACCAGCCAATTGGTCGAGCAATTTCGGCAGACACTGTGTCTGAGGTCAGTGAACCCCCCCTGACTTCCCCAGTCCACTCCAGACCAAAAAAAAATGCCCAACAAGTTGCGTATTTATTTAGGCCCAAAAATGAAAAATCTCACACACTTTTCAAACCATTCAAATAAGTGGAAACGAGATGGCTATAGGTGGGCGCGCGCGTATGCGGTTATTGACTTCTTCTTCGTATGGCCACTTGCCTTTGAACAACCCGAACAAGAAAAAAAAAACAACAAATTAACATAATCAAATTTACTTTTTGGTACAGGTTTCTTTTTGGTTTCAAACCAAAATAAAAAAGTAAAAACTATTATTTAGATTTACGATCAAAAAAAAAGAGCATTGATCTATTGACATGCTCTAGATATCACTAGGAATATATAAATACTTGATAACTTTAGGTTGAAGTTGAGAAAGTGAATTTTGATAGTGAATTTGATACTTTGATTGTTTAGAATGCATTGTCAATGCACTGCAGTTTCAACGGGTCCAAGATACATCAAAATAAAGCCTCAATTCCTAGCATAAAAGCAGCCCACCTACCGCCCACTTGCAATACTAAAACATACTTAAGAAATATTCCATGTTTGGGGCTTATTCACAATAAAATTATTATCTTTTTTTATCAACCTTTTCTTTTCATGGAAATTGCTTTAGTTTTTCGACTTGACATTATAATATCACTTCAAAAAAAATTTGTCATATCAGTTAGTTAAGAAAGTGATTTTATCCGGTAGCTTTAGAATGTCTTTAAATAACAAAAAATCGTCTTTAACCTTTCCAAAACGAGTAGACAATTGTGAAATTGCTTGAAAAACTGGTTTAAGTAATCTTCAATCCAAATATGCAAGCTGGTTCTGATTCGAACTTAACCATACTTAACCCTACCTAACCATAACTATCCAAAGCTAACCCTAACTAACCTTACCTAACCAAAACTAACCATACCTAACTCTACCTAACTGTAACTAACCATAGCTAATGTGACCTAAGCATAACTTAACATACCTAAACATAATCATACGTGACCATAACTAAACGAACCAGACGGCCTTTTACCAAACCTTAACTAAAGCACTACTGAAAAAAAACTGTAGCCGTTCGGAATCAAGCTAAAGCGGTAATTAATAATGGGTTGATTCCGGAATGGCTTAAATTGAACCCAACTGGGATCAAAATTTTGTTACTAGACATTTTTTGTTTTCAATGGAAACGCCTCTAAACTTTAAATTTCTTAGTTTGCAATGCTTTCCCATGATTCCACTAAGTTTGGACGAAATCGGAAATCTATATAGTATAGCTGTCATAGAAAAGTAGACTCTGAAAAATAGTCCTGGTGAGAAAAACTTGTTTGTTTTGGGCATTCATTTATCTGAAATGCTTTCACACAATATAAAGTTTCGTTCAAATCGGTTGACTTTAGCATATAGCTGCAGTACGAATGATCGGCCGAAATAAAAGTTCTATTGAGAAAAACTTTTTTGTTTTAACTGGAATCAACTCCAAATTTCTAACATGTTCGTTTGTTAGGCTTTTGAATGGTTCCACTATGTTTTGTCGAAATCGGACATCTATGTGATATAGCTCCCATAGAAAAGTATGGTCCGAAAAGTAGTCTTAGTGAGAAAAACATGCTGCAAGGGTATACACTTCGGTAAAAATGATCAGTTTTTAGCTCTGTTGACAACGAAATTAAAAGCTATAATTTGAGTCAGCGGTGGGCACTTTTGATGAATCGATGAAAACAGCTGATAACCAGAGATTTGTGGTAGTGCACTGCATAAGTACTTGATAGTTTTCAAACCTGAGTGTTCCAAAAACTGGAACAAAACAAGAACGAAAGTCGGTCACGCTCCGTAGCTGTAGTGAACATTCTTTTGCTTATAACTCGACTACCGCTCATTGGATTTGTATCATTAGTTTGGCAATTCGATTAATAATTGTATTACTATTTACTATTTGAACTATAAAACCATGCGAGATATGTGGGGGCGGAAGGGGGTGTGGCAAAAAATGCAAATAATCACCCGAACCTTTGTGTATCGTACCGTGAAGTTATTAAGAAAACTGCTGGTATTAAAGACCGCGCTATGCAAACACCATAAGCCATCAAAGCCGTAATAGATCATTTTCGTCGAAATCCACTGCGCAAGCAGTAAATCATGTCTCCTGAGACATGATCTGCCTGCAAATATAAGAAGCATTGATCCCCTACATGTTAAATCACTATCTCCTACCAGCTTTATGATTTGTTTCCATATCAATTCGGCTATTGATACTGATCAAGAATATATATATACACCACACACGAATGCTTTATTAGCAGACTCCACCGAATAAATCCCTACATCCTAGCCTGACTTTTCAAAAACACAATGATTTCGAAATTATCCAAATTCATACCAAATGTGTCAGTCCTGGTTGCCAGCCCTAATCAGCAGGTGCCATGCTACACATGCGAAATAATGCGGGGGAGAAGAGGGATGCATCGCAAGGGACAAACTGCAAACAGATTCAAACGAAGGACGAGACTAAAGCCAGGCACATTTGGTACAGACGCAACCTACGATTGCTAATACAGCTGGCCCAGCTGGTGGACAGGCCCACACGTCATGTGGCTGATATTCTATATCAGCTAAAGCTGCAGGACTACAGTCGCTTGCTGAATCCCAAGAAGGCGGGCTGGAACATTTGCCGTGTGCCCCTGTGCCATCCATATGTGTGCGATCGGTTTTTTAGTATCTTTGATGAGGAGGGGAATTTGCAGGATCCCACAAAGGATCCCAAGATTCTGTTACAATTGTTAATAATCGTTACGAAATATTTGAAGGAGCAAGCGGCCATTGAAACAGCAGGCCGCGACGATGGTGGTCGTGCACCGCCGGAACACTATCAATCGCATGACGAAGATATGAGGGAACTGTTGAAATTGGAGAAGGAAAAGGCCGACAATGAGGGGATGCCCGGTAAGCTGGCTAAAATGGGTCAAGCTGCCAATAGGCAGCCGCCGGTCAAGCCCAAGGCAGACACCGCCAAGCACACCGAGCGAGAGAGGAATAGTATTGCCCAGGACCAGACCACGGCCCGACCCATTGGCAGCTCGACTAACAGTCGTTTGGGGGTCACCTATGCGGTGGGCACCTCAGCCGAGGATGACTTTCGCAGATCCGCCAGAATGCTGGAGGACGACAAGGGCAGACGCCGTGGCAAGGGCAGCAGCAAGGATCATTTGGGTTCACTGCGCACACGATCCGATCGCTTGCGTCAGCTGATCGCCGAAGCCACGGCTCCCCAGAAGCTATACCAAGAGCTGCGCGGCGAGAGCCAGGTGGGCCACCTGAAGCGCAAACCACCCAGCAGCAAACACACAAACACAAACACACACAAACATGCCGTGCACGAAATATCGGAACTCTACTCGGCTGTGGTGAGCGATCATCCCGAACGGAAGCGCCTTCATTTGAGCTACAGCTTGAGAAAGACCAACCACAAGCCTCAGGGTTCCTCGAACGAGATTGAGACACTTCGTCGGCTGGTGGACGGCACCGCCACCGCCACCGGCACCGGCACCGCCACCGGTACCGCCACCGCCACCTACACCGCCACCGGTACCGGTACCGGTACCGGTATCGGTACCGCCCCCCCAAGACGAGAGGGGAGACTGATGCGTAAATATTTTGGAGCCCAAATACCCGTGCTCTACCACGAGCCCTACGATCCCAAGAAGACCTGGACCTGGATGCGTCGTCATCCGCGGCAGCAGCGCATGCAAGTCGATGGTACGGTCATCTCGTCGCAGATACGCCGCTACCAGCGCTACTCGGTGGATCAGTCCATGGAGATGGCGCGTCGTCGCTGGTCCGTGCACAGCAAATACAGCACGCAAAGCATACCCAATTCATCCAATCGTCCGTCCCTGGCCTCGCAGGCCATCTTTGGACGGCGAAATGTTCAGCAGCGCATCTAGAGAAAGCAATCTTTGAGTTTAGTGTGTAAAAAAATTGCAATTTGACATTTCACAAATAAAATTCCTTCGTTTTTTTTTTCTTAAAATGAGCCGAAACAATTGTTGTACGGTCAAGGATCAGCCCAGCTGGTGTCTGCGCAATGGAGCCATGCTACGTCTGCTGGCTGAGGAAATAGACAAGCCGGTGGAGGAAGTGTGTGTGTTCCTTTGCCAGTTGACCCTACAGCAATTCGGTCGCTTACTGAATCCCAAAATGTCGCCGGGTTGTCAAATATGGCGAGTGCCTTTGGTACAGCCGGATGCTTGTGAGCTGTACTATGATATATATGATGCCAATGGTGATCTGAGAAAGAATATGAATTCTAGCATTTGGAATATATTAAAGAATATATTGCACGACTCTCTGAACAAGCAGGCGGCTGGGACGGAGTGGGAGTTGGAGTTGGAGCTGAAGAGAGTGTATCAAAAACGTTGGGGTAACCACATCAAGCAAGCAGGCACACACCTAAAAAGAAAAGCGAAACGTCCAGTACAAAAGTGGTGGGATTTTAGTGAAAACTATGTTCGTGTCGGAGGAGCTAACAAAGATGTGGACAGCAGTCAGCGGCTGCTGACAGCAACGGTTACACCAACAAGCCCTCGACTAGGCAACAACTGGGAAGGCGATACGAAAAGAAAAATTCTCATAACTGATACGGGACAGTTGAGTGAGGGCAAAAAGGATGTAAGGCTAGTTAAAAGAAATCGCATATCCGGTGCAAGTTTTAATTATGAAACCGTTGCCCAAAATGTTTCATATGGAATCCCAAAAACCTCCCCACGTCGTGTTTCCGGCATTTCATCCAGAGATATCCAACGCATTTCCAACTTATACGGCAATGTGGTACAGAACAACAAAACCGCCGACAGACTCTTGTTACAAACTCATACCACCGCCCAGTTCACCACCGTGCCGAACACACCACAATCACCTTCCATACGCGTCAGAGAATCTCGTACCAACCGACGCTTTTATGGCGCACCCATTCCTGTCCTAGTGCACGAACCCTTTGACAGAAACAAACCCTGGACCTGGATAAATCGCCATCCCAAACAGACACGTCTGCTCGAGACCGGTGAGCTGGGACAGGTGAAGGTGCGGCGCTATAAGCGGGACGACGTGCAGGCAGCCTTCGATAAGGCCCGAAACGATCGACAATATTCCATACACAGCTCGTATTCCTCCCAAAGTGTGAAGACGAATGCCGCATTTGATACCGCCAGCACATCAAGATGAACCCTTTCAATTACAGGAAATCAAAGTCATTGTTAGCTAATGTTAGAAACTAACTTGGGGTTTTTGCATGGTAAACAGATTGGTTTTTAGTTGCAACTGAAAGTCAATTTGTTTACCAGTGAAAACCAAACGTTGCCACCAAACCACAGGGTGTTCATATACTCATATACAGCTTTTTGTTTCATACTCTTGAGTTTTGTTTTATTTTGGGTCGGTTTGGTTTGGTTTGGTTTGGTTTTTTTGCCCGTTGCGTGTGCCGACTGGTTTTTCAGAGAGGCCATTGGCCAAAAGGGCAAGCTGTTTGGGTTCAAACGCAAGTTTTGAGCCATGTAACAAGCAATATGGGCCTAGTTTTTGGTTTCACCTCCTGAGTGGTGGGGGTTACGAATATTTCAAAATTGCTGCTCTTTGCTTAGCCTTTGACAGTCAGTTCAGTCAGTCAGTCGAGTTATTTAAAGAAAAATGGTAGATAGACCTATGGAAGTTACAAAATACTAGCAAAGCGGCTGAGCGATTCAATCGATGGTGAGATGGAACAAGTGAAAGCAATCGTTGAATTGAAACTCATTTAACTTTCTCTTAATTTGGCATTCGCAGTGACAATCTATAAGTTGCAAAAAAAATATACGTTTGCGGCTAAGATTTCGACTTGCCATGTTTTTTTACACAGATAACTGTAAGTGGCATGTTCTCGAGTGGGCTAAAACACAGACTGACAAAAAATATTGTCGACTCAATTGCTTTTTAAATCGACTAATGATATTTATACCCTTGCAAAGGGTATTATAATTTTGCCCAGAAGTTTGCAACGCATAGAAATATTCATTTCCGACCCCATAAACTATATATATTCTTGATCAGGGTGACGAGCTGAGTCGATTGAGCTTTGTCCGTCAGTCCGTCCGTCTGTCTGTCTGTTTCTACGCGAACTAGTCTCTCAGTTTTAAAGCTATCGAGCTGAAATTTTGCACAGAGTCTTCTTTTTGCTGCACACTACTAATATGTCGGAACCGACCGGATCGGATGACTATATATCATAGCTCCCATAGGAACAATCGGTCGGAAAACTAGTTTTAGTATGAAAAACTTTTTTCTTTTCAATGGAAACGTCTCCAAACTTTGTAATCGTATGTTTTATATTTTTTTGTTTATAATTCTACCAAGTTTTATCAAAATTGGGCAACTATATGGTATAGCTGCCATACAAAAGATAGGTCTAAAAAACAGTCTTAGTTAGAAAAACTTTTTTGTTTTTAATGGTAGCATCCTGTAATTTTGTATTTGTTTGCTTCTCGTGCTTTTACACAATTCTACAAATTTTTGTCCAAATCGGATGACTATATCGTATAGCTCCCATACGAACGATCGTTAGGAAAATTGGAAAAAAAGTATTTTTGAAAATATTTAAGCGAGCACTTGCAAGGGTATAAAAACTTCGGCACAGACGAAGTTAGCTTAGCTTTCTCGTTTTCATATCATTTCACCTCTTCACTATAATCAAAAATATATGACTGTTTTCACTTCACTTTTCTAACTTGTAGACTTCTGTGTTTGGCTGGATTGAGGCTAAAGCAGAACACTCACTTGTGTATCAGTTCTTTCTATATATTTCGGTTGCACTTATGGACTCTTTTTTCACAAAATTGCAACCTAGAAGGAAATGAGTCTGCGAACAAACAGGGCAGAATAGGTACCACCATCGAACTTCTTTCAGAGAAGAGCACATTGGGAATGCCTATGGCAACATATAAGCTTTACACAAAAGCTGAAACGCGAATCGGTGGAAAAGCCTTGCTGCATGTGCGGTAGCGGAGCTTACGTGGTCTTCACTAGACCTTAAAGCGTACCACCATGCTCTTACGCCACAGAAGGGAACACTTATTGCTTCTGATGGGAACCATGACAGGTCACTGTCCTATTGACTGACACGGATTCACTTACCATGATTTTGTGCAGAAGTTGCTGGGTACGAAGCGGAGAAGGAAACAGTACAACATCTTGTAAGTCATTGCCTTGCCCTTAGTAGAAGGACACTGGATCCACCTCTCCTATTCATAGTTGTTTTTTTTTTTAACTTTTAAATCCTTACAATTGTTAAATATCACCTGTCTAATGTTGGATGAAGGTGAAGAACACAATAGAATATTGAGAATAGCGTAAAGAAAATGCGATTCAAAGGCTCCAAGGTTACAGAAAGCTTGAAGTATCAACACTCCTAAGCTGAACTTAGCTGAACCGAACCGAACCGAACTTTACTTTGTGGTTTGCGGCTCGGCTCAAAATATGTTGAAAGGATATTTCAGCCAAGGAGCTAGTTCGGTTAGGTTCTGGACCGATTGGCATCCCTTCTTTTTGCAGGCTGAATCCAATATCTTCAAAATGACACATGGAACAGCTTAGCTGAAACCCAGACGGCTTAAAATCTACAGCACATTTTGCGGAATGTTGGTCTTAACTCAACTGAAAATGAAGTGCATTCTAGCAAGTTGAAGGAAACGCTCTCCCTCTACCACTCTCGTCCGTCGTCGCCATTCTGCTTATCAGAGAGTCTGATGATTCGCTGATGATAATAATTCAGAGTCAAATATCGCGCGCGACGCGTCTGGGCTGCCCCCAAAGACCAAAATAAGACAAAAAACAAAAACAACAACAAAAAACGACATGATTTATGACATTTTATTCGAGACTTAAACAATACGATAATTATTTATTAGAGGAGGGCAACCCCCCCACCCTACCCCCTGGCCCCCGCTTGCTTCGTACTTGGTATATACAATTGTATATAATAAGTTTTTGTTGGCTTGCAATGCCATACCCATCTTCCTGGCGGCAATTTATAATGCTGAGTGCCAAGCGGAGACCCGGGAAAATCGCTGCTCCCTCCGCCCTTATCCTGACCGAGACGAGAGTCGCCCCGAAAAACCAGTTGGAGAAAATGGCCTGGCAAATGGAATTTATTGCAATAGAGTGCTGAAAACTAAATCATCATCTCCAAAAACGAAAAGGAGAAAAAAAAGAGGCAAGCACACACTCTACCAGCCGCATTCAACAACAGCAACAACAGCAACAACAGCAACTACAACAATGGGGCATGGGAAATATAATAGCGCTACAACAACAATTGATACACTCCACAAGCTCATTTAATATTTATGCGCATTTAGCCAGGGAATTGGTTTGGGTGCGCATTCCCGGATAGTTTCTGTTAGCCATGCGTAAATATGCGCAAAAAGCGCATAAATTATGGCCGGCCATGTAGCAAACGTATATAAAAAATACTTAACGCCTGTTTCTCTCTGTGTAGAAGTGGCACAAAAAACGTCGAGCGTATAAAATAAAAGTAAATTAGTTGTCCAGCGTCCACTTCCCAGTTCCGCAAGGTTTTTGTTTCTTTATATTTTGGTTTTCCCCCCCGTTCAAGCTGTGGCATAATTTTTACGCATTTGCTTGGAGTGTTGATAAAGGAGGTAGCTGGAGGAGGTGGGGATTGGGGGCTTGGGGTGGAGTGGCACACGCACACACTTCCTCTGCTCCTCGTGTGTGCCACAAAGTTAAACAATTCATGGTCTAAGCTTTATGCTTTATACGCAAAACTTTGAGTTTTGATTTCTGTTGTCACAACTTCACCCCCAACCCTTTAACATCCTCCTCTCTGTCTCTCTGTGTGTGTATGTGTGTGTGTGTGTCTCTGTGTGTGCTTATCTATACCGGCATTTGCCAAGACTCAGCCACACGCGCCGCACATACCGAAAATGAGCTTGCCCTGTGGGTTAGATACCCTCGCTCGGACAGAGGCTTGACACTTGCACAGAAATCGTAGTATTTGTAGCTCTAGGCACACTATCAACCGCATACCAACTCATTTAGCCGCTTCTGTGTGGAAAGTTGGCTGGCAGTTGTTAAATAGAATTTTAGATTGATTTTTGGGAATTGATTTGGAGCAGTTGAAACCTTGTTATACAACCATCCAATGATTTCAAGCTTCTATGATTCAGTAAACCGAATAAATTCTCATTTCACGGCATGCCAACTGCCGGTTTTAGTTCATAAAGAAAAGATAACTACAGTTCAACGTCGAATTTAAACAGCAATGTTTTTGAGAATATATTTCTTGTCCTCTTAAGCTGTAACTGGTGCAGGTGACCGATTGTAGAAAGATTTGTGTAAACCATTGCAAAGGGTATTATTATTATATTTCCCCAGAAGTTTGCAATGCATATAAAATATTCATTTTCCACCACATAATCTGTATATATATACTCTATCAAGGCCACGTATTGAATCGTTTAAGCATTTACCCTCGTTCTGATCAGTAAATTTAAACGGACAATGGCTCGGTTCGCTGTTCGGTTTAAGAACACATCCTAGCGGTTCGGTAAGGTTTAGTTCGGATTGGCTTAGACTTGGCTTGCATCCCTGTTTTGAATACCTAAAGGTATTTTTCCCGATTTAATGATTCGTCAGTCATCGCAAATTGACTTAACTATAATCATTTTACACCTTACCTACCTTAATTAAAGTCCATTGATACCTAACTGTTTTATTTTATTTTATTTCATAATTTAAGGATTCGTCAGTCACGGTAAACTGGTTAAACTAAATCTTCACTTTGAAATATTTTGCTGGCATGCTTTAAATGAAATTCACTACGAAACTCTGTACTTTGTACTTGACATTGCACTTAACGTTCATACTTGATTGCAGTGCCGTAGGCAGGATTTATTTCAAGGGGTCTTAAGAACATTTTCTTTAGTCGATTCTTCTTCTTTGGTGCTACTCAAAGTGCCTCTCCTACTTGTCTGATTTCTCATTTGAGAAACTTTTTTCGAAATATAAGTAAGGATAAAAAATACAGCTGCAGTCTAGTATTTAGCAGAAAAATATATATTTAGTTGGGGTTAAACCCCTTTGCCAACACTCTTCCTCGGACTACGCTACTGCTTGAGCATGGTACTTGCTTTTTTCGATACTTTCAAGACGACTATTAAATTTCAAAGGTCAGGTACCATTAGCTTTGACGTTTCAAATCAATAATGTTGATCGAAGTCGCTTGCCTATTGCGTGTACGAAGGTGGATCAACAAGTAACCGTTTTAGTCTTTAAAACGCCAAATAAAACAAAAATAACAATGTTACATCTTATTTTGGTAACACAGTGTTCTCTAGGTTGTAACACTTTACACTCAGTTTCGCCACTAATTCAAGGATAAACGTGTTAAGCTTCTACTGTGGCTTCTGCTTAAAAATCATAAAATTCTGCAACAAGAATAAAGTGAGTAGAATCATCTCTCATCAATATCTCTCGCATCAATACAATGCGGTTAAATGGGCATACAAACACATAGACAACCCTTGCAAAGGGTATTATAATTTTGCCCAAAAGTTTGCAACGCATAGAAATATTCATTTCCGACCCCATAAACTATATATATTCTTGATCAGGATGACGAGCTGAGTCGATTGAGCTTTGTCCGTCCGTCTGGCTGTCTGTTTCTACGCCAACTAGTCTCTCAGTTTTAAGCTATCGAGCTGAAATTTTACACAGAGTCTTCTTCTTGCTGCGCGCTACAAATATGTTGGAAGCGACCGGATCGGATGACTATATATCATAGCTCCCATAGGAAAAGAAATCCATTTATCGACTAACCACAAACCTGCAGAAGGAGAGGAAGAAAACTCCCCTCACCTTTGTGAAAGGGTATTCCCTGGGTTCATCATTGAACAGAGTTTAACCAAATTTTGTTGGTTTTGTTTTATGCTTATTTGTTTGGGGCCGCGACGTTTGCCAAAAAAAAAGAAGGCAAAGCTGTCTATAGTACATATCGCTCTGCTGTGGCATATTCAGTACCATGTCCATTTGAGTGTGTGTGTGTCTGTGTGTTTGAGTGTGTGTGTGTGAGGCCAAAAATCTACTTAAATCGATAAAAACTATCAAATCTGTGTACGCCTCTAGACTGCTGCCTCGGAGTTTGGCTTTTGCCTGGTTTCGTCACTCATACGACATGTGCGCCGTCGTCGTCGTCGTCGCCACTCATTTTTCGCCCATGTTGCGTATGTTGTCAAGTCTCTTCCGCTGCTGATGCTGATGCTGCCGCTGCTGCCTCTATATAAATTTTTTCTTCTTTTTTTTGGCAGCAGCCACTGAAATATTCTCGTTGTTGTTGGCATGTCCGTTCTGGCATGGACTTGGCCCAGGCTCATTGTTTGGGGTTTGCTTGGTGGTGCGTTAGGCAGGCAGGCAGCAGCATTTCCGTTTCTTTTTCACTGTTGTCAAGCGGCTCACACACACACACACACACACACACACACACATATGTGTTCGTGTTAGTGTGTGGCGCCGACATTAGAAACGGCCCAAAACAAATGAGATATGCGAAAAATTGTGTCCGTTAGTTACAAATTTTTCGTTCATCCTTCCCTTGGTCTGGGCAGAAACTACAACTATAATGCTAAATGACAAAATATGACAAATTATAATAAAATATATTTAGCAAAAGGCGGGCTAAAGAATACAAAATTTATGACATTCGCCTAGAGAAATGGTTCGCCCCGAGTCTGAGTCCGAGTCGCTGTCTGGTCTTGTCGTGGTGGTGGTGGTGGTGCTGCTGCTGGTCAAGTGGAAGTTTATATTCATATTAATATAGAAATCACGCACTGGTAATGTGCCTTTTATACGCATTGCGTGTTGTGATTTTACAAAATGCCACATAAAGCAACGCTTAACAATGACATCTAATCATATGGTAATTATGTGAGATATTAACGCTTGATCTGGCAAGTGTTTATGCAGATTAGGAAGCGTAAGTCAAGTCCATTTGAAAATGTTGCCATGAAATACTAGATTAGTTTAGAATTGAAATTCGAACTCCCTTAACTACTTCGCATTCTTATATTGGTTCTAAATATGAACAAATGAGCCAGCAACTGATCTATAGAAAGCAAGCAAGCAACTCAATTTTGTTCACTCACTCATGAATCCTGAATCAATCAGTTACATCTAAGCTGAGTAGTCTTTACATTGCAAATCATGTTATTTTACTCAAAAATTATTATCCGGCTCGAAGGACCTTTGTTTTTGGTCTGCGCTGGCTTTCCTCGAAGACAAGAACAACTTAAAATTTAACAATTTTATTTGGTGGCGCTTCTATTTACTTCGTACCCACAAAAAAAGGTTCAAGGTTTTTAGACATTCAAATTTTTGACCATTGAGATGTCCAAAACTTTACAATATTTGCCAACGATGGCTCTAATGATCATTTTGTGCATGTTCCAAGTCTCTGTAGCGCCATGTCGACCAGACAAACAGAACTTAGAATGTATACAATTTTTGTTAAATCCCTTCCGTTCGGCTCAGACCTGATTCATAGCTGCATCAGCCCTGGGGCTGGTCATGAATTCAGGCCTGCCCTTATATGAGTTTTACCCTACGTCATGACCTCTGCTGATTTTAGGCGTAATTTCAGGGCTGAACTCATGGGTGAGTTTCATGGGAAGTACCGAAACATGCCTAAATTCAGGCATGAAAAAATTCAGCTATTCCTACTGTTCAGGTCTGAATCAGCCCTGACAAATTCAGTACTGAAACGTAGAGCTGCAGGGATTGTACCTAAACTTAAAGTTCGGAGCTGCATTAGGTTCAGTTAACTTTGATCAGTTGGTTCGGCTTAAGTTTCGGTTCATAGTTTGAAAAAGTTGGTACTCCGGGTTCATGCCGATTTTTTATCAAAACCAGCTTGCAGTCCTGGTCCTCACAAACTTTTGATAGTTCTACAAGATTTTTGTGTGGTTACAACAAATCTGGCTCTAAAAATGTTCCACCTTGTTAAGTACTTTGATTTGAGTTCTTTGATGGTTAAATCAAATTACTGTTTGCGTATGAAATTTTCACTAACAATAGTTAAACCATAGAATTAGCTTTGCCTATTCCATAAACTAGAAGTTTGTGCAAAAATATATAACAGCCAGCAGGAAGCATCTGCGACCCTATAAAGTATATATATTCTTGATCTCGGCATCAACAGCCGAGTCATGTCCGTCTGTCTGTCTGGTAAGAGATAGAGGTTTGACATGTATGGGACATATGCTTCTTATCAGATCAAGTTTATTTTCAATTTTGGCCACGCCTCTTCTCTCCCTCGCAATTCGCTAAAAACGTCATATCTCCCACAGTTTTAAAGATAGATGGTTCGTACCTTCTAAACATATTTAATAATAAGCCTAACTTATCGATCCGCCAAAGTAATGGAACAGATAGGACGAACGTTTGTCGAGCTATGATCAAAAGACTGTTCACTGCTGCAGCGCAGTAGCAGCGCTGCTTTTAGCATCAAAATTTATGCTGAGCGTATAATTTCGTTGATACAAAGTATGTTATAGTCGGACTTGAGCAACTTTCTTTCTTGTTTAGATCAATTAGTTGGATAATAAAATTTCGTATAATAAAATTTTGGATTCAAGTATGAAGTCTGTCTCTTTTTTTTAGGTTTTAGTTAAAGCTCCAATTTATATAAACAAACAAAAACCAGAATAAATAGAAAGCAGCTTTTTAGAACATGAGAGTCTAGTTCTTACCAAATCTAAAGAAATATTTGCTTGCATCGGTAACTAGCACTCCCACATATTTCGATTTCTGTATAAAAAGTGAGTCACTTACATAAATGTTCGTTTTTGAATTGAAAAACAACAAATAGCTGAAATATAATAAATTACAAAACAACTCAATTTCCTGAATATTCATTTCATGACATTATTACGAAAAAAAAAATCAAAATAATAAACAAAAAACTTGCACACAAACAATAAGTTGAAAAACTGCATAAACTAGTGCTAACTAAATATAAAAACCTGTGTGCAGAGTGCGAAAAAATGCATTTGCTGCTTTCGGCATATAATTGAAAAGAAAAAAAACGCAAAAACAAAACAAAAAAACTCTCGGCACTGCCGCAAAGTTTCCAATTAGAGCGAGGAGGGCGCAGCATTTGTTGGCCATAGTAAAAATCAACTTGGAGTTCCCAGTTCAGTTTTTTTCTTGTTTATACCAAAAGCAATTTTCACACACAGTCACACAGAAAAACTTTATCAACTAATAAACTCGCCAGCCAATGCAAGTGCACGAGTGCAAGGCACGAGTTTCATATACAATTTTGGATTTCATTTTTCGCCAGCAGCTCAGCAATTGCAAAAATTTGCTCGAAACAAATCAACACCATAAAATGCAAAAAAAAAAAACAAAAAAAATAGGAATATTTTATGCACCGATTGTCGTTTGCCATATGCACAAACAATTTCTGATATGTGGCCGTGCTTGCCCCCGTGGGCGGTTTTTTGTATGGAACTAGAAAAATGGTGGTAATTGGTGCCAAAAAAAAAAAAACTGCTTGTTGTAGATTTCTGGGCCCTTTGAATGAGTAAAAATTGATTAAGGTACGCGACTAAGTAATTGTCTTTTCTCTCAACCTCAATTTTCATAATTATGGTTTCAATTTAATAATATATTTTAATGAAAATTTCTCTGAAATTGGTATGTTCATGCTTTCCACACATTTTTTTACTACATTTTTTGTTAGTTTGTTCACATGCCGCCTGCTAATTACATGCCTCAATGCTTGCTTTTAATTTTTCACTTGAACAAATGAAAATTTCTAGCAATTAGGGTTCCAGGCGTTCCACAGCACACAGAAACAAAAAAAAATCGCGGAAAACCCAAAAGAATGTAATTATCAAAAAGTCATAATCAGACTCAAATGTGCGCGCCACTTCGCTGCCATCTCCATCTCTGTCACGGTCGCCATGTGCAGACATGATTGCTGCATTTATGAGATAAGTTTTTACTGTCGACAACAATTAAATTACATTTTAGAGTTTATGGCCCAGGGCCCTTTAGCTCCTCGTTGTCAGGTCTGTCGCCGAACTTCAATAAATTCTAATAATTTATAACACAAGACGAGCTGCGACTGTAGCAACTCTGTAGTTGCTGCATTAAAACTGTACGAAGTCGTCGGTGGTCATAAAAGGCAGCGTCCTGGCCACTTTATGGCCCTTTTTTGACTACAAATTGATTTTTATTAATGGCAAAATCTGGCTCTGCCCACCCGCATAACTCGCAAATGATTATAAAATATTTTTGCGCTTCGCTCCCCATTGTCATAATGCAGTGGCAAGCCCCTCGTCCCCACCCCCGCCCGCATGTTTGTGTGATGGCATAGCATCAGGGGCATTCATTTAGTCATTTATGTGGCTTACACTCGAGCCACTGTCGCCACGCCCTCCGGCAAACAGTAAACGCCCTCAGTCCGTGTGCAAGTTTTAGTTATTGGAGAGAATTCGAAAAACCGCAAACTGCATATGCGTGCCTGGGCACAGTTCCCATTACCAGCCGAAACCAACCATCTACCATCTGATTTTCGGATTATTTTGCATACGTGCCGGCACACCCGCCGTGGCGAGGGGGCAGGAGAGCGAGGTGTGTGCCATTCCTCCAATTCCCATGGGCGTGTAATTTACAGTGTAAAACATATATTGTTGACTGCCACTGAATGTGTCAGACAATGTTTTAATTAATAGTAGAAGTACAGAGTGGGTGGATACCAAAATGTTGCAACTGGCAACTAATTGGAAAAGGGCACGGGGGGGTTGAGAGACCATACCAGGTAGTTGGAAAGTGTTGAGTTGATTGAACAACATGCATGTCAAATTTATGATATTTGTTTTAATTGAAAACTATGTTGGAAAGTTTACCATCAAAATTTTGTTGATTGATTTTACAAATAAAGGACCAAAGTTCTTACTACAACTATTTTAGATGTTTTATTTAGAGTCCAAAAATAGAGTTTTCATTAAGATCGTTTAGCAAATGGCAGAGTTATAGAGGTTGTAAAAAGCGTTGCATACTTTGCGGCACATTAATGTGCTTCTTATTTTTGCACAAGAGAAAGGGACCAACAGCTTAACGGCGATTCCAAATGGCAATGTTTGACATGCGTTTTAATGCCCAGTTACTTCTAGGCTGACCCCAGTAGCTAGTGAAGGTGACCGCGTGTGTAGGTTTTGAAGAGAGAGAAAGCTAAGCTAACTTCGTCTGTGCCAAAGTTTTTATACCCTTGCAAGTGCACGCTTAAATATTTTCAAAAAATACTCATTTTCCCTCAACGACCCATTTTCCCACCGATCGTTCGTATGGGAGCTATATGATATAGCCATCCGACTTGGACAAAAATTTGTAGAATTAGGTGAAGGCATGTAAACCAAACAAATTCAAAATTTCGGGATGCTACCATTAAAAACAAAAAAGTTTTTATAACTAAGACTGTTTTTCAGACCTGTATTTTGTAGGGCAGCTTTACCATATAGTTGTCGGATTTTCATCAAACTTGACAGAATTATAAAAAGGCATAGAAAACCTTTAAGTACAAAGTTTGGAGACGTTTCCATTGAAACGGAAAAAGTTTTTCATACTAAAACTAGTTTTCCGACCGATTGTTCCTATGGGAGCTATGAGATGTAGTCATCCGATTGCAAAATTTCAGCTCGATAGCTTGAAAACTGAGAGACTTGCTTTGCATAGAAGTAGACAGACGGTCAAAAGGACGGACAAAGCTCAATCGACTCAGCTCGTCACCCTGATCAAGAATATATATAGTTTATTGGATTAGAAATGAATATTTCTATTCGCTTCTAACTTCTATGCAAAATTATAATACCCCTTCTAGTTTACGTACCTAGTTTACCTACCTAGTTTACTTAAAAATCTCAAATACTATGATATATTTATCAGGAGAACCTTAAAATAGCTCGACATGAATCGAACCTTCTTAATATAAAACCCTGAACCCATTATTCGAATAGTTTGTATTTGTAAACTTTTTGCATCTCAATAAGAACTTGATTCCCAATATAATTACCATTTCGGTCTATTAGAATTCTGAATTGTAATTAAAACTCGCTTCAGTATATATTAACAAAAAATAATTACTTTTACAATTACTTCAGTTATTATGACCGTTAAGTGTAATGATGAAGTAATTGAGCTTGAAAGCTTTAATTATGCGTGATTTCAAATGTTAAAATATTGTAATCAGAAATGCATTTTTAATAAGCCTGATGATAGAGAACATATACGGGGAGTATTTAAGTAGTAATTATATTTGTATTTATTTTGTAAGCTTCCTAGTGCTACAAGTACAGAGACTTATTATGGAATTGGTTCAGCTCTGGTTTTGCGTGAGAGTTTTACGATAGTTTGGTATGCCCTACTTAACTACAAACTGAAGATATGTTTTATTTCACAAATATAAGAATATAAAAATATAAGAGTATACCATTTAATCCTCTTAAACTCTGTAGCAGCTGCTTCCGAACGAAACATGACAACACTTTCCAATAGAATCTCATTATGTACTAAAGCTTTTATGGACAACTCTGCGCATAAATAAAGAAAATAACAACTTTATGGCAATTTGCACTTGATATTTCCTGCTCCTCCAGCAGTTTCCAATTACTTTTGCCCATCATCACCCACAAGTACAAGCGAACATATGCACGATATGAATCCAAAAGTTTTTGAATAGTTTTTCTCTTTTTGTTGTTGTTTTTTTATGCAATCTCCATGGCAGTAATTAGCCAGCAACATGGGAGATTGCATTGTTTCCATTGCGGGCCTTATGCAAGCTGGAAAACACGACAAAAAGTAGCAAAAACACAAATGCAAACAATAACCAGAAATACCGAAAACCCAAATCATTAACATACGATTGTGTGTGTGGCTGTGTGTGTGTGGCAACCACAGTAATTAAGCGAAGAAGCTGTCGCGCCAGTGGCCAAGTGGTAGCAACAGGTTGCAACTTGTGTGTATGGAAAATGTTTGGTGGAAAAACGTCACATGAGGAAATTATTGAGGCATGCGGCTGGTTTTGCTTATGCAATTAATTTGGCTTAAAAACCAACCAAAGCAACAACAACATCTGCAACCGCAAATTATTTACCCAAAACTCTTTGAACCAAAAACGGAACACCCAATAACCAGTCATTGAGAATGGGCGGTGAAATGGGCACACAGAAAATGTGGCACGACAAAAACGCACCTGAGAGTCGAGTCGAGAGTCGAGAGTCTTCAGTCGTCGCCATCAGCCATCAGCAGCCTTGCCAGCAATTTCCAGTCCAGACATTTGCCGACTTCAGACGCACTCGAGCGCAAAGCTCAAAGAAAGCTGTGAAATGGCCGCCATTGACTGTTGCTGCACTACTCCCTCCCATCGCCCCCTCGCCAACCCACCCCACCTCACCGCACCGCATCGCTCCTCTCCTTCTACCTACTTGCATTTTTTCATGTCTTGGCCGTTTCACGTTGCAGCCTCGGCCAACTTGGCCAACTTGTCTATTAACGGTAACTAGGTAAATGTTAGAAATTACCGTTAGAAAAATTGCCTCTGTTGTTGTTGTTGTTGTTGTTGCTGCAGTTGGCTGTAGTTTTTTGCGGCCTGCACACAACAAAGTAAGCCATTTGTTGTGGCGAAGCCTAAAAAGCAGCTTTAGTTTAGCTTCTGAATGGGAAAGTGTTGACTGGAGTGCAATGAAACATTAAACAGTCGCGGCATCCGGAATCCGCAATGCCAACATTTTTGGCCCACTAAACGTGGTTGGAGTGGGTTCGGGGGGTATGAATACATACAATAGGTGCAGGTGCGGGCAAACTTGAGGAATGTACCTGAAGACATACGGACGAGTAGATAATACGAGCTTAAATAAGGCAAACAGTTTAGTGTCTGGAAACTAACACAGAAATGCACAATTTTACCTCAACTTGTGGTGTTCTTTTTAGTCTGGCATTTGTATGCTCTTTTTGCATTATTTTTAGTTTATATATAAAACGAATTCACATCTGCCAGATGGCTGGTTAAGTGAAAGATAATTCTAGAAGTTACTCTGTGTTTTTGTAGTATTATGAGGCCGATGGAGAAGATGTGAAATAGCCCTTAAGTGTGATTATTTACAGCGCTGCAAACCGGTTTTGAACCGCACCGGCTTGCATCCAAAATTCTGACTTTTTGTTTACTGTGAACCGAACCTTGAACCGAAATAAAAGCTGAACCCGAACCTTTCCATCATAAATTTGAACTTCTTGTCAGTTATATGATTGGACTGATTCCTACAACGGGCAGGAAAGTGAAATAAAAAATCTCGAATAACGTTTAGAATTACCTATAAATTTCCCACCCATAATAGCCTCTCTTTGTAGCTCCTAGACTCTCAAGCTTTCTAGATCGATCTCAAAAGCAAGAGTCTAACATTACATTGTTAATATATTTCTACGAAAACTCCGAAATGGAATATTACTTAACAGTAAATTGTATATTGAATGTTTCCATGTGCTCTACTAACCGATTCCGATCCAAAAACCACGCAATGCCCATAAGATTTGTGTAGTTTTTAGTTCAAATCCGTTTTTTAGAACACCAGACTGCACCAAGACTCGAACCAAAACCTTCTTCCAAAAACCTCAGACCTTACATTTTCGAACCTTAAGTTAGGTTCGGTAGTTTCGTCATAGACCTTAAGGACCTTAATAAGGCCTGGTATTCCGTGTATTTTGGTTCAAACCAGTGAGCCGCAGATTCGGAGATTTTGCAGCCCTCACACTCAAAATTTAAACATAAATTTTGTAAGCAGTTTTATTAGCCTAAAATTAGCCAGGAAGTTGGAAAGTTATGATGAAATATATAAGCTTAGATACAAAATAAGTCAAATTTTACGATGTTGGTGAGTAATTTTGAATGTTTCCGTCGATTTCAAGTCTTCTGCCTGTAAAAATGTAGCCTTACTTAAATATTTCATTATATGTACAACAATCCCTACATATGTAGCACCATTTATTAATGTGGCTGTGTGGGAAAACACCACTTTATGGAATGAAAATAGTTCTATACTTTTCTTCGACTCAAAATTTTGGAATAAAACTAATTTGATATATTTCAATAATCTTCTTTGACTCAAAATTTAGATTAAAAACTTATGCTTAACTTTGTATCACTTTATATTATTGGGCTTAAAATTTGATTCAATCGTCACGCCTCACGCTGACATGACTTATTTTGTGGTGTTCTTGCTGCGGAGTAGGGGTATCGAGGCTTGATTACTGATTACTGATTAATAGATATCGATTTGCTAATATGGAGTATCGATTAAGGAGTACTTTTTTAGTATCGAGTACTTAGTATCTAGTTCCTAATATGGAGTATCGATTAAGGAGTACTTTCTTAGTATCGAGTACTTGGTATCTAGTTCCTAATATGGAGTAACTATTAAGGAGTACTTTCTTAGTATCGAGGAATGAATATGGAGATCTGAGTATAAGATACAAAGTTTAGCGTATCAAGTTCTAAGTATCAACAACTTAGTTTTGGGTACTTACTATCGAGTACTTAGGATTCAGTACTAAGTATCGAGTAACAAGCACAGCTGTATGTGACTGTCAGAACACATCCTATAATGCATATTTTAGATGAATGCTCTCTTGAGTGTTTTCACCGCTTATTTGACTAATATATGAATCCAACGAGTTTAAAACAAAAAGGTTAAAATCAAAGGTTGCTAAGCCAGTGAAGTTTGATGGATGCAGAATGAATTCGTAGGCTAATCGATTCAAAATCTCTGAATATAATTTTTCAGTAATCGTTCTACCATTTCGAAGGTAATGGTTGCCAAACTATGCCAAGGACAACCATAAATTTGTTTTTGTTCGGTGTGCATCAATGGATAATCATGGCAATCATAAGACACAATTCACAAATCGAAATCATCTGCTTAATGTGGTCCCATTGAGTGTACCTCGAGTTTTAAAGTTCTAAAATCAAGGGCGAAGTGGTGATTTCCGATTATATTCTACCCCTTTGACAAATCTCCGACATCCAACTTTTTATTACCACAAGTCAACTAACTTGCTTTTATTTCCGTCAACATTTTCATTCACCGTCACGATTTTTCAATAACTCATTAGACATTACAGAACCTTTGACTTCAGGGCGGACTTCGGGGGTCGGATACGAGACTGCAATGAAATGCACGCGACAACACTTTTGGATTTGTTGACACTTCGGAGACCCTGGTTGTTGGTTGGGTGTGAAGGATGGAGAATGGCCTCATCAACACGCTCAACGTGTCGCAAATGCGTTGCCGTTGAGTGGCCTGACACGCCCCCCTACCAACAGCCATTCTGGTCTAGACACTTTTGACACAAATGCGGCGGGAGTCCTAAGAAAGTCTACAAATGTCTACTCTTCATCTGTCTGACATTTAATAGAAAAAAAACCAGAAAAAAAAAACACAAAAAAGTAAAATGAAGGCAATTCCAAAGCTGCGTAGATATCCGCCTCCGTCGCAGTCGCAGCTAGCGTTAGCGTCTCCGAGGTGCGTGTTGTCATTGTCTCTGGGAAAGGTTGGTGTTGTTGGTGTTGTGGGAGCCACACTTGAGACAGCCATGAGAGCGCATATTGAGACAGGTGACAACAGTCGCACTTATTCGCCTTGTTGCAGCTGAAGTTGTTTTTGTTGTTGTTCTTGGTGTGGTAGTTGTTGCTGCTGCTGCTACTGCAGACGCACTAAATCAATTAGACTGCAACTGCAGCAGCAACTTGATGGATGAGCTAAGTAGATGCAAAGCATTGTGCTTCATACAGCATTAGTTAAACATTTAGAGCAGTAGAAGCCAGCTGTTAGAAAATTCTGTGAGATTGCACAGCAAATAGCAGAACTCAAATTATGCAGAATTTTCCGGGTATTGTCACTCTTTGGGGGCGGATTTTACAACTTGTGAAGCACAAATCTTGAAATATTGGCACACTATTCTTATAAAAGCGAGCTTTAAGTCAATCGGCTGAGATTAGACTTTGGACTGCAAAATTTTCCTGAAATTTTACCATTCAAGGGATATATTTTCCCAACTTCGGAGGATCAAAATCCTTAGAAGTCTAGTTTTAAGTAAAAAGTATAAAAAACTGATTTCCTTAAGTAATTTTTCAGTAATTTTTCCATTTTGTAGGCGGATTTTCCAGTTTGGGAAAATCAAATCTCAAAATGTTTCGCTCACTATCCTTACAAAGCGAATTTAAAGTCAATCGGTTGAAAAATACTTTTTTGCATGCGGAATTTTCCCAACCGGAAGCTGAATTTTCCATCTTTATAAAATTAAAACTCAAAAAGTTTGGCCTAAAAGCCTTTCAAAGCGAGCTTTAAGTCAATCGAATGAAAAATAGCTTTTCGCATGCAGAATTTTCCGGGAAACTTCCAACCTGGTAGGGAAATTTGCAATATGGGAAAATTCCATCTCAAAAATGTTCGCTCAATATACTTACAAAGCGAGTTGTAAGTCAATCGAATAAAAAATAGTTGCTTGCATGCAGAATTTTCCGGAAGTTTTCCCACCTGAGGGCCAGTTATGCCAAATCGTATATTGCTAGGATAAGCGGTCTAAGCTGTGGGTGGACAATCAGTCAGTCCGGCGGGCTAAGATAGGAAAAGCACAACTAAGATGTCTTCATTTTACAACAGTTGCCAGCATTTCATTCAAGTCTTAAAAGGCTGCACCCAAAATACGCTCATAATTTTCAATTTTTCCACCTTACAAGTCTTCTTTTGATGGTCAAATTTCGGTAAAATGTTATGAAAAATTGACGACGTTTTTTCTGCAGAGCCAAGTCATATGTCAGCCCCCCCAAAAAATGAAAGTTGTTGTTTGGCTAGTTCAATGAACTCCCCTCTTTCGCTCCGTCTCAGTGTGTCTCTGCCTGCAGATATGCAACTAACCCAACACCTCTGTCAAAATGCTGTCCAGTCAGCGCATTGTGTTTGTGCGCGCGGTGAAGGTGCGATAAATTGCGGACAGACGGGAAACGTACGAAAGGGCCAAAAACAAAAAGAAACCCATTAAAGTAAAGCTGCATTAACAGGCTAAATGAAAACACCCAACAACAAAGCTCAGGCATCAAATTTCGCCACAGACAAGGGGTCGTGGCGCGTGGTGGGGGTGCCTACCGTATCCGTATTGTTGTATTTAGTCAAGACACAAACCGGGGGAATACCAAATTGTACGATTAAGACACGTTTAGGTTTTAATTTTGTTGTTGTTGTTTGCTATTTGCGGGGTTTCATTTAAGTGTTGTTGTTGTTCTTATTAACATTGCATTGTTGTTGTCGCCATCTCTCTGTGAATGCATGTGGATGACACTCCCACCCACCCCTCCACCCCACCCACATACACATACATACATACATACGCTTAGTGCCTTTTGTGCGAATATTTCAATTATTTGTCAAATTGACACAATGCGCCATTTGCTTGCCCACAATTTGCAATGACAACAATTGTGCTCAGTTCACGTCAACATTGTGAGATAATTTCCAATTTGATTTATGATTCTCTCTCTAAATTTAGTTGGCACATTTTTGAAATATTTTTGTATTTCACTGGAAATTTGGAACGGAAGTCTTTGAGACCTTTTTGCACTATAAATATTGTATTTTGAAAGCAAATATTTAGTTGCGAGGGAAATTGGCAGCCTTATGACAACATGTGTTTGGTATTTTTTTTTTTGTGTAATTTTCAAAATTTTCATCTAATGATGCGGGTGGTCTTTGGTTTTTCCACGAAAGCCAGTTGAATGAACTTAACTCAAGGCAGTTGACGACGCTTTTTTACTTGTTTGTTTCCTATGCCACAGTTGTTCAAAAAAAAAAACGTAAAAATGATGCGTAAAATGAATGAGTTTTGACACTCAATCCAATCAAATTGAATGAGATAGTCAAATTTTTAACATTCAATTGATGAGATTAAGAATAGAGTGAAAATAGGACAGTAGTTGATGATCCCTTAGATGATTTGGACACACCTTTCCGCTGGATTTTAATTTAAATGCTTTTTCCGATGTTATTCGATTTCGATATTATACATAATATCCATATGATGTTAAGTTGATCTTAGATGGAGTCCAATGGAGTTGAAAGTCTACAAAAAGATATGAACAAAGCATAGTACAATATCGAAAATAGGTAAAATCCTTACAAAATCGATTTTAATGAATCAGTTTTGTGTCCTCTTCAGAGATGATATAATATTACTTTCAATCTGAAGTACTAAGCATCATTTCAGACTAATTGACACAAACAGACCCTTAAAAAGGCCTCTGCTTTATTGAAATTATGTTAAATAATACTAATTAATACCAGAATGCACTTAGAAGTAATTTAAAGCATCATCTCGTAAAAAAGGGCGACAAATTCACTTATGCAATGCATGAAGCAGGCTTATCTGCTCACTTTCAGGCGAAAACTGTGTACCTGATGTCAGATTCCTGGCATATTTATTAGTTTAGGTCATCTTAGCTATAGTTTTGCAATTTAATGATTCGTCAGACACCGTTAAATGCCATGGAACACTACTTATGGCCTTTCTATATATGTTTTATTAGCATTGGTTATCAGTTGAATCGAAATTTTGGTTCTTGAAATGCAGTTTCAAAAGCATTAAGCAATTTTATTACCTAGATAAATCCTTTGCTAAAAATGATGATTCGTTGGCCGTAAGATTATTACTATTTTAATGCTCTTTGGGCTTTTTTCTCCGACTAAAGATTCTTCAGTCACGGTAGAAATGTTTGAAATATCAAGAAAAGTGCTTGTTAATACAAGCTAGCGGATTATAACTGTCAGTAACTAAAATTTGTACGCTACTCTCGTTCTGGCACTCTATTTAAAGCTTCATATTTTAATGAATCCTTGATTGTCAAATTTACCAATTGCTATCGATAATCATAGTTCAGCAATCGTAAATCGAATATATCTGCTGAATGCGCCCAATAATTATGTTTCTTTGAAATAATCTTATCACCTTCTGCTAGCATAAATGCCAATATGGCTAAATTCTTTACTATAAGTTGGTCAATATCTCAAGCGAACGCATGATGGTCGTGTGCGCTAAGATGCAGACATCCGTTAGTTCAATTTTCTCGAGGTTTCTACAGGCTTTAAAGCAGTTTTCTCTTAAAAAGTTCTTAAAACATCGTATAACTACAAAATTTCGTTGTCTTTTGCTGCTTGTTCTATTTTTAATTTTTAGAAAATGTAAGAATTTTGGGATTTGGGCGGAATCGTTCACGGTATGCTGTGAATCGATATATCGAGTTCTTGACATTCCTAACACTCCCCCAATCGCAAACTCCACTCCCTGTTTAATTAAAGCCTCCTTCCTAACGAAAGACGGAAACAATTCTGTTCGATAACCTTGAGGCAGGGCCGAGACGGCAAAATACAAGAAAAATAGGGAATGGGAACACAATCAAATAGCTTATCTCAGAGCAAACGTAAACGTTGGAGCCAAGTGGCGGCAGCCGCTCCCCATGGACCCAATATTAATTTTTGTTTTCTTACAGATAAAAAAAAAAAAACTTAAATACAAATCAAATACACAGAAGCTGGCAACAAAGTTGCAGCCACAATGTTGATAATTAACTAGAAATTGAAGGAAAATTCTAGAGAAAATCATGGTGCGACTGAACGTTGCCGAGCAACAAAACACCAGCAACATCAGCACCAACAGCAGCGGCAACAACAACAACAACAACAACACTAGCAGCAGCCATAGCAATAGCAACAGCAATGCGGGTGGCAGCTGCTCATCTACCACTTCCTCGACTACAAGTCTAAACAGTAATTCAACTTCACCTGGCTGCAATATGGTAGCTGTACCAGCAGCAGCTCTGCCGCCAGCACAGCAGCAACATTTGCAACAGCAGCAGCCGCCTCCCCAGCAGCAGCAGCAACAGCAGCAACATTCTCCCTCAGACGGTGGTTCCTCGAACTGTTCGCTGCCCGCTTCGCCGCCTTTGCTGCAGCAAACAGCCACGCCCCCGCAGGGTGCACAGATAGTGCCGCCCGTTTGTGCCCTGCATCATCCACAACAACAATTGGCACTGATGGCGGCCATGCAGCATCATCATCATATGTTACCGCCACAGCCACCGCCCCAACAACAACATCCACACCATGGCCAGCAGCAGCCGCCGTCGCATGAGAACGGGCATGGACACGGCGGTGTATCACCGAACGGCGGAGGTGGTGGATCTTCGGCCAGCAGTGTGAGCAGCGTGTCCAGCGGCAGTGGCGGTAGTCAGGGCACAGGCTCCAGCAATGGCACCAATGGCATAGGACCTCCAGTTCCGACACAACAGCTACCGCCAGGACCGCTTTACATACAATATCCAGGCGAATTCTATCCGCCGGAATACTATATAGCACCGCATCCACATGAGGGTATTTGTCCACAGCATCCGCATCATCCGCATGCGCATCATCATCAGCCCATGTGCGCCATGTCAACGGAATATGGTGAGTCACGAGTTATCCATACAAAAGTGTGATTTAACTGACTTTGTAAGCGCCATCTAGAAAATTTGTCTACAAATAATTTGCGACTAACATTAAATAAGTTTTTTAACAAATTTGTCCATAAGTTTGACAAAAAAAAGTTCCAAAACTTCACAAATGAGGCCAATACATTCCATCAATTTGGAACAAAGGATTTTGCCTAAAAAAAATTTGTCAACAAATCATTCTACAACACAAAAATTTGTCAAAATTTTAAGTAAATTCTCAAAAATGTTGACAAACGGATTTCGCCCAAAAAACTAGCCAAAATAATTTGCCTCAATAAACTTAAAGAAAAGTTTGCCAACAAATTTCACAAATTTTGCCAAAAAACTCCATCAATTTGGAAAAATAGATTTATGTTAAAGATAATTTGTCAAAAAAATTCTTCTACTAAGTCCTTTGCCACAAAAATTTGTCCAAAATTTCAAGTCAAAAAACTAGCCAAATTAATTTGCCAAAACATATAATATATTAAGAAAAGTTTGCCAACAAATTTTACAAATATGAACAAAAAAAAACCAAATAATTGGGAAAATGGATTTAGTTAGAAAAAATTTGTCTTCTTTTTAAAAGATTTTGCAAAAAGAATATTGCTTTGAAAATTGCCAAACAATTTTTAAAAAATTTGCAGAAAAAGTTTGTCCAAACAAAATTTGAGAAAAAAAACTACCAAAATAGATGACAAAAAAATAGTCTACTAATATTTATACAAAGCATTTACACAAAAGTTTGTCACTAAACCAAATGCAAGCAAATGAGAGACTCATCCCTATTCTAGGCGTAGCAACCTTATCTTCGAACTAAACCTTCTAATTGCTGATTTGTCAACTTCGAAATGGCTGCTGTGAGTCAGATTAACTTTCAATTTTGGTCTTTGCTGACTTCATAAATTGTTTTGATGCCCATTTGGTTTTGCTTCTTCAAACTAAGCAGTGTCCTTGTTTACTTCCCTCAGACTCTTTCGCTGTATCTCCATTCGCCCGCATTCTTCTCAAGTTGACTGACCATTTGTGTGGCATATAAAATAATAAGAATTATGTTGATTAGAGCAAACGGCACACTCCACACTCGACTTATGCCCAGCAATCAACACCACAAGTTTAGCATCCCTCCCCCCTATAAGCAAGTAGATTCGAGTAGTAGTTCCTCTTAAGTGGCGCTAGCATCGAAAAAAAACCGACAAATGTTCCGCAATATTCTGCTAAATATTTTTGCACATGGGGGCCCCACAGTGTGGGATTGGGGGAGGGGGGGTGCTAAACAAGAGCATGCTCAGCATTCTTATAATTATAACATGCTCAGCATCCATATCAATATTACGTCCCGGGCCCGGGCGCAAATTCCATTAGAGTCTTAGAGAGACGAAGAAGCGGCCCAGCACGCACTCAGAGCCATTTCCTCTGCAAGTTTATTCGATTAACTACAATCAGGGCAGGCCGGGAGGGCGGGGCTGCTGAATAGTGAGGAACTTGGGCAAATGAGCGCAGGAACACTGCGCACAGGCAAAAAGCCATTTACACTTCCCTGTAATTGTAAATTATGAACAAGGAGCCGGAGCAACTACGAGATGCAGGCCCTAGACTCACATGCAAATTCAATTAGCACTCAACAAACCTACAACTGGGAATCGAGTTACACATTTGTGTGTAGTAAAAACTATATATACATACATATATATATATACACTTTTTACTCTTGTCTCAAATTTCAAATGTTTCTTTCAATCAATGCCGACGCTTTGTTGAGAATCTCCATCTTGCACAGTCTCCGTCTTGGCCGCCCCAATTAAGGTTAATGACATTGATAAATTGAAAATGGTGGTTATTGAGGTTTCTGGGTTGCGCAAAACTTGATAAAATTCAATTATTTTGCCAACACACACAGTGGAGTCCCAGTCGCAGTCCCAGTCCCAGCCCCAAACCCAGACCCAGACCCAATCCCAGTCGGTTGACTGTTGGTTGAGATGGCAAACAATTTCGTAAAGTGACACATTTTGTCTGTTAGTCTCTCGTCTCTCCGTGGCCAATTGCGTGTCTTTTGGGCTTGGCCCATTCTAAGCCAGTTTCGAGCTGGACAGTTATGGCCAGATTCTGTGGTCAGTTTTATATGGTCACGTGGGCGTTGAAAGTGTTCATGCTAATTTTTGTGTGTAAGAGATACAAAAAGTTGGGTTTACTAGTAATACAGGGTGTCTTTTACTAGATTTGTTGTAGTTTAAGTGATTTAAACAAGAATTGTTGTATTTGCCAAAGAATTGTTAAATTGTTAGTCGAGTTATGAGCAAAAGAATGTTTGCAGCATCAAAATGCATACTGAGCATACACTTTCATTGGTACAGAGTTGTGCTACACCGACTTTCTTACTTGTTTATCAAATTTTTTGTGCCGCTTTAGCACTGCACTCTTAATTTGTTGTGTTTTCATTCACTTACTTTCACACATAAACCTTGTTGATAGAAAATATAATAATTTGGATCGTATTGAGGGACCTATTCTTCTCAAACCAATTGATCATCAGTCAAGTGAACAAAGCTATCTCAAAACATAACCCTATATGTGCATGTGTATGTAGCACTCAATTCACAGCTTTCAATCGTCTCGATAGCTTATTTGCAATTTATCAGGCGTGGGCGTATATTTTCTATACTACAAAGTACCAGTTTCCCGTTGTTATCGCGCCTTGTTGTTGTTTCATTTTTCTATATTTTGTTATTATTATTATTATTGCTGTTGTTGTAAACCCGCTAAGCATTTCAAGCTAATTTGCTGTTGATGGTTTTAAGTGACTGGCCACAGTTGGTGCCGTTGGAGACCCCTCCGACTTAGGCGAGGGGATTTTGGTAGAGATAAATCAAATGCAAAGTTTACTTGTTGACTTTGCGGGCGGGCTGCTGGCAGCTTAAATGCCAAATGTACTGCGAGAGAGAGTAAGTATAAAATAGCTGCAAAAGGGGCGACAAGTTGAGGTTCGGCTTGTGGTTTTTTGCCTGGTGGTGACTATTTTTAGAAGGGCGGCGGTGGCAACTCTCTTTTTGGCTTGGCAAGTTTTTTGGCAGCTTAAGAAGAACTTGTTAGGAAGGGGGCTGGGACTAATGCAGCGCGCGCGCGCATCATGAAGGGCTTTACAAAGTTTCCCTTTTTGAAGAATTGTGATGCTTACGGAGAGGGATTAGTTGAGCTGTAATTAGCAGCCATCAGCTTGGTTAAGGCAAAGAAATTGATAGCCTGGGTTAGAAGGGAATTTAAGTTTTGGTGAAATTTTTATTGAAAAATCTTTAACTTTAAGAAAATATTCAACAAAAAATATACAAAATGACCTAAGTAAAGTTTACCAAAATTACCTAAAATCAGAAGCTGACCAGGGCTCTCGGCTCACATTTTAGAATATTATCAAACAATTGATATGTAGAATCTTTGTAAATTCGTATCGAACAACTATTTCATTCAAATATTTAAAGGGCCAAAAACCCGCTTCAGCTTGGAGTCATGTTCAGCCTCATCTTTTTCTGTCTTTGTTGTGTGCAGTGCTGAGTGAAAATAAATATGTGCTTATAGATATTTACAAGCTGTGGCTAAAGTCCAACGAGTCATTCATAAGCAGATACTAAGCTATTGCTAACCTTCTAATAGGTTCATGGGACAATGATGTTTGCCATAAATAGACACGTAGGGAGCTCGTGTATAGTTAAATAGCCATTTATTCTGAAATAAAACCATGAAAACTTATTGAATATGGTTTGCTTCTCATACCCATAACTCGTAGAGTAAAGTCCTGGATATAACAGAGAGAAGCTAACATCTTCGTCGCCAAATAACGTATATATATTGTTGATCGTCAGTCTGAGAACGTCTAGTCACTTGTCAACTGGAGTGAAGCTAATAACGGAGCGACGCAGTCTTGCGTCGTCTACAAACTCCCGCTTGGTATGCCCACTATTGTTTATCTCGCAGGAAGCATTAGTTGATGATGTTCTCAACGTTTTACCCTGTCCAATCGATTGCAATAATATTTTTTGGCTACTTTTACTAGCTGGAAATCAGCAACCTTTTGTTTGAGAGCAGGAGTATTTCTCGGGGACTTTCACCAGCTAAGAATCAGCACCCTTCTTGTTAAAGGTACACATAGGGAAAAAACCAAGAACATTGGACTCAAATTGAGAACATTCGGCGTCAAAAACTAATCATGACTGAATTTTCTCACTTCAAGAACAATTTCTCACTTCAAGAACATTTTTTTTGAGAACGCAAAATCTTGATGTGAGTTGAAATGTTCAGTTTTTGAGAACATTTTAAACTCAAAATACAAAATTTAGGTCCAGGACCCCCAGATACCAGGGCCAGCTCCAGTACAGAAGAACCAGATCCAATTCCAAAAGTCTAGGTCCGATTCCAGCTCCAAGTCCGCAGAGACCCACCTTCGCCTTGTACGCATCCCACCTGCCATAGATAATTAAATTAAAGAAAAAAAAATTGTACGGACTTACTGCGAGTAGAGCCCAGGACGCCCCGCGCGCAACGACGTGACGGCGGACGTGTTAGCTCGTTAGGCTATTGCCCACTTCTGCAGCCGCACGTCTTAATGTCTACTTATACATTTCGGTGATGAGCTGAATTGTGCTCATTTCGAGAATATTCGGAACATTTGTTCTCACAAATTTGAGAGAACATTCTGTGCTTCTTTTGAGATGAAAAAATTTTTTTTTCTGAACACGGTTTTTCCCTCTGTGTATGAACATTCCAAGTGCATCAAATCGTGTTTCTTAAAATGTTTGTATGCATCGTCGGTCAATGTTATTGCAGAGTCCAGTTAAGTGGAGGATAATTTTTGCCAATAATCGGGTACCAAGCCCAATGTACCAAACCCTATTTTTCCTAGGAAGGGTAAGCCGCTCACGTTAGCTAGCAGCTTTGCGGGTGCATAACAAGGATTTACCAACTATGAGTCATCTTGAAATACAGTTAGTAAAGATCACTCTGGGCTCGCCATGTTAAACCTTATCTCAGTACATGTGTCTTCATAACCTCAGGAGAATTCCTGCCTAACAAAGAAGTCCCATAAAGGGATGTGAAAACACATAATAAAAGGAGATCCATTTGGACTGGATATGTCTTTAATGTCCATGGATCGGAAATTTATCCAACTGAGGAGCATTTTTCATATCCTTTGGATGATTTTCAGCTCCGTTGGATGATTAAAAGGATATTTAAGACATTTCCAATAAATATTTTTGTGTATACATTTTTTTCTCTGTGTAGCAATTTCTTTTGAAAGTTAAAGTTTAAGTCATTAATTTGAACCTATTTTACTTTTTTTACCTGGTCCTTCGAGCCGGATATTGTAATGGAAGTAGAAGCTTAACTTTCCCTAATCTTGCCAGCAATTTAACATTCCAAGTATCCTACTTATTCTACGATTCTCTTATGTTTGGTATTAAACACTACCCAGTACTTTTTGTCTTTCACTTTGCTAGTGCTTTTATGTCTTCATTCTTTGCTAATTTCTGTCTCTTGCTCTTATCTAATTTCTGGTAAACTTTTATACTTTGCCTCTCGAAATGGCAACTGTTTGAAATCGGTTAAAATAAGTTTTCTTTTTTTTCCAACATACACATACACATATGTGGGTCAACGATAAGTCAATTGTCCATTTGGTTTTCGTCCAAGTTGTCCGGAAATGACAAGCCGAGTTCAAAAAGTTGAAAATATATTTTGACATGGTAAAACTGAGCACCTCCTCCTCCTCCTCCTCCTCCTCCTCCTCCTCCTCCCGCACCGCGCACCGTCACACTCGTGTATTTATTTGATACAGTGGCTCCGCTGTCAGTCACAAAAATGCCGTCACAATTTATGCCAACTCACGTTATTTGGCCTCCTCTCCTTCAGCCAAATAGCATCTGCTGGGGCAGAGCAATTTGTCATTGGTCCTCCACTCGGTCTCGCTCTCGCTTGTCTGTCATTAGGCACTTCGCACTTCAAAGCAAAATCATGAAAACAATCTCCAGCAGCTACACTGCTACACATTTCGGCTAACCTTCGAGCCTGGGTGGGGGGAGGGGGGCGGGGCATAAAAATCAACGAGGCAAAACGCCAGACGCAAGAAATATGCAAATGCAGAATGCAATGAGTGAGAACAACAATAAAATTGGGTGAACCGAGGCGGCCAATAAATCTGTGCTCGTAAAATTGGACAAGTTTATGCTTTTGGTTCATACCCTGGTGTTTCATTTTGGGCTACCTGTCGCCTGGCTGGCTGACTACCAGCAGTTTGAGAGTCACCGGCTGAAGCAGTACAACTTGTAATGCACTTTTCTCCCGCTTTACGAGCGGAAAATCCTTCCTCTTTTTTTTGGCTGTAATATGACATCAGAGAGAGGAGAGAGAGAGAGAGGGAGATTTGTTTGTTTACTGCTGCAACAGTAACAAATGATTTTCCAGAATTCTCCATTAAATTTCTCGAATTTCCACAGTAAATGCGAAAATGCCTTTGTTAGGCAAGTAACCTATTGTCACAGTGGGCTGACACAGTTCTTTCAGGTGGTGGTGGCGGTGGTGGTGGCTGCTGCTGCTCAAGTTTCTTTTTACACAATTTTGGTCAAAGTTCAAAGAGTCAAAGTGCACCAACAGTAATAAGTCTTAATTAATGTGCTCAATGTGCGGGTTCGACCCGACCCCTTAACTTAATTAAAAATTATTACCAAAGAGATTAACCACAAAACGAACAAAACAAGAAAAATTATTGCCCTCTTTCAAAAGAGAGAGAGATTAAGCTGAAGAAATGTTTATAAATTGGAAGGGCATGGGTGGGGTGGTAGGGCCTGGTGTGTGTGTGTGTGTGTATGTATATTATTTCTTGATTGGCTCTGGCCAAGTGTTGATGTAATGCTTAGATTAGCGGCAAGTTCATTGACTTGAGCGCCCACCCAGCGGCATCATTCAGTTTGGTGCCAAGTTATGTTTATGTTTTCTCTATAGCGTTAATGACGACACACTTATGTACACACACACACACACACTGTTTCCAACATATGCACATATTGGCAAAATCAGTTTATAAACTTAAACGTGCAGTGAACTGTGTGTAAATTGTGTGTTGTGTGTGTGTGTGTGCTCGGGGATGAAGCCCAATGGGCTGGAGTGAGCAGCAGATAAATATTAAAGGTGATCAAGCTGGAGGGCAAGAAGTTATCAAACTAATTAATTTCCTGCTATACATTTGAGGCATCACATCACAAAGTGCAAAGAGACAAATGCACACAAAGTTGAGCGTTTCAACCAAAACGGAAATTCCCAGAAATTAAAAGGCTACGCATGAAGAAGAATGGAGAGAATGGCACAAGTTACTGAACGCTGCTGCAACGAACTTTTGTTTGCCTATAACTCGACTATCGTTCATATGGATAAGGATAATTATGATTCCTTTCTATGTATAGCTATAAGACTGTGGAAGATATGACCTTTTTCCCAAAATTGCGGGGACGTAAGGAGTCATCATTAAAATTTAAAATACACAGAGAGAAAAAATCAGGTCTTAAACTACTTACACGAAGTGCATCATACTTAAATCAAGTTCGTTTTTCAAGTACGAAACCTACTTAAAATGGGTATAACTCAACTTGAGTACAAGTAAGTTTCAAACTCAACAACAATTGAGGAGGAGAGGAAAGTTGATACAACCTTGTCTTCCTAACCAAGACTACTTTGCGGACCTTACTTTTCTATGCAAACCATACCATATAGATGTCCGACTTCGACCAAACTTAGTGGAATCATGCAAAAGCCTAACAAACGAACATGGAAGTAATTCGGAGTCGATGCCATTGAAAACAAAATCGTTTTTCTCAATAGAGTTTCTTTATCCACCCAACAATCGTACTGCAGCTATATGCTTAAATCACCCGATTTTGACAAAACCTTGTAGAATTGTGTGAAAGCTTATCAAATAACTAAATGCCAATTTTAAATACATTTCCATTGAAAACAAAAAAGTTTTTCTCACTAAGACTACTTTTCAGACTTTACTTTTCTATTACAGCTATACTATATATATGTCCGATTTCCACCAAACTTAGTGGAAGCATGAGAAAGCATAGCAAACTAAGAAATTTAAAGTCTGGAGGCGTTTCCATTGAAAACCAAAAAGTTTTTTTCACCAAAACTAGTTTTTTAACCGACTCTCCTATGACAGCTATACGCTATGGTCATCCCATCCGGCCGGTTCGGGCAAATGTGCAAGGTATTTGTACTAAAAGACTTCGTGCAAAGTTTGCTGAAGATAGCTTTCAAACTGACAGAGGAGATAGCATGGAAACAGACGGACAAGGCTAAATCAACTCAGCTGGTCTTGCTGATCATGAATATATATACTTTATATGGTCGGAGATGCTTCCTTCTATGCGTTACAAACATCCAGACACTTTTATAGTACCCCCATTAAAAGGTTCGAGTTTGCTCAAAAACTGAGTTCGTATCTTCCCTTAAATTAAGTATGTTCATACTTGATCCAAGTAATATAACTTGGGAGAAAAGAAGAGGTCACCTCGGTGCGGCAACCTCTCTTCAATATTGCTTGTACTGGAAAAAATACATAAAACTTCAAAATCTTGTATATTTAATTTCACATTACGAACTCGATCTCTGGGAACCTCAGAGAAACTTGCATTGTAATTGATATCGTCTCTATGGTCACGCAAACTAATGAACGTATAAGCAGAAAATTTAATAATTGTTGAGTTGTAGCAAGAGCGGAGAGTTAGCGGATCTGTGGAAGAGAGAAAGATTTGCTGTACACAGACAAAAATACGACTGATGCGCACACACCGACGCATAAATAAGATAAGGTCACTTTCTTATGCGATCACAGAAATATCTGTCTCAAAGAAAGACTAATTTTAAGTTGCTTGGACTACATCTACTTCCTGGTACTCTGTTTACAAGCTCTGATCCATTAAGGTACATTTTTGTGGAAGGGTATGGAGAGATAATCCATTAAGCTTTATGTAACTAGTCCATAATAAGTTGTTTTCCTATATAAATATCAAACCTCTAAGATTTATCTTCTTGACGTGGTCCTTCGAGCCGGATGCTTCAATTAAAAGCTCTCGTCTTGGAAGTGATGCCAATATAAGCTAGTCTGCACTTTCGCACCGCTTCTTCTAAATACCCACTGAGACTGACTTTGGAAAAACCAACAAAAAATGTGTAAGTTTTGCAAAGATCCTTCGAGCCGGATGCCTTCATAGTAAGCTCTTATCCTTCAAGTTGAACTAATCTTAGCCCAACTGCGCTGCACTCCTTCTGATTGCCAACTTGTAAACTTTGAGGCTTACACTTACCTCGTTGGCTTTCCAAGTAAACAGTAAACAAACATTTGATGAGTGAATCTGTAATCAAATTATGCTAAACTTCTTCAAATAGCAACTCAAACCACACTCAATGGTATTAAATGTTATCATTTTAATTATAAATTATATATAAATTAAATGCATTTGATATGCAGCAGCTCTGCTTTATGCAATTTCGCAATTAATTTTGTCAAATGTTTTGCCTAAACCAATTTGTGAATTTCTCATATCAAATAATTTGCACAAAATCGAGACAAAGTCTTTTCCCCTGCATATGGTACAGTTTATAATGCACTCATTCCCCCCACGCCCTTTCTTTCGGCTGCCTGAATTTCGATCCCCCCCCCCCAAGTTTGTATGTAATTTGTGATAAAACCACATCTCACATGTGCCCCGACTGACAGAGTTGCACTAATTGCTACGTAATTATATCATTTGGGCACGAGCCACTCTGCACGTTGCACTAATTGCACTAGAACAGTTTGAGAGTCAGTGTACAGTTTGAGTGCGCCTGGAATATATAGTATGTGCGTTGCAATGGCTTAAAGTTTCTGGTATTGGTATGGTATTGCATATTTTCGGATGTATCGTAAATTTCTATATTTTTTCTTTTTGGCAATTTAATTGAAATGTCAGGCACGTGGCCAGAAAAAAGAACTGAGAATCGTTCGCTCGCTCGCTTGCTCGCTTGCTGCGAGAGAGATTTTGACCCCAGTGCCTAATCCCGGCATGCTTTTGTGGCTGTCGCACATTTCCGGCTTAAAGTGGCAATGTTGTTGCTACAGCGCTTGCCACTTCCGCTGCGACGCGTACGCGTAATTGATTTTCCCAGGCGTGGCCAGGAAAAACGAAAAATCTCTTGCGTGCCGAATACGAATTTCACTTGATTGAATCCGATTTGGTGCTAGATGTGGGCCTGACCCTGAACTTTGTTTGTTTGTTTCAATTGCTAAGCTCAACTGTAGCCTTATATTATCTCTGGATGAGTCACGTGACTCGTGGCCGGCCCATAAATTGTGGAAAGAAACGAGTCTATTAACTTGAAATTTATGTACACCGCAAGAATGCCATTGAAAACAGTTTCAGCATCCAGTTTCGATCTTGCAATTTAATTTCCAGTTTCGCCCCCTGCCGCCGCGCCGGTTAAGCCACATAATCATTGCGCGCGGCCGTAAATAAATTCGACACAGTTCTGTGCATAAATTTTCTTGGTTTTTTGTTCATTTCTTGCCTCGAAAATTGCCTTTAAATTGCACGAAAATGTTTTCTTAATCCATGGCGCAATTTTTATTGAAAATGAGTATGAAACGTGGCACTTTCCAACCAACCACAAACCAAAACCAAAACCAGAAACCAGAAAGAAACACTAAACGAAATAATGCAAAATGACAAAATAACTTAAAGCGGCCATAAATTTTCTAGCTCAAGGACATGCTTAAGGCAATGGAAAAAATCCTTGTCCTCCAACTCGGTGCCGGTCCTGTGGCGAATGGCAGCTAAACTGTCAACACGTTTTGGCAATTTTTGTCTGTCTGGCGGCTTCAGGGGAAACGCCAAATTCCAGGAGATGTGCTGTGCTTGCCTCTTAGATGAGAGACAATGAAGACAATTTGCGGATGAGATTTACAGAATAATTTTTTGGGTTTTTTTTTTTTTTAGCATAATTCTTTGTAGAGTAGGTTAACCAAAGTTGTATGAAAAGTGTGCAGGAAATTGTAAAGGATATTGACAGGATCAAGCATAAGAAGTGTGCTGCTGTGTTTTGCAAACGTTTTACACCGTAAATGTGAGTAGAGGAGAGTTCCCTCTATGTGGTCCTTCGAGCCGGATAGTTTGGCAGCACAAAAAAATACCTTTTTTGATATTCGCTTTAAGTAAAACAGTAAAACGAGAGAAAGACATCTTAACCAACATGGTATTTTGTTCTTGGTCCTTCGAGTGCCTCCCCCTCAGTGACTGGTTCAGTGACTGTTGCTCAATGACTCTTATACAGTGAGTATTGGTAAGTGACCGTTGTGAAGTAGCTCTTGTGTAGCGACTCTTGTTCAGTGACTCTTGTTGATTGACTGTTGATCATTGCCACCTGCGCAGTGACTCTTGTTCAGTGACTCCTGATTAGTGATTTTTGTTCAGTGCCTCCTGCTCAGTAACTCTTCTTCAGTGAATGTTGTGCAGTGATACTTGCTTAAGGGTCACTGACATATAGTGACTATGGTTTAGCGACTCTAGACCAGTGCCTCCACCTCATTGACTCTAGCTCAGTGACTTTTGCTCAATGACTCTTATTCAGTGAGTATTGTTCAGTGACCCTTGTACCGCGACTTTTGCTTAGCGTCTCTTGTTTCGTGACTCTTGATTATAGACACTTGATCAGTGCCACCTGCTCAGTGACTCTTGATCATTTATTTTTGAGCAGTACCTACTGTTCAGTGACGCTTCTTTAGTGACCACTGTGCATTGATTTTTGTACAGTGACTCTTGTGCAGTGACTTTAGCTAAGTGACTCTTGATCTGTGATTACTTTTCACTGACCCTTGTGCAGTAACTCTGGCTTAGCGACTTTTTTTTTAGTGGCTCTTGTTTATAGACTCTTGATCGGTGCCTCTTGCTCAGTGACTCTTGTTTGGTGACTCTTGATAAGTAATTTTTGATCACTACCTACTGCTCAGTGACTCTTCTTTAGTGACGATTGTGCAGTGAACTTTGTACAGTGACTCTTGTTCAGTGACTTTAGCTTAGTGACTCTCGATCAGTGACTTTTGTGCAGTGACTCTTGTTTAATGACTCCTGTTCTGTTAGTCTTGCCTATATACTCTTAATCAGTGCCTCCTGCTCAATGACTCTTGTTAGAGAGTCCTCAACTGTAGTTTTTGTTCAAGGCCTCCTGCTCAGTGATTCTTTCTCATTAACCCTTAAGCAGTGACTCTTGTTCAGTGACTGATTGGAATACAATTAATTCAAATTATGGCTAAAAGTCACGGCTTTTGAATAGTTGACGAGCAACTGATCAATTTTAGTGAGCTGACTCAGTTTGGAAAAGTGAAGAAGAGCAAGTGAACGTGTTTAGTATAACGAACTATTATTATCCAACATAAGTAAAGATTTTATTTAAAAAATTTTCATTTAAATTAAACCGCAAATCCTTTAAGACGCATTTCTTTCCACTTCAAATCATTTATCAACATAAAACCTAATTGGTAACAACAAAATTTCCCTTATCTCAGGGTCTTTCGACCAAAGTTTTACCGATTCAACTAAGAATTAATAGACATCATATGAACCAAGGGCAAGTTATAAGCAAGTGAAAGTTCGCCGCAGCAAAAGACATACACTTGAGCATACACCTACACAGGTACAGAGTAAATAACAGTCGGGCTTGTATGAACTTGAAACACGACATATTAGACAGATCAAAAATCGGTTGTTTTTACCAGCACAGAACTCCCACACACTTAACAGCCATCCACCAAACTCTCCGGCAAATGTAAGTCACATTCTGCTGGACCTACATTTACATAATCTGTGAACTGCTTAAGGGAACTCGCCGCTGGCTTTGAATAGTCAACGGTTAACCAATTTGTTGGGCTCAACACAAGCATTTATATAAATCCCCCAATTGATACAGTTGGCCTTAACCCTTAACGCCACTTTAACCCCCACAGACGCACACCCTCACAGAAAACAATTGACCCGACCATTTTAACCACAAAAGTCAACACACACACACACACACCCGACACACACACCGACAGAGAGCGAGAGAAGAAAAAACAGTTGGCTATTTATTTGGCCAGAGGGCAATGGCAATCGAATCGAATCGAATTGAATTGAAACTGAAACGAAACGAACGAATCGAATTGAGGCCCATCATCGGAGGCAATAGCAATTACAACAATCATAACGTGTACAACACACTCAGACAAGCGTAATAAATATATGTGTATGTACGTATTTTATGGGCAACGCCACAAGATTTTATATAAAAGATATATATACATTCCAACGAAATAGGAATAAAAATGAATTTATATAAATTTTAATAAATGAAACACAAAACGAAGCGAAGCGCAAAAGTCGAAACAAAAAGCAAAGGACAAACAAACAAACAAAAAAAAATACAAAAAAAAAAGAGAGAGAATCGCATGAATGGCACTTAACTTGCCCAGAGCCTGCGAGATGATAGTGAAGGACGAAGCAGGAGCAGGAGAAGGAGAAGGAGTTGAAGTGCGCCTGGGGCCAGATAGACACACACTGATAGAGTGTGTGAGTGAGAGGGAGAGGAAGCGCTGAAACCGTTACAATTTTAATGCGCAATGCATGTGTGCACCTCCCCCCCTCCCCCTTCTTTTTGGTCTAAAAGTAAGTTTCTGTTGTTTGATGCCAATTTTTTGCATTGCTCTTCCCTGTTTTTTTTTTTTTTGCCTTTTTTTGGGGTTCTCCTCTTTTTCCCTCTGCGCTAGCTGCATTTGTCGGTTGTTGAACTCGCCGCCGCCCGAAGCTTTGGAGGCCATAAGTGGCCCTAGCCAACAACAACAACAAAAACAACAACAAATCAAATGAAAGCTGCGTTGCTGTAATTTGTTTTTTTTTTTTTGCCCAAAGAAAAATGCGACAATATAAATAAAAATGCACACAAAAGAGACACATAAAATATGTGTGCAAAAATTGCAAACACACACTCGCACACACACATGTAAGGGTTAAATTTATGTCTTAATGGCTGTCGTCAACTGATTTTTCTCAATATTTTTTTTCGTCTTTTGCTCCGTCACGCCTCTTTTTCTCATTAAAAAGTAATTAAAAAGACTGGAGCAGAGGCGTCGGCCTGTCATCGTCGCCTGTGGCTATTTACAAGGTCAACACGCACATAGCTTCCCCATATATTCATATAGACTTTGAGTGTACATATGTATGCATGTATGTATACACATATATATTTAATGTCTGGCATGCGTCTGGTTAGGCCTGAGGCAAACACAAACATATATTACGCATACGCCACGAAGCACGCACGCACTCACGCACCAGGAACAAAACCCGGCAATGGGATAAAACAGGGCAATATCCCACAAGCAGAAGTAATTTCAGTGCGTTGTACTAGAATCCAGTGGAGTGAAACATTTTCAACTCGAGATTTGCTTAAAGCGTTTGCAAATATTTGAAAACTTTATTGCAGTCTTTCAATCTTCGAAAGATTTGTCGCTTTAAGAGATTTATAGCCTAAGGCGATGCATATTCGAAATTTGGTCCTTCGAGACGGATTGTTAAGAAAACCTTTTAACATTTTAATTGTATAAATGTTAAGATATGAGAAATTTAGAAAGCTTTCAAATTCTTTCGCTAAGTTTATTCAATTTATTTGTCAATTTGGTCCTTCGAGCCGGATTCTTAAGAAAGCTTCTCACACTTTGCTTATGTAAAGTTTAGAGAGTGCGAAATTTAGACAACTTCAAACGTCTTTCGAAAACTTTTTCAATTTATTAGTAAGTTTGGTCCTTCGAGCCGGATTCTTAATAACACATTTAACTTTATGATTCTTAATGATCAAATAGATGAGAAATATAGGAATCCTCAAAAATTTTGACATAATTTTATTCAGTTTTTTAGTAGTTTTGCTTCTTCGAGCCGGATTCTTAAGAATAAATTTAACTTTATGATTCATCAAAAACTAGTGCATGAAAAATTAATGAAACTTTAGAAGACTTGTCATAATTTCTATTTAATTTTAAGGCAAATTTGGTCCTTCTAGCCGGACTCTTAAGAAAACTTTAAGCATTTTGATTCTGTAAACTTTAGGGAATGCAAAATTTAGGAAACTTCAAAAGTCTTTCGAAAACTTTATTCAATTTATTAATGAGTTTGGTCCATCGTGCCGGATTCTTTCAAACACTTTTTGCTTTTTGCGTTGCTACGACCCCTTTCACATTTGAAGCTCAATTCTATTAAATCTTGATTATAAACTAAACTGATTATAACGTTCGAACTTTGCCAACTGTAACATCAGGGAGTCTTTATGTTTAACTGAAGTCACAGGAAAAAAAGTAAATTTCACGATTTTTTTAAATTGTCATCCATTAAAAATTCTTTGAGAGTTTTTGTCAGTCTACTTATTCGTCCATTTCATGATAATTAATGCTCAAGTATAGGTTTTGAAAAATTGTGCGATTTTTTTTAACGATTGATCCTCTATTGATTGCCGCTGGGCTGCCATTTCAGCAACAGCATGTCTCCGAGTTCTACTGTGGTCTTTGGCAAATTGCTGGCGTCGATTGCTCGCCTGCTCCGGCTTTTCTGCAGCTCTGTGGTTTGCTCGCCTGATCCAGTGTTTCAGCAGATCTCAACCTGGACTTAGGCATGCCATAGCTTGCTAGCTTATACATATCGATTGAGATTGTTGCGCAGTCTTAGCAGCTCTCTTTAAAGTAAATTGCTAGCGTCGATTGCTGGCCTGCTTTGGTGTTTCTTTTACATAGCGAATGAGATTGTTGCGCAGTCTTAGCAGCTCCATGGGTCTAGATGTGTATTGCAAATCTCTGGCGTCGATTACTAGCCTGATCTAGATCTCAACCTGGCCTGATGCTTGGCTTGTTCATTGCGCCTCGCTTGCGATTGATCCGGAGACTCCGAAGAGTTTGGGAATATGGGGTGATCAGGAATATAATGCTGTCGATTGCTCGCCTTTCTGACGTTTAAGCCCGACATATTTTGAAGTAATCTCTTACAGCTTTTCGATGCAAATCCATGCAAACTTCGCGGTTTTTTGACCACTTAAAGAAAGTGAAAAGACCGTACTGTTTCAGTTTATCAACTATCTGTGAGCAAAATATGATCCAAATCTGATAAGCCATGTATGCGTGATTGCAGAATAATATTTTATATAAATTTGGTCCTATGAATATAATGTAATATAAACATTTTGGAAACTATTTTCTATTTCTATTTTCAATCCTTTCCTTCTAATGTACACCCCTAAAACGAATCATTAACGCTACACATGTCTAGCATGCAGCACAGACTTTATGCCAACATTCGTTCACATATTCGTTCATATTAATCTTCATTAGGCGGAAGGCTGGCCAAAAATTAATTGCATAATTAAGTTTTTCAACAATTTGTGTGTGCGTGTGTGCTGCATGTTCCGCATGTGCGCCTCAGGACAAAAAAAAAAAACAAATAGACCAATCTGAAATTCCGGGGAAAAACCGACAACTAATCAGTGGGAAATTAACAGAAATTGAGAATGTGCAGCATTTGTTTTTCGTAATCCATCCGCGGCCGCCCCTTGTGACAAATTTAATATGAATTTTTGGTCTGTGCTTTTTGTATTTCATGTGTTCATCCAGACCAGCATGTGGATTTTATGCGATGTCGTTGTGTTATTATGATGATTCTCGGTACATTTTGTGGCTTTTTGTTTTACGACACCAAATTAGGAAGGGTGTCTTCATTTTTTTTCTTTTTCTTTTTTTGTTTGGATAGATACACTATGGCTGTATTTTTTATGACATAGAAACCATTATGACATGCATATAAAAAATCATCTATGTTAACATATTTCCATGATTTCCCTCGCCTGCTAATAAATGCTTTGAACTGTGCCAAACTCTTTTTGTAACGATTTTTTTATCTTTGTACAAATTATTTCAAGTGCTTTTCAGCTGTGGCAAAATTTTAGTTTGAAATATTGATAAATATTAGGTGGATTTAATGGTTGACAGGGATTTTACTAGATTTTTAAATCTAAATGTGTGTAGAGAGCAAGTAAAGTTGGAACAGAAGATACGTTTGAGTTAATATGAAAAATTATAGTGAGGTTTTTTAGAACAAGTCGCTTCAGTTGCTTCTTTATGCTGCTCCTCTTTGATCTCTGAACCCATCTTCTTATTATTTTCTTTCTAAGTAATTATACTCTGTACCGTAGGTACATAGAGTATTATAAGTTTGTGCAAAAGTATGTAACATCCAGAAGGAAGCATCTCCGACCCCATAAAGTATATATATTCTTGATCAGCATCAACAGCCGAGTCGATATAGCCATGTCCGTCTCCGTCTCGTCTGTCTGTCTGTCCGTATGAACGCACAGATCTTAGAGATGGTAAGAGATAGAGGTTTGACGTGTATGGGACATATGCTTCTTATGTCTGCAGGCAGAACAAGTTTATTTTCAATTTTGGCCACGCCCCCTCCCGCCCCCGCAATTTAGAAAAAACGTCATATCTCCCACAGTTTTAGAAGATAGATGGCTTGTTCCTTCTGGACATATTTAGTTATTAGAATAACTTATCGATCCGCCAAAGGAATGAAGAAGATCGGATGAACGGTTTTCGAGTTATGATCAAAAGACAAAATTTCTTGGTACAGAGTATGTTATAGTCGGGCTTGACCGACTTTCTTTCTTGTTTTTCTAATTACATTGAGAAAAAAAATACCGCAATATTCAAAAAAATACCAAATGAATCAAAATAATTCCACAAATGTATAAGTCAACAGTAAAAATTAATGATTCCAAAAAAAATATATAGAGAAAACAGTTTTCCATATTATACTTAATATGGAAAGTATCTGGTAATAGAACTCTATCAAAAAAAATACCACAAAATTGAAGAATACCACATATTAAAAATGTTCAAAAATTTAACAAATACAAAAAAATAGGAATTTTAATATTATATTAAAGATAACTGGTAAAACAATTTCTAACACACGAAAATACCAAAGAAACATACCAAATTTTTAAATTTTAAATTTTACCAAATTTGGTAAATAAAATACCAAATTGATAAAAAAAAAATACCAAAAATATCAAAACGTACAAAAAAGAAGAAATAAATTTTTCTTATATAGCGCTTAAATAAATTTAAAAAATATTTATAGTTTTTGCTTAAATAAGTTCGATCTGAAAAATACCAAAATAAAAAAAAACTACCAAAAATAAAAAAAATCTTAAAAAATTCTTAAAAATGGTTAAATCTTTAACGTTATATAGTACTATTTAAAGGGTCTGGTGAAATAAAAGCATCGCCAAAAATACCAAAAAAATTTAAACTAAAATACCAAATTTATAAAAAAATACCAAAAGCTTCAAAACATTCAAATCAACAAGAAGAATACTCTTATACCCAAAAAAAGGTTAAATCTTTAGCGTTATATTATTTAAAGTGCCTTGTGAAATAAAAGCATCGCCAAAAATACCAAAAAAAATTTCAACTAAAATACCAAAATAAAAAAAAATACCAAAAGCTTCAAAACATTCCAATCAACAGGAATATGCAAAACTAGAGGCTAAAGAGAAGACCGAGTTGTGTGGAAAAATGCAAATCGTGGCAAAGCAACAACATTTGAAAAAACGTAAAACTATTCATTTAAGTTACAAAACGGGCGGTGGGGGGGGTTAGGCGTAGCCAATCACGCCGCAGACATCAATAAACAATTACAACTTCCATACCTGTTTAATTAAGGCTAAGACTTAGCATCTATTATTTATTTATTCCGCAAGTTTGTTAGAGTATTAACACTTTGTGGTTTTGCACTTCCAGTTGCCTCTTCCTGTTTGCCATAACACAACACTTGTATTTACGTACTTATTGTGTGCCACTTGTATCGTGTTGTTTGCATTGTGTTTTTACAGACGCGTGAAATGCCCGAAATAAAGCGCAAAACAACATTTTACCAGTCAACACACACATTCACACATGCAGATACAGATTGGGCCTATGAATTAATTATTGTAATTGTTTTCCAATCAACCGAAAACCCCACCATATACATACACATGCTCAACGAGAGTTTAGTGAACCGTTAAAATATGCCTTTCTGAATCGTGAATTGATTTATTTTCTTCTCTTCTCTTTTCATTGCAGGTAAGCTTGGCATTTTCAATTAAAGTTTGAAAGCAACTGTCCGTGTACGTGCAACAAGGTCAGACAATAAAGTTACATAATCTTTAAGAATTCGCAACTGCAACTCTTGGCAAGGATTGCAGTCTCTCTCTCTGTCTCTCACTCTCCCCCAACCACTTGAAACTTCGTTTTTATGGCCACGTGCGAGTATGCGGCAAACTTTATGAGGTCAGGGTGAAACCGAACCAGCTTCCTGGTCATGGAATCGAAATGGATGATGTCACTTAAACAAATAAGATCACAAAATTTATGCAAATGCTAAAACATTGAGTGTGTTCGGCACTTGTTGCCAAAACGGAAAATCCAAAAATCAAATGTGCATGTGCCACGCCTTTTGCCATTTTCCTACCAAGAGTCGCAGGCAAAAAAAAAAAAATACAAAAAAAAAAGAGACAGACTTTGCGAGCAAAATGCATGTCTGATATGTCTGGCGGGTTGGCCACGCTCAATTCAATTCAATTCAATTAAAACAGAGCAAATGCCGCACCCAAAACAACAAAACGACCAAAGCAAAATGATATCTACGTCTAAAGAGGGGGTGGGGTTCAAGGAGGTGATTTCAGCTTAAACAAAAATGAAAGGCACAACAATTTGACCAGTCTTTTTCATTTTTTTCAAACATGGAAGTCTAAGCAATTGGTCCTAGCACTCGGATTTCAGCGATTTAGCTCGAGTTAATATACTACAGATATCTATTACAAATTGAGAGTTATAAGGTGCTTTTGAACAAATACCTAGAACTCACAAAGATAAGTAATAGCTGTTTGAGTGTAATTAAAGAGAAATTTACAATGTGCACCCCCAATTTCACCTGAGTGTGCTGTGTGTGTGCAAAAGTTTGTTCAATAGACTTGGGCTGTGTGAAGATAAACTGATGGAAATGTCTTTAAATTATTGTTAGTGTTGGAAATTGAAGTTTTTATTAGAATTTTGATGCTCATTTCTATAAAATCTCATTTCATATTTGACTTTTGTATTGTTAAACTCATTTTTCGCTGTGCACTTAAAACAAACTCATTAATTTCACATGCATCCACCATGTATAAATATTTAAGCTTCGATACTTATGGCACTTTATTGGGCACTACTTAACACTGACATTTTAAAGCCTGCACTGTTTATCACACTGTTTATCATTAAATTTTATACCTTTTTTTCCTATTCTTTCTTAGTCTAGAAATGTCCATTTCTTTATATCTTTTTATTGCTATCTGTCCTTTTTTTTCCTTGCATTTTTTGTATTTCTTTTGTTTTGATTCAAGACTGTTGGTTTTTTTTTGTCATTTTCTTTTCGCTTTGTTTGTATGCAAACTCTTTGACATTTCATTGGGTGTGTTGTGACTCGAGAGAGAAGGTAGTACATAGTTGTTCACCTGCAGCAGCAGCAGCACTTGCTACAAATTGTCCACCAACGAACGGCCCAGTTCGCCGCCATTCACTTTTCCATATAACTTTAACGTTTTGAATAGCTGAGACTGTGAAGGAATGGCGGTCACTTGAGGCGGATTGTTCACTTTTCTACTTTTTTTTTTATTTTTCTTTATTGTCTGCAATTTGCCTTTGATGACTCACAAAATGCCGCTGCCGCCTGCACTCTCAAGTGCTCGAAGGGAAACGGGAAGGGAAAAGGGGAAACCGTGTGGCCGCGTTCCCTTTTTCCTATAACTTTCCCTTTGCACTTCGTGTTCTATTTGCACAACTAAGCAGCAATTAACGCTAATTATGGAAATTTTTTCTTTTCAACTTGAGTTGCAATAGTGGTTAGAGGAGGACATGAAAATGAGAGGAAAAGGGAGTGAAGGAGACAGGAGAAGGAGTCAAATGATTTAAAGGCTTCAAGAATTATGTGCACAAATATTTAATTTGCCGGAAATTGTTTAACTAAAATTTCATTAAATTTTAGTACAAGTCACGGTCGCCATGCGAACCGATAACCGATAACATCTAAAAGATTTGATAATTCAGTCAAGCATTCAGCAAATTGTATAAATTAGATTCTATTAAACCAAATATTTATTCACACACTCATTCATTTCATTTCATTACTTCTGCTCTTCTAATATCAATCAACCCCAATCTAAACCAATTAGTTTGCCTGATCGACTACGCTTAAAAGGCTTGTGGCATTTAATAAATATTTATTTAGTATAAATATCATAGCAATTATATTTATGATTTGATGTTGTGGCATTTCAATCAATTAATTTCTCATTTGGCTAACCCAAATCAAAAGTCACTTTCATCTACAACGACTCACCTTGCCTGTCGTAGTGGTTAAATCTTGATAAGCTTTCTTCATGTTTGCCTGGCAAATTTCTTATCAATAAACAAAAACTAAAATATGCAGCAAATTCTAAAAGCAAACACAATATCACAAAAGCAAATTAACAGACTCAACTGTTGTTTGTCTCAGGTTACTGTTTGTTTTTGTGTGGTTGTGTGTGTGTGTGTATCACATGCGCATCTTTGAGATACAAATTAAAAATTCCCCTGCGAGCAGATGCTCTAAATATAATTCATTTAAATAAGGCCGCTTGCGACTGCTGCTGCTGTTTTTGGGTGACTCACATCCTCAATTTACGTACGTTATTTGCTCAGTCGGTTGGTGTTTTTTATTTGCTTCAATTTCATTCATAAAAACTTGGAGAAACTGTAAAAACAAAGCTTTCTACAATAAATAATAAAGAAATTCTTAAAAATTGCCATAAATCCTTGCTTGGTGGCCACATCAGAGTCGAAAACATAAATTTCATGCTTAAATCGATGACTCAAACAAGATTGCAATTCCTGTGGGAAGGGTGGGAAGGCATGTCCGGTTTGAGTTTAGCTAAGACAAGCTTTGACTTCGAAATGAGCAGCACCATAAAGGTAGAAGGTATCCTTTTACCTTATGCTGTATTTTAAGAATCAATCCAACTCAGACGTCTGTATCAAAGAGATCAAAGAAGCAGCAGAACAAAATCCAATTTCTAAGAAGTTCATTTTGAGTCATTATTTTTAATTTGAACTTTCATTTTACCTTAATTCATGAAATACCTTTGGCAAAACATTAATTGACAAATAATGTTGGCATAATTTGAGAACTAAATCTTTCATTTTTGAGGGGCAGTAGAAAATTTTGTTAATTTTTGAAATATCTTCGCTTAAAAAATCTAAGAATAGCTGGGCATAATTTATTTGAAAGCTTTGAAATAGTCACTCTCTAAACAAACGTTTAGGTTTCCCACAAAAAGCGCCTTAAAAAGAACAAAAAAAGGCATTTTAAGCAACTTTTTACTCAGATATCTAAAAATCCCATTAGATTCATGTTCAACACACTAAAATCATTTAGAATCAACACCAAGCACTTCCATAAACTGTATAAATTTAAATTTTCTTTAGTTTAATTAAAATTTAGAATTATTTAATGACTCCGAGTAGATTTATAAGTAAACGTTTGTATTTTGAACTAGAATTCAAAACGGATTAATAGAAACTGGCTTATATCCGGCTCGAAGGGCCAATTCTTAAAGATTTGTAAGTCAAAGTTGATACCAACCGAACATGTCTAATAACGTCTTAACAAAGCAATCGCAAAACTGCTGGCTGACGTGAGCGACGAACCCTACATCAATGAAACCTGCGACTGTAAGAGAGCATTAACCGAGACCATTAAGCGATTGTGATTTGAATATAGCCTGCCAAAGAATCCGTAGAAGATCTAGAATTCACTAGAAGAATATATACAAGAGCAGCAGAACGATAAGCCAAGCTGCAAATGTAATCTAGTTTTCTCCCTAAGACGTTCGCTAGCTTTTTCTAATGTTTCCAACAAAATATTTGTATCTTATACTTCCCATATTTCCCAGTAGCTCAGATCTCGCTTCAAATATTATCCAGCGAAAAGTCATCTCTGAAAATGTTGGTTAAAAACGGGAGCTTATGCAAGCTTATGGATTGTTGCTCTCCCCCTTCTCTCTCTCTCTCTCCCTCTTGGCGCTCTCTTAACATTACAAGAACAATTCTACCACGTTTGCCGTTTCTTTTATATAAACAAAAAGAGCGAGAGACCAAAATATGTGAACGTGCGACTGCCACTCGAAGACATACACAAGCATTTTCATCACAATCAGAAGCGGAAACATACAACAAATTTGTCGTCTGATCAAACAAGAAACCAGTCAGAGAAATACTTGTACCATTATGTGTGAGTGTTTGATTTAACTGCATATTTTGAGGGACAGGTCACACTGCAAATGTTTTTATAGCGAATGAAAAACAGGCACAATGTTACTTTAACTACTAGTCAGAGTTCAGGTCTAAAATCGCATTGTTTCTGAGAAATTGAAAAGTACTAAGACCCAAATATGAGCCTTACTGCACTCTTGCTGCCAACTCTGTTAACTAAGTAACATAAAGTTATCCATTCACATATTAGTTAGCAGAAGCAATGCTCTACTCAAAGGTACCAACCGGTAACTTTACCCTAGAACTTGCAAAATAAAACCCTCCTTTTTATTCAAAATTTAGCTCAAACTTCAATATTTTGTGGCTGTTTTTGTGCTTTTTCTTCACACGCTCAGTGAAAACTGTTCCTGTCACAGATAAGAGTGACACATATGTAGTATGCGAAAGAAGTTTGTGTGTTATGATTGAGTTGCTGATGGCCTTTACAGTTTGTGATTGATTATAAAATGTCCCAGTCCTTGGCACGATACTATTTCTTCTTTTTGATTTTGTTTTGGCCATTATTGATTTCAACTCCATCTTTTTTCCGACATTATAACTGGCTTATCTCTTTCTCTTTGTCTTCTACACTTTTGTTTGCTACTTGTTTCCATCCTAGTGGAAATTCTGCCACTGAAGGCAATTTCTATGGCGTGTAGTGATTGCAGTTGTTGTTGTTGTTGTTTTTGTTGTTGTGCAAAGTTATGCGCTTTGTAATTGCAAAAGTGACAATATCCGCTTCGTGCTTAGCTGCAGCTACAACAACAATGCCCAAACTATGCCACAAAACGGATGCAATAAACACGCAGTCCCAAAGCCAAAGCCAAGTCATGGGGATGGCAAAAGTGAAAATTAGCAAATGGCAAAACAAGAAATAGCAACATAAAAACAAAATATACACAATTTATAAACAAACAAATGTGTGTGGAAAGAAATTAATGAATAAAAAGAAAACAAATTGCAGCTAATAAATTTAAAAAAAAAATTAAGGAAAATGGGAAAAATGTTCGGACATCTTGCAAATCTTTTTGGCTTGGGTCAGAAATAAAATTAAATTAATTGCACAAAATGTTTGGATGTTGTGGCTTGGCTTTCATAACTTTTTTAGACAAACCATTCGATGGTGTGAGTACGGTTGAGTGAACTTTTTGTGTAGGGTACCGATATAGCCAGCATCTTTCCTCGCAGAGTCAGAAAGGAAAGGAATTCGAGAACTCGGAAGGTAAAACACTTCTAAAACAGAGGTTGACAGCAGCCGTAGCTCTAGAAGAATCAATTAATCTAAGGCAGAATATATTTATATTTATATATTAAACTCAGTTAAGTACCCTTAGAGAACCTCGAGAACACTGAAAAGCATCCATGCTAACTTGACGGCTATTTGAGAAGTGTCATTTATGGTAGTTTCAACCGAAACTTTGTGTATTGTACCACCGTGAAGTAATTTGAGTATACTGATGGTATAAAAGACGGCGCGAAATTCGGCAGTCCGCCCACTGTGTAGATCGAATTCGTCGAAATCCACTGCGCAAGCCAAAAATCAAGCTAAAAAATGTATAAAGCAGGGCTGCAAATCGGTTTTAAACCGAACCGGCTTGGACCCGGCTATCATTTTACTGTGAACCGAACCTTTTCAGATATATAAGCTAAATCTGAACCTGTTCCGAACCCATTATTTGGGTTCATATTATACATATGAAAAAATGTTGACCTACTGCCAAGTGACGTCTCCTGTTATCTAGGCGGTTTCAAGCGACTGAGACTTACAATCGTCAGTAAAATCTATAAGAACCTGAAAGTCCCCACCATTAATAGCCCCCGATTGTAAGAAACTAGATTAGGAATATTTTTAAATGATTCCTAAAATAAGAGCTTAACATAAGAAAGATAAGATTTTTTATAGGTACACTTAAAAAAGGGTGAAGTAAAGTTAATAGTATACTATATTTTGGTTAAATCCAAGTGTTCTGCAAGTCACTTTCGATCCAATTCCCAAAGGATTTGTGTCGTTTTTAGGTCGATTACTGTTTAAAATTTGTAGAAGCTTGACCCAAGGTACAAAATTGTTCAAAATCGAAAACTCTAAAGATGCTGATGGAATAAAAGATCTTGCGAAATCTGGCCGTCCGCCCACTGTATGCGCGTCTGGCTTGTTTTCTTAAAACCTTAAATCAATCGAATTCGTCGAAATCCACTGCGCAGCCAGAAAATGATGTCTCCGGTGGGGCAAATCAGCATGTCGCGTATCATAAAACGTGACTTGGAGCTCAGTGCATACAAGAGACACACCTGAAACTTGCTCACAACAGCATTGAATCGCACACATTGCGTTGCCAGTGTGCGAACAATGGCCACAGAAGAAGTCACAAGAAATTTTTATAATCGAGGAATCGTTCAACAAAGTGATAGACAGCGTGTAGGGCTGTGTTATTAAAACAAGCGTCAGAACTCATTTCGAGAGCGAAGAGCAGTCACCATACGGCTTATGGTACTCCATTTTTGTAAGCCATGAGTCAAATTCGACGTTTCCAAAATGGTTGTGAAGCCTCTCCACAGCTCACAAGGCAAACACGACTCAAACATGGCTAAAAATCCATGTTGCGAACTTTATTTCTAAGGATGATTGGCCTGCTGGTAGTTCAGCACTGAAACCATTTGACTACAAACTGTGGAGGTTACCTTTTCGAATAACTTGTTCCCCGTTTTGTAGCCATTGAGTGACCGTATAATTTAAATTTACATTTGCTTTCATTTTATGGCCAATAAACCGTGCACCTAAACATTTGAGCGAGCTTACCAGGTATATAAAACTCAGTTAAGTATACCCAAGTAGAGTCAGCTCATTAGCAGCAATTGCTTATTTTGTATAACAGTTTTTCAGCTGCTGCTAATGAAATAATTTGACATAAAAAAAAACAACCAAAAAATACCAAAACAAAGTTATTAATTTGAAAGTGTCAACTGCAGCAGCAGCTGCTGCAGCTGCCTCTGTATGAGTGCGTGTGTGAGTGCGTGCGTGCGTGCTTGTTTGCCGGGGGAGGTGTGGCAAATGTATCTATTAGATACGAATGCATGCGAAATGCGGCTAACTGCATTTGGCGGCTGACGCAGTTTGCCATTTACCGTTAGTCCAAGTCGAGTCGAAACTGAAGCCGCAGCCAGTCGTCAAGTATGTGGGTCAGTTGCGCGCTTGACTGCCATTTGGCCTCCTCCTCCTCCACCACCTCCTCCTCCTCCAAGGCAAAGTTTCTGGCAAACAAAAATTTTGATTCGTGTGTGCATATGTGTGTGGGTTAATTTGAAAGTTTCAACTGTCACAAATGTTATAATTGACGGCTGGCCACTTGCGAATTGTGTTTTGTATCTTGTATCTTGTGTTTTCTTAGTTGCAGTTTATACAAATTTGTTATGCTCGTTGTTGTTAAGTGCCGTTAAGTGAGGCATTGAGTGACAATGCCCCAAAGATTACGCCCACACACCGCAGACACATACACACATCAAGTGCAAAACAAAAGACGAGTGAGTAATGCATTCGCTCTGTTTTCTGTAACTGCGTTTTATAATAAAAATGTGTTGAAAATGGTTTCCAAAAAATGCTGAAAGTTTCATACAAGTTCACAAGACTTTTAGCTAAAATTGGCAAATATTTAACGCTTTTTATTAGCCACATACATTAAGATTTTCGGGCTAAAATATGCTCGTGGGAAACTCACTGTGAGAGCAAAAAAAACAAAACAGAATCAAATCATTTGGAAGCGGGCGACGTGACTTTGAATATTTTAAGCAAACAAGAAATACATACACACACACACACACACACACACACATCAGCAACTACGAGGGCTGCCTTTAATAGTTCCTAACCATGTGCAAAGTATATTCAATAAGATTGCTCGGAATAAGTTTGTTCAACTTTATGATTACCTTCTATTAACAAACCACTTTCAAGTTATCAGCAAGCTGCTTTATTAATTTAGTGATTGCAGACAACCAAAAGGAAGAAAGAAATGATCCATATTAAAAAAAAACTGAAGCATCAAACTAAAAAAACACCTAAAACAAAGTGAAAATCCGCAATGGAACGTCTAAAAGCAATTTCGTAAAAATATGTTTGTATAACATCTACAACTGCCCTCGTAGCATACTATAAATGAAACGAAGGACGGTGCATTCTGAATGGTTTTGTCAGGAAAAATTAAAGAATAGTCATAGCTGAAAGTGGATTATCCCGCAACACAATATGGCAAGCAAAGGCCTTCAAAGTGATCAATTTATGATGAGGTCGGCACTGGCAGCAGAGTAGCTCCCAGTGGATAGACAGACAAGTGGTTTAAAAAGCCTTATAGTTTGAAAATATGCAAACTAGATGTCGAGTTTCACTTCAGAAAGAAGTTAAAGAGCGTTTTATGTTAGAGGTCGGCAGTAGCAGCAGTACACTTGCCAGTGTACAGACAGAAAACGGTCTTAGACCTTTTAAGCAGCCTTGTAGTTTATACTTGGTTCTCGAAGATCGAAAATAATTTGCATAATGAACGATTTTCCTCTTCTTAGGAGGGAAAAGAGTAGAATACTTCAAAAACATCTTTTTTTGTAAGAGGTCGGCAGTAGCAGCAGAGTAGCTGGCAGCGAACAGACATAGAACTCTTGTATATCGATTAAACAGCCTTTTAGCTAGAACTTGCTTTTTGAATATCAGAAATTAATATTGAAATCCACTTTAGAAGGGAATAACGTCAAAAACATCGTTTTTTGATAGAGTTCGGCAGTAGCAGCAGAGTAGCTACCAGTGAACAGACAGAAAACTGGCGTAGATGGCCGAAAAAGCCTTGTACTGAGTACTCTAATATCAAATCTAATTGACGAAATCAACGATCTATTTACTACTGAAGAGAGCAGAGAGTTGAAACCTTCAATAAGTTCGTTTTTAAGACGGGTCGGAAGCAGCAGCTGAGAAGCTGCCAGTGGATAGACTGAAACGAAGCTTATAGTTTGAACTTGGTTCTTAAATATCAAAAGTTAATAGCGAAATCAAGGACTTTATGTGCAGAAGAGAGTTCACACTTTCAATAACGTGGATTTATGAGAGGGGTCGGCAGCAGCAGCTGAGAAATTGCCAGTGGACAAACTGAAATGAGTCTTATAGTTAAAACTTGGTTTCCAAAAATCAAAATTAATAGCGAAATCGACGACTTACTCCAAATGAAAGAGAGATTTTAAGCCTTTAACAATGTCTTTGTATGATAGGGATCGGCAGCAGCAGCAGAGAAGTTGCCATTGTACAGACAGGTTACATCCAAAGCGCTTTCAGAAGTTGCGTTTCTTTGCTTAGATTTGTTTTGGCTCGGCAGAGAATAGAGAACTTTAAAGCTTGTGGATCGCATATGCTCACTAAATAGACAAATTTTCTATTCTGATCCACAAATACTTTTAAAGACTAGTTCTCAACCTTTAATAGTCGCGGCAGATCATCTGTAGAGGTTATTTTATAAAGAGAAGCAACTCGAAAGTTCGATTTAAGAGAAGTCGCTATCTGCTTTTCGCTTTAAGACCAGGGAAAGTAGTAAAGACCTATGCGTACGCCAGACAATCCGTGCAATTATTGCTAGTCGGGAGCAATGAAACAGCTCAGACAACTAATTACCAACAACTTAAATTGTGATTTAATTTGAACTTCATTAAATTTTGAACAAATAAACTTTGATTGTTATTTAAGTAAGTGAATACTCCAAAATCCTCAAATTGTCAATTCTTTAACCCACTTCTGCTGGGGCCCAACTCTTTGTGCTTTGATTAAAGCACAATTTATTGACAGTTTGCAAACAATTTTAACTGCCATCCACATATGTCACACTTGGGTTTGTGTCAGTTATTTCCCTATGTCTCTCGATTAATAACAAGACAGACTAACGACGCCTTGCCCTCGTTGTTGTGGCTGTCAAACCGTAAATGGCGTCACAGTGACAGGCGTTTGTTTAATCCTCGCCCGTTCCCCATAGATTTGGATTCCATTTTAGTTAACATATTTTATGGGCATTTTATGACAATATTAATGCTTTGATTTGACTTGTTGTTGTTGTTGTTGTTGGTTTTGTTGTTGCTGCTGTGGTCACGCCTGCTGATTGCGATTCAAAGAATCAAAGAAATTTAATTAAAGTCAAAATAAAATTGAAAAAGCCTTTGATGGGTTTATTATTCATTAAAGTATAACTATAAGCCACAATTTTTCCACACCTAAAAGTAACCAAGTTACTTCTGGTGACCATCATCAGCAGACTTTGGGCAAATGGCCATAACACTGTGACTATTGCATTTCGTTTCAGAAGTTCAACCATATCAAATGACAATATGCACCATAACATTCAGTAAACACAATCAGACATGTACTCAATTCTACTCAGTTTTGAAAAGTAAATCGAAAGCAATTCCGCTAAGGTTACATTTTCTGGAATTTCGATTTTTATTTCGCTCTTTGGCAAACCAAGTACCAAATAAGTCTTTGATTAGTCTTTTCGAGCCCTTTTGATGTTGAAAATTAAATTAAAACTATGTGCTATTAAAAACAGACACTTAACTGACTCATGCATATGCGCAAAATGTGTTTTATTGCAACACGACCGGAAATAGACTCACAAATGAATCGAAAAAGAGTCGAAACTGTTTAGAGCAACGGGCTAAAGTCAACACTTTAAGAAGCTTCGCGGCCAGGGTATCAATTTTTCTCAACAAAGCGCACTTCTGACTCTTCCAATCAGATCGAGGACACAAATGTGAACAAAAGCCGAGCCTATTTATTACCAATACTCCAATGGAGCGTTTTTTCCAATGGAAAATGAAATCAAATAGACAAAAACAATCAAAAGTAATCTTAGACAGCTTCTTTTATTTTGGTAATTGCAAATAAGCTCCACTATTTTCAGCGTATTATAATTAATAGTGGCCAGGTGTGGTGCAGTGGGTAGTTTTTTTATATTCCATGTTTATTGCTACAACTTAAACTCTACCTATCACATTAAAAGGACTATATTAGACTTTACATAAATTAGTTGTGAGCCCCTGCGGGACGACCGCTAGGCAATGCTTCGCAGGGACTCCCAACCGCCATATAGCCCTCATGTCCTTCTCAATCGCTCCAGTCTGCGAAGTTCCCCTAGGGCACTGGCTGCGAAAGTGCCGGTAGCGTCCCAGAATCGTCCGCTAGACACCATCAACTCGCAGAAGTTACTGGTGGTAACTTCCTCGCCTGCTGCTCGAAGCGTCCACACTCGAAAAGGACGTGTTGTGCATCCTCTAGAGTGCCTCCCCAACACCATGTGCACTCGGGGCTGTTTTCGTGCCCGAAGCGGTGGAGATAGCTTCTAAAGCACCCATGTCCGCTCAGCATTTGGTTGAGATAGAAGTTTACTTCTCCATGAGGTCTCTCGAACCACGGCTTGATTTTGGGTACAATCCTGTACGTCCAGCGGCCCTTGGAGGATGAGTTGGTGCAGTGGATAGTGTGTGTGTGTGTGTGTGCCGTGGGTTCCTGTGGGTTTTTCCTCAAATACTTATCACCTTCACTGGCTATTGGCGCCAGCTTTAAAGCTAAAAAAAGGTAAAAACTTTGCTGCTCGGATTCGGATTAAACTGTAGGTCCCTTCCTCTACTACAAACAGAAGAAGCACTAGCCAAGAGATTAGGTGCATCCCTTTGGGATGTGTAAAGCCAAGTCTACATATATATTTTTATATTAATTTTCAAGCAAAACTGATTAAAAAATCTTAATTTAATGACTATTTTTATACTCTGTACCGTAGGTACATAGAGTATTATAAGTTTGTGCAAAAGTATGTAACATCCAGAAGGAAGCATCTCCGACCCCATAAAGTATATATATTCTTGATCAGCATCAACAGCCGAGTCGATATAGCCATGTCCGTCTGTCCGTCTGTCCGTATGAACGCACAGATCTCAGAGATGGTAAGAGATAGAGGTTTGACATGTATGGGACATATGCTTCTTATGTCTGCAGGCAGATCAAGTTTATTTTCAATTTTGGCCACGCCCCCTCCCGCCCCCGCAATTTAGAAAAAACGTCATATCTCCCACAGTTTTGAAGATAGATGGCTTGTTCCTTCTGGACATATTTAGTTATTAGAATAACTTATCGATCCGCCAAACGAATGAAGAAGATCGGATGAACGGTTTTCGAGTTATGATCAAAAGACAAAATTTCTTGGTACAGAGTATGTTATAGTCGGGCTTGACCGACTTTCTTTCTTGTTTTCTTTTAATGATTACGATTACTAATCATTATTTAACAGCTTTGATTTAACTTCAAATCGAAAACATACCACAATTTCAAGTATAAATCATTGTGTAAAAGTATGTGCTTTACGTCTTACAACTCATCAGTACACCAAACCGAACCCTTCTTCTCTGTGATTTTCGGTTCGGTTCAGCATTTTTGAAAAGTCGTCAGTCCGCATTCGGTTCGATTAATCAGCTGAAATGAGTTGAAGCTTAGATTGTGATGAAGTCTTAATAGAAAAGGGGCGTAGAAACAGAACAGAATTAGTAATTGCTTAGAAACAAAATCAAAAGTATTTAGTTGAAAGTTTCTTAACCATTCTTCAAATCTACAACCCTAGCACTCAGCTGTGTCTTGGCCTAGCCCGAAAAATGAAATTTCTGAAACACCAACATTTGGTTTGACTGCTTAACAGAATAACTGACCTTAAAATCTCTAGAGATTGCTGAAACACATGCCGGAATGTTGGGCAATATTAAGTGCTTTTAAAACTGTACAGTTTTACAGCCAGCTCATAGTTGAAATACACAAAAATTGTCTGGAATTTTAATGTTAATTGTCTTGCTTCTTTATTGTATTATTAAATTAATGTTTCGTCGCATTTTTTATTTGTTTATTTTCTTTGTTCATTTTGTTTTGAGTCACTTTTGATTCAATATCTCTGGAAATAAATTTTTATTCAATTGTTTTTTTGTACATTCGACGATGATATTATATTTTTTCACTGGAATTTTTGCCAGCATTTTATTTGCACACTCTTATTTATGTTTCTCAATCTTTCTCTTGCTGGCAAGCCTTTGGCAAACATCTCAGCACAGAAAACACTGAAAACAAAAAACAGCAAAAAAATGCTTAAATAATTTTTGTTGAATGTGTGCTTTTTTTTTTTTGTGCACTTCATTGTGTTAATTATTTAATTTTTTTTATGCTTTTCGCGTTCATTGAACTGCGGACACACTTTGATTTTGAGTTAGTTTTGTTGTCTTTTGCTGCTTGCACGCGCGTCTCGGAGTTTGAGGCCAAAAAATATGCCAAAGTTGAAGCCCATTGTTGCTGAAAATGTGAAAGTTGTTGACGCGCTCTGCAACGTTTTTTTTTTTTGAAGATTTGTCTGTGGCCCTTGGTTTGGTGTGCCCCGGCTCGTTTTGAACTCTTGACACACAATTAGCGCTTAATAAGAAATAAATAAAAAGCAAACAACAACGAAAATATATGCTTATTATGAATGGCCAGACCCACAGACTGTGGCAAAGTAAGGCAAGTCTCATTGTTTTCGTTATCGTAGAACGTGAGGGCCATGCGGAATATAGTTGTGGCATTTACCTTTTACCTTTATAAGTTTAATGACCTAACTGGAGGTGTAGAGCATCTGCTGAGGTGTTAAACCTTTGTAACACATTTTGTTTTAACATTTTCCATTTCAATTTAAAATTACTAAAATATGTCTTAAAGGGCTGTAAACGAAAAAAGCATTGAAAATGTTTTGAGCCAAAGCTGCATGCAAGTATGTCATAAATTTTATGGCCACATAACTTTTAAAATTTGATTAAGATTTAAAAACGGAGAATGGAAAATGGAAAATGTGTGTACTTAAAGCTAGCTGTTTTGACTGTGGTTTCGTTTTTTGGCCAGTTGGTTCTTCTTGACTGAATAATTAATTTTATTTATGCCGCGACAAACGTTTCGTTCCTTTTGCCTTGTCTCTAAGCCGCATTGCTCATAAATTGTTGAGCACATGCAAAGCAATACGAAGGAGGCATTGCAATTAGTTGCCAACACGGCGAGCAAAACAAAAGTGAAAAGACACAAAAAGGAAAAACTCGCTGATGGCTGAAGCTGAAAATAATTTATTTGCCGCACACCGACACGGACACACACACACACACAAGCACACGTGCTGCGCCATTTTGTCCAAGTGGAAGATTTATAAGGCCGCAGCCATGTTGGTGTTGTCGCGTTGAGGATACTTCAAGGACAAACCTAAAACCAAAAACCCAAAAAAAAATAGAAAAAATCCAAACAGACGCAACTCAGACGCAGACAAATAAAACTTAGACAAAAGGGCACAACAACAACAACAACAACAACAACTGCTGCTGCTGCTGCCGCTGCTAAGGGTTCCATGTGTCTCAACCAGGTGGTGGAACAAGTTCAACAATTTGCACCTGTCACAGTTGGAAAAGCACTGAACCGCAACCACTTCAATATTTGCACAGCTGCCGCCCTCCCTGTTTCGAACTGTTGTTGTTGTATTTTTTTTGGGAAAGGTGTCGGCTTTGAATTTGGGTCAGTCAGTCATTGGTTCATATGAGTGTGTGTGTGTGTGTGTTTGGGTCAACGTCTTTCCTTTTGGTCAGTGTTTTGTTGCCTTGGGGTTTTTCTAAGCCTTCAACGTCATCATTTGTATGCTTCGCTGATTTGTATGCCTTGCTCTCGGGTACACCATTAATCAACTTCCCTTAATTAATCATCTACTCGAAATGGTGGAAGGGCGGGCGGTGGCTTAAAAACAAAACAATGAGTTACAAAACTGTTGCCTACTTTCAGGCGTCGCAAATTTTTGATAGGCCTCCCAGTTTTAGTCAGGCATTAAATGTTGTCAAATATTTTTAAGACCCACATTGAGTGGGGTTTACCATGAATAAGAAATTCTTTACAATTTTGTCATACCTTTGACATTCTAAAGAAATATTTTTGAAAAATATTTATAGATATTTGATATGGAAATTAGATTTTCATTTGCTTTGATTCTCAAAGTACAGCACTTAATTGTAGCACTAATCACCTTGACAATTACGAAAACAATTAACGTATGCTTAATATTTAACATTGGCTTTGACACTTTTAATACTAAATTTCAATAATAGATCTTAAACAGAAGAGAAAATAGGAAATACCCTTTATAATACCATTAGCACGGGTATAATATAACTTACTATAAGTATAAGTTGTCTTACCTCAATCCGAAGGGTAGTCCCGGATATTCTTGAGCCGAGCCGAAAATAGATTGATATGATCCCAATTTTTTCCATCCAGAAAAGATTGAGTTTACATTGAGCGAAAAGTTCGAATACAATTTATATTATCCCAAAGCATTATCATTTTCAGCATTAATTGGCTCTTCCAAAAGGATCCCTGTCTTTTTCCTCTCTTGACCACTTTCCATAGGACATCCTTTTCTCAAACACTTCGATACACAGTTTTTGGTGCTTTTAAAACTTCTAAATCACAAAGAAATATATCTTGTCTGGGATTAAGACTGGCACAACCTGGCATTGAACACGAATAAAATGAAATACCATAGCCCAGCACCCTAACACATGATTGTATTGCCCCATGTCTCAAATGCTACATATACTATTCCTCTGTCGTTCCTAACTTATGAGCATGTAATCCCGAAAGGAATTAATGTAAGCATATTCGGATTGAAACATGCTTGCGCCAAGCTCTAAAAGCTTTAATTGGGCAGAATATCCTAAGAATAGGGATTGCATAAGCTAATGCCGGGATTTCTGTGAACATACTAAAGCCTGGTTTCCAAAACGCACGAAAAAAACTTCGAACTTCACATGTATAGAAACACTTTTAAAATGCTTTCAAAATCTGAAAGCTTATGAAAAGCAGCCTTATTTGAAAAAAGTATTGTGCTAAAATATATTTTTAAGTCATCATTAAGAAACTTATACAAAACTCAAATACATCAACCTCTTTAACCTAACCATGATTAATTTGTATCCTTTTAAGCAGCCAAATGTTCTTTAAGCAATGCTTTCAATGCTTATAAAAACAGCCAAAACCGTTTATTAGAAAGCACATTTTGTCCAAGATATGTATAATGCATTCAATACTTGAACTGAGAAGGAAATTTTCAGAAATGCTTTAAATATCAAAACTTCTAATTGTGGTAAATATGTTCAACTTTTCAACTTTGCTGACCACAAAATAAAACAGTCAACATGCCAGCTTGTGGAGGCTAACCACCCTAACCCATTCACTCCACCACTCCATTTTGCACACTGGGCCAGCGGGCCGAAATTTTCTCGGAAAGTTTCAAGTTTTTTGTTTGAAAAACCGAATGAAACGACTGTTGGAAGTGACTTTGAATACTTATAGATATTTTTATTTGGCAAAATTTTGGAATGGTAGCCATTCAAAGTTGATTTTTCTTTAAAATGCTGGAAAAATGGAAAATTAATGGTCAGAACTAGAAAAGTAACAGCTGCCAGCCTAGAAAAATGAAATTAAATAAAGTTAACTTTTACATTAACAACGGAAAAGTCTTTATTTATGTGGGTTTATGCCCATCTGGCAACTTTACGTACAGTTTCCCAGCCTAAAAGTATGCATTATTTCATAATTTTTCAGATTTTCCGGGAAAATTCTGTGTGAAAATGTATTATACAAATTAAAACAAATAGTACTTAAATCAATTCCAAGGCATTAGAGCCCTAGCTACGAGGGCGACTGTTAAACTTTGTTTTTAGAATGTGTAGCATACTTAAAAGGGATTTTGAAAAAAAAAAATTATATTCGAATTTTAAAAAAAAATATCCAAAAAAAATCTTAAAAAATGTGAAAATTTCCCACAATTTTATAAATGAAAGGGGTCAACCTTCTAGGCATAATTTATAAAAATCTGACGAACAATGGTCCAGTTATGAGCAAAAGAATGTTCACTGCTGCCGGGAAAACCTTACAAAACCCAACCTTCAGCCCAATTCTTGGGCATTCTGACCATAGTGCACTCCGTCCAGATTGTTTTTTGGGTCTGAGGAGAAATTAATTACCCAGCTTCAAATTTGAATTCATTTGTTTTCGCCGCCAGAGAGGTTTGTTTCCCTCCCTCTACCTTGGCCCAGTCCATTCCATTCGTCTTCCATTTCGTGTTTTAATGAGCTACATGCGCCACACGCTGATTTCGGCTTTTCGTTTTCGTTGTTATTATTATTGTTCGTTCTCTCTCCCTCTCTCTCTCTCTCTCTTTCTCCTGCTGTTTCCCTTTTGCGCTTGCTGGCAAATTGCAAATTGCGGGTTAGCATTTCTTAATGTCAATGCCATCTCTCGTCCAAGTCCGCACAAAAACAACAACAAAAAAAAAACAACAGCACACAAATAAAAGAAAGACCAGAACGGAACGGAATTGAGCATGGCGAACTCGAGAACTGGACACTGGAGCAGGCGGTGAACCTTGGTACAACGCATTTTGAGGCTTAAGTGCGCGCAAGTTAATTGAATTGCTGGGACGTCGGCGAAGTGGCGAAACCGAGCCAACTAATTGTTAAATGTTAAGAAGAGAAGAGAGCAGCAAATGCATACATTTTTATGGTAATTCAGACCCAGAACCAGACCCAGTGGGAGGTTGTTGATTGGTACAAATTGAAATAGTAGCACAGCACAACAAAAAGTGCAACAAATTGGAAGTGTAAATGATTTGGGATTGGTTTAAGAAATACACAAAACTGAGGGAAAGTAATTAGCCGAGCAAGGGAAACGAATTTGTACAAAAAAAAAAGGCTTTTGTGTGGGTGGAAAATGTTCAACTTGAGACAGCATAGAATTACAGTCAAAAAGTCCGGTGGTGTAGATGGTAAGACCGTTGTCTTATTATACCCTTGCAGAGGGTATATTGAAATTGTCCAGATGTTCGTAACGCATAGAAGGAAGCATTTCCGACCACATGATGTATATATATTCTTGATCAGTATGACGAGCTGAGTCGATATAGCCTTGTCCGTCAGTCCTTCTGTTTCTATACTATCTCCTCCGTCAGTTTTAAAGCTATCGCCACCAAACTTTGCACGAAGTCTTCTGGTACAAATACGCTGCACATTTGTTGGAACCGGCCGGATCAGATGACTATAACACATAGCTGCCATAGGAACGATCGGTCGAAAAACTAGCTCTAGTGAGAAAAATTTTTTTATTTTTAAGACAAACGACTCCAAACTCCTTATATACTAGTTTTTAACGCTTCTCCATTATTCTGCCAAGTTTGTCCAAAATCGGACATCTATATAGTATAGCTGCCATAGAAAAGTAAGGTTAGAAAAATAGTCTTAGTAAGAAAAACTTTTTTGTTTTCTAAGTAAACCTCTTTAAAATTGGCATATAATGATTTTATAAGCTTTCACATAATTCTTTAAAGTTATGACAAAATCGGATGACCATAAGTTAAAGCTGCGATATGAATGATCGGTCGAGAAACTAGTTTTAGTGAGAAAAACTTTTTTGTTTTTAAAGAAAACGCCTCCAAAACTTGTATTTCTTAGTTTGCTATACTTTTCCATGATTCCACTAAGTTTAGTCGAAATCGGACATCTATATAGTATAGCTGTCATACAAAAGTAGAGACTGAAAAGTGTCTTATTGAGAAAAACTTGTTGGTTTTCAGTGCAAATGTCCTTCAAATTAGTTAGAAAACGTGCTGCAAGTTAACTTTCCTCTGTTTTTTTAAATTGAGTTTATTTCTCTCAATCTTAATTTAAGCTAAGTCATCTTTGGTTTTTCCTGCAGACTGCCAGCTTCTAGAAAAAACAATTTCGCTCTAAACTTTATGTCGATTTTTTCTCACTTCATCCAGCGTTTCAAGTCATTCAGAGCGTGAACCAAACTTTTAACGATTGGTGTTCTTTATTAAATTTTCACTCTTTGTTGTCTTCTTTGAAATAAAAGTGAAAATTTATTCACCAACTTTTCTAACCAAAACTCAAGTCAGAGTTATTTTAAATTAAAGAAAAATCACTTGAATTTGTATATCAAAAATTCCATTAAAGAATAAAAGTTTAATCGCCAAATAAATCACTTGCAATCTTCTGCTCAGATCTCTTTCATTCCGGTTCTCTCTTTCTCTTCAATTTGAATTCTACTAATTTGTGTCAAAAAAAAAAACGAAAAAAAAGTTGTATACACAAACAAGAAAATCTCATTGTCTGGCATTTGTGATTGTTATTATTATTATTAAATAATTTTATATGGTGGTTTGTGTTGTGTGTGCGTGTTGTGCGTGCTCAGTAAAAATGCCCTTGACAGGTCCCAAGCACCAAGTGAAGTGACTGACAGGGGGCAACAGTGCGTTGATAATAACAACAACAACAACAACAACAACAACAATAGAGAAAACAACAGGAAAGCCATAACCATTTGTAATTAGGCCCAGACGCGTTTTCGACACTCTGGTCTGAAGATACGTGTAGACAAGGTCGTCCGACGCATCAAGGCAGAAAACTAATAAAAAAAAATAAAAATCATACCAAACTACCCTCGTTTGGGTAAATATTGTTAGTTTCACTTACAGCTTACCTCAACTTCTTAAGCAGCTTAACAATAATTAAATTTGAATTTATGTATACCACATGCAGGGAGGGTAGAAAGTGGAATAGAAATGCCAAGACCACTTTATTTAAGTAGAAACTAACGGTGTCTACATAACTACCAGGCAATAGTTAGGGTAAATGTGCGAAATAAGCAAAGAGATACAGCACCATCAACACTTCACTTTAACTTTAAAATGCATTGAAGTTTCCATCGAAAATGTCTTTGATATCGAAAATTTCTGTCAATATTTCCTTCTTTTTCAAAAACTTTTGCTTAAACTTTCTTTTTTTAATATAAAACCCTTTAATGTAACCAACTTTTTTCGAAAGTTTTCATAACATATGTCGAATCTAGCTATGATTTCAAATGCTACCATCAATTTAAAAACTTTTGGCCAAATATTTTCGATTTCAAAATGTTCTGTCGAAGCCTTTTTTCGATAACAAAAACTAAAATACCATCAAAGTTTTCTTCAGTCTTAAAAATATCAGTCCAAAGTACAGTCGAACTTCCATATAGCGAATCTCTAGGGAACTAGAGTTCGTAATTTAGGATTGTTTGAATATTAAACAAAATTGCAGTATTCTGGAAATAAATTTGCTGTAAAGAAAACTTTTTTGTACACAAGCTCGCAATAGAGAAGTTCGACTGTACCTCCAAAATTCCTTACACTATCATCAATATCATGTCCCACCGTCAAAGCTACCTTTGATTGCAGAGGCTTTCGTCCAATCTAACGTCAATATCAAAAACTACCTTCGAAATTTGCTTCGATTTCTAAAACGAAGGTCTAAACAATCGTCTATTTCAAAGTGTACCCACAAAACTAACGTTTATTTTAAGAACATAAGTCAAATCTACCGTCGATATTAAAAACTTTCTACGAAATTTTGCTTCGATCTGAAAAACTACCGTCAAAATAATCTTTTAAAGTCTACCCACAAACTATAGTTTATTTCAAAGACTAAAGTCAAATCTAACGTCGATATCAAAAAGTACCTTCAAAATTGGCTTCGATTGCAAAAACTATCGTCGAAATAATCTTCTATTTCAAAGAGTACCCACAAAACCATCGTCTATTTCTAAAGTCTAAAGTCGAATCTACTGTCGCATTCGAAAGCTTACTTTAAAACTACCATCAATTTTATAGACTACTGTCGACTAAAGCTTAAACTTGGCTTGCCTAGATACTGCCATCGATTTCGGAGACTACGATCGAAACTACCATCAATTTAGTAGACTGCCTTCGAAACCAAAGCCTTGAACCCACAGTAATTCAAGCAATATTCGGCCTGTTTTCAAAAGCATTCAACTTTAAGTTTATCAAGCCTTGGTTTGTGACTTTTTGAATCTTAAAAAAGTGTTCACTTACTCTCGCCAGCGCTTGATAGTTCTCTGCGCTAAGATGCAGACTTTATAGTTTGCAAATCTTTACAAAAAGACCGTTAAAATACACCCTTCAAAGTTGAAATAGTTGAGAAAGTCAATGGCGATTTTAGCCTATAGAGTGCCAAAGCTCCCAAAAACAGCAGATTGCCTTTGCAGTTCTGTTTCAAGACCCTTTCCATCCTATCATCAGTAGCTTTAAGATCATTGTGTGATGATTTTTGGTATAGGTCGGGTTGTTTATCTCCCTGATTTTTGAACCGAACCTTTTCCCAAAAATCTTAGTTTCGGCTAGTGGCCAAAATTATTTGTTCATTCATTTAAAAGCTTTGGTCTTACGAATTAGTTAAGGAAAGTCTGGATCCGTAGAGAAGACTTAAAAGGCTAAACTTTGATTGACATCAATCCATAAGCTGCTTTGGCTGTCTGCAGGTGTAACGCCTTCATTCTCGGTAAGTCCTTACCAGTCGCCCGAGATTGCTAAACCTAATGGTCTTATTCCAACTCTTGTAAGTCTCAAACCAGCTCTTAAATGTTACAACTGTCTTACCATTCGAGACTGGGGTGAAGCGTTCAAAAATTGATCAATCTCTCACCAAGCCGCCCTCGTTGTTGCAAATAGTTTCCCTTGCAGTAAACCTCAACTTCTTAAGCAGTTTAACATTAATTAAGTTGGAATTTAAGTATCGCACACCCCGGGAAGGAAGAGGGCGGAGTGGAAATTGTTGCCACCGTTTCATTAAACTGTCTGTCTGCTGGGCAAGTGATAAGCTACCACCTACAAACCCCCCTCAGGCAATCCCTCCCCTAACTAATTGCTGCCTTTTAACACTTTGGCTTGGCCCCACCAACGGCGGCGGCGGGGTGGGAGTTGGTGGTGTACATTTCCTGACCAGACTCAGACGCAGTCTCAGAGTCTCGGACTGCAGACTGATTAACTGCAGCGGGGTCTGCTGCGTGGCTGTATTTATCAGCCAATCAGCAGTTTTGTGCTTTGTCATGTGATGCGTCAGCGCACTAAACCAACATTTTTACACCTAAGAGCAGGGCCAGAGCATTTAACGGTTGATTAGGATTGTCTGCCGTTTGTATTTTCGGCCTGATTGAATGCGAGACATGGCTAAGCGTATTACCAGCCCGCATTACCGTTAAGTTTACTCTTTAAAGACCTCAAACCCACTACCCACTGCCCACCACCCATGTAAAGTGCGAGTGGCCAATCCATTAGGCCAACATTACGCATACGCCGCGTGTGCCCATAAAAATTGCAACTCTGTTTAGTGTCGGTGCCGGCTGGTGGGTGCAGGGTGCAGGGATTTCTGTGTGGGTGTAACCACAGCTGCAGCTGCTGCCACATTCCATTGTTATGCAAAAAACATGGAACGCATTTTGATGATGTGTGCACTCAAAATTCATGGATTTTAAATGGGGAAAAAAGCTTTATGTGTCAGTTATTTTCACATGTTTACGAGTTGTGCGGAGCTGCGCCACAAAAATTGATGCGAAATGGGTATTAAAGTGTTTTAGAAAGAATTGCGCATAAATTTTTCCACAAAAATATGTCTCAAATATGTGCCTAACCTATTTGAACGAGATGAAAAGTGAACTGTAGTCTCGCATTTTCGCCAAAGTGAAACCAAGTCTCTGCTGACCTCGAAAAGAACAAAGAAACCCACCCACCCACCCCCACTAATCGCCCCAATTCACCCACCCACCTGTCTACGCTTCTTCTCGCTTGTCTCCATCTACCATCTACTCACATTTGTTTTCATGCTAAAATTTCGTGTTAACTTAATTGCGTGTATCTCGCTCGCACTCTACCACAAAAGTTCAATTAACGATGCGTGCCGCAATTATCATCATGACGATTATGGCGACTTTTTCTATTTGCGCCAAAAAAGCAACAAAACTAACAAGGAAAAATTTAGCGAGAAGCGAAACTTTCGTAATGCAATTAGAGCAAAACCATCACGAAGTGCTAAATAGAAAGCCAGCCCCGGCTAATTCCTAAATGATGGGAAACAAGGCGCATTAATTGCGCATACGCCCCGTTAAATGTGGCCAATGGAGAAGGCAACGAGAAACCAGAGAAAAAAACGTACACAAAACTGGAACCTTGATTGATGGGCGACTTTTCAAGTGGCTTCAGTCAATTTGCGTGGAATGAGCGGCGCCAAACAGCGTCAGTTGGCTGTCTGCACGTGTCTATTTGAATTTCCAATATGCCTGAAGAGCAAACATTTGCAGGCAGCTCTTCGACCCCCCCTCACACACAGGACTCCCGCCGACCGCCATACATGTAAATATTGGCATTTTGCTGTGTGTCACCCCAGAGAAAAAATGTGCATAAAACAGCCGTGAAATTCGCATCGCTACATTATGCCTTCATTTATACTTTATGTTGGGTAAATATGCTTATTAAAACGAAAAATTGCCTGTCGCCTGACAAACTCCAATCCGCTCCACCCCTGCCCTGCCCTCCCCCTTCTTCCGCTTAACTTCCACATTTTTGGTTAGATAATTTAGTATTTGGTTTATTGGTTTTGTCTTTAGGGAAAGCAGCTTTACTAAGCTATTCATTTCACTTGTGGGCAGAGAGGGCGAGTGCTTGTGTTTTGGGGGGGGGGGGGGGGTTTGTTTCTGTGTGTGCGGGCATTATGTATCAGGTGGTATAGCCGGAGTCGTCTACTGCTGGCAGGTGCTTTTTTGGGGTTTTAGTTGGAGAGATTTATTCTGATTAGTGAGAAGCTTTTGCAAAATTTTCCTTGGAAATCAAACTGCTTACGCCTGGCTGACTGCAAATTGGGTAAGAGGATTTCACTAAGGGAAAAACAGTTTAAATGTTTATATTGTTGTACAAATTTTGTTGTGAAATCATTAGTAAAAAAAAGAGAGAAAACTGCAGCACGTTTTTCTAACTAATTGGAAAACCATTTCCACAGTTTTTTCACTTTTCTGAAATTACTTTTGTATGACAGCTATACGATATAGCTTAGTAGAATCATGGAAAAGCATAGCAAACTACGAAATACACAGTTTGGAGGCGTTGCCATTAAAAACAAAAAAGTTTTTCTTACAAGAACTAGTTTTTCGACCGATCGTTTCTATGGCAACTTTTTGGTTTTCAATGGAAACGCCTCCAAAGTTTGTATATCTTAGTTTGCTTTGGTTTTTCATGATTCCATCAAGTTTGGTCGAAATCGTACATTTATATAGTATAGCTGTCATAGAAGAGTAGAGTCTTAAAAGTAGTCTTAATGAGAAAAACTTTTTTGTTTTCAATGGAAATGTCCTTAAAATTGTCATTTATGTATTTGATATGCTTTCACACAATTCTACAAAGTTTTATCAAAATCGGATGACTATAGCATATAGCTGCAGTACGAATGATCGGTCGAAAATGTAGTTCTATTGAGAAAAAGTTTTTTTTTGTAAATGGAATTGACTCCAAATTTTTTACATAATAGTTTGGTAGGCTTTTGCTTGAGTCCACTAAGTTTGGTCGAAATCGGACAACTATATGGTATAGCTTGTTTAGAAAAGTAAGGTACCAAAAGTAGTCTTAGTTACAAGGGTATACTTTTAAACTAACAAGCTCTTGCCGGCTCGAGGTCATTAGTTGTTTGCATAACCCACCCCCCGGTTTTATCTGTAGCAGACTTTCTTCTCATGCCAGCATGGCCATAACTGTTTGGGAATTTCAAGGTGGCATAAGTGCAAAAATTTAAGAAATTAAACACTAAGCTAAAAAGCTCTTGGTTTCTTTTGCTCTTTCGCTTGGCATCGGACATCCTTAGTCACTTCAATCTCGAGTCAGGGCTATTAGACTTTCAAATACAAAATGGAAACTTCGGTTTGATACCAGGAATGTTTCAATCCTTTCGAGCTTGAATCACTCCACCAAATCAACTGCCTGACGAATAAAAGCGCAACACGGCTGTCAAAATTATTAGCTGGGTCAGTGTCTTATAAAACAATGCAAAAATATTCTTGAAATTCTGTGTTAGATCTTAGTTTTGTTCAGGGACTCTGAGAAGCTGAATGAGGAAATCCCCATAGTCCACCAACCAAGAGATGAAAAGGTACAAAAGCAATAAGAGAGAAGGGATCTCACTAGAAGAGTCATATAAAATACAATCACACACAATTCAGCGCCACACAGACGGTTCTCTGATACCCCAAGGAGTTGCAACTGCGAATAGAAAAGGTCTGAGTCAATGGGTAAACATAGGGGGCACAATAGATCAGTTGATCGTGGTGCTCTATCCCTCTATTCTATAAAACCGACGGAGGAGATAGCATAGAAGCGGACAGTGTTCGCTATATGGAATCGGCTGTAGCATAGCTTATTTATTAAAGTCCAAGCTTGACTAGTCTTTAGGAACGGAAAGACCCGCCTATTGAACTTTATTTTCCACTAAGTCTACTGAAACATTGAACATTGACTTGGCTAAGCATTAAAGCAAAATCCTTTATCAATATGGAAATCAACTTTAAGCTCAAATTGAATTCTTAATCATTTCCCCAGAGCAAATTATGCTCTCTAATCTCGTCCAGACATCTCAAAATGTTAACAAATCGTTGCACATGACGCGTTGATATTTTGTCTTGCCTTTTTGGCTGTCGGTCGTCGCAATGCAGCCAAAAAATGAACACAAAAAATAAAAAGAAGAAAACCATTTACAAAAAACGGACGATAAAAAAAAAAAATTGAAAAGCAATACAAATCCACAAATCAAATTATATTTGGATTGGAAATTTAGTGAGGGCTGAAGGGGAGTTTTAGCTGCTGTCTTATTTCAATACTCGCTGGCAATGACATGCGACAAAGTTGCAAATGTACAAAATGGAGAGATTGGGAGTTGCCTCTAATGACCAGACGAAGCCGGAGTCAGTGCCAAAAAGCTGGCTCTCAGTGTGTTGGCTGTGCCAAGAAATTTATTAAAATACACACAAACATATAGATAGTGTGTGTGTGTGTGTGTGGATATAGTCAAAGTCGATGCAGTTCAGCCTATTTGGGGTAGATATTAATCAACAACTGAATTGGGGCAACGGTGCGTATGCGAGAATTGGCAGAGTCTGTCCAGCACACGCACACACACACACACACACACACACATATCGCTCCCCAGATATCCATTAAGCAAACACAGAGAAATCGCCGCTGACATAAAGCAGCGTTGACTGTCGTCCTGGCAATGTCCTGTCTCGTTTGGCTGTCGCCTGGTTGGCGCCAAATGTCGTTGCCTTTAAAGCTCGCTCTCGTTCCCATTCCCATTCCCATTCTCGTCATCATCCTCTTCAGCCGTATCATCAGCATATTGCCGCAATTTAAAAAAGAAATATATATGTATATATAATGTTTCATTTGGCTTTTGTTTCAGGACCTGCTGCCGTTCAAATGGTTTCACAAAATCGTCCTCCTCCGCCAATGCCGGTGCCGGTGCAAGTGCCGCAGTATGTTAATGAGAATGGCACATTAACCCACGTGATGCTATCACCACAACAGTACCAACAACTTCATCCCGGACAGGGTCATCTACATGCAGCGCCATTTGTAAGTAGTACCTAGAGTCTAGTTTCACTATTGCAGTATTCACTTCTAGCTAAAATTGATGGCAAATTGAATGGCAATCAATAGACAGCAGCAGCAGCAGCAGCAACAACAATGCCAATTTGATATTTCTAGTTAGGAAATTTATGGCAGTAGTTGGAGGCGTCTATAAAATAATAATACGAGGGTGGATCCATACTTTTATGCCATGTCTTAGTCTTTAATTTGTGATTATTTAGCGAAAACCCTTAAAAAATCTCTCATAAGTCAAACTGATTCTTAAAGTAAATGGTACACAGAAAAAATAAGTCTCCATTTGGACTGGATATGTCTCTAGTATTCTTTTACTCGTCCAACGGAGCTGACAAATCATACAAAGAATGATCCTTTTTCATATCCCTTGGATGATTTTCAGCTCCATTGGATGATTAAAAGGATATTGCAGATATATCCAGTCAAAATGGATACGCGAACTCATCCAATGGAATGGATCCTCTTTTCAAATGCAACAAGTTGTCATAATTGGTTCATTTGACTGGCTTTATGCTGAGGCTCTTCAACAACCAGATTGATTGTTATACAATTTGGCCTAGCCCTACCAAACACGAATATCATTTCTTTTTTTTTATTATCATCTTTTAGATCCGCGTTGTGTTATACCTAGTTTTACCTTCTTAGTTCTATATCTATATTTTGAAAGAAACTTGTCATAAATCAAGATTAGTCTGCTTTAAAGATATGCAGCACCCCAGGTATACCAAACAATGCAACAAAATGTATGCAGTCTTTAATATACTCGTGCCATATATGTGCTTCGCAGATGCAGAGCCAAAAATACTTATGCAAAGATCTCTTCTCGCTCTCTCTCTCTTGACATTACAAGAACAACTTTACTAAGCTTACAGTTACTTTTCCCAAAACTAACAGAGCGAGAGCAAAAAAGTTATGCATACTTTAGTGCAGCGATGTTCAAGAAGAGAGGCTTTCTGTCGCTCTGTGTCTCTTTTTCTACTTCGGCAAGCATTCCTCGAAAATTGTCGAAAGTGTTCGGCTCCTGGGGGCTATGGGTAAACATAGCTGCTTTAGTGCAGGGTTCACTAAAAAGAGAGGCTCTCTGTCCCTCACGGATGCCTTACTTCGGCAAGCATTCGTGTGAGAGCAAACAGCTGCCAGTGTAACCAAACTGCTGATTGACAATTGGCGCTAAATCGAACAAAATACCGAAAGCAAAAAATGAACTTGAAAAGCGCAGATATCGTTTTTCAAGAGAGGCCTCAGCCCTTGAGAGCCCTACTGAGGCCGCAGTAACATCGGTTTGTGAGAGTGTTTCTTCTTCGGACTTCCAGATTGGTGTTGTTGTCGCTGGATATCATCGTTCCGAGGTGGACAAAGGCACTTATAACCTTTAAGTTATAGTGTCTCATCACAGCAGATTGACCAAGACGCGTCGACTCTCTGGTACATCGTCTTATCCACATTTACCACTAAGCCCATGACTGCTTCTGAGAACGCCTTACTTACCGCACTTTCGCTTTTGCCGATGATATCAATATCGACCAAGTCAAGCACAATATGTACTAACTGGAGCACTTATAAATCCTTCTACTTCAGCCCAGCTGCATGAAAATATAAACTAATTTGATTAATACAACGTGAAATGCAACAAATTGCCATATTCTCAGATTTCAAACAAACACCAAGCGTGCCATGAAAGAACGGTCACACCAATACAAATTCAAGTCTACACCATATCTAAAAGCTTTTTGTATGGCAAAAAAGCTGATTGTTAGCTATTAACACAAAACGCACTCCTAATGTAAATCGCCTATAAGTTAGCGTTGAAGCAAATTTCAATTAATCTTTTAGTATGACCCAAAATTTCGTGCTTAGTCTGGGCAGACTGTACATTGTGCACAGATGGCGTTCCATTTCAGACTCTAGTGTTGTTGATTCAAAGTAAGCGGGCTAATTTAACAGCACAAAAACAGCGCAATTTGGCTTCGAACAGGAAAATTAACAGCAGGTTAGCAGACTCTGTTAAGAATTTGCGAAATATTAAATCTTCTCTTCGTATCACCAATTGCCAATCTCTTTGGATATTAAAAACATTCCTAGTAGGCGGCTTTAGTTGAAATTTTCCTATTGAAAATTCGCGCAACTTGGTAGGCGTTTTTTCAGAATTTTAAAGCGAGCGCCTCTCTATGCGATTCTCACACCTTGTACTTAAGTAGCAGTGCTTTGGTATTTCACATTAAGTTGTTCGCCTTCGAACGGAGCAGTTGTGTTCTTCTGCCATTGGTTTTCATTTTGTTTTTTAATTCGAACCTGAAATGTTTTGGTTCCTTGAAATTAATTGTTTATTAATTTATTTATGAACCAAATGGGAAACGGTGCGTACTTCTTAATTTGTTTTTTTTTAGCCCTTTTTCATCGTCGAGCGTTGTTCTGCTCTATGGATGATTCCGTTGAAATCTTCACCTTCTTTGTTTCTTTTTTGCTTTTGCTCGGTATATAATCTAAGCTGAATCTTAGTTCTAGGTTCAAGTTCTTCACCTTCTCCGTTTCCTGGTTCATGGACTCTTTCAACAGCCTTTACAGGCTCTCTTCCGGCTGCTATTTCAGGGACTCTTCTTGTTTTTGTTATACAATTTGCCTTAGGCCTACCAAACACGAACATTATTTAATGTTATTTTTTCATGGTTTAATTTTTTTTACTTATGGCAATTTTAAGTCCAACATCGAGGTGGCAACGCTGTAACATCAATAAATCTTATTTTGGTATCAATTCAACATTATCATCTTTAAAATCCTCGTAGATTTACCTTCTTATTTCTATATCATTCTTTTGCTCGATGTATTATCGTTGTGAATCTCCTTGTTCTTGACCTACTCGCGCTTCCTTGTTCATGGACTCTCTGCTGTTCCAGGGACTCGTCTAGTTGCATAGATTCCTTCAGTTTTTGAATTATAATTTGAACCAGCCCTACCTATGACATCCTTTTAAATTTTTGTATCAACTTATCCTCTTTTATAGTAACTATTCCAAAAGATAAATCAAACCACCCTCGTTCCTGCATACTAAGTGTATATATAGGAGTATTCATTTACTTGGTTGTTTCTATGAAGCATTTCTCCCCACAAACAAACCGGATTCCAAGCTAAGCGAATTGATGATTTTCCTAGAATCCATTTACCTGTGGGTTTTTTTTCTGTTGTGTTCTGCTTACGCCAGCTGTTGAGTGGTGCGGCGAGGAAGATGGGGGGGCTAATTTGCAATGTTTTACAAACAATAGACCAGCCACACGGTTCAAATATAATGCAAAACAGTCGAGACCAGCTCTCCCCCCTTCCCCACTTTTGAAATGGACAAACTTTTGTCTAAACAATATTCAAATAAATACGGAACACTTCAAGTACTTAAACACACTCACTTGTCCACGTTTTACATTTATAATTTTATTTATTTATTTATCAGCACTTGCAAACATTTGACTTGTGCTGCTGACTAACTCTGACTTCTGGCATAGTGCGAACAGAAGACGAGCTAATTAAGCTAATTTCTGAGTCACTTTTTTTTGTGACAAATTTTTGCTACGTGCAGTTGCAATTTGCAATTCAACAAACAAAACAAAACGTAGAGAGAGAGGCGTCAGTTTGACAGACATTAAATGACAAATGTGCGAACAGGGAGAGGCCATAAACAGAGGCAAGTTGATGATCAATTAATATTCAATATAGGAGAACTCGCGTACATACATCAAAACAAAGTTCATTTACACTGTCGAAATGGGTGTTGCAAAGCAAAGTTCATTGTGGTTTATGACTTTTGTTACTTTATTTTTGTTATTTATTTAAATATAAATGTCTGACTGACTGATGCTTTAACGCACAGGCCAAATAACTAGAGAAATGGATGGAAATGTAATGGTTCGGCAAACTCTGAAATTCTTTAGAAGTTGATGATCAGTTGAAGTAATTTGGTTCGAATCAGGGATGCAAACCGGTTCTGAACCGAACCGAACCGCTTATTCCAGCTGGTGAACCGAACCGCAAACCGAACCGGCTTCCTTTAAGAATTGCTGAACCAAACCGAAAACCACAAATAAAATCGGTTCGGTTCGTTTCAGTTCTCGACGAGTTTTAAGACGGGACTCGCTTTCCTCTGGCCAATGATTCTTATTAATTTGGGAATTTGAATCGATTCCCTAAGATCATTTTTCTACATTTCGTTTGACTCTACATTCTTACCGATGCCGGATCTTTTAAGGATGACTTGACGAAAATTTAAGAACAAGTAATCTTGCAAGTCTTCTGTAATTGCCCTCCGATCTCTCAATATACATACCATCAATCTACATTCTTTTGGAATTTTCTGTAATATTTCTTCACCTTAATTCAATCCTAACCAGGGGAGTTTTTACACTTTTCTATTCTAATCTTTTCTAGCCGACATTCTCTGTTTTCGAAGATCGTTCCTCAAGGAACATATAGACGAATCCTTTGAATCCGGACATAATATATTTGGGACAATCTTCTAAGGATTTTAAAGATATTCAAATAGGAATTCAATTTGAAAGTGAGCAAAAGTCACATGACAATAGAAATCATAATGTACCTTTGTGAACCACAGAACCGAACCGGAACCGCGGTTCAGTCAGCTCAAAAAACCATGTAATGAACCGAACCGGCGGTTCAGAAACTGTCTGATCCACTGAACCGAACCAGTCTTTATATTGGAGTGGTTTGCATCCCTGGTTCGAATTATGCTAGGACCAAGTACTTCTTAATTGGCATTGTGTGTATTCTTTGTATTCTTTGCTACCTTTTTAAAAGAAGTTGCGTCTCCTTTCTGCATAAGAACTTCTCATTCTCAAAGCATACGAATACGAGAAATATTCATGGGAAAAGTTGATCTTTTGAATTAAATTAAAAGAAGTTCCTTAATTTTGTGACGCCTTCTTTCTCTAGCACCTTTCGAGCAACAAGTGGATCCAGAAATATTCTCAGGATCAGTCAATCACTTAACGGTTTTTAGGCCACAGTTGCATTCTTGCTATCTCTGAAAATCAAATACAGGTGCAGTAGCTACTTTTCTCGCCAATACCATCCCCATGTAGGTATCTCCAGGCCCGATTCATCCCAACCTTTACTATACTTGAGTTCCGCGGAATTTCATTCCGATTTTATTTCAGGTCTTAAAATTTTTTTACTTAAATTTGATGTTTACCAAGCGAAGGCATAGTCCCACGCTATTATAGGGATGCTCCTCCTTCCATTCTTAATTTAGGGTGACCATTCGATACAAACCGTTTAGTGAGTGACCCTTCACCGCCAAGTTACCACTTTTCAACGGCTAAAGACAACCAAATATCAAACGGGCACGCTGTATTCTCAGCTGTAATTTGCTTGCGCTTGAATTTAGTTGTGTTTTATAACAAAAAAGGGGGATGTCATTTCTTCAATCGCTGATTTTTGTATCGGAACTCAATCAGCTGTTGACAAGCCGGACAAGATAGCGGCGCCACAAGCATGCCGTTGGGTATGAGCTGAATTTTTAGCTTGAGAACTGACACCATTTGTATATCCTTCCATAAACAATATATAAATTCTTGATCAGGTGAAGCTATCGAGCTTGATTTATGTCGGATGATCAATCCAAAGGCGAAATGATTTAGCCGTTTTCAGCCAAAAGGCTAGATTTTCTATTCTATGCTATTGAACTGAAAAATGTCACCAACACAGGAAGAACAACTGTTGGTCAGTAGCGTTGCCATAAATGGAGTGGGTTTGAGCTCAATGGGAGAGGATTTTGAGCAGATTTTGGATTGAGAATGGCCAAGCTAAACGACAGAAATTCCTACTTTGACTGAATTTACACGGTGAAGCAAACTTCAAGTCTTAGTAGACGAGCGAATCAGGTGAGATTCTAATCCTTTCCTTTATAAAACGTATTCAGTTTGCCTTGAATATTCCGCCTACTAAGAGAACTTCATGAAGTTTGCATCGTCATCATTGTTCTTAAGAATGCAAACCGAAAACTGGCAGCAACCATTAGAGCATGACAAGTCCTATGTGAAATTGCAAACTTTGACAAACAGCTGTACTTTGTTTAAGTTGGTTCAACCGTAATGCTCATCCTCAAGGAATCATCACATTTCTTGGATGATATTGAGAGCTTTGCCAGGGGAACAAGAGTAACATAACATTTAGCTTTTTAATGCTAAAATGTTAGGCTTACTAACGGTATGTTATCGAAGAGCCAAGTATCAGCAACAGGATATATGTCAAGAGATTATCTAAAGGGCTTTAGAATGGTGGCTTAGGGAGAAGTTAAGCACTTCTGGATGCAAAATGGCAGTATTACTGTAGCTTGTTTTAATACTTCGAATATTTAGTACTTAACCCATTCGGATACGACTTTGGTTTTTAGCTTAACAAAGATATATTTTACTAAGGTTTTTTTTATCAAAATAGTTTTAAAATAAAAGGTCAAAAAATTGCTCAAATGTCATGAACGACATATAAAAATATTTGGAAATGTGAGACTATGTGATTTCAAATGCCTTAAAGCCGTTTTTGAAATATGCATCAATTTGGCCCAAAACACATATTTATTCCATACAAAACTGTTTAATTTTAATGAGTTATAACTGCAATTAAATTGTCCTTAATTTATAGATGTTTAATCTTTTTGTTTGGCTTTTCATTAAACAATATAAATCAGAAAATTCATATTTTAAAATGAACTTAACAAAAAAGTCAACAAAAATGCCAGAAGCATCAGCAAAATTATTGTCGATTTGGTCAGCCGGAAAGCGTAATTAATGTAAATTATTTTATATGCTTGTGCCTTTTTTCTTTTTTTTAGCACAAATTGCAATTGATTTAATTGCAAGAGATTGATCATAATAGCATAATAATAATAATAATAATAAAGTCGGGGCGTGGAAAGTGGCGGCTGAAGGGTAAAATTTCATAGTCCGTTAGGCAATAGAATTTAAATTGCAATAGGCGCTAAGCAGAACAACAAAAAAACTGGTATTCTAATTTGTTGTTATGCATTGTGGGAGCTTGGGTCAAGTCACGAGCTTTGCAAATTATATAGAAATTATGGAACTGATTATGTTATTACAATTTCAAAGGCCCGCGAGTGCTGGGGGTAATGCTCATATGCTTTGGTTAACAAGCATATTTTTTTTCTATATATATTTTGCAAATTAGTGAGACAATTTGCAAGTTGAATGGAATGCCTGAACTTGTTTGAATGAAACCAGTTAGTTTTCTAGGGAATTGGTTGGAAATGGGAAAGTAGAATGGGGAAATTATATAAATTAAATCAATAGTTATCTTAAGTAAAACTCATAGAAATAATCTATTTTAGTCTAAAAATAAATGTGCTGATCTTGTTTGAACCGACTAAAAGCTGATATGCTCTTTTGACACAGTGCAAACTGTGGAAACCGACTAATAGATTTTTATACGTATTTGTTTGCTAGACTTAGCTTAAAGTTTTAAACTTACTCTCGGTAAAAAAAATAATAGCTTAAGTCTAAAAGATCTTCAATAAAATATACTCTTAATTTTTCAAGAATTTTGTTCTTGAAATCTAGCGAAATTCGTTCTCAGAGCGTAAGGTAAAGAAACTAATGGAGAAGAGCAAGCACATTGCAGAGAATAGCTTTAAACTCGCTCTCACAGTTTCGTTTCTTTAAGGAAAGTGGGAGAGGTGTGTGGGGAAACCATAGAGCGGCGAGCATCATCTATTGTTGAAATTCCCAAGCAGTTATGGCATGGAGGGACGGCTGTCGAAATGACAGCTGACAGGCAAAGACTGCTGCTGTTTTGTGGTTTTGTGTGTTTCACAAGCAGGCTAAAACTAGCTACGTAGTTTGACAATTCATTTTCTATGTAAAAATTTAAAAAAAAAAGGGGAAAATAATTGATTTAAAATTGCTTGTTTAGAATATGGGCGTTCTTACCTTTGAATCCTACTCTTGAACCTTATGAGCCCTTGAATTTCTACAATTTACTATGATCTTGATGCAAGAATGAGCCGTTTTGGATTTGAGTACTTTAAGCATTCGACTCAAGAAATATTCTACTTGGTTTCGAGACTGTTTCTGAAGTAGATTAAGAAGTATTAAAGCGCTTAGATTAAGCAAAAAGGTATACAAATCGCATACTTGAATCAAGAACTATCAGTCTTATCAAATTTGTGACACTAAACATTCTGGATTCAAGTGTGAAACTCTCTTAAATTTCTCTGAGTGTAGATGCTAAACTTTCTGTGTGCCCAAACCATTGTAGATATGTTGTCTTAAGTTTTTTATAGCAGCCAAAACTTGTTGTAAATCATATTTACTGAAATTCAATCTAGAATAATCTAAAGTGTGTGCACATTCCTCTGCTCTCCAGCAACCAAGCAACATAACTGTCAGAGGCAACAGTTTTAGCAACTTGTCTGTAAACCGAAAGGCAAATGAAGTTTTTGTTACCTTTAAACAATTTATTTGCATAACAATTTGTAGAGTCAAGCTCATTGTTGTTGTTGTTGTTGTGGATGTTGTTGTTGCTGCTGCTGCTGCTGTTTATCTTTAAACTGCAATCCATTAGCAATTGTTGCTCCTGCTGCTGGCTGCTGGTCGGTCGGTCGGTCGGTGGTCGGTCGTGCCGCTTGCTGCTGGCAACATTGTTGCGTTGACTTTTAATTGAACTCCACTTTTGAGTTTGAACTTTTGCTGCCACATTTTACATAACTCCCCCGTTCCAAACTTGATTAATGCCAGAGCCCAACTACAACAGCAACAACTTCATCCATCCATCCACCTCCACCACATGTGGCGTCGCCATCGTCACGCTTTGTTGCTGAAATGAAAGTGCCGGCGGTTTGAATTTGAAGCTGGAAATTTTCCTTGACTTAATTTAACAATTGCCCAGAGTTTTGAGTTTCGTGGTGTTTCCGCTTGTGTTGAAAATGTTTTATAATTTGATTGTATGCTAATTTGGTATTATGCAAGAATATACAGAATATATTCACACATAGTTGGCTGTTTTTTAAGTTTTTGCAAAAAAAAAACTCATTAGCTTTGACCCATTTCTTCATTTGTTTTATGCCTGGTAATAACCATAAAGCATGCGCCAGCCAGTTGGTTGGTCGGCCATGCTGCCAACAGACAATTAGGTGAAAAAATGCTTTGGAAAAAATGTCCATTGCCTAATCTTGAAAATTAACATAATTTTAGCATCGTTTAACTGCAAAATAAATTGCTCAGCAATTTAGTTGCGGCAATTTTTCGATAAATATTGCTTACATGTAATTGATAGCGCCATTAATGGACTCAGGTAATTATTTTGAAATAGGCGCGCCTTATCTTATGCAAGCAGTTGAAAGCTGAATGCTATGGCACACTTGTGTGGCGATGGTGAGGTATCGATAACCAGCTGTGGGATTTTGCTCAAAGCGCTAGGCAATTTTGTTTTTGAGCGAGAGCGGTTACTGATTCAAATTTTCAATCAAAAGTTTAGGCTAAGCTTGCACAGTTTGCACTTTTGGTAAATTTGCTCTACCAGAAGCTAGATTGAGTTATGTACTAAGTTTTAAAGGTCTGTTCTACGATGTTCAAGAAATTTGTTTCTGAAAAATTGCCTTCTTTTCAATTAGCATTCTCATAAATGTTCAGTGTGACCATATATATCACAAATAGGCGAAATAAGAGCTATATCACTGGTCTCCCAGTTCTGTTTTCTTTGCAATGGAAGAATTACCAAAATAAATTCTTATTCAGCGCACGAAATTAATCTACAATTGCCACCACCCCCTCAAAAATAGGCTGAACCTCAATCAAAGGTTGCAATGCCATTTCATTCCGAATTGCCAAACTCTTGAGAACAAAATAATCGACTTAGAACAAAGAATACCTAAAACAAAATGTCTTGTTCCAGGAACACACAAGCTCAAGGAGTTAATAGAAAATAGAAATAGAAAATATATTCAAATTATAGTTTCGTACATTTCTACAGCTAATTTTGTGCTGTTTGTACATAAATCAGTTCACCATTTGTCGTCAAGGGCCACCCTAATGGCGGGTCACCCTTAAACTCGCTTGGCAATTTGCACTGCTGAAATCTGGTCACACTGCTGATAACTTAGGCAAAATAACGTCGTTCGAACTGGAACGGCAGAGTGCGGAACACAAGAGAATTGTTTACTTTATAATTATTTCCGTATTAGGCAAAAAAATTATTTTTCAACTCGATTTATTTGGTACCTGCAATGCATTAATTCGGCCACAAGTTAATTTAAACGAAAGCTTATGTAATTCTTAGCAATTTTGCATTTAAAGTTGTCAAAATTGATTGCTTTATAAGGAAATAATTTAAAAACAAAAAATTATCTTGTGTTCCGCATTCCATCGTTCCAATTCGACGCTATTTAATCGACGCAATTTTGACGGACATAATTAATTCTGAGCTACAATTGTTGTTATCAGCGCTCTGCACCTATTTTAGTTATTTATAGTCAACGTGTAAGCGTTGACGTGGTACTTGCTGTTGTCGCCGCTTAGCTGGCCCAAATGGAGTCGGATAAAATGGAGGAAACTGTCACATCGACAACCTCGACAACAACAACAACCAGAAATTCCGTTGTGTTTAAAGTATTTCTGCTAATTTAAACTTGTTGTTGAATTGTTATTAACCCCCTGCTCTCTCTTTTCCTTTCACCCAGATAAGCGCCAATGGCACATCGCATTTCTATACGCCGCTGGCCGGCTATCCTCCGGGTCCAGCGGGAAATGGGCCACCACATTATCATCTGCCGCCTCCACCACAACAACAACAACAGCAGCAGCAACAACAACAACAGCCGCCACCCGGAGTAACGCCTGGTGGTGCAACACAGTCTGGAACTGGTGCAGCTCACACACATTCCCCGCACTCGCCATCGCCTCCCAATTATAGAGATGAGCGCAGTCAGCGGCAACATGCCAAACTTTTGAGGAAGTTGGACAAGCAAAGAGAGTTGAGTAAGTAGATTCGCTTAAAGTAATCCGGAAATGGTTGATTAAAGTGTGCATTTTCAGACTCTGCTATGTCCACGCCCACACATTCACCTTCGCCGCGTCGAGCACAGGATTTGAATGGTCATCACACCAACAACAACAACAACAGCATTCCAATGGGAGTTTTGCCCCTGCCGCCGCATCTCAACAATCATCATCATGCACGCCGCCCTCCGCAACAACAGCAGCATCAGCCTCAACGCAATGGCAATCCCCGCACAGGAGGCACCAACTCCTTGGGCACTTCTGAAGATGGCGAAGACAACTCGGAGGAAGTCGAAGAGGCGGAAGACTATCAATCCGCCATTGTGGAACAAATCTCGGCCATAGACAAACCCGAAGTCATAGATGTCAGCTCCCGGGCGGCCAAGATCATATGGGTATCCCCCGTGCTAACCGATGCTCTGCTCATCAATATACGCGACTTGCGCTATCAAATCCTGCTCAGTGACTCGGGCAAACAATGCAAGTACAAGAGTTTGTACCGAGGCGAGGCCTACGAGTGCATTGTACAGGACTTGCAGCCAGGACAGGATTATCTGGTGCGACTGCAGGTGCACTATCAGAAGCTACAGGGCACCGTCAGTGAGCCCACTGAGTTTCGTACTCCCGCCTGTGAGCCGGATCAACCGTTGCCACCCAAATTGGTTAGCCGCACCAAAAGTTCCATTAATCTCAGATGGGCGGCACCGCCGGCCAATGGGGCTACCATACAGCACTATGTGCTGGAGTACGACGAGGGTAGAGGTCAGCCCTACCAGTTTGTGGAGCTGGCCAAGATTAAGGCCAAGCATTATGTGATTAGCAAGCTGCAGAGTACCACGGTCTACAGTTTCCGTTTGGCGGCGGTCAATGAGGTGGGCCAATCGTTGTTCTCAACGATTAGCAGCTATTCCACAGCGGGGAATCCACCCACGGCACCCAAGCCGCCCCAGTTGCAGGGTAGCAGCGCAAGTTCCTTGAAATTGTACTGGGAGAGACGTAACCAGGATGGGGAGTTCCTCCTACAATTGCAGGATGCAGACTCGGGACATGGTTACCTCAATACCTACAAGGGCACGGACATGCAGTACGAGTGCCTGCAGCTGCAACGTGCCAAAAGCTATCAGTTTCGCCTGAGAGCTGAGAATGAGGCGGGTGTGTCACCCTGGTCGGCGGAGGTCAGCTATCGCACGCAGTCGGAGCGGCCGGGTAGGCCGGGCAAGCCCTTTGCCAAGGGTAAAATCCATGGCACACACTTCAAGGCACGCTGGGAACCGCCCACGGACACGGGCGGAGGAGATATCTTACGTTTTCATTTGGAATTGAGTGCAGGACCCAGTTTTGAGAGAGTTTACAGCGGCAGCGAGGCGGAGGCCATGTGTGAGCGACTGCAACCGGGTACCACTTATCAGCTGAGAGCCTGCTGTGAGGGTCCAGCGGGCCAGAGTCCCTACTCGGAGATAGGACATGTGACCACAGAGGCGGTGGCTCCGGCAGCACCGCCAGCACCCTACTATAGCGAACCACCCTCACCGTATGCGGCTCTGCTGAAAATACAAGCGCCCGACTACAATGGCGGAGCTCCGGTCTTGGAGTTTGAGGCGCAACTGAGGCAGACCAATGCAGCGGAGCCACAAATGGTTTACCGTGGCAAGCAGACGTACTTTGTGGCCCAACAACTGACACCTGGTGGGGTCTACGAGGTGCAGGTGAGGGCCTGGAATCGCATAGGTGCCAGCAATTGGTCCCAGTGGCTTAGCTTCACCGCCGCCGCAGCTCCACCCAGTAAGCCGGAAGACTTGCGCGTGGCCATCAAGTCGCCCACACATGTTAGTGTCATGTGGCAGCCACCTAGCCTAGAGAATGGTGCTCCCGTCCAGCAATACATACTACAATCCGCACGGCAGGACTTGGAACAGGAGGAGCTGGAGGAACCCTTGCCCGCGGACTTCCAAACTTGCTATCAGGGTGTGCAGGCCTTTGCGGATTTGCGCAATCTCACGCCCTTCACACGCTACTATTTCCGCATACAGGCCATTAATGCCAGTGGTAGTGGTTCCTGCTCCCCCGTGGCCACCATTGACACACCCGCCGCTGTGCCTGGTGCGCCTCAAATGCAGGGCTATGAATTTACCGCTCAGGAAGTCACCCTCAATTGGACACAGCCGCCGCATCATGGCGCCACCATTTGCTCCTACAACATCGAGTACGGAGAGCGGACCATAGCCACCCCGGATGCGGGTACCCGCTATACCATCTCGGGACTACAGCCAGAGACCAGCTACAAGTTTCGTGTGCAGGCGGTGAACGCCATGGGAGCGGGAGCCTTTAGTGCCTACGCCAAGTTGACCACACAACCCGCCCCACCGGCCCCACCCAAGCTGGAGTGCAGTGGTTCGGGGCATAACTACATTAAACTCAAGTGGGGAGACTTCAAGAGTTTGGTTTCCACCAAATACTTTGTGGAAATGTATGTGAGTCGCGCCAAGCAGTTCCAATCCGTCTACGCGGGCACGAACTGCATGTGCAAGGTGCACAAGTTGCAGGAGCGCACCAGCTACACCTTTCGCATCTATGCCCACACGGATCGTGCCGGAGATGGTGACTACTCGGAGGAGTATGTCTTCGAGACGAGTGCCACGCTGCCGGCCAATATCAAGCCACCGCGAGTGGTGCAGGAGAATAGTGTGTGCTTGATGGAGCTACCGGGACAAGTGGGTATGCAGCTGACCCTGGAGTGGCAGCACTCGAAGAACTCCTTCCATGATCGGGTGGAGTACGAGCTGCAGTATGCGGTAGTGAGTGCCGCAGTGGAGGCTTCCACCGTACAGGATTATCGTCAACTTTATCGCGGACCCGAAACTAAATTCACCATCGACAATCTGGCCTCGGGCACTTGCTACCAGTTCCGAGTGTGTCCCGTGCGAATCGCTTCCAATGGCGAACTGCTGCATGGCCAGCCCTCCAGTGCTATGCGCTATGCAGTGCCCAGTGAGCTGGACGTGTCCACAGCCAGCTGTCATCATCATTTGCATGGTTCTAGCATTCCTTCAGCGCTCACTCAGCAGCGCAGCAGTCGCAAGCTATCCAACTCCTCCTCCCCCAATGCCAACAGTCTACACCTGAGATCTGTGTCTGCGTCGGCCATTAGCGGCTCGGGCAGTGGCATAGGAGCCGATCCCTTGGCCATTGGCCGTCTACAACAGGAGCTGTCGAACTTCAATGCTTGCGGCGATCCTCTACATCATCATCATCATCACCATCATCATGATGCCTCCTCAACGTCCAATCTAATGCTGCGTGGTAATCATTTAATGCATCATCAGCATCACATGCACCATTCGCATCACTTGCATCATGCCCATCATACGCATGGCGGCGGACCCGGCGGCGGCGGTGGACTCATGAACACTGTCAGCTCCTCATCCTCCACCTCGACCATGCTCACCACCAGCCTCGGCCAGGCCTCGACACTGCGCCGGTTTGTGGCCAAGCTCACTTCCCTGTACTGCAATCGGAAGCGGCTCAGTGACCAGCAGAAGGCCGTCTTCATTGTGGTTTCCTTTGTGGTGGTCACCTTTCTGGTGGCCATGCTGGTCAACATGCTATGGGGCTAAAGAGCCAACAAGGTAATAATCTGTGTGTGTGCGTCTCCACAAGAAAGAAAAACAACAAAAAAACAGCAAAAAACAATTAGTTGTAATTATGTATTTTTTATAAACAAAACAACACAAATCTTGTAAATTGTCTAATTTTAAACGAAACAACAACAAAACAAAAACAACAATAACTGTATTAAAATGTACACAAAAATAACAAAAAACACAAAACAAAACATTCACACAGCTAAAAATGTTTGTAAATGTTATTTACCCAAAAAAAAAACTATTTGTTGTTGCTAGAAGAAAAAAACAAAACAAATAACATTCTCACAAAAACAAAACAACAAACAGAACTCCATATGTGCTATAGCATTATTTTGTGCAACAAATTTTGTATAAAGTTAAACCTAAAAAACACTTTGCTTAGACCAGGCTGCTTTAGGGTGAATCGTTAATCAGTTGGAAACTCTCTCGAGCCAACTGAAATTCTTTACACAAACTTAGCTTTGAAGGAGCTATCAATACCTTCTTTAGCCGTTTCCCCAGAGCTGTAATGTAAGCATTACTTTACGTATTAAATTACTTTTCATTACAATTATTCAGTTAATGAAAAGACAAGATTATCTGATTACGAGTAACCGTAATTGGAACTTGGAGTTGCAATTATTCAATAAATATTTTAAAATGTAATTACTTTTATAAATACCTAAGTAATTGTACCTGTCGAAGGAAAATTATTGAGTATTCGTGGAATTATTCATGTTGTTTGAAGCTGAAAATTATGATTTTTCACCAATCAAGCTTGAAAACACCAAATTAACTAGTAAATAATTGCAATTACTCAAGTAATTGTACTAGTAATTACATTTTAAAATTATGGTAATTCCAAATTACAATTACGAATACCATAAAATCGCAAGCAGACATAGATTTTAATTAACTGATGAATTAAAATGATAAAGCTAGTTGAAATGTACAGCTCTGCTCTGATATGGTTTTCACCAGAGAGGTAAACCGCTCATGAATTTGTATGTCACATATGTATGTTTTGGTTCATAATAAGTTTACATAAACCACGGTTTCCTATCGATTCAGTGGTTCAGGCTCAATACATTAGACTTAAAGCAGTGGTGGGCAGCAAATTTTTGAGCTATTAGGAGCAAGCCAGCCACTACCACAGAAAAACCAAGCCTCATTAGCAACTCTCGAGTCGAGAAGTCACACACATAATGCATATAGTTCTTTTTGCAGAGAGCAAGGGCTTGCCCATCGCTGATTTAAAGCTTTTATGCTTTCGTGTACAAGTTGCAGGAGATCTTAAGAAGATCTTAGAAGGTACCAACCTGAATTCTATACAATTGCTCCCATGCTTCCTACCATAAAAATATCTTAAAGTGGACCAGACGAAGCTAAGCATGGAGACACCTTGGTGTATGGATAATAGTGCAATATTTAGAATCAGCCTAAAGCAGCCTTCTTTAAACTAAGTGTTAGAAATAAAAGGATTGTTGATATTTCGACTTGAGTTTAGTAATTTCCATCTTTAAAACAAAATAATTCCAGTTCTTAAGAACAGTTTTTTGCCAATCAGATTTAGTTTTGAAATCTATTTGCATTTAATGTTAATGTAAAAGATAGTCAGATGAAAGGAATGTTTAAATGGATTATATATAAAACTCGAACAATGTTAAACCCGCCTTATAAAGTCTTACTGAAAAGACTAAATTGTTCAGAAATTCTATCCAATGAGGGATTACAACTAGCACAAAGAGCCTTAAATTAAAATCGACTTAGACTCACTTTCTGAAAAGATTCGGTTAGCAGGTCATATTTGCTGATCGAGATGGCTAGCGGTTAAGTCATTAAGTTTTCGCAACAGCAGTTTCACCCGATATCGATAGATTCCCCTTTGCTGCAGCAGTGTGACCAGAGACTGACAACTAATTGGGTACTTATACCCGTTACTCGAAGACCAAAAAGGGTATCGTCGTGCAAAAGTATGTAACAGCCAGAAGGAAGCATCTCCGACCGCATAAAGTATATATATATATATAATCTTGATCAGCAATAGCAGCCGAGTCGATATAGCCATGTCCGTCTGTCTGTATAAACACATAGATCTTAGAGCCTAGAACACCTAGGGCAACCACATTTTAAATGTAGGCTCCTATTGCCTGCACACAGATCAAGTTTGTTTCAAATTTTTGCCACGCCCCACAATAAAATATGTTGAATGGGATATTGAAGATATCAAGTTCATATTTTGCAGTGCCCCCTATATCTACAATCTCTGTAATTTTTCATATAGATCAGATAATACATGATAGCTATAATAAATAAAAAAAACGTTGCCTACTTCTCAGAGCTGCAAGCGCTGTTTTCTAACATAATGTTGTAATACTTCAATTTATGTTAATGTTCTGTTATTTAACCTAAGGAGAGGGTTATATCGAAGTCGGGCAGGGCCGATTTTAGCTTACGCTCTCGTTTTTATACTCTGTACCGTAGGTACATAGAGTATTATAAGTTTGTGCAAAAGTATATTACATCCAGAAGGAAGCATCTCCGACCCCATAAAGTATATATATTCTTGGTCAGCATCAACAGCCGAGTCGATATAGCCATGTCCGTCTGTCCGTATGAACGCACAGATCTCAGAGATGGTAAGAGATAGAGGTTTGACGTGTATGGGACATATGCTTCTTATGTCTGCAGGCAGATCAAGTTTATTTTCAATTTTGGCCACGCCCCCTCCCGCCCCCGCAATTTAGAAAAAACGTCATATCTCCCACAGTTTTGAAGATAGATGGCTTGTTCCTTCTGGACATATTTAGTTATTAGAATAACTTATCGATCCGCCAAAGGAATGAAGAAGATCGGATGAACGGTTTTCGAGTTATGATCAAAAGACAAAATTTCTTTGTACAGAGTATGTTATAGTCGGGCTTGACCGACTTTCTTTCTTGTTTTTGTATGAATTTGGGTGGTGTGATTTGATTTTATCAATCAGAATCGTTGAACCAACATCCAGATCAAGAAAGTTATTAGGTCTCTCCCTGCACTCGCTTGCATTATTTATTCGTTACTCTTCCGCAGCAATCAGCTGTGTGTTAATCGATAAAAATATCGATTGTAGCACCTGCTTTCGAACTTTTTTCGAACCATTTAGCTAAACTGAAACAGAATTGTGTTAAATCCAACAAAGACATCAATTTAAGTTCCAAATGAACCACAAAAAAACTAATTTCGAAAAATATCAACAATCCTTCTACACACACACACAAATCACAAATCAACTTCTCAAAAATATTTTCCTTCAATTAAAACAAAAAAAACATTCAAAAAAAAAAAACGAAACAATGCTTCTCAAACTGTTTGCCGTGTTATTGTTGTATGTAAATGTGTAAACTCCTCCCCTCCCCACTCCCAGAATAATAACAAAAACGAATAACGAAAAGTATGAATTTATTAGACTATGCTCTATTCCTAGTATACAACTATACAAACAAAATATATATATATATATATATAAAATTCTGCATCTATCTATAAACTATATGCTGTACAATTGTTTCTCCCAAAAGCTCCCAATTAAGGCAGATATATATATATATATTAAAACAGCAGACGCTTCTTTCATTCTCTCAACCTTTTTATACGAGTTAATCACACACACACACACACACACAATTTATTATAAACATTTAATACACAACAACAAACGGCAAAAGGCAACCAGCAGCCAGTTAGGGCTGCTATATCACAGTGTTATAGTTAATATGATATCAAATTGTAAAGAAAAAACAACAACAACAACAAACGACAGAACGATTGAGGAAATTCCAGAGCTTATGCTGAAGTCATGTCAAATGGCAAAATTGTTGCATTTCACCAAAAACAAAACACACACAAAATCGAAATCGAAATCCCAAAATGTTTTTGCAGACTGTCCTATAGCAGTCCCAACTCGGCAACAGGCTCCTCTTTTCTAATCTCTAAAATACATTTATATTTTTTACATGAATCTATATATACACACACATATATATATATATACAAAATATGAAATTTATAGCTAATGCAACGCAAAGTGATTTATATTCCAATTATTATTATTTTTCTAATTAAATAAATTAAAATTAATGTAATTGTTTCTTTCCATAGCATTTAATGTGAATCATACACACAATCTAATCGATAAAGCAACACGAAATCAAATGTTTAAAAAAGAAAATTACAGAAAAAATTGAGAAAAAATAATGCAAATATTACATTACATTATGTATGTTTCTATGTTTACAACGGTAAATGGTTACAATATATAAATAAATATATATATATATATATAAATATACATATATATTATTTTGTTTTTTACATAAATAAATATAAATAATGACGGGGGAAAAAAAAACTGAGAAAATGGTGGAAACAAACAAAAAAAATCTTTATAATTATATACAACGGAAAATACGTGAATAAAAGCAAAATGGAAACGTTTATATATTAGCAAAATACGATTACGATGTACTATTTGTCGATTTATTTGTTTATTATGATTATTATTATTATATACATATATATATATATATATACACACACACATGCATACATACATACATACGTGTGTGACAGACGACAGCAACATTACAGCAACAACAACAACAACAACAAAAAATAAATAAATGCAACAAAAAAAATCTATATACATATATATATATAAAATTTATTTGCAAAAGTATATATATGAAAAATTTAAAAATAAATGCGATATACAAATACCTAAAGCCGTTACTCTTTTATTTAAACAAAACTAAAAGAAATTGTTCTACCCTCTAGCCACAGCTCTGAAAGAATACTTTCAGCTCGCAGCTCAGAAGTGTAAACTTTGCCAACGCCTTGTTAAACACGAATTCGAAATTAACTCAAAATATAATACTTGAATTTTCAGAAAGATTGATCTCAATGATGAAGGATTATTCCACCAAGTCAAAATTTGAATTGAGAACTGAACCGTAAAAGCCAGCTGATAAACGAAACCGCCAAGGCAATGCTGAACCGATCCCAAAACCACAAATCAAAGCGGTTCGGTTTAGTTCGCTGAATAATTTTACGTATTTGTATCATGTCCTTAATATAAGGCTGCCTTTAGACTGTTAGACACATGACGACATAATAATCTAGAGGGTCATCATCTTTATCGAAAATTTCTTGTTTTTAGACCCTTTTTTCTCAAGTCTTAAGGTCCTACCCCGAAAATGTAATTTTTTTCAAATTAATTTCTCAATTCTAGAAGCTCTGTGTTATTTTCTTAAATTAGGTTTAGCTATTCTAGGCATTTAGGGCAGATAGGCACTTAAGTTAAGAAAAGAAATACATTGCACTACCATTAAGGTAGTTTCCATACCAAACAATCAGAAGGTAAACAAAAATTATATATATATTATATTACTAATTTTTATGTGTTTTTCAGAAAGAAGACTTTGGTAAACCAACAGAAAGAAAATATCCTACAAAAAATATGTTAAGACCATTTCATTGAAGAGTTGGCTCTGCTGCTTGGTATTGTCTTCCACCTCTAACTCTACTCCATTTCACTCACTACATTTCCTCACCTAATATTTAGAAAATATTTTTACCCTTCTAAAATATATATATAAAGAAGCCGATCTCAGAGATGGTAAGAGATAGCGGTGTTTAACATGTATTGGACAAGCGCTTCTTATACATGCAGGCAAATTAATCCACTCCGACCCCGTAATTTGTAGCTTGTGGATTAACTTTATAACGAACGACTAAAAAAGTGACCCTATACTTAGATGACTTTTTTACCTGAAACAACTGACTGCATAGTTCTCTTTTTTAATACATTTTCCAAACTGAGCTTATGTACCTGGCTATAATATTGATTTAATACCTGAAAGGTATTGAAGTTACCTAGAGATTGATTCTGTCACCTTAATAAAGGTTACAATACCATAAAGCAGCGGTGGGCACGGTGATTCAGTTTGCTAGCAGTTCAAAAACCACAACCGACAACGGATTCACAGTGTGAATGTCAAACACACAATTCATTTTTTCATTCAAGTTTATTTATTTAATATGCCAATGACACAAGACATAAAATATATATAGATATGCTATAGATTTTTGGTTTTAGCTCAGATGAAGGTCGATTTAAATACCCATATGATACTAAATATCGTGTTCATTTTTTCTGTGTAGAGGTGTCCTTTCCTTTCCCACTTGAAGATCCCATATTAACCGGTTCGCTCGGTGTTTTCGAAATTATTTGCTTGCTTGTTTCCTAATACTCAAAACTTGATTGGTCCTTTGCAAAGAAAAATTCCCAAAATTGATTACCATTAAAAAGTCTTTTCAGCTTTGTTTTCATGTTTATTTTTTACTTGTTTTATTGTTTTCTGTGCAAATAACAATTTTTTTCCATAAATAATTCTAATGTATGTCTCCTTCTACATCCACATTCGATTGCCGAAAACAACAGAATTATCTGTCATTTTCAATAATCGAAATAAAAAATATTCGATTTGTTTATTGTTTCGTTGAGATATTGTTTAATGCGCTAGTTTTCTGTGTGTATGTTGAGAGTGTTTTTTTTTTACTATTACTTGAAGTATTTCGAATGAGATTGCACCATAGCGGACCATATGGTAGGAACATGTTGTTTTTGTTGAAAACAGATTAAGCCGGACGATAGTTTGGATCTCTTCTTAAGTACTCACATTTGATATTTCATTGCATTTGTATTTGTGTTCATTGTATAGTTGATCTGTATGCGACTATTTATGGTTAAGTTGACTAGAAATAGTGCGTCTAAGTTTTGTAATACTAATTTCTGCTAAGAACCTAACACAAATCAACTGTTTAAACTCGTTTTGCTTATATAACGCAAAAATCATCTAAAAGTTGTGGTACTCATATGTGGTATTCTCTATATATAGTTTTATATGCTAGTTATGAATATGTAAACGCTAAAATCGGTGTGTGTGGTTGCTGCGGATGCTGAGGTGTGTCTCTCCGATCCACAGGAACCACACACTTTAGTAGTATGCCATTCGATTATTGTGTTCTTTTGGTTAAAATCGGTGTATAAAATTTGTGGTGTTTGCTTATTTTGCTTGCTTAAACAAATCCTGGGTTACCTCTTTCGAATCGTTCAAATCATGAATACACAGCGCTGGTCTAAGTACAATGTTTATCCAAAACTTATGTGTATAACCTTCGTACATGTTTAATATATATAATATATATATGTTTATATATAATTTAACTGTAGTTTTATAGTTGCATACAAAAAATATGTTTCATGCTAAGGCAACGTTTAACATCGATATGGGATAGTTTGTGGTTAGCTTGGTAAATCGGGGCTTTATCTTCATTAAATGGATATGTGGAGAAATTCGTGTGTGAAAGCGTTTTGGCGCGATATGTATGCTTGAGGATAGAAAATGTGTGTGTGTGTGGGGGGGTAAGTAGGTAAAGAGAAGTAGTGGGTGACAGATAAAGGTACTGGGTGCTGGCTGGTATGAATTGTATTGAGTTAAGATTAGGATTTGTTGTTATGTAGAGGATTAATTAGCTCCCATGGTGGACACACAGCTACTGCTTATCAACGGTTCCCTTGAGTTCACCGACGTATTGGATGGATCAATGGACAGTGTAAAGGTTGAAGTCTCTACCGAATCATGTTGACTTTGTGTCTGCTCATGTCGTCGCGGTTTAACCAACTGAGCTGGATCTTTATGCTGTACACCTCCTTCACCAGTGGCTGCCGGATAGCTGGACACACGCTTGAGGGTCTGTGGAGATATTGATGAAATAGTTATAAAAAATTCTTTCCTCATATGAAATTCCCACCTTATCATTTAGCAGCTCGGCAGCATTGGCTGCTGCCACGGACTCGGTCACAGGACATATGTTTTTACTAGATGAGAACTTTTTGCGTTTCCTTTTCAAGGCGGCAATGGCAGTGAGACCTGAAAAGGGATTTAACAAGTTATTGTCACCCATAACTATCAGTATTCTTTGATCTTCAAAGTTTATTGCTTTATTCGCAATAGCAAAACTTCAATAATCCTTCCATATCACTTTCAGATGATATCAATACAAAAAGTAAGTTCCAAAATGTGGACCCTAACTTAAACGTTACAAAAGAGCATCTAAATAGATATAAATAAACACTATCACCATTGGTTTTCTAAAAGTGCAACAAGCACATAAATATTTGTTGCCTTAAACTCTAACGTCCGTTCTGAGATTGCAACTAGGTGGCAACCCCGCCACTATCGGAAATCTGAAAACGCCAAGTAAGGGGCTAAAAAAGACCGAAGTTGATAAATGGGCTAAATAACACCGAAGTTCATAAATGGGCTAAATAAGTCAACGGTTGTCAACTCTTTCACACTCTCTCTCTATTGTTGGCGACGGTCATAATACAACAACTCAGGAACGGCGCCCACAGTTTGCGCCCCCTTGGCAAAGTACTTAAAACGTTCAGTGCATCGCGAAAAGAAAGGATTTAGTAAGCAATAGCGCAATCGTTCTAATATTGTTAGTCCATGTCGCGAACTCTTGAAGCGTGAGGTTCTTGGCGGGTGTCGATTTTTTTTGTGTTTTGCATACATACGAAATGCACACATGCATAATTTGCGTGCATGTGATCCGTTCTTTCTAACGCGTTCTTGGCAAAAGCTCAGTAATTAAAAACAATGTGCGTCGCAACTTTAAAGTAAGCGGAAGCAAGAAAGTGAAAGAAAGTACATGTGTACATCAATAAATATGCTGAGTGAGTATACATATGTATAACGATGTCGATCGTTTGTTTGTGTGAAAGACCACTTTAAATTTCTGGTGTTTAGTCTTTGGCAAAAAATGAGACATACTATACATACATATTTTTATTCTGAGGGATTAAGAAAAGGGAAGCAATTAGTCAAGCTATTTAATAGTCAAATTCAGGGGGGGGGGGGGGGGGTTGCCTTGCTCAGCCTGCCTGTCCCTTGCAGCCCGCAACCGTTATTTCTCTCAACACACAACGCTACTCGTTTACCGTTGCTCGTCTTGGCTCGACCGCAGTTTACAACAACACCGCGCCGATAGTCAAAACAAAAGACGAACAAAAATGTTGTTATTGTAGTTGTTGTGACAGCAGTGCCGTTGCATCAAATTCTGCTGCCCACCCCTGTTCAAATTAATCAAATTCATCCAAGTATTCGTATTATTTACATGTTCTCTTGCAGCTTACAGCCCAATAATATTAGAAACCTAGACCCCATGGAAATCCTTTAACCTTTGGCATGGGGCCACAATAGATCAAGTTCTTTAAAAACATCCAAAGGTCTTTATCCCCAAAATCACGTTAAATTAGTTATATTTAAGTCCTTTAGAATTGGATAGTAGCCCGTAACTTCTATGTATGTAACTATCCTTTTTCGAGGAATCAAATTCTATCGAAAGCATGTATAAAGTCGACTTTGTGGCCCAGGCCCTTTTATACTCTGTACCGAAGGTACATAGAGTATTATAAGTTTGTGCAAAAGTATGTAACATCCAGAAGGAAGCATCTCCGACCCCATTAAGTATATATATTCTTGATCAGCATCAACAGCCGAGTCGATATAGCCATGTCCGTCTGTCCGTCCGTCCGTCTGTCTGTCCGTATGAACGCACAGATCTCAGAGATGGTAAGAGATAGAGGTTTGACATGTATGGGACATATGCTTCTTATGTCTGCAGGCAGATCAAGTTTATTTTCAATTTTGGCCAAGCCCCCTCCCGCCCCCGCAATTTAGAAAAAACGTCATATCTCCCACAGTTTTGAAGATAGATGGCTTGTTCCTTCTGGACATATTTAGTTATTAGGATAACTTATCGATCCGCCAAAGGAATGAAGAAGATCGGATGAACGGTTTTCGAGTTATGATCAAAAGACAAATTTTCTTGGTACAGAGTATGTTATAGTCGGGCTTGACCGACTTTCTTTCTTGTTTTTGGTTGTGTTTTAGCATGGGGTTCCATAAACTCTCGATCAGACAAAAGAAATGAATAACAAGCAGGGAAGATTTTCCGTTTTAGTCCCGATTTCGTCAACTCAAATTAAGAACTTCTTAGAATTTCGTCAACTCAAATCTAACATTTTTGGAAATCTTCTTAAAATGAGCACTATTCAAAGAGTAAAAGTTACATCTAAAACTGATCTTTCCCTCTTACCGCTGGTGGTGTGAAAGAATTGGGCTCCCATGCCCAGATGGGTTGAATGAGTTGTGCTGCTTAAAGCTGAAGATGTGGTTTGTGGTGCCGCTGGTGCTGCTCCATTCTGCTCTCCATGATAGCCATAGCCGTGTTGGGGTGAGTTTTGGGCATATGTGACTCGCACTTGGCCATGCACCGGTGTCGCAGTGTGTGACGAAGAATTGCATACCGAATCTTCCGACTTGGAGCGACCCAGCATTTTGCTGACATTACCCACTTTGGCGGCCTCAATGAGGGTGCCTGGAATCATGATCAAAGAGAAAGATTAGTCAAAAGTTCTTCCATTTCTGGATGCTGTTTCTACCTACCCCAACGTTTCTTGTGTCCTGCTATGCGTTTATTGTACGGCTTTAAAGTGGATTTATTGTACTTGATGGCACCACCTGCAGGCGCTAAGGCTCCCTGCGTGCTCTGTGTGGGCGTGGTGGGTGATTCAGAACCACCGCCATGTTGACGCTTATGCATGAAATTGGGTGTAAAGAGTGTGGACAGCGTGGAGCTCATTATCTCATGCTGGTTATCATAGTTATCCAACGAAGTGGAGAACTCCGCCACAGGTGCCAGCGAAAGCGACCCCGTGGATCCCGGTGGTGCAATATTGAAACCTTTCATAAGGCGACGCTCCTTTTGACGATTCTTTTTACCGCCGCCACCTGAAAAGATCACCAACTTAATTAGAGAGGGAATGCAAGTTTTTAAGATTCCTTACCACCAGCTTGACCTGCAGTGACATTCGTATCCATGCCGCTGTTTTTGAGTATCTCCACCAATTCACAGCGAAACGCGGAAATATCCTGCTTAATCTCATTCACATCATCTTCGGTTACACCCTGAGATTCGGCCTTGCGTTGCTCCACGGTGACATAGCGGCGCACCAGATTCCGCATGATTTGTTGATACTTGAAATCACGATCACTGGCCTGCTGAGCCTTGCGCTGGTAAATGCAAATGGAATGTAAAATAAAACGACTTGAATTCCGCTAGAAGCTCAGCTGAGCACATACCCTAATGGTTTTCAGATGCTCACGTCGAGCGGCGGAAGAGCCGCTGCAAAACACTCGACGCATCCATTTACCCGCATACCAAATGGACTTGGGTGTGGGTATGATATTGAAAGGAGGCGGACAGGTACCACCCTCTTCAAAATAGCTGATCCATAGTTTCGAGCGAGCAAATTTCCACTCCACATCGGCGCGTTCCTATAAATTGAAAAGAACATGTGAGGGTATTGAGTTTTTCAATAAGAAAATATAGCAAAACAAGTTACGTCTAATATTTTGCTTCCTATTTTAAGAGTTAAATGGGCTTGAGCTACGAATATTACAATCTTTAAGTACAATATTAATAGATCACAAAGATTTTTAAAAAGTCCAAAGTTTTCCATAAGTACTTTTGATGGTTAGATCAATAATTTCGCTCTTAAAGAAATCATACTTGATAGAAGAATTTTTTACTTGAATCAAGTATTGTCGTACTTGACGTCGTACTGACATTATTTGTACTTATATTAAGAGCTTGATCTTCTTCATTGAAGACTCATAAATTCCTAAGTGAACCCCAACCCCCTTACTATATTACTTTTATTCGAAAACTATGTAGCTTAGAATTGAAAAGAGTTCTCCATATAGAATCAAGTATGTCTAGAAAGATCCAGGGGCCAAGAATTAACGAAAGAGCTAGATATTATTCATGAGAATAAAGTAAGCTGGCTCGCCCTTGCTAAAGCTGCAAAGGTCTTTGAGCTCGTTCAATGACTATGAAAGTTGAGCTAAAGTCGTCTAAGTCTCGGGCATTTCTAATTCATTTTAATAACAAATATTAAGTATGAGTTTTCTAAAAAAAGCACGAAGTTCAATTCAATTTCTATTTGAATTACATATTCATCTTACTTACCTAAGATATATAAGTGTAACTTACCGAAATCAGCTGATACGAATGATTCATCATCGCGATCAGCAAATTAAGCAGCACCACAATATTGATCACCGAATAGGTGCCAAACATGAGCATGCCCCAAAAACGTGTAAAAATCTTAATGCCATCCAGCTCAAAGCTATCCAAATCGATAAGACCAAAAACAGCCCAGAAGAGGGTTTGCGTGGTCTCGAAAAGGCTGTGTTGCGAACAAAGAGATAGGTAAAACATTGTACCATCACAAAAACTGGTCTCACTTACTTGGAGAATCTTCGCCAGACAATGCAGGCATTAGGATCATTGGTCCCATTCATGTTAAGCAATACACTTGAAGGCGAGACATCCGGACAGCGTTTCTTCTCCAAGTCGGCATAGTACCTAAACTCAAAGATATGAACCACACATGCTTCTCTCCAAACCAAATACAAAACCCACCATAATAGCTGATTGAGACCACTGCCAAAGGCAAATAGTACCAAAACATACAAAAAGAAAAACTTCATGATATCCATAACCATGCGCGATAATGAAACTTGCAGTGGCCCCAAATGCGGATTCACCGAGAATATGTAAACCAGCTTGAGGCTACTGAAAATGTTCGCTGCACTGAATAAGCCCTCAGAAATGAGCATTGGGTCCCAGGCATCCCAACGCTCACGCGGCAAATCAGTGGCATGTGAATTGAAGATCAGTTCCTTTTGCACCTGCAGAAAAAGGTGAATATGAAATATTCCGATTTTTTCTTTTATGTTAAACTTACCTGAAAAAAGGACACCACACGCAGCGCCACAGTGGCCACATATAGGGAATTGGTCACGAAATCAATGACATTCCACATATCATTGAGATACTCCTGCAGTCCCACATCCCACAGCTGTTTCACCTCACTCCAAATGAGACCACTCACCCAGGCCAGTATTAGCCATTCGATGAACGTGGGCTTGGCACCTCGTTTGGTGGGCAGCTCTTCCACTGTGTTTAGCATGCTGGCGTTATCAGTCCAGAACCAGCCACCAATGAAGGTTTCAATGCGTTGGGAGGCCAACATGAGCAGAACTGAGCAGCAGTGAAAATTATGTGAATGAAGTTAATAAGGATCAGGATATGAAATAAATTATGTTAAATGATCGAGGAACTTGTGAGAAAGAATCTGGTTCAAAACAGTTTCGAAAGCTTAAACCAAACGAATCGTGTTAAGGAAGTGATGAATGATTGGAGCGTTGTTCTCAATTCCACTTTCACAAAATTATGCGGTTCCACTAGATTTGATCTCTTGAAAACCTTTGCGGAAGTGCAATTGAGAACGACACACTTAACCTAGACAAGTGCAGTGCAAATCTTTACTTTACTCACAAAGAAATGTAAAATACGAAGCACTGTGACATATAAACTTGATGAATGGTTTCCTCATGGTCTGGCCAATGCTCGAGTATGGAGCCAAAATATAGGCCAATGAGAATATGGGAAACATAATGCCAATGCGTATGATATCCACAGCCTGTAAAGCCATATTCTTGCGCCGAAATCCGGGTAAACCTTCATACCAAATGCTGGCCAGCAATTGTTGGACATTCGAGTGAGCCACAAACTGAAAGTGCAGTCTATTGAAAAACACATTCCCTCCTGAATCCTTTCGCCCTACCTTTTTCTGGCGCAGCTTGATGGCCAACTTGAGGCGATTTAAATGCATACGTTCACCATGTTCATAGATTGGACCGGTGGGATCGTGATTAAGCAATATTTCCAGTTCGTGAGAGGTGCGCGTGTGGTCCAGCAAGGCGGTGGCAAAGTCCTGGCACTGCTTGCGCAGCTCCTGGTACTCGTTCTAAGAAAAACAGTTGACCATATTAGTTGGAATTCAAGCGCAGTTTCTTAACTAAAACCTTAAATTCGTGCTCGAGAAAACTCAAACGTCGCAGTTCCCAGGATAGCTCGAAGGCCGTCAGTATGGGATCCTTGGAGGACAATGCTATGAGACTGGGACTGGCCAGTGCCCTATAGGCATTAATGCGTGATCTGGAATGACGCAAGGAGTCCTCTTGTCGCGACTGTACACACTCATCGCAACCGCAGCGCACATCATGCGGCATGGGTAGCACAGCTCCGCGATCTAAGAGAATCTTGATAATCTCATAGTTATCCCGATGAGCGGCCAATATCAATGGCGTTATATCGGGTGTAAATGTAGAGGTGTCCTCCGAGGCGGATTCCCAGCTCTAAGGAAAGGAGAGAGTTAAATATATAAATCTGCTCCGACATGTTAGACCACTCACATGATTGCCCTCGTTGTGAAAGGTTACATTCTCATGATCCAGCAACACCTCCACTGCCTCAACAAACTCCTCGGAAATGGAATGCAATAGAGCATCTTTGGTATCCACATTATAATTGATTAGCAGCTCCACCATCTCCAAGTTCTCATTGTCGATGGCCATTAGCAGTGCCGTACGGCCCAAGGGATCTACACAATTCACATTGATATACTCCGTGTCCTGAGCTTTTTGCAACATTCGGCGAGTGCCCGCCATATCGCCACGCTCCACGGCCAACAGAAACTTCTTCTCCTCCAGCGTTAGTTGCCGTATCTCCTGATGTGGCCGTATGGTGTTCTCCTCCTCCATCATGCCGTGAATGCTGTGACGCTACAAGAGTACGAGAGAGAGAGAGTTGGGAGTTATGCACTCAATTTAAGATTTGTAAATGGAGCTTACCTTCACCCGCCTGGCCGGCTCAATTTGGACGGCTATGTGACCACTGCCACTGGTTTCGCTGCCCAACTTCTTCTCGGAACTGTCCAGGCCATCATTCCCATTCTTGATCTTATTTAGAATGGGAGCCAGCACCGATTTTCTTCTGGCCGGACTTACAAAGTGCAGCTTTTTTCCTTCGTCTGTAAAAATAAAACAAACCGAGTCAAAGTTCGCCATCAAATATGGATAAACCAATCTCTAAAGAGATGAGCAAGTACTTAGAGAGAGAGACCACTTGGAACACGACATGAACACAAAAGCTTCAATAGCATTTCGAACGGATGGCATCTCCTATCAATTTAGAAGCTATCGACACCAGCAACTCAGATAAGATCAACTTTAATCAACGGATGTCTTAAGGCTTAGACGATCTTTTTGTTTCATGTTTATATTTTGAGCTTTAGAACAGCGGTGGGCACAAAATTTAAGTTTGAAAGCAATCCAACAACAACCACAACATAAAATGCAAGCCGTTTTCGCTAGGCTCAGATCGAACAGCGATCCAACCTGTATTTATTTTGTTATTACAGCAAGTTTCGGTCTCGTACACTCCACTTGTTGAGTTCTCTGCTAGTGCTTTCAAGTTCTTGTGCGTCTAGGTTACTCCAGTTGCCGAAAAATAACTCTTAAAGCAAAGCTAGCAAGAGAGTGCCCACCGCTGCTTTAAAAAAAACGATATGTCCACACAAAAAACGATGGATTTGGATGGAATATGTCTTAAAAATCCTTTTAATCTTCCAACAGAGCTGAAAATCATCCAAAGAATGATAATTTTTCATTTCCTTTGGATGATATTCAGCTCCGTTGGATAATCAAAGGGGTATTTAAGACATATCCAGTCCATCCAATGAATATTTTTTAATATCCTTTGTATCTCTGCGCACTGATTGAAAAGGTATTCATCTGCTTACCTAAGTATGTTACAATGTAACTGTCAAAACATATAGATACCTAAATAAAGTGAAAGGTATTCGAATTCTCAAGTACCTATGGGAAAAGGTTTATAGATAGTATCTGCAAATCTTTGCTATAGGTAAAGCTAAAGGTACAATGAAAGGTACTTTTTAATACCCCTTTGAGAGCATGGTTTAACCAACAGTTCCTAACCGAAAATGCCCTTACGACCATTCGTTATCGGTTCAGTGCGGTTTGGTTAGGTTCGGTTCATAACAGACTTGCATTAGTACATTGTCAATGTAAAAGGTGTAACTGATTCTTGGTGTTAAATGTTTTTATCAGCTTTCATTTTATGATTATGACGCGAACATCAAAAAAAGCAAGATGGAAGAGTGTAATGAGAAGTCAAGAATCTTCTTCGCAAGCTGCGAAACAAGTGCGGCGCTATGGAGTAATTGAAGCAGCAGGAGCAGAGCAATCGACGTCAGCATCGCATCACAGAGAGCTGCTGAGACAGCAGTTCATGCAGAAGCTCGGTGGCAAGCATTTGCTGAAAGCACTTACCCGTTATACTTGGGGTGTTTTTGAAAGAGGTGCATTCGAGTCTAATCCATGTTTCGGGTATGACAGCCATTAGCACCATAAAATGCATAGAATAAACAAAGCGTGCCGATTTTGCGATGCTCTAAGATGGGAAGAAGTGAGAGCTGGAATGTGTTGTTCAGGAGGTAAAGTAGTAATCCCACTATAAGAGTATCCAGTGGATCCATTAATGCACAGACGAATCTCTCCATATTTTAACAGCATTGCCGATTAGCTCGGTTTTCATGCTGAAATTTAATCCAATCTTTGAAGGATAAGTTTACCACCGAATTGGTTGAAATGCAGCTCCATATCTATACTTATAAATAAAAGTGAATTTATGTGTGAATATATGTTTTTTTACCTTATGAGCAGAAATGATAGAGGATAGAGTCATAGGCTGTGTTTTGAACGGTTTAAAAGTGGTTCAGCTCCAAATCGCAGATGGTTTTTAGACTTATGAGCTTGAAAATTAGGCTGTAGGTTGGTATATAGAGTTGGATATCTAACTGGTTCAACCAGTTCAAAAATGGAATTGGATCCCAAGTAGCTTATGGTCATATCTCCACAGTTATGAAATTTGGTCTTGTGCTTGGTATTAAAGAGTTGAATATTTCATTCGTTTAGCTCCATATTCGAACCGGTTCAACAGTGGTTCAAAGCCATATCTCAGAGGTTCTTAAAGCTAAGAACTTGAAATTTGGTGTGTAGCTTGGCAATGTGGAGTTAGACATTTTATTGGTGCATAGCCTTCAAACCGGAAGGTAGGACCTAAAAATGAAAGGTTCGGTTTCTTGGCTAATCGATCCTAAGATTATGGTTCGAGGACTTCTATATGTTCAAGGCTGTTAAGATGGCTGAATCAATTTTGCCTTAACATTTTTGAAAGTTTGTTTTATGATACTTTGAATGAAAAAGTATCTCTACCTACAACCGAGCACTAGATTGTACCTATTGCCACTTATACTTAGGCTTTATTATCCTTCTTACAGTAGTTGAATAGATATTTCTAAATATGAAAGAGTCCAAAGTAAATTTTTCTGCTGAACCTTTTTAAAATAAGTTGGGTCCTACTTGGAAGGTCTTAAGTATATAAAAGTTACGGTGCAAGGTCCGCTGGGGTTGGGTTCTTGCTGTCTGAGCCCTGCTTCAGTCAATCACTGCCTACTCCAGTCAAACAGCAGATGTCTGGCATGGATAATTAAGTTAAGCCCAAGCCAATTTAACCTTGAAACAAACCACGCTTGGTGTTCAAGGCAACACAGTTTGGCTCCCTGCCTGCCATCCATTGAGAGCAGCAAATTGCCATTAAATTAAGTTTACTTTGATTTTCAGCGGAAGCGTCCTGGTTAATCGTTAAAAAGTAATCCCCCAACCCCCCCTATCCAGTCACTAAGCCGCAGGGTGGATGCAAATTAAATTATAATGTTGCAAAAGCAAAATGCAAACGCAAAAAGTAAACACAAACAGAAATCTGGGTCAATTGTTGCTTGTTTTGTTGCTGTTGTTGTTTTTTTTTTTGCCATATACATATTAAAAACAAAGCCAAGTTCTACCCCCTTGGTGACGGGGCGTGAGTATGTGTATGTGTGTGTGTGTGTTTGTAGGATGAAAGTGACAAAAGTTGGCGTTGACTGGCGTTGACTGTATGTCGAAGTATTGTCAGTTTTTGGCATTTAATTTCAAATGACATTGGATGGCATCAAAAAGCATACAAACAAACATCTTCTAACACTACAACAACTCACAGACACGCTCACACACACACACAGTTGCATTTTGCGTCCTATATCAACAAATCAATGCATTTCCACGACCTTCACTCACTTACACATACACAACTTATGTATTTGTACCTATGTGTAACGTGCTGCACACCCTCACACCCCTAAATATGCCACGTTGTTTCCTATAATTAAGGTTTTGGCCTGGGGTTAAGGCAAATTTGTCTATGCACTTCCAACGGTAGTCGAAATGAATTTATTCCTGAGGGTTTTGTGTACACTGATCGGTCATTATAATAATGCCATTTTTTGGCATTCGTCAACTCTCTTTGATTACAGCAACTTATGGTTTAAATTGATTTGGTTTTACTATGCTTTAAAGGGAGACTAACACTTGTAAGGGACTTGCGTAGCGTATTTTAAGCTAGAAATTACTTTAATCCAGTGTCGATCAATTATCTTTGTGAGAATCAGTGAGCGCATTTGTCTGTCCTCTCCATTTTCTCTTATTTTCCTCTCTTAAATCATTTGCATTCTCAAACACCTCTTCATCGTTGATTCACCTATTCAGCATGCCTGATTCATTGGTGACACATACATGCACATTGCTGAATCATTAATGATTCACACAGACGACGCAGTCGCAGTAGTAGGTAGGCTGGCGAGTTTACATTTAGAAGTCGTCAGTCGCTGCTCAGTCGTTCAGCAGTTCGTTCACATCAAAGAAAAGTTGTTATTGTCGTTGTGCTACAAAAGTTCTCCTCACTTGAATCTAAAAGAATAATAACTAAAGGTTGCGCTGTTGCAATCCCTCTCAAACCCTGTTTTTAGGAAATTTAGTAATAATATTTTAATTTAAACATTTAGTATGGCAGATGGACAGCCCCCGAAAAAATGTATGCGGCTTGATTTGAATGAACACCGTAAGTTAATACATATATACATATGCATTTTGATAACACATGTATAAAGCTATACAAAAGCTTTTAGCCTAGACACAACCCCAAGCTTAAGCTGGATCACTTTGGGTTAGAAAGATATGTAAGTCTCGAATTTAAGCAGGTTATGGGGGAATTAGAAAATATATAAGAGAAAATAACTATAAGAAATATAAGATACAATTATAAAACAATCTAAGCAGAGTTTGGCAGCAGCTGTTGCTTAAAAAAACACCCCCCTTATTGCTCTACACATTTAGTGACAAAACAAACCCTTAACTGCGCTCTCCGTTTCTCTTTGGTCATAAGAGAAGAGAAACACAGGTATTTTTCCTGCATGGCTCCTTCGGCCCTACCTGAATAGGTATTTTCTGTATGTATGAGTTCAGTGCCTGCTTACATGTTGGTGTAAACTGATCCTTTTCATACCCTTGCAAATGGTATGTTAAAATTGTCCAGATGTTTGTTAGCATAGCAGGAAACCTTTCCGACCACTTAAGGTATATATTTTCTTGATCAGCTGAGTTGATTTAGAAATGTCCGTCTGTCTCTATGCCATCTCCTTCGTCAATTTTAAGGCTATCTTCACGAATCTTTGCACATAGTATTGCACTCCGATCAATCAAAAATATTCACTGATATTTTTGCTAAACTCCAGTGATATGGAATCATGAAAGACAATTCGACGTATCATGATAGAGAAGCAGGTAAAGAGGAAATACAACTCTCCTTTCATATAATACTTCTACCTATACAGCTGTAATTGTATATCGATAGGTTGATTTCGATACCGATACACGTATCTCGGTTCATTTAGTGCACTTAATTTAAAAATGATATTTTTCTAAGGGAGATAAACAATTTGAATTTGCAGCACGATTTTTAAGCAATTTGAAGGACATATCCACTGAAAACAAACAAGTTTTTCTCAGTAAGACTACTTTTCCGACTCTACTTTTGTATGACAGCTATACTATATACATGTCCGATTTCGACCAAACTTAGTGGAATTATGGAGATGCATTAAAAACTAGTAAATACGGAGTTTAGAGACGTTTACATTAAAAACCAAAAAGTTTTTCTCACTAGAACTAGTTTTCGACCCATCGATCCTATGGCAGCTATATATTATAGTCATCCGATCCGGCCGGTTCCGACAAATGTGCAGCGTATTTGGACCAGAAGACTTCGTGCAAATTTTGGTGGCGATAGCTTTACAACTGACGGAAGAGATAGCATAGAAACGGACAGACGGACATGGCTATATCGACTCAGCTCGTCATGCTGATCAAGAATATATATACTTTATGTGGTCGGAAATGCTTCCTTCTATGCGTTACAAACATCTGGACAATTTTAATATACCCTCTGCAAGGGCATAAAAACAGGATAAAAGGATATCCATTCCAATTGGATCTTTTTGGATCTTATCTTTTTCTGTGTAACTTTTCTTTGTGATAAGTAGTTGAGTTTAGTTTAAGAATATAAATTGAAATACAAAAGAGGTTTGATATGTCTTTTTAGAGGAAAACAAAGAACTTCGAGAGGAGATACAAGCACTGAGGAGGGAGATTAGCGTTCTCACGGAGACGGTAGCAGCGCAGACTGCCCTCGTGAAGCAGTTCATGCAGCGGGAGAGTGTACGGGAACAGGAAACGGAATTTAGTTTTCCCATTCGATCAGAATTCGATCTGCGTTACACCGAGCAATGCATTACACCGGAGACTAAGATCCTTTGGGTAAGTTAATTCTAGGATTTCCGATAAAAAAAAATACAGAGAAATTTCCTTTTATGACAGATTAATAAAATGTCAAGTCTATTCGGCCACGCTCCGCTATCCAAGTCCCTTAAAAATGTCTTGGCTGAGGACATCATCTTGGCCTTTAATATAGATGGGGTGCGCAACAAAAAGGCACTCCGAGCCTACAAAAAATTTTTCAGTTCACTTATAGGTAAGGTTTGATTGCTTTATTTGATAAGTTGACTAAACTAAGACTACTTTATTTTAGAAGCGATACAGTTGATTGACATAACCCAACCGGCAGAGAAGCTGCTGAGCAGAGCCATGCACTGCGTTAAAAACAATGCCTGCAAAAAAAGGCTGCGTAAAAATGTTAGTGATAGTGAAACCTTAGACACCACAGAGATTAAGATCGAAAGGAATGATGAGTGTAGTGAAAGTGGTAATAGTAACTGTAATGGTAATGATTCTGCCAGCGATGTGGCTTAGTAGGACGATGTAAACGAATCTGTTTCCTTGCCTGCTTTGGGTTTCTCTTGAATAAATTAACTTGTTTTCCAAAATTACTTAAAATATTTTACTCTGGACTAACGACAAAAAAACTACAGCAAAACAGTCAAGGCACTTCAGGAAGTGGTAGTACTGTTTCCAATTTGAAGGATCTGAAATGGCTTCTCAAGCATTGTAATGGTCATAAAGTCATTCCTTCCACGAACTGAAAAACTATTGTTGGGAATTTTGTGTGACTATTTCACTGCAAGTATTTCAGGGTATCTAAAACCAGGATAAGTAGTTTAGATATTAAGAAAGTTGACTCAAGCATGTTTAATAAACTTTTCAACTGTTTGAAAGTTAAACTTTTTCCCTCGACTTTGTTGTTGTTTGATGTTGACAGGTTTGTCGTGGAACGTGCATTGAACTTTCATGGTTTTATGTGTGTGTGAGTGTGTGAGTGCCATGGTTTGAGACTGCGCAGGACCTTACCTAGGTGAATTTCTTTTAACTTGTCGTAGGTCGTGCACAGCAATATGGCGTCAACTATGCCGCCATTTTGCCCCACACACACACACCAACATACACGATTGCACGTGAGCTCATTGCACGGTTGGCATACTAATCACAAACATGAACCCATTCCCATTGAAATGCTATTGATTGACCTGAAAATGAAGCTTCAATTGCATTTGTTGGCCAAGTTTTGCAATATTCTCTCCCCCCTCCCCATATAATGAGCTCAGGTAATTGCTACGCTCGGCTGAGCCCCATAAACTATGCTACGTGTTCGGACTGAGCATAATTCTGTAGCTAGCAAAGCGATGATTCTTTGCGTTGTAATGAACCCTTTAGAAATGGAAAAATGTGGCAAAATTAAATTAAAAACTTTATAAATGTACAACGAAATTATCTAAGAAATAACTATTATCTGCAAAACTACACGGATGTTTTAGTCTGTTTAAAATTTTTAGAAATGACAATCAGATGAACAATTGACAAGGCTGTCTGCAAAATTAACTCGTAAATAAAGCAGATCTGCAAATTTTCGAATTTCCTTTTACGTTATTTTTGAAATGGATTCACCAAAAAGTAACTGCCGCCTATCTTTGGCCACTAATTGCAGTTAGGGCACGTTTTCTTTGTTAGCTTTGCTAAATTTTCTCGTGTAAGTCCGATTTCACTCGGTTCTTGTTAAATGCACCGGAGTCACAACGACCCACCTTTGCCACGGCGCAAGGTACATGACCGCACTTCTTTGCAAGGGTCTTGTCATCAATTTCCAAAGCAGAACCGACTCTTTTTGTTGTGTGTCAAAAAGTTTCGTTATATTTCGGCCATAAATAGATCTCAGATGTATGACGGGATAACTTCGTATACATACTTGCACGTATTATATTATTGGACATATTATGTAATCAGCATTATTAATTGATCCACCAAAGAAATGGTAAAGATCTTAGCAAAACGAAGAGTATGTAAGATTCGTGAGCTTCACTAGACCTGCTACTCCACGCTTTCTGTGTGTGGTGCGCCTTAGGATTAAAAACTAAAGACATAAGTCGATAAAAATGGGCTTTATGGATTAATGTAAACCTGTTTTATACTCTGCTTACTTGACTTTCCAAAAGGTTGTCCAATAAGGCACCATCTCCTGTTTGTAAAATCATTTTACATATATGTCACAAATCTGCCATAAACGTTGAACAACTGGGGCATATGTTGATTAAAATTTGCGTCTTTTACCAGTATTATGCTCTTCTTATCCGACTTTACCAAACCTTTCTATATTAGGTGCCTTTTCCTAGCCTTGAGAGGGCGTTCCATCCAAAATGGAAAATCCAATTCCAGCTAAATGCCCTAAATCTACATAAATACCGGCACAGGTGATACATTAGTTGAGAGAGTTCTTTTAGTTTGACCATAATCTTATATACACACCTTCTAAATGGACTTTCAAATATGAAAATAAAATCTCCTGAAGTTTTGTGAGATGTACAAGTCAACCGACGGCAAAAACTCTAGAGATTTAAGAACTACAGGCTCACGTGTTTTAAAATGGTGACAAGTTATTCTTAGAAGCTACATCAATTCGGTATCGCTAAGGATTCATTTGGCTCCTTTTAGAGGTCCATCAGTGAATCGTTAATTATACGAAATTCAAATACAGCTTTTTTAATGAAATCAATGGATATTGCCAAACTTACAAGTATCTTTGTCTTTATGACTTTAAGCTTGTCAGTGAACTGAACCAAATCGAACTGCCGAACAAATCGAACGACGACGGTTCGGCTCATCTTCAGAGTTAGAGGTTAGAGGCTTTGGTTCGGTTCAGAACCGGTTTGCATCCCTGGCTAATAACTCTAACCAAAAAAAATATAAACAAAAATATCCGTATGATGACTTCATTTAAATTTCCCTTAAAAAAAATTAACATATTTTTAAGACATTCTGCCTCCCACACATAGACTAATTTTGAGTACTTGCACATTTTTGCAATTTCAATTTGCAAGTCTCTTGGTCCATTTGCATATTATAAGGCACGTACGGGTCGTATACGTAATGTGTAGTATTTGAGTGGCAGTTGTTGTTGTTGTGAATATCTCTTACCTTCTCCTTCTTCGGTGGCTTTGGCATCGCTCCATTTCGACAACTGTTTTTGGGGGGAGGGGACGGCAGCGTAGAAAAAGCGAACAAGAAATGCAAACATCAAATTAATGTTAGTTGTTAAATAAGTAGTTTACTCAAGGCAATTAGAGGGATTACTTAAGAGCTGAAAGATTAAAAAATACACAAGCTGAGGTTTCATTAATCTATTAAGAATGTTCCAGAAATTCAAATTTAAATAGAATCATTTTAAATTAAATACATATTTGCTCTGCAACATATTTTGTACCAATTTCCTGCATTAAGTCGAAAACAAAGACCTTGGAACAGCATCAACATCACCACCTGCTCTACCCAAAAATCCTCGACCCACAGCGAAACCAGCAACAACAACAGCGGAGCATCAGCTGAAGCAGCAACAAGCAGCAGATAATTAAATGTCAAGATTACAGAAACAACAACAACTGCAGGCTCTTGACTGCACATTTGTTGTTACCTTCACGCCTGACCAAACAGTCAGCCACAAACCGCACACACACACACACACACACACTCTCACTTTGGGATAGTTTCCATCTCGCTTGCACACTCATTTCCTGCACAGCATCATCATCCCAGCTTCAGGTTCAGGTTTGTCGCTTCACCTCCAGCGAAGGTTGTTGCTCACATCCGGCTGATGCACTCAGCGTGTGCGGAGCAGCAGCAGCAGAGCAGCAGCATAAATCTGACTTCCATGCCTCGAGTGTCCTTGTGGCGGGCAACGACAACGATAGCGCCAAACGACTTGTGGCTCCTCTTCCCCAAAAAGCACACAACGCATCTCTCTGGCACTGTCCTTGGCCACATGCATCGGGCAGAGACAGCCTCGAGAAGGAAACTAAACAAAAACAACAGAAAACCGGACAAACATTGCACAAATTGCAATACTCGAAAAGGAAACAAAGTCTTGTTGTTAAAAGGCCACATTTGGCAAAAGGGGCAGTAGGAAGAGGAGATGGAACAAGAGGTGCTTTCATAATATACACAACTTAGTGGTCAGTTGTGGTGCAGTGGCTGAATGTTGAGACAGGAATAGGAAGAAGATTTGAAACAAGACTTAAGTTTTTTCTAAGAATTTTTGCATACTCTTTTGCCGGACTCAAAAATCTATATATATAATATTGACTTTAAGCCCTCAAAGGACCCAGTCGAGCTTTTCTCAATCTCTTGGTTAGTTTGCTTCTTTTTTTCAAAAGCCCTGGAACACCTTACATAAAGTAGAGAAAAGTGCTGGGAAATGTATCAATTTGATGCACGTTGTCTTAAATTGAAACTTAAACTAGTACCGCTATTTTGGTATCAATATGATCCTAGAGAGTATCAAATTGATCTTTTGGTTATCAATTAGATACTAAGAATATTAATTTCAAATGCAAAAGTATTCGTACCGAACTCAGTATTAAAACAAGAAAGAAAGTCGGTCAAGCCCGACTATAACATACTCTGTACCAAGAAATTTTGTCTTTTGATCATAACTCGAAAACCGTTCATTCGATCTTCTTCATTCCTTTGGCGGATCGATAAGATATTCTAATAACTAAATATGTCCAGAAGGAACAAGCCATCTATCTTCAAAACTGTGGGAGATATGACGTTTTTTCTAAATTGCGGGGGCGGGAGGGGGCGTGGCCAAAATTGAAAATAAACTTGATCTGCCTGCAGACATAAGAAGCATATGTCCCATACACGTCAAACCTCTATCTCTTACCATCTCTGAGATCTGTGCGTTCATACGGACAGACGGACATGGCTATATCGACTCGGCTGTTGATGCTGATCAAGAATATATATACTTTATGGGGTCGGAGATGCTTCCTTCTGGATGTTACATACTTTTGCACAAACTTATAATACTCTATGTACCTACGGTACAGAGTATAATTATACCAAAAGTTTGACAATTGAAATATCAAAATGATATTTACTGGTATCAAATTGATAAAAAAGAGTATCAGCCTGGTGAAAGCTAGTATCAATTTGATATCTTCGAAATATCATTTTTATATATTCGAAAATACATGGAGTATTAAAGTGAATTTGACACTCAATAGTTTTAAATTGATAACTAAATGGTAGCATTTTGATGACTTCTTTTTTCTGCATCTCAACCTAACCCTATTTAAGTCAAAATCGGATGTCACAGAGAAAAAAAAAAGGATATTAAAAACTATACATTTCAGTTGGATCGTTTTGGATCCAAATTGAGCAAAAGTAACAGCCAGAAGGAAACATATCTAACAAAATATGGCTTATATATATTCTTGATCAGCATCGATATAGCCATGCCTGTCTGTCTGTCAGATCTCGTAGATGGTAAGAGATAGAGCTTCGACATGTGTGGGAGAAAATCTTAATTTACCTTGAAGCAGATGAAGTTATTTTTAGTTTTTGGCACACCCCCTCCCGCCCTCGCATGTTAGAAATAACACTACATCTCCCGCAGTTTAAAAAATATCAGTGTCAGTAATATCAGTATTATTTATTGATCCGCCAAAGAAATGGCTAAGATCGAATGAACTATAGTCGAGTTATAGGGACAACAAACATTTCTGATGGACAGGACTGGCTGGCACAACGATGGGCAGCACTTGATACACCTTTACACTTTGTGTGATAAATATTTACAAGCTTTATAAGGTTCAGACTATGTTATAGTCGGACTTGACCGACCTGCTTACTTGGTGTTATTGCGTTAGAATCAAATAGCACGCATACACACTTCCAGTTTATTTAAAGCATATTTTAAAGCATAATATTTTTGTTTTTCCACCTGATTTTGAAAAAACTCTTCATAATCTCCTAGGTCACATTGTAGATACAATTTTTCTTAAATATCCTGCATTAAAAGTGTTTAAAGCTGCCCACCTAAGATAGTTTTGTTTATGGATTTATCTTATTTAGGATGCCAAGGCCTAAGCCCACCACTAAGATCTCCCTTTTTTTTTGGTTTTTGTTAAAAGGAAGGCCAAACGCGGCTGCTTGAGAGCTCAGTTCAAAGTGCAAAGCGCAGGCAGCCACACAAATCAAAACTCAATGTAAGACTTACACACTCACAGACACACACACACACACACATGTGCCGTCATGTTGTTGGCAATTAAAGGCAACTTAGCGAGTCGAGTCGCAGCTGTTTTGTCGTTTGTCCTTGAGAGCGCCTTCTAATTGAGGGCAGTGCACTCACATTGTGGTGACCCCGACGTCGCCCGTTATGTATGCATGTATGTTTGTATGTCTGTGTTTGGTTTCCGTTGCAAGCGAAACATGCAAATGAATCAAATTCCATGCATGTGTGGCTGAACTCACACACACACACACACACACATACAAACGCATTAAAAGTAGGTTAACTTGTTTTCATAGCGAAAAAAAAACCAATATGAAACAGAATTGGCTTAAATTTGTATTCAATTTTCCCAATTCCTTCAAACCAATTTCAAGTGCAACTTCAACACAAAATTAGTTCTTATTCTGCATGAAATTGAGAAGAAAAACTGGGACAAGTGGACACTAGACAGTCTCACGGGTCAAAGGCCAAGCGGTGGAGAACAATGCGGTGAAAAGTGATAACTCAACTAGGCTTCTCCTCCTTGGCGCTTACCTTGAGTTGAGATTTCCTCTTGAGTGCGGCAATTGAACGAGTTTGTTGTCGTAGTACCTCCAGTGCAGCAAAAGCAGCAGCAGCAGCAGCTACCCCAAAATAGTTCTTGTTTTTTTGTTTATATACAATGCAAAACGCTAAAATCAAAAGGAATTGGAAAATAAACTGTAAACACAATAACAATTATGAGTACTTTTGTGTAGTCTTCGTTGTTGTGGGAAAAGTGATTCTACTAAGAGCCATATTAATGACTAGGAATCGTTGTCAAAACAGGGGGAAATGATTGAAACAAACATCAAAAGTGCTAGAAAAATATTCCATTGTTACGAAAATACACACAAAACAGAATGAAAATATAGTGTTCAGCATTGAACGGTCGCCAAATAACATAGCAATGCTTTGTTGAAACGTATAAGACTCATCATAGAACCAAAGAAACAGCATACAATCAAACCGAACATTTTATTTTCAATTTGATTTCTAAAGTTTTAAGTTTTAATGGTCTCCAACTTGTGAATTATATCGAAATGCATACCGAGAAAAGCGCTGGCCATTTTAATTTAAGTCTGCTTATCCTTAAATTTGTTGTCCAAGCTATTTTAAGGCCATAATTAGACATATATTTTCTCAATTTCGGTAAGGAAAATATTCTGAAAACTATAGTTTTGATCAGATTGAAAGCGAAGTATTTGCATAAGGGATTTTTTGATTTGGTATCAGGAAAAAGCACGTATATTTGTTCAACAACCATGTAGATACCCTTTAGATCGACTCAGTACTGAATCATAAATGAATCAGTAAAAGATATTTAAGGGTTTCATACTTATCTGATATCTCTACTACACTAATCTGATATCTCATCTGGGAAAGTCTGGGAATATTAAAAAATATCCATTCGATGATTTCCGGTATCCATTTGAAAGGGATATGTCTTAAATATCCTCTTAATTATCCAACGGAGCTAAAAATCATCCAAAGGAAATGAAAAATGATGACCATTTGGATGTTTTGCAGCTCCGCTGGATGATATTTAAGACATATCCCTTTCAAATGTATCTTTTTGGATCTGGACCGATATTTTATATGGTAAACTCATTAGAGACAGCTTTTCCTCTAAAATCTCGGATTGGAATTTCAGTATCGAGTAACAAGTACGAAAAGCTTCAAAGTATCCTTAGAGGTACCAATCCTAACAAAGCCTATTTAAAGTACAGATCCTACTTGAAATCGAAGTAATATTAATCGGGGGTTTACCAGAAATCTCTAGAGATTTTCGTATAAGCGATTGATTTTTGAACTAAGGTAGGAGAACTTTAGATATAAAGTAATATAGAGAAAGATTATGGAGAAGGAAAATCTGGTAGTTCTTAAATCTCTCAACTGTTGTCATTTAATGTAGTAGCCCAGCAGTTTGGCGACATTTCGCATGTAAAGACAAGCAGTTTAAGCTTGAAATGTAAATGCTTATACCAAAATCTTTATAGATTTCCCCCCATAGATTGCCTTTTGGGGTCCGTTTTTTTTTTCAATTTTTTTGTCTTGAAATTCTCAATTATAGCATAAGAAGGCAACTGCTAATTTTCCTTCGACGGGTAAAATCTTCTGAAGGTAAATCCAGTAGGTTCTTGAAACAACTTTTTAGACCACCGATCTATAAAGGATCGAGCCGGTTTTTTTTTTGCATATTTCAAAATGAAGCACACAAAAATCATCTAGAATCATCACCATCACTTCAATACACTAGACCTTGCTGCCTAGTGTAATACTAGCATAGTGAACTCAAATCTGTTTTAGGAAATGGTCAATCAGGTCCAGATTTTTGGTAATTTGAGCTGAAAGCTGCTCAAAAGGCAAATTTTAAACTTTATTAGGCTAAATTTTTGGGAAACACTATGGTTTGATGTGGCTGACTTTTGTTTCAACGTAAAGCACTATATCTTTTCTGTAATATTAACTCTCCCAAATATTTCTGAGATTTTTTTAAGCGAAGATATACCATTTTAGGTACACAGAGAAGGAAAATGATATTTAAAAATATACATTGGACAAGGATATGAAAAATTAGCATCATTTGGATAATTTTTAGCTCCGTTGGATGTGGGACCCAGACTCTTAAAAGTTTTCTGTGCTTTTTAAACCTTACCTGATTTTAAAACTTAAAAATTTCAGAAAATTTGCGATATATGGGTGAATATAACTTTTCAGTGTTTTTATCCGATCAGGCTCCAACTCATTTTCAAAGATATGTAAATGGAAGATTTGCCTACTTGAGTGAAAAATGTGTTGTTAAGTTTGTTTGGGGCAAAATACGCCAAATAACAGATTCAATTTGAGGTTTTATTTGCACCAATTGGAAGCCCAACTTATTCAATAGATGTCGAGTTGTAGTCTCAGCACGATACAGAGGTTCGATACGAGGTTCTAACAGAACTAAAACCTTTTCTCCTCTTCTTCCCTAGTCAACACCTTGCATGAATTTGTTTGAATTTGTATTTAAAAGAGTACTACACTTTTCAGCTTAATTGTTTCTAAGAGCATTCACAGTTCGATATTTCTCTGCTGATCACAACAATTTCTGATTCATATATGTATATATATCTACGTTTTGCAATATTAATTGTTTATTGAATTGGGCGAACAAAAATGAGAAACATTTGTTTTAAAGTATAAACAATTGGCTAGGGGAATTATTTTTAAAAAATTATAAATGAGTTATGCGTTGTTTGCTGGAAACTGCACGATTTTTTTTAAAAGAAAGTTTGGAATTTGATCATCAGTTAATGAAAACCTTGCACAATTTTTACATGTTGAAACGGTGAAGCCCCAAAAAATAGAGAAAGAGCATATTTCCGTTACAAGCAGGGTAACCGGAAGTGCACACACACACACACACACACAAGTGCAGTGGGTTTTTGGTTTGGTAACTTTGAAGAGGGTGTTTGACCTATAAATGAATTTATGCCAATTTAGAAAAGAAAACATAGAATTGGTAGCGCGGTGGGGGGGAGGAGGCGTTGGCTAACCAATTAAAGCCCATTGGGGGGTGTTTTTTTTCATGGGTGGGGTAACAACTAAAACTACAACAACAACAAAACAGTAACGAAAGTGAACCGGATTAAGAAATTTACTTTTCTCTCAAATATTTCACTTTAATAATTTTCTTTTTTTTATATATGTTTCGCGTTTTTTTTTCCGAATTTTCGTGCGCTTTGGTCAGCTGTCGACTTGCAACTGAGCCCCCAAAAATATGAAAAACTGCAAGGACTCCACCGAACGTTTGCAGCCAAAGACGAATCATCGACGAAGTAAGCGTAGGGTTGGCTGATTGGAGGCGAGGATGGCAGGACAACGCGGAAAACGAGGGGGGGGGGGGGGAGGTTTCATTAATAATGACACACAAAACTCAATGAAAACCTAGAGCCGGCTGATGGCATAGCCATGCGCATGTGTGCTGCTGCTGCTGTAGTAAAAGGCGACCGAGTATAATGAACTTTGGCAGATGCAGCAGGTCGCTGCAAAGGAGCAGGGTGCTAAGTGATTAAACTGCATTAACATAATGGTACCAGAGATTGAAAGATTTTTTAGTTTTGCCAACGTGTTTGGTGGTTTCTTAGGCTTGCTTGAATTTAAATGCCCCGCCAACTGATCGCTGCTGGGTAATTATTTGTATTTTCCAACACTTAATTGATCTTCTTTGATACTGTCTATCGATATATCGGCACAGTTACTTTGAAAAGTTAAGACAATTCGGTCGAAGTTGAAAGATTTTAAACTCCAATGCTTCTTCTTGAAATTCATCATACCGGATGAGAAATTCTCCGCTTGACCAAGAAAAGTGTATACTTTGTGTCGAATCTATCTTATTAACAAAAGTGCCTTGCCGCCCCTGATGCCAGCTATAAGATATACCTGTCCGACTTGTAACATTTATAGTCCGAAATATAGTTTTTACATGATTTTTATTATTTGCTGATAATATCTTTAGAAACAAACAACTTGAAGTGTGTCGCTGTTTCCTAAACGAGACAAATACCCAGGACTTTTCCTCCAAAGAGTGTTGGGCCAAGCAGTTTCTCCTGACCGAATACTCACATCAACGCTTGGAGCAAACTATCGCACAGCAAAATATCTTCTAATTTATAAAAGTATTCTGTCACATATACAAAGTCGCACCTAAGGCCAAAATTCTAAGACACATAGCCGGGGCTCATTGGTTTATGAGGATGAGAATAATCGTAGAAAAACTACAAGTCGCCAAAATGGGCGACGTTATCAATAAACAAGCCAGAGACTATATGAATAGACTGTCTGTCTGCTAGGAAAAACAATGAATAACAGAGGAATAAAGTTTAAAAGCTTGATTCTCCATTTTACAAGCACTAGTGAGTAACAGTCACGACAAAAAAAAAGTATCAAAATATCGTCCATCTCTATTCGGTGCACATCTCTAGCTCAGCTTGCAATTGGTATTAGTATATAAGGTCACACTAAAAATATAATGGAGGAGGGCACAACTATGAACCAAATTAACAATAATGAAGGAGGAATCACAATAAACCAGAAGAAAAAAAGAAAAAAAAGAAAGCATATCCGGCCTATTCCTTCTGTAAAGGACTTCAGATGCAACGAACCCGGTTGCTGGTATCGAACCGAACGTGCGTACAATCTTTGGAGACACGAACTGAGCCACGCAAATGACTTGCGAAGTGATAAGAATGAGCCTCGTTGTCCAATGTGCATCTACAGCTCGTCCAAGGCCTCCAATCTCAAGCGGCACATCCAAACCAAACATCCTGATTATGGTAATAACCCGGTCGTCGACACGGAAAAGAAAGTTCGGTTTCGATGTCAAGTTCGGGGCTGCAAGTATGTTACCAGTCGCCAGTTCGATATGAAACGTCACCAGCAAATGCACAATAACCAGGAGAAGAGCTACAAGCTTTATAAATGTCCACTGTGCTTATACAGCTCGGATCGCAGATCGAATTTGAAGCGACATCTGAATCTCAGGCACAGTGGTTTCGACATGACAGACGACCACCAGGAGGACGTGGAGCTGGATCAGGAAATGGAGGATTTTAAGATGTTGGAGGATCTTATTGAAGAGGATCCTATTGAAGAGGTGATTGAGGAGCCAACGACGTCACAGCAAGAGCAGGAGTTTGTCATTGTGGAGCACATTGAAGAACCGCCAAAGCTACAGCCAGTGCCTCCCTTAGATGACTCCATCATTTTGCATGCACCAGAGCTGCAGGGCGACATAGCCGATAAACAAGTGATAGTAGGAATTCTGAACATCTTGAATACAATTGAACTTTCATTGAATTTTGCTTAAAATTTTGCAGGCAGTCAATGTGAATGGACAGATAAGATGGTTTCAGGCCATACAGCCACCGCCTGGAGCCTCCATAAAATTCGAGCGGGTCATGGAGCAGACAACAACACCGCAAGAAGAAGAGGTGGTAGAAGAGATAGAAGTGGTACCCGTGGAAAGCACTGATACGGATGCACTGGATAAAGAGCTGGCCCTATCGCTGTCTGAACAGGATCAGCAGGCAGAAGATGAAATCTATATCGAAATGATGGAACCACAAGAAACAACCTTGGAGCCATCACCTACCATTCAAACCAGCAATGACTCATTTGTGGTTAAGAAAACGGAAAACAATTCAATCATCTGGACCTGGAGTACAGAACAGGTAAGTTAGGCTATCCACTTAAGTGGGCTCTTTAAAAGTTTTCCAATTATCTATATCTCTCATCTTGTTTTTCAGACTGATCCCCAAATAACATCGACTCGCACGATCGCCTCAACAGAACCCCACCACAAAGGGAAACCCGCGAAAGATGATGATGAATTTCCCACTTGGTGGGACGATGGCGAATACACCAAGGCCTTTCATAATCACACATTTCGCGAACACCATCACACATCCACATCGAATAAGCAAAACATTTTACGCTGCATTCACGACATATATTACAAACCCTTCAAGGAGGATCGCAAGCAATTTGAAATATTTCAAATTAAGGATTCGTGGCTCTGTGCCACGGGTATGACACGTATGCAAATAATAAAGGATATGTACGCAAAACAGGGTACATGAAGTAAGTGAAGAGCTAAGTATTTTGACTATGATATTTCAATTTTGAATGTTAAATCCTTTCAAATGGTAAAGCTTGTGGTTCATTGTCTCAACAAATTTTTCCAAATATTCTTCAATTTTCTTAAAGAACTGGAGCAGATTTCTTATTTGGTTTAGAATCATTATTTAAATTACAGAAAAAGCTCGAGGAAAAGACACTTTAAAAGCGACTACTGATATGAAAAAGCTTTCGATGACAAAATGTTCAATATCTTAAGGATAAGGAATACCAACTAGAGTTGGTTTATACCAAAGCCTGGGTTTTAATACCTCTTAAACCCGTAATGTTACGCGAAATAGATTCGGAGACCTAGTTTTCCAGACTTTCGCACCGACCGAAGTCCAAAAAAATATCTTTTCGAACCGATTTAAGAACATTTCTGAATGTTAGACTTAAGAACAGACTTAAAGGATTACGATTTGGTGGAGTTAAGGACTATATTAGAACAATAAGAAGTTTTAAACATCATTCTAGATTGTCCGTAGCTTCTTAAAATTCAAAAATGTGACTTTCCGAGCAGATTAAAAGGTAAGGGGAATTTATTTACTCCTAGAGTTAAGTTAAGGTGAATTTAAGAGCGTTGCAAGAACAGAATTTAGTTAAAAAACGTTTTCCGGACTGTCTTACCTTTGGAAGTTTTTAAATTTAAGGGTAAATCGGTTTCTAATCCTTAGAAAGGGTTTAAAGACTTAAGAATCTGAGAATTTGTGGACGTGTGTAAACTTTCCGTAATGCCTTACCTTCTAAAGTCCGGTAACTAAAACTTGTCGCACAGTTTTAGACAAATCTGGGACATTATCTTAAAGTGCAGGCTTAAAGGATTCAGATTCGTCGGACTTAGGAGTGATACTGGAAGAAAAATAAGTTTTTTGGCCAACTTCAAAGTTCCAAAAATAACGTTTGATATTTTGACCGAATTTTTTGAAGCATTTTTTGAACCTAGGATAAAAATTGTGTTTCTCAGAAAATGTTGTTTTTATACCTAAAATCAAAGATCTGTAAATTATTATATATCCCACAAATATCAAAGTTTTGTAAGTGTAACCGATCATAAAATCAGTTACGCCTAATTTCGAAAATATTAATGTGAACTGAGCGCATAATCGATATTAGTGTGCTCGTATTCCGATATTAGGTCACACCCCAACTATCAGTATTATTTCTTTTGCCTGAAATGGTCACTCTAAACTGGCGGTGTACACGCAGCAGATCGAGCGTCGTCTGCAAGAGTTTTTGTTGCAAATTTGAATAAACAATTTGTTTGCCATTAATTAAATTCAAGTGCATTTGCTTAACTTAATACAGTGACTGTGAGAGCGAGCAACACCAATTTCAACAGAAGGCGGCCCCAGGTGGTGGCATTTGTCCAGAAAGCCGAAGGTGTGCTAAAAAATAAACTAAGGAAAAAAGCAGCTAGCGGGTGAGTGCAAATAAACCAAAGTACAACATATTGAAGTACAACACCAGCTTTGTGCTGCTGGTTAAAGTCAAGCAAAGCCAAGTCTTTGTTAAACATTTTTGGCGCAATGCGAACCCGGTAAATGCAAAATGTGCTAAATTTGGCCATAACGCCTCGGTGCATTTGCGAATCAGTGTTGTTTAAATGAGAAAAGCTAGAAAAAAGCTGATGCGTCAACGCTGTGGCAGATGCAGCTCTTGCAGCACGAATTCTGGGAATTAATTTAAACAAAAAAACTACTCAGAAGAAAGTGCTGTTACTTTGAACCAATTATATAGGTAAGTGCTGGTGGTTTTCACTTCGATACATACACATTTACATGTGCGTGTATGTATGCGTGTGCGTGTGTATAAGCCGGCCTTTTTTTGAGGTTAGACTGAAGCTGGAATTTCCAAACAAATTAAAACAAAATTTTCTACGTTTTGTTAGTTATGGCCTGGGCACCGTCTACCACCTTTGAAGATGATGTGGTCAATCTCCAGCCCGAATTCAATTTCGTGCACGGCCAATGGGCCTATGAGCTGAAGCGACAACAAGAGTTGGCCCCGCGTCCCAAATCCACTTACGAGTACCTCGACAAACGGGAACAATTGAACGCACAGCTGGAACAGATACATGGTTCCGCCGGCTCCAAGTCCAAGGAAATACGCGCCACCCTGGCCATGATGGAGCATTTACAACAAATTGCGGGCACCAAAACCCTGGGCGAGCATGCCACCATGGCAGATTGGGAGGATACGAGCACGGTGGACCAGGAGACCATAGCCATGATGCGTCACTTTGGCATGAATTCCATGACAGATTGCGGCCCATTGGCACCGCCAAAAGAGGATGAACTGCCCGTGGGTAATATTCATGTAATGCACAATGGACGCAACCAATTTCCACTTATACTGGATCCCAAATACTTTGCACCACGTAAGACACGCCACAAGGGATCCACAGATACCGACTCGAGCAACAACACCAGCAAGTCGTATACGGATGCAAATCAATCGTTTAGCAGTGAGGATAGCCATTATGTCACAGCCAAATCACACTTTAGCATTAGCTCAAGCTCAAGCCAAGAACTCCAGGAGGAGGATAAAGCAAGCTACAAGGAGATACCCTATGTGCCTTTGGAGGAGGAGGAGTTGATAACCGAAACGGAAATCCGTAAGAAAAAAACACACCGTCGCCTTAGCCAAAAGGAACGTCGTCAGATTAGCCAGAAAAAACAGCAATATAATCTCTAACCTAAGGCAAATTTTTTTGGAAAAAAAAAACAAGCAAGAAAATCAAAATGAAGATCAGGTTATAGAATTTATTTAAAAAAACGAAGAAAAATTTTCATAAAATTATGAAAAAAAGTAGTTTGTAAAAATGTAGCATCCTAAGGGCCGATTTCTTATCTCCAAAATAGAGCTATCTGTCACATAAACTAAAGCCTAGTTCACTCAAGTTTCGATGATTTCAGATTTGGCAGGACTTCAAACTAAAGCTATGATTTCATTCGCAAATAATTTGCTCAAAAATGGCCCAAACTTTCAGGCATATTATGCCAGTTGTATATAAATATGTTAAGTGTTAACTTTACTGGGAAATAGTGGACTTAGCTTAACATATCGCTGACTTACTTCAACAGTGTCATATCTCAAAACAATCCATTTTGTGAATATCTCATTTAATGTTCTCTCTCTTGAATAGAAGAAGATATAGGTAATATTTTTGCATCATTTACTCAAAAATCAGGTTTTAGGTAAAGCGAGCGATATATTTCAATATTCAATTTTGTTTCAAACTAATTTTTTTCATTTTGAAGAAAAATTGCCATTTGAAGTGAACATTAAGAACCCCTTTTCTTCTAGAAATTACATATTTTCATAGATTCGTCGGGTTTTTATGGACACACTTACATAAATTGTAAGTTTATCTGACATTTAGCAGCTCTTTGAAAGAAAAGATATTGGGGGCCACAAAGTTCCATCCACTTCGCTAGAATAGAGAGTTTACTCAAAGTTTTTTGATTTCCCAAAACTAAACCAAATGAAGTACACCAAAAGTTAAGGTAGATTTTGTTTGTGTAATTTAATGAAATCAATAGCAAAAGAGCATAAAAATTAGAGTTGAAAGATCTGCAAATCGGTCTGAAGTTGAAGTCTGTGCAGAGAAACTAATTCGGTAAAAAAAAAACATTTATCACACAAATGTGGGCGGAAACCAAAAAAAAATAGGATTTTAAGTAATCATTCATAATCGTTGCAAACTAATTGAAATTTAAGTTAAAAGTTTAGTTATAATCAGAGAACACTGAAAGGTTCATGCCATGATCATGATACAACAAGAGAGGTAAGGTGGCATCAGTATGAGTTCTCTGCAAAGTACCTTCACGTTCAGTGCTGCGCGTACTTTTGAATCGTAAGCTTTTGGCAAAAGTACGTATCACACTCACGCCGCCCCACCTGTATTGTTGTATCATGGCCATGATATTACAATTTAGTTTCGGCGCCCATTTTTAAGTATTGAGCTTCTGGGCGAAAAACCTTACGCGAAACACTGAACGTTTTCCGTATTTTGCTGTGGGCGCACACTGCAAGCACCCTACCTTTATTGTTGTATCATGTACTTAGAATAACTTACACAGGGCTTTTCACCACACTTAAAGTAGAAGTAGAAGACGACTTAATACGAAACCATTTCGGAGGGCAGAAGCTTGCACAATCTACAATTTAAATGATATTCGAGGCTATTTAAATGTTTTCGAAAACTAAAATTCTAATCAAAACGCAAAAAAGTCCAAATTTTTATTCTCAAAGGGATGGAAATTAGGGAACAGAAACTGGCGTGATAATATAATAAGTGTGATCCACTGAACCGAACCAGAAACAAGATTTAAATCCGTTTAAAAAACCCAACCGAGAACTTAAAACGTCTATAATACACTGAATCGCACCAATTCGAATACTTTGCAACTCAGATCGAAATAGCCCGATCTATTGTGAATCATGATGAATTTATATTTACTCAAATTCAAGTCCGTACTTAAAATAGTCTTGGTCTTACGGGGATCGTTAAATTCCTTTGACCAAACGCTTTTTTAAAACAATTATTAACATGTGAGTTAAGCTCTCAATGGCAGCGCTGTCGAAACACCGACAGTAAAAGCTTTTATAAGTTGCGTCGCTGCCACTTACTGCAAAGCAATTTGAATCAGTTTTTGTTCTGCTTCCAACTTCGTGGCTGCTGATGCGCTCACATACCAATAGATTTCCGATTACTGATTTATGATGGCCGATTTTACCTGCTGAATACAGTCATAGACGATTTCGATGTGTAAATTCGACAATCCAGGTTGCTAGTTTACCAATTGTACGGCCTGCTGTTAATCCCAAAACTGAAATTAAACTGACAAACTAACAGCGTTAAAAAACCCTTAAAGGTTGTGCCATTTTTTTTTGTTGTGGTATTTTTGACCAAATGTACTAAAGCCAGAAAACCATGTAAACTAAGGAAACAATGACATTCTGCAGAGATTCATCAGCAATCGCAAGTCGTAAATAAGAAATAGTTAATCGAAAGTATCAGCTTCTACTATTTTTGTCTTCGTTGCAGTAATTCGATACTTTATTAAAGTTTTAAGTAATTATCCGAACAATTTGGGGTTTTCCAACTCTAATTTTTATGCTCTTCTTACATGGATTTTAATATTAAAATATTTATAAGAAGCATAAAATCTGGGATTTAGATGAACCCAAATTATTGTTTTCCAATGAACTAAACGTGCTTTGTATCTAAAGTTTTGAGTTTGCAAATTATAATTAGAACTTACTTCTCATTGTTAATCAAGTTTACAATTTGTTAAATAAGCTCAAGCTGCGAATGTGCCAAAATGTTTAAATAAATTTACGAACTTTCAGCTATCGTTTTTTGTTCTGTCTTTATTCGCTCAAAGCGGTCAAGAAGCGGATTGAGATTTACCCATTTTGGTGAACCTTTCTACCATGAATTGAATAAAACCGGTTCTGCACCGGAAAAAATATATAACCTATAGACCAAATTTCAAATTTGTAGCTTGAACAACTTTAGAAATATGGCTATGAACCACTTTTGATACGGTTTTTAGGCCGCTAGTTTAGAACCGGAAAAAAACCTGCCAAAAAATTTCATATATTCAAATAATATCTGAGATATGAGGCTCTGAACCACTGTTAAACCGATTCGATCCGATTCTGAACCAGCGAAATATTGGAGTTTACTTCCATATTATGGCTCTGAATCACTTGTGAACTGGATCCATATTCCCATATGCTTTGCTTGATTTTGGTTTCGAAATTATCAGTTCTGGAATGGTTGGAAATTTTTAAAAATAGGTTCTGTTATGGGTGCTGAGTTTAAAAGGGTTGTCTCCGGCATATTCCGGCTTAATTAACAGAAATCTTTCTAAGTTATGTTCATTGTTTACTATTGGGTACCACCTTTGTTATGTTTTCCTTGGTTTCAGTTAATTTCTAAGAATTTTGTTTCATTTAATACGCACTTTACGCATTCTTCTGGTATAATCAAATAAAGAGGTTTATCAGACACACCACAAGCCCAACAACAACAACCCCCGCCCCTCCCCTCTCTCATCTGTTTATCATATTTGTGTATATCTCTGTCACTAATTTCATAAGCCTGACGCGTCCCGCCAATCAATTAAACCTAATAATCTGTTTGTCAGAGACAAAAGACATATTGAGAAATGTGCTTGGAGCACAAAATTAATGTAAGTTGTTCTCTCATCATGTTATCAATACCCAGCAGCAGCAGCAGCGGCGGCAGCCGATGAGAGTGTGAACTTCCCAAAAACAAAAACAAAAAGCAAGGAATAAATCAAGCAAAAGCCTAGCCATGCGCCAACTGCAAGTTTTCAGTTTCCCTGGTAACCGCGTGCGTCTTTTGTTTCCTTTTTATTATTATTCTTTGTTTTTTTCCTTTCTTTTTGTTCTCTCTGGTGTGTGCGTGTGTGTGCGTGTGTGTGTGTTGCCAAGCAAAAGTTGTTGGATGCTGATGCCGCCGCTGCCGTTGTGTTTTATGCATAAGTACCCCAACTTCATGTATTTCCACAGTTGTTGTTGTCGTTACGCAGATACATACATAAATAAATATTTATGTAGTAGTCAGCAGCCAACGAGGCAATCCAGCCATCGAGGGTAGACACTCAACTCACATCCACACGCGATATACATACATATAATAAATATATATATTTACATACATATACGACAACTGAAAACTTAGACAACTAACAGAGAGACAGAGAGAGAGAGAGAGAGAGACTTAAGATAAAAAGAAAATATACAAAAAAATCCAAAATAAAGGAGTTCGACAAATGGCGCAAGCTATTAAAATAAATATGTACCTCTCTTGATTAGGGTGAGCCAATTTCGAGCTTATAGAAATTTCAGACCAAACTTTAATATCATCGTAAGACTCGTCAGTGAACTGAACCGAACCGAACCGTTTTGCTTTGTGCTTTTCGGTTCGGTTCAGCAATTTCGAAATGCCACCGGTTCGCCTGGCAGTTCGGTTTATAAGCTGGAATTAGCGGTTCGGTTGGGTTCAGAACCGGTTTGCATCCCTGATAAGGACTGTGTTGATTCGTTTTCCTCCAACTACAAGTAGTCTCACTTCCATTTCCAACTGAATTAAAGAAATAAAGATATAGTCGAAAAACTCTGAACCTATTCAAAAGACTTGCACTGTAGGTCCATTTTAGTGGACATAAGATTCCTTGCAGAAACATGGGGAATCACCAAGTTTAAGGAAGAGATAAAATTGCTTCAAAAGGCACAGACAGGGGATTTTTTAAGTTGTTCTTAATTCAATTCTAAGTGTTTTATTACAGCTTTTTATACTCTGTACCGAAGGTACATAGAGTATTATAAGTTTGTGCAAAAGTATGTAACAGGCAGAAGGAAGCATCTCCGACCCCATAAAGTATATATATTCTTGATCAGCATCAACAGCCGAGTCGATATAGCCATGTCCGTCTGTCCGTCCGTCCGTCTGTCTGTCCGTATGAACGCACAGATCTCAGAGATGGTAAAAGATAGAGGTTTGACATGTATGGGACATATGCTTCTTATGTCTGCAGGCAGATCAAGTTTATTTTCAATTTTAGCCACGCCCCCTCCCGCCCCCGCAATTTTGAAAAAACGTCATATCTCCCACAGTTTTGAAGACAGATGGCTTTTTCCTTCTGGACATATTTAGTTATTAGGATAACTTATCGATCCGCCAAAGGAATGAAGAAGATCGGATGAACGGTTTTCGAGTTATGATCAAAAGACAAATTTTCTTGGTACAGAGTATGTTATAGTCGGGCTTGACCGACTTTCTTACTTGTTTTTATTTAGCTTTTATTTCTAAAGAGTTTCGGTTCAAGGTTTGGTTCACAGTAAAATATAACTCGGAGTTCCGGGCTCGAACCGGTTCGGCCAAAAACCAATTTGCAGCCCTGATTAAATCTATTTGTACTTTCTGCTTTTAAGGGACAGCTAATGTGCATTTCAATCTACTTATCATCCAGAAACCGTCAGCATTTAACTTATGCACGTCTTCTTCGATTTCCTAGATAGATGCAATCTACACCAGATTGCAAGATCCCCAAAAACTGCTTTGAAATGGTCAAACAATTGTTTTTGTGGTTGGCACTCTATGTACTTAAGAGAGTCTATGCTCAGCATGAAATTGGATTGGAATTTTACTCATAACTTGACCATGGTTCATCCGATCTTTACCAATTCATTGGCGAATCGATAAATAATCTTTTATCTATAAAACTGTGGAAGATATGACGTCCCACCCAACATTTGGAAGATCATTTTAACAGAAATCACCTTGATGAGCCTTTTTCGAGGCCTTTTGATGGCTAAAATAACTATCATGTGCGATTAAAAGAAGACTTGAAAATGACTTATGAATATGCTAAAAATGTGATTTAGTGAAATTTGACTCGAAAACGACTCGCAGATGACTCGAAAATGAGCCGAAACTGTTTAGAAGAACGGCTTAAAATCGACTCTTCAAGAAATGTCGCGAGTAGGTTACCATTTTCCCGACAAAAGTGTCATTTGTGATCCGAAAACGAGATCATTTATGACTGATTTAATTAGACCGGGGACTTCAAAAAGAAATCATAAAATGTTTGCTGGGATATGTCCCATATCTCTGAGATCTGTTGTTCAAATGATTAAGAATATATGATTCTTTCTTCCGGCTATTTCATTCTGTTGCCCAAACCTTATATTTTCTTTGTACCTTTGGAACAGAGTATAAAAATGGTATCAATTAATTGCACACATAAATTGGCATTTTGTTTGTTTTCAGTTGCAACATTCATCAGCCTTTCATTCATCAACATAAATTCTATTTTAAACCATAAAATTCTAACCACAATTTTTCTAATCAACCCAACAAAAGAGCATGGTCATCTATCCGTATGTTTGAAGTAGACTCTTCCTTCCATTAGACACAATAATTCTTGTAATTCAATAAATAAGGTTCACCCCATTTAAGCATCAATTCTTACGCATAGAGTGGGGAGAGTTTTGCCTACGTTGACGAGAAGTTACCGAAAGGTGTGTGTGTGTGTGTGTGTGTGTGTATAAATGAAAAGGAGCAACAGCCCTCACCGGCTGCCGGCTGGCAGCTAAGTCAACGTCGCTGTTGCCGCATTGAACTTGAGAGCTGCGCTCTTGGGGAGAGCAGCAGAGGCGAGTTAAACTTGAAAGATTCGGCGAGAGACAACTTGCAGCCACCACCAGAAGAGGAAACGTGTTGGATGTTGGCGGCTGCATTCATCCATCCACCTTTTTGGCGCGCGCAAGCGTAAGCTCTCTCTCTTTCTCCCTCTCTCTGGAAGTTTCTTGTGTCTGGGCAGAGGCGGCTGACAGTTTCATTTCAACGCTGAAACAGGACGAACGCCTTGGCCACAGGATGCCTGCTTAAAAATGAAAGAAAAATGTCTAAAAAAAAGAGAAGTCAGCTTTACTACTAACTAAAGTTCGGCTAGCTGTAGTATTTGGTAGTATTTCGAACTCCCAGCACAAGGTCTAATCCCAACTTTCGGCTAACAATCAGACAACGAATGACACACGAAGATGAGACTTCAGTGTAGATACAACAGATACATGGAGGCTTACAGGATACCGGATACTTTTTGTGTGTGTCTACCAAACGGCAGCGACGACTTCTCCGAGACATTTTTCAGTGGTGACTTTTTCACAATGTTCCTTTCGACCACGGTTCGGTGCGGCGGCGGAGTATGTCGATTCGCCGTTCTACCACCCGGTGGTTGATGCTGCAGATGGAGGAGAGATGCCGCCATTAAGGAAAGCTCTCGTGGAATACAAAAGAAACGCAGAGATGACACACGGTAATTAAATTAACTCTTACTTAGGAAATTGTCTGGAGTTCCCACTCATGCGGCTTTTGCAACGCCCGCGAAAAAAGCAAATGTATAAAGGAAAAACTCGAGGTTACGAAAACGAGCGAAATAAAAAAAAAGAAGAAACTTGCAACGCTGGTCTGGCCACTTGTCTGTCTGTCTGACAGCCTGTTATGTCCGTCCTTCCGTTGCCTGTATGTGTGCGTGCGTGTGTGTGTGTGTGTGTGTTTTATAGCCATGCAATATCTTTTTTCATTTCTTGCTTTCCTGTTGCAGAGGCCATAGCCGTCGCAGCAGCAGCAGCAGCTCCTTCTTCATGTACAAAAAAAAACCGAACGTTCAAATTGAAATACTTTACAAAACTCGTATTTGCTTAGCCTTATCGGCCGCCGTGCAGGCCAGTCTCAGTCAGTTGTATTTTTTTTTTTGTTGGTTTTTTGTCGCTGTTGCCATGGGCCAAGTTTGTGCAGCATGCGGTGGCGGCTTTGGGGAAAGCTGCTGTGTAACCGGCCAAAATGATGAACGACCCTGTCAGAAGATTTCGTTTTTGTCTATCTTAAGTAGATCAGGTAGAGAATCTGCTGTAATTCTGATTGAAGGATACAACTTTTACATTATTTATGTGGAGAGCTTATGCGGAAGACGCTTGAATCAAGCTCAAATTAAGATTTTAGCTTGCCTATTTCGATTAATTAAAATCTCTAAACAGGTTTTTCTTTAACTATTTTGCACCATTTTAAATCTAAAACTAAGATCAAAACGGAACTAAACGGAAAAAACGCAGGCAACACCACAGCCTTTTAAGATAGGTTGTTGGATAATGCCTGATTTATTTGACAATTTTCTATAAATTGTTCAATTTTCCATCGAACTTTGCAACGGGAAACCAGCAGGGTTAAAAATGTAGGCAAAATTATGAACATTTACAGTCCAAACCGATGCAAATCAAAATTCCGACCATTTTTTTGAACCCTGAACCGAACCCTAAACCACACCAAAGTTGAACTAACTACTGAACCTGAACCTGTTTTGATAATCTTTAAGTGGAAGATGCTCGACTCCACATTAAGAAGATGGACGAAAGTTATCTGAGTGATTTTGTTGCTTATTAAAGTTTTTACTTTAACTAGAGCTTTCGATGACATTCGATGAGTCGACTTAACCAAATATTTTTGATTGACTTTGTCATCTTATCAATGTTATATCAGTACCATCCACTGACATCTCTGTTGATAGATCCTTATACTTAGTTTTGTCTGATCAAAAGTGAAGAAACTCGCACATAAATTGATTTTCTATTAATTTCAGCCAAAACATAAGCCGCATTAAGGTTCGAACCAAAACCTACCCCTAAAAACTTTGAACTTTATAAGTCGCGAAGCATTAACCAAAGTCAATTTTCATTCAATTAATTCTCATATAATTTCTAATTAATTAGATAAATGGCGCAATTTTTTTTTTATGCTTATGTCGACTTTAACATAAAATTTTGGGGGTAAAATCGGCCAACCAATGCATTTTCAGCGAAAAAATAACACATTTAAGGGTAACCGTTCTCAATTCCGTACGAATTGGTTACGTTTTTCTTTTCAAAGTTGGCTTAAACAGCTGACTGGCTGGCCTGTGCCTCTTGATTATGTCAACAGAAACCAGAGTTCTCACCAACTTCATAATTTTAGTTAACAAATCTCTTACTTTCCTCTTATGAACGCACATATCTCAGAGATGGTAAGAGTCTGCAGTCAGATCAAGTTTATTTTCAATATTGGCCACGCCTCCTCTCGCCCTCGCAATTTAGAAAAAACTTCATATCTCCCACAGTTTTAAAGATAAATGGTTAGTTCTTTCTAGACATATTTAGTAATCAGGATAACTTATCGATCCGCCAAAGAAATGGTGAAAATCGGATGAACGGTTATGATCAAAAATCTGTTCGCTGATGCAGCGCAGCTGATCAGCTGATACTGCAGCATCCAAATTTATGCTGAGCGTACAATTTCGTTGGTACAGAGTTATTCTTTCTTGTTTTTTTTTATCCCTGGCTCCCAAATGAAACCGACCGATTGCTGTCCTTTAAGGTTCAGATAGACAAACTCTTCAACGCTACAATGTTTCAAGAAGTACTGTCTTAGCCATCTCACTTGCTGCATTAAGCTATCGTTCGAAATAGTTCCATGAATGCCTTTGGTCGGGGAAGTTGTCAAAGAGGACAACTTTCTTATGCGTCAATTTTAAGTCATTATTCGTTGTTTTTCGACATTCATATTTAAATTATGAATTGTATAACAACTACTGCTTCGTTTTTTGCTTGACTATAAGAAAATGCGGCAATCATGTGCGAACGGAATACACCAAGTTCATGTTCTTTTCGAACATTCATCACATAAAAGCAAGCACTTTAAACCCCAAAATTATGCTATAAAAACTAAAACCCGTTTCTAAGCCCCCAGATACAAATTTAGAACAACCAGAGGAACAATTTTTCTTCACTAACTTAGCCATTCGACATGCATTTTGCATCTATGACAGCCAAGCTAATGGTTTGGTTAACCATCATCATTACGTGGCTTTTGGGCATTAGCCAATAAAGAACCGGCATCAACTGCTACACCACATATCATTTATTTCTAGCCACTCTTTTCTTTTTTTTGTTTCGTTTTGTTTGCCGGGTCCACTCCTTGCTGCCTGCCCGTTCACTGAGCTGGGGCGCTGGCGACTAGTTTTTAGTTCCAGGCAACTTGACTCCGTTTTTTTTGCCATTCCACTAATCCATGAAAATGTCAGACGACTGTGCTTGGGTGTGCGTGTGTGTGTGTGTGTGGTGGTGTGGCTAGAAAGACACGCTTCGTACTTCAATCTCTCCTTCTCTGCTGCCGCCGCCGCCTCTCTCCATTGTGTGTGCGCTTCGTTTGACTCTTTAATTTTATTTGATTTTTACTCTGGCATTTGTTTGTTTAGGATTTTGTTGGTCTTGCCTTTTGGAGCAGCTGGCTTTGCTGTAACTATTGGCAACTTTGGCCTTTTCCTTTGATTTGTGCCTGATTGCCTTTCCTTTTGGCCAAGGGAAAGTTCATTTTTATGCACTTGAAGCAAACTATGAACGTTGTAGAAGAGACGCTCAAATTCATTAAACTTAATCAACATTTATTATTAGAAGATTGTTTTTGAATTTGTTCCGGTCTATGCAAATCTATGGCGAAAAAAAGAATCTGGAAAATATACAAGACAGTTTATTTTAGTTTACTCCAACAAAGAGAAAAATAATGCAGAGCATTGTCAAAAATAGTATCCTGTATTTTCTGAAACTTGGCAGTTAGTTGGGCTCAGTTTATTTTGCTAGTAAACCCACCTAGATTTCCTTTAAAAATGTATATGTTCTATTCTAACCTTAAACACTTACTTACAGGTGGGGAAGAACTTGAAAAATACATTTTGATTAGCTTAAAACCAGAGCAAACTTATTTCAAAACATTTTGTGCTCATTTTATGTCCGTATTTGTTCTTCAAATAAGATCATTCTGTGTTAAACTTAGTTTAAACAATGCCTTTTTACGATATAAATAATAGTTTTAGTAATATTTGACAACACTTTTACAATATCAAAGTTCTTGTGTGCTTATTTGTGTTTAAATTTTCTTGTTTCAAGATTTACTTTAGAATTTTTGAAAATTTTGATGGTTCGGTTGTAAAGTAAACTAAACTAGAATCCAAGATTTGATTTGAATTTTATATTATAAATTCTCAGATAGTAGTCAGTTTATTGCTTCTGTTTTCGCTCAAAATGTAGATTCTTTTTTGTAGTTTTCAGTTTAACAAGCTATTCATACAGTCAATCAGTTGTAGTCGCATGCAATAACCATATTCAAAGGCCTGCCTGGTTTTGTAAACTGGATCCTCAGCTTCTAGGTATATCAATGTACGAGGATTGCATCTCCATTATTCGACTTGGATTGACAAGGCTTTGCCTTTATATTCATCTTCCGTTGTGCTCCTTTCCATCTTTTCTTTTAGGATAATCAATGATATAGGGGGCACTGTTTCGAATTTCAAGTTAATTTTCGTGTAAACTTTAATAAGGCAACAAATATACCTATGGTTTTTAGATAAGGTTAATGAAATCTCGGAAATTGTCTGAGAAGCTAAAGCCGATTGCTTAATTCCAAGGGATCTCATATCGAGAGAAAGGATCGACAGGTTCTTTTAACCACAGATTTCCTTGTTACTCACATGTAAAATTTAGCAAATTTGAACTCCTAGCTGGAACGTACTCAAGAAAATCGGACTGGAATTTGGAACAGGGCACTAGATCATTGATAATCCTAAAATAAAAGCTGAAAGGCAACACACTGAAACACCGGCCTTAGCTTTAGCCTTAGCTTAGCTTAGGTAATTTATCTGCAGCAACTATATGTATAAGAAATCCATAAGTTTCTGTAACCCAGGACTCGACAAGCACTCACCAGGCCAAAGATTCTTCCAAATTTATTGTAAAAAGAAATACTAACCTAAGTTTTAGGGGTACGAAATCTGTCGGGTTGGTTTCGGGGGTTGGCTCCGATCGTTTGACTTCTTCCGTGGGCGTTGGTACTTTTTTCCCAGTTTTACCTTCCGACCACTGTGTTCCGGAGGAGAAAAAACAGGTTAGATATTAGGCTCCTGCCTAATATCGGTTGCCGGGTATTCCCAGTCTGAATAGGAAATGCATAAGGATTAGTAGGGAGATGCTCGACGGCTCCGTAGAGTATCTAAATTTCCTAAAAATCTACAAAAAGAGGGCTGCAGGGTTGCCTTTCATAGCTATCGATTACTAATCGACATCAAAGGAAGTCGCCAATTTTTTACATTTAATATTCAAACCTGACGATATTTTTAATCTATATTTCTTTTCTCTGTGTCACAAAAATCATTTGTATTGTCCCAATAGATGCAATTTAAAGCAATCCAAAAGATTCTGTCTCGTTTCATCGAATCGGATCATGTTTTTATATAATAACAAACCTCTCGCATTGCATTCCCATCGCTACTATTCAATTTCTACTAATACTTTTTCGAAATAGTGTTACAGATTCCGGTTTATAGTTTTGCAACAATATGGTGAATGCTTTCGTTGTACACTCACCAATTTGTTATGAACTAACATTCGATTATTGGTTTCGATTCTTTGTTTCGATAATAAAACCAAAATTTGATCTTAATCGTTTGTAAATCACTTCCTACCTACAAAAGATCTGAAAAGCTAGCATTAAATATTATGCAATCGCTGGATTTGAAAGACTTTCGCTAATTTCTAGTGGAAAATGTACCAGCTTAAAACTCAATATCTATGCCACAAAACTAGCCTGTTGTTATGCCTTCAATGAGAATTGTTCCTAACATACTTTTCAACTTTGTGGTTCGCATCTGCACAAAGTTTTTGTGATAGTTTCCCTTTCTGTTTTTTTTCCTCTTTTATCTCCAGCAGCAGCAAAAGTTTTAAAACTTGTCAAAGTTTTTGTGGAGTTTCATTACTCATCCATCCATCCGTTTGTCCCTCCACTTGCATAGTTTAGCTTAAGGCATACGACACGTGCTCCAACTACTTTGACATGTCGTCTGCCACTTCTCCGACCATTAGCTAACACATGTTAAATATTCTTTAAAACATATTTCACCATTTAGACAACGCCAAATGACATAATAGTAAGCTCTTATTTAAGATCTCATCACAAATGCAAAATCTAATTTAAAAACTTTTCAATAATGTGTCAAAAGAGAGCTCCCACAAGAACTCCCAATGGGGCATACCTTTTTCTCATCTAAAAATAGTCTTGGGAAAAAAGTGAAAAAGGTAACGCAATACACACGCACATACCCACACACACACACACGCGCACCGTATTAGTGTGAAGGAAAAAAAATTCCACTCTGTTGAATGTATAAAGAAAAAGAAATGTTAATAGTGTGGCCTGTTGAACAAGCCAAAGCAACAGCGGCAAAGAGAGTCGAGCAGAGCTCAAAGCTTTGGGGTACCGGCACAGCATCCGTAGCAGCATCATGGCAGCAGCCTCCGCAGCATCATCAATGCCAGGCGCAGGCTCAGAGAGCAGTAATAACGACGTCATAAAAATGAGATAGAGAGACGAGAGGAGCGCCAAATTGAAAGGAGAGGGGAAAGGAGGAGCAGCTTTGCAGCTTAAGTTTTTAATGTAAGCAATATGCTGTAAATGACTTGCAGAGAGGGGCAAAGACTGTTGACTATTGATGATGATGATGCTGCTGCGGCTGACCCTCTCCCACTCAATGTTGAATATGCAAAGGGTACATGCATAGCTACATATATATGTATGTACAAATGTAAAGGCACTGTGGCTCATAATATTGGAAATTGAGTTGAATTGAACGTCAAACCAAATTATTAATCGGGAATAGGAAATTGAAACAGGTACGGCTTAGTAATTCACATAAGGTATTTGATTTCATGACCATCCTTTTTCAGTGTACATTAGTTCTCTTTTAAGAAGTGTACTCACCTTTATCGCCTCTAACCAACATACCTACCCCAAACTTATTAGTCTTCCATTTCAACTTCCTTTAAACCATTGAATCGAACCAGTCCTTACCTTCAAGCGGTTTGTTCCCGGGGTCTCAGAAGTTCGCTGGGATGCAATGTGTTAAGAAAATTGCCGCCGTCGATTGTTCGCCTGCTCCGACATTTCGGCAGCCCAACGATCCGCTTGTTACTGCTTACCTTTTGCATTCTTCTAGCGAAGAAGTTTCTTGCATTCTTCTTTCTCATATGCATTCATGCATTCCCATTTCACGTGATCTGCACCACTGTACTTGCCAGTTTCTATGCTTCAATTGTCACTGTCGAAAATTGCGCTCTTTTTAAACAGAAAGCTTTCAGGCGCATGCGCTGAGCAACAACGAACGAACCATGACCATGCCAAAGGATGAAATATTAAAGGCGGCAGGAACAAAAAAAAAGTAGTTGATAATATTTTTGTGCTGTGTACACCACGAAGTTCAACAGCAGTAGACAGCAGCATCCCCATGTGCTTTCTCTGTGTGTGTGTGTGTGCGTGCGCGTGTGTAGAGCGTAAATGTGAATGACAGCGGAACGTTGTGGAATTGCGAAACACAAATTGGAAAGTTTTTTCTGTGTGACTAATGGCCATCTTTGTTTTTGCTTTGACAGCTATGCACGAGGTCGCCGAAGTTTTGGCAAGCAGATGACGACACGGACGACGACGCGGCACATGGCGGCAAAGGACGACACAGGATACGGGCAACAGGATATTAAAGCATTGGCAGCAGGCGTACAAAACAAACAAGTGTAAATCTCGAAAAACAAAACCGAATTGGTACACAAGCGAAACATGGCGACCGTGCTGACAGGACTGGGAGCTGGTGCTGGAGCCGGTGCAGGAACTAACCGGGAATTCGTCGAGGGCTGGACACTGGCGCAGACTCTAGGCGAGGGTGCCTACGGCGAGTAAGTAAAACCAAAAATACCATCTCTGTCTGTCTGTCTGTGTGAAGTCAATAAACCGGAAATGCTGCTAAGAAGCAGACACAAAAAACGCAAACGCACTTTTCCGGCGTATTCGCTTCCTCCCCCAACAACTCCTAGTATTTTAATGGTGTTGTGTTGTGCGCATGTCCCATGGCGGCGGCATCCGTTACACAGAGTACCCGGGAACACTGACTGCACCATGACGGAACAGTCGCTACGCGGACTGCAAACTGCATCTACTAACTCCTTCCTTCCGTTCGTCTCTCTTGCTCTCTCTCTCTCTCTCTCTTACTCGCTTTTTCCCAATGCAGAGTCAAGCTGCTTATCAATCGTCAGACTGGAGAGGCTGTGGCCATGAAAATGGTTGATCTAAAGAAACATCCCGATGCAGTGATCTCAGTGCGCAAGGAGGTGTGCATTCAAAAGATGCTCCAGCATACGCATATATTGCGCTTCTTTGGCAAACGCTCGCAGGGACATGTTGAGTACATATTTTTGGAATATGCCGCCGGTGGAGAGCTTTTCGATCGAATTGGTAAGTTTTTTCATATGTAAAATTAAAGTGGTTGAAGAAAGTTCGGAACAAATATTTAAAACACTGTACGAAGGATTTCGTCAGTTCGGCTTGGTGCTCGCTTAGAGAACGCTGAAACCCGACCAAGTTTGGGGCCATACTACATTGAAACCGCGATAGAAATATTCACTTTTGACCTGCAATTTTGAAAGAAAAATGTTTTTTTTTTAGATTTAAAGAAAAGACGATAAAGAGAAGACTCTGTTAATAAAAGAGTCTGCTGTGTCTGTCTGACTAAACGACAAATGATAGTACGCTGATATTTGAAGTGGATTTGCTTAGTTTGGTTCTATCTAATCCACCATCAAGATCGAAAAATGTTAGGTTCTTAGTCAAAGCTTCGTTTTTTAAAGGACGACAACTCAGTTTTTAGAGTAATTCATGGTATATTAACCGCAGAATGCAATCATTTTCATCATTAAGTTGGGAAAAATCTTTCTGAAAAGAGAGCAGTGAAGAACTCTCAGTTGCTCACTCTCACTGCGAAAAAAGCGTCCGCTCCCGCTGTGAAACGAGCTAATAGAAATCACTACACTCACTCTCATTGCGGAAAAGCGTCTTGAAGCGCTCCACTCTTGCTGTGAAAAGAGCTATAGGGAGCTCTTCATACGACCTCTTTGAAGCAGTTGATAGACAAATTGTTGTTGTAAAGTTAGAGCTTGAGTGAAGCAGTACTTAAAATTGAGTTGAACACTAAAATTTATCGCTTTTTGAGTACTCACCGTGGAGCGCTTCGGTTCTAATGAATATACATCGTTCAATTTCAACAAACTAGGTTGAGATACTAACCAATTTAGTGAACCTAAGAGTGTGTTTTTGAGTTAGTTATGTCATTTTAAGATCCGGAAATGTTACTCTAGGTTTGTGGAAGTAAAGTACGGATTCTAAAGAAATCTTTATGTACATCCATTCTTAACAACCTTTGTTAAATACTCGATTATATACTCAGGTCTTAGACTCGATTATTGAACTTCACAGTGATTTTTTCGGGATGGTAAATCGTCTTAAGGCCCGGAAAAGGTACTCTAAGTTCTGTTTTAACATAGAATCTATTTCATTAACTTAAATTGTAGGATTCGTTATTGAACTTCCGAGTGGTTCCTCCTCTTAAAACCCGTAAGAGGTGCTTAATGTGCAGAATAGCTAGAAATTACCAAAATTTTCAAAAATCAATAAAACCATAAAACATTAAAAACCATAGAAATACCAAAAAAACCATAAAATGCTAAAATAATATCAGAAACTCCAATGAACGCTAAAAAAAGAACTAGAAGGACCACACTATATACTTTCGAAAGGAACTAAATCAGCTGGACAAGCAGGACCTTCCAAAGTTCGTGTTCGCCAATATGCCTACTGCTGAGTGCTTTATAGCAACACTTGACACCTCTGGCTTAATGCCCAACGAAATCGCTTCCTCTCTTAATTCAATGACTAATAATAAAAGTAATCAGTAAAATTGTGATTGAAAATTCCCTCCTGAACCAAAACCACACATCTTGGCTATATTTGCCATCCAATTTTAAACTTTAATCAAACCTTTCAAGCTCATTATGGTCTGTCATGGCTCACCAACAACCCAACACGCCCACACGACCGCTCAAATTACAAACCCAAAAAAGTGACAGACAGAGATGGTTGGTAGTTTCTGGTCCGGTCCTCTGTCCACAATCGAGGACGACACATGCCAGAGCCATATAGACGTCGCCCAGACGCAAATATGCCAATAAATATTTGTGCAACAGAAAGAGAGAGAGAAGAAAAACTGTGGACAAACCAAGACACAGACTTGTACTGACATTTTGGCGTGGGTTCTCTCTCTCTATGTGTGTGTGTGTTTTTGTCTGTGCAACACATCCCAGTCAGTCAGGAACCTGGCAACAAATCAAAATGACAAGATACAGATCTTGATTACAACACGAGCTGCTGTCCCAACGAATTGCAATGACAATTTGGCAAATGTTGAAGAGAAGAGGTGCAAAGTTCGTGGCATTTTCATAAATATTAACAGCTTGCAAAAGGTCAGCTTGCAAAACTGTGTTGTTGTCGGCGGGCGAGGAGAGGAGAGGCGAGCAGTGGGTGACTCTAATGAAAGTGCCTGTCATAAATGGGCGACCGGGCGCGCTATGGAATTGCATTGATTGCCTGCCCTCTGCGCGCTGTGGTTGCATTCTATGAGGCTCTATATGGGATGTATGGATGGCTGTTGCTGTCGGCTGGCACAAGTGTTATAATCAGCAAGGCGTCAGCCATATTTAGACCCACCAACAAGCTAAGCCATTTTTAATGATAACTAGAGATGGGAGCCGGAGCGTGTGTGCTGGCAGGGATGGGAAACACACAGATAAAAGCAATCCTTTAGATTGATTATCGTTAACTTATTTAAAAACCCGGTACTCGTAGAGAAAAAAGGATTTGGGAAACATAGCTTACACCCCAACAAGAGAAGTAATATAAAACGCACAAAAACTCTGACTTTTGCACATGAAATAAGGTGGCTAGGAGACTAATAAACTCGTTATTAGGGGGGCACAATAGGCCAAGACTGTTCCTGTTGCATTACTTTCCCTAATATAAATATAAAGATTGATTTTAATACTATGCGGATTTTTAATCTACATTTTTTGACAACTTAATCGTAATTCTTAACATGAGGGTACGCCAAAAATGCTCCGTAAGTTTCGCCATTTTACCATGAATAGACTAATTAACGAACTGCGCTTGCAAATTATTAAATTTTATTATCAATATTTGTGCTATGTGAGGAGAGGACTGTCAATAAGGATAGCGATATGTCTATTCATCAAAATTACCGACCACAATTGCAGCCCTGAAAAACAACAGTACAGCTACCAAAAACAAACGTTTCAAATATCACCCAAGGGTAAAAAGAAGATAAATCATTCAATATGAATATATTTGAAAGAGGGAAAGATATCGTCCTTAGTAAACTTAATGGGAAAGTCCAGAGGAGAACACCGGTTTTCTTTTCGGCATCAAATATATCAGTTGTCGGATACCGCTTCTTCAAGAAATATCCAAATATCGGTTCTGGATGGCTTATTTCGGTCATAATTGACCAATGCTTATGGTTCTAGGTTTTTTGGCTAAGGTTTTGGTTCAGCCCAGGCTTTATACAAGTTTATATACAGTAATCGACATAGAACCGACACAAACTGCATGGAAATTGTGTCGATTTTAAGGCGAAAGTGATTTGTAGAATACATCACATGGGATTATTCAAAATATAGTTTACTCTTAAGTAAAATTCCATGTCCATGTTAAGTTTTGGAGTCGAGGATCTTAAAAAAGCAGAAACTAAAATGGGTTTTAAAGATTTTGATTCAGTAACTTTGTCAATTATGAGACTTAGTTGTACAAAACCGAAAGCAGAAGGTAACATATTTTCTTTCATGCATTAAAAATTTCGGTTCACAATCAAATGCAAGGCGGAATTCCTGGTTCGAAAACCAAATTGCAGTCCTGTTTGTAAGTTATTTGCTCGAACCATCATCATTTTAAAATTCAGTTACAGAAATTATAAAACATATTATAGTCCTAGTGAAACTAGAGTTGCTTTTCCAGTTCCTAGATTTACATGTAAAGCATTCTTTCCAATCCTCAATGTGGCAGACTGATTTGAGAGCGGTTTGGATCTGCTTTTATGAATGATTCCCTCCTTTAAACATCTTGTCTTTCATAGTTGAAAAACAAAGCACTTGCTACAATAAGTTTCCCTTACACTCCCTCAACATCCTTATTAGTTAGACTCAGTCAATGCAATGGCTGAATTTGAAGTATGGAAACACTATTCATATTACCCACAGCACGAGTTTTATCAACGCCGCTTCTCGAAATACAGGTACAATTTTATTTTTGGGCTTAGATTGATTTTTAAAAATGAAATGGATACTTCTGAAATCAGAATCGAAGTTTTTGTACAAAAATTCTGGTTAATTGAGACACTTGCCAGATTTGCAATGAATTTAAACCAGGGGTGCCCTAGCTATATACGCTTCAGGCGCATTTGTTGTGGTTTCGCGCTTAGCCGAGCGTAAACGCATCACGCATAAATTTATTGCACCAACAACTTCGTACGAAACTCTTTTCTCTTTGTCTTACACAATTCGTATGCAGCAAGCAGTTAAGCAAGCAGATTATCTTAAATAATATTTGGCGCATTTTTATTTGAAGCTCGTTTTTCGTTCAAAAAAAGTCACGTTTTGAAGTGCATTGGCAAAAGCACCTATCGAATATTTTAATGAATCGGAGTGTTAATACGGCCAAGTTACTAACTTCTCATTGTGTATGTGGGGTATTCAACTGAAAAATCATATCACGCTTTCATCTCTAATTGCAACCATCAAACGCTGATGCGGTTTGGCGCCTATTGGGTATGCAACAAAAAATGTACCAAGTGGGCGAGAGTGAGTGAGTGAGTGAGTGAGTATGTGCAATGAATGGTTGCCATACATAGATGGGTTCAATATGCAAATGAAACATAATGGAGCTGCACACACACACACACTCCCATGTTCAATTGTCCTGTATGCATTTAATTGTCTCTGTTTGCCCAAATGCATTCATTAAGCTTAAAGCGCGCGCCGATATTGGATAAATACTTCTCACCCATTTTGGTCATTTATGCAATCTGTTCCAGCCGCCGCCGCCGCCGCCGCCTGGGTAGTAAAATAATATAAATTATGCATCCAATTATAGAATGGAAAAATTTCAAGTAATTCACCATTGAGTGAGAAGAGAAATCTTTTCTGCACATTTGGAAATGAAATGCAATTAATTATGCTAAAATGTAACTGACATGCACAATTTTATGGCTTTTATCTCTGCCCTGCACAATCCTCTGCATCTTTCTTAATTTATGCGTAAGCAATTTTAAAGTTTATTTATTTGCCTTAAAGTCAATACACTTGTTTTTTCTCATCCAGATGCCTTCATACACAATTCCATTTAATTGCCAGACTGCAAAAGAGTTGTGCAAATTGTGTGCAACATGATAAATGAATGGCAAACAATGTGGCAAAAATGCTGACAATGACTGAGATGTGAAATGCGGGATGATGGAGAAGAAGGGTTGGTTGGGTGTGGGTGGTTTCGGGGTGGTGTTGCATTAAAGTTAAGCTCACCTGATGTCTGTTCTTTCCACTTTATACAGGTGGAAACTTTGTAGTTACAACAAATTGAGTGACAAACAGGCTAAACTGAGGAAATTGCAACAAGCAATAAGTCAACTTAATGTGCAACTTGGGAAACTTACACAATTGCTTGCTTGTGTTCTAACTAAAGAATTTATAGGCACTTGCAAAGTGCAACATGAATTGGGCACAGAAGTGCGCATCGCCTGGTACGCACTTTCTTTAGGAGGTTATAAAATTTGATGATACACATTTACACCTGATGATGCACATTCTTACGAGTGAACACATTGCGGAAGTTAAACTAGGAAGCTGCCGCAGAGTAGTAGAGTAAATGACATCAAAAACTAAAAGGACGGCTCTTAGCTAGGGGGAGGAAACCTATCCTATCCTATCCTTTCTTATCTAGGAAGCCAACACGCATCTAAGCACAATTATTATTATGATATCTTATTATTTATTATAGCTTGGCCTGGAGTTAATCAAGAATCAGTGTGCTCCAGTTGAGAATTTTGCCAGCGATCGATGCGGGCAGGTCACAGCTAGTTTCCTAGTGTTCTGGCGTCTCCGACTCCATTCGGGTTCAGTTAAAGTGAAAAACTTACTACCGATATGTTATCGAATTAACAAAAATGCATTAAGCTCCTTCGATATTTTCCTTTATTTTCCTTAATCAGTTTGTGACCAAAAAAGTTCTGATTCCTTATGAAGTTAGTAACATAAACCTTGGCTAGGCTTGGTACGGTAAGCTGCCGTTTTTCAGCTACTGATTGGGTTTTTAACTACATAATTCGTTAAGTATGTGGAATTTTGCTTTAGTTTCTTTGTTGCCCGCAAGGTCCCAGCATATATCACTATCTACATCCACATGTCTAGACTTGGGCCAAGAGACCAAACAGCGCGCTGTTTGCATTAGGTTGCAGACCAGCGGTTGATGGGGACAGGTCAGAGCTAGTTGGAATCGCCTTACACTTTCACTTTTTGGTCTCGCTATTCTTGACAAACCCTGATCTAGTTAGTTTTAACCCATAAAAATTAACTCTTCAAACTTAAAAGTTGAAAAATATCGTAGAATCGAAAAATTATAAAAGCATTATTAGAATTTGTAGCAAACTCTTACAAAATTTAAGGCAATCTCCTTAAAGACCAACTGAAGTCAATCCTTTTCTATCTCTCGCTCTTTAAACTGCATTTACATTCAAATCAACTTTAACTGATAGAATTTCCATTTGCCAATTGCCAAACACAATTTAGTCCTTCCTGCTGCTGTTGTGTCTATGCAAAGGGACCTAAGGAGGCGGCAAGTGTCAAAGACATGCTCCGAGAAATCAATATATCTGATGTATACAAAACGAATCAGGGCATGGACGAAGTGCCTTTGACAGGCAAAAGAAAAACAATCTGTCTGTTAAGAGGATATCTGGCCTCCATCTGTGGCAGGTTGATTATGTCGATTCAGAAAGGCAAATGCACTTCCGAGTGCCGTGAGACTGTTTTTGTTTCCCTGGACCCTTCAAAATGGTGGTGGGACTATTGTGTTCAACAGGTCAAAGTACATAACTATCTAACCTACATACATTGTTTGGGCTGGCTTTGATTAAATTTTCATAAAACTGTTGATTGCATTCTCCGTTGTACGGGTTGACCATAAATCCTATGCCCAGTCTCACATTACATTCGCTTTTATTTTAGTTTTTGCACTGCTGCACAAATTTTCCATTAGTTAAGCTACAGTTTTTGCGTGTCTCCTGTGCGGATGACGTTCGGTCAGAGGAGGTACTCACACAGCGGAGAATATTAATGGTGAAAAATACGAACAAAGAGAGTGTCATAAATTTTGTTTTAAAAATGTGTCGGAAATTTCAATTCAATTTCCGCTTCTTAGTTGCGAAAAATTGTGTAAAATATATATGTATGAAATAATTAATGAACTCTCCTCTGTTGCAGAACCTGACATTGGCATGCCCCAGCATGAGGCGCAACGCTACTTCACTCAACTTTTATCCGGACTCAATTATCTGCACAAACATGGTATTGCCCATCGTGATTTGAAACCTGAGAATCTTTTACTGGACGAGCATGACAATGTGAAAATTTCGGACTTTGGCATGGCCACCATGTTTAGGTATTAGGTACAAAATGAATTCCATGAAAATCCCGGCTCCCCCTCAAAAAGTACTCTGAAACCATTAAAATGCATTTACAGTGTGTGTGTGTGTGTGTGTGTGTGGAAACAAGAGAGTTTTGTGGAATTGCAACTCAAAGCGCTTCAGGGATAACACTGAAGCAGAAAAAACATACACGAGTTCACAGAAGTGCTGTGGGGCAGTTCACAACTTTTTATACCTGTTATTATTGAAGTGAAATGCGAAGGTATATTAAGTGCTAACATAGTATCCATAGAGTAGGTACAGCTACCTGTCTGCACATTTCTGAATGTTAGCCTTAAGAAAGGGCTTAAAGGATTAAGATTCGGTGAATGTAAGGGCTATCCTTGAACAGAAATGAGATGGAATGTAATTTTTATAAATTTGACGATACTTTAAGAGCGTGAATAATACATTTTCGGACACGTTTATGAAAAAATCGAATCGTAAAGGCTTTAAGTATTAAAATTTGATAGAATTTCAGATGATCCAAGAACAAAAATTTAGTTTTTGGCACTTTTCGGACTGCCTTGCCTTCAGAAGTTCGGGAAAAATACCTTTCCATGCAGATTTAACGGAAGATCGGGATATTCTGCAAAAACGGAAACAGATATATAGAAAAATTTAGAGTAAACCACTGAACCGAACCGAAAACGCGGTTCAGTTGGCTTTAAAAATCAAGTAACAAACCCAACCTGCGACTCAAAAGCTCTGTGAACTACTGAACCGAACCAGTTCTTATTTCCGATTAGCTTGCACCTGGGTAAATGTTTCAGTTTTAAAGGAAAAATTAGGGAAATATTTATATACCACTGTGAGCAAAAGTAAGGTGTAAGGGTCAATTTAAACTTCGCGGGCCTAACAATTCGGGCAGGTTTTTTTTTTCTTGAGTTGGCAGGACTGTTGATGACATCTGTGCCAAATTTCATGTGAATGTCATTATCAGAAATATATTTACGCTTGTGTTTTCCAAACGACCAAGAGTGTATTTTTCGATTTTTACAATGTCTGAGCAGAGAAGTGCCATCAAATTTTGTTTGCGGAATGAAATTTCGACTGCGGAAACGTTGAGGATGTTGCGGAAGGCCTTTGGTGATTCTACCATGTCACAAAAAAATGTTTATAAGTGGTACAAAGACTTCAAAGAGGGTCGAGAACGTGTGGATGACTTGGAGCGCTCCGGACGACCATCGACGTCAACAGATGACCAACACGTCAATGAAGTGGAGGAATTAGTGCGCAAAAATCGTCGGTTGACTGTTAGAGACCTTACTGATATGATCGGAATATCAGAAGGATCTGTGAAAAGTCAAATCTCGTTTTGGTACCGAAAGTTCTCAATTTTTTGCAAAAAAGTCATCAAAAATTTGACGCATATCGTTCCGCAACCACCGTATTCGCCTGATTTGGCTCCGTGTGACTTCTGGCTATTCCCAAAACTCAAGAGACCACTTCGGGGAACGCGTTTCGAGTCGATTGAGGAGATAAAAGCAAAATCGAAGAAAGCGCTGATGGCTATATCGAAAAGGGACCATTTGGCATGTTTCGAGGATTGGAAAAAACGTTGGCATAAGTGTATTTTATCGGGAGGGGATTACTTTAAAGGGGATGAAATTGATTTAGAAGAATAAATAAGGATTTTTCATTTTTACAAACAAATTACTTTTTGCCCACAGTAGTATATCTTTAATATATTTACTTACATTTTATAAAGTTCCGGAAACGTTATGAGTCCCAAAACCATTACTCAGCCCCATAGAATGGCATAGATTAATAGCGTTTTGCGGACAGCTCTTCTGTTATCTTAACATACTCTTAAATGCTCTGTTATCTCAGTTACATAAAGCTTAATTCAAGTCTCTTCCTTTATCAGTAGTCCCCCCCCCAGCTTACACAGCTCTTTCAGAGCTCATTGAAAATCAAAGCCACAATTAAAGCTTCTGTTAACCTTTAAATCTTGAATTTGTTTACAATATTCAAAGTTATTTCCAGTTGCCGTCAATTTATTACTCCCAACAATTTCTGATCAGTTTTCTTTTATTCCCAAAGTCTCTAAAGGTAATAAGTTTTTGCACTACACACATACACACACAGCCACATAGACAAACGCTGACACATTCGGTTTCTTTCCCCTCTCCCTCCCACAACCCCTACATACAGATATGTATTTAATTCTGATTTATTCCTTTAACCCAACTCTTTCTTTATTCTTCTCTCTTTCAACCATTATTCTCTCCCCCGCGGCTGCTGCTGCTGCTGCTGACGCCTTTGGAACAAACGATGTGCCGTTGTCATTTGTCACTTTCATTCCATCATCGATAGATGCAAGGGCAAGGAGCGACTGCTGGACAAACGATGCGGCACATTACCATATGTGGCTCCCGAGGTGCTATTAAAGCCCTATCATGCACAGCCGGCGGATATTTGGTCATGTGGCGTTATACTGGTCACCATGCTGGCGGGTGGTGAGTTAAATTCGCAAATATTACAACTCTTTCACTCGCATTTAAATTGCCCCCCCCCCCTCGCTCGCCACGCCTCGCACATCTAACGGTACATTCAATCAGCGTCGCCTCTCTCATGTGTGTGTGTGTGTTTTAATTTTTACTTTTTCCCCCTCTCTTCTTCTTGCACTTTTTTTCATTTTTGCTGTTTCTTTGGTATTCTAGCTGTAGATTGTTTTTTGCACTTTGTATATCATCTAAAGCTTTTATACCAAAGCTCCAGCTTAAATTGCCTGCCAACGCACTCAACAACAACAACAACAACAACCAAAATGATAACTGTATTAAGTATCAAACGAACCAAACACCATTTCCATATTCAGTGCACGATTTGAATATATAAAATTTGAATTGCTTTTAATTTAAGAAGAGCCGAGCCCTTCGCCTCGCCAAACGCCCGCCCGCCCAACTCATTCGCACGTTTTGCTGTTTAATTTCATTCGTGTTTTTTTTTTTTGGTGATAAAACGCGCGTGTAAATAAATGTAAAATTATAATTAAAATTAAACACAAAAATCGGGACTAATCACAAAGACTTAAACACCCAGCAAAGCTGGTACAATTAGTTTTCAGCATGCTTTAAATATTACAAATCAATCTTAAAATAACATCATGTCATGCTTGTTCAAAGTTATTTATATTTAAGTCCTTAAAGATTTTCTTCACCATATTGATTATTGGTTGCTTAACCTAGCAGTCGCAAATAAGTTTTGGGTTAGGGATAACAATTCATACGCTTGTCTATCCATTCCTTCTAGGACAGAGAGATTAGTAGCCAAAACATGTGTAGTTGTTATTGGCTACGAATTAGAAGCGAATTCGAATTAAATCTGATTTTTTTTGAGTGAGCAAACAAATATGTATTCTTAACTAAACTGAACATTAAATGTTCATCTTAAATTGTTATCTTTTTAAATATTTCATATCCTTTTTATACCCTGTGCCCATTGAAAAAGGGTAAAAGGAAACATGTTTTACCTTTAAAGTATATATATTCTTGATCGGCCGAGTAGATATAGCCAAGTCCAAATCTCAAAAACTTTTAGATAGAGCCATACATTTTAGTAGGTAGTTAGAGGTTTATATCATACCCAAATCAAGTTTGAGGGGTACAGTTTCGTCAATTAAACAGTGCGCATATAAACATTCGGCTGAAAAATGAATGAAAACATATCAAATCAAGGGTATTCAGTAGTCAGGGCACTCACCACAGCTCCCTTACTTGTGGAACTTTAATTATGTAGTTTCGAGAAATTTGTACAAGTTTAACCCTTAAAGACGCTAATATAGAATATTCAGTGACTGACTCTTTGCTCAGTCTGCTGGGCATTTCTTTTCTGCTTAAACATTTAAGCAACGGCTGAACAACCGAGCAGTATGAGTGATTGTTAGCATAAAAGAACAACTGAAATGAGTAAGCTTAACAACATTACTCGCCACTAGGAAAACTCCTAACAGCACCAAAATATATCACTGGAGACTGTAAAACGTCACTGAATCCAAGGCACGCTCTTGCTCCCATTGCTTCGAGAGCTCTTTTTGGGCAACTGGCGTCAGAGTGCGTGAGTGAGCCTTACACTGAACAAAATATTGTGAAATAAAATAAAATCAATAAAATAACTAATCGTGTAATGACACCATAAATCGAAACCGTATTGCAAATCGTGTCCGGAACTACCTAAAAACACTTTAAAAAACAGATTCCAAAATATAAACATTTTCTAACCCTCCCAAAAACCCAATATGGATTCAAACCAATTAATCAAATTCCACTTCAATTTAATTTACAGAACTGCCCTGGGATCAGCCCTCACCTACCTGCACTGAGTTTATCACTTGGAAGGATAACGATCGTTGGCAAACACAGACACCATGGAGCAAATTGGATACCTTGGCCATATCATTGCTACGCAAAGTACTGGCCAGCACACCGGGCAGTCGTTTGAGCCTAGACAAGATACTCGATCACAAATGGTGCAACATGCAATTCGCCGATAATGGTATGTACATAATCATGAAACTACTCCAACTGAGAAAAAGAAGGGATCCACTACTGTTCCATACAGAACTGCTCAGGTACTTAGTGACTCTCAATTATATCAAAATTTGAGGGTCGCTCTGTGCCTGTGCGGTCTGGCGATGGACTGTCTACAGTGTAAATATATAAGCAGTGTGAATGCAGTGATAAAAAAACTTGAAAAACTCCGAAATCTTAGCCTTATCCGAAATGGATTTAATTTAACATAATTCTACCCAAAGCAGTTATTTTTGAAACAGCGTACGCCAAATTTCTTTCATTTTTCGTTGCTGTGTATAAGAAAAGAAACCGATATAAGTAACTTCCACAAAAGGCTCAGATTTTTGTAGATTTATCACTTTTTGTATAAGAAATCAGGACATGATATTGAATAGCACCTCGGTTCCTATACTTTTCCTCCTCCTACAAATCAATAACCTCGGTAGGTCTATCAGTCGATCAAAATATTGGACTTCAAATAAGCAATATTTAATTTTTCTTAATCTTTTCTTTAAAAATGTGATATATCTTGACTCTTTTGAATGTTTTCGGTACCAAAATGCTGTTACTAAACATCGGATCTTTTCTTCTTGAAAAATATGGCGTTTTTAATTCGAATTCTCATGATATATAATTTGTTCTTAATCTTTTCGTTAAAAATGTGCCATATTTCCTTTCTTCGGCTTCGGAAATGTCGTTCTTTGATTTCGGGTTTTAAAAAAATCGTCTTATCGCACACTAGATTTAATTTCTTTTTGAACCTTATTGGTTTCAAAGAGATCAGTTCTTAGAATTTAAAAATATCGGGTAAAAATGTGCGATATTTTATTTCATTTTAATCTATTCGGCCTAAAGAATTTTAGATATTGAATTCCCAGGGATGTAGTTAACATACAACTAAACTATTTCGATTCATTTGAATATATTCGGTCTCAAGAATATCGGAAACTAAATCCCCAGGGTCTTAGAGTAACTTTCGAATCTTTCGGTTTCAAGAACTGAAAAAAAGGTGTTTGAAGTGTGCGATATTTGGGTTCTGTTTTGATTTTTTCCATTTCAAAAATACCCTTTCTTAGGAAATCCAAATATCGGTCTAAAATGTGCGATATTTAATTTCTTTTTTATCTTCTCGGTTTCAAGAATATCGGATCTAGAATACCCAGGCAATTTTAGGCAACACAGAACCTTTTAGTTTTTCGGTTTTGAAATATTTGGTTTCTGATTTCGAGTTTTCGAGAACTCTTAAAATTGTCGTAAAAGTGTGTCATAAATCGCTTCTCATTAATCATAATGGTACCAAAAAGATGAGATCTGGAATGCCGGATCTCAAGAAATCAAAATACTAGCCTTTGTTCCAAGTCTAGACCGCCCTTTTCCGCCTCGGTGTTCCGTTCGTGTGTAGTACCCCGACATGTGCCTTGCTGCTGCTTTGGCGCTTTAGCTGTATGATAGATTTGACTACTTCATAAAGCTAGATTACCAAAGCATTAGCTCTGGTAAATCAATCTTCAATTAAGTGTACTGGTGTCAGCAGCTGTTTTTGCCCCAACTTAAGTTTCGTTTGTCTTTTTAAGTTTCGCATACTATTCGCTCTTTGGTGATTTTAGCTGTATGGTGTCTGTAGAATCCATAGAGCTTTATTACCAAAAACCAAATGGTTTGTTTATGCTTTTGTTTGTTTCTTATCCATGCCATGTATTCATGTATGCTTTATTCCTGCACAGTTACTCATGTTCCCATGCTCTCTCTCTTACCACAGAACGCTCCTTTGACCTGGTGGATTCGGCGGCAGCTTTAGAAATTGGTTCACCCAAAGCCAAGCGGCCGCGTCTACAATCTAGCACACATCTGAGCAACAATATGGATGACTCCATTTCGCGTAACTATTGCTCTCAGCCCATGCCTACCATGCGGAGTGATGATGATTTTGCTGGTAAATTGGAGGGCCGAAAAGATGTGGCTTTGGCTCAAGAGGCACGTCTCAGCTATTGCTTCTCACAACCCGCCCTGCTGGATGATCTATTGTTGGCCACGCAGATGAATCAAACGCAAAGCGCCTCCCAAAACTACTTCCAACGTCTGGTGCGCCGCATGACCAGATTCTTTGTGACCACACGCTGGGATGATACCATCAAGCGTTTGGTGGGCACCATCGAACGCCTCGGCGGCTATACCTGCAAGGTCAGTGGAGATGGCGTGGTGACGATATCCACCATCGATCGACGCAAACTACGTTTGGTCTTCAAGGCTCACATTATTGAAATGGATGGCAAAATACTTGTCGATTTCCGTCTATCCAAGGGCTGTGGCTTGGAGTTTAAGCGTCGATTCATTAAGATCAAACACGCGCTGGAAGATATTGTGATGAAGGGACCCACCACTTGGCCCATTGCGATTGCCACCAACTCGGTGCCTTAGATGTAGGATTGTTCATGTATCATCATCATCAACAGAGACAACACAACCGGAACCTAACTCTTCAGCATGTGCTAAGTTATGTTTTAATCGTATTATTTTAATGGTTAACTTTTAAATTCACTTGTTAGACTTAAGTCTCGATTATGATTTTAGTTTTTGTTGAATATTTCGATGAAAGAGTATTGTAATGTAGTTAAACGTTATGTGAAACAATAAATCGATCATGATTTTGATTATATTTGTAAGAAAAGATTTTTGATGAGGGAAATTGCAATGGCGACAATCTATCTGCCGTGTTCTGGAACTATAAACGGAATCAAATGGAAGTCAATAAAGCTTTCTACAAATCTGAGAACTTTTGTCTTGAAATTGGTTTAGAAGTAAAAAAGAGGCAACATAACTTAACATTTGATTGAGCAACGCCATAAGGAATATCCCAGCTAACCAGCTATAGAGTTCGCCGAATGCTCGTCAAAGAGCCAAATTTTTCTCACCAGATTGGCCATTTCGACCACTGGTAAAAGTATCTACCTTTTCTCTTACCATCTCTGAGATCAGGTTATTCATACGGATAGAGACAGGCGAACATTTTTTCTGGCTGTTACATTCTGTTGCACAAACTGAATACACTCTATTTACCTTTGATACAGGGTACAAAACCTAAGCCGCTAGCCCTCTGATAAATGTGCGAATTGTGGGGCATACTTTTAGCCTGCCGCTTTTAATCCGCTGGCCCTCTGATGATGGTTCGAATTGTGTGGCATTCTTTTGGGCTGTCTCTTTTAGAATTTTCTAAAGGCGCCAGATGGCGCCACCTGTTACCCGCGAACAGATTCAAAAGCCCCCTTCCCGCGCTCAATAACGTTCAACCATTTATTTTTAAGCATTGTTTTTCATATCTATCTGCTATCAAAAAAGATTCAAAAGAATGTTACATAATGTTGCACAAACTTAATATGCTCAGCTTACCTTTGGTACACGGTACCATATTTATTCCGCTAGCCCTCGGATGAATGTGCGAATTGTGTGGCATACTTTTAGCCTGCCGCTTTTAATCCCCTGGCCCCCCGATGGTTCGAATTGTGTGGCATACTTTTGGGCTGTCGTTTTTAGAATTTTATTAAGGCGCTAGATGGCGCCACCTGTTACCCGCGAACAGATTCAAAAGACCACTCCCCACGCTCAATAACGTTCAACCATTTATTTTTATGCATTGTTTTTCATATCTATCTGCTATCAAAAAAGATTCAAAAGAATGTTACATACTGTTGCATAAACTTAATATGCTCAGTTTACCTTTGGTACAGGGTACGAAACTTATTCCGCTAGCCCTCGGATGAATTTACGAATTGTGTGGCATACTTTTAGCCTGCCGCTTTTAATCCCCTGGCCCCCTGATGGTTCGAATTGTGTGGCATACTTTTGGGCTGCCGGTTGGTTTTTTTAACTAGAATAAGTCGCTGTTACCCGCGAACAGATTCAAAAGCTCCTCCCAGCTCACAATAATGTTTAACCATTTATTTTTATTTATTGTTTATCTTGTACATCAACATTTAACACATTGAATAAAACATGTATGCTTTTCATAATTGATTTGTAATGCGTTGGGTTGGGTTATTGAACACCTCGTCTGATTCGCTTCAATTTATTGAGTTCTGAACGATTCCATGCTTAAATTCTATGACTCAACAACAGTGGCTGGTGGCTGCTGATGCTGGGATCGTTTTTGTGTGATCAATACAACGACTACAATACGGATGATAAATAATGTTTACATTAAGAATAAATGTCTAATAACGAAGCAGTAGATTTTGTTTTCTTTTTAATTTCTGTGCACCAGACACGAAATATAACCAAGGGTTGACTTGACACTTGCACACCAAACGAATGGGACACCTCTTTTTGAATTTGAGTGAGTGAGTAGCGGGTTTTTGCTTTTCTGCTGCCGCTGCTAGGGTGCCTTGGTGTTGGTTGTTGTTGTTGGGGGTTGGAATTTTGAAGTGTAGCAAACGCTTCTTACTGGGGCTTCCTGAAGTTCTTGCCGGCGAACTTGACACCCTTGCCGATCTCTTCCTCAATGCGCAAGATCTGGTTGTACTTGGCCAGACGCTCCGAGCGGCAGGGTGCACCGGTCTTGATTTGACCAGTGGACAGACCCACAACCAGATCACCAATGAACGAGTCCTCAGTCTCACCGGAACGATGTGACACCATGGTACCCCAGCCGTTCTTCTTGGCCAACAGATGGGCGGCAATGGATTCGGTGACGGTACCAATCTGGTTCACCTTCAACAGCAGACAGTTGCAGGCACCCTTCTCCACAGCGGTGGCAATACGCTTGGGATTGGTCACAGTCAGATCATCGCCCACAATTTGGATTTTGGTGTTGCAGGTCAGATTGGTCCAGGCATCCCAGTGATCCTGATCGAAGGGATCCTCAATCGAAGTGATGGGGAACTCCTTGATGAATTCCTGATACAGATTGGCCAACTTCTCGGGCGACAGCCATTGGGCCTTGTCGCTCTGTGGGTTCTTGAAGTCCAGATCGTACTGGCCATCGCGGAAGAACTCAGAGGCAGCCACATCCATGCCGATTTCGATCTGAAAGGAAAAGAAATGAGTGATTAGTTGGAGATCGTTGGTAATTCAATCGTCGCTCTTACCTTGCCAGTGTAGCCAGCCTTGGCAATGGCATCCTGAATCAACACCAGAGCCTCCTTGTTCGACTGAATGTTAGGTGCAAAGCCACCCTCATCACCCACAGCGGTGGCGTCCAGCCCAAACTTGCCCTTAATCACATTCTTCAGATGATGATACACCTCCGAACCCATTTTCATGGCCTCCGTGAAGGTGGTGGCGCCGGTGGGCAGAATCATGAACTCCTGCATGGCCAACTTGTTGCCAGCATGGCTACCGCCGTTGATCACATTGAATGCGGGCACCGGCAGGATGATCTCCTTGTTGCCAGCCAAATCGGCAATGTGTTTGTACAACGGCACGTTCTTCTTGGCGGCACCGGCCTTGCACACGGCCAGGGACACACCCAAAATGGCATTGGCACCGAATTTGCTCTTGTTCTCAGTGCCATCCAATTTGATCATGAAATTATCCACAGCAGCCTGGTCTACCACATCCAAATTGGCCTTGATCACCTCGGGTCCCAGAGTATCGTTGACATGGGCCACAGCCTTCAGCACGGACTTGCCATGATAGTTGGCCTTATCGTTGTCGCGCAACTCCAATGCCTCATGGACACCGGTGGAAGCACCCGAGGGCACGGCAGCACGGAACAGACCCAAATCGGTAGTCAGATCAACCTCCACGGTGGGATTGCCACGGGAGTCATAGATCTGACGGGCATGAATCGACTTGATGGTCATGTTGTTGCTTTCGGGACTGGAAAAGAGAGATGGAGAGAGTTAATTTAATTGTCGTCGTGACTTTATTATAAAATAATATTATTTCGCAATAATATTATTTCAATAAATGCAAATTAGGAAACCATTGTACAAATTTTAAAGACACAGATAGCCAGCCGGATTACTTTACTATCGATCATGATGTCATAAGGTTCGAAGAAGTAGGAAGATTGAATGATTTGTCGCCGATTTGGCGGTTTAAGGCTTAAGATTAATTCTAGAAATCGATGCATACGATCAACTTATTGTAGCTCCAAACAAATCAAATGGTCCCCATTAATGGAGCCGCAAATTTGTTCCAAAAATTCAGAAAACATTTTTTAAATTGTTGTAATTGTCGTTATCACAAATTAAGAGACCATTCTAAGAATTTGACGTAGTATTTCCCCCTCGATGTTCGGCGCACAAAAATAATCTTGAATCACCACCAACCCTTCAATATACTGGAAAAGGTAAAATTTTGTGGCCATGTGTAATTATCTTTCTAATGTAACTTAGACGGGGGCTTTACACGGTGAAGAAAGCTCTATAAAGTTTTGAAAAAGTTTCAGTAGGGGCACAATACTATTTCAAGAACCTTACGAACAGTACGCTTTTTATTGAAGACTACTTACTACCTTTACCTAGGAATCAAAACTATAAGCAGTTCCAAAAGTAATGAAAGCTAAATAAATCTGTATGAGTCTACTTTTTGAGCTTAGAGGTTAAAGCTGTTAAGTGAGAAACGCAGACGCTTGCGAAAGCTTTAAGCTTGCTTCTGGTTAAAAGCTAGAAATTTATTTCAAAATTTCACAATCTGTCACACAAAAATTAAAGAAACATTACCTTTTCCCGAGAAAGTGCTAGTGGTTGGGACTTTCGAGATGGTAACGAACATTCCTCGCAAGTATTCTAAATTTCTGTTCAAATTTTAAATTAATTTGGTATGAAAATATAAGCCAAAGCCGCGCATCGTTTGGTTCAAGCCGGTGGATTGGAACCTCCAGCTCTAAATTTCTTGATAAAAATGGCAACGATTGAAGATGCAGTAAATCGAAATTGTAGATTTTTATTTCCCCAATTAATTTGAGAGAATTATATGTAAATTATTAAAAAACATCACCTCGTTGCCAGGTATATTTGTTAGTACCCCCTTGCCGTGGGGGCGTACATACATATGTACATATGTTTGCCAATAAACAAATACTTTCGCCGATAAGAATTTCACATTTATTTGACTTTGGTCAGCAGAAATATTACCGACTATATATTTTAATACAAATTAACATTGTGCTAGTCTTCATTTCTCTATCAAAAATGCCAAGCGGCATTTTCCTTATTGCATCTACACTTTCATCATTTCTCCCCGTTACTTGGCACAAGAGAAAGAGCGAGCGAGAGAGCGACTGAAAGCTGCTCACTGCTTTGACCTCTACGCGGCTTTTAGAGGTTACACACAACATATAGAAATGAAGAAAAATTTACAACAAATTCACACAGCGCTGCTGATAAAAGCGAAAGTTAATAAATTCTCTATACAAATTCAGTATGATCTGCCATTAAGTCATTTTTATCTACGAAACACTTTTAAGTCTGCCAAAAATTGGTTAGATAATCGTTTCTATTGGTTTGAAGAACTCATTCGTTGCTTTGGCTGTTGTTTAACGTCTGCATACTGCAATTGACAGTACACGCACATTGTCAACTTAATTATTAAATCATTTTTATTCGCACACACCCACATATACATACCAAGAACTTTTAAATTTCAAAAATTTAAATCCAGATGAGATGGACTCTATTGAGCTTCCGGCTTGGCTGGCTGATTTGCTACTGAAAGCAATTTTGCTTTTTTGCACTGCTGAGGAGGACGGCGTCGACGTCGCGGTCGACAAACGCAGCGCCAGAGTACGAGTCACCAGAATGCTTGCCATTGCTTCTCTGACTCTCTCTCTGCTGGTGGATGGAGGAACTTGAGTTTGCCGGATTGAGAGAGGTTGTGCGTCTCCAGGTGCCGGTAAATACACTTTGTAGGCGGGAGGCGTATTTTTGTTTTGGGGAAATTGACCTTCGCACAAGGGCAGACTGCAAGAAATGGTATTATTTAGATGTTTTCTATTAGATGCAAGTAATTCAACGTTTTATATACAATTATAAGATTTGTTTTTTTTTTTTAATCTCTAAGACTCCTTTCATCTAAGGCAGATAAAGAAATAAAATTGGGCAATTGAATTTGTAGTTTTCCACTGATATTTACACTTTAAAAAAAATACTAAAGTGACTTTAAAGGGTTAATTTTGTAACTTAATTATCGAGCTGTAAAATTCCAAAAAATCAATATAAATGGAGTTTTTGCATAGCCTTTCAAGAAACAAGCCGTTTTTTGGATTTATTGGCGACTTTTTGAGCTATAATAAAAATCGAACTTTAATGATTATTTTTTGTTTTTTTTTTAACTCAAAAAATAATTATTAAATTTTATTTTTAAAATAAAACTCAGTAATAATAATTATAAATATTAAGCAAATGTCGATTACTACAAGTGTATCAGGAATTGTGGCAAGTTTGATGCACATCCCAAGTAAGTGAATCAAGTCGAAGCAAAAAACCCAGTGCCAACTTTGAAAAGCTAAATAAAATTAGGTTGTTTTTTTAAATTAATAGTTATTTGAGTTTTTTTCATTTTACTTAAAAAATAATCATTATTGATTGAGCAATCAAATAAAAATCAATGCGGAAATGAATAGATTAGCGGAATACAACCGTATTTTATTATGATAAATTTTTTCATCCGGGTACTCCAAATTGATGATTTTTGAGGAAGAAAAATCTACTTCAACTCATCATGATTACGGTCCCTGAAATTAACTAAATAACTGCTTAAATTTAATTTCAAACATTGGCTCCACACACACACACACTTTACAGCACACGTTAATCAACACTACCCCCATGCCCAGTGTTGCACAGCGTAGGTATCGCTTTCATATGTTCACAACACGCGGCCGGCTTTTGTTTTGTTTCAAAATCAACATAAACCTACAAAGTTAACCAACATCATGTCCACCTCCAATAGCATAGTAATGCCTGGTGAGCGTATCACCAACATAGAGGACTTGGCCAAGAGCAAACGCGTTATACTAGGACCCGGATTGCGACGTTTAGACGACACTGTGGTGGCCAGCAAAGCAGGACCGCTGCGTCACAAAGAACCCAACACCTTCTGGGTCGACAACTATCAGCGTCGCTATGTACCTGCCCGAGGAGATCTCATCTTGGGCATTGTCAAGGCCAAAGCCGGTGATTTGTATCGCGTGGACATTGGCTCAGCGGACACGGCCTCCATTTCGTATCTGGCCTTTGAGGCGGCCACCAAAAAGAATCGTCCCGATCTCAATCCCGGCGATCTGATCTATGCGCGTGTACTGAACGCGAGTGCAGACATCGAGCCCGAGCTGGTGTGCGTGAACTCCAATGGCAAGCGTGGCAAACTGGGTGTACTGGCCGATGGTTTCTTTTTCAAATGTAGCCTCAATCTGGGACGTGTGCTGTTGCGTGAGAATTGCCCGGCGCTGGCGGCTCTCACCCGTGAACTGCCCTATGAGATTGCGGTGGGAGTGAACGGACGCATTTGGGTCAAGGCCCATTCCCTGCGAGAAACGGTGGCTCTGGCCAATGCCATTTTGACACTGGAAAAGGCGGGTTGTGCGGAAATTGATAAGATATGTGGGAATCTGGGCGAAGTACTGCAGTCCTAATAAATGCCTTTACTTTAATTAGTTAACTACTCACCTTTGGCTTATTATGTTCGATGGGATTGGAGAGGAAAGGTGACGAAAAATTTTGTTTTCATTATTTTGACATTCTGTGGAAAGCCGGCTGGCTAATAGAGATGTGCAGTTGAGTGAGTTTCGTGACACGATCACTTGGTTTAAATATGAAAGGGTGGAGAGCAAATTTTAAAATTGGATCATGAGCTTTGGGATGGAAATCCCAATTTAACTTTAGAGTGTTTAACTATATAGAACTGATTTTTTTAATGCTGCGCCGAAGAAGGTAAGGCGCTCATTTTTTTTAAGAACTGAGCTTCTGCGCGACGAACAGCTAGCTTCAAGTATACACGAACCACAGAACGTTTTACGTAATTTGCTGAGGGCGCACACTGCCAGCGCCGTACCTTTGTGGCTGTATTGTGTGCGAAACTCTGAATATCAGTAAAACAAACATTATCAAAATCTCGAAAGCTTACCCAAAAGAGTCACGAAGTCATCTCTGTTGCCATCTTTCTCTCTCGCACACATGTTGATACGGCCAACAGCTGATAGGTCTCACCTCTCAGCCTTATCTATACCCGACGGAGTCCAAACCGATTTCTTAGTTGCTTTCATTACGCCCTAGTGCAAAGGTTTACAATCCACTTAACATGACCTTTCTCGAATTCCTACTCCTTTTGCTGGTGCTCTACTATGTCATCTATGTGCTCCTCTGGATTGTGTTGGACTGCAATGTGGCCTTGTGGTTCAAATCTCGTTTTGGCGTCTCGTTGTCTTCGATGCGGGGACAGGTGGTTTGGATAACAGGTGCTTCTAGTGGCATTGGACGTGCGCTGGCCTTAAGTTTGGCACGTCATGGTGTGCGCCTGGTATTGAGTGCAAGGCGAGTGGAGCAACTGGAACAGGTGCAGGCAGAGTGCCTGGCCGCGGCTCGCGGTCTCTTGGCCCAGAAGGATGTGTTAATCTTACCCATGGATATGCTGAAAATGGAGGAGCATCAATCACATTTGTATACGGTACTCAATCATTTCGAGAAACTGGATGTGCTGGTCAACAATGCGGGCAGATCTCAACGAGCCAGCTGGACGGACATAGACATAGAGGTGGATCGGGAACTCTTCGAACTGGATGTGTTTGCTGTGGTGCATCTCTCACGTTTGGTGGTACGCTATTTTATGGAGCAGAATGGTGGACGTGGACATCTGGCGGCCACTTCTAGCATTGCTGGATTCAGTCCGGTGCCGTTCTCGGCCACGTATTGTGCAGCCAAGCATGCACTAAACGCTTATCTCATGTCCCTTAAGGTGGAGCAACGTAAATTGGATATTACCATATTTGCACCGGGTCCCATTGCTACGGATTTTCTACAGGAGGCCTTCACAGGATCACAGGGTGGCAAAGTGGGACAGAGCACGGCAAATCAAAGGCGTATGACCGCCGAACGTTGTGGTGAACTGTTTGCCGTGGCTTTGGCCAATAAAATGGATCTCACCTGGTGTGGCCTATTCCCAGTGAATTTGTTGGCCTATTGCGCAAGGAATCCTACATTGACGAAGATTTTGGGTCAATTTATGACGGAGAAGACCTTGAATAAGATACGTGAGGGTAAATTTTGAAGGTTCGCTTATATATATAATATATACTCTTTTATATACATGTACAACTTTATTATACAAATATATAGCTATACATATATATGGTACTATGTACATAAGATAATGCGAAATGTCTTCAATCAAAATTTGCTCAGATAAAGTCTTAGATAGAAGATAGATGGAAATTAGGTGGGCAAAGAGTATAAGATTAGATATAGATAAAAATGGTTAATTACCTAAGCAACTTCAAACCAAATCGGATCTTATGGTGCATTTCCAATCCACAACGGAGCAACCGCTCCTCTCATCAGCAGGCTTTTTTGATGTCGCACTCAATAGTCCAGGGACTACCAGGAACGCTAAAAGCTACCCAAAATACTCTTGTTATCATTTTCGTTCTAGAAAATTGTAATTTTTCAAACTTATCCCACATTATCTTTAACTTATAACCTAGTCCTTAACCAGAGCCGCTTTAACATGTGCCGGTACTTTGACACGTTTCCGCTTAGCTTTGGTGAGTGCAGTTTGTTCTACTTGGTTAAGTGGTGGTTTGCTCTTGTCCTTTTTACTCTTTCTACAGGACAGGGGATTAGGATTCTTGGGTGCTTTGCGTTTCTTGGGATTCGCATTCGTTTCAGCTGGCTTCAGTCCTTGCTTTTCTTTCATGTAATCAATTTTCTCCACCTGTTTGCCCAACATCAAGTTCTTGGCCCGTTTGAGTACCCATTTCTTGGAGGCTTTCGAGGGTGCCTCTAAAACCGGCGTGGCCTTGTGTAGATAAAGCAGACAACGTCCAGGTATCTTACGTAGACTCTCCTGCAGCAGGCGATCTTGCGAGGCCACTATATAGCGATTGTCCTTGGTCTGTAGGGCAATGGCAATGGTTAAGCAGATCTTTGATATTTATGTAGTCAAGCAATTACCATGGATTTGATGCACTCGGCAGCGGGCACAGGTTTGCCCTCGTGTCCACATTTGTGCACATGGAACTGTTTCACTATCGAGGTGGCCCCGGTTAAAGGAGCACCCAAGGCCTCCGCCTCCAGTATAATGCATTGTGTGGTCAGCAGCTTGGCCTGGCTTTGAAAGTACTTCCTGATCTGCTCTTCTATGCCTATTTTGTGCTAAATATAGAGTACATTCTATTAAGTAATTATTGAACTAGTCCAAAACTCACCTGCAGCGCCGCCTGGCAAAAGGTGGCGTCGATCAACACCTGATATGGCTCGCGATAATCAAAATTAGTGGAAAAATACACCAGAGTCTTGTGCGACTTTTTGAAACGTGATATTTTCATTGTTTTTAAGCCAAATTGTTTAAATTTGAGCTAAAAATCAGAAACAAAACAAACGTGCTGTATTTAGAGTGATTAGAAGATTTCCAACACTGGGGTTCGCGAGTGCGGTATTTAGAGTGACCGTTGGTGTGTAATCAAAAAAATACCAGCTACAGTGTTAGCTTTTACCCGAAACCTGTTGCACTTTACAGAGCACTGTTAACTCAGTTTGAACTTAGCCGCTAAATATAACATTTCAGTTGCATTTTCATCCCCCTTTTTGTACTTTCACCCTCTGCTTTTGCGTGTTATTGTTGTCGTTTTTGGCTTCGTTAGTTTTACGTTTTCTTTTGTTTTCCTTTTTTTTTTGCCAGGCTTTTAGTTGTACTTTTACTGCAGTTGCATCCACCTCGTAAATTGCACAGAAAGTTTGTGCTTTTATTGCTTGTAAATTAATTAAGTGATTAAGTTGGCAAACAATTCGGTTTCAGGTCAAGGGTATGGTTAAACTCTATTTATTTTGGTGTTGTTTTGATTTAGATATAAGTGTGTTAGGAGTTGAATTAGCATTTCGTTTTGGCGAGGGGTGCTGCGTGAAATGTGCAACATAATATTCGTGTGATTCATCGTAGTAATTGTAGTAGTAAACCAGCTGTTTTTTGACAGAATGTGTATTTTACTATTACTTGAGCTTAAAAGTTTTCAAAAATATATAAATGATTTATGTACAGTGAACTACACCAGATCGATAGTCACACCTGGAATCGATCTAACAGTTTAGATACCGGATGCCTGATGCTATAAAGTCTAATGTCTAATAATCACGACCACAAAAGTGAAGTAACAGCTGTAAGTCGTGAACTGTTCATTATTTCTAATTTATAAATTCGTAAGATCTGCATAATAGTTATGTAAACAACTTGTAAGTAGGTATGCAATTTAGTTGGAATAAGTAAAGTGATGAAAAGGAAAAGTAGAGAGAGGGATTAACATACAAAAGAAACATGGGCCATTATTAAATGCACGCAAGAGGTCTAAATATTCGTTATAAAATAAATAATGAAAAACTATTCATTCTTTAATTCTCTTAAGCTCCCCTCGTAATCTTTTTTCTCTTGATTTATTGTTGCTGTTTTGCACTGCATTTTAAAATAGTTTCCTCCTTCGTCACCTGGTGCAACCTTATCCAAACCATTCAATGCGCTCAATAGTCATTCGATTTTATGACGAAGTGTTTTTGTGGCCAGTGGCTTTGCAATTTGTGCTTATCATTGCTGATTAGTCGCTGGTGGAAGTTATAGTATTTTTTTTTTCGATAGTGCCACAATATTGGTCAAGTTTATGCACAAATGACTTTCCGATATAGTCAATGCACAGCTGCATCTATGTAGTTTGCTCCACTTTGTTCCCCCTCACAGCTTCTGGCTCCGCCTTACTTATCTATCTATGAAGGTTGCCCCTGGAATGGAATACTGTGAGCAGCTGTCAATGGAGAGGTCGAGTGCAATCACCTTTTTCTCTCCCCTCCCGATGGGCTCTCTACCACTTTGAGTCAACACAGTTTATTCAACTTTCAGTCAATTGAAACAATGAAATGACCAAAAGCATATTCATATTTCGTATGCAAACCCATTTTCTTTCATTCTTTCATTTGCTTTGGATAAATATAAAAGGAGCAATAATTGAGAACGTGATCAGAAATTGAAAAAGTTATATTCTTGCGTAGTTTCCGGTGTGTGTGGATGTCTGTTGGCTTTGTACGAGAATATGGAGATAAAACTAAAGTTTAATAATACATAACAATTTTATTAAGCAAATGTCTGCTAGTTTTCAATATAAAATATTTCAATTTGATTAATTTGAATTAACCTTTGGCATTTTTATGGGCAAACTTTGTGGTTTCAATTCAGAAACACTAAAAAAAATCAAAAACTATGTCGCTTCGACTATTCTTACTTACAGAACGAATCGTACATTAAATAAAGAAATCTTGAGCGATTTTAAAATTAGTTTATTTCGTTCTTAAAGTAAAAATAAGCCTCCCACTTTTAGTACAACTTGTTCTTAGCTTGCTCAAATCAGAAAAAAAAACCGAGAGAGTATTTTCTCTGAGCACAAAAAACTTATAGATGCAAGAACAACCCGACAAACAGTAGGGCATAAATCGGTCTAAAGAAGAATTTGTTTTTTTATACTGAAGCAGCTTTAATTTAAACGTTTTTCAGACTTCAATTAAGTATTTTTGGTTCTTAGTTATTATCAAAGTTGTATTAAAGTTCTTAAAACAATCCCGAATCGTGCTTAACTTGTACAAATAGCTCTTGAAATGAAGAATTTAGAGAGATAACAAATTTCGTACTTAAGTCGACAATCTCCTGGCTCATTGACCTTTTGAAACTTAAAATATGTGATTCTAGTATGAAATTTCTGGATTTTTTCTCAGTCTAGTTAAGTTTTCTCATAAATATTAATCCACTTCTGGTATTTATCAAAACTTGCTAAATATGGTCATCCAATTTTTTACCAATGCTGTCTGCTCAATAAAATGACAGGTACAATTTAATCAACATCACTTCCGTGCTTCACTGTTGAAAACTCCAGATTTGCCCATTCTATTCAAATGTTGCATTATAATAATAATCTGAGTATTATAGCTCAAGAAATCTTGGTTAGCTCCCATCTCCAGCTCTCTCTCTCTCTCTGTCACTCTATTCCAATTTAAATTCATTCACCGCCAGTTGTACGCTTCAGTCATCAGGTACACCAAAATAAGTAACTAGAACCGCCTAACAACTGATCTGAGGCAGATACAACAACAACAAAAATTGCTATTCATTCATGGATTCATTGATATTTATCTAACGTCAGGTTATATGGGCTTGCCCTGTCTTCGTCATAGCACAGTGCATGCCAATCGGTTTGCCATAAAATCAGTTAGCTGCCGCCCCACCAAACCCCATCCCTTACCCGGTTGCTGCTCATTAGCAAACACTTTGCGTTTAAATTGAATTTACATTTAATGCGATTTTATTTTCTTGCGAGAAAGACTTTTTTGTTTATGATGATTTGTGTCGCCAAAATTGTTTGTGCTATTGAACCCATAATTAACCTTTTCTATATATTTTTTATTTTCTTATATATATATTCGCCTAGAACTTGTTCCCAATTATGGTGATCTTTTACGTCTTAGATTCATGTTTTCTAAGGGGCTTTATCAATCTTTATTTTTTTTTGGAATTTTTGACATGCGGCAATGAAACTGAAAGTTTTTGTCATTTCTAATCGGCTGAACATGCGATCTGGAATCAGCATCATGAGCCTCATCATCTTCTTTGCCGTTTGTATCATGATTATTGTTTACGTACTTTGCGCTTGTCAACAACAAAAACAAAGTAAGTCGTTTTTTAAACGACATTTGTTTTTGTTGTTGTTTTTGTTTTTGCAAGTACTCGCCCTGTCAGCAAATTGCATCAACAAATAAGTTTTAATATTTTACTGTGTTATTTTTTAAAATCTCGATTCTCTATCTATCTATTTTTAAGGGTAACATAATGGAGTTTAATTCGAAGCAGAAGAATAAGCTTGATACTTATAATCAAATGGGGAGTATGCCTTAAGAGTGAGTTCTTTCAGAAATTGTAATGCAAATATAATTTAAGCAAATTTATGTAGAAATTATCTTTGATACTCGATGTTCGACCCCTGCATGAGTGGAGCTAAAATGCCCTTTTACTTAGGTTTTAAATAAAGGTTCAAGTAAATGTAGACTGATATTGTTTTAATGTGAGTCAGTTAGCTCCAAGCAAAGCAAGCTCCAAAATGATCAGTTCTAAGTCGGTAGTTCTCTTATCGGTAGCTGCTTACTGAAATGCAGCATTCTCAGTTCTGCATTGGACACACTGCCTGGAATATGTCATCATTTCCTGGGTATTTACATAGATTTAAATATAAATATAAAATCATATAAAAGTAAGGCCTTGTTGGGCCAGAAGTGATATGTAGATCTAGACAACATACATAGCGGTCTACGCCAATTTTAAGTGCCAATGCATAGCTCGTGGTGTTAGGTAGCCTGCCCACTTCTTCTAAGTTTCTACAGCCCCAGACTTTTGCTATATAGCTGCATTAAGTATGTTCACTTTGGCAATATATAGACATTTCCACTGAAACGAAAGATTAAAAGTAGTTAAAAAAAACAAAAATTTGTTGACATTTTCCCAGGGAAACAAACAAATTAAACATAATTAAGCCAGTATTACATTTCACACTCATACAGTGTGGTATCTTCTCTGGATATATTACTTCGATTTCTAATATAAGGTTGTCAAAAAAGTCTTGCGGTATTTTTATTGAATTTTCAATTGTTCATAAAATTGGTTATAATAATGCGATTTAAGTCAAATATGCGCCGTTTTGTTCGATGAGTTCCCAACGAGATGCCAACTTCATAATGCCCCTTTTATAGAAGCTCGCTTCCCTATTGTCAAAAAACTCGGAGTGCCAATTTTCACAGGACTCTCTTGTGTGCCAACTTCCGACTACCAAGCTCGTTCGCCATGGACAGAAATAGGTGGTAATCACTTGGTGCGAGATCCGGACTATACGGTGGATGCAAAAGAATCCGAGCTCCCGGAGCTTCTGGCGCGTCACCAAAGATGTGTGTGGCCTGGCGTTGTCCTGATGGAAGACAATTCGGCCTCTGTTGATCAAAGATGGCCTCTTCTGCATGAGTGCTGCATTCAAGCGGTCCAGTTGTTGGCAGTACAGGTCCGAATTGAGCGTTTGGCCATAGGGGAGCAGCTCATAGTGGATGATTCCCTGCCAATCCCACCAAACACACAGAAGAACCTTCCTGGCCGTCAATCCAGGCTTGGCCACCGTCTGGGCAGCTTCACCGCTTTTCGACCACGACCGTTTGCGCTTCACGTTGTCGTAAGTGACCCACTTTTCATCGCCAGTCACCATCCGCTTCAAAAACGGGTCGATTTTGTTGCGATTCAGAAGCGATTCGCATGCATCCATACGGGCCAAAATGTTTTTTTGCGTCAAGTCGTGTGGCACCCATACATCGAGTTTCTTTTTGAATCCAAGCTTCTTCAAATGGTTTATAACGGTTTGATGACTCATGCCCAGCTCTTGGCCGATGCTACGGCTGCTACTATGCCGGTCTCTTTCGATCAATTCAGCGATTTTATCGCAATTTTCGACGACAGGCCTTCCGGACCGTGGCGCATCTTCGATCACCTCTGCACCAGAACGAAAACGTTGAAACCATCGTTGTGCGGTGGAAATGGAAACTGTATTGGGTCCATAAACTGCACAAATTTTATTGGCAGCATGAGATGCATTTTTGCCTTTATCGTAGTAGTACTGTAAAATATGCCGTATTTTCTCTTTATTTTGCTCCATGTTTGCGACGCTATAACTCACGAACGACTAAAAACAAAGAACAATAAATCAAACACGTGTTAGCGCGTGAAAAGAGCTTTCCAAAAAGCTCTAGCGTGAACCGATGCGACAAATACAACTAGAACTACGCGCTTGCAAAGACAAGCTTGCGGAAATACCGCAAGACTTTTTTGAAAACCTTATATAAGCTTCTAGTTGCAATACCTTATGCAAATAAAGAACATACCTATCCTATTCGAACTTTAGCGTCTGTCCTCAAATAGTCTAAAATTTTACTCCTGTTAAACGGCACATTATGTTTTTTTTTTAGGGATGCAAGCAGGCTCTGAAAGGAAGAGAACTACTTTATCTTGGTAGCAAGCCGAACCGTCAACCAAACCAGCATGTGCATTAAAAATGCAGAGCCGAACCGAAAAACGCAATTGATAACAAAAATATTTGCATTGTTCTAGCATCGTAGAAGTATCTCTTTAAGAATGGCAAACGGGTTCTAATATTTCTCAGATTTTGTCATCAATTTTTGAAAGTGTCATTATTCTGAATGATTCCCATGGAACTTTCATTGTTGACTTTACAGCTCCAAAGAACCGAGCTTCTCTGAAACTCTTGGCAAGATAGAGGGACATACAGTAGCAAGTCTACGATATCTTGCACAACTCGCACACACACTACCCGCTGCACCACATCCGGACCACAATTCCCATTAAACAATGTCCTGATTATCCAAAAACAAGCTAACTAAAACAGAGGATTGCGTACGATCGTACTTTCAATAAATATCCGTTATTTTGCATCACTGAAAGCCTTGGGAGCTGAAAATTCAAGAGCTCTTAAGTTGCTTACGATATCTGTTGCATACCACATCTTTAAGATTATCCTTAAATTTTCGCAAATAAGAGGATTAAAGTCAAAAATTGAGCGTGAACCACTGATCCACACCGAAACTGCGGTTTGAATTGGTCCATGAGCCGTGTGATGAACAGAAACGGCGTAAAACTTTCTCTAACCACTGAATCGAAACAGTTTTAATACTGAAGCGGTTGGCATATATTCTTGCCAGTTGGTTGGCAAAACAGAGTAAGGGGTATAATTCTAAAAAAAACTATACAATTGTTCCAATAACTTTTGAGTTTATATGTCTAACTTGCCACCATGCCATTCTGACTCACCACAAAACAGAGCACTCGAGAATCTTAGACGCAATTGCAAAATCTTCTAATTTGTTTTTTTCCACACTGGAAAAACTTAAGTGTTGACTGTCGGTTTTACGGTTAATTATAAATTCAAATTGCAAATGTCAACGCTCGTCGTTCACCCACCTCAAAGATATTTTGTTGTGGGAATTTGTTTATTAATCATTCAAATGCAATTGGCCATAGTAAAGTTATTAAGTTATAATGCGAACGTGGCTCAAAGTTCATGTGAGCGAAAACAAATGTTTTATTATTTTGTTATAAGTAGCCTAATCATTTGATGTATGAGAACACTATCAACATCATAATAACAAAGCCGACATAATTGGACCTGATATCAATATTCAAATAAGCTGCATTATCAATGCTAGGAATCGCTATCTCTTGGCACAGACACCAATATTTAGAGCTTATCTGACAGCACAAAAAAATTAATTAGCATTTTGCGTCATTGCAGCAAGATGAGTTTTCAAACATCAATTTTTTTTAAATTAAACATAAAAAAACAAACTGAAAACACTACTACTTCATCTAAAGTTCGGAAGTTAGGCGACACTCGTGTAATTCACAATTAAAATTATACGACAGGTTAATTAGTAATTACTAGCTTGAGATTGTTTCAGTTGGGCTAGGTCTCACAGACATCTGAAATGACATTAAAATAGCTGAATAAACTATTAATTAGACATGTGTGGGGACAATCGGTAATGCGTGACAGGGTATGATTGAAATACGGGGTTATGCAAGGGATGATTGTTTTAAAGGGATTGTTAGCAAAAAAAAAAAGATAGAATAAAATTCCCATTTACTTTGACTGCATACTAAACAGATTAGGATTGCACCTTAAGTAGAAAATTGATTCAGCTTTGACTTTGATCTTGTCGCATGGTGCATATTGGCGGATGGTTACCAAAGTTCAGTGAAGTGAAATGTTATTAAAAATAGAAAAACTTTTCCATTTGAATTGCGACAACAAGGATTACGCATGAAGTACGAGCGAACTATGTGGCCAAAAGTAGGTTGACATTGAATCTTTAATTTTAAATTGATGTCTTAACTTGCTGTTAACTGGAAACATTTAGAATTAAGCATTTAATCTAAATATGCCAAAACCCAAAGCTTTAAAGTTTAAACCACACAATAGATGCATATAATTGATTCTGGAAACCGATTAGCAAAGATAATAAGTATATCTATACACTTTAAAAAAAATTCGTTAGCTTATTTTCAGAAACAAGCCCTGAATTTCTACATTTTTATACTCTGTACCAAAGGTGCACAGGCCTGCAAAGTGCGATCCCTGAACCCTGACCTGGAAAACTTATCTCATCTTTGATAATGGCTACTAGTGAACAGATAATTTGTGTGAAATCTGCGAAATTATATACAATTATGCAATTATATATTAAGCCTGAGATTTTAGAACAAATTAACATGGACAACGTAAGCTCCGAGACAAAAGCTAAGCAAATATAACTGCGTACCGCCAATTGGCGAGGCAGTCTTAGTCGGATCGGTTAAAAACTCCTTCCACATGCTATTCTAGTTGTTGTTATCAAATTCAACAAGTTTCAATTCTGCGGCTTTATTTTTCGTTATTATGCCAAAAATTAGGCTGTTCAGCTCAGTGTACATTGTAGAGATTTCTCAACAGAGTTCGCGGGCTCGAAAATAAGGTTTGAAAATTTTAACTTGGATCAGCCCATAGTTTATACAAAGCTTTTATAGTACATAATTGACCAAAAAACGACACAAACTGTTTGGGAACTGTGTAGATATTGGGTCAAAAATAATATGTAGAACACATTACTTGGAATTATTCATAACATAGTTTACTAATATACATTAAGTAAAACTCCTTTTCATATACTACGTTTATACAAAAAAAAAGTAAATCATGCTTAATGCCCTTTTAAGTATGCTACGTTTTATGAAAATTATAATTTTATGTAAGTATTTATTTTATATTTGTCTTAACTTAACATACTGTTGTATACCCATAACTTGACCAACATTCAGGGTAAATAAACAGTGCCCGTTATCTACGAAATAGTATTTTACTTAAAAGTTACTTATATTTTGAATATTCAATATATCAATGTGTGCCACAAATCGCTTTCGAACCAAAAACAACCCGATTTTTGGGTTTAAATTAAAACTAATTTTGATTAAATTAGCTTCTGAATTTTAGAAATGTTTTCGCTCTAAATAAATGTATAGAGTCCAACATGGACTGAACCAAGGTTCGAACGAAGACCTTATTCCAAAACCGCGAACCTGGCAAGTCGGCAATTTTTAGTTTTTATACTTAAATTTTGCTTTACTTTGGGCAACCCCTTGCAAAACTGAAAATACGACTCTATATTTAATTTCTAAAATTTTTGATATGAAAAAGCTTTCAAAGAATATGAAACTGGCTATAATTTTGCCAGGTGCACCAAATCAAAAGTTTCCAAGTTGTTGAACAAACCCTAAAAAAAACCATTACAGTATTTCCCTTATACACAATAAAACACACCCAATAATTACACAGCCAATCACTCAAAACCACAAACATTTTTCTCATTCAATTGTAAAATTAACCACAAAATGAATCACAATGAAGAAAATTTATTCCAAATCTGTTAATACGTCATTTGGAAAACATGGGCGAACCACGCATTGAGTCAAAGACTCAGGTGAAAAAACCAGAATTGAAATAGAAATTACCCCACACAGCGAGAGGGAGAGAGAGTTAACTATTGCATGAATGTCCGAATGGAGGTCAGGGTTACAAAATAAATGATTAAAATATAATGTTAATTAAAATAAATTTGCATGTAATAGCAATGTAACGTAATGTTTTTAATGCAAGACCCGGCTAGAGAGCTAGAGAGAGAGTGTAAAAGTGAGGGAGCTTGAGATCAACAGCTGAGCGCCGCCACAAGTAAGCACAGCTGAGTCTTATAAGAGCCGTTGGAAAGCACTTCCCAGTTTAGTCGAACGACAGCGAGCGGCGCGTGCGGAACAGCAAATGAAACACGTGAGAAACGAGCAATAAATTTTGGGGGAAAACGAAATCAAGTAAATAATGTACACAGTGCATAACATATACAATTAAAATTAATTTACGCGTCGCTGGCGATCTGCATAAGTTCAATGAAGAAGGCACAGCCGCAAAACACAAAGCAAAACCCAACAAAATAAAAACAACACCAAAAAAAAGTGCAGTTACAATTTAGAATAGAATTAACCGTTGGAAATTACAAATAACATATCGCGTGTTCGTTGGTATATGTAGTGCAGTTTCATTCATGATTCGCATATTTTGTGGATGTTTTTGAATTTATTAGAGATTTTTTGCGACTTGAGCACCAACACCCACAACAACAACAACAGCTGCAGCGAGAGCAACGGCAACAACAACATCTATAGAATTTTGAACGGCGCAACACGTGTGACGTCGTGAACGCAACAGGTTCGTTTAACTCTTGGCCTGCATTTGACCTCAGCTGACTGGCCTCAATGAGTAAAAGCGGTGAAATGTGTGCGATGGGAGAAAGAGTGTGAAAGTGTGTGTGTGTTTCGAATAGAGTGAGTGCATGCAAGAGAGTGTGAATGCAGGAGCGGTTGTAAAGCGAGATTATTTAACGAAATGACCGAATTTTTTAACCGAAATTTGATTCGAGTTTTGATAGAATGAATCGACATGATTGCATTTTCAAATGTAACACACTCAATGCAAATCTTTGTAAAGTTTTTGCTCTTAGGAATTTTTCAAAGTCAAAAATTCTTGTATAAAATAAGGTGTCAACTGCGAATCCAAATTTCTATCTATTTTATAATCAACCGATTTAAGGCAAAACTACATTCAATGAGTCTTTCAAACTTCCCTAATTTACCCACTTTCCTACGTGTATGTGGTTCTGTCATGTAATCAAATTTAAGCGGATTTCTTAATGTGCATTTTGTTCTCTTTATTTGTAGAAGTGTTAATGAGTAAACCAAACTTTGGTATGTGCATTCCATGCGTTGAATACATCTAGAAATGACCTTATTGAATAACAATAACAAAAGTAAGAACGTGCGTCTGCCATACATGTGCGAAAAAAAAAACAATCTATGCCCCGTTTCAGATTAATGTTGTCTTACTGTGAAGTCTCTGCTTTTTGGGTATTCATCTTTGAATTTCTGCTAAGAAGCAGCCACTCTTAAGAGATTGAGTAAGAATTTTGAAAACTGTAAGTGGCTTACTTTTTGGTGGTATCCAAAAGTATATTCGAGCCCGATCTGTTTACTGCTATTCTGTGGGCCTTAGTATAGCTAGTTAACGGTTATTCTTAAGTTCAACTAAAATATATCTGTAAGGTTTGATTTAAATAAATCAGCAGTCTTTGAAGCTATCACCCAGCAGGTCCATCGAACCACACCGTGGAATGGGATTTCTTAAACCCATACCGAACCGTATAGTAGGCTATTTTTGGAACAAGGTTCAGCTAAATTATAAATTAGATTCTTACACTGTCTGATCAATTTCTTCATATTATATTCAAACTCGGCAGTGAAATGCATTTTCCTTCAACAATTCCATTCCGCTACTGTCCAAGTGTAGTGGCTTCTCTTATGTTCGAAATAATAGAAGAAATGCTTTCATTCTTGCATTCAAACCGCACAGTTCGAAACTGGAAACTCGAGAAAATGTAGGTCATCAACAGATACAGCTACATGGAATCGTCTTCGATTTATTCTTTATTTATCTTTATATTTTCTTTCTACTCGTCTGATGCGTTGGTAATTAATGGTTGGAGTGCCTTCTGCTTGGGTTATGTCATGTGTGAATGTGTATGTCTAAGTGTGCTTTAGTTAACGTTTTTATATGAAATGTGCATTGAATTTGTATTTTTTTTTTTTTTAATCTAGAAGGTGTATTAAAATGGTTTTAATCTCTCTGCGGGTTTTGTTAAGTGTTGCAGCTTAACAAATATTGTGCATTATCAGACGATTTATAGCAGATAACAATATTAATTTGATTAGTATTTTGTTGGAATGGTTTGAAAAAACAAGGAAATGCGGAGAGTCTTAGTTCCGGAACATTTTTAAAATTGAAATTGAGTTGTTTTCTAATTAAAAATGCTAGACGAAAACGTGGAGTGCCTAAAAGTATAATCCCACATATTCTAATTACTTGAATAATTGTTTTGAAAAATTTAAAAATATTTAGCAACTTGTTATTTGATGCCTCAACTCATTTAATAATGCAGAAGCCACTTTGATTTCTATTAAACATATTTTTGCTATCAAACGTGAATTCATAGACAAAAGTATTGATCTATTTTAATTTTATATTGTTAGCTTTACCTAAATAGAACTAAATATGATGAAATAAATGAAATATTTTGTTTTGAAAACTAACTTAAAGTTCTGCCCTTTACTCTATAAGTCATCCCCGCTGAATCATGCCACATATAATCTTTAAACTGTTATGAATGAGCCTATTCATGTAAATAAATAACAACAAAAAACAACAAAATAATAACATACCGCAAACAAATAAACAAACAAAAGATAAACAAAACTAAACTTGGCAAAAGATAAACTTTAAAAAACCATAACAAACTTACAAGCCGGCTAACTGCGACTTTATTTGCCTTTTGGAACAAACTTTCCATTGAATCACACCCACCTTATATAGAGTAAACCCTGATACCCCCCAACCAGCGACCTTGACAGCGTCATTTTTCTTTATCGCCAAAGTGGTTCTTGGGGTCGTATACGTAATGTGATTTTTTTTATCGTTTCTTTTTTTTTGCCCATTCAAGTGCTTATTCTATTGTACATACACATGTAGCGGCTGAAGTTGTTCAGTTTACTTTTTTTTGTTTGTAGCTTTTCGTGTTTCGCTGACTTTAATTGAAATGGCAACCGTTTTTTGCATGTTAAAATTGCGACTGAATATAAATTACCATTTGAATGGCCTACCCTAAGTCATTTTCCTAAACACAAAATTTATGCAAAAACTCGAATTGTGATTTATTCAATGGAACTGCACTCGAATGCATCTCAAAGTTTATTGACCAGAGTTGCTCCGTTTTCGTTTTAGTTTTTCTTTATGTTTTGTTTTGGGTGTGCACCAAAAATGATTTAGCAGTTTTTGGTCTTTTCTATTTTTATACATTTTAGTTTTTGGTGTCTTGTAAACTGGTTTTTATTTCATTCTGTTGATTTTAAGTGGCCTGGGACATGCTCTTTACAGCAAAGTCAATATCACCGCACAATTGTCAAGTTGTTTGGCAAATATAAACAAATCGGATAAAAAAAAGGAAATCTAGCACGTAGAACTTCTTGAGGTATTTTATATATACATCAATTTTGTTTCTGCTTTTGAGCGACGCAACGCATTGTCATCAGAAGTGCAGCGTACTAAGGTACGCAGTCTGGTCTAAGTCGAATTTGCATATCAAAAATGCATACATACATACGTATGCAAATATTTTTGTTTATATAGTCTGTACTTTTAAACAAGTCATTTTGAATGCAACCAAATGGAAGTACCCCAACTTGTCTTTAAGGTTAATGGAAAGTTTGTTGCGGTTCAGGATTAATTTTCCAAGTTTAATCTAATCGTTCAGCTATGCATTTGCATTGAGAAATGGAAAGAAAAGCTTCTCAATTTTAGTGGATATATGTTGGAACTTTATTAAAAGGTTGCAAAACGGTAGTGAACCGAAGTGAGAACCATAAAAGGAACCACTGTTCCATTAATAAGTCCGAGCCCGAACCTATAACCGTAAAACTAAAACGGTTTGCTTTGGTTGTCTTTCAAAAACTTGGAGTTCATATCAAAAAAAAATACAAATAAAACTTATTATCTCGGATTAGACAATATGAAAAATATACGAGATGGACGGATTCTTTTCGTTCCGAGAATGAATCCACTTGTGCTAAGTTACTCAACATTTCTCTACGTAGAAGTTTGAAAGCTCAATAGATGAGTATTTATCGATTTGTTTACTTATTTATTGCATTAATGTTCGTCTAGAATCTATACACTTCTTGAACATATTGACGCTTCTGATCAGAGTTTGAACCAACAACAAATTTCCAGACTGTGTGTAGCGAGTTAAAGTTGCTGCAGCTGATCCTGTCTTACTGAGTTATAAGGCGTGAAGGGCAGCGATGCCAACAAAGGAAAAGTCCTTTGTTGCTTACAAACAAGATCCAGATAGACTGCTTGCTTAAGACCGATTTATAATTTTCTAAATAGAGTTATCTGTCACATAAATTAACAAAGACTATGTTTATCTGACAGCTTAGCAGCTATATAGATTCTAGAAGATGTGAATTAGGCCCTCCGTTATTTAGTTTTTATTATACCCTTGCAAAGGGTATTATAATTTTGCCCAGAAGTTTGTAACGCATAGAAATATTCATTTCCGACCCCATAAACTATATATACTCTTGATCAGGGTGACGAGCTGAGTTGATTGAGCTTTGTCCGTCCGTCTATCTGTCTGTCTGTTTCTACGCGAACTAGTTTCTTAGTTTTAAAGCTATCGAGCTGAAATTTTGCACAGAGTCTTCTTTTTGCTGCACACTTCTAATATGTCGGAACCGACCGGATCGGATGACTATATCTCATAGCTCCCATAGGAATAATCGGTCGGAAAACTAGTTTTAGTAAGAAAAACTTTTTTCTTTTAAATGGAAACGACTCCAAACTTTGTAATCGTAGGTTTTATATGTTTTTTTATAATTATACCAAGTTTTATCAAAATCAGACAACTATATGGTATAGCTGCCATACAAAAGATAGGTCTAAAAAACAGACTTAGCTAGAAAAACTTTTTTGTTTTTAATGGTAGCATGCTGCAATTTTGTATTTGTTTGTTTCTCGTGCTTTTACATAATTCTACAAGTTTTTGTCCAAATCGGATGACTATATCATATAGCTCCCATACGAACAATCGGTCGGAAAATGGGAAAAAAGTATTTTTTGAAAATATTTAAGCGAGCACTTGCAAGGGTATAAAAACTTCGGCACAGACGAAGTTAGCTTAGCCTTCTCGTTTTTTGTTTATTTAACTATGGAAATACTGATTTTTGCTTGCACCAATGTTATCTGCCAAATTTATAAACTTCTCTTCAGATAAAAAACTGATTAAATTATTCTTATTTGCCTGTGAAGCTTTTTTTGAATTATTTGTGAAATTTAGCAGACTAATTGCTTTGCCAATTTCAGGAGTTTTATTATTTCAAAGTTCAAATAATGGTTTTTAGGGGTAGTATGAATTTTGTGCACAAATGTTAAAAGCTAATGGCAATTAGACTACAATAAAACACAAATTTCGCAGTACAATTAAATGCGGCTTGTATATTTTTTGAAGCCACGTGAAACACAATGGCCCTAGGGTTGGTATCAAAATCGCTTTTGCAATTAGCATTTTCAGTTGTTGCTGTTGGTTAAAAAGGTTGTGTGACTAAGACCTGTCGTGGCATTCCATTTCGTTTTACCGGATGCTTTTGTAATGTGTTTACTACACGTTAGGGAATTTTTAAATGGGATGCCGAGTTTGGATGATTGCTACAATTATTCTATAAGTGATGTATTATTTTTAAGCTTACAATTTTAGTGACCTAGTTTTTTTTTTCTATAAATTGCTATACAGACAACCAGCTATCTCTTTGGGTGAAGCTCAGAACTACAAATGGCAGGGCTCATATATTAAAGCATTATTAAACTATATAAGCGGTTCAATCCTCCGCCTATGTTCTTACATTTTGAAGCAAACGTTTTTCATAATTCCGCTTTTATAAACAAAAAATAACTCTTATTTTTAAGGTCAAACCCAAAACATTTCAGCTATCAGATTTGCCCCCACAATGTGAACACATATGTACACAAAATTTTTCGCCATGTAATGGAAATCCCAAAAACAGACGAGAAAAGAAGAAAGACGTGCCAAATGTTGAATTGTTGACAGACAACATGTCTGTATGTCGTTTCAAAAATCTCTTTACATTTCTTAACAGTTTTTTATCTTTTCCGGCATCTTCTCATTTCCATTTAATAAACAGTTCAACTAATTGAAACTATTGCTTAATGGTTTGCATTAATAAATTGCACATCTATTTTGCCATTAACTGCCATTTATTTTCCATATTCCACATTTAAATACATTTACAAAACGTTTTTATGGGCGTTACCTATGAAATCAATCACTGACTGCTGACTTGACGCCCCTTTAAATTGCACAATTTAACCCAAACACTTTTTAACCACATATATCTAGCTATCGCATAACTTGGCACCAGCTTGGCCTCTTGATTATCAAAAGAATGTTGTTTAAAAATAATTAAGTAGTAATTTTTGACAGGCTTTTTGACTCTTTGATATGTGCGCATGTTTAATGCTTTTGGTTGCCTTTTAAATTATTAACATCTTAGAATCTACTTGTCAAACTTGTGAAAATTATATCATTGGAACATTTAAAATTAGCTTAAACTTGCTAATTTGCCATCAAGTGACTTAGGTCAGTTTCTTTTAAGTCTAACTTAAGTTGTGGGCAAACAAGCTGTGATTTTTGACGGGGAATGTTAAATATTTAAGCAATATTTGTTTATTCAAAAGTAATTAGCTACTTTAGAACGTAGAACATAAAAAGGTTATTTTTGTGATTGGGTGGCTTAGTTTAGGAGGGTGATTCTTGGGGAATTCTGTGATTTATGGCTCGAAAACTAGGATGGGAAAATCAACCACTCTGATGGGAACTTAATAAACTTCTTATACGGGCAAGCAATTGCCTGAAATGTCAATGCTATTAATGGGAATCAAATATATAGAGAATTCTCTGATATCTTCTTTCCTGCACACTTAAGCCTTAAAATTTTTCTGCTTTTCAGTAAAAGTTCTTTAAAACTACTCTCGAAGTAAGAATGACATTCTCTGTACCAACGAACGTGTTTACTAAACATTCCTGTGCTCATAACTCTACTACCGCTCATCCGATCCTTACCATTCGTTTGGCAAATCGATAAATAATTTTGATAACTAAATATGTCAAGAAGTTACGAATTTTATATCTATAAAACTGAGGGACATTTAACGTTTTTACATCCATGTCAAACTTCTATCTCTTACCATCTATCCATCTATTAAAGAACCAGCGGTATTGACTTAGAATGCCAATCCAAAAAGAATTCAATAAAAAAAGTCGAAGTATTATAAAAATGAAATACACATCTTCCTTGAAATTTTCAACTGGTTCTAACGCTTTTCTTATGGAATGGTCCTTGGTAAATGTAATGCCTTACTCAATACATCGACCTAGTTGAAAAAACGAAGTGGTAACAAAATAAGAATTTAATGGGCTTAAACCAAGAACATTTTGTAGTTAATTAATGTTTTCGTTTTAAGAACTTATGGCATGGACTTAAGAATTCATTAGACTTCAACTAATCTATCTGTACTTATTTGAAGTGTCAGATTCTTGTTTTTAGAGCTAATCAGAATTAACTTGGGTAATCCTAAGGACCAAATTATACGAAATGTACCTAACATATGCAGGAAAGTTCTAAAAAAAGTATTTTGGGGTAAATGAAATCGTACTTGATATAAGAATTGTGTGCTCAAATGAAGTATTGTCCTACTATTTACATCGGTGTTACTTGATTCATGTTTTTCTCATTGTACTTGATTAATTTTAGTATTCTTCTAACTTTTTGAACATTTTCTTCTACTTGCAGCTAACAAAATAAAAATCCACAGCACACATAGACTTAGTCATCAACGACTATGACTCTCTTGCCAGATATTAAGGCCTCCGATGCCGCCTGTTGTGGTGGCGGTGCCCATAGCGATGCCAGTAGCAGTTGCAATGCCAGCACCAATGGACAACAGCTGGAAAATAGCGGTGGAGGTGGTTGCCTTAGTTTTGATTGTTGCACCACAGCTGCCAGTTCAGAATTATCCATACATGAGAGCTCATTGACTACCGGTACCACAGCACTGGCCAGCAAAGTTAATAATAATCTGAGCCGATTTCAAGAGTCAGACTATTCCAATTTTGATCATTGCCAGCGTGTGGATATAGAATTCGCCGATATACGTTATAAAGTGCGCAAGTTTAGCTTTCCAGAGAGAAAATTCGGTAGGTTTACAATAATATACTTAGTTATAAGGAACTAAAATAATTTCAATTACAGTTACCAAGGAAATTCTACATGGCCTAAACGGCAGCTTTCGTTCTGGTGAACTTACAGCCATTATGGGCCCCTCTGGAGCGGGCAAAAGTACGCTACTTAATGTGATGTCTGGTTTTAGGTAAGTTTTGAACTATTTTGAAATATTGCTGATCATTCATAAAAAAACAAATGTAATTTGCCATTTAAGCTCAATTTATCACAAGTTAAGTATTGCTGACGTTTCCATGTCAGTTCAATGCTTAGCGAATGCATCCTCAGTCTATCAATCAATCAACACATTGTTGAAGTGTCACAAATGTCGGGGAAAAATTTGCAAATTGCATTTCAGTATTCAATGTGAATATATTTCGTATTTGCCGGTTATATGACTTTGATGTGAACTCAGTTTATTCGAATTGATGTGTGTGTACCGGGTATACTGTACCCAGAGAGACGGACATGTAAATAGACATTTATAATGGCAATTCGTAGGAAAATTTTCAACACTTGGCGAAGATTTAACAATTGTTCATTTTATTGATGTGAAACATCTTTCAGTTCGGTACGAAAGCTTTAAGAAGGATTGGAATATGATTTCAACGTCACGCATCACGCTGACATGGCATATTTTGTGGTGTTGTTGTTCAGCGTCGGGTCGGGGCGAGCAAGGGAAGATCTACACACAAACCCTCTTACAAAATCGAACAAACCCGCAAATACTCACATAACCTGGTTTTCAAATACTTTGTAACGAGTACTTAGTATAAGTACTGAGTATCGAATACTTTGTATTGAATATTTTAAATTGAGCTCTAAGAATCGACTAGTTCAAATTGAGCACCGAGTATACTGAGTATCGAATATTAAGTTTCGAGTACTTAGTAGCAATACTAAGTATCGAGAACATAGTATCTAGAACTTAGAAGAGAGTACTGAATATTGAATATGGAGTATTACTTACTTAATATCTAGATCTTAGTATAGTGTTCTTACAATCGATTAATCGAATACTAAGTATAGAGTTTTTAGTATTGAGTCCTTATAGTAGTTTACTTTGTATCAAATGCTGAGCAGCGAGTGTTAAATTTCATTACTTAGAATCGAATACTGAGTATCGAGTATTTATTATTGAGTTCTAAGAGTAGGTTAATAAGAATCGAGTACTGAGTATCGAATACTGAGATTTAAGAACTTCAAGTATCAAGTACTTAGCATCGAGTAAATAGTATCTAGTTCTTCGAATAGACTACTGAGTATCAGGTACTTAATATCGAGTTCCTAGTATCCAGTTCTTAGAATCGATTACTTAGAATTACTTTTTCTTAAGTACTTCGTTTCGAGCTTTAAGTATCGAGTTTTAAAAATCGATTTACTAAAATCGAGTACTGAGTATCGAGTAATTAGTCTCAAGTGCTTCTTATCGAGCTTTAGGTGTCAAGTATTATACTCGGAGTATATATGTAGTAACACAAATGATACAACAACTATGGTAAGGCGCTCTCACACTGCGCCCTCAGCAAAGTACTTAAATCGTTCAGTGTTTCGCGTTATGTTGAAGGATCTTTGCGCAAAAGCTCAGTACTTCAAAAAAAACACCTATCTATAAGAATGTTAAAAGCGAAGCGGATGGTATACAACATGATACACATGAAGGCCTCGTAAAAGTTTCTCAAAAATATCATTAAAAAAATCATTATTTGAGCATTAAACTATTGAACGAAGATGCATTCAATATGAAGTGAGAATCGATCTTGTAAATAATGGGTGGAAAAAGAAAGAAAATGTGAACTTTTCTATGCAAAATCTATGATGTAAAGCGGGCAGCTGGACATCAACTAAACACCACCAATAAAATAACTTTTTTTGGGATTGATGGCATTTCATTCTTTCTAAGTTTTTGTTAAGCTAATCTGAGGTGACTACCTTAAGCTTAAGCCAGTTTTCCGTATTCCAACCTGAGTGCAGTCCTTCAAGAATATCCCATCTTGTGCGTCAAACAGTCTAGACTTGGCCTAATAATTTTTCATTAAATAATACGACTCAAAGTCCATGTTTTCTTTGTGCTCTAATACTAAATAGAGCTCCATACCGAACCCTAAGTAGTGCACTCAATCCACTTCAATGAGTCACTCTTATTCACTGAGCAGAGAGAGTGTTTGCATCTTGCACTGACATTGCGCTCTAAGTGACGCAATTAGCAATATTCAAATCGTGCAATTAATTAATCGCCAAACGGTTTGATGTGAATTTGATAGTGAAAACAAATGATAATAAACAAAACACGTGTAGATCATAACTGCAAAAATTATGTGATTTTCCTTAAACCGGTTGACAGCCTTGCGATTGTGATCTGATCTCTGTGGGTCAGTTAATGTAACTTTTACCAAAATAAATATAAAAAATAAAAATAGTTTTTATGTTCCTTTTTTTTAAGCGTACTTTGTCGGTCAGTAAACTGTGAACTTGAATCATACAGCCATTACACAGCCACGCGCACTCAAGTCCGCTCGTTTTATGCTTTAACATTATAATTATTTTAATGGCTGTGATTTTTTTGTGGAGATTTCAAAAGTCATTTCCTTCTGCTTCTTTCCAGTGCCACCGGAGTTTCGGGCAGTGTACGTGTCAATGGCAAGCCTATGTCACCCAGCTCTGAAAGATTTCGCCAACTTTTATGCTACATACATCAAGAAGATCTGCTGCGTCCTCAACTAATGGTGGGCGAAATCATGCTCTTGGCTGCACACCTTAAGCTGGGCTTTAAGGTGTCCAAAACGCACAAATTGAATTTGGTAAGACAAAAGTTAACTATTTCACCTCGAATGTGCTTTAACTCTTTTCGTTAGATCAAGCATATCTTATCATTGTTGGGTCTGGATCATCGTTTTAATGTCTTTACGGCCAAGCTTTCGGGTGGACAGAAGAAGCGTCTCGCCATTGCCCTGGAACTGATAAGCAATCCTCCTGTCCTCTATCTGGATGAGCCAACAACGTGAGTGCAAACTTCTGCCTACATACAAACACAAATTATAATCTGCATGCCAATAATGAGAAGGCGGAGGAGTACACACGGAAATTCAAATACCCGTATAGCCATATAGCCAATGCTTTGCCCCACAAGTCAAGTTTTGCCTGCGAGTGCTCTTATCAATTTATTGCTAGTTTATAGACTCGAACAGACTTACATTGATTTGTGGGGTTCATGAAGCAGGAAGCGCAAAAAATATAGTTTGAAATTATTCAAAAGTGCTAAATGCTTTTAATGGCAATTTATGCTTGGATTAGCTTTCAGTTAATTAGCTGGGTAATAAACTATGATGGTTTTTATTGGTTTGCCTCATTAGTTTCTAACAAGTGGCAGCACTTAACACCTACTGAGGCAATCTGCCCATGCCAAAGCTCTTTAATTAAGTTCAATTATTTGTTATTGCAGTAGGATTTTATATTTCCACGTTTTGCCACTTTCATTATGCAACAGTCATAGTAAATATACAAATTGAATAATTTCTAAAATTGAGAAGCCATTTCCTTTAGGCCAGAAAATATTTTCTTAGCCTTCGAAAAATTATTTTCTAGATTTTAGAAAGCAAGAAATATTATTATAAATTAATATTAGTCGAGACAACACAAGTAACCACATCTCTTAAATCAAATGGACCTTCTATATTTTTGTGAATTTTTTTCCCGTCGTTTCAACCCAAGTCTTTTCTTTTTGAAAAACACATTAAAATTAATAAGTAAATATTTGTTTAATTTAAGCTTGTTTGGGGGTTTTGATTACTTCAACAAGTACGGCATCTTAGCGCATGCGACTATCTCAAGCATTCGCGTGAGACACAGTAAAGAACGTATTTCATCTGGGGTAAATCATCCCTAAATTTGAGAAAGTTTTTAGAAAAATATCTAGAAAAAGTACCCTAAATTTAAGGAAAAATCTGAGTTTTTAATTTCGAATTTCTAAGAACTAGAAAATACATTTTTTGAGAATGGTTGACAATTTCAAAAAAAAAATTTTAAAATAAAAAGTTTTCGTTGCACTTTTGTATTCAATCTAACATACTTTGTTTTAGAACATAGAACTCGTACAATATTTTTTATGATTCAGGAACGTTTGTTCTCATTTCCATAAATTCAGCACTCAATTTTCGTTTTTAGAATGTTTCGTACTGAATTTAAGTACACCCAAGAACAAATTATACTTGAAATTTGAAGTACAGAACGGTTTAAATTGTATTCCATTTGGTCTAGAACGCAGGCAGCCGATTTTTTTTTTCTGAGTGTAGTCACTCGAGTCACAGGAGCCTTCTGGGTTCCAATCCAGATTCACGACATGTTACTTAACCTCTCACTCGAAATGTGTGATTCTAGCTTCTAGGAGTCGCATTCAAGCCTCTTTCCCGAGTATCTCGTTGGCTTTTTTAACCATTAAAAGCTAGGTACCAACGATTTGTTTCCAGAACTTAGTTGACCTTAGTTGTACAGGAAAACAGCGGAGCAGTGTTGGCGGTTCTTGAAAGCTTTCTTTCTTCTGTGAGCCTCCTGAGGCGCACAGTGTCCTCGACAAAAGCCGAACTGGTGGTGTGGTAAAGCATCTTAAAAACGCCCCCGTTACTTGGATAAAACGTCATATCTTTGACAGTTTTTAGAGAAGTCGGTTCGTACCTTTTGGACATATTAAGTTTTCGGGATAATTTATCGATAAGCAAAAGGATTGGTAAAAGAAACTTAGCAGCTCTAAATCTCATTCTGAGCATACACTCTCGTTGGTATAGAGTGTGTTACAGCCGGGCCTGACCGACTTTCTTACTTGTTTTTCTGTATAGGAGTTGGCATTGTCCCGGGCCATATTGTTGTTTTATGGTCCTCATGCAAAGTTCGTGCAAGTTCGTGAGAAAATAACTCGGAATTTTATGTTTGAGTTCTCTTACTGCAGTTACCAGTGCTTCACAAAAGAGTAAAGTACTTGGTAAAATGCGGTTTTGGGTACAATTATCCAATTTTATAGTAGAAAATCGGGCTTATAAGGCTCTTTGCCTAACATGTTCGAAACTTAGCTCAATATCGTAAAGTCAAAGTTCTTTCTTCAACTGTCCCAAGTCATATCTTTGCTCTTCTTTAAACCATTTATGCCTGCCTTTAAGTTTCTTGGGAAATGAGGAAAGCAAACGAGGAGGGGAATATGAAAAGTGGAAAAGGGCCAGTCATGGCCTCAAACCCAGAGTATTTTTTGCATTATTTGTTTTGGTTATAATAATGCAAACTTTAATTCTCAGAAAAGTGTCTCTGGCCCCTTTGTTAGAATGACTGGCAATCTGAACTCTGATGCTTACAAAAGAACACAATAAAATTATTCACTTAATAAAATGATATTTTTAACCTCTGTTAAAAGTTCAAGTCATTTTGTTAAACCGTCAACCGGCATACTTTCTAAGTACTATTTATATATATATACACTCAAATGTGTTTTGCTTAATTGTAGGTAGTGAAAACAAATTACTTCATTTTAATGATTTTTCAGTTCGTTTAAACTAAAGTTTTAAGAGTCGGGATCAAAAGTCTTGGTGTCGCAGTTCCCGCCTGACAGTATTTAAATATGATTTTTAGCCAACAATTAATTCTAAGTGGCTTTAATGTTTCTTTTTTTTATATTCTCTACAACTTTTCAGCGGCCTGGACAGCTCTTCTTGCAGTTCTTGCGTGGCCTTGTTAAAGAAACTTGCCTCACAGGGTCATACAATTGTGTGTACAATTCATCAGCCCAGTGCGCTGATCTTTGAAATGTTTGATAAACTGTATACGGTGGTCGATGGCCATTGCATGTATCAGGGACCCGTGCGAGAGCTGGTGCCCTTCCTTGCCGATCAGCAATTGGTGTGCCCCAGCTATCACAATCCAGCTGATTATTGTAGGTTTTGATGACGTTTTCACTTACCGTAGCATTAACTCATTTGTATTTCTGCACAGTGCTGGAAGTGGCCGTTGGTGAGCATCAACGTGATCTGAATGATCTAATACATGCGGCAAATAAAAAGTATTACGAGGATGTCGATCGATTTCGTTATATGAGCGGTACGGATGTTTCACGGCTCATGGCAACGATAAAAGGTAAGTGCTATAAATAAATGGGAAGTGTGGAGTTAAGTATGGGAAAAACGAAATTCATTAAATGTGTAATTAAACAAATGTTAATCAATTTTCATGAGAACGAATTTATTAACCCGCTTTGTATAAATATTCTTAGAAATTCAACACATTAAAAAACTTATGGGAAACTAGACTGTCGGACCTTAAAAACCTTAGGTATTTCAATTATTTAAATATTTTATGAAAATGTAAGAAATGTTGAACGAATAGCTAGCCACTTGGCTAGCGAAGAAGGAGTAGTGCTTTTGCTAGGTAACCTCCTCAACATTTTGCCATTTCTTTCTTAAAAATAATCACTTATACTGCTTTCCAATACAGTTAGCTAGCGAAGGGGCTCACCATCGGTGGTTAGGAGAACTACTAAATCAAGAAAATTCCCATATTATGTAGATGTTAGCACAATTATCTGTTACTTCCTTCTTAAGAACACGCACTAGTGTGTCTTCAAAATAGGCTTAATATTTTTTCCCCCTTAAATCTTGCACATAATCCTCTGCTTAAACATCCTTTAATCTTATTTTTGTTTTCATATCTCTTCGCAGACAAAATTGGCGGTAAAACGTTAAGCAAAACGTCAAGTCAAATTGAGCTGCCAACTGTTGCGCTGGCGCAATTCTCCAGTTTCGATTATGTGAAACCAGCTCAGCAGGAACTGGCGCTGGAGGAGATCAAGGCGTTAAGTGCTCCAACCGAGACATTGGAACAGCAGCCAAATCACCAATCACTTGCCAATGTCACAGCCACAGAGCTTGCCAAGCCGGTGAATGCCATCAAATCGGCCTCGTTCCTCATGCAATATGTGCTCCTGATGCAACGGATCTTGATCTGTGCCAGACGCAACTATGTGAGTGAGCTAGTTTCTACTTTAATTCGTGTGCAAGCCGGTTTAGGACAAGTTGGCAGCTTGTTAAAGCTCTAAGTTTGGTTTTTAATGTTTTCATGCCACGTAATTTTCTAATTTATATTATTTTTTTTTTGGTAATTGCTGACTTGACCGCTTCGCATTATAATTTTAATTTTTTTTCCCCTCGTGTTCATTTGACTGCCGCGATACGCTTTCGGATTTTGCAAAAAAGACAACAAAAAAAAAAAACACAAAAATATAACAATGAAATTTTCGTAGCCTTTAATGTCTGCCTTTGCAAACGACATGCATTCACCATAAGCACCGACTCACTAGTTGCTCATGTGGGCATAACCGGCAAGTGGAAGATTAGGAGTAATTCACATTTAGTTGAAGGTTTCTAAAAATATTTAATGACTATGATCATCATAATTTAGGCAACATCAAGACATTAGGCAATTGTGATATGTTGGGTAGAAAATATGAAATATTATACACACACATTTTCCACCAGCTTTTTAAACTTTACCTTGCAATTTGAAGTCGAAACCTTAAGGCCAGTGGTGCAGATGGTAAGACCGTTGCCTTACAGCACTAAACCCACTTTCTAGCATTAATATTTTAAATGGTTATTTTTAAAATTGCACCCAAAAATAAATCTATTTATAATCAAGTAACCTATAGCCACTTGATTTTACATTTTTCTGCCATTGTCTTGCTTGAGTATTGCCATGAACTGTTACTACGTTTATACACACAAAATATATCATGCTTAATGCTCTTTAAAGTATGCTATGTTATATGAAAATCATATTTTTGGTCAGGTATATATTTTATGCCTGTCTTAACTCAACATTTTGTTTTTACCCAACTATCTGAGTGAATATGCAGGCTTAATTTTAACCCTTTAAGCCCCAATTTAAAAATATTTCACTTCATATTTTTAGTGGTACGGCCACAAAGGTTAACTGATATGAATTTCAAAGATCCACGAATCCTAGATCGTCCTTACGAAAACGATTCCTAAAAACCTTTCTAAAATTCCTGAAATTCAGCTAATCAATTTTTTCTCGTAAAGTAGCTTTTTATATATTTTTTGAACTATTCTGAACTAGCACAATTTTGTTTCTTGCAAATCAAACCAATGGATTTCATAGAAATGATTAAAATGTAGATTAATGAGAGACTGCGCAACCAATTGAGTTTACCACATTCACAAAATTGGCGGGAAAAGTGATCAGCTGTTGAGTTTTCGACATAATTTAGGGTTACCAACACTTTTAATATAAAAAAGGAATGTTGCTGAACTGCATCGAATTCATGTTTGACAATTTTAGAATCCACACTGGAAAATAATTGTATTAATTCGGTATGATGCAGATCTGCATCACCACCATGTAAAGGGTTAATACATAATAGCTTAAGGAAACAAAGTTTGCCTACTCACGAATAATTTGGTGTGTATAAACACATAATAAGAATGAGGGTTGATAAATTGAGAAATTGTAAATCTTGTCTTTGAGATTTGAAATCTCTACTTAAGGCATTTCATTCATGTTTTTTTTTGCAGTTTTCAAGCATCTTGAATAAAAGCTTTTCAAGTGCCAAGCAAAGATGGGCTAATTTTTATCTTTTAGCTTACATAAGCCTACCAAATCCATTCGATAACTACTTCATATTGGTTCTACTAAAATTGTTATAAAATCTGTACAAAATTTGGTATTTCTTTCTAGTGTTATCATTTGATTGTTTATTAAACAGATTTAATCAAAAACCTGCCAAGTTTTTAGTCAATAAAAACCACCATAAAAGCCATTTTTAGAAGTTTTGGTGAACATTTTACTTGATTGTAGTCCTAAAACCAAGGACCAACAACTCACAAGGATAGATAACGGCCAAACCAGTGAATGGAAGAGAGAAATTTCAATGTGGACCTTCGATTTTTCATTAGTGTGCTGTGCCTGTATGTGTAGTCTGCTGAACTATATTTGCTCAAATACAGCACACAAATGTAAGCTCGAATACTGCAAATTTTCCTTCAAAAACTTTTGCTTAGAGCTGCTTCGACGAATTCGTAAGAGGTTTCAAGATAATGTTGAAAGACAGTAGAAAAGAGTGGATAATTCGGGTCTTAATGGACAATTCAAAGTTCGTAATCGTAAGGGGTTTCAAGATAAAGTTGAAAGACAGTAGAAAAAAGAGTGGATAATTCGATTTGAAGTTGTATATTATATTAATTTATGTTACCTTTGCAGCTCATATGAATTTTGAGGAGGACTCCATTGAAAACAAAAAGTTTTTCCTACTATAACAATTTTTCAAACCTAACTCTTTTATGGCAACCTTACTACATAGATATAGTCTTCCAATGCCGATCAAATTTGGTAAAATCATTAAAAGCCTAGAATAAGATGATTCCTAGGCTTTAGTCTTTAGTTTTCCAACCAAATCAGTTTGCCAGTCCTGATTCAAAGTTGTCTCAGGGTTCTAGTTCAAGCCATGAAGAGCCAACAACTAGAATTGAATTTGCAATGAGTCTATATTACGTACTCCAGAAGTGGACAGACAGGACAAGTCCAAATAGTCGTAAAAGAATCGTCGAATCACTTCCACCACTGCTTACTTAATAAACCCAAGAACAGCGCTGGCCTTATTAACAGTAATTGTTATATAAGAGTCAAGTCTAAGTTGATAATCAAGTATTATCCATTGACATTATCTAGTTGAAGGGTAGAAAAAGAAACCTAGAGCAAGTCGTCACAATATCTTGAATATTTTATTGACCAAAGACAATTCCGTCATACCCCCAGTTATAAATTAATATTTTTTCATTATTTACCAAAAAACCTTCAATAGAATCTACTGATTTTTACATTCGTTAGGCATCATGTTTGTTTGGGAAATTTGTAAAACAAATATTTGCCAAATTGTTGTAAAAATTTGTAATCCAAATCTGACACAATAAGTGTAGAAATTTCGAAACTTGTGTGACAAATCAATTGCATACACAAAAATGTAAAGCTCTTAAAAATTAAGGCAAATATTTATGAACTGATGCGCCAATTAGCACATTTCTAATTTCATTTGGGCATGCAGCAAATACAAACACAGCAAAATCAACGTTAACTTTGTCTAATTAACACAGTTTATTCATTAAGAACCAGTGGCCAGTTGCTCATGATTTTTATGGACAAATTTACATATGTATCAACTGCACTTGCCACTCTAGCATTTTTTAGCACCTTTGGCAAATTGAATTGCTTTTCAAGTGTGGACTTAACTCTACCTGCATGAGAACCACTCAACTGTGGGCATAACTCAAAAAAGGCAAACACCACTACAGCAACTCTAACCTTCACACACTTACGGATCGATCGTCTACAAGTTGCCGGCCATGGTTACTCTTACTTATGCGTTCTTCTTTTCCCATTGCAGTTTCTATTGCTGGCCCGAATCGTATCACATATATTCATTGGCATTATATTTGGCTACCTGTACATGGATGTGGGCAATAGTGCCAATTCGGTGCTGGGCAACTATGTGTACCTCTATGGCTCCACATTGCTGTTGGTCTATACCGGAAAAATGGCTGTGGTCCTAACATGTAAGTAGCTGAACTTTATGTAAAATGGCAAAACTTGCTTTAAGCACAATTGTTACTTCTTCTGTTTTGGTAAAGTGCAGCTGCCGCTTATGCAATACCAATTTATCTTACTGAGGTAATTCTTAAGTTGGCCAAAAATGTCAACGCTGTTTTGTTGGTCAATATTTGCTGTCTAGCAAATTGAAAAAAAGATATTCAAAGAGAGAATGGAACAAGATAAGACAACACTTGGCTAACTTTAGAATGGCCTTAAGAGATCTGTAAACAAGCTGTGGAGATAAGATAATTAAAATTTCATTTCGCCTTAAAGTCACTTTCAAAAATCTCCCCCAAAGCCTGACAATGGCTACGCTTGACTCATCATCTTGAACACCTAAACTGAGCCACTTATTCATTTTCGCTTAAAATTTAAGTGATATTTGTTTCTCTTTTTTTTGTATTATATTTGCCTTATTGCATCGCACAAAGTAAACAATGCAAATTACTACCGTCGACAGACATCTCGATCGATTGTATAATGCCAAGTAAACCGGTTATTCCATTCTCCCCACTCAGGGATCTGATCTTTACCGGTTTCGGTTTACTGACCTGACCTACATATATTAAATTTGGCATACGTAGGGATGCCGACGCCTTCACCTTCAATTAATTAACAATTTATTTCAATTTGCAGTTCCACTGGAAATCGATATGCTGACAAGGGAGCACTTCAATCGCTGGTATAAGCTGGGACCATATTTCTTGTCGCTGATCTCCTTTGAAATACCCTTTCAGGTAAGCAGTGCGGGGGAATCACACCCAATTACCAGTCCATCAATCTTTAGGTTAGCTCTTTCGTTTCATCATTAAGTCAAATTAATGATGAGAAATTGACAGTAGCTTAATATTTGCGTGACTACTGCAATTTTTAGAAGATAGTTGGAAACAAAAAACACACACATACATACGCTCAAATTGTATTGTTAAAATTTTTTTGTAAAGCATTTCTTTTGTTGAGCGCACAAACGACGGAATTTGTGTTTTGTTTACCAAAGAATACAATTTTAGAGTGCGAAGCTGTCAGATAAAGAAGCAAACTCATTTAAGACAATTGCTTGTACGAGAAATAATTAACTAATATAGAGAGATGGAAAGGAAAGATGGCAAAGACGGTCTGACCCACAAATTTGTTATAACAGAAAACCCAAAGAAAAAGAAATGGGGTTAACCGTGCTGATGAGCCTCAGTGCTCATCAAAACTACACAGAGAAAAAAATGGGATACTAAAAAATTGTTATTGGATGATTTCCGATTTCCTTTAAATCCTCTAAAGGAGCTAAAAATCATCCAAAGAATATGCAAAACGAGAAAGCTAAGCTAACTTCGTCTGTGCCAAAGTTTTTATACCCTTGCAAGTGCTCGCTTAAATATTTTCAAAAAATTCTCTTTTTCCCATTTTCCGACCGATCGTTCGTATGGGAGCTATATGATATAGTTATCCGATTTGGCCAAAAATTTTTAAAATTATGTAAAAACACTCGAAACAAACAAATACAAGACTAAGACTAAGACTACAAAGACTGTTTTTCAGACCTATCTTTTGTATGGCAGCTATACCATATAGTTGTCCGATTTTAATAAAACTTGGTAGAATTACAGAAAAAAAAAAACATAGAAAACTTACGATTACAAAGTTTGGAGACGTTTCCATTGAAAAGAAAAAAGTTTTTCATACTAAAAATAGTTTTCTGACCGGTATAGTCATTCGATCCGTTCGGTTCCGACATATTAGTAGTGTGCAGCAAAAAGAAGACTCTGTGCAAAATTTCAGCTCGATAGCTTTAAAACTGAGAACTAGTTCGCGAAGAAACAGACAGACGGATGGACAAAGCTCAATCAACTCAGCTCGTCACCCTGATCAAGAATATATATATAGTTTATGGGGTCGGAAATGAATTTTTCTATGCGTTGCAAACTTCTGGGCAAAATTATAATACCCTTTGCAAGGGTTTAATGATGATCATTTGGATGAAAAGGATATTTTAACAAATCAAGAAGAAAAATTTAAAAAGTTCGGGAAAGGAAATCTACTAAATTAAACAATAAGTTTGCAAGATGGAAATCAAATTTTATCCGAAAATGTCGACCATCATTTGAACAATGCCAAATTCAAAAAGGCTCCTATTGGGTAACTCTCCACATATTATTAAAGCAAGATCATAAGTTCAATACCTAAAGCGAACCTTAAGTACGTTGGTCCGGAGCCTCGGTTGATTTTCACATGTATCTTTGTAGTTTCAAAAACGTAAAAGTATGGCTAGCTTTTTCACGAATTTGATGATTATAGCCCGTTTTGTGATGTATAAAACACTATTCGAACTATATGAAGATCTTTTATACCTTTCTTTTGTAGTTCTGAATCATTTTCATTAGGCTGATACTCCGTACTCAAAATGTAGATAGATGTTAAATTCATTCATAAATTTCAAATGATTCAAATTTCTGTATTTAAGTACAGACCTGAAGTCTTTACTCTTAAGTCAAGAGTTTTCATATTTACTTACGGTGAATGCAAAATATTCTTAATTTAAGTCTAAAAAAAATCCAAAATCAAATCCAATTTAAACTTGGGAAAGTATAAAAAGTTGTTGAAACTCTCCAACTAGTACCAAATTGTTATTGATAAAAATATGCAGACTTCTATTTCGTATACTTAATTCAAGAACTTAAGTACCTGATTTATAAAAGCATTTCAAGAACAAGCATGAACAATGCTATGTTCTAGTATGATTTTTATACTCTGTACCGTAGGTACATAGAGTATTATAGTTTTGTGCAAAAGTATGTAACATCCAGAAGGAAGCATCTCCGACCCCATAAAGAATATATATTCTTGATCAGCATCAGAGATCTGCACGAGTGCCTGTTTTCTCTGACTCGAGTACACTCGCTGAAAAAGCGTACGCAGTACCACTCGACACTCAAAATGTCTAGTCAAATGATATACTCACTCATTTTCGTACTAGTACTTCTGTGACTGGTGTCTGTTTTGAGGGGATGTCAAATTTGATTGTCTATGCTTTGAGCGACACTGCATGTTGCTTTCGTCTTTGAGGTAGCGGACGCACTCGCACTTTGCAGTATACATACTAATTTTACTCAGAGAACGAAGAGGAATACGCAAAATACTCCGTGCTCTCAGCTCACACACTAATAATATACATGTATGTATTGTGTATTGCTCTTTCCTCTTCCCCGCCTCCAAATTCTCCTCCTCCTCATACAATGCAACAACAATGCGCGCACAGAATTCGGTTCTGCTGACGTCGACGTCAAAGCAGAGTCGTGAATTAGAGATCAATTTGCCGAGGAAGGAAAAAGACTAAGCAACGCGAGTGGCGCGAGTGTTTTTGGCACTTCGTGTGCGAACCACAAAACTGCCGCGAGTAGAAATACTACTGTATACATTTTGTTGCAGTGCTTGGGACACTCGGGTGTGAAAATATCAAGTGGCGAGTGGCGCGAGTGTTTTTGGCACTTCGTGTGCGAACCACAAAACTGCCGCGAGTAGAAATACTACTGTATACATTTTGTTGCAGTGCTTGGGACACTCGGGTGTGAAAATATCAAGTACTTATGCAGTGCACTTGTAGTTGCAGTGCACTCGTGCAGATCTCTGATCAGCATCAACAGCCGAGTCGATATAGCCATGTCCGTCTGTCTGTCTGTCCGTATGAACGCACAGATCTCAGAGATGGTAAGAGATAGAGGTTTGACGTGTATGGGACATATGCTTCTTATGTCTGCAGGCAGATCAAGTTTATTTTCAATTTTGGCCACGCCCCCTCCCGCCCCCGCAATTTAGAAAAAACGTCATATCTCCCACAGTAGTTTTGAAGATAGATGGCTTGTTCCTTCTGGACATATTTAGTTATTAGAATAACTTATCGATCCGCCAAAGGAATGAAGAAGATCGGATGAACGGTTTTCGAGTTATGATCAAAAGACAAATTTTCTTGGTACAGAGTATGTTATAGTCGGGCTTGACCGACTTTCTTTCTTGTTCTTATTTGACTAATGGTTTAAGTAAAACGACTTTTAAACCAAATCTCTTAAAATACATTTCTTTCATCCTAGATATTTGAAAATAAGTCTTTTCTAATTATTTTGATGCATTTCTTTCACTTTTAGAGTATTTGCACTGCCCTGTACATCGTCATCAGTGTGCATTTGACGGGCAACGATCAAGTGGAATCATTTCGAATTTATTATTTTGTGTTGCTGGGAATAATGGCTTCACTGAGTGCCCAGGCCTGGGGTTTCTTTGTGGGAGCCACGTTGCCAACTAAGGTAAGTTTCAGCTCCACCTGGATCTCCCTGAACAAACACTAATCCTTGAATCTTTCAACCATCACAGCTTGCCGTTTTTCTGGGTCCCATTCTGGCTGTTCTGTTCTCTGTTTTTGGTTTCTGTACACGTTACATTGATATAACCCCGATATTCCGTTGGATGTGGCATTTGAGCTATTTTCGTGCTGGCTTTCATGGAGCTCTAAATGCCATCTATGGCTTGGATCGTCACACACTGGAGTGTCCTGAGAATGTCATGTATTGTCATTTTCGCAGTCCGAAAGTCTTTCTTAAATACATGATGATCTCGGATGTGCACATGTCCGACTGTCTCATGCTCATGGGCATTGTGATTGGAGTGATGCATTTGCTGACCATCTTGACGCTGTGGTACAAACTGAACCGACGTTAAGAGTTCAGCCAGGCTTTAGTTTTAAATAGTATAGCTTAATGTGTTTTATGTGTACATACGCCGGTGTCTTTTCTCACTCACTTTCATTGTTTATTTGTATATTTTTTTTGTACCAAAATTGAATTTCATTTTCGTTTGCCTAAGTTAATAATTTATTCACAAGTTTAATCAAAGGCTTTAGGGTAGCATTTTAGTTGTACTCCAGTTTATTAGAGTTATAAGTTTGCTGATATACCAAAAAAAAGAAGAAGAAACCCAGAAACAGAAACAGAAATCCAATCAATCCATCAAACTCAATTAACAAGCAACTACGACTTGCCATTTTGTGAAAATCATTTTAAATATCAAAAAATATTTGCGCACACTTTAAGTCCTTAATGTACTGTCTAAATAGGGTAGCTGCAGCTCAGCAGCATGCGAGCTGCTGTTGCCTACTGCATTCAATGCTTTTTATGGCCAACAACAAAGATGATTTGTGATCAATTATTATTCTGCTTTGTGTCTTTAGTGTTTAGTTGATTTAAGTTTTTTAATTAATTGAGAATTTATTGTGTAAAATGGATGTTTATTTTTGTGTAGATTTTATTTGTAGTTTTTCTATTGTATGTTTAATAAATTGTGGTAAACATTTTTTGCTATTTGATGTCAATTTGTTTTAAAGGTTTCCAGAACTTTTCCAGAACTGTAGACCACAGCCATGTCTGTCTGTCCCTCCGTCAGTTTACAAGTATTCTTCAACAAACTTTGCCAGAAGTCTTTAAGTACATAAACTTTGCACATTTGTCAGCACCGACATAGAAAAGATAGGTCTCTTTTCAATGGAATCGTCTTCAATTTTGGTATGAATGAGTTTTTAACCTAACATAACATAAATTTACAAAAGATCGGTTGATTAGAGCATATAGCTGCTATAAGAATGTTGAGAATGGCAGTGTATAAGGTCACTTTTCCTTAACGTTCGTAATGTGGTAATATCCATTAAAGCTTTCAGATGTCAACAAGCCGTGTGGCTCAGGTGTTAGAAAATCGACTTAGAACGTGGAGTTTAAGAGTTCCAGTCCCACTGCACTGCTTTACTCTTAAAGATTTATTTATTTACCCTTTGCAACAGTTTATCCAGATTGACGTTTATCCTCATTTATCGCTTTGCTCATGCTCCATCAGCAAATTAAAGAAGTCACATGAAGGAGCTCCACTGTGGTTATGGGGGCGTATGAAGTGAGGTAAAGCTTAACAAGGCGCTCCCAAAGTAATTCTCATAGCAAAGCGATGCATCCGCAAAGCTGTTGACTATAAACAACTACAATGACAACCACTGACGACAACCCACCCAAACGTTCAAGGAACCACGATTTGAGTATTTGCACCTGCAATGTTCGCACTCTCAACAGGAAAGGTGACGATTTCCAGCTAGTAAATGTTCTCGATAATTATTAATCGGACTTTACCGCACTCCAATCAACCTCTAGTTAAGTATATATAACCTAAGTTTATCTAAACCTCAATGATTTTTTGACTTGCGACTTGGAAACAATCTTAGGCAATCAATATAAGACCAAAATTTGCCTTTAATCCTATTAAAAATGACATAGAACTACCCTTAACTCTATTAATTTTGACATAGACCCAGTATAACTTTTGTAAAATTGACATAGTCCTAATGTACAAGCCCAAACAACCTCAAATCTTAACTTTTGAATATAATTTTCCCAACTAGAAATGTTTTCAAAAACAGTTTTAGAACCAAACCGGTTTGGTTATTGTTTTGAGGTTGCATGCATTTAAAGTTCCTAAAGACTTGAATGCATTCCTTGAGAATATATTCGGTTCGGTTTTCGCATCCAACTTCAATTGTGCAGAATTGGAAAGCGATTTCCAAAAATACTATCAAAGAATTCGGTTAAAACTATTTGCCATCAGAGGAGTCGGGTGAAACTTGAATTTAAATAAAGAATTACTTAGACTTAAGCGAAGTTGATAACGATAACAATACCTGATTATTGATCTTGTTATTATATCTTAAAATAGAAAACTCGACATATCTAAGACACTAAAAGTTATAAGTAGGCTCCTTTTGTATAAACCAATCTAATAAACACTTATCTAGTCTTACAAACTCGTTTTATTAGAAGCAAAATGTAAATGCCAAATACATACAAAATAAGTTAAATACTTTTAACGGATAACATGATTCATATTCCGCCAATTAATCTTCTTTGTATATAACAAATGTATATACAAAGGATCGGAATACAAAGCTTAATAGCTAAGGACAAAACAAACACAGAGATATACGCACAATTCTCCAACCAATTCCTTTCACATGGTGGACATGCGTGCATATCTTATGATTTGGTCATGATTAAGTGGTGCGTCGGTAGAAAGTTGAACGCGTTGCCATTGTCTGGTCTCATTCGATTTACGTATGGCCTCCACCACGGCCTGAACATATAGGCCATCCTCGAACGTAGACGCCGTGGAGACGGGAGCCTTAATCCAGGTAGATTCCTTGCTGCCGAAGGCTTCTTTCAGGGCACCCACCATCTTACACAAACCCTTTATATAGGGTCTGGGTAACAGGGAATTATTTGTGGCAAAATGCAAATCCTGTACATCCACATAGACGGCTTCCTCCTTGGGTTGGCCCTCCTTCAGTACAAACAGATCACCGCCTCGTACCACCAGATGTCCCTTGCTGCCATAGATTAAAACCTCCTGGGAGAAGGCCTTGGCCGGCACCGTATGACTGTGCAGGGCCACTGTGACCAGTGTGCCACTGGCCAGTTCCATTTGAAAATTGCAAAAATCTGGTGCAGTTATCTGTCGTATGCCATTAATGGCCGCTGTGGTCTTGGTATACGATCTCAAGACACCGTGCACACGCAGAGCCTGCTGTTGCAGTAAAAAGCTGACCAAATCGACCACACTGCCCACCAGATTCAAGGCACCGCCTCCCATTTGCGAATCACACATCCAGTTGTATTTCTCAGGGAAAAGTGTCCCCATTTGAACACGCACATCCATGAGCACTACATCGCCCAATGGTCCAATGAGTTCCTCCTGCAGGCCGCGTCTCATGTGCGTGAAGGCGGGCAGGAATCGCAGCGGATGCGAAACCAGCGAGATCAGCGTAGGGTAGTACTGGGAGGCCCGCACCATCTTCAGGGCATCCTGTTGGTGCAGACCCGCTGGTTTGTCGCACACCACATGCTTGCCAATGCCCAAAGCTTTCACCGAGATCTCAGCATGCAGAAACGGTTGGCAGACGATGAACACCAAGTCCACATCCTTGCGGAGCAGCACATCGTCGATGACATTCGTGTGGAAGGAGACGCTTTGTGCGTTGGCCGTGTCTTTGGCCTCCTTGAGAGTGCGTCCCCAAATTGCACGCACCTCGAAACCTGGCAGAAGGGGGAGAGAGTGGAAGTACAATTTCTTTCGACTGTTTTTGTGTTTTTACCCTTTTCCCTTAAGAGTGGTACCAGCACGTTCGCTATTTCTCCAGTGCCAAACACACCCACGCCCGGCAGCATATTCTGGCTGCGTTTGCTGTGGCTACCAAAATTTAGAAGTAAACATTAACTTTAGACCAGTAATGTAATGTAATGCGCAAGTCAGTCAAAATAGCGTCCAATTTGACGGACGTCACTGTTTACAGTTACGTCTATCGAATATCTATTACGTTTATGAAACGTAAGGCGTAGCAATTGCAAATTATCGATTAGTGGGATATTAGTGGTATTACTGAAAGCGATTTATAGGCTAATTACACTAGGAGTGCATTATGCGTTAAAACTATTATTATTGGCTACTATTATATGGGCAGCTTGCGGATGAATTATATTTGATTTCGTTTTTGTGTGACCGTATTCTTCGGTTTGGTGTGGTGGTTTACATTCTGACGCGACTTTAACTTGAAGAATGTGGTAAGTCTTTCAAGATTAAATTATTAAATAGTTATTTATTTCATTCAATTTAGAAATTATTGGAGCCTCGTTTCAAAAGAAGACGAACCAGCCTTAAGTAGACACTACCAGCTGTGCACGAAACCTCAATCAAATCAATGCGCAAAAAGGGTGACTCCGTCAACTGATTTAGATTTGCTTTAAAATAATCTAAATCGCTTTCAGGAATACCACTACTATTTTTTTATTATTAAAATATTTTACGAAATTTTGTGAGTTTTCTGTTATGTTTTCAAATAGTAAATTTGTGTAATTTTGAGATTAATGAGACCACATTAGATTTTAAACTTTTTTTATACAGTTTTTTGAACTTGCAGAGTGAGATAACAAATTCATGCATATTTGATTATTTTGAGATCTTTAATTTAATAACAAAAAGCGCCCCCCTTCGCCGGCCATCTCCTGTTACGTCTATAAAATGACGTAACACGTATCAAGTCCACGTGAGCGTAGTAAAATGACGTAGTGCGCGACGTATACAACTTTGTGCGCAGGAAAATTAGCCGAAACGTTGGAATTTATACATGAATCTCATTATAAAATTAATTATAAAATAAACTCAATTAAAACCCATCAAACAAAGTGTTATTAACAATGAAAAACTATAAAATCAAAAAGAAACTTCCGCCGTCAACAGCAGCGACGCAGCAGCGCAAGTAGAAGACAGCTGAAACGATTGAGAGAGAGAGAGACCGAGGAAGAGAGAGCAAGTGCCGTTGCTGGACTACGCAAAATATTATTCAAATCAATTTATAATATAACCTGAACCTATTGAACCTTGTGGATTTGCATTTGATATACAGTAATAATAAATAGTGAGCGGCAAACATTTGCCGTTGTCATGCATTTTGTTACACAGCAACGGCAACAACAACAACAGCAACAACAAAAGTCGACCTCATCACCAAGTTCATCAATAGCATCTGCAGCAGCAACAACAACCACACCAGCATCACGCTTTGTGGCTTTGTGTAAATCTTCCAGTCAAGGTGCTCTGCCCAAATCCTTGGCCACCGCTCAGAGTCTCTATCGCCAGCAGCAACAACAACAACAGAGGCACAAACGCACTGCCAGCTTGAACTCAACGCCCATGTAAGCCCCAACTTTTTGTTCTACTTTTACCCTAAATAAACCGAAAAAGAGAGACAAACCATAAAGTTTAAATAAATAACAGTTAAGCAGTTTTCTTTTCTTTTTTTGGTGTAGGTTTTTATAAACTGGTTTGCATGTTTAATTGTTACCTACTCTTCATATTCCATATTGCATGCTGTTTCTTCCATTTGAATTGCTTTGTTTTTGGGCCAAATAATACCACTAGAGTTAGTTTATGTCTGCAACTTGCATTTCTGTTGCGCAACAGTTGTTCATTTATTCGCCTAATTTCGTTGAGTTTTTGTAAACTTTTTTTTGGATTCAGTGGAGCGTGTTCACTGCTATCTTATGAGTCAAATTCAACGAAATACCCTGGAAAAGAAGACGGGCTATAATGCCTTGGGGCAGGCAGGAATGTATTAAAGACTTAGAGCCGTTTTCTCATTGCTGGTTTTGCAAATTCAAAATACAAAATGAGCATTAAATATTCACCAAATCCACCTAGATTTTCTAAAACCAAGTACATCAGAAATAAGCCCTTTAAGTTGATTTTAGGCAGCCACTAAGGCAGCAAGCTATTTTATTAAATACCCCAGATATGGTTCTGCACTTTTCATTAGCAGAAACAGTTGTTAATCAAGCTAAGATGTCCGTTTTAATGCAACAGATCGAGATAATCGATGTGAAAGACGTGATCAACGGCATCTCCCTTGTCCTGTGTCCTTTTTTGTTGCACATTCACCCGGTCCGTTGAATTGGTTGTACCTTGATCTATGATATGTCCAGGGTTATACAGCGCCTTTGAGATCATTTGGATTGAGTTTGTTCACCGCCAGATTCTCATTTTAAGGAATCGCACAGGAGAATATATACTTTATGGGGTCGGAAATGTTTCCTTCTACCTGTTACATACTTTAGCACAACTTCATGTTCCCCTTTTCCCATTTTAATGGGGAACAGGGTATAAAAATAGGACGAAATATTCTCAAATATTAAATTCATTTCGAAGATTTGTAAATATGTCAAATATGCAAAATGAATAAGGATTCAATATAATCTGATTTTCATGAAAAAAATTTGTATCCAATTAGATTTTTGATGTTTCCACCCATTAAAAATACGAATTTAACCAAAAGTCCAATCTAATGACACTGAGCAACAACTAGCATCTTAAAGCCAAATGTTCCAAAGCCACATCGTTCCACGCAATTACCTCTTAAAATCGCATAAGGAACTCTTTGATCATTCAAACATGCTGCTGATATTCCCACTTTCTTCGGAAAGAACATTATTGTTCTTTGATTCAGAAATTACCAATGCCCATATGCCAACGCACACAAGATCTTTTAAACAAGAAGTACGAGGTAATTTCGTAAGATAGAGGGAGTAACAGAAGAAATCGCGAAAGTTGTCCCCAAAGACCTAAAGAGTGTTCCTTAGAAGCAATTCAATAACCCACATACTTATTTTAATGCTGACCTAAAGCTGATCTTAGAATAATTTTATATTTAACCCATTAACTGACTACTGCAAGATGTTAGATGTTTCCAATGTAAGTTGCTATTGCACATCATGCACCCAAGACTGTAATGAAATATATCAAGTCTTTACCTGGTCTAGATAAAAACCGTGCTCCCATTTTTATTTTATCAAAAATTACCTGCCTTAAAACCGGTTTTTAAATCAGTTGAGCAGTTTTGTTAAAAAGTTAAAATGAAAACTCGGTATATAATGATATTGCTTCCTATTCACATGGAATTAACTTTTTTCTTGAACTTGAAGCGATTCTCTGCTTGATCAAATTTGGCTGTAATCTATTAAAAGATGACCGGGTGTGGTAGGGAGGGTCTTATGAAAAAGTTTTTTCTTTAAAAACTCATACTCCCGGTCACCTTTACTAGCTAATGGCTCCAGCTTTGAAGCCATGAAAAAGCTTCTCAAATATTGTTGTTCGGAATCGGCGTTAAACTGTAAGTCCCTTTCTCTTGTCCGACAATTAGAAAGAAACATGCCTAGAGATTGAAAGCAGCTCGGCTTGGCCCTTTTTGGGCTGCGTATGGCAAAGTATATATTTCTTATCAAACAGCCCTCGTATCACACAGAGCATTGCCTAGTCGACACACGCCCAACCTCTTGCGTGCTTTTGTTTTTTTTTTCCCTCTACTATTTTTTTACATATATATTTTTTTTGCTCTGCTCTGAGGGCCCAGTCCCGGTTCCGGCTTCGACTAGGCACGAGTGCAAATTTGAACGTCGCGATGAAATGACATGCCTCCCCCGTCTATTGTCAGTCGTCAAAGATCGCGTGCCTTAAAAATTAATAAAAATAATTAGCAAAAACTAAACGGTCTTAAACATGTGAAAGAATAATTATAAATTGATGACATTTTGCAATACGGTGCTATAAATACAATTTTGTTGTGGTTTCGCGTCATTGTTTTTGTGTTGATGACATACATTTTGGTGGCTAGCAAAAGAAAGGCCGCCACATACAGGGAAATGAAATAGCAAAACAATAAAAAGGGGACAGCAGCAGCAACAACAACAGCAACAACATCAAAGGAAACTAAAAGAAAATGTAATAGTGTTTATTGATTTTTCGCCACATTAACTATGTTATGTTGGATACGATTTTGTGCAAATAATAATTACTAATTGCTAGACGTCTTTGCTCGATTTGGCTTAATTCTCTACAGTTTACTGGCTCCATTTGGTTAGCAATTAGATTAGCTTGATTGTATGCCAGTTTATGTGTTAACTGTTTTGGCATTTTGAGACAAGACAATGACTAATGTAGGCAATCATTTCACTTAGATGTTAAAGTTCATAGACGAATTCAATCGCTCTCCTTACATTACACTTGAAAAAACTATTTGGCATAGTGGTTTTAATGATTCAATTATTATTTCCACGAATTAATTATCAACGAAAACTGTCTCGCAAATTCTAGTCCTCCTCTCGGGGTCTTTGTTAATTTAAGGGGAATTATCATGTGCCGTCAGCTCCCACCCATTATTTATTTACACATTTTACAAACTTATATGTTTGTTTTTGTGTTGTTTAGATCTATTTAGCTTTTCGCTGAACTTGAACCCACATACTGAGCGCAAGAGAAGCAAATGAAAAGCAATAAACAAAAAAACATTGATGATTTTCTTTGAAAAACAAAAGTAAATTACTTAGGATATATTAATAAGTCTAACATAATTTTATATTCTAGCAATACCAATATTAAAATTGTACTTCATACAGAGCTTATATCGTGTCAGAATTACATATTAAAAGCTGATTTACACTAGGAGTGCGTTATGCGCTAATAGCCAACACTCAGCTTTTTATACTCTGTACCGAAGGTACATAGAGTATTATAAGTTTGTGCAAAAGTATGTAACATCCAGAAGGAAGCATCTCCGACCCCATAAAGTATATATATTCTTGATCAGCATCAACAGCCGAGTCGATATAGCCATGTCCGTCTGTCCGTCTGTCCGTCTGTCTGTCTGTCCGTATGAACGCACAGATCTCAGAGATGGTAAGAGATAGAGGTTTGACATGTATGGGACATATGCTTCTTATGTCTGCAGGCAGATCAAGTTTATTTTCAATTTTGGCCACGCCCCCTCCCGCCCCCGCAATTTAGAAAAAACGTCATATCTCCCACAGTTTTGAAGATAGATGGCTTGTTTCTTCTGGACATATTTAGTTATTAGGATAACTTATCGATCCGCCAAAGAAATGAAGAAGATCGGATGAACGGTATTCGAGTTATGATCAAAAGACAAAATTTCTTGGTACAGAGTATGTTATAGTCGGGCTTGACCGACTTTCTTTCTTGTTTTATATTCTAGCAATACCAATATTAAAATTGTACTTCATACAGAGCTTATATCGTGTCAGAATTACATATTAAAAGCTGATTTACACTAGGAGTGCGTTATGCGCTAATAGCCAACACTCAGCTTTTTTTGTATGGGAAAAAACACTCAGCTTTTTTTGTATGGGAAAAAAGCTGAGTGTTAGCTAATAACGCATAACGCACTCCTAGTATAAATAGCCTATAACAATGAACTTCACTGTTTACGAAAGAGAGAATAGGAATGGAAAAATCCCGAAAATAATGACATAATGCCAAAAAGCAATAGATTAGAATAAAGGCTATTTATGACTCCCCCAGGCAAATCAACTAATCGATATGGACAGTAACAAAATACACAAAAACCTTTTCTCAATATAGCAATTCGAACTTGACAAATCAAATCAAATTCTTAGCATCAAATACTATGTTTAAACCAGGGATGCAAACCGGTTCTTAACCCAACCGAATCAAAACGAAAAACCTTGCTTGACGTCAAAAAACTTTAAGTGCAGCTCTTATTGTCTTGTCTTTATACAAAAATCGTCTCTATTTTTCAATTCTTCTTTATATATTTCAACCAAGCCCTTATAAGGGTCTAAAATTCAACATTTTTTGAGATTGGTCTTGCGTTTTGTTTCTTCAACAGGACTTTAAAAGTCAATTTTTTAATGATACCGTATCACTGGATCAAGTTGTTCTGCTGAACGCGTCCAATGATTACATTACAACTCATATATCTCTTACCATTTCTGAGATCTGTTTGGACTATATCGACTCGCTTGTTGATACTGCTCAAGAATATATTCATATTTCGTTCTGGCTGTTACATACTTTTGCACAAACTTCATATACTCTGTATACCTTGGGTAAAGAGTATAAAAATAATAGCCTCAATTGAGAGATTTAAAAATACTTTTGTTGTCTTAAACTGTAATCTTTATTTGCAATCTGTCGGAGAGAACAATGTGCGAATTTTTCCACGAGTATGTACATATTCGCTATGTTTGGTCATTGAGCTATCAATCAATAAAAATAAATAATGCAGTAGATGTCATTTTTTGTTAGTATATAAATGGGTAGACTGTCTGTCTACGGCAGATTTCGACCGCTAGATTAGTTATTTGGAACGCTGGGTAAATCAGTCTTTTGTGTGTGGACTGTTTTAGTTTTGGACAGGGAAGATTTTCTGAAATAGAACAATTCTAACGAACAGAGTTGAACCCAGCATGTTTGTTCCTAAGCCAATTTAGCCAAGATTACAATTACAAGTACCCGCACAACAACAGCTCGAACCCAAAACCATGTTTGGCCGGCTGGAAGAGACATCAGTGTATACTCGTATCGTGTCGAATCGAATGTACCTAACCATAGCGCTCTAACTTCAGTTTCCACCTGACTTAAGCCTTCTGTGTCAAAACCAAATGTTATCTATCATTTCCATAATCCGTATTCTCCCAAGTACAGTTGCACCATAACCCACATTTGTTGAGTACAAACAAACCGAAACCAGCTGCTGTTTAAAAATATAAACACTTGGCTTCAAAACTTGTGTTTAAAAAGTCTTATCCGAACTCATTAAGTGTCATTTAATTGAGCTTGAGCACCCACCCATTGTTTATTCAAATACAAATACATATACAACTACTTCACAAAAGCCACATTATCTTATCGTTCTTATCATTTGCCTAATAGTGTATGTACCCCGTCGCTGTACGCAATATATTAAAAAAATAATAACATTTCTGACACATAGTCGTACTACCAGTACATATTTTAATTGATTACAAACGTTAAATGGTCAATTGGAACGGCATTCGGTCGCGGTTGGCTGGGGCAAGAGCAAGTCAAATTGAATAACTTTTAACTAAACTATTAAATAAATGCGGGACAAGTTGTGGAAAACGGAAAGATATTACGTTGTATGGTAAAGTTGTGTTATCAATCAACAATAACGGACACTTTAATAACGTAGTTATCTGTCTTATTTAGGTAGACCAAAAGATATCGCTACCTTAGAGTGCACATTGGTTACTTTGTCAGTTCAAAAAAACCGACCATAAACTATTAACAGGTCATGGTAAATTTTCTTATCTACAAATGCAAAACCAGAACAAATTGTGGTTTGCTTCTACGTGTGCAAAGTAAACCACTGAAAGTTTAAAAAAATTCAATTCAAATACCACAAATACAATCAAACGGTTCGGTTTGGATTATTCCATCCTCGAGTTTTGCTGAAAATATAAGGATTTATATCATGAAAATCGTGTAAATCGATCTCTTTCTCTATAAACACTATTGATTTTTTCCTAATATCGGTTAAGTGGTTTCTGCGGTTTGACCCCAACTAACAAGTCTATCGGAAAAAGACAAAAAAAAACCGAAATATGCTGCTCGGGCATTGCAGTAATCCTAATATGCCCAAGTAGCGATGGAACTTATACAATACATATACATATTCTTCTGTTTATTCATTCAATTGTAATGTAATCATCCAAAGTAGCTTAAAATCATCCAAAAAACGTGCTCTGTTGGGTGATTAAAAGGATATAAAAGACTAATCCAGTTCAAATGTATCCTTTTTTGGACTTTTTTCAATAGAGCTTCGATTCACGAAATAAAAATATCTTTACGCACGACTCACGCACGAAATTTTTTAAAGATATTTGCGTTACTCACGAATCATGCACGAAGTAAGGACGGGACACAAATGCTCACGCACGAAAAATATGCTTATCAAAGCAAAGAAAGCTTAATGGCCTAGCTGGCAATGACAGTTTTCGATAGTTTTTCTATCGCCTCATTGCGATAGGTTCGATGAAGGGTTGAGCTTTTAGCTGATCGATAACACGAGTTGATTGATTCGAAGTTTTCCAAAGCCTTGAAGTCCTTAATTTCATTAGACATTTTTGTGATTTTAATTGCAGCTCTTATTAATTTGTCCCTAAACTTTTGTAATGGATCAAACAAGCATGTTTAAGCTGGTTTGAGGTTATCCCACCCATCTTGATAAGTCTTTTTCGAGCGCTTTTAATGAATTCAAAGAGATTACTAACATGTGCGATTAAAAGAAACCTCGAAAATACTCATGCATATTCTAAAAACGTGGTTTATTGAAATACATCTCGGATATGGCAGGAGAAAGATTCGAAACTGATCAATAGAACAGGTTAAAAACTATTTTTGCCTGCCTTCTCATGCCAGCATTGCTTAAACTGGTTGGGAATTTCAAAGCAGCTTATGTGCTGAAACCGAAATCAAAAGACAAGAGACTAAAGCACAGGCAATAAAAGATTCTATAGTTTTCAATAAATAGATTTCCTTCATAACTTCAGTTCAGTTCTTCCATAGTTTTTGCGTTTTAAAATTCTATTCTTTTCAGCATGTCTTTTGTGTTGGCATTTGTTTGTTTATTTCCTTCTTTATATATGCATTTAATTGTAGGATTAAAGATATTGATATTACCAACCCCACAACATCACCTACAACAACAACAACCACAACAACCACCACAACAAACAGTACAATTAAAACTGCTACAACTACTGCTAATCCCAGCAGCAGTAAGCCTGTCAATGCCAACATGATAGCTGAGCTTCAACAAGATCAGCAACAACAGGAACAACAACCACAGCAACAGCAGCAGCAGGAATCGGAGCTTCAAACCCTTCAACAACAACAACAACCACCACAAGAACAGCCGCAACAGCAGCTGGAACAAAATGAACCTCAACCAGATGAAAGTAGCAACAATAGTGCCGACAGGTAGGTGATCCCCCAATGAAAGCTCTCAAGAAACACTCCAGCCTGGATTTGGTCCATTTCAGTAAGATATAATTCTGGTTCAAAATTTGCATGCTTCAAGAGTTTGTTTCCGTATAAAAATACTCAACTAGTTGTCTAAGTTCATTCATAAAGATTCCATAAACTAATCTCTCTTTAATTCCTACAATTTCAGGCGCGATTCCATCACCGAGGAGATCACAATTACAACCACAACAAATAGCGCTTTAAGCACCAAACTCCTGACCATACAGGAAGCCACTGGAGTTCTTGAACAGCAGAGCACGGTCTCCATTTCCACGTCTTCGATACAAAATACTTCCACACTACAGCAACGCTATGAATCTGCCGCCGCTCCCTCCTCTAGTACGAGTTGTAACAATAGCAGCAACAGTAATAGCAACGGCAGCGGCAGCAACACCCTTGATATAGCCCCAGCAACTTCCACTAGCACCAACGTCACCATCCAGCCACAACAATTAGCCACGCCCAGCATAAATATAGTTCCAAGTGCAGAGGCAAGGGAACTGCAACAGCAACAACAACCATTGCAGTCACAAAGCGTCGATTCCAACGGTTGTAGCCCATCCGTTGGCTCTTATACGGATAGTCCTAGCAGTCGCAAGAGCTCAACTAGCTCCAGAGGCAAACCAACCATCCAGCCAAAATTATCCACTTCGAGCAGTGGACGTGATGAGGTGAGTTGGGGAGCAAATTGAATTCTAATAGGGATCGGAGTCAAGTTAGGTTCGATTTTCGTCGTTTAATCCATTTAAAACCAATATTGAAATGGAAAAATAATTCAAATTTAATTGTTTCTAAGATATATCTTTGATGTGGTTTCCTCTCTCCGTTCACACAACACCACAACAACAAACAAGTCCTTAAGTCTTCTATTATGCATTGTATATTTGGCTCTTCGTAAGAGACTTTTCTGATTGAATTGTCTTTAAACTTTAAAGTTTAAAGCAATTTTCAATTTCTTCCTCTCTCTATCGCACTGACTCTCTCCGCTAACAACAATAAACAAAAGGCCTTAAGCCTTCTGCTTCATACATTTAGCTATTCCATAGAGTCATTTCGAAGATTTGTTTTTGAAGATGTTTTCAGTTTTTTCTCTCTCTAACGCACTGACTCTCTCCGCTTACACAGCACCTCAACAATAAACAAAAGTCGAACAGCGGTTTTAAATCTCTTTCTCTCCCAATCGCACAGAGTGTCTCCGCTCCGGTCTTGGTCTCTCTCGTACTGACTCTTTCCACTTCCGCAACACCACAACAATAAAACAAGAAAGAAAGTCGGTCAAGCCCGACTATAACATACTCTGTACCAAGAAATTTTGTCTTTTGATCATAAATCGAAAACCGTTCATCCGATCTTCTTCATTCCTTTGGCGGATCGATAAGTTATTCTAATAACTAAATATGTCCAGAAGGAACAAGCCATCTATCTTGTGGGAGATATGACGTTTTTTCTAAATTGCGGGGGCGGGAGGGGGCGTGGCCAAAATTGAAAATAAACTTGATCTGCCTGCAGACATAAGAAGCATATGTCCCATACACGTCAAACCTCTATCTCTTACCATCTCTGAGATCTGTGCGTTCATACGGACAGACAGACAGACGGACAGACGGACATGGCTATATCGACTCGGCTGTTAATGCTGATCAAGAATATATATACTTTATGGGGTCGGAGATGCTTCCTTCTGGATGTTACATACTTTTGCACAAACTTATAATACTCTATGTACCTACGGTACAGAGTATAAAAAGCTCTTAAAGCACTCACTCGGTTCATTCAGCTCTTTTGTAGACACACATTGTCATTCACAGTGTCCTGTTAACTCAACTAGAGACAATTGAGAGCGTTCGGAAAGAGCATACATATGCCTCATTTTTTCCTGTCTTTCCTCTTTTTACAGTGCTTACAGTGAAAATAAGTGTTGAAGCTTCGACCTGATTCAGTTCTAATCGGTGTTATATCGGTCTTTGCCATGATCAGTAAAATAACTAGCTGAACAGCCTTGGCAAGTTTCTATTCGAATACCCATCATAGTCAACCGTTGACCGACTGTAGGGTTTTCACTTTTAGGTTTCTTTACAAAAGCTTTGCAAGCTTTTGAAACTTATTTGCTTTACCTATAAACACGTTGTTGCACTCTACAAATAAATGAGATGTGCCCAGAGACCCAAACAAAACTGTTTGCTAATAAACTCAAAGCTGGTGATCCATGACAGATAAGATAGTGAAAGTATATAGAGAGCAATGTACTCCTATATAGACATAGAATCCATATCCGAATTGTCTATGATTTCCATTTGATAGCATTAGTCAGCTCTGCGCCCAACTGATTAGAGCTACCCCTTAATGTCTTGACAACATATGTACACTTGTATGTTTGTCCACACGAAAATCAAAAGCTTTTGTATGGTTGTTAAAGCTCTTTTTACCCATTGATAACGCATTTGGTAGATATTGGCATACGTTTTGGCTGGCAATAGCAAATTAGAATTCAATGAGCGACGAGTCGTTCCGAACAAAACACAAAGAATACAAAAAAATAGTGTATTTCTTGCTCACGTCATATTATACAATAGTGGCGACTCTGCTAAACCATAAAAACCATAGTGATAAGACTGCCAACAATACCACCTGTTGGAAGAAGTTTCCTAGTTAACTCTGTGAATCATCAAAGCGCCAATTGAGGTAACATAAAATAAGTTAAATCAGTTTTATTTTCTTCCTGAAGAATTTTAATAGATCCCAAAAAAGGATGCAAGAATCTAAATTATATACAAAGTAGGAATAACAAACAATTAATTGAAACCGAAATGGAAAAAGTGATTAATAAAACATACGAAATTCTTATAGCAAAAAGTTCGAGCAATTAAATACAGCCTTTTGAATTTCGGTAATGAGCTATTGACAGATCAAATCAGTAAGATTTATAGTGAAGTTTGGTTTAGCAAAAGGTTCAGCTCGTCAAAAAAAAAAAATGCAAAAGAATCGTAAACATTTGAAGTGTGATCAATTTTCTAACTTTCGACATGATATTTCACAACAACTTTATGTGATCTCTGACTTCTGAAACCTTAGGTTTGATATAGTGCTTTGAACAACGAAAGAAAAAGAAGAAAATATTGTGAGCTTGGGACATTATAGAAGATTTGTTCATCTTCCATTACACATAATTTGAAAATCAATCCAAATCTATGGATGGAAAGAAAATGAACAGAACAGAAATCCATTTTATGGTTCCAGAACATCAAAACAAATCCTTTTCAAAGCAAATGGTCGCCTGATACTTCTCAAAATCTAAACGTTGTAGCTACCATTTTTATAATAGAAACGTTCGTTTAAAGTTGTATAAAACTTAGGGATGAAAACCAGAACTATATTAAAACCGTACCAAGTTGTAAATTTGTGTGCGTAAACTGATCCTCGAATCAATGCAGAGTTTTTTCAAAAATGTTGAACTTAGTGAAAGACATTATCAGAGGTGTTCCAGAAATCTCTTCCTACCAAATTCTAAACCAAAACACATTTTCTGTGACCTAGAATCTCTTTCGTTTAAAAATCGTTTTCCTGGTTGATGGTTTCTCGAAGTTCTGGGATCGACCGGTTTTTTTGAGCAAAAAGCTAACCGAAAAGACGAAATCTCTTAAGATTTCCAGGACAACCACGAATATGTTTTATTTTTCAGATAACATAACGCTCTTATACCATCTACTACACATATGACAAATGAGCAGGACTGTTTCTATTATTTCGTTCACATTATTCACCACACAGAGACCTCTAAAATTTTGGTTTCGAGCCCTTTGAAAAGTCTAAGGCTAGGTTTTCGGACCGGTTCTTTTACTTATCCATCCCTAGGTTGTGAAGGTTCATGGAATCTTAGATAGTTTTGAAACATATCTTGATGTCAATTTTGAAAGAATTCTCGAAAATTTTAAATATTTCATTAATTTGGAACATCTTAATAGACGTCATATATTAAGGTGTATCTCACAGAAGCATTATAACATTAATCTAGCTCAATTTTGAGTAAATAAAGATGAGTTTACTTTTAAATTTTAATTTTAAAATTAAAACAATAAGCTGAAACAAAAGTATGGCCGAAAAATATCAATAAAATACTCAATGAGCATACACTTTCGTTGGAACAGAGCATATTTCGTTCTTGATTGTGGAAATGAGAACAAAATTTCGAACTTTTCATATAAGAGGCTGAATTCAAACTGCCGTAACATAGTAAATTTAAATAAATTAAGTTTAAGACTAATTACTTTAAGTTTTAAAGCATATATTTAGTGATTTTTATCCAAAATGTATTTTTCATATTTTTTCTCTCCCAACTTTTCGCCCCAAAAAGGACACCCAAAGCAAGCTAAGCGACCCGTTTGGCAGTGACAGTAACTTTATTCGTGGCGATACTCAACTGGTAAGCAGCAGTTCCGCCCTTAACGAGAAAACCGGCAAAGGCACCTCCAGACTCTCGGAGCGAGCCAAAAAGAAATCCTGGTATAACGTCATCTATCCGAATTACAAATCTCGCGCCGAAGACTTTAAGAAACTCTTCAAGGAGGTGCCAAATGATGAGCGTTTAATTGTGGGTAAGTAAATAAGTGAAACCCATAATGGATTTACTGATAATCTTACCATCATTTCCATTTCCCCAGACTACTCCTGCGCCTTGCAGCGTGATATACTTGTCCAGGGCCGCCTTTACGTCTCACAAAACTACGTTTGCTTTCATGCCAACATCTTTAGCTGGGAGACTTATGTGAGCATTAAATGGAAAGATGTTACGGCCATAACCAAGGAGAAAACCGCTTTGGTTATACCCAATGCCATCTCTATAGCCACATCCAAGGAGAAGTACTTCTTTGCCACATTTGCGGCGCGTGATAAATCCTTTTTGATGCTCTTTCGTGTCTGGCAGAACACCTTGATGAACAAGCCATTTTCACCACAAGAGATTTGGAAATATGTGCACAATTGTTATGGCGAAGAGTTGGGTTTGACTACAGACGATGAAGATTATATTGATCCCACACTAGATAAGGATACTGAAACGGATGTAGATTTCCAAACGGCCATTGAAGACGATCAGAGCCAACAACAACAACTACAACAACCTCAACACAGCGGCAACAGCAGCGCCAGCAGCGGCGGCGGAGCCACAGCCCCACCGCGAAAATCGAAAACGAAATACTTTTTCAACTCGTCGAAATCGTCGAATTTAAATTCATCAGCCAACGCTTCGGCCAGTGGCTCAGACAACAAGGCCAGCGATAATACACGAAAATCGAATAAGAAAATGAAACCCAATGCCAAGGAGCTCACACTGAGCTCAATCAAACCCGCCGAGCAATCGGTGGCAGTTACCTTGTCCACGAGTGCAAACTCAACAACGGCCACTACTTCCACAACAACCAGCACCAGCAGCAGCAATAATACACCGGCCAGCGGCAGCGGAGGCGGTGGCGGTGGCGGTGACAAGATGAATACAACTGCAACAACCACAGCCTCCGCAGCCCCCATAGAGTCTACTACCACCAAACATGTCACAGAGTCTAAACGTAAATTGAGTAAAAATCAACGACAACGCGAAGTGGAACTAGCGGTAAAGAATGCCGCCGAGGCAGCACCCACAGATGTCTCCGATTCATCGGACTCGGAGGAGAATAATGTGCCGTAAGTGGGCAAATCAATAAATATAGCTTCATCTTCTTCATTCTTCATTATCTCTTCCAGCTTTGTGCCCACCACAGAATGCACCTCCACGCACGAGGGTCGCCAAATTGTGCACACCATCTTACCCATCAGTGTGGACACATTATTCAACTTTCTGTTCTCCAAATCAAAGTTCCTCACAGACTTCCATGCCATGCGAAAGTCCACAGACTTGACCATGGGTGAGTGGACGAAAAACGAGGAAGGCCAAAATGTGCGTGTGGTGAATGTGACCGTACAACTGGCCGCCTCCGTGGGACCCAAAACATCCAAGGTAAACTCGCGACAGGAGCATATTAACAATCATTTAACTAAGTTGAACTATATTTTCCAGGTAACTGAATACCAAACGATGCGAGAGTGCAGCAAACCGGGTGAACTTTATTCCATAGACGTAAATAGTGTTAATGCGGGCATTCCATACGCGGAAAGCTTCAGTGTGCTCATTCACTTCTGTCTGGCGCGGTGAGTGTGGCGCTGTCACATCATTCCCAAACCCAAATTCAGACCAACCATCTTCATTTTAGAACTGTGGATGATCACACCATGCTGTCTGTACATGCTCAAATTAAATATAAGAAATCCATTTGGGGTGTCGTCAAGGGATTCATCGAGAAGAACACGTGGGCTGGTCTGGAGGATTTCTTTGGAGCTCAGTTGCATTCCCTGCAGAGTGAGACTTGTATACCACCAGCCAAGGGCAAGGGACGCCGGCCGCGACGTGGTAAGCATATTATTTTGATTAACCAATTGATAGATTGATAAACAAATAACAACAATGCAACAACCACAACAATCACAACAACAACAACAACAATGCAAAGCAAAACATCAAGAAACTACACCTTGCCAATTGCCAATTGCTTCTTCTAACCACACACACACACACGCACACAAAACGCACGCACCAAGCACTGAAACCACCATTTTCAAATATTCAATAAACCAAATAAAATCCAAAAACAACCAAAAGCTACAACAAGCTAACAACAACATACACAGGCATAAATCAACAACAACAACAACAGTCGGCAACCACAACAACAACAACAACTGGCACTCCAACCAGCACGGACAATGACCATCATCAACAACTTCATCAGCACCAGCATTTGCATATGCACCATCATCATCATCACCATCATCATCAGCAGCAGCAACAACAGCCGCATCAGCATCATCCTCATTGGCAACATCGTAAGGCCATTTATCAGACATGTAAAGGTACAATTTAGCTAGCCGCAGAGAGCTTAAACAGCTCCACTGTAATTGTCAAGTATTTTGCCACTAGGGAAAAGTTTATAACACAAATGCAGACGTTAAGTTAGAAGCCGTAACTTTTAACCGAAATTAACCGTTTCTAGTCAAGAAATTCGTTGCGGTATTAAGTTTGGCTAGGATCTCTTAAGTAATCATCTGACCAGCCAGATTATTTCAATTTTCGATTTGTGACATATGCGTTTGGTGAGCATTCCATTTAAAAAATTCAGTATTTTGGACCATGATTGGCGCATCTTTTGTGAGTTAATTATGGTCAAACATTATAAACCGGACACTTAAAATGAACACAGATTTTGCTGCTAACTGGCATCTAAGTTCATGTCTAATGCCAAGAACCTTGAAAATGTTGTTTTCGATTGCCAAATGCTGCAAATTTGCTTGAAATTTTAAGTATGTGTGACAGAAAATAAAAACGATATTAAAAGAAACCTTTTGAAAGGAATTGCAAGTCTTAGATTACAAGTCTTGTTCTTAGTGAAACCAAACAAACAAAAAAAGAAGTAAAGAAGTGATGACACGGCGCACAATTTTGCATGTTACTTTTCATGCAAAGAAGTGTTACTCATGTTCCTCTCAGCGTTTCACAGGTGGGTGTGTTGCGACACCGGTGCATTAAACAAGTACCAAGACAAATTGGACTTGCATTATCAAATTTGTTAAAATGTTTCTAAAAAAAAGTAAGCGCGATATTCCTGATGCTAGCAGAATGCACAGCACGACACTAAAAAAGATCCTGGATGATACCATTATAATTCGATAAAAATTAACTCATACCCAGATTTCAATGCTTAAGCATTCTTAAGGGGTCTTTAAGTGGTGCATAATAAAAATGTGCGATAATCGTGCGTAAAGACTTCACATCCAAATTTTTTAAAGAATCCTTTCATCTTAAGTGAATTTTTCATAATACTAAAGTATCAGTATCTGTAGTTAAAATGTACCCATTAAACTTTAACTCGACTCGATCTACAAAAACTGGGTATGAGGTGTTGCTATCTGATGCCTCTAGTTTTACAATAAGATGGTCCTGTTCATATATGTGCACGTGTGGAAAACTAGTCCACTGCATAAGAACTTCAAATTCAAATAATAATGAATGCAGCCTTCACTCTACTCATGTCATATTGGTGCTTCTTACATGCAGTGCTAATAACACTCGTGCCAATTGTGTGACTCATTTCTTATACTTATCCAAGCACTGTTTGCAAAAGCTAAGCGTTGCTAAGCTCTTCTGCGTTCTTAGGCACTTCGAGGTACTCTTGCAGATCTCAAAACCTGTCTTACCAAAACTTAAATTTCGTATGTTTTTATCGCTTAGGGTTACAATTATGGTTTTATATTTACAACTGTTGATAAACGTAGGTTAAGAGTTACGGCTTCATTCAAGGTTTTAGTCTCTGGTTTAGAAAAACAAGAAAGGCAGTTGGTCAAGCCCGACTGTTAAATTCTCTGTACCAACAAAAGTGTATGCACAGTATAAATTTGGATGTTGCAACGTAAGGGAGCGCTGCTTCGGCTGGTTTTTCAGTGATTCTACAACTTCTGTTTATGGACACCTCCTACGATTGTCGTTTGGCCGGCATACCTTTCTTAGATACTGCATATAGTATCGATACGATATTGAAAAGCAATAGAAGGAAGTGATAAGATATTAATTGACTACCGAGGTTCAAACGCGTTTCTTTGCTTTGCGGTGAGGATCAGATTAGATAGGCGGGACCAGAATGAATGCTTTTTGATGAGAATAGCTTACTTAGACCGTAACCTTGTACAAAACTACTCAGAGTCTCACTTTTCAGTTAACAAGTTGCTACCTCACTAAGCTCAGCTAAATAAATATGAACTTTTCGTCATTCTCTTGCGCTTGCCACTTCAAGTTTTAATATTCATATTTAAAGTTTTGCACTTTTTCTACTTAAACTTCTATCCTGCCAGCTCTTAACTTACCAATCTCCATATAAACACAAAACATTTTCCTTGGTGGCAATTATTGCTAGCTCCTCATAATGCATTCGCTTTTTTTGTATCAATCTTAGTTTTAATTTATTTGAAAATAAAATTTAATCATAATTTTGGTATTTCTTGACTGTTGTGATTTTGTTGCACCCGATTTTCGTCTAATTATAGTTTTTCTTTCTTATTACTTTTTAAATTCTAATCATCATTTGTCATTCCTCTCTACGCTCTCGTCCCGTTTTTGTGTTTTTCGCAGGTACCGCCACACAATTACGCCCCTTGGAGGAAGCAACAGGCGGCACGGCACAATTAAACGACACTCTGGAGTCGCAATTATTACTGTCCACTGGCGGCATCTCCTCAACGGCTGCCGCGGCTGCGGCTGCTGCTGCTGGTCATGCCCTGCACGAGGGCAAGCGCCTTCAATTGGGCGCAAATCAGCAGCAGCATTTAAGCGGCAGCTGCGGCGGCATGGGAGGCGTTGGCCTACAATTGGCCATGGGTCAGGGACAACACAAATTCAGACACAAGGGCTTGTCATTGTTTGTTATACTGTTGATGTGCTTGCTGCTGGCATTAAATGTGATATTATTACTTAAGCTCTGGAAGCTGGAGGAACGGATTGATGTGGATCTCAGTCGGCGGGCGCGAATGCCCAGTTTGGCGGCATTAAAGTGAGTTTTGTTGTCAAAACTTTCGTTATAGGAAATAAGTTGAAAAGTGACCAATTCGAAATGTTAAGAGAAGATGCGGGTATCTTGAAATTCCAAAACAGTTATGGCATCATAGGCAGGGATAGGCTGTATTTCTACTGACAGTCGACAGGCCCAGATCGCTGATTATAAAGTGTAATTCGTCTTGAAACACCCGGCTTAAACTGCAGACTCATATCCAATATCTATAATTTTACATCATAAATATCGGAGTTATAAGAACATCACATTATGTCATATATGTTATACAACATACGCTGTCCGTAACATAATGTTAATATGTCAACGTTAATGTTAATGCTCTGTTTATTAATTTAAGACTGATTCCGCTGAGGTACACAGAGTATATTAAGTTTGTGTAAAAGCCACACGGAAGCATCTCCGACCACATAAAGTATATATATTCTTGTTGAGCATCAACAGCCGAGCCGATATGGCCATATCCGTCTGTCTGTCCGTATGAACGCAGAGATCTCAGAGATGGTAAGAGATAGAGATGGTTTATATGCTGGGTTCAATCCTGTCATACTCTCTACAACATATCGGCCGGTGTGTTACGAATAATTTCTTCAATATTGGCTTCAGTGCGTCAACTCTTGCGGGCTTGTCGCTTTAGATTTGAGCCTTAACATAGCCCAAAAAAAAAAATAGGAGGCCAATCGACCGTGAAATAAACTGTTCACCAAACTCCCCTCTCGCCTTATTTCGCGTACTGTGTGGCATTTGGCAACGTCTTGTTGAAACCACATGTCAGCCAAGCCCAGCTCATCCATTTTGAGTCATCGCACGGTAGCACTCTCCATTCATAGTAACGTACCTGCCTTAATCATCTTTAAAAGAGTACGGTCCAACATGCATTGGCATTTCTTGTAATGCTTCTGGCTGCTCTTCACACCAAATACGTCAATTTTGTTTGTTCACGCAACCATTCAACCAGAAATGAGTTTCTTCGCTGAACACAATTTTCCGATAAAAAAGTGGCATGCGTTTTGACAATAAACTTCATTAATCTGCGTTGATCGTTTGTAAGTTGATTCATGGTAAAATTATAGACCTAAATGAACATGTTTGACAGGAACATGTGACACAAAAACAGTGCTGCCAAAAGGAAAGCTGCTTAAAAATCTCTCATTACAAGGAGTGGAGCCATAAACGTTCTTTCCGGTCTAAAATGCCAACAATCATCCTCAGCCTACGGCCCATTAAGATAGCATATTCCAGCGACTAGTGTGGCTGATATCGCTATAACTCCTACCTCTCCTACCTTTCTTAAAACTTATTTGAATTCAAACCTTTTATAAATTCAAATTGTAAAATCAGATTAAACATTTGTCCACACCCCTTTAACATCAACTAACTTTTTCCTTATCCTTTTCATTTCATTTCAGGGAACTACCCAACACCAATCAAGATTGGCTAGAGCTATTGCGGCAGCAGGAGTTATCGCATGAAAGCGAGCTACGCAAATGGCATCAAGTGCTGCAAACTGCCATCGAGTTGTTGAAAAAGGTGAGCATTGTCTGCGAAAAGATCTACAATGATGGCCAGTTGCGTCAGAGCATTGAGTCGTTGTCGATGCATAGCGAACTTTAAGTAAACAACCAGCAAGCAAACACTCACAAACACACACACACACATATATGTATGTATTAGCGGATATTGTTGATTGATCTCTTAGCTAGAAATGACAAAAACCTACAAAAAAAAAACCCAAAGAAATATGTTGCATGTTCTTTTTGTCAATCAAAGTAAGAATCCCCCAGAGTAAGCGTTTTTTAGACATAAGTTTTATAGTTGTTTTTAATTTATTTGTATAATTTTGTATAATTTTGTTATTTTTTTTGCTTCTTTTTCAGACTGAAAAAACCCTGGCTGAAGTCATGTTTCACTAGGCCGCAAATAATTGAATTTGTTTTTGTATTGCACCCAATAATCCCAACTCTAAGCCTCCTCAAGGATTATGTTGTTCTTTTTGCCCTTGGGGCAGAAGGCCAATAAACAAAGCCACCAAAAATTAATAATTGAATTCTAAATTCAACCAAAAAACAACAAACTGTAGTCACAACTTTTATAATTTAAGCAAAAAAAAAATTGATTTTAATTCAAGCTGCGATTTCGATTGGTTTTTCGTTTTTTAACTTGTATCACCGCATTTAGATTCAAACATACCAAGCAAACCAACCAACAACAATAACGAAAACAAGAAGAGCAAACAGCGCCTTGAATTTTTGTTTTAGAAAATTCATATACAAAATTTGATAAAATATACAAGACAGAAAGAAATGTTTATTATTGTACAATATTTTTGTAAAACCCAAACCGAAACAATTGTGAGCCACTTTTCCCCCTTCTTTTTGTACAATTTTGGCGCCCCCCCAGTCCCCCGTTTACAGTCGAAACTATTTAAAAGTGAAAATGCTGGGCAAGCATTAAGGAAAACAAACACAGAAATCTAAAATGATGGCATAAACTATAGCAAAGTATTGTTAGTTTGTAGTAGTTGCATTTTAATTTAGAAGAAAACACACACACACACACAAAAATGAAATATTCAGAACCATATTTAAGCCCCCCCTCCCCCCCCCACTTTAGTCTTAAGTCATTGTTCATTAATTTGAATGTTGGAATAGAATTCTTGTCGAACTATTTTGAGCCGGCTTCAAAAGAAAATAAACGGAATTGTGTCACAATTTATGTCTAGAGATGTGTTTGAGCTGCTGTAATAAAATTATTACTTATTTTAAAACAATAAAAGAAAACACAAAATGATATATATATAATTTTAAAATACTAGCAGTGTGTCCTACATTAGGGGGTTTAAAAAGGATTAAGAAGATCAAAAGTAATTTCGAATTTGCTCATGTGATACGGTAAGTAACTTCTTACTTCAATGCGGAATATGGGTATATGTAGTAAAGGGTGATTCATTTGGACCCAATTTTTTTAAAAGTTCTGGTTAGCCAACCGCGCCGGTCATATTTCTCAGTGTGACCAGACACTGTCGCCGACTAAGGTATTCGGCCCTGTTCCGAATTCCGAATCGGTTTTCGTGTAAACGTTGCATTGTAGAGCTTAAACATAGAAATGTTATAAGGAAGGCGACAAGCATTTCAAAGGGTACTTGATCAGGTTTGAGAACAATCGGAATTGCTTCAGCAGTTGAAACCGACAGCTCAAAGCCAAGTGGATGCAATTCGACTAAAATAGACGACCTGATCTAGTAGGCACAGACATTTTCCTTACTTTTCAAAGAAAACTGTGGGATTTTAAGTACAAAAACTAACGTTTACACGAAAACCGACTCGGAATTGGGAACAGGGCCGATTATTTATGGTTTTATTATGGTTATCTTGCGCAAAGTTGAATAAAACTAAAAGCAATTTATATAAAGAGTGCGTTCAGCTGCAAGAAGCTGCTAGATCCCCACACAAAAAGTATAGGGAACTAGTGGTGAGTTTCAATTGAATGTATGTGCGTCTGCGCGTTATACTCGATAAGTGCTGCTCATTTCTGCCTATCGGACTCAACTGTCGTCACTCGCACAACAAAAAAGAAACAGCTGTGAAGCCATTGTCGCGAATTAAAAACAAAAAGTTAGTCAAAAGTGTGGAAAAAAAACGGTAAGACAGGGTTTGGTGGTCTATATATAAACGTAGGTATTAAAATAACTTTGAACCCGTTGTAGGATTTTTGGTTGGCTGGTGCCAAGCCCACAGTTGCCGCAGCTGCTCCTTCCAAGGTTATGATAATGATGGAACTGTTGGCTTTCAATGATCAGGAGAATGAGAAAGCTGAGCTCACCAAGATGCGATGTGCATCCCTGGGATGATGAAAACGACATGATGGATATGAAGAAGAATGTTCGTACCATCGCAATGCACGGTCTGCTGTGGGGTGCCTCCATATGGGTTCCCGTGGGCTATGGTATCAACAAGCCGCATATAATGTGCATCAACTGGGTTTGTTTCTCCGATTACTCCGAACCTAGCATGAGAAACACGAAATCGACTAACCTGCCGTTCAAGTTTACTAACCAGACATTGAGAAATCCAAGAATAGATCTTCTTTGAAAGACTTGGCGAGGCGGCACGGGAGACTCCGCTACACACACCCTAGCCCACACCTTTCTATTAAGCTGTGATCATTTTTTAATACCATATAAACATTTTATTTGGTACTTACCTCAACTGGGACTTGGAACTGAGGAACTCGAAGACTGCAGCACACACTGACAACGACATCTCAGCCGACAACGACACGCCTTAAGCCAAATCACCGATGAATTCTCAGTATCGTCCCCGGACATCCTTCGGCCACTAGCTCAAAGTCGATATTTTTTGCTTCTCTGCTCCAGCAGATTTCGTCTTAAGCAAGTAGGATAAGCCGGTAGTTCTCTGCTACTGCGCTGCAGCAGAGAACACTCTTTTGCGCATAGCTCGTCAACCGTTCATACGATTTTTATCCATGCTTTTTAGATTACTAAAAATGTCCAGAAGGTACAACCCTTATTTCCTTATAAAACTAGGAAAATAAACTTGATCTGTCTGCAGGTACAAGAATGGGTATATGATCCCATACATGTCAAACCTCTATCTCTTGGCCTCTCTGGGAAGGTACATGGCTTTATCGACTCCGCTGTTGATGCTGTTTAAGAAAATATATACTTTATTTGGTCGAAGATGCTTGCATCTGGCTGTTACATACTTTTGCACAAACTTAATATACTCTGTGTACTTCTAGTAAAGAGTATTAAATAATCTAAATTGAAGCAGCTTCCATGTGTGCCGATTCGTGCTACATATCTCTGTGTTTACTTGTTCAGATACTGCAGAAAAAATTGAAGATTGATTTAGGAAATCAACATTTTAGGTATTTTTTTCTGTAAGAAATGCTCACGCATAAAAGAAGAGATTAGTTTCCCGTTCCAAGAACCAGAATCTTTCAGAAATGCAGCAAGATTTCGCTGAGTATAAGTAACCAGAAGTAATCGTAGGCCAACCCATCAGGAATGCAGTGCTTACTTCTTGATGGGCACGCCGTAGGGGTTAACCAATCGCCAACTCTTTGCTTTGTAAGTAGTGGAGGAAGTATCGAAAACTATACTCGTGAAACTTATTTCGTTCAGTTGGTTATGAACGCTGCTTTACCAGGAGTACCCCTGTCGTTACCCAACCCAACTTACTGCAGCACTTACCTATACTTGTATAAGGTAGCGATGGCCATCAATGTGATTAGTACAGGAATAGTACTGGTAGCCACCTCTCTTGCTACTCGGTAGGCACTTCCTAGATTTTGGATGTTTAGAGGGGGGAAAATTAAAGAAAATCGCACTAGTATTAACAGAATTCCATGTATTGTCTTTATTTTTTCCAGGTTAATACTTCTTCGTTTCAGTTTCAAGAGTTCTAAACACGCCAACGGTTCGGTTCGCTAGGGGCGGCAGATCTGATGGATATCTTGGTTTTTTGGGTCGGCAGACGTGTCTTCTTCACACCAGCTTTGGGCGACTTCTTGGCCGGGGGGGTCTTCATGCCTGTCTTGGTTATGGTCTTGCTCGGATCATTCGTGCGATTCCCAGTCTTAGGTGGTGTCATGGCCACACCAGCTGACTTCAATCTGCTGCGACTTGAGTATATCCCTGTCCTTCGACGTGATTTCTTGTAGAGCGAAGTTTTTGATAAATTTTTTTTGGCTCCCATTTTCGGCCCATCAGCCGCCTCATCTTGCGGATTCAGTATGCCGCGCATGTTACGCACCTGGGCCGACATCTTTTCCACCAACTGGTTAAGCACTTCCTTTTTGGTGGGTTGCGGCTGCGGCGGCATCACAAGGTATGCAGTGGTGTTGGTCATGTGTGAAGCTGTCACCACATTATGAAATCTACGTGCCGCAATCTGTTGATGTAGCTGCTTTTGCTCCGCTTCCGTGACTCTGTTCGGCTTGACCCTCGGTTGGGCTGCAGCCTGACGGCAGCTTGGTTTCTTCACTTCAGTCGAAGGCGGTTTTGGGCAGAGTTCGGGCTGCTTCTCTAGATTATTGCAGTCATTTTTCTGTTGATTCTTAGGCTTCAGCTTCTTATGGCGCTCCATAAGCATATCATAGATTGAGACCATCGGAGAGTCCATTATGTCGGCCATTTTCTGAATAAAATGAAAATATTCTTGTAAAATTTGTGAGAAATATATTTGTGAATAAATTATGTAAAACTTAGAAGCTTCGGAAAATTCCTGATGTTTAGGCTGTGTTAGGAAGTGCTGTTGAAGTGAGAATGTGAATTTGAGAGTTGAAGCACATGGAACTGGTTAAGGTAAACACAAGGCCTACTGAGTTTTCATAAAGTTTAGAATTTTTTAAATTTTTTATTTTTGGTTTTAGGAACATTTAGAAAGGCGAGCTCAAGTATCTGTGCGATGCGATGCGACGGTCCAGGCAATAAGTCATGGACGACGTTTTCACATTCAGAACTCTTGTCCTCTTATCGGCCGGCCCGCACATTTTGTGGAGATCTATGAAGCCAAAGTGGGTAAGCACAAGTATAATTACACGGTGTGGCAGTAAAAAAACTTCTGGGATCGCCTTAAAAACCAAGAAATTTTTCTATGAAATCCGTCCTAAGGCGAAAATTTTAGAAAATTTTCCAAGTATCAAAAAAAAGTGTGCCATAAATGAGAAAATATATTTGTTTAATTTTAGGGTGAGTCGCCTTAGAACGGATTTCATAGAAAAATTTCTAATTTTCAGTGCGAATGTTTTATGAGTGTAGACACACTCTTTAAAAATCTATCATAGCTTTGCTAATTATTGAACGATTTTAGAAAATAGACACACGTTTTACTCCCAAAAATGTGTTCTTTATTAATAATAAAACAAGTTTAAGGGGCATCAAATGAAAAAGTGTTCAAAAACAACACCAAAGTCAAAAGATTTAAAAAAACTAAAAAAAAACAAGAAAGAAAGTCGGTCAAGCCCGACTATAACATACTCTGTACCAAGAAATTTTGTCTTTTGATCATAACTCGAAAACCGTTCATCCGATCTTCTTCATTCCTTTGGCGGATCGATAAGTTATTCTAATAACTAAATATGTCCAGAAGGAACAAGCCATCTATCTTCAAAACTGTGAGAGATATGACGTTTTTTCTAAATTGCGGGGGCGGGAGGGGGCGTGGCCAAAATTGAAAATAAACTTGATCTGCCTGCAGACATAAGAAGCATATGTCCCATACACGTCAAACCTCTATCTCTTACCATCTCTGAGATCTGTGCGTTCATACGGACAGACAGACGGACAGACGGACAGACGGACATGGCTATATCGACTCGGCTGTTGATGCTGATCAAGAATATATATACTTTATGGGGTCGGAGATGCTTCCTTCTGGATTTTACATACTTTTGCACAAACTTATAATACTCTATGTACCTACGGTACAGAGTATAAAAAATGTTTACCTAGCAAATACGCCAAAATAGGAAATGAAACCTGTTAAGTCATGTATGGCACGTTTAAAGACCTAAGTTTCTTCTTTCTAAAACTGATAAGAAAATTAAAATCACATGATATTTGGCTAAGTTTTGGGCGTTTTTGGCCCATCACAGTAGTTTGATTTGATTTTTTTTTGTCACAAATCTAAAAAAAATGATAGTTTGAACTGGATTTTTGAACAAATTAGCAAGCAAAACATAAGCTCAGAACCAAACACTAATAAAAAACATGAAAAAAGTAATAAAAAATAAAGTAAATAAAATTATATTACGCATCCGCCACGTGTGACCATATTGGCCATGAGGTAGCCGTGATCCGCGCGACTTGAAACTTTTATCAAATGATATTCTGGTTGTTGCTATACACCAAGTTACAACTCTATGGCTGCATTTGTCGACTTTATGCCAAAAAAATATGGCCTTCCAGCCCAGTGTGCATGGGTATTGGCCTATGGATCACATTTTAAACCTTATGTAGCATACTTTTTGGCTGCATTTGGCAAAAAAAACGCCAATGCCATGAAATATGGGTTAAGGGGACTACTTCTTTCAGTTCAAGGTCACATTTAACATTGAATGTAAAATGAAAAGATTATAGACAAATGAATGAAATCATTTTGCTAATTTTTTAAACGATAAAATCGAATGGCTGGTCGCTGACTAAGTGCCGATTTAGGTGCTTTGTACATTTCCATTATACTTTTCTTTTGTTGCATTACACAAATATATTTAAAAATTTGACTGATAAGCAGTGCAAGTTCATTAAACTGAATTTCCAAACGAAGGCGAGTAAGTAAATTAAAGTTCGATAGCTGCTTTAGGCGTTTGTTTTATTTTATTGAATTAATAAACCAAAACTGAATAATAAACTGAAAGCCAATATCACAAATGGTTCTCATTAAAATCTAGTTAGAAATATGTTACAAAGACTTGGTTCATTTATTGAGTTAATCAACAACAACATGCACACAAAATTGAATCAAATAACACAAATTGTTAAACATTTATTGAATTACAGAAATTTCTTTATGGAAATGAAATATTTGCCAGGCACGCACAAATATAGAAATTCATATGAATCTTATCAGGCGCCGCAAAAAAAAAACACAAGAAAAAAAAGTTGTACAGTAAACACCTAAAACCCAGCCTTTCTATATAGAGAGAAATATAACAGCAACAATAAAAACTATGCGTCTTGTTTTTTTCAAGGTTAATGGCAAGTGCGTGTGCGTGTGCGTAAGCGTATGAGTGAGCATAGAAAAGTGTGTGTGAGTGTGTGCTGCTTGCTTAGCTGTACTGTTGTCGTCTCCATTCTCGCACATTTTGCACAAAGTGCGTATAAATAAATAAAACAACAACAAAACTAACAGAAGAGGCCAAAAATTAGCTAGACCAACAGCCATTGCTTCAGCCGGTTGAAATTTATATGGCCACCCAATAAACTTATTAATGCGGCGGCAAGGAGAGGGGGCGGGAAGAAAGTTCGAGTTCAGTTCACAAAATGGAAAATCATCATTATTTCCTTACCAAAAATTTAAAGCTTAAACAGCTGACACATTTTATTGTCGTATAGTTTTCAGTTTATTAACTCGCGCACACATTGAAATTGCGTATACGCAGTGTGTATTGTCGACGACTCTGCTGCTTTGTTAAAGTTTAATGACTGATAAGATTTTAAAGCAAAAATAATGAACTCTAGGGATTTGGCATGTTTGCAAAATAACACAAAATGCAAAAATTTATATCCATTTAAGAATAAATGGAAATTTTGTTTGTTAACTTGAGGAAAATCTGCAATTCGGTGAAGCAAAATTTGAGCTCTTGCTAATGAAAAGGTATAAAAGGACACTTGTTTTACTCGCTACTTAAACACGAATTTGATCGAAGAAACCCACCTTGTGGGAAAAAGGCTTTACATTTAATAAAATTTCTGAATATTTATTACAAAGTTCTTCAAGCACTGACAAATTATTCGACCCATGTAGAAACCAGACATATGAGTTATGAAAATTTCAACAAAAATTGCACAATTGGAACTTGCTTATGATTTCGAAAGCTATTCTAAGAACTCTGAAGTTCTAATCAGAGCTGCCTGTTCGAACCAAAATTTATCATTGCTTAGGCTACTGAAAGCTTCAAGGTTTTTGGCTAAGGGTTTTGGCTCAAACCTTGTAATAGAAAAGCAATTGATTTGCTGGATGCACACTGCTACTTTATTTCTGACATTTAAATTTATTACTCCGACTGCGAGTTATTCACAATTCTACATTTTAAGTCAGACCAAATTAGTTTTAAGCTGCTTACCTTCATAAGATGTCAAAAACCTTACAATTTAGAATCTGACAGTCGAAGGCGGCTGTGATGATACATTCCTACAAATATTACAAAATTACAATGAAGTATGCAACAATCTTAGAATGGCTAAAGCTATTGTTGAGCCAAACCGCACCCTTGGGCTTGGAACATGCACCGACTCACCGACCGGTTCACCTTTTCAAAATGTCGGAGTTCCGTGCCTGTTTCTTATATATTTTAGACAATATAAAAAAAAGTATTATAATAGTCATTCATTATAAATGTCCTTTTTACTTTATGATGGCGATTTTTTTTGATGTTTTGGCAAATGGTTCAAGACGCTTAGACATGATGTAACTTGAGCTAACGTCGCTTTAAAGTTGCTTTAAATTTCCTCATTTGAACCCTTTAAGGTGATTCTGGATACGCACTTTTACTTTTGTTTTATTGATTTCTTAGCTTTACAGTAAATTATGTCATTTAGTTCTACGATTTTTTAAAGCGACGATATAACACTTTGAATACATGTGTACAAAGGCAATAGAGGGAGCTTACTTGAGCTTGGCTAAAGTGTAAATACCCTTGCAACTTGTTTGAACTTGAGGTTGCATCCATTGAAAAAAGAAAAGGAGTTCTAAAACTATTTTTCAAACTTTTCTATGTTATATAGTCTTCCACCAAACTTGGTGAGATCATTAAAAAGTATAGAAATCTAATATTTAAAACGAAAAAGTTTTTCTCACCAAAACTATTGGTTCGACCAATTGTTCCCATGGCAGCTATATGCTATACTCATCCTTTTTATGGCCATGGCTGGTGAACACTGCAGTAAAGTACTAGAAGAAAGACGAACTCACCACTAACTCGTAGAGTGAAAAGGGTATATTAAAGTGGTAACAGGCAGCTGTTTGCTGTTATGAGTACATTAATGTGAATGCTCTGTAAATTAACAGAAGGGAAGACTATTAAACATCAATTCCCTCAAGTAACGGGTACATCTAAGTCTATAACTTACCCACTCGTCTTGCAATATATTTTTTTTTTATGTTTGTTTATATATTTTATAATAGAGTTAAGCAGCTTAATGTGAAGAACTCGGTGTGTGGCAACCTATAATGGCAACTAAGCTGATACAAATGGTATAACAACTTGTAAAAGTACAATCATTTTTTGCACAGCAAAACTTTTTTTCCTCAGAAATAGAATAGAAGTGGCTTTTAATTTTTTTTTCAATTATTTTTTATGTTTGTTTTCAATTTACGCCACGACATGGTAAATATTTCGTTATGAAACTATGCTGCTAAGTCCTCAGCTAAAATATATTAAAGCCAAAATAAAATGTTTGGATTTTAAGTGCAGATTCGCAGCAATTTTGCAGGTGACGTTGAATGGAAGGTAACCATTTTCAATTTCTGAATAAAAAGGTGGTACATGAAGCAGCAATGGGACAATGACTTGATTTAAACTTGTCGTTTTTCAATTTAGCTGGAATTTACTTAAAACTTCGATTATGGATGTAAATGTGTTCAATCACAAGCTATCAAAAGAAATAATTGGCGTTTCTTGGTAGGTAAAATGAAAATACCGCTGCTCCAGTCTTAAATATAAAGAACACTTGTCAAAGTTTTCAAAACATAGCTGCCTTTATTAATAGCTAATTGCGTAAAGTTTACAGTGAAATATTTGTTTTACCGGTGCTTTGTGAAATCCAATTTTTGCAAAAAATTATTGGAAATTAAATGAATATTGGCTTTATATTCACAATTAAACTTCCACATAAATCATGTTGAGTTTTGTGGAAATCGATGTTTAAGCTAAGTTAATGTGTTTGTTTTTGGTTTATCTGTCAAGTGTTTGGTTAAAGTTTTAACCGATTTTACCTTCTATTATTTCTTTAACGTCTTGTTTCTAATATTTTAAGATTAAATTAAAAAAAATATTTGGCTTTACACAGCCCAACTCCTCACAAACTCTAAGCTTGTATGCTTCTAATTTCACACACAGAGGAAAGGAACTACATTTTAATGCCGAAGCCGCGCGGTAATTCATAGCTTTACCGTGCCACTGGCTGATTAAGGTCACCGGGAAACAACTTGTAATGAAATGTCCCAAAGCTGGATCGAACCCACGATCTCTTGCACTGAAGGTACACACACCACCGGATGCACCACACCCCGATTACCATAATTAAAAGAGCGTTTATAGGTTAATAGGTTCGACGTGTATAGGAAGTAAACTTCTTTAGGCAGAGCAAGTTTATTTTTAACTATTGCCAAGCTCCCTACAACGCTCGTAATAGGAAAAGAAACCGTAAAATCTCTCACAGTTTTAAAGGTAGATGGTAGACATATATAGTTATCAGGATTATTAACCGATCCGCCATTTGATTGGTAAATATCGGATCAATGATAGTCAAGTTACAAGCTATTGCATATTATAGTTTTTACTTACCAACCCAAGCTAGAAATTATAACCCGATATTTCCACTAGACGTTCTTATATCAGCTCTTTCCACATAAATGCAACCACTGTGCGCCGTAAGAACTTGACTTTCAATGTGTCTGCTAAAACAAATGGTGTGTTTTCAATAATATAAAATAAAAATTTTACCAAAATTAATTTTACTTTGATTTTTCTTATGGTAAAAAGTTTGAATAAATTATGTGGACTACTAAAATAAACAAATATTTGAGCATCCAGTCCCAGGTTACTAATTTTAGGAAACTTACATGCATAAGGCTTTCGAAATATTAATTTAGATCAGAGTATTATTTTTTTTAAATTTTGATATTAACATTTTAAAAATTACAAAGTGGTGTATTTTTAATTACGCTTACAAAAAACTATCGATAGTGTTGGACTACCATGTTGGCGTTTCGATATCGCCCAAGCATACCCATCTCTATTGAGTATATGCTTACAAAGTGTAAGCATTCGGCTAGAAAATGAATGAAAGCACCAGAAATTAAGGGTATGGGGAATTTTGTGTTTGTGTTTATTCTGGAAAAATACCTATGAGTGTCACACCAAAGCCTTCACAAACATCATGACATAATAATACTAACCTCTGCAAGGGTATCCACATGTGCCGTTTTCTATTCATTGGTTAAATCTGAAATATATGTACATACATACGTACAAATTTAAATGTGTTTCTAGTCTTCTTCATTTCCCTCTGCTACTCCAAAAACGTCTCAAAACTTGTTGAATGACTTCTGAGGAGGTTGCCAATCAAGAACTTAAATTCATTTTATCACCAAGTCAATATGTTTTTTGTCTTTTGTGTGGGGCCCTAATAAAAAAGTAATTCAAGCTGTTTCGCTTTGCGTTTTATCAAAATGATGAATATGGGGCCTTGACTTTACGACGATTACATGACAGTTAATAGACTTTGTAATACAATGTAAAAGAAAGGCTCTCTTAAGAGATGGCAGAAGAAAGAGAGAGAGAGCGAGAGAGAGAGAGCAAGAGATCGAGAGAGTTAGCGCCATAAGCACGTGCAGTAGGCAGCCCCCCCAAAAAATGTAGAAAGAGAGCGAATATGTCATTCATGCATACGCTCCGTGCTCTTTAACGTCAACAGCGACAGCGACAGCGGAAAGTAACAGCGGCAGCAGAATTGCGAGCAGCCTTAACGGTCTCTGGGATCAGTACGAGATCGGAAACGGCCGAAGCTGGATGTTGTTGTGCGTCGTCGTCGTCGTGGTTGGTTAGCAACAACAACAACTTTAACTTTAAATACAAAAAGAAAAGTCTTTCACACATTCTCCTTACGTTTTTCTGTGTGCCAAGTGTAAATAAATTAATTCGTGTGGTGTTTTGTTACAAATAAAAACAAATATTAATCAACTCAACCCAAATCCAAGCCCTGTAAGAGACGCTGCTGATATTTTAATTAAAACATAAATTATACAAAAATACAATAATACTTTAAATACGGTCTCCCAAATCCACCTTCTTGCAATCTCCTCTCGGGTGCGTTGTGGTTTGCATTTGTTTATATATTTTTATTTCATTTTTATTTCACATTTATTTGTAAAAAATAAAAATCTGAGGTCTTGCTCTGGCGCTTTGTTTCGCGCGGGGCAATTGACAAAGGAGGAGAAAAACACTCTCTCGCTTTTTACTTGTTTTTCTGTGTGTGCATAAAACAAATTGTCAAAGAACGAACAAAAATAGCAAAAAAAAATTGTGTTGATTGATTTTTGGAGTTTTTTTTTGTTGTTGTTGTGAGCTACAATCGAAAATACAAATCATTGTGGTACATGCTTTGATTTTGTTAATCTCTCAAATTTTAACAAATCATTCAAAGAAACATTTAAATGAAATTAATCAAATTATTTTATTTATAATTTATTTGCTCATATCAAGCTCAAATTTCTGATGTTTCTCTAAGTAAAAGTGCATTAATTCCTAACCAAATCGAACGATACTTTGAACGATACTTTGAATTGAGTTACACAAAAGCTTTTAAGAGTTAATAAATTACTGAAACGTAGAGAGTTTCCAGCTTGGATCAGACTCAACTTTTTTACCGAATTTCTAGTTAAAAGCGTTGTAAACCTTAAACACTGAAAGTGTTAATGTTTCTTGATCGTCCTAGGGCTGTTTCCTAATCCTCTAGATATCGCAATGGTTTACTTTAAAGACCCTTTAACAAAGTAAGTTGTATAAGAGAATTTTATACCTCAAGATATCAGAGGTAGGGTTGGAATGAAATTTCTTCATTCAAGTAATGATTGTCTAGATAGAAGTATACATTTTTTTCATCTTTGATTGTTCAGTGTAAGTGTTTAGTATATTTAAATTATGTGAGCTTCATTTAATTTTACTTATCAACAATCTAATTAAGGGCCATTCTCAATAAACTTACATTAAATTGGTGTGGCTTACGCAAAAAGAGTACGAGTTAACATAAAACAAATGAAGCACCAACTTTATTTCGAATAAAATAATGTAAAATCCGCTTAGCGAATGCTGATGTCCGATTTCAGAGGAGTCTGTGCTCAATTGACATTGAATTCAGTATTAATTTATTACAAATAGTCAATAAAAATGTATAAATCGATATGACTGCTTACGAATTATACTTTTTTTGTTCAATTTCTTTTCATCTCAAACTTTCCAAGCAATCACATGCAAATCAAATGCATTTGCTTTTCTTAAATGCAATAATGAAAATTCTGTGGGTTTTCACATGGACTTGGTTATCAAGTTATCTGTTGAGAAACTTAATTTAATTTTCAACTATAGTGAGTATAATTTTGAGTGATTATCTAGCAATTTTTTTGAAGTGCCTTATCGAGACTTGAACGCAGGTCTGTTTGACTCAGAACTTAACCTCTAGACAGCTAAGTGAACTGTACAATTCAAATGTATCAACTGTGCAAGATTGTTCACAATGGGTAGCACTTTCTGAAGAGTTTATCAACACTGAACATTATATTTTAACAGTAAACGCTTCGCCTGATACATTGGACGCATTCAGCAGATAGATCCTATTTCCGATTACTGATCAATGAGGGCCGATTTTACCTGCTGAATACAGTGACTTGTGATTGCGTTTGGAAATAGTTAAATAAGGTCCTTAAAATTTGTTCCAACATTTTTAACCACACTAACTAAAGTCAGAATATAACCCAAGTTAAGCAAACAAAAGCAATCGCAAATCAGTAATCGGAAATCAGATTTATTTAATATATTGTTTTACATATTGTTTCTGCTGCGAAATCAGAAGTGAACTTATTTAATTTAGCACTTTGAAAACAAAAGTGTCTGCTCTTTTTGATTTTGCTTATCCGTTTAAATTTTTATAATCAAAAGAAGAATTGGTAACTTTTTCAATTTTTAGCCAAATCTTTAAAGTGTTAATATATAAATTTGTATACCGTTGAAAAGGGTAATATAATTTTGGTCAGAAGCTTGAAATGCATAGAAATAGTTTCCACAAATCTATAAAATAGTCTTGTTCTCATTTGCCCTGATTCTTTTCATTAGTAACTGATGAATTGGGCTGATACTTTAGCAAGAAAGATTTGGCTGGGTCTGAGCAACTTCAATGTAAGCAGGTTTGTTTATTCGGAGTTACGATTCGGCATTAGGTTCGATGTTTTAGCTTGTGGCCTTGCTTCGACACATTTTTTTAAAACAGCTTAGTAAAAAAACCAAATAGTGACTTATATCAAAGGTAATATTCAGAATTTCTTCACCTTCGATCAAAATCATGTTTAAGGGGTCTGACAACTGCTGACAAGACACTAATTATAATTCAAAATCTTTAAAGCCATCGAGGGCTCCATAGATGTCAACACATTGTTAAGCGTCAAAGTCGCCCGATAACTTTAGTACCTTTGGTTTGGCTTCAGGTTCGGTTCCGTTACCGATCACTTTTAACCTTTTTTAATGCAACTAAAAGTCGTAAAACTTATTAAATATAATATTTTAATAAAACTTTTCCCCACTCTTTTCGCTTTTTGCAGCGCGACACAATTCGAATCAGAGAATAAGGAAATTGTTCAAAAAATCACTCGTAAAAAAATGCCCACAAAATATGTTTAATACCTTGAAATAAAGCGGAAAGAAACGTGTTTAAGGCAGATGAAAATAAATTAAACAAGATTTACATTTTTTACATAAAAAAAAAAAAACTGTAGCAACAACAATAACAAACAAGAAATATCAAAAACGTTCACAAAAAGGTGATAATGATTATTTCCAAGGATCTTTTCATATTTGGTGAACATATTTTTGCAACAATCATACCAGAAGGTGGAGCTGGAGCAACGCTAGCAACACAGCAACAGCAACAACAGCAACAACAACAGCAACAGGCGCAGCATCAGCAGCCGGCAATTATAAATACAGCAACAACAACAACGGCAACTGCGACGGCGGCAACTTCGTTGGTAACAACATTGGCAGCAGCTGAACAAGTTGTAGAGGAGTCATTAAAAGCCGCAGCAGCGACAACAACAACAACAACAACAACAACACCAGCAACAGCAACAGCAGTAGTACAACAGCAACTAAAACAGGAAACAGTTGCAGTTGCTGCTGCCGCTGCCGCTGCTAAAAAAACAACAAAAATTCAAAAAATTCCAAAGGAACCTGAAGAATTGAAAGCCAAGAAAAAGGCAAAGTGTGAAACGTCGTTGTTGCTGACTCCGACTCATTACGAAAAAATGCCAATGAATTTGATGGTTGTGGAAAGTGTTGAGACTGTTGATATGGCATCAGACAACGACAATGAGACAACGGAGCAGGTACCGTTGGTGAATGCCACCAGTAGACGCAATCTGGCCAAAATTGTGGCCGATTGTCGCCTGCAAATCGAAGTGGAGCCCACAGCAATAGCAACACCAGCCGCAGCAGCGTCGGCAATAACAACACCCATTATTGTCGAAGCTAGCACTTCCAGTGAGTCGTCGTCGTCATCATCCAGCTCAACATCCTCAGAACTTACGCACACATCACAAACCACCATACCAAGTACGGATAATCTAACATCATCGAATGCTTTGGCCAATATGGGCAAAAGCATTTTAGTTGATGCCAAAAGGTGAGTAGTCAATTAATTCTGACCTAATTTTAATAAAACATATAGGTTTACACGTGCAGATGGGTAGAGCATTTTTGGTAGGTGCCGAAGAGTTTACATTTTAGTCACAGCATTCGAAATTCAAAACTTATTTCATGCCTCAAACTCAGAGTGCAGGAATTGCATCTTAAAATTTCGTACAATATTTACAAGGGAATAAACTAAGTTTCTTATTAACATTTCCTTTTTTTAACGCAAACTTAAGCCAAACTTGCAAGCTCGTTCCTCCTCAGTTTGTTGGTGTTTTACACAAAAGTGTGAAAGTTAACAATATGCTTTTGAGCGGAAATAAGCGAAAACTATTTGCTACAGCTTTAAATTAAATTAATTTATAGTGTTTTGTATTAACAGCTGCAGGATACTCACACATACACACGCACGCACGCACACATGTAATCCCCCCGAGGTGCAACAGCGCATAAACATCAGCAGCAACATCGGCAACATGACAACAACTCCATCGACTGACTACCACCAAACTGCAATAACAACTTATACAAAACCTGCTCCTTGTCCAGAATTCAGTTTTGTTTTCTGTTCTTTTTTTTTTTTTAATGAAATTTTGCTTTTTTTCTTGCCATGCATTTTTCTGTTATTCTTACAACTTTTTTGTTTTTTTTTTTTGTGTAAAAAGCCAACTGCAATTCGTGAGAGAGTGTGTGTGTGTGTGAGGGAGCGTTTAAGTGTGTGAGTAAATAAGATCTTTGTGTATCTCTGGAAATGTAACCTAAATTTCGAGGTGAAATTATACGCACTTTTCAGTAGGAAGACTTTTTTTGTTATAGTGTGGAGTTCTGCATTCAGGGATATCAACATGGAATAAATCACCATTCACCAATCCATGAGCAAAGTAAATCATCATCTTTTATCCTTTACGAGAAGCCAAAGTCTGTAAATTAGATTAAAAAATAGAATTGGGTTTTAAAAGTTATATATATTTAAGACTGATGATTCAGCTTGCAAGTTCTTAAAGTTGGAGCCACACCAGACTTATGTTCTTCCCAATTCCTGCGACAATCTTTCGATCTTTTGCCGATTCCCGTCTGCCCAGCTGCCCAAATCGCGGCAACAAGTCTTCCTCGTCTTCTTTTGCGGCTGCAGTTGTTGTTACTGTTGTTGTTGTTGTTGTTGTTGTTGTTGCGGCTGCAACGAACAACAAAATCTGGGTCAACTGTGAACCAATTTTCAGACAAAATTGCGACAACAAAAAGAAACTGTAATAATCACAAGAGCCAACAGCAGCAAAAGCGAAAATAAAACGTGCCACAAGATAAAACCGAACGAAAATACAACACCACAGCAACGAAAAATGCATTTAAATTGCTCCTCCAACTTTAAAGCAGAACTCGGATTTAAATTCTTGTACAGTGAGTGCAATAAGTGCATTGAGTGCACTTTAAATCGCATAATAATTGAAAAATTTATGTTAAATACACATAATGAAGTTGCCCCTCAACAATGTTCTCATTGTAATTTAATTTACTTAATTTACCAATACACGAGGATAATTGAACTGTGCGACTTTTTGTAAGTAGTTAAAACGCAAAAAGAAACCAAGTCTCGACCAAAGTCAGTTGGTGTTCGTGTGTGTGTGTGTGTGTGTGGGGTAATATAATGTCAGTCAGTCAGTCAGTCAGCCAGCCAGCTAGTCAGTCATTCAGTCATTCAGTCAGTCACTCTGTCAGTCAGCAAGTGACAACGAATTAAAATAAATAATTGAAATTGTAAAGCCAAGCTGAGAAAAAAAAAGAAACATGTACAAAAAAATTGCAACAGATCTCCACAAAATGGCAATGATTATGTTATTTCTTGATTTTCCGAGCATTTATCTCCAACGTTTAATTGTAAAGGGCAAACAAATTGTGAAACAATTTCGAGTGATGTGACTCAGGGATCTAAGCAAGAATTCGTTATTTTAGGTTTTAAATTTTCTAAAATTTTTCAATCAATTAATGTGTTTTTTTCTCAGGTTAAACTTGAATGAGTATTACCGAATTCCCTCTCAAATTTAAGTGAGAGCGGAAGCGACAGCGAACAGCTAACTTAAGCAGACCCATGCCATAAGGCCCAGTGCAATAACGCACCTGGTCGAGTTTTCCTATTCATTAAGTACTCGGAATCTGGGTATACCGGAGTTGAGTCAAGTTTTAAGGTCGCAAATTCATCTTATATTCATTAGCGATGGTCATGCCTGGCTCGCAGAGGCCATTCGAGCCGAGTGCATGCCAAGGCTTGGCCCAAGAGAGCAAACAGTCGCAAGCCAGCGGACGATGAGGGCAGGTCAGAGCTAGTTTGCAGGGCCAAAGTGCGACAAATGATTAAGCGATAATTTGAGAATCGACTAGTTCAGTTTTTAATACCATCTACATACTTAATATTTGTCTGATCAAAAGAAGAGAAAATCTGAATATTTCTGAACTGTAAAACATGCTTCGAACTTAGGTTCGAACCGAAACCCTATCACAAAAACCGGAAACCTAAAAATTGCCAACATTTGCCATTGCTTAAATTTGGTTCAAGAACATAGGTCAAAGCTACAAAAAAAAGTTAGTGGGTTTGCAGCCCTGTTTGCATCACGGTCGCCACATGGTTGGTACTTTACATTATAGTAAGAAATAGTGAATTATACCGAAATTCAAACCGGATCCGTTTATCAAAATTTTTTAATATAAACTCACCACCAGAACCGAAAACATAAAGACAAATATAAAATTTAAAATTATCTGAGAGCCGTTATTCGAAACCCGATACTTTTCGTCCATGATGTACCTGTACTGCTAAAGCATTTTGTTACTATTGCTTCAACACACACTTGTCCCTGGGGCTGTTAGCAAACTTGATGATTTTTAATAGCAGATTGTGTTTAAGGAAAAATGCAAGTAGGTGTTGTTTTAATTGAATACACAATACAAATTAATGCAGACTACTTCTCATCATCAGCAGAGTTGCTTTTAAAAAGGAAAATCAAATTTCAATTCGATATAATATAATACATTTTCCTTACTTTACCAGTTTCTATATCAAATAATTTCTCTCAAGAACTTTCTTAAGATCAATTCCCTTCCCTTCTTTTATTTATATTGTTTGCTAGGCAAACATCTGGACATGAAATCAAATTTCTCCATTTGTTCTTTTTGTGTTTTTGTTTACAGACTCCAGCCATTCCCTACAATTCTATGTTCTGTTCGTTTTTCAAATCTCTCATCCAATTGGTTTGGATCAAATTTTTGGTTTCTTGTTGAATTTTGATGCGGTTAATGAGCGATTAAAGTTTGTTGAACTCAACGGCAGCGACACACAAACAAAAATGCAAACACAAACATTCCGTTGTGCGTGTGTGTGCGTCGCTTTTAAGTTTCTTGATATTTTGCTTTTGTCTTCTGGTTGCCCAATCTCCGAGAGAGAGTAGAGCAAAAAGAAAAAAAAAACCAAAAAAAAATAACAATTCCGCCCACCCAAACTCAAAGGCAACATAATTGAAGTCCAATTCGGACACTGTCTGTTGCCGGCGGCTTGGGGATTGGTGTCTGAGTTGAAAATGAGACTAATATGTTGGCTTATCCAGGAGAGTGAGTGTGCCATAATATTGTATTAAATAATGTAATGTTGAAAAAGACAGGGAAAAAAGCTATTTGGTCAGCTAACTTTCTTTGTAAAAACGGATTTAGTATTGTTGTTGGCAGCTGGCTTGGTCTTTTACTTAGAAAAAAACATTTTCCGTTTTAAAATAATATTTTTTAAATAGTACAAAAAAGATTGCCTGCAGCATTCTTGGGAGAAGTAATTTTAATCAATTACCTAAATATATTCAAGTTTAAATTGCACACAAAATTTGGATATTAAACTGATTAAATTAGAGTACAGTTTTCAAAAGGGCTACCATAAAGTGGCCGGCTGTGGTACAGCGGGTAGGGTGTGTACTTGCTGTATAAATAAAAAGTAGTTTTCCCCACAAACTTACACACACGGTCACCTTCAGCAGCTGTTGGCGCCAGCTGTGTAGTAACTAGCCATGAAAAAGCCTCTCAAACTATAGGACCTATAGGTCCCCTTTTCTTGTGCAAAATAGAAGCCCACCATTCAAGAGCTTGAGAGAAGCTCGGCTTGGCCCTTTAGGGCTGTTAAGTCAATTATTTAATTTAAACAAATCTAAGAACAATTCATGTACCATAAGCTTCCTTCTCAATTCAATTTCTAACAACCTTTCTCAGCTTATTTCTGTTTACTCATCTCGTTTGCTAGAATCATAAATTTTGTTTTCCATCAAATATTCTGGTTCCCAACCCCGATTTCAATTGCCAAAAGAAACCCCATTCTCAACCTTTTATCCATTAGATTAGAATAACAATGCAGACAAATCAACAATGGGCTTATACGTCGTTGAGTAGAAGACATTTTGCAAAAAGGCTCGTTTATTTTTGCTATTTTTTTTTGTTATTTCAAATTTCTTAGAAAAAAAGCTTTTGTGCTTTGATTTCACAGCTGCACATCATTTTTACCTGGTCCCCATTTTTATATGTTCCTATTTCTTCCTGCTCTAAGTGGGTCACCTACCTAGAACTAGCTGAAACTCAATCCTCAAACCTAGATGAATCAAAAAACAAAACCCAAGCAAACGCCACTCAAATCAATTTAAATTTTCTGCTCTTCGTGCGAAATAGCTTGACCTAAATACCAAATTAATAACCAGTTTTTGCAGGCTATGATGGGTCAAATGGTTTGCAAGCATAATAAAACCTTAGATCCTGATTGACAATTGAAATTAAAAAGTTTCACATTTGAATTCGTCAGAAATGCCAAAAACGAAAAGGCCGGTTCAAGTGTAAGACCTAGCTTATCATAATAAGAAAGTTGATAAGTGCTAAGTTACTAAAACAAAAACCAAACAAAAAAGAAACCTTTTCAGACGTAAAATCACAAAATAAAAAGAGTGATGCGTGTAAAAATTGATCGGTTCCGAAAACAGATTACAATGCCCAAGCATTAAAGTGTTGTCATGTTCCTCTCAGCGTGGCACAGGTGTGTCGTTGTGACTCCGGTGCATTTAACAAGAAGCAAGGGAGATCAAACTAACACATACAAATTTTAAAAGTTTACAGCAAGAATGTTAGCCGAAAAAGATCGAAAAAATATAGCCTTAACTTTAAAAAGAAAAGTTGGTTTCCAGAAAGCGCGAAAAGAAATTGTATGTCAAACTTCACATGAAAAAAAAATTAAAAACTTAACATAAGCATGGTTTACGTTTATAGAAACCTGTGGCTATGTGTGTATACCCATTTTGCCTCACTGTATTGGTAATGGAGATTTTCATGCCTGCGGTTTCTTTCGCTCTGAGATTGGAATTCCGCACGTACTTTAATCTTGAGTCATAATCATTTGATTTTTCCAGTACGTATCCGACCCCTTCGGATGGATACACGAATTTCAGAAGTGTTTAAAACCAAGTTTGATCTAAAACGACTCCTAGTTGAAATTTGAACTCTCTGAACTCTCTCCTTTTTTTCGTGTAGGCCTATTGTTTTAGTGGAAAAGCAGGACTACCATACTTTCTGCAACGAATGTACTTGATTTCTGATTTTCAATCCATTTTTTCTCATTAATACGCCTGAATATCATTAATATGACCAGTCCCATAAAAATGTAGTCTGGGACTGGGTTTGCTGATTCAAGTACTTGGTCGCTTTGCTGGAGAATTAAGTTCCCTTAATTTCCTTCAAATGTGTAAGCATCTGTGTTGAGTTTTCAGTCAAGGGGCTCTTTAATCTTACCTCTCAGTGAAGAGCATTTATAAATTTAATTCGATCTTATTTTTGGATATAACATTTAAAACTTGGCAAATCACAAACAATATTGGAAAGTGTTGAACTTGTAAGAGTGTGTGTAACAAATGACATATAGAAACCCACACCAAATCTTTGGTACAGCCTCGCTTGATATTTTGCAGTTATGTAAATGCGCATAAATCCACAATTTGGAATACTTTGACTGATGGGCCTCCTCTTTATGTCTCCTTATTCTGTTGCGATTCTGCTTGCCTTTTCATTGTCAATTCATGCAACTTCTTCATGCCCATCTTCAGCCACGACAAATAGATCAGCTCCAGGCGAGCAATGCACTTGCGGCAAATGGTTTTTGGTAATACACCCATAGCCGGCAATGCCATGCCAGGTGGAAATTTGACTGCATTCATTTTCTCAGCTAATTGCATGCTACGTCCCTTGTCGCCATAGATGAGTATCACATTCTTGTTCGACTTGAAACATACACAGCAAATGAATCCCTCTATGGAGGCCTTTTGAATGCTGCCCATGATCTCTGATAATGCAAGAGGGGATATTTAAAGTAACTTTTGAGACTTAAGAACGTTTACAGACTTGACTTGCTATACAGATTGAAGAAAATATTGATTGTGAATGTTGATGTTCAGCTGGTTTTATACTTAAAAGCAAAAGCCTGCTAGTTTAGCTGGTAATGTGTGGTATGACCAGATTGAATAATTTAAGTTTATTTTCAACTCAAGTTGAACGCTCTCTGTTTCCCTGCCGCCAGACGCAGGGCGCAATGCAAGAAAACAAAAAAAAAAAAGAATTGCAATTTATTATAATTTAATCTAGAATAGAAAATTAAATAGACGCAGAGTTCTGTTCCGTTGCATACATTGTAAAGTTATCGCAGAGCACTGTTTGGGTTTTATCTACCGTTAGGCCTGCAGTGTCAATAACACATGAGAACTAAGGAAGAAAGAGAGGGGGGAAACTGAGAGAGTATGGCATGGGGGCGCAAGCGAAACACGTGTGCGCGGGCGTTGATGACTGACAACTGTGAATTGGATGGCGGCAAGGGGAAGTGGTGGTAGGGTAGAGAAATGCAATGGAGGCCAACGTCGGCGTCATCAGCTCTTTGACAACTGTCACTGTCACAGTCACAGTCACTGAGAGAACAAAGCAACACAAGCACAGCGTTAGGCACTGTGGAACTAATTACGGTGTTTCTTAACTGCAAAAGTTTAAGCAGCAAGCTACAACTGAAGAGCTCTTTTAGCTAAAGCTTCAAAGGGAACTGTAGTAGTATGGAAATCGTGCTACCAATTCTATGCATCGAAAAACCAATTTTGCGCCTCAAAAGTTTTGCGAAAATAAAAAGGAAGGCTGGGCAGTATGAAAGACCTGGTTTAATATCTATAATTTTATCGTTTTATTGCAGATTTTCATCAGCTTTCTTTCTGATCAAGGCTATTAACGCAAGAAAAAATGAAATTTTCATTGAGAAAAGCGAAATTGTAGCTCAGTAGCTTTAAATATGAGAGATTAGTGTGTGTATAAACTGACTGATGTAAGGACGAAGCCTAAACGACTCAGCTCATTGCAGTGATCTAGTTTCCAGCACATATAGATTTTATGGTGTCGAAATAGCACCAATTCATCAGAACTTCATAATTTTTCAAAGCATTTAGCTCAACTTATTTCCATTTTCTTTCATTTATGCCAGCCCATGGACCCACTGTGCCTGAGCCCTGTGCATGTGGTTGAAAGTTGCACGGTGTCTATGGTTGGTGTTGCTCTTGTTGCTGTAGCTTAGCAATACGAATAAAAATTAATTCAAAAATAAATTATTGTCATTGCCATTGTTGTTGTTGTTGCTGTTGCTGTTGCAAATTATTAGTTTAAATTGCGGTTGCAGCTGTCATCATTTTGTGTACGCTTATTGCCGGCTTCATAGGCCGGTCGAGTGCATTCACTTCTATTCATATTTGATGACCTTTTCAAGTTCGTGTCGATGTGAACGTTCTTGAACTTTCCGCACAGTTTGCTAGTTTATTTTCATACCGGTCATTTAATTTGCACACATGGCGTATACGTTATATTTAATGCATTTTTATTTTTGGTTGCACTACGTATACGCCGTGTGTGAATTATGTTTGCTTCTGGCTTCTTTTCCATTATCAAACAGCTGAAAAATTTAAACTATACAGGAACACTATCGACTTTTAATTGTTTTCTTTAAATATGAAATATGAATTCGATTTAATTGGAATTTCTTCGTACTTTTTCTGCATTTCAGTTGCATTTTTACACTCAATTTTATAATGTAATTGGACCAGGATGAAAATGCGATGGCCTTGTGTTGGACAATTTTTTTTTTTAAAACGCAACAGAGCAAGCGGACCAATAAGATATTTATTATACTCTGTACCGTAGGTACATAGAGTATTATAAGTTTGTGCAAAAGTATGTAACATCCAGAAGGAAGCATCTCCGACCCCATAAAGTATATATATTCTTGATCAGCATCAACAGCCGAGTCGATATAGCCATGTCCGTCTGTTTGTACGTATGAACGCACAGATCTCAGAGATGGTAAGAGATAGAGGTTTGACGTGTATGGGACATATGCTTCTTATGTCTGCAGGCAGATCAAGTTTATTTTCAATTTTGGCCACGCCCCCTCCCGCCCCCGCAATTTAGAAAAAACGTCATATCTCCCACAGTTTTGAAGATAGATGGCTTGTTCCTTCTGGACATATTTAGTTATTTATCGGATAAACGGTTTTCGAGTTATGATCAAAAGACAAAATTTCTTGGTACAGAGTATGTTATAGTCGGGCTTGACCGACTTTCTTTCTTGTTTTCATTTTGGTGTTGTTTGGCTGACATTTTTTTTTTGCGCTGCCTAGCCAAGCCGATGCCTTTTAATTACTTCTATCAATTAGTTTGGCTGTTTTTATTTCCATCTAGATATATGAAAAAATTGATCATTTAATTAGCGAAAATGTTGATTAATTGTGCTTAATGTGGTTCTGTATTTGCCTATTCATTTATAAAACAATTTGATATTTTGATTTGCTAATTGCTTAAACAGTCAATTTTCTATTTAAGAGAAAGCGCCGCAGAAGAATGTTGACAAATTTGAACACATAATGCTTACAAAGTTAGCCTTGTGCTGTAAATGTTTGCGCAAAAAAAATTTGGTGTTCCCACACGAACAAACATTTGCATTTAAGAAAATTTGTGCATATGTATCCCCTCCGCAAACAATTTGCCTTGTTGTTCACACTGATAGGGGCAAATTTTATTTCACATTTTGTAAATGTTCAACCAAAATCTATTTTGTGCTCATGCAAATATTTGCTGTTAAGAAAATTTGCCTAAATATTTCACCTCCGTTAACAATTTGCGTTAGTCCTCACACTATTGTACTCCACATTTCTTTGACCAAACATTTTAATTGACATTTCGATTTGTGTGAACAAACATTTTGATTTTGTTGTAAAGTTATTAAAAGTAAAGTTAAGTTAATTTAAGGCGCATTTTTGTTGCAACTCGCACAAGGAAAAGCAAAACAAAATCAAGACTTTATAAAAATCAAAATATTTCTTTTCTCTTCCATGCCAAATTGTAACATTTCCTTTCCAAAAAATCACAAAGTAACCAAGTCTAGACGTTTTTTGTTAATTGTTTAACCAGACTGACAAAATCATACTGTTGCACAACATGCACATAAAACATTTTCTGACCAACCGGCATTAATTCATAAAATCGTACCGAAACCATAAATATAAATTAAATGATTGCCAAAACCGTAAAATGCATTTTCATTGGACAACCGAAACAAACTTTGTGCCATATAACAAATTAGTTTGGTTTGGTTTAGTTTTGCTGGAGTTTCGTTGTTGCTGTTGTTCGTTTGTGTAACAGCATTAGGCCAGAATAAATAAATAAAAGCCACGAGCTGTTTTGAGCGATGCTTTTAAGGGGCTTTAACATCATCAAATCTCCCAGTTTATGAGTTGCAATTTTCGGTTCAGTTTTTGTTGTTGTTTTTTTTTCAACTAAATGGACCTCGTTTGTCACACCAATACAAAGGCAAACAGAAAAAAAGGCTTCACAATATACTGTTCAAACACTCACACTTGCATTAAGCAGAACGACAATAAACAAAACAATCTAGAAATCATTCCAAAATAAAGGTAGCTAATAAACCTAAAGCTGCTTTTTGCTAAACTCTAACAAAACTACTGCCAAAGTGCTGGGATGACACAGTCCAAAAGTGAGCTTAATAAATATTATATTTGTTTGTCTGTTGGTCATCTAATGGAGAACGAAGAGTTTTCAAAGCACTGAGAAAAATTGAAGTGATTCAACAAAAAGGGAAAGAAATGATTTCATATATCAAATAATGGACTGAGCAATTATTCACAAAGATGAATAGATAAAAGCACAGCAAAATAGCTTTCACATTAGCATAAGGTATAGAAGCATGAAGAGCAGAACAGAAGGGGACGTTTCAATATATATATATGTATGTTGATATGCTTAATACCAGACTTAGCCAGAAGCGACTTCAATAAGTTTTGCATATGCCACTGTGCTTAAGTACACAGAAAATAGAAGGCTTCATTTTGAAAGAATATGTCTAAAATAACCTTTTAATCATCCAGCGGAGCTGCAAAATCATCCAAATAATCATCATTTTACATATCCTTTGTATGATTTTTAGCAACTTTGGATGATTATAAGTATATTTTAGACATATCCTTTCCAAATGGATACCGAAAATCATCCAATGGATATTTTTTAATTTTCCTTTTTTTTTCTTTATGTACATATCGAATAACTTTCACATCAAAGTGTATAAAATTTAATATTTTAAAGATTTTGGTATTTATTTTAGTATTAAAGTTATTTTTCCAAGCATTATTCGTTCTTAATTTAGTCTAAAGCTGGGTTATATTAAGCCCTAAAAGTTATGCAAACAAGCACGAATCAAATTTAGCCTTACAACACAGTTCTTGAAATTAGTTATTTACACATAGAAAACCAAATGTGTACATTAAAATTTTGGTTTTCTACACGTTTGACAGGGATTTTTCAAACCATTAGTTCACTCATTTTTACATGTATTTTTTCTACAAGCCATGATTAGGGCCCAACCCACACAAACAATAATAAAAGATTAAAAAGTACAACTTCTCGCACTACAATATTTACACAGGGTGTGGAGAAGGAGGAGTGGTAGGGGAAAGGGTGATGGAAGTCTTCCTTCTGAAAAGACTTCAACTTAAACATATATAACTGACAACTAACTCCCCTTGTCTCGGTAACTTAAACACAAATGCCGGCATCCCAGCCCATATGACTAACCTGCGCTCGCACAGCATTGTTGCAAATCACAGTAATAAAGGGAAGCGACAATGGGCGAATAGAATGAACAACACGTTTCGTTTACATTTTGTTTACGTAATATTAGCTTTTATTTATTTAACTTTTATTCCGTAGTGATTTGATATTGATTTTCATTTAATATCATAGCGTAAGTGTAGAAAACCCAAATTTTCGTGTGGTGTTCAAGGTGTACAAGTTATATATTTGGAAATACTATCATTATCTTATATCGTGTATCCATTGCCATTGATACGTTAAGATTAAGACACAAAATTTCTTTCGGTGCAATCGCGTGTGCAACATTAAATGCTGCGAGTCATGTCAAAATGTGTGTTTCTCTCTCTCTCTCCTCGTCTGCCTGTGTGTGTGTGTGTGTTGGCCCGGTATCGTTGCTTGTTGTTGTTGTTGTTAGCCGGCTTCCCATCGACTTCCATATGGGGGTTTCGAGAAACCTATAGACCTACATTTTAAACAAATTGCGTTTTTTCTTTTTTTTTGTTCGTTTGTGTTTTATGTTCATTGTTTTGTGTGTGTGATGTGATCAACATTATTTGGGTGTATGTTTGCTGGTGTTTCTTCCAAGAAGCGAATGCATTAAACAACAAAAAGAAATGACTCCAAAGATGAAGATGATGAGGCAAGAGTCAGTCAGTCAGTCAGTCAGTCAGTGTGGCAAGCATCTTGAATAGTGGCAGCTGCTCCCCTCCTCTTCTAATCGCACTTTGTTGTTTCTGCACCATCATCAGCTTTGTATGTATTTTTATTGTTATTATTGTTGTTGTTGCTGTTGTTGTTGCTGTTTGACGACTGCGTCATCAGCCACAATCGTGCTTTGTCTCTCCCTCTCTTTCGCCTGCGGCAGTGGGTCTTCACTTTCGCCAATTCTGAGCTCCACTGGCAGGTTCAATGGCCCCCAAGCCGAAGCCGGCGTCGAGCGCCATTCGCACGTTTTTATTTTTCTTAACGTTTCTCGTCTGCTGCTCCTCCCTGGCCAAGTTTGGCCTTTGGCGGCCCGCTTGTCGTCGTCATTTGTTCATTTAGTTGCCAGTTGTTGGCGTTTTTTTTTTGTTTGTTTGTTTTTTAGCATTTGCAATGCAATTCTTTTTACGGCATTTCATTTCGTTTCATTCTATTTCCATTGCCATTCCATTGCAATATTGTTTTAATTTTGTTTTGCTTATCCTTTTTTTTTTGTTTATGTCTCTGTATTTATCCACTGCCTCGCTTTATTTTGATGACTTCTAAACGATGCCTGCCCCCCCTGCTGCTGCTGCTACTTGTAGTTTATCTTGGTTTTTATGATCTTTAGACATTAGCCGTGAAGTCTTATGTAAAATAGGTTCATAATGAACCGTTTATTTTTTTTAAGACTCTGTTCGGTTCGACCGTAATCTTAACTATCTGTTAAGTTGCAGAATATTATAGAAATAAGTTTGTTAAGTTATGAATACTAAAATGCTGGACTTTGATCATTAAGAACAAATCATCTGGCGTGCTTGCAATGATAACCTTTGCTATTCTGCAGAAGGTACGAAGCATATAAATACATGGGATCGAACTCGTTTTAAGTATGAAGCTTGGTGAATAGCTTAAACATATATTGAAGCACTTAACAGCTTGTCCTCATCGATATTTGATAGTTTGATCGAACCGAACCTTAACGGAAATGATAGGCCGAACCACAAACCGAAACAAAAACCACTAGACCCAGCGGTTCGGTACGGTTCATTTAACTGTCGAGCTTAACTAGGTAAAGAGCTTACCTTCAGATAATGATACTTGTAAGCAGGGCTACAAACCGGTTCGGAGTCAGAGACTCAAAAGCTAATCAGAAACTGACCAATAGAACCTTTTAAAATCGACTCTTCAAAAAGAGTCTCTGCTAGAGTACCATTTTCTACCGACAAAAGTATAATTTATGAACAAAAATCGAGCGCATTTCAGCATATTTTCATTAGCTCTAGGACTCGAAAAAGGACTCTAATGTGATGTTAAATTTCTACAAATTTTTGCTGGGTTATTGCTTTAAGCTGTATGGGTGTGCTTATGGCTGTGTGAAGCACATGGCAACAACAAAATCAACGGTTCAAATTCGCCAGAGGCCCAGGAGACAATCAGAAGAGAGACACATTCGAAGTTGTTGCTGCAATTTCTGTTTACGCTCGGTAATCACTAAGTGCGAAACAATAACAGATGCCTTCGAGGCGTTTGTAGCACGGGCATCCCTAAATTTGATGTATTCTCTTGGTTGGGTTGAAGGTTCGGTTCGGTTCACAGTATAAAATATTTCGGAACTTGAATTTCAGCCATGTATTTAACACAGGCATGTTCTATTTTGTAATGATTCTATTCTATTTTGAATGAAGTACTGAAATATGCCTGAATTCACACATGAAATTCAGTTATTCCTACTGCTCAGGTCTGAGTCAGCCCTGTACTGTGCTTCAGTACTGAGCCGTAGATTGGTGTCTGCATATTTTTGTTAGAATGCAAAATAAAATATGTGAAATATTCGTACACCATTTCCATTCCAGGAGTCTCTACCTAAAATGTCTCGATATATTTATCTATCTCACTTCTAGCACTTCAAACACTAATCCGCTTATATTAACAACTACGCCCCAAAATTACACACCCAATAATAATAATAATAATAATGCATAGAAAATATGTGTGTGCATACATGTTAACAAGCATGAAACCGTAGCCGGTGAAAACCGACCCCCATAATTAGGCTATTTGGTAAATGGGCAAATGCGAAACGTGTGTAAAAAAACATAATAACACATATTAAAATCATATTTGGAACGTAATAAAAACGCCCACAGAACACATGAGCGTTAAGAAACAAGCTATACTTAAATAGTTTTATGGAGGGTCTTGGTTATTGTCGGTTTTTTTTGTTGCTGCTATGGATTGGCTGGAAAATGATTGGTTATGGTAATGAAAGAGAGTTAATTGGTTTGAATATGGGTCACATATGGCAGAAAAATGAGTGAAAATGCCAAAACACCATGCAAATAATTAAATTAAACAAGCTAACTAAAATGGTACTTTCCCCCGCCAATATTATTGTTGATTCTGCTTGCAAAAGCCAAAAGCCATATCTATCTCTGTAACTCAACTTGGCTAGTAGTTTCTTAAATTCAATTTAACTGTAACTATAATTTAAAAGTCATTTTGCGCTAAAATAAAGTTTCAACATTTCCTGCCAATTCCAATTCCTTGTAAGAAATTGACAATATTTTGATAAGAAACAAGAAAGAAAGTCGGTCAAGCCCGACTATAACATACTCTGTACCAAGAAATTTTGTCTTTTGATCATAACTCGAAAACCGTTCATCCGATAAATAACTAAATATGTCCAGAAGGAACAAGCCATCTATCTTCAAAACTGTGGGAGATATGACGTTTTTTCTAAATTGCGGGGGCGGGAGGGGGCGTGGCCAAAATTGAAAATAAACTTGATCTGCCTGCAGACATAAGAAGCATATGTCCCATACATGTCAAACCTCTATCTCTTATCATCTCTGAGATCTGTGCGTTCATACGGACAGAAAGACAGACAGACGGACGGACGGACGGACGGACGGACGGACGGACGGACGGACGGAGAGACGGACAGACGGACATGGCTATATCGACTCGGCTGTTGATGCTGATCAAGAATATATATACTTTATGGGGTCGGAGATACTTTCTTCTGGATGTTACATACTTGTGCACAAACTTATTATACTCTATGTACCTTTGGTGCAGAGTATAAAAATAACATTTCTGTGGCAACTGAGTTATTTCAATATAAACCAAATTCTTACGAAGACAATTTGTCATTGGCAATACTTAAAACTTATTTCCGTACACACAAAGTTTATTTCATCTTCGATATTCAAAATGCAAAATGTTCTCAATGGGAACCGACCACAAAATATGTCAACTTAATGCCTGAATGATTCGCAAGTTTGATATGTTTTGGACGTTTTTGTATATCTGATACAATGGGCAGCTCTTAAGCGAGCGAAATGACAAACCACCTACCGCCCAACAAGGATTAAGTAGGAAATGTTAAAAAAAAAACGCAGGAAACACGTATCCGCTGTGGGTTTTTAAGATCCTAAAGAGCTTTGCAACATCAGAATTTGAGGTCAAACTATACAAATTTCAAAAAAATATATAATTTGTGGCCGGGTGTGGTGCAGCCGGTAGTGTGTGTGTGTGTGTGCGAACATCTTATAAAAGAGTTTATATACCCTTGATCAGCATAATGATCTGAGTTAGTTTAGGCTTGACCTTCTGTCCGTCTGTTTCGATGCTAACTTCTCCGTCAGTTCCAAACCAATCGCGACCTTACTTTGCTCGAAGTCAAATACGCTGCACATTGGTATATATATAGTATTGCTGTCATACAAAAGTAGTGTCTAAAAAGTAGTCTTAGTGAGTAGTCTGCTTTCAAATTAATTTGAAAAATTTGCCGAAGTTAAATTTCCTCTATTTTTTTATTAAGAAGTTCCAATTGTATTTAAGATTTAATTTTATTGTTCATCTCCCGAATAGTTTGACATATTTCGTTAAAATCCCTTAACTTTTTGTACAGACCAGTCTGTTGCCCTGGTTAAGAGTTCATTGTACTCTTAATTGTTTAGTTCACACTCAGAATTGGCTCACTCAACGCTCACACACAAAATTCAAATGTCACTTTGACAGCTGCAAGGCCACACAAAATTTTTGGTGTGTTTCTGTTGTTTCCCCCCCAAAAATTTCTTGGAAACTGACTAAATTTGTTGTTGTTTTTTGAGGCCTTAAAGCGGCAGACAGGCGGTGGCATAAACAGTTGTTGTTGTTGTTGTTGTTTTAGTTGTTGCATTGACTGTGACACTCTTCTCTTTTCTAGCCATGTCTCTGCCTTTCCCCGGTTATATTGCATTGTTTATGACAATTTTCGCCTCATTTTCCGCAGTCAAAGCCATTTTTGTGTCGACTTTTTCCTCAGTTTCACTAGGTTTTCCTTGGCTCTTTCTCCCTCTCATTTGTGTTTGGCCATTGGTGTGGGTCGCATCTTCAGCGCACAACAACAACAACGCAATCACAAAAACCACAAGTGATTATTGCCTCCAGACTTTGAGGCACGCGTTGTTATCACTCAACTGTCAAGTCAGCTTGTCAACTTGGCACTGGGTGAAAATGCCAATGAATTTCATTTTAATTACATACATATTTTTCACCGAGATGAGATAGAGGGTTTCTGTTGATGCGATGCCATCAAAATATGTGCTAATTGCTGAAGAAGATTATTTCTATTGTTATTGAACGTGAATATTTCAAAAAGTACGGTTGAACCTACGGTTATCCTAGGCTCTAATAACCGGAAACTACTTTTAACATTTGTCTGAGATGCCAAGTTGGTATATTTTATGCCCGGATTGCCTGTATTATCCTTCACATCACATTATGTTAGTGTAGTACTGTGGTAAATAAAAAACGTTACACTAATTCATCCCTGATTCAGTCTTTTTGTATTAAGGGTTAGAGCAGCTTGAATATGTAATTGCCATAAATTGTTCAATCAAAACTATATGAAAAGGATAGACGTGAACTCTTTAAAGCAGTAGCTTAGATAGCTTTTTTGATGGATTGGTCTCTCACTTAAGCGGGGGACTCAGAGGGGAGCCACCAGGTAGAATAAGGAGAGGACGCCTAAGAGAAGGTTAAGCTGAAGGCTTAGATACTAGCCTCGGGGATTGAAATTTCAAGCAAAAGTGGTTAAAGATGTGAGTTATCCGAGATCAAGTCAATTCTATTGGAAAGTCTTGGAAAACGTTTGGAATATCTCGATTTTCCGTCTGTGTAAAAATAATTCCAATAAATCGTAAAAATGGGTAAATAATGCCCACTCTTGATGTTTTGCCCATTTGTGGACTTTTGTGGTGCAGCGGGTAGTGTGTGTGTACCTGCTTTGCAAGAGGTCGGATGCTCATTACCGCCTCGGGACATCCTATGAAATAGTTTTTTCTTTAAAACTTAGACAGTCGGTCACCTTCACCAGCTATTGGCGCCAGCTGTGAAGTAAAAAGCCATGACAAAGTTACTCAATCTGTAGGTGCCTTTCTCTTGTGCGAGCCAAGAGATTCAGGGAAGCTTGTCTGTGACCCTTTTGGCCATATTTGTGTGTAAAGTAGGCATACAAATTGTCAACAACAGCAACAACCAACTGCTATTTATCTAATTTTTATACCCTTGCCAAGGGTATTATAATTTTGCCCAGAAGTTTGCAACGCATAGAACTATTCATTTCCGACCCCATAAACTATATATATTCTTGATCAGGGTGACGAGCTGAGTCGACTGAGCTTTGTCCGTCCGTCTGTCTGTCTGTCTGTTTCTACGCGAACTTGTCTCTCAGTTCTAAAGCTATTGAGCTGAAATTTTGCACAGAGTCTTCTTTTTGCTGCACACTACTAATATGTAGGAACCGACCGGATCAGATGACTATATCTCATAGCTCCCATAGGAACAATCGGTCAGAAAACTAGTTTTAGTATGAAAAACTTTTTTCTTTCCAATGGAAACGTCTTCAAACTTTGTAATCGTAGGTTTTATGTGTTTTTTTATAATCCTACCAATTTTTATTAAAATCGGACAACTATATGGTATAGCTGCCATACAAAAGATAGGTCTGAAAAACAGTCTTAGTTAGAGAAACTTTTTTGTTTTTAATGGTAGCATCCTGCAATTTTGTATTTATTTGTTTCTCGTGCTTTTACATAATTCTACAAGTTTTTGCCCAAATCGGATGACTATATCATATAGCTCCCATACGAACGATCGGTCGGAAAATGGGAAAAAGAATATTTTTTGAAAATATTTAAGCGAGCACTTGCAAGGGTATAAAAACTTCGGCACAGACGAAGTTAGCTTGGCTTTCTCGTTATATATTGTAAGACAAGAAAATAAAACTGAGGCTAACTTCTTTAAGAAAGTTTGTTGGGTCGCTAATCAGCTGTTAATTGTTGGTACTTCTTTGGATTATATTTCGGAGACATTTGGGGTTGTATAGCCCATCCCTGGTCTAGTCAATGCTCTGCGCCTGTTTATTTCCGTTCAACAAAAAACAAAAACTTGCACTCAACTGCATGTTCAATATTTGTACAACTAATTCACACACACACACACAGACGCAGGTCTAGTGTTTTCAATATCTATTTTACATATATTTTCTTGCACATTTATCTGTTAAATGAGGTGATGTAATTGTCTGAGCCAGTCGCTTGCGTGCGTGCGTGTGTGTGTGTTTGTATTGATGACCCAATTGCAATGACACTTTCAGCTAATAAAATTGCATTAATGATTTGCCAGCTTTCTCGTGACATTTTTCTTACATAGTTTTTTATAATTTTTACATAGTTCATAAAGTTTTTTGAGCCGGAGAGAGAAAGTGCGTACGAGATCGATCGAGTCGCTGGCAGTGAGTGCGGGAGGGAGGGGTGGTGCGGGCAGGGAGAGAACTAGAAATTGTGTCAATTAATATGCTAAATTATACACACACACACGCACACACACTCACAGCATTGAGCGGCGACGCCCCAGATGAGAGATGCCAATCAATTGCAAACTAGGAAGCACTATGGCCCTCCCCTCTCGCACTGCGACTCCAACTTCAGCTAATTACCACACAATGACGTGAAAGTTCGTTCGTTTCGTGAAACCACAGCCCAGGCCGGGCCGGGCCGGGCCAGGCCATGCCAAAAAGAAGAAAGCGCTTTCTTGTTTCATTTTGCAATATATCGCATGAAAAGTCACGACAGTAACAGCAGCAGCAGCAGCAACAGCAACAACAACAACTTCATCTGCGTTTTGAATCTTTATTGCAACTTGAACCAGCCGACAGACAGAGAGAGAGAGACACACACGGCGTATGTGCGATTTTTGCTTCCTGCCCCCTGACAAAGTGGCATCCACATACAAAAGTGCTTCAAACGCCGAGCACCACTTGACTTGACTTGCCTTCGTTTGCCCATTTTGTAGTTGTTATTGTTGTCGTATGTGCCAAGTGGCCGCAACCAAATGGTTTTGACCCCACTTTTCAATTACGATGCTACGTTGCATAACGCCTGACAGGTCAATAAGCGGTATATGGGCTTGATAATGTTAACGCGTGCCGCCGAGTATCCCCTTGATACCATGTACCAGTATCGTTCATTTAAATTGCAACTTCAATTCGGGTGAGAGCACTTTTAAAATATTAATTAACTGAAGATGAAACATTCTGGCCGTGTGGTCAAATCAGTTTGCAATTAAGTTTTGCAATAAGATTTTCGATTCAAAGTGGTTTTCCAAACCGAATACAAGTATCTTTTATTATGATTTACTGGGGAAGGTTCTTGTGAAAAGAGTAATAATGTCCATCTAGCATCTAGAATCTTGAATTCAGACTCAGAGCAAAATATGGCATCCAGGATAAACAATTGAAGATCATCTCGTCAGACTTGCTAATCATTTGAACAAAAAGCAAGAACATATTATATATTATTAGCACTTTAAAGCATTTTTTGCGGGGATCTTTCATTATCTGTTTGTTTTCAATACAACTTCCGCCAAAGCATTGTGATTTAGAGACCAAATCTAGTCCGAAAAACGGTTTTGACACACTAAACTTTTGTGGAAATGGAATTGAAAACATGACTTGAAGTTTTATTTGTTACATTTCACAAATATAAGTCAGATTTTTGATGTGGAACATCTTTAATATCGGTAGGGAAGATTGTAGTTAAATTCAAAATTGATTTCAGTACCACGTCTCAAGCTATCATGATATACTAATTTAGTATGTAGAGCTTAATACCGAATATTGAGAATGTAAATATTTGAGACATAAGCTACAAGATGTTTTGTAGACAGACCATTGGACTACAGCGACTTTACTTGTTAATATAAAATCTGATCACAAGTTTTGATGCATATTAGTATGCACTCATAACTAGACTATTTGTCCAATCCCACTTACACACCCAGAAATTCGCTTAACATATAACTAGAAAAATTTTGAAAGAAAATCGCCCAAGAGTCGATTGAGCTTTGTCCGTCCGTCTGTCAGTTTCTACGCGAACTTATCTCTCAGTTTTGAAGCTATCAAGATGAAATTGTGCATAGAGTCTTCTTTTTGGTGCACGCTTCTAATTTGTCGAAACCGACCGGATCGGATGACTATATTTCATAGCTGCCATAGGAACAATCGGTCGGAAAACTAGTTTTGGTAAGAAAAACTTGTTTCTTTTTAATGGAAACGTCTCCAAAACTTTGTATTCACAGGTTTTCTTTGCTTCTTTATAATTCTGCCAAGTTCGATTAAAATCGGACAACTATATGGTATAGCTGCCTTACAAAGGGTGGGTCTGAAAAACAGTCTAAGTAAGAAAAACTTGTTTGTTTTTAACTGAAATTATTGTATTATTGTATTTGTGTGTTTCACATGCTTTCACGTAGTTTTAAAAATCTTTGTCCAATTCGGATGACTATATAATATAGCTCCCATAGGAATGATCGTTCGGAAAATGGGTCATGGGGGGAAAATATTTAAGCAAGCACTTCCAAGGGTATAAAAACTTCGGCACAGATCAAGTTACCTTAGCTTTCTCCTTTAATATTAAGCCGGCAATAAAACCACTTGAAAAGGACTTACTTGGAAGCTGGCATCAACCACAGGTTGATGACATGCGACCAGATTTAGTAAGCTTATAGAAGCTTCTTAGTTCCACGTCCAAGATATTGTTGAATTTAGTTTTAAGCGAAACGTCCAAATGATTAAAATTACCTTAAATTGCATAAAATGTTAGCACAAACTAGACGCTTTACTGACTTACTGCATGGGCATTGACGTTTGAACCTCAAATTGGGAGATCAGTGTGCATTTGTGTCCTTAGTCAGCATTAAGGAGCCGAAAATGTGAGACAATCCTAGTTTAAATTTAACAAATTCAAAGCCCCTTAGCATACTTTTAGGAGACCTAATTGGTAATTGCAGTGCCAGAGTTTTGCAGTGTGCAGGGTATCAAAATGGTTCCTGCAGCATCTCCCTCTCTCTCTCTCTCTCTCTCTCACCAAAGTTGGTCAACTCAGAAAGTAGTTTTGGTTCAAGTTGAAGTTCTGCTTTCTATCGTGCGCCTCACATCTCTGCCACCGAGCTCAGCCTTTCCAATTCAATTTAGCAAAAAAGCACACCAGCGAAAAGAGAGAAAAACGAAACACCCACACATAAGGGGAGAACTGGTCTCTAGGTGGTGGTTGTGTGTCCCCACATGATATAAATATGCCTTGATATGCATGCATAAATTACGTATACGACATGTTGTTTTGTGCCAGTTAGTTAACCAGACCAGGCAGGCTTGGCCTGCATTTCCATTCCAGTTTGAGTTCTATGCACATTTGTCATGCCAAACTACCAACACACACGCACTCACACACACTTGCACGGAGGAGAAGAAAACAAATTTGAATATAAGCGGCGGGGCCACAAATTAAGCCAGCAATAAATAACAAATCAAAAAGAAATGACCAAAATACAAACCACAGAAAGAATCTTAAAAAACTATCATGCCAAAAGAATTGGGTCAGTAACACGCCAAAAAGTAAAAGAATAAAACAAAGAGAAGGCACAAGACAAAAAAAAAAACGCCAAACACGCAAATAAAAAGTCAATTGAGCATGGTCATAGGCAGCTTCTAATATAATACAAAGACAAAAGTCGCCTGACGCGTATCAGGAATTTTTGTCAAATGATTATTTATTTTTTTGGGAACATCAAATAAATTGCACAAATTTGCTGACCCAATTCTTTAAATGATTCTGTTTGTCTATTTATATTTAAATTTCGCTTTGCGAACTAAAACAAAACATAAACAATAGAAACTGACATAAAATGGAAGCTGTCATTGAACCCGTTGAGCCCTTACGATCAAGTGGTTTAATATCGGTCAATGTATTCGGTAAAGTAATAATAATAATAATAATAGCGAGATAAGAATTTCAAAAATTTGTTGTCTTTTGATTGCGTGTGCCTGCCAAAACTTTCACGTAACTTTCCCGCTCTCTGCCCCTGGCCGCCGCCACCACCGCCGCCGCCCAGTTGTGTGTGAATTATATTATTATTCTTTTTTTTGTTTTTTGTTTGCGTCTGTTTTGCTTGTTGTATGTAAAAAGTCAATAACCTTTTTGCGTATTCAAGAAGCCAGTTCCCAAGCCCAGCAACAGCAGCGAGAACAACTCCCTTGTGGGCTTTTGTTTAGTTTTGGCCTTAATCAACTGCCAAATGGCATCATAGCTATAATCAATTCTTTGGCTGTTGATGGGTGGTTGATGATTTTTCTATAAATTTGCTTCAGGTTCTAAATGTGATGCACTGACCCTTTGATGGTGCATGCAAATACCTAAGAAACAGGCAAGTTTTGGGACTTCAAATATCAACTTTTACTATACTTACTTACTATACTATACTCTTGTACTATACTTTTTTCTTCACTTTTCACTGCACTTTCATGGAATCTTTAAGCTTTCCATGGAAACATTAAATCTAAAAGCTATACTTAAGCAGATATTCATGTCTGCGAAAAACCTTTTCCTGGGAACATTTCAAACAAATTTGTGTTCATAAGTACAATAGACATAAACTGAACGAAACTAAGCTGAAACCTTGGAATTGATTTGGACAATTTCCAAATAGTCAAAATCCTTTTAGCGATACTCGCAACCCATTTCATGGAAACTGACCAATGAAATACCAAATTAATGCCAGCCGGCAACTGTTTCAATAGTAGCAGGAAATTCCTTTCCTTATGCTCTCCCATAAACATGTCTGGAATGACAATTCCACAATATGCAGAACCGTCTGAACACACTAGGGGGTCTCAACTTTTTAAGCCTCTTCAGCCCATCAGGTGCACCTGTGATAGCTTTCGGTGCTGTGGCCACTCCCATTGTGTTTCTTGTGTACCTGACCTCACATATGCACCCTATGCACCTAGATGCTTATTCAGGCTTCATATGGGTGCAAAATTTTAAAGATGGTGCCCTGCAATGCCATTGGGGATGGGGTTGATATGACAAATGTGGTTGATTTGGCAAACAATTATCGAAATTAAGTTTTTAATTGGAGTCAAGCCTCTGAAAACAAAATTTAGTTCGACACACAATCGCTTATATGAGAACCAAAAGGATTCTGTGTTATGCAACCAGATAATTTTGTGCATCACCTCAAAAGTTGCTAAGTCTTTTGAACGGATGCCAGGTGTCAAGCGTTACAGTTAAAAAGGTTTTCACATCTAAGTCCAACTTGTCTACTTAATATATAAAGTCAAATTTAAACCAGGGCTGCAATTCGGTTTTGAACCGAACCGGTTCGACGTCTCCTGTTATCTCTGTCTCTGTCTCTGAACCTTCAAAACTATCCCTTCAAAGCCCCACCAATAATAGCCCAGGACTTTAAGATCCTAGATTCCAAAGCGTTTTAAATGATTCACAAAATAAGATCTTAACATAAGTAAGGTAATATTTTTAATAATTACTTCGATTTCGAAATGGAATGATATTTTGGTTGATTCCATGTGTTCCCAATTCCCAAACGTGTGTTGTTGTTGTTTTAAGGTCGATTACTATTTTAATTTGTATAAGCGTGAACCGAGGTTCGCACCAAAACCTTTCCCCTAAAACCTCGAAACTCAAATTTCCGAACCGAACCATTGGAAACATTCGGTTTGAACCTGCAAACCGGAGCTCCGAAAAAGGTTTTTAAATGAAAGAATGGAAAATAAAAAGTGAATGAATGATTTACGTCATTTCACCTGCTGCCGCATGCTTGTTGAAACCACAAGTCCAATATTTACATTCGGTAATCATTGAAAGGTATTTTTGCGATTTTCCCTTATTTTTGATTAAGTATGGTCCAAAGATGCCGCCAGCCCACAAAGAACAACAAATGGAAAATTGTCAGCCCAAATTCGTCAATTCTGTTTGTAGGCTCATGTAACCAAAGTCGCTTAAGACCTTTTTCGATTTCAGTGCACTGAATTAAGTAATGGAGGAAAAGAACTTTGAGAATTTATTTATAGGCTAATGAAAAGAATAATTGGTTCGTTAAATTTGTAGTGAAATGGTTTGGAAGGATCTAAGATTCCATATTAATACACAAAGTCTGTCTTACTAAACGAAACACAACAATCAATGTCCGCCTTAACTAGACCATCATGTCTCATGTGTCGAACTGTGTAAAGACAGCCTTAGTCTATTCATGGCAAGCCTTACTGAGCATTTCTGGTGAGGTGAGGTGTCAAAAAATTGACACTGAAAAAAAAAACAGTCTACCTTCTATACTGAGTAATTGTCGAGCTTAGTATTTGGCACATTATATCCCAACATCAATTGTACTTTTCCCACATTTTCACGTTTGGTTTCTCAAAAACGGATTTCTAAAGCAAATGAAAACCAAAATTAATTTAGCGGGTAAAGTGCTCTGATGTTTGAAAATGCCATACAAGTTGTCTTTCTTGAATGTAATCAAAAACCGACGACGCTCAATAATTTGCATAATATTTTAGCACTTGTTTTCTAATTTTCTTTTTAAGATCAATTGTAATTTTTTTTCCGCCACAAAGTTTACAAATTTTGCTTTCTATTTAGCATTATTTGTTTGGGGTTCAGCACTTTCGCTTAACCCAAAAAAAAAAAATACAAAACAGACTAATGACGTCAAATCAAACATAAACTTAAGTTTCATTATTAAAAGCTACTTTCAATATTAAAAAGACATTTAAGGTGCACCTTGAAATCTGTTTAAAATGCCATTTTGCTTTCCTTTAAGTATGTACTTCTAAAGTGTGGTTTGGCCTACGTGATCTCTGGCACACACTCAAAGCGGAGCTACGCAGCTCAGAAATGTCTTTTACACAAATTAAACAAAAGAAAGCTAAATTAAAAATGAAAACAAAATAAATACTTTTCACAAGAAACTTGAACATTATTCAATATATTTCTGCTAAGTGGATGTTGCATGTGACCAAACAGCCAGCGATGACACGTGTTTTGGGCAAATGACAACAAAAATGTATCATAAAAACAAAAACTGCAAGCATTTGCGGTTAAGTGAGACGCGTGCCGTTGTGAACCATTCAAAATGGGTCAAGCTTAAGGTTTGAGAATGTGGAACGATTTGACCGGACAGTCAAACGAGGCTCATGTTTTTAAAGAATTGTGGTTTGGTCTGGCTTTGGTTGGAGCATTGCCTTATATGTGCTTAGCTTTGTGGAGGGCCATTACTGAAGATGTGCGGGATTACATGAAGGACTACATCAATCCGACATCGCTAAAGAACTGTCCGAATCTTACTGTCGGAAGTCTACATGTAGACTTTTCTGGTAAACAATCAAGGTAATCTGTATCAAACCTTTGAATTGGTAAAGACATCCTCCTAATAGGACGAACTCAATGTGATACAATAACCACCAAATTTTGTCGAAAGTGAAAACCGGAACAGGCCTGACCATTTAACTGAAAGTCAGATAAATCGTAGCTTAGGGAACCGATAAAATGTCACAAAGTTCGTCATTGAAGTGAACCGAACCGAACCGAACCGTTTTCGATTGTGATTTTCGGTTTGTTTTAGCATTTGTGAAAGGACGCTGCTTCTGTTACCAGCTGAAATAAGCAGTTCGGTTTCTGTTTGATTCGGTTCGGTTCGGTTCAAAGGCGGTTTGCATCCCTGAAATAAACAAAACGTTGAGCTCTACTAACATCTATAAAAGCATCGATCTGTCTACAAAACTATCGGCTGCGGTTAAGTTTATTCCTCCGGTTACGCCAACGGCTAACCTACCGGCCAAGTTGACTAGCCAGACTTTGAGAAATCGGACGAGAAGCTTGAGGATTCACGGTGTCGAAAGCTTTTCACTATAGTCAAGCAGTTTAGCAAGTGGTTCTAAGCTGAATCCCTACACAGAAATAAACAAGAAAGAAAGTCGGTCAAGCCCGACTATAACATACTCTGTACCAAGAAATTTTGTCTTTTGATCATAACTCGAAAACCGTTCATCCGATCTTCTTCATTCCTTTGGCGGATCGATAAGTTATTCTAATAACTAAATATGTCCAGAAGGAACAAGCCATCTATCTTCAAAACTGTGGGAGATAAGACGTTTTTTCTAAATTGCGGGGGCGGGAGGGGGCGTGGCCAAAATTGAAAATAAACTTGATCTGCCTGCAGACATAAGCATATGTCCCAGACGGACAGACGGACATGGCTATATCGACTCGGCTGTTGATGCTGATCAAGAATATATATACTTTATGGGGTCGGAGATGCTTCCTTCTGGATGTTACATACTTTTGCACAAACTTATAATACTCTATGTACCTACGGTACAGAGTATAAAAAGATCCATTTGGAAGGGATTTGTCTTGAATATCCAGCGGAGCTGGAGCATAATCATCCAAATAATCATAATTTTTCATATTCTTTTCTTTTAAGACATATTTTTTAATATCCTTTTTTTTCTCTGTCTATTGGCATACGCCAAGTTAGTTGATCCCTAAAAATGTAGGACGCGAAATCCACAATTGGGAATTTTAAGTTTAAGTCGCACATTTCGGGTTGATTTCCTTAATTTAATTGGAATAAAAAATACCCCCTTGCCCTGTCCCGATATGCAAGCGAAATTTACTATAAATTTAAAGCCCGTTTATTTTTCAATTTAAATTCCTCCTGTAAAGAAAAATAACGAAATAAATGTTTAATTCAACAAAAATCCTGTCTCCTGCTGGATGATATTTCCATTGAATTCTTTTAAATTTCATTTTCTACCTATCATACCCGGACATGGGCAGTTGCTGTTGTTGTCGCTGCAAAAAAAAAGAAACAAAAAAAAATACTGTGACTTTTGCTGGGCATGCAGCAAAATTTATTCAACAACAAATACTTTGCATGCGTGTATCTCTGCATCCGTGTGTGTGTGTGTGTGCGTTTGTGCGTTGGCTGTTGTTGTCTCTCGCTCTCTGCTGACGCTGACTGCATTGACCCCCACTTGGGGCCTGACGTTACCATTGTTGTTGCTGTCATTTCTGCTCTCACTCACACGCACATTTGCGGTTCATTGCACTCAGCTCCGGGCTGTCTATTGACTTCTAGCCCACCCTGGCGATCAAAGCGCCACCAAACTTACATCCACTGCTTAAATTGGGAATTGCCCAATTTTGAATCAGGTAGGGCCAAAAATGTTCCGGCAGGACTTGTTCCATAACATTTGCAGCCGAAAGAAAATATTTAAATAAATTTGATAGGTGCACAAAGTAAATTCAAAATAAAAGCTCTGTCGCGCCAAGCCTCACCGCAACCACAAACCAGAGGCTATTGACTCTTTCGCCTGCCCAGGCCCCATGCCCATGCCTCTTGCATGTGGTTGTGCCTGTAGTAGGAGTGAGGCCGAAGCATTGACCGAGAGAACGCGCAGCTCCACACATCTCCCTATGTGTGTGTGCGAGTGTGTGCACGAGTGATAATGCCATCGCCACACATGTGATATCGGCGATAACAGTTGACAGTGAGACGGCGGCTGGGAGTCAAGAAATTTTGTATTGTATTGTATTCCGGGGCACTGAGGAAACTTTGGGGAACTTGCACCGATTTGACTTGTATATTTTCTGTCTCGCGGGGGACATTGACACTTTGTTTAATATTAACAAAAGGTTTTTATAAGCCAAATGATTGCAACAGTTTGGAACGATAAGGAAATGATAAATGATATTGAAAGTGAATGCAAGAAGTTCAGGTTTTAATTGTTCAGGTGGAAATCATAACCCAATTTGAACCAAGTTCTAGCAGGTCTGCATAAGTTTCTTGGAATGAAATGAAAGATCTTAATCAGAATCAACACTTTGCTCTGGATATTTTTGTTGAAGAAACGAGAGTCGGCCCTGCCCGACTTCGGTATAGCCGTTACTCAGGGGAATTAGAGTTTAATAACCGTCCGTATGTTTATTAACAGAGCATTAACATTGAACATTTGAATGTTTCAACATTATGTAAGCAAACAGCGCATGCGGCTCAGATAAGTATGCAACGTTTTTTATAACCTGTACAACTCTGCCATTTATTAACCGATCTTTATGCAAATTTTCACTGCAATCTAAGCTCGATATCTTAAAATTAGTAGGTACTATAGGAGATGTTGAACTTTTTCTTAATGCAGGTGCGGGAAACAAACTTGATCTGTGTGCAGACAATACTAGTCTACATTTAAAATTTGTTGGCTCTAGCTCTTTTAGTCTCTGAGATCTACACCCAGAAAAAAGTAGAACGAATAAGTTAAGAGCGAACGCTCTTAAAAAAATATTTATTCGTTTTTGAATCTTCAAGAATTTCGCTCTTAAAATCGAGCTAAATTCGTTCTCAGTATGATGTTTTTGTGGCGAGGGGACTGAGGAAAAAAACAGAGAGGAGAGCAAGCACATTTGAGAGCAAACAAAGCGTTGAACTTGCTCTCTCAGTTTGGTTATTTATGGAAGAGGGGTGTGTGGGGAAGCTATCGAGCGGAGAGCGCAATCGATTTTTGCATTCATGTTGGTTTGGAATTCCCAAACAGCTATGGCACTGCTGTCATGGAACGACGGCTGTGCGACTGCCAGTTGACAGGCAAAGACTGATACTCCTTTAAGGTGTTATGTATTCCTCGAGCCGGCTAAAACTTGCTCCATGGCTTAACAATTAGTTTTCCATGAAATAAATTTAAACAAAATGGATCAAAACAACTGCTTTTAAATTGTTGTATGATTGGAATCTATGAAGCTCTTGGTTTAAGAGTGAACGATCTTACTCTTGAATCTGATGAGCTCTTGATAATCGGAAGAACATTCTCGGATTTTGTCAATGCTGTATGCTCTTAATTCAAGAATGAATAACCTTGGATTTGAGTTCGTTTGGCACTTGATTCAAGAATTTTGCTACTTGATTTGAGAATGTTTCGTTCTTAGATCAAGTATTGAAGCTCTTGGAACAAGAGAACCGGGATCAAAAATTCATACTTGGGTCAAGAATTTCGCTCTTAGATCGAGAATTTTCACTCTTATCGCACTATTGATCTCGAAAATTCTTGATCCAAGTATGAAATTCTCTATTTTTACTCTGAGTGTAGGTGTTCGAACAGACAGACGGACAAGGCTATATCGACTTGGCTGTTGACGCTGATCAAGCATATATATGGTTTATAGGGTCGGAGATGCTTTCTTCTGCCTGTTACACACATTTTCACGACTTTAGTATTGCTAGAGGTTCTGTAATATTAATAAACCGTACATAACATCTTGAGTGTTTTCACATTTCTCTTCTTTGGCTTATCTTAAGGTTCTGTTTACAGTTTAAAAAAAGCAACAATTCTGGGATCAATTTGAATTTAGCTCGGATTCTTCGATGCTTAATGTTCGATTTCGATGGGAAAAAGTGAAACTACAATTCCCAACTGGTCTTAGGCCTTTGCCTATGAAGTAATTGAGGATATCGCAACGTATTTTCATTTTTGCAAAGGCTAAGTTAAGTCTAGAAATAATGCCTAAAAAATTGAAATGTACTCAGAAATGTGATTGAAGAAAACGTATTACAAATTATAGTCCTGTGTTTATATGAATTGTTTGAATTGTTTTTAGCCGTGTGTACGTTTGGTTAATTCCTGCTACTTTTGTTGATTTACCATAACAATTTCTTTGTCACTTTCAGTGCACCGCAAGCTTCATTAACCTATCCCTTCATCGGCTCGGTAACACAGAAGGCAGCTGACATGTTGTTAAATCATCACACTAAGCCACAACAGCATCACCCACCACATCCTCAGCACCAATCCCCGCAGCAGCAGCAGCAACAACAGCAGCCTCAGCCCACGCTGCAGTTGACATTTCAGAATTTAAACGTCTTGCACAATGAACGCAAAATACTTTCCGATGTGAGTGGATTAGTCAGGTAACAAACACAGACACAGAGTCCAAGACAACAACAACAACAGCATCCACCACGAAAAAAAAACAAAAAATAAAAGCTAAACTGGAAACCCACTGAACCAGTGAACTTACCCAAGAATCTTTCTCTTCTCCCTCTCTCTTCCCGCATGCCTTCCTCCAGTCCCTGCGAAGTGCTGGCCATTATGGGCCCCTCGGGTAGTGGTAAAACCACACTCTTGGACTGCCTCAGTGGCCAGCGGCATTTTGATAGCGGTAGTGTCCATTTGAATCGCGAACCCCTATCAAAGAAGTGGCGACGTCGCATCGGGTATGTGTTGCAGGAGGAGATCTTCTTCCCCCAGCTGACCCTCCGGGAGACAGTCGTGTACACGGCCCTGCTACGACTGCCCGAGTCCATGCCGCGTGTGGAAAAAATGCGTCTGGTGGATCACATACTCGACACCCTGGAGTTGACCTGCTGCCAGCAGACCAAGTTCGGAGATTATCTCAATCGCGGATTGTCGGGTGGCGAGAAGAAGAGAGCGAATATTGCCTGCGAGTTGCTGACGAATCCGTTGCTCATGCTCTTGGATGTAAGAAATGAGAATCAAATACTCTTCGCTTCCGACTGTCTCTTCAACTGATATGATTCATTTCTCTTAGGAGCCCACCTCCGGCCTTGACAGCCATTCGGCCATCAGCTTGATGAAGGTGCTCAAGCGCTATGCACAGTTGGAGCAGAAAACGATTGTGATAAGCGTACATCAGCCGTCGTCGCAGATGTTTCATATGTTTGATAAGTTGCTGTTGCTGCATCAGGGACGGACCGCTTACTTTGGAGAGGTGCATAATATCTATAGGCATTTCGAAGATATTGGAGTCACCATTAAGCCGCACTACAACCCGGCTGACTTTGTGTGTAAGTAGATATGACAGTCAAGTATTATAATAATCTAACTATCTTCCATAAAAGTAGCATAATTGAAGATCGATATTCGTGTTTATCGATGTCTACACAGTGCTACAAATTTCACAGAAGTGCAAATGCAGAGGGAAATGAGCTAGCGTATGCTGGTGAGCAGGTTCCTCATACTGGGTCTGACTATCCTTAATGTAAGCACGTTCAAAAAGAATACTAGATGGCCGATGTTTGCTCAGAAATACGTTAGTAACATCGACAAACGGTAAACAAATTAATCTAAACAACATTTGTCCAACGACGAATTAAATGGACTGATATAATAAACTCTAAGAAACAATTGCTTGGAGTAACATTATCAAGCCTTTAGTTAGTTAGAGTACAAACTTCCGAAAAATAAGAACAATATTCCAGATCAGCCATTGTGTGACATCTTCGAGATGGCTATCGAAATTAACCAGTTTATATAAATGCAGATACACCAATTATGAAGAATTTCCAAGTTAAGCGAGCAAAAGGAGCACTTAATGGTTTTTGGGGGCTCCCCGAGGAGAAACAAGTATAAGGAAGTGCTCTACGCGTCCTGTTCTACCAGCATACGCCAGGTCATTTCCCAGGTTTTTGCACTTCTGTGATATTTGTACCTAGTTTCAACATAACGAATTAATTTTTCGGTCTCGGTTGGCCGTTCTGTGGAGCTGCCCATGTCTGATTGAGAAATGGGAAATTGGTGGCATACTTTTCGGCATGTATTAAAATGCCATTAAACGGATTTCAGTGCTGCAACCGAATAAGCTTTTACTTCACCCAAATCCCAGTCTAAATGTTCACTTTGTCAATTGTCAACTTCTATTTCCAGTGGAGCAATTAAAATCGCATCCGGATATACGCGAAAAGCTGTTCATAGCCGCCAAGGAATCTCATGGCAACTATTTGAATCGCAATTGCATAAGCAGCAGCAGCAGCAGCGAATCCAAATCCAAGCACCAGCCGGACAGCATTCTCATCAACGATATCATCCATAACTACTATAACCAGCAGCATCACCACCACCACCACAACCACCACAACAATCATCACAATCACAGCCATCACCATCATCTGCAATATGAAAATCTGCATCATGCCACAAACGGTTGCCAGGCGGAGGAGGATGAGGAGGCAGCCCAGCATTTGGTTTGGTGCGGTGCCGACTCGCAATCGAATTTCAGTTCCTGTGCCTCCAGTGACTGCCAGTCGTACAGTGCCGGCAATAGCTGTGGCTCCTCCCCGAATGCCAAAGAGGAGGACTGGCTGTCGTATCCCACCCGTTTCCATACACAATTCCGCGTATTATCCAGCCGCAGTTTTAAGGAGGCCAAACCGAGGATGCTGTCCAAATTGAACTGGTTTCAGACAATTGGCCTGGCCCTGATGGCCGGAGCTATATGGTTTCAATTGCCACGCACAGAGGAGTTTCTGCATGATCTGCAGGGCTGGATGTTCTTCTCGCAAACGTATTGGATGCTGTTTGCCTTGTTTGGTGCACTCAATTCATGTGAGTAGATTGGAGGAATGTGCCAATATGGATTTGACTTATGCCTTTTCCACTTGACAGTCCCCTCGGAGCGTGAGGTTATAAGCAAGGAGCGACGTTCGGGCGCCTATCGCTTATCCGCCTACTATTTGGCCAAAATGTGTGCCGAACTGCCCCTGGTGATAACGCTGCCCACTGTCTACCTCATGATAAGCTATCCCATGCTGGGATGCACCAGGTAAGTGACCTGCACGTACCAATGACAATGGACTAACTCCCGCTCCTCTCCAGCCTGAAGCTCTTCCTTCTGATGCTCGTCTTTCTGCTGCTCAATACAATTGTGGCCCAGAGCGTGGGCTTCTTTATTGGCGCCTGCTGCATGGACATGAACGTTAGCATCACGCTGAGTGCCCTGTATACGCTGGCCACCCAGCTCTTTGGCGGCTATCTGTCGTCACGCATTCCGGAGGGGCTCAGCTGGATACGTTACACCTCCATGATACACTATGCCTATCAAAACATGCAAATTCTCGAGTTCCGCGAGGGACCCGCCATGAGGTATGAGTCTGCACTTGGCCCCGAATCCAATGAATAATGATGCAAGCCAATTGGTCTTTTTGCTTCTGTTTGATGTAGGTGCGGCTCGCCGAGCAGCTATGAGATATGCAAGCAGCAGACAACCGAATTCATTCCATATGAGGAAATACTCAAGGCACAAAACTCCACATCACCGCTCTGGCTGAACACGCTCATCCTGATGATGTTCTTTCTGGTATTCCGCTGCCTGGGCTATGCGGTCCTGCGCTACTTGCGCTGCCCCAAGAAGACGTGATCAGCGAAGCGGCGAACGGAACGGAACCAGTGATACGTAACAAATGCTAGGCCATTTAGTTTCCTTCTCCATCTATTTTGTGATTCAGTTTATTTCGTGTACCGTATGTATGATGTATGTATGTTGGCAGCGGGATATGTTTGTGTTGCGTTCGGGTTTTGTTTTATGCATTTTAATTGTTAGCCATTTATCCTACACTAATTACTAAAACTATTATTAACATTAATCGCTATGTTGCTGCTGAAAAGCTTATGTTTTAATGTACGTTTTAAACAATACCAGAAAAGGAAGGGCAGATATTGTCACCAGCCGACGCATTGGCATCTACACATACATCTCTTTATATAGATATATATATATAAATATTTAAAAACCAATTCTAGTAATTTTGTAGAAATTTTGCAAATTTTTTTCACTTGGGAAAAAACACTGTGATGTAGTTTGCTAGTTTTTTAATTAGTTTTAAATTTATGCCCCCCAAAATTTATTCAAACAAAAGCATCAACAAATTTGTATGAGCCTATTGCATAAATTGTATTTTGTTTATATTAACTAATTATATGTAATTAAATCTATTTAAAATATACATCAAAGAAAAGAAAACCCAGCATATGTAGAATTGTGGCTGTCGGTGGGTGAATGAGTTCCTTCCAATGTACATATATGCATTTTATTGCTATTTGCGCCGAGCAGGGAGTTCCCGCTCCAAATACTGGTTCAATATACTTCAGGTGGATAATAAACCGAACTGAGGACTCTTCGAAAATGCTGCCAATCTCAAATAGAATCGAAATTGTTCCACACAAGTGTGTGTTACAGTGAGTACAAACGTTCATCCCATCTTTACCATTCCTTGGGCGGATTGATAAGCAATACTAATAACTAAATATGTTCAGAAGGAGGAACGAACTTTCCATTTTTAAAATTGTGGGATATATGATGTTTTTCTCAAATCGCGGGGCGGGAGTAAATCAAAAAAAGGAGCTTGATCGCCTGCAGGTATAAGATGCATATGTCCCATACATGTCAAACCTCTATCTCTTACCATGTCTTCGAACTGCGTGCGTTTATACGGTTAGACGAACTTATGCTTCCCTCTGGCTGTTACAACTTTTGCACAAACTAAATATACTCTGTCAAATCTTCTAAGTATCTTCTTTTTTTACAGCCACAAATGTCTGGCAAATTTACTAGTTGCTTTCATCAAATGAATAAACAACAAGCAATAGCAGAAATTGAAAAAATGTTAGTTTGTTTCCTTCATTTTGAAATTATCTTGTTCAATCCCAAAAATGATACATATGCAGTATTTTTTAAAAGCACATTTTGAAGTCAATATATAAGGCTTTTGATTGGCATATGTACATTGTATACATATCGATAAGACTTAATGCATATCAATCAAAATGTATTTTAGTTGCGGTAAATCAATTTTTGTTATCCGAAGAACTGGCGGTCCCAATAGGGAACCAAAAAATGGATTAAATGGTTAAAAATAGGGAACATTGTGGCATATTCGTATCATGGCTGCCAAACTGGTCCTGAACTCTAACACTGGCGAAAAGGGATTGGCTTCAAAAATTATTTTAGTCATCTTTTCCGACTTAATATAGATTTTCAAATATTTTAGCTGGAAAATATTGAGTTTTACTACAAGATCGGTGCAGTGGATCCAGACATTTGAAATTGGTAACATCCCGTCGGACCCACTCTGCTTGGACAAAAGTTATGTTCGATGAATCTCTTTAGTCAGGTATTTCAGAGCTTATGAGACTATCACGATTATCAAGCATTATCATTCTACAACGGCATTCTACACTCAAAAAATTTCTTTTCTAGTTTTTAGAAATGCACCCTAAATAATATTTCTTTCTTGTTTTTAGACAGTTTTTTCTTAAACTTAGAAAAAACAGCCCTAAAGAAGAATTTTTAGAAAATAATTTCTTAAATTTAGAAGTTCGATTTATTTTTTCTTAAACTTAGGGTAATTTTTCTAGATTTTTTCCTAAATACTTTCTTAAATTAAGGGCAAATTCGCCCTTGAATTTAGAAAAAAAATCCATTGCAAATAGGGCGAATTTAGAAAAACGCCCTAAATTTTAGGAAGCACATTTCTTAAATTTAGACAAGCCATTTAGAAATTCGCCCTAAAATATAGACAAAAAAGTCTAGAAAATCGCCCTAGAGAATAGAAAAATATTAAAAAGACACCCCTTGTAATTCTCAAGTACGAATTCCGTGCATTCGGAATATAAAAGGGGCAACTAATATTTGGCATCCTGAGAAAATCGCCCTAAAATATAGAAAAATAATCTAGAAAACTGCCCTAAAGTTTAAAAAAATAGAAAAAGACACCGCATGTAATTCTCAAGTTCGAATTCCCTGCTTTCGGAATATAAAAGAGGCAGCTGAGTGCCTAACATTTGACTGCGTTATTTACTATCCTCACGCGCGAGCTTGGTAGTCGAGTGCGTTGAGATGCCTTTCGTGTTGAAGTTTTCCCGAGGTCCCGAGTTCGAGTCCCCGGCAAGGTAAAGTTAAAAACTAAAATAATGATTACTAGTAGAGAACCAACAGAAAGAAAATATCCAATATAATAATATATAAGGGTTTATAGGCTTCTCAGTGTTGCAGTCTCCTTCCTCTTCTATCTCCAGTCCCCCCCCTCACTCCCTTTCCTGTCTATAAAAGTTGAAAATGCTTTTTTTTCTAAGAAAATATTAAGAAAATATTTTCTAGCTTATAGTAAACATTTCCTTAATTTCAGAAAGTCTCAGTCTTATTTTTAGAAATAATTTTTCTAAAATATATGGCGAATCGCCTTTGACTCCTTTTTTAGGGCGAATTTCTAAATTTTAGGGCGATTTTGGCTGTTTTTTTTTTGAGTGTACGATTTTGAAAACAATACAAGCTTAAGGCAAGCTGTGGCAAAACATATTCACGTACTTAAGACAAATTTGAAAGCCGTGTAGAGAAGTTTTCTGACTATACCTATATTGAATGGGGTGCATTCGGTATTTTTTCCTTCCTTCCTTAGCTGGTCGCTTCTTTATCAGCAAATACCTTCACGATCTAAGATTCCGTTAACCAAATTTCGTACCAAAACCTTAGGTTTCATAGGTAATAAAACCGAACTGAGAATGGAGAGCTTTAATACCTAGATTTTGAATTGAGTTTTGAAGCTAGTTTTTAAAACGTTTCATCTGACATCAAAATGGCCTTAATGACTCAAATATATATCAAATATTTCAAGGGAATTCTTTTTTTGTAAAATATCGAGTGTTTTTGTTGAATAACGATTCATTTTGGTAAAAATCCTAAAAAGGGGGGTAATCCTCCTAAAGATAACAAATTTATAAATAAAGTAAATTTTAAAATTTTTCCCCTGTACAGGGAAAACAAGTAAGGGCGCTGCAGTCGAGTTTCCCGACCACAAAATACCCTGTTCATTTATTTTCATTTATTTGTTTTTGAATTTTTGAAGATGTCATCCTAAATGTAGGCAATACTTTTCTAGTCCTGAGGGCTATTATCAGCCCAACTGTTTCGCTTATAACTCCGGTATTTTTGGTCCGATCTGATTGTACTTTTCAGAATAGATAGATATTGAGCCTAGCTTGATGTATACTAAACCACGAGGCTCTAACTTGAAAATTGTGGATCTGACGGCTTTTTAGGTCTTGGATTTATAGAGGAGGTCTATGTTTTTTGGGGATAAAAGGGGGACGGGGTGGAATTTTTCAAATCTGAAACAAACTTGATCTGCGTACAGCATAAATCTACCTTCGTGCAAAAATTTGTGGCTCTATCTCTTATAGTCTCTGAGATCGACGCGTTCATACAGACAGACAGACGGACAGACGGACGGACGGACGGACAGACGGACAGACGGACATGGCTATATCGACTCGGCTGTTCATGCTGATCAAGAATATATATACTTTATGGGGTCGGAAAATTTTCCTTCTCCCTGTTACATACATTCGCACAACTTCATGATCCCCCTTTTCCCATTTTCAATGGGAACAGGGTATAAAAAATGATATTACCATATATACGTTGGACGATTGCGGTATCCACGTGGAATGGATATTAAAATATTCATATAATCCAAAATGGATCTTAAATGTTCATCCAACGCAGCTGGAAATCATCGAAAGGATACGAAAAATGAATATTTAAGTATACAAAAAGGATTTTTAAAGCTATGCATTCCTATTGGATTTTTTACACATATATTTTTAAATATCCGGCAACCATAATTATGACCTATACAGGGTATAATACATTTGTGACATATTTTTTTCATTCTTTTGACTCTAACATAAGTATTTTTATAAAAAAAAGCTTGAGCCTTGACCATTTCTAGTCGATAGTGGATCTGAATTTTAAAAGTCTCTGGGGATCTGATCGGCTCGTTGAATTTCTGTGAAGCTGACTGCCAGTGCCTCCACTCAATCCCAAATTGTTTCAGTAGATTTAGTTAAGTTTGAACTCGCCTTCGGCACGGACAACACAATGTCGGTCAATGAGTTTTCCATTTTCGTAATACTTTTGACACTCGGAACAACTTTCGGCGAAAACTATTTAACAAAAGTCAGGGAAAATTATTGCGAATTGTATTGTATGAATGAGTGTAAAGCTGACAATGCCAGTGAAACCGATAAAACGTGCTCTAAAACGCATAACAAAATAATCACGAACAATTATGAGCTTGAGCCTTCTTATAAGAGTGTACGCTTATTGTGGTACAATTCTAGACCGGACTTAAGCTCGCTTATAAAACTAAGCCCGGACAATGTATCGCTTTTTTTGCTACAAGTAACTCATAAATATGGTGACAAAGACTTAAATATAGTTCCTGCTGTTCGATATCTTCAAGCCTTTGGGATAACGAGTTTAGATATATATTCATTTAGAGCCTTAGAATTATCAATCGATAACTATAATACAAATATTACACATGGAACGGAAAGTATAGATATTTATGGCTTTCCAACAGCATATGATTCATTAATATATAATTACTTGCGGCAAAACACAATTTGGAGGAAAATTTCAATATTTTGTATCCATAAATATAAAATTCCTCGCGTCTTATTTGAAGAAAACCAATCGATCTTAACTGAATTATCAATTATGGACTGTAAAATGGAAGAAGTCAATGCAGCAACCTTTGGGCCCCTGAAAAATTTAAAGACTTTGAAAGCGACTGGCTTCCTGGAGAACTACACATTTTTAAGGTATCATCTAAAAAGAACTATTTTCTATTGTTGACACTAATAAAAATAAACGTTTCAGCTCTGCAACTCTTCAAAATACTTTGGAAACCATCGTTCTTGGAAGAGAAGCAAGGATTGATCTTAAATGTTTTCAAAACTATTCAAAGCTGATTCTCATTTTTCTAATCGGAGGACAGGGAAATACCATTCCGTACAACAATTTAACAGCCTTTGTTTGCCCTAGGCGTTTTACATCATTAGAGCCTACACCGAACTGTAATTTTACACTTGGCATAAACAACAGACGTTGCCCCAGGAGTTGCACTTGCAGTTTAGACTTCGAACCCAACTCTTTTCTCATCAATTGCACTGGACAAGGACTAACGGATATACCAGAGTTACCCATTCCAATAACTGGACGTCCTATACTTCTCTTACAAGGCAATAAACTCAGTACACTTCCAAACATATCATGGCCTGGCTATGCAAATCTTACGGAACTTCATTTATCCAACAACAAATTGACGAGTTTGACCGCTGATCAGCTTCCACCGGATCTAACCCTTCTGGATATTCGAAATAATAGCATCCAAACAGTCGATGAACAGGTGGCCACATTCCTCTTGACTCGATTAGATCAATCAAAAATTTTACAAGCTGGCATTCTCTGGACATGCAAGTGTGAGAATACAAACCTTACAATTTTGTTGGCCAAATTAACCCAGATGAATAAGGAGCCCGTGCATCACCATCACCTAAGCGGACCCTGTCCGTACCCTTGCACTTGTTGTTTCAACGGCACCTCCAATCAGTTTGTAATCGACTGCAGAAGCAGCAGTCTTAGCTATTTGCCCAAACTTCCGAATAGTTTAAAGGGCAGCTCAACTCTTCTACTGGATGACAATCAGCTCGAAGTTTTGCCGCAACATGCACTCAGGAATTCCACACTGCGGGGACTCAAATTGAAGAACAATTACCTAACCAGTCTCACAGTTAATCAGTTGCCGCCGAATATCACTTATTTGGATATCCGCAACAATACCCTAAACGCACTTGATGATGAATTGACGAAGTTCCTCTCGGCACGTAGCCCTGGCTTGACCACAGAGCTAGCAGGCAATCCTTGGGAGTGCAGTTGTAAGTTCACCAAGTTCCTCACTTATCTCAAAGATCAACACTTCGACGAGTATAAGGCTGCTTTACTAAGTTGTAGCGGTCAGGCAGATTGTCCAACATCATGTTTATGTTGCCTGGAATATGACTCCGGGAGATTTATGATGAATTGCTCTAATCAAGGACTAGCTGAAATCCCTGAAGTACCCATAACAAACCATACTGTGCTGCTCTTCCAGAACAATCAACTGACAAATCTATCGATTCACTCACTCCAAGGCTTCGATCAACTCAAGGAGCTTCACTTGGCTAACAATCAGCTCGGTAGTATTGAACGTGTTCCCTCTAACCTGATCCTGCTCGACGTGCGGGGCAATCAATTGAAGAACCTCAGCGAGCAAATGGCTCTTCTACTCACCAGTCAATCCCAACTAACTCTGTTTATCTCCGACAATCCGTGGATATGCAGCTGCGAGGAGAAACACTTTCTACGATTTACCAAGCAATTTCGAGGCAACATCACCGATCTCTGCCAAGCCAAGTGCAAGGGTTCTACCCTGCTGGTGAAGTTGGAGGAGCAGGATCTATGCCCACTGCCGATTCCTGCCTATGTCTTTGTCTTAATGGCAATCATCGCCTCCACTGTCACCTTGAACTGCTTGCAGTACTTTCGCGAGTCCATCAAAATGTGGTTTTATGATAAGAATTTGTGCCTGGGACTGGCTGCCCGTAGAGAAATGGACGAGGCGAAGATATTCGACGGTTTCCTGGCCTTCACCCATAAGGATGCCGAGTTCGTGGATGAATACATTGAGGTGCTGGAGAACGGATTGCACAAGTTCCGCTTGTGTTTCTATGAACGCGACTGGCTGCTGGGTCAGTCGATTCCCGCCTGCATTTGTCAGTCGGTGGAGGACTCGAGACGCATTATTATACTGATGACAAAGAACTTCCTGAGGTCGTCGTGGGGTCGCCTGGAGTTCCGCCTCGCATTGCACGCCACCTCCCAGGACAGATGCAAACGCCTGATCGTTGTGGTGTATCCCGATGTGGAGAACTTTGACGAATTGGACAGCGAACTCAAGCTGTACATGACCGTTAATACCTACCTAAATCGAAATGATCCGAACTTTTGGAGTAAGTTAATTTATGCCATGCCACATGAAAAGCGGGCACAATGACACCACTTTCCAATAACATTTCTGAACTTAGTTTCTAAATCAGTTTTAACTTCTTTTTAAAATCAGTTTTTATACCCGTTACTCGTAGAGTAAAAAGGGTATACTAAAGTCGTGCAAATGTATGTAACAGGCAGAAGGAAGCATCTCCGATATCATAAAGTATATATATTCTTCATCAGCATCAACAGCCGAGTCGATATAGCTATGTCCGTCTGTCCGTCCGTCCGTCCGTCCGTCCGTCCGTCCGTCCGTCCGTCCGTCCGTCTGTATGAACACCTAGATCTCAGAGACTAGAAGAGCTAGAGCAACCCAATTTTATACGTAAGCTTGTATTGTCTGTAGGCAGATCAAGTTTGTTTCAAATTTTGGCCACGCCCCCTCCCGCCCCCGCAATAAAAAATATTGAATAACTCCCACAATTTTTACGATATCAAGCTCAGATTTTGCAGTGTAGTCTATGTGGCCAATATCTACAATCTCACAAATTTTCAAAGGATCGGGTAATAAATGGCCGAGTTAAAAAAATGTTGCATACTTATCCGAGCTGAGCTGAGTAACGGGTATTTCGAAGTCGGACAGGGCCGACTTTAACTTACGCTCTCGTTTATATTCTGCGTCGTTTGAAGTTTATTTCATCAAAATCGGTCCTGAAACATATGAGTGATCGTTTCGATAGAGAAAAACGAGCTTAAAGTTTGCAGTTGCTGGGAAATTTGTGTCACCTTAGATCACCAAAAGGGCTACAGACCCAAAACTATTTCGAATTTTTGAAAAAACCTTTTGGGAACCAAATATGTAGTGAAAATAGTCCGAAGAAAAATATCTAAGGTCGAAGACCCCCTTAAGGAACGAATTGAATTAAATTTTAATATTAAATGTTCTGGAATAAATCTTTCAATGTCTGAAAGCCATTTCTTCCAGTCCTCCACTTATTTAACGATAATATTTTTAGACAAAATGTTAAGCTTGGTTGTACTTTTGGTATACGAAATAAGTAAACAATTGTGTTAGATTACTTCAACCTACTTGAAACTAATAAATTTTGAATCTTGGTCCAGATATCTAGCTTAGTTTATTTTAGTTCTTCTAGTATTTCTAGATTAGTTTATTTCGTGTAGCACATTTCACCCTAATCATTATTACATTTATTTTTGTACCGAATGAATCCCTGCTGACCCTTCCCTGCTGTTACTCAAGTCCTGGCAGGCACTGAGATGATTGCAATTAGCTGAGTTTCTTATGAAATGCCTACTAGAGATTGTCCAGATAAGAAGTCCAGAAAATGACATGGCTTTTTAAAGTAGAAACTGCTGTGCCGTCTGAGAATTGTAATATGGTTAGCCAGCACAAAATGTTTATACTCATATGAATGTGTACAGTAGACAATCATCAAAACAAGGCGGCCTGGCCTGCTCGATTCCATTTACATTCCAAATTTCGATAGGTCAGGTCTACAAACCACTTCGGCGCTATTAACCTTTCAGACCAAGTATTATGTCCAAGCACTTTGAGAAATTCCTGCTACAGGCCAAGACCCGTCATCAGTTGCTGGCCACAATTTTGGGTGAGGGTTTTGTTTAGGGGAAACCTTTCTTCTAAACACTTTTGGTCATGGTGTGGATGTGGGCTGGCCTACTTTGGCTAAGATGAGATATCCAGGATACGTTCTTTGTGGTAATCATGGCAAGTCTTGTATATATCTACCGAAGGGCGAGGTTCTTTCAATAAAGAAATGATCCTTTCAGATTCGATGGATCTTGACCTACTGCGCCTCAAGTGTGGGATATCTATTCTATGCAACTCGGTTCCTTTGTGGTTTTACTGGTGGCGCAGGCTATTTGGTTGTAGCATCAGTAAGATGGGAGACAACAGGTAAGTTAATAAACTAAATTTGTTTGTGAAGAATCCTTGCATAAATACATACTGCAGATATACTACAAGCGAGAGCTTAAGTTAAAGTTTGAGTGAGAGTAAGAGTAAGAGCTTACAGTTTTCAATATTCAATCCCACTCTCAAGGAATTTGCCTATTTCCTGATTTATGTAACATTTTTAAATATATTTTTGGTTCATTCTGCCAGATCTGTCAAGGTCAAAAATATGATTGTCGACTAGTTTGCTTTGTGAATACAGCAAATTTGTATATAAATATTCCTCAATGGTTTCCTAACTCGGCCATATTTGCTTTGAGCTATCTCGCCAGACAGACAAGCCCCCTTTTTTTGTGCTAGACAAAAACATCAGATTTGCAATTATTGTAGGGTAAGTCAGGGGACAGACCTTGAGCAAATCTTATCACAGCAATTCAGTGTTTGTCTTGTGAAATTTCATTCGCCCACCAGCCGGAGATCAAACATTTACCTAAAAGCAAAAACAAAACGCCCCATTAATCTTTATATCTGATCTGTATGGCAAAAACACTATACCCGTACTTGATCTTACGACTAGGCACACTCGCCGGGATCGTGACGAATTCCACAAGCCAGATGGTGGCAATAGAACACTCTTAATATGCAATATAAAGTTTATAATCAAACGCGACGGAGAGAGTGGATATATATGCAGCATTCTACTTATAAACGAAGCTAATCATTCATATTCTGGCACTCAGTTGAGCAACAAGAAGAGATTGTCACAAAAATCCAAATGCAACTTTTTCGGAATTCATTACTAAGAACGCCAACGCGCCACCAACTTTTGGCTACCATTATAGGTAAGACAATTGAACTAGGAAATAATTACTGATATCACCCACCTTTCTGATTTGGGATGAACAAGAGAATTACACTCTGTTGCTGAACTTTGTCCAGCTCAAACGTAACTCAAAGATAGTTCCAGATATTTCTCAAAATGATAAGAAGAGTTGTTGAAATAGATATTTCTGTATCCCGAAATATCCTTTGATCTTCTCCGCGCAGTTTTAAAGACAACTAAATCGAAAACTTGCTGTTTTCACAGTAAATATCATCACCTTTGGCCATGGTGTGGGTGTGGGCTGGCTGTCGCCCACTTTGACCAAGATATCCGGGCTTGATACACCGCTGGACTTTCAAGTGAACATCGATGAAATATCCTGGCTGGGTTCTATGCTGGGCTTGGGTAGTCTATGTGGGAATCTAACCATAGCTTTGCTTTTGGAGCGAGCCGGTAGAAAGTTTTGCATCTATTTGCTGGCAGGACCCTATGCGGTGAGTTGAATGAAAGTGTTTTCAGCAATTTAAATATTAATTTCATTGCAGATTCTGTGGATTTTGATATATAGCGCCTCAAGTGTGGGCTACCTGTATGCAGCTCGGTTTCTTTGTGGCTTCACAGGTGGAGCCGGCTACCTGGTGGTGCCCATTTTCATCAGTGAAGTGGCAGACAGCAGGTAGGCCGCCTCTGGAAACTATCTTTGAATAACTCACCTGCATCTACATCTTCTGGTCTTCTTGTAGTATACGTGGCGCCTTGACTTCCATGGTCATGTTATCCGTGAATTTGGGCATTCTTTGTGGTTACATTTTGAGCACATATCTGTCTTACTATATAGTGCCATTTATTGCCATCTGTTTGCCCATTGTCTACTTCATGGCAAATCTGATGCTTCCCGAAACAGCGCCATATCTGCTGAAGCATAGTCAAGTGGCCAGCGCACAAGCATCTTTCAGTTTCTATAGAAATCAAAGAGCATTATCAGTCGATGTATCTGAGGCCAAGTTTGAGGAGTTGCGTACAGCCATCAAAGCTCAACAGCTGCAGAGTAACACGGCCTTGAGCTATAAGGACTTGAGTGAGTGAATGACTCGGGATTTTACTGAATTGCAATTGAAGGAGATGTCGTTGCAGCAACCAAGCCGGCCTTGAAGGCCTTTGCATCCGCTGCGGTTCTCTCCACCGGCTATCAGTTTAGCGGAGTTTTTAGTTTCATCAACTATATGTCGGATATATTTGCCTCATCGGGTGCGGTACTGGATGTCAACACCTGCACCATTATTATTGGAGTGGTACAAATTGTGGGTGTCTATACTTCCACCATATTTGTGGATATTGTGGGACGTCGCATACTCATGCTGATCTCCACCTTGGGCATAGGCATAGGCTGCATAGCCTTCGGCTGCTTCACCCACTTCGCTGAGCAGCATGACCTGAGCGAATTCCAATGGCTGCCCCTGATCCTAATGATATTGATCATATATTTGGCCAACATAGGACTAATTGGCATTTTTTTTGTGGTCCTAGTGGAACTCTTTCCAGCCAAGGTGAGTTGGTTTTTGCATTTGATTTTAGATTACCCTAAAATGCTGACCTTTTTTTTGAAGATACGTTCCCTGGCCACTTCCATGTCGGTGGTGTTTCTCAGTCTCCTGGTGTTCTGCACTTTGAAGCTATTTCCCTTACTCCTGCATTATTATGGCATTTCCATTACCATGTGGTTCTCTGCCATTTCCAGCTTACTCACCTTTCTTTATTTTCTGCTCTTCTTAGATGAAACTAAGGGCAAGTCCATGATTGAGGATTGAACGTTTTCTGTCACAATAAACTTGTATTTTTATCTCAAAACACAACCATGTTGTTTGAGTTTTTACGCCATGTGGTAAAAAGCTGCTGCTTTTATCTAATTGAGATTAAATGGCAGAAGTGACGAGACTGTCTAAAATGGAATATGGCTTAGTCTTAGGCTAGTGGCTGCACCATGAAGTTGTCCCTCTCGGCGATCTTTAGCCATCCCAATTGTTTGCTGAGTCAACGAAATCGGCATCAATTTTTGGTCACTTTGCTAGGTGAGTGTCCCGCAGGGAGGACGGACCACATCTTAATTCGTTGTTAAGTTGTTAGCTCGAAGTGTGGTATTTAAGTGGTTTTTGCTTCTATTTTTCCGGTAATACAAATAAACAAATTAGTTTGCCTAGTCTGTTTTGGTGTTTATTTTGCTACGCTCTCAGTGTCGCTAGCGCGCTTAACCTGTGTTGCCAGCTGCTGATGCCCATAAATGTTCAAGTGAACTATCAAAATCGCTAAAAATTAAAAAAATGTCAACATATTCTTCCCAAAATTTATCAGCTGATGATGAAATATCATGTACAGGGTTGTCCATATTCGACGGACCCATCTGGCAACGCCATAACTTTTGACAGAGATGTCAGATCGCTTAATGACATACCGCGTTTGAAGCGTCAGTCCAAGCAGATTTTTACTATGGAACAATACACGCCACGCGAGCGCTCTGAAATAGTTGAAATTTACATTCAACAGAACAAGTCAATTGTGAAAACTCAACGTGCTTTTAAAAAATTAAAAAATGTGAATAAGAAAACCGTAAATAAGCAAAATTGCCGTATTTACGCCACTGAAAATGCTCAGGAGATTCAAGAAGTGCCTCTTCATGACGAAAAAGTCACAGTTTGGTGCGGCGTTAGTGCGAAAACGGTCATTGGGCCGTTTTTCTTCCAAAATGAAAATGGCCATGCTGTTACCATCAACCAGGAGCGTTATCGCGACATGATGACCAATTTTGTGATGCCAATTATTCGTCGAAAGCGTATGAGGCAGTTCTGGTTTCAACAAGACGGCGCTCCACCGCACACAAGTCGCATAACAATCGATTTTCTGAAGAAATTGTTTCCGGGCCGTTTGATGTCGAAAAGTGGTGATTTGGACTGGCCATCGCGTTCGCCCGATTTGACGCCGCCTGACTTCTTCTTGTGGGGATATTTGAAGTCAAAGGTTTACGTTAACAAGCCAAGGACCGTAGAAGAGCTCAAGGACAACATTCGTGAAGAAATAGCCGCTATTCCGGCCGAAATGTTGGCGAAAACGATGGAAAATGCTGCAAAAAGGGCACAATACGCCATCAACGCCAGAGGCGGCCATTTGAGAGATATCATATTCAAAAATTGATGTAAACAAATCTACTTGGAACAAATTAAATGATTAAGATTGCCAACCGCCAAATTTTTATTTTTTTCTTTGATTTTTTAAAAAAAATCATGGGTCCGTCGAATATGGGCAACCCTGTAGTTCAAGAAGTAAGCTCTCTCAGGCCTGTTTGCAATTTTCACATATTTTTTCGATTTCAAAAGAAAACAAAATCGAACGACTTTGTTCTGGCATTCAAAACGATTTGCAATTGGAATACATTTGATACTTAAGTGAGTATTTCCTACATTTTTTCAGTTATCGAGCAGATTTTGGAGTGTAGTGTATGTGGACCAATATCTACAATCTCACAAATTTTCATAAAGATCGGATAATAAATGGCACAGTTAAAAAAAACGTTGCATATTTATCTGCGTCGCATAAGGTTATAAATCACTAATTGTCCTGAGTAACTTGTATTTCGAAGTCGGGCAGGGCCGACTTTAACTTACGCTCTCGTTTTAACTAATTTGAAGGACATTTCCACTGAAAACAAACAAGATTTTATACCCTTGCAAAGGGTATTATAATTTTGCCCAGAAGTTTGCAACACATAGAAATATTCATTTCCGACCCCATAGACTATATATATTCTTGATCAGGGTGACGGGCTAAGTCGATTGAGCTTTATCCGTCCGTCTGTCCGTCTGTCTGTCTGTCTGTTTCTACGCGAACTAATCTCTCAGTTTTAAAGCTATCGAGCTGAAATTTTGCACAGAGTCTTCTTTTTGCTGCACACTACTAATATGTCGGAACCGACCGGATCGGATGACTATATCTCATAGCTCCCATAGGCACAATCGGTCGTAAAACTAGTTTTAGTATGAAAAACTTTTTTCTTTTCAATGGAATCGTCTCCAAACTTTGTAATCGTAAGTTTTATATATTTTTTAATAATCCTACCAATTTTTATTAAAATCGGACAACTATATGGTATACCTGCCATACAAAAGATAGGTCTGAAAAACAGTCTTAGTTAGAAAAACTTTTTTGTTTTTAATGGTAGCATCCGGCAATTTTGTATTTGTTTGTTTCACATGCATTCACACAATTCTACAAATTTTTGGCCAAATCGGATGACTATATCATATAGCTCCCATACGAACGATCGGGCGGAAAATGGGAAAAAGTATTTTTTGAAAATATTTAAGCGAGCACTTGCAAGGGTATAAAAACTTCGGCACAGACGAAGTTAGATTAGCTTTCTCGTTCTCACTAAGACTACTTTTTAACCTTACTTTTCGATGGCAGCTATACTATAGAAGTCCGATTTCCATCAAACTTGGCACAATCATGGAGAAGCTTAGAGAACTATTAAATACGGAGTTTGGAGACGTTTGCATTGTAAACAAAAAAGTTTTTCTCACTATAGCTAGTTCCTAAGGCAGCTATATGTTATAGTCATTCGATCCGGCTGGTACCGACAAATGTGCAGCGTATTTGTACCAGAAGACTTTGTGCAAAGTTTGGTGAAGATGGCCTTAACACTGACGGAGGATTAAGCATAGAAACAGACAGACGGACAAAGTTAAATCAACTCAGCTCGTCATGCTGATCAAGTATATATATATATACTTTATGTGGTCGAAAACAAACATCTTCTGCAAGGGTATAAAAACTTCCCAGCGGACTCTATACGTTTTGCATAAGCTTGATCGAGCAAGCGTGAAATGGGTTAAGTACAGTGAAAGTTGGCCCAGTATTAATGTGCTCCTTTATCTTTGCAGTGACCATAGCCACCTTTAGTCATGGCCTGGGCGTGGGCTGGATGTCTCCTGTCATGCGTGATCTACAAACGGAATACTCTCCCTTAGCATTCGATGTGTTTGTGAATGAAATTTCCTGGATCGGTTCTCTTCTGGGCATTGGCAGTGTTGTTGGTAATATTTTTGCTGGTGTCCTGCAAGATCGTCTGGGACGTAAGTTTGTGATGTATGCCATAGTCTTGCCGTATACGGTAGGTGCTCTTTCTCTCATTATCTTGGCACACACACTGAAATACTTGTTCCCTCCATATCTTCTAGAGTTTCTGGCTGCTGATTTACTTTGTCCAGAGTGTGGAGTATTTATATGTGGCACGTTTATTGGCCGGCATGACGGGTGGCGCCTGCTATGTGGTGCTGCCCACGTTTATAAGTGAGATAGCGGACGCCAAGTGAGTGATATATCTGGAGAAAAAGTAAATGTTTGAAATCTATGATATATTTTCAGTATACGCGGCCGCTTGGGTTCAATGATATTGCTGTCGGTTAATACGGGTGTCCTGTCTGGCTACATAGTATCCACAAATGTGGACTACTTTAAGGCTCCATTGATCATTCTGGTTCTACCCATTATCTATTTCACATGCAATCTATTCTTTCCCGAAACACCTAACCATTTGATAAGAAAGGGGAAGTACGAAGCAGCGGAGAAGTCTTTTAGGTTCTATAAGAATGTTGAGAAGGAGGATTTGACATCTATGACGGAGTATGAGGATTTGAAATTTCAGTTGACTAAAGAGCAGGATTTGAAATCAAAATCATTTGATTATAAGGATTTTGGTGAGTCTGGAATAGAAAAGATATGTGACAGCACTAGAGCAGCGGCATTTGAGCATCGGTCTCGCTTTTTCATGGCTAGTTACTTCAAAGCTGGCGTCAACAGCTAGTGAAGGTGACTGGGAATATCGAATATCGTTTTCAAATGCTGCTGCGCTGCTGCCGCCTCGCTTAGGTGGTTACTCACAATTCAAACATATTTTATTTACCCAGTTACCAGGCCCGCCCTGGAAGCCTATGCCACTGCTTTGGTTCTACTCATGGCTAATCAGTTCAGCGGCAGCTTTTGCATCACCAGCTATTTATCGGATATTTTCAAGGCCTCCCATACCACACTGGATGTGAATATGTGCACCATTGTCATCGGAGTAATGCAAATTGTGGGCAATTATGTGACCACCTTGCTGTGTGACAAATACGGGCGCAGGATTCTGGTGTTGGTGTCCAGTTTGGGGGCCAGTTTGTGTCTGGCCGCCCTCGGTTGTTACACCTACTTTGCCACACGATACGACTTGACCGCGTTCGGTTGGCTGCCGCTATTGGTGCTCGCCCTGTACGTATTTCTCGTCAACATTGGACTGGTGGGCTGTATATTTGTGCTTTTGGTGGAAATCTTCCCCGTCAAGGTGGGTCCTACAGTTGAAGCATTTCATTTAAATAATTGTACTCCCACTCTCAGATACGTGCCGTGGCGGTTTCCTCATTCATTGTCCTACTCAGCTCTACGGTGTTCCTCACCCTCAAAATCTTTCCCATTTGTATGGCACTGTGGGGCATTTCGGTGACCATGTGGGCGTGTGGTGGCATCACCTTTGCTGGTTTCATTTACTTGAGCATATTTCTGCAGGAAACCAAAGGCAAATCCTTGCTGGCGTCTTAGTGTTTAGTGATAGATAAGAAATCTAGGTGCCACTTGAATTTCATCACAAAATGGGCTGAGAGGCTGCTTATCTTTGTGGGATTTGGCTGGAGCATTTTTAGTCTTTAACTGCAGCTGGCCCGGGCAAGGCTGAACTCGAACTGAATAAAAGTTAAATCCAAAAGAAAACTAAACCATTGGTCATTTTTGACATTTTTATACGCAAAATGTTTAAGAAACTGTTGCAGCGTCCCAATTGTTTACTGAACAAACGAAACCGTGTGCAATTGTTCACCACGTTGCTGAGTAAGTTGCTCTAAATATTCATCATTTTTTTGGGCCATTTAACAAACAATGTTCCAGTAAATCTCATCTCCGTCTCCCATGGCATTGGTATCGGCTGGCTTTCGCCCACTCTGCGCAAATTGCAGTCCACTGACTCCCCCCTGGACTTTCCGTTGAGTGTCTCTGAAATTTCTTGGGTGGGTTCTGCCTTGGGAATTGGCTCCATGACTGGCAATATACTTATCGGCTCTCTGCTGGGTCGTTTGGGGAGTAAAAAGTGTCTGCTGCTTATAGCCATACCGCATTCGGTAAGAAACTGCCCTGAGTTGCCAAATGAGTTGCTTTGTGACTTTCTGTGACTTTCTCCTCTTCCAGTGCCTGTGGCTTCTGGTCTATCTGGCGAAGAGTGTTGAGTACCTGTACTTGGGACGTCTATTGGCTGGCACCTGTGGTGGTGGCATGTACATTGTTTCTCCCATTTTTCTCAGTGAAATTTCAGATGCCAAGTAAGTGAAAATTTATGATTCACACAACAACAGGAAAAATTATGATAAGACGATTAAATCTGATGGCTTAACGCCATAAATTTCGTTGTTATGACGTTTGATGAGAGCAAATAGCCGAGGCTTGGACTAGGTAACACGATATAGGTAGCTGAATTGGAAAAGTTAACTGCTAAGGCAAATTGGAGTTACATTGCAGATGGTTCACTAATTCAACCAAGCTGCAATAGAGAACATAAAAAGAGTGGAACAATTACCTTCTTGTCTCCAGAAAGAATCGCATTATTAAACCTCAGAAGATACTTTTTCCTATTCCCAGGCTGAATTGCTATCCCATTGCTCTGAAGTGACTTTTTCCTATTTGCCAGAAGTATCGCGTTCTTATCTCCCAGAGATTATCGCAAAGTGTCACATTTCTTACCGCAGGGAGATGAGAATGCAATAATAATGCGATATCGCTGGAGTAAAGCGATACCTTCTAGGCGAAACGCATTCTTATTTTCCGCTATAAAAAAATGTTTGCTGGGAAATGCCCCCCAAAAGTATGTCAACTTTATATCCTTAAATAATTACCAGCTTAAATTAGTAATTACAGCGTCATACAGTCCAGTCAAAGGTATTCAACATTTAAGAAAAATTAGATGCTTATGTTCCGTATTAATATTCATAAGCATAGCATACTTTGAAGGGCATTTATCATGATAATTTTGGTGTGTATAAACAGGGTAATAAACTCTGAACCAATGAACTTTTATGCTTAGCATGTAGCAAAAAGCATCCGATCATCCCATCTTTCCCATTTGTTTGGTCGATCGATAAATAATGTTGATTCATTAATATGTCTAGAAGGTGCGAATCATCTATTTTTAAAACTGTGGGAGATATGACGTTCTTCCGAATTCCGGTGGCGTGGCCAAAATTGAAAATATACTTGATCTGACTGCAAGTATAAACAGTTTTTGTCCCATACACGTCAAACCTCTATCACTTACCATCTCTGAGATCTGTGCGCTTACACGGCTATATCAACTCGACTGTTGATACTGATCAAGAACATACTTAATGGGCTCGGAGTTGCTTCCTTCTGGCTGTTACAATCTCTTGCACAACTTACTAATTGACATTTCAACCCTTTTCCAGCATTCGTGGTACCTTCTCTGCCATGGTCATGTTGTCGGTGAATGTGGGTGTGCTGGTTGGCTATATTATGGGCACACACTTAGCTTACCATACAATACCTTTTATCGTATTGTTTTTCCCACTATTCTACTTCATTTCCGTTTGGTTATTCATCCAAGAATCTCCAATGCATTTGATACGAAACGGTGATCTGGCCGGTGCAGAGAAATCGTTTAGACTCTACAAGAACATCAAAGACAGCGATAGTCCGAGCGATCAGCAGCGGGCCCTAATGGAGTTTGAACAGATGAAAGTGGCCTTGACCAAGAATGATGAGTTTAAGGACAAAATCTCACTCAAGGACTTTGGTTAGTTTCGACTGCTACAAGATTATGCAACGACTATGAAACTTGATTCCCCCTTTTAGTCTCCAAGCCCGCCTTAAGAGCCTATGGTCCCGCCTTTGTTTTGCTGATTGCCAACCAGTTTAGCGGTCTTTTCACCATGGTCAACTACATGTCGGATATATTCGCCCAATCGGGTAGCACCATGAATCCCGATACTTGTACCATTATCATTGGAGCTGTGCAAATTTTGGGCACTTATGTGACTGCGCTGCTCTGCGATATTTGTGGACGCAAACTGCTGATGCTGGTGTCCACTGGTGGAGTGGCTCTTAGCCTGACAGCCTTTGGCCTCTTCACCCACTATGCGCAGTTGTATGATCTGAGTGAATGGAGCTGGCTGCCCTTGGTGTTAATGTCGCTGGACATATTTCTGGGTAATATCGGTCTGGTTGGCTGCTTCTTTGTGTGCCTGGTGGAGGTGTTTCCTGTGAAGGTGAGTTAGTTTATATACCGAACTGGGCATTAAAACTATGGTATGCTTCAATGTTTCAGATACGCGCCAAGGCCGCCTCAATGGCCATAGTCCTTTGCAGTTCATTTGTGTTTGTCATGCTGAACATTTTTCCCCTTTGCATGGCCCATTGGGGTATATCGATCACCATGTGGTCCTGTGCCGCGGTTACCGCATTTGCATTTGTGTTCTTTTTGAAATTCTTTAAGGAAACCAAGGGAAAGTCGATGCTGGAGGATTAAATTACACAGAACAAACGAAGGATATTGTTAAAAGGATTTGTTTTATTTGTACAATTTCGCAAAGCACCCAATCATTGCCTATTATCATTCTCTGTAAAATTTAAGCCGAGCTAAGCCACTGCCAACTGCAGTCGAGTTGAATCACATTCAAGTCGTAAGTCTGAAATCAAAATCATAAACCAATCTTTGAACACCCACTTGGCATTTGCTTTTTCAGCTGCCAAGCAGGGATAAGACTGGCATAAGAGAAAGTGCCCACTATGGAACGGAAAGCAAATCAAAACGAAAATAAACATTTGCTTTTCAAATGCTGAACAGAAGGAATTCACTTCAAAGCGGAATTTAAAGACACGGAACTAGATTCTGAAACCGTGTTTAGTGATAAGTGCTGTTTGTTTCATTCGCTTAGTGACCAGAGAAATCCGCAATGTAAGACAATTGGCCATGCTTCCGTAAACATCAAGTTTTACATGCGGTAAAACGAAATGGGATTTCATGAAGATTTTGCAACCGAGTTGCATATAGATATTCTACACTTGAGGGGCAGTAGATCAAGATCCATAGAATCTGAATGGATTATTTCCGTTCGGCCTAACTTACCGCATAGGGTAGTGCCAGTTGATATATACAAGACTTTCTTCCAGCAAGCTCCGAAAGCAATGCCAAGGTAAGATTACCACAGAGACTACCCAAAACCCAACATAGAACACATCCAGGATATCTCATCGATGTTCACTTGACAGCCCAGCGGTGTGTCTCGTCTTGACATCTTAGCCAAAGTAGGCGACAGCCAGCCCACATCCACACCATGACCAAAAGTGTTTCGAAGAAAGATTTCCCTTAAAAAACCATTACCCCGAATTGTGGCCAGCAACTGATGACGGGTCGTGGCCTGTAGCAGGAATTTCTCAAAGTGCTTGGACATAATGAAAAGTTAATTGCGCTGAAGGAGTTGTATGTATTCACAGGCGTCATAGCACTTTCTAGTTTAAAAAGCCATATCATTTTATGGACTTCTTATCTGGACAATCTCTAGTAGGCATTTCATAAGAAACTCAGCTGATTGCATTCATCTCAGTGCCTGCCAGGACTTGAGTAACAGCAGGGAAGGGTCAGTAAGGGATGGTGGAATTGGCATCGACTCGGCACAGGACATTCGGTACAAAAATAAATGTAATAATGATTAGGGTGAAATGTGCTACACGAAATAAACTAATCTAGAAATACTAGAAGAACTAAAATAAACTAAGCTAGATATCTGGACCAAGATTCAAAATTTATTAGTTTCAAGTAGGTTGAAGTAATCTAACACAATTGTTTACTTATTTCGTATACCAAAAGTACAACCAAGCTTAACATTTTGTCTAAAAATATTATCGTTAAATAAGTGGAGGACTGGAAGAAATGGCTTTCAGACATTGAAAGATTTATTCCAGAACATTTAATATTAAAATTTAATTCAATTCGTTCCTTAAGGGGGTCTTCGACCTTAGATATTTTTCTTCGGATTATTTTCACTACATATTTGGTTCCCAAAAGGTTTTTTCAAAAATTCGAAATAGTTTTGGGTCTGTAGCCCTTTTGGTGATCTACGGTGACACAAATTTCCCAGCAACTGCAAACTTTAAGCTCGTTTTTCTCTATCGAAACGATCACTCATATGTTTCAGGACCGATTTTGATGAAATAAACTTCAAACGACGCAGAATATAAACGAGAGCGTAAGTTAAAGTCGGCCCTGTCCGACTTCGAAATACCCGTTGCTCAGCTCAGCTCGGATAAGTATGCAACATTTTTTTAACTCGGCCATTTATTACCCGATCCTTTGAAAATTTGTGAGATTGTAGATATTGGCCACATAGACTACACTGCAAAATCTGAGCTCGATATCTTAAAAATTGTGGGAGTTATTCAATATTTTTTATTGCGGGGGCGGGAGGGGGCGTGGCCAAAATTTGAAACAAACTTGATCTGCCTACAGACAATACAAGCTTACGTATAAAATTTGGTTGCTCTAGCTCTTCTAGTCTCTGAGATCTAGGTGTTCATACAGACGGACGGACGGACGGACGGACAGACGGACATAGCTATATCGACTCGGCTGTTGATGCTGATGAAGAATATATATACTTTATGATATCGGAGATGCTTCCTTCTGCCTGTTACATACATTTGCACGACTTTAGTATACCCTTTTTACTCTACGAGTAACGGGTATAAAAACTGATTTTAAAAAGAAGTTAAAACTGATTTAGAAACTAAGTTCAGAAATGTTATTGGAAAATGGTGTCATTGTGCCCGCTTTTCATGTGGCATGGCATAAATTAACTTGCTCCAAAAGTTCGGATCATTTCGATTTAGGTAGGTATTAACGGTCATGTACAGCTTGAGTTCGCTGTCCAATTCGTCAAAGTTCTCCACATCGGGATACACCACAACGATCAGGCGTTTGCATCTGTCCTGGGAGGTGGCGTGCAATGCGAGGCGGAACTCCAGGCGACCCCACGACGACCTCAGGAAGTTCTTTGTCATCAGTATAATAATGCGTCTCGAGTCCTCCACCGACTGACAAATGCAGGCGGGAATCGACTGACCCAGCAGCCAGTCGCGTTCATAGAAACACAAACGGAACTTGTGCAATCCGTTCTCCAGCACCTCAATGTATTCATCCACGAACTCGGCATCCTTATGGGTGAAGGCCAGGAAACCGTCGAATATCTTCGCCTCGTCCATTTCTCTACGGGCAGCCAGTCCCAGGCACAAATTCTTATCATAAAACCACATTTTGATGGACTCGCGAAAGTACTGCAAGCAGTTCAAGGTGACAGTGGAGGCGATGATTGCCATTAAGACAAAGACATAGGCAGGAATCGGCAGTGGGCATAGATCCTGCTCGTCTAACTTCACCAGCTGGATGGAATTTTCGCATTTGGCTTGGCAGAGATCGGTGATGTTGCCTCGAAATTGCTTGGTAAATCGTAGAAAGTGTTTCTCCTCGCAGCTGCATATCCACGGATTGTCGGAGATAAACAGAGTTAGTTGGGATTGACTGGTGAGTAGAAGAGCCATTTGCTCGCTGAGGTTCTTCAATTGGTTGCCCCGCACGTCGAGCAGGATCAGGTTAGAGGGAACACGTTCAATTCTACCGAGCTGATTGTTAGCCAAGTGAAGCTCCTTGAGTTGATCGAAGCCTTGGAGTGAGTGAATCGATAGATTTGTCAGTTGATTGTTCTGGAAGAGCAGCACAGTATGGTTTGTTATGGGTACTTCAGGGATTTCAGCTAGTCCTTGATTAGAGCAATTCATCATAAATCTCCCGGAGTCATATTCCAGGCAACATAAACATGATGTTGGACAATCTGCCTGACCGCTACAACTTAGTAAAGCAGCCTTATACTCATCGAAGTGTTGATCTTTGAGATAAGTGAGGAACTTGGTGAACTTACAACTGCACTCCCAAGGATTGCCTGCTAGCTCTGTGGTCAAGCCAGGGCTACGTGCCGAGAGGAACTTCGTCAATTCATCATCAAGTGCGTTTAGGTTATTGTTGCGGATATCCAAATAAGTGATATTCGGCGGCAACTGATTAACTGTGAGACTGGTTAGGTAATTGTTCTTCAATTTGAGTCCCCGCAGTGTGGAATTCCTGAGTGCATGTTGCGGCAAAACTTCGAGCTGATTGTCATCCAGTAGAAGAGTTGAGCTGCCCTTTAAACTATTCGGAAGTTTGGGCAAATAGCTAAGACTGCTGCTTCTGCAGTCGATTACAAACTGATTGGAGGTGCCGTTGAGACAACAAGTGCAAGGGTACGGACAGGGTCCGCTTAGGTGATGGTGATGCACGGGCTCCTTATTCATCTGGGTTAATTTGGCCAACAAAATTGTAAGGTTTGTATTCTCACACTTGCATGTCCAGAGAATGCCAGCTTGTAAAATTTCTATTTGATCTAATCGAGTCAAGAGGAATGTGGCCGCCTGTTCATCGACTGTTTGGATGCTATTATTTCGAATATCCAGAAGGGTTAGATCCGGTGGAAGCTGATCAGCGGTCAAACTCGTCAATTTGTTGTTGGACAAATGAAGTTCCGTAAGATTTGCATAGCCAGGCCATGATATGTTTGGAAGTGTACTGAGTTTATTGCCTTGTAAAAGAAGTATAGGACGTCCAGTTATTGGAATGGGTAACTCTGGTATTGCCGGTAGTCCTTGTCCAGTGCAACTGATGACAAACGAGTTGGCTTGGTAGTGTAAACTGCAAGTGCAACTCCTGGGGCAACGTCTGTTGTTTATGCCAAGTGTAAAATTACAGATTTGGGTAGGATTGGCAAAATGTCTTTGACGTTTTTGGCAAACAAAGGCTGTTAAATTGTTGCTCGAAATGATTTTTCCCTTAGGTCTAGCTATAATGATGAATTTAAGCTTTGAATAGTTTTGAAAATATATAAGATCAATATCTGCATCATTTTCAAGAACGATGTTTTCCAAATTATTTTGCAGAGTTGCAGAGCTGAAATATTTATTTTTATTAGTGTCAACAATAGAAAATAGTTCTTTTTAGATGGTACCTTAAAAATTTGAAGTCCCTCAAGGAGCTAAGCGCATTCAAAGTCTTTAAGTTTTTCAGGTGCCCGAAGGTTGCTGCATTGACTTCTTCCATGTTACAGTCCAAAATTGATAATTCAGTTAAGCTCGATTGGTTTTCTTCAAATAAGACGCGAGGAATTTTATATGGCTGGAAACAAATTATTGAAATTTTCCTCCAAATTGTGTTTTGCCGCAAGTAATTATATATTAATGAATCATAGGCTGTTGAGAAGCCATTCACATAAATATTTATAATTTCCGTTCCATGTGTAATATTTGTATTATAGCTATAAATTGATAATTCTAAGGCTCTAAATGAATATATATCTAAACTCGTTATCCCAAAGGCTTGAAGATATCGAACAGCAGGAACTATATTTAAGTCTTTGCCATCATATTTATGAGTTACAACTAGCAGTTTAAGCGACACATTGTCCGGGCTTAGTTTTACAAGCGAGCTTAAGTCCGGTCTAGAATTGTACCACAATAGGTGTACACCTTCAATAGAAATCTTAAGCTCATAATTGTTTGTGGTTATTTTGTTATCCGTTTTAGAGCACGTTTTATCGGTTTCACTGGCATTGACGGTTTTACACTCATTCATACAATACAACTCGCAATAATCTTCCCTGATTTTTGTTAAATAGTTTTCGCCGAAAGTTGTTCCGAGTGTCAAAAGTATTACGAAAATGGAAAACTCATTGACCGACATTGTGTTGTCCGTGCCGAAGGCGAGTTCCAACTTAACTAAATCTACTGAAACAATTTGGAATTGAGTGGAGGCACTGGCAGTCAGCTTCACAGAAATTCAACGAGCCGATCAGATCCCCAGAGAATTTTTAAATTCAAATCTGCTATCGACCAGAAATGTGCAAGGTTCAAGCTTTATACAAAAATACTTATGTAAAAGTCCAAAAAATATACACTCATAAAACATTCGCCATGAAAACTAGAAATTCTCCTATGAAATCCGTCCTAAGGCGATTTACCCTAAAATTAAGAAAACTATTTTCTCATTTATAGAAAACTTTCAAAGTTTCAGAGAAATTTTCCATAAATGAGAAAAAGTTTTCTTAGTTTTAGGATGAATCGCCTTAAGACGGATTTCATAGGAGAATTTCTAGTTTTCAGGGCGAATTGTTTTACCAGTGTACCCTGTATATGTCTATATTAGGGTTGCCGTATTTAAAACCATGCTTATAGATATTTTTGACGATATTGAAAAAGTATCATTTTGATATAAGTATTTTAAACAGATTACAAAAATCCGAATGAAATGGATAGTATTTAAAATCTTTTTTTTAATGCTAACCACTTTTGAATGAGTTTCAGCTCCGTTGGGTGAGAAATTAATATTTATTTTACAAAAACTAGATAGATAAAAATAGATATTAAAAAGTATCCATTCCACATGGATACCGAAATCGTCCAGGGTCAAAAAAAACATTCGATATTTCCAAAAATAAAGCAGTTTCTTTGGAATATTTGAGTCATTTCTCAGATAGATTTCTTATATATCAAACCTAAGGTTTTGGTTCGATACTTGGTTAACGGAATCTTACATCCTAGAGACATATTTTGATAAAAAAAAAACTGAGAAACATATTAGATGATAAGGAAGCTTACAGCTAAGGAAGCCAACAAAAATATATGCCCATAGCCCGAATGCACCCCATTTATTATAGATATAGTCAAAAAACTTCTCTAGCACGGCTTTCAAAATTGCCCAGACTTTTATACAGAAGCTAGCCTTGCCTTAAAATCGTGGAACGTGACTTAAGCTTGTATTCTTTTCAAAATCGTAGAATGCCGTTTTAGAATGATAATGCTGCGATTCAACACTATGGAACCATTTTGTGGCCGGTCAATAAAATGTGATAAACTTATGTTTTGAAAAGAGAATCTTCAAACTAAACCTTTGTCCAAGCAGAGGGGCTCCGATGAGATGTTGCCAAATTTAAATGTCCGGATCTGGGTCCGGTTTCCGTTTCCGCTTGCAGCCTTGCCAAATATAGATTCAGAGATATTTTTGTAACTTTAATTAATAACAAAAGAAGTTCAAACTTGTTTTTTGAAGTCGTATTGAAAAAAATCAAGTGGAGCTGAAATTCTGAAATTTTGGAAAATTTTGGAAAATTTTTAAAATTTGAAGCATCTTTATAGTCGTCATATTTGGATGTAGCTCACAATATCATCAATTTTTGAACATTTTTTTAAAATTTATCATATGTTAAAAACCATTCGATATCCGGCATATCGCCTACGAAAAATTGTATACCGATATTTCCAAAAAATTGACATTTTAATTAATCGATATAGTTTCCGGCATCCCTAGTCAAAATTTATCTAGCCCTGGCATTTTCTCGACCCTCTTCGTCAAGCTTGCATCACTTTTACACATATTTCAAACTCTGTATACTCTGAACAGACCGTGTGCTACTGTCAACAGAAGGTTCGATCCGGAGGTTCGAACTAGTCGTAAAAATTTCGTTTCGGTTCATTGGCCAGATTCTTAACTGCAGCTCCGCACATATCGGCAAACACAACCCAGCTACTTTATTCGTCGATCAATAATCGATTCCAGTTCACATCAATAATATTATTGTTAAATAATCGATACCTACCAAAAGTCCATGGTCCCAAGCGACTCACTCGTAATGACATCATTTATTGCAAGATCTGTGCTTCCACTAGGCCAGGTTGGTTGGACCTGCTATTTTAGAGCCTGACTTTTGCTTTATGGCTTATTTCGTAATATTACTTAATATGGTTTCAGCAAATCTTCTTTACAAGACACTGCTAAAATCCAGCTAAAATATTTGGAAATTTATATAAAGCAATTTAAGTAACAATAATTTTAGAAACCAATTCTTTGTTGCCAGTGTTAGAGTTCAGGACCAGTTATGCAAGTTGTTCAAGTTGGTTCCCTATTTTTGACCATTTAATCCATTGGGCATCGCGCACTCTCACATTTTTTGGTTCCCTGTTGGGACCGCCAGTTCTTCGGATAACAAAAATTGATTTATCGCAACTAAAATACATTTTGATTGGTATGCATTAAGTCTTATCGATATGTATACAATGTACATATGCCAATCAAAAGCCTTATATATTGACTTCAACATGTGCTTTTAAAAAATGCTGCATATGTATCATTTTTGGGATTGAACAAGATAATATCAAAATTAAGGGAACAAATTAACATTTAGTAAATTTCTGCTATTGCTTCTAGTTAGCTCATTTGTGGCTGTAATAAATGGAGGTACTAAGAAGTCTTGAATATTTTGCAGTTGTTTGCTGATTCAATTTTCTTCCCACTCTCGATTTTTTAAGGCCGATTCGATTCAACAATTATCCATTTGTACTTTTGTACTTTAAATCAGGGCTGCAAACCCAAAAAATGAACTTGGAGGTTCAAGGTTTTTGGGCCAAGGTTTTGGCTCGAACCCTGGTTCAGCCAAGCTTTATTCATGGTTATATAGTAATCGACCTAAAACCGACATAAACTGTTAGGGAATTGTGTCGATTTTGGGTTGGGATGGGATTTCACAATTCTTTATATAAATAGAAACACTTTCGTACAGCTTATGACCATCAAAGCAATGACAAAGTGTGTCCTCATATATAAGGTATTGTGACGAAATAAAAACTTCGAAGTTCTGGATAGAGCCCTTAAAGTAAAATGCAATTTCGTAGTCCACATACGAAAAGTGTTTCCACAGAATGTGGATAATTCCATCAGGATAACAGAAGAAGTCACTGGGAAATAGTTCAAATCTATCATTTTTGTTGAACCGAACCGAAATTTTAGGTTCGGAACGGGTTCAGGTTCAGCTTTAATACCTTAAGAGGTTCGGTTCAAGGTTCGGTTCACAGTAATCTGAAAGTCGGAGCTCCGGGTTCGAACCGGTTCGGTTCCAAACCGGTTTGCAGCTCTGCCTTAAATATGAAATTTCTTACCGTAGAAAGCAGAGAAGTCCATCTATATATACAAATGAAATGGAGACAAGGATCCCTCTAATTGTCTAACCTGTATCAATGATGCAAATCTCTATTTCTATTTAAAGTTTATATGTTATTGATCAGCATCAACAAAACAAAATCAAGGCCATGTCGTTTTGTCTTGAATGTTGATTTCAAAAGGGCAAAAAACTTAATTCGGGCCTTCGGTTGGCGGGTTTGCACTAAATTTTATCAATGGTTACGAAACCTAAGGTTGAATTTTGGTTATCAAAAGGATTTGGTTGCTGAATGCTTACAATAACTCTTCATTTCTGAATATTAGAATGTAATGCCTAACTGAAAGATACTTCGTACAAAATGAATTTAATGGTGGAAAATCCAGAGAAATCTCGAAGCAGTTTGGGAATAACACTTTTAGGCAGCTTGTCAGATCAAGGAGTATCTTAAATTATTGTTCAACCGAGTGTTGAGTTTGAAAAAGTCGAAATATCCAAGCCTTTCCTTTTTCCCAAATCATTTTGGAACTAAATTTTTGTATCATGAACTAGCCTCAAGCAAATTGATCGTCTTTGTAGGCTCCAGCCTCTTATATATGAAATACTGGTCCAGTTTTATGCTCTAATTCCTGAACTTGGTCTAGGTTTTGTTATCTGAGTTACTAAAAAAAATGTAGCCCCTATCTATGCTCGCCAATTGTAATCTTATCGTAGAATTTTTACCACTCACTACAAACCTGCTCCTCTGTGCGAAGTTCTTGGTCGTCCACACACAGACACCTAGTTGTTAGCCTCACTTTGTATTACAATTTGATTAGAACTGAGTCTGAGATCAGGGTCAATACTAAAACACAAACGTGCGACTTTAACTAGTAACAGTATTAAGATAATGGCAAACATTTTAATGAGAGCAGTAACAAAAAACAAAAAAAAACACAAAAACTCATACACAGTTAATACTAAAGGTTGTCCAAAATGGCTTCGATGGTCTTGCCCTTCGTTTCGGGCACAAAAATGGCAATGAACAGGGCGCCGGACAGCGAGAGGCTGGCAAACATAAAGACGGTGCCATGCATGCCCAACGAGGCCATGAACAGAGGCATCAACTGCAAATGGGAAAGACAAAGGAACCCAATTAACATTTCCATCAAATGCGTCCGCCAAATGTAATTACCTTGATCATGCCAAACGAAAGAATCCATAGCAGCGCCATCAGCCACATCACAGCCATGCTGCGTATCTTGGGGGGCAGTATCTCTGCCACCACCAGGAAAGGTAATGAGAGTAATCCCACGGCAGCAATGAATAACATAAACGAGAAACCAGCAACTGGCACCCAATTGAAGGAACTTGTGTCATAGCCCAACACCTTTAAGTAGCTATAAGTGCCCATGGAGCTCTGGCCCAGGCATATGCCCACGGCAGAGATTAATAGTAAAGCCTTGCGTCCTAATCTCTCCACCAGCAAAGTTGACGCATAGGTGCCAACCAATTGAATGACGCCCACAATGATGGCTGAGGTGGTGGAGGGAAGATTAGAGCCAGACTGCTTGAAGATGCTGGCCGCATAGTTGACCATGGCGAAACATCCGCATAACTGATTAGCGAACAGAAGACCCAGCCCAATGAGAATGGCTTTTCTAGCCTTGGGTTCAGCTGAAGTAGAGAGAGTTTAAGTTGAATGATATAAGTTTCCCATTTTCCAAGTTCCCACGAAAAAAAACCCATAGTTTTCCCTACTGGTCACCTTTTCCAGCTATTGAAACTCACCAAAGTCCGCCCAGGACACTCCACTCTCTGCGTCATCCTCCTTCTTGGCCTTATCCGGTGCCCTTAGCTTATGCAACTCCATTTGTAGCTCTTCACTCAGCTCTATTGAGGCACGTTTCCGTATATTTCTATAGTAGCGCAAGGCCAACTCCGCCTCATCCGCCTTGTTGTGTTGGGCCAGATGTTGCGGTGTCTCGGGCATAAACCAAAAGCAACCCACGAACACGAATGACAATGTGGAAAACATCCAAGCTACTATCGCATAGTTGAAATAGTGGCCCAAAACAAAGGCGAGCAGTACACCCGCATTACAGGTGAGTACCAGAAACGTGCCCAATACACCGCGTACCCTAAACGGGGAATCCAATCAAATGCACTCTAGGCTCAAAATATTTCGAGTACTAATTACCTGTCCTCTGCCAGCTCGGCTGTGTATATGGGTATCACCGAAAAGCAACCACCTCCGGCGGTTCCTCCTATAAAGCGTGCCACTATCAGGTGCATGGGATTGCGTGCGTACGGTATGATGATCCAACCCAACTGTGCGAGTCGAGGATTAGAGCTCATGGGCTCATGGCATGTAGCAATGAAAACACTTACCAGCGATGGCAGCGCCATCCATAGCAGACATCCCTTTCTACCTATCCGTTCCGCCAGCCAGACAAAGAAGATGGTTCCAACTAGACCGCCCAGGCATACGGATGAAGCTACCCATCCCTGTTCATGATGAGACAGTCGTCCAGTGTCCAAGGGGCTTGCATCTGAGTCAAGCTCCAGAAAACTAGACGAAGGCCAACCGCAAAAGCCACCAAAGGATATGGAAACTATGTTAGCTGTCAGGGATGTAGAGAGATTGATTCAACAAATTAATCGGATGAGCACCGGGAAAACGTAACATTAATTGATATTCCACACTGAGAAAAAAATCAATCTAAAACCAAGATAATGGTCTCGAATGAAGCGGTTACCTAAACCCACACAGTAGGGAAAATCTCCACCAAAGATTTCTGGCTCAACTTAAATCTTAATTTAGCAATCTTAGATCTCTTAAGGAGAAGCAGTTAAACTTTTTGTATAAAAAATAGAGGAAAGTTAACTTCGGCTCTGTCGAAGTTTGTACAACCTTCCATTACGTCTTTCTAACTAAGGCTACTCTTCTGACTCTCCTTTTGTATGACAGCTATACTATAAAGATTTCGACCAAACTTAGTTGAAACTAAGCAAAAGCAACGCAAACTCAGAAATATAAAGTTTGGGGGCGTTTTCTGTGAAATCAAAAAAGTTTCTCCCACTAAAACTAGTTTCTCGACCGATCATTCCTATGGCAGCTATAACCTATAGTCATCCGATTTTGACAAAACTTTGAAGAATTGTGTGAAAGCATATAAGGTAAATATATGCCAATTTTAAAGAGGTTTACATTGAACACAAACAAATTTTTCTTACTAAGACTATATTTCTAACCTTACTTTTCAAAGGCAGCTATACTATATAGATGTCTGATTTCGACCATAGAGAAGTTTGGTCGCGATAGCTTTTAAACTGACGGGGGAGATAGCATAGAAACAGACGGACAGACAGACATGCCTAAATCAGCTCAGCTCGTCTCGCTGATCAAGAACATATATACTTTATGTATTCGGAAATGCTTTCTTCTATGCGTGACAAACATCTGGACAATTTTAATATATCCTCTGCAAGGGTATAAAAAAAAAAGAATATTATTGCATTTAGTTTGAGTTTACCAACCACTGTGCAATGCCAAAGCGAAGCTGATGATTTTGTACAAATCGGCAATTCTGCCTATGAAAAACCCATTCAACTCATAATTTTCTACATCTGCGCAGTGCACATTTATGAAAGTATATTGAAAAACCTAAAGCAACTGAAACATTCTTAGCACAATACTTGTGCTTATCTGTTGAGCAATTTTGTTTCAGGTTTATCTGGCTGAAGTCATGCTCAGCTTTTTCCATACCATTCCATGGGGGATCAACTCGGAAATTGGATTATGTCTGATATGTTAGTATTTGGCTATGATCAAGTGTCAAATTAAAGACTTGAATAAAAATTGTAGCAATTACAATAAAGAGGATGTCATAACCGGATTAGCCCTCCCGGTATCTCATTCTGTATCAGATGTTAGATAACTGCGTTTGCGAATCGAGAGGAGGCTGTTGCGGCAGTCAATGGCTGCCAACCGTGTGCCGCATCATCTCCAAATCATTTGGGGTCTAGTTACGATAACCGGAAGCGGGCATAACGTCCTTCATTTGAGTGCTTACACACGTCATTTGATTGAGTGACGTGGGTTAGTCAAGTTACTTAACATATTCGATCCAAAAATCAATGGTATCTTGAATGTGGCTTGAATAAGAAAATTTATATCAAATGATTATGAAACGACCCAACGAAAGTTGATTCGAAAAGTGCAGCATTTAAATGCAAGATGGGAAGGGGAAATTTGCCATGTGGACCTTCGATTTTAGATGAGTATGCTGTGCGAGTGCGAAGTCCGGCGAACAAACTTTGCACTCAAACTGCACACAAATGTAAAATCGAAGGTCCACATTGCAAATTTTCCCTCAATATACCTGTATCACTTGTATCTTTTTGTTCAATGTCTTTGCCTCAACCTGAGAACTGATATACCCCGGCCACTTCAGAACAGTTAAAAACATAAGAAAACAGAGAGTATACTAAAATACTGCAATTTTTCGAGATTTCCTAGGTGATGCGGAGTTGTAAATGGGTAAATTCCACAGATGAAAGTTTTGTCACATATTCTATTTCACATTTAAACAGTGATTCTGATGAAAATGTTTACTTCATATAAATGAGAAAATATCTGGCTCCTTCGGAAATCAATATGTTCAACTGAAGGTGACAAATAGTTCTATTAAAAAATCAATTTTGATTTCGCAAAGCTTGATTAAATAATGCAAGCAAACAATCTATTATCGCAAATCCATCAATCTCAGCTCACACAATTCATTTGTCTACTTCACACAATCACATGTACATAGATACAGTATGGAATATTCATCCGATTTGCATATATTTTACAAACCACAAATCCCAGCCAGATACTGAAATTTTACACCGCCTGCAGAGCCCGTTCCCATTTCACAGAATTTTTAAATTAAATTTGTAACAAATTTTGAAACTATATTTTTCATTCTCAATTTTCTCCTTTTTTTTTGTTTTGGTTATCCCTACGAGGCGGGAGCGTGTTCCGTATTGATTTTCGTGCGAAACGCTTGTGGCATACTGACTGGGCACAGTTTTGGGATGATAACTTTTATAAATGGCATTAACATCATATACTAAAAACCGTAGATTATAAGCGAGAGAATGCGCGAACTGGCGGAGGGTGTGTGTGCGTTGTTATCACCGCCATTATGCTCTGTGACACTAAGAGCAAAGTAAACTAAACATTGAACACAAATACACATATTTTCTATTTTGCTTCCACGTTTTTCCTGATTTGATATGCAGTTGGCATAGTGTAGTTGTAAGAGAGGAGCGTCTTTGTTGTGGGTGGGTGCGCATTCTACTCCCCCCCCCTTCACGCACACTTTCGGTGTGCATTATCAGTAGCAAAAATGATCCCACTTGACAGTTGTAAATTCTAATCAAAGAAGGCGCCAGAGATACCACATGCAAATAGTATACTTCACACAGTCTTTTTTGAGTTAGGGCGTAAGGCGTAAATTTGGATCAAAGCTTGTCATTTTGTCTGGATGATTGCCAAGTGCAGAGAAAGTGATGTCGGACTTTGGTGATATATGATCCACTTGTTGCTATGAGTTGCCCAGATCAGATATGAAAAGATTTGAAGAAATATGATGGCACAGCTACGTAGATGGATTGCGGTCTTAAGCGTTAACTGAACAAGTTGGGGAATAATAAGTTTGTACGTTTCAAAAGTAGATTTGACAACAATAGACTAATGTTATTTTATAATATTGCAATGCTAAAGGGGGCATCCGACAAAAATATATAGCATACTTACAAAAACACAGGATGGAGCTGAAAATAGATGGGGGTCAAAATTGCCAGCTACATGTATCATCATCGGCAACTTGAATTCCAATCAACTGGTTGGAAGCTTTCGTATATTCGCCTGTATCGATCCGCCAATGGAATCAGAAAGATCGGATGAGCGATTGTCAAAGTATAAGGAAAACTTTGTTATCTGCTCGGCAGTACCGGTTGCAAAGCGATGGACAGCACATCAGACACTCCACTTTGTATGGCTTCCAAAGTTAATTAATCAGATCAGATATACATATACAAATTTTACGGGGGTTCAGAGTCTATTACTGTCGAGCTTGTAAAGCTTTCCAGTTCATTTTTTTCCAAAATTTACTTAAATATTTGAAGTCGATTTGCGCAGAATGAGAATGCATTTTAGACCCATGGTTTCTTCGTGAAACTTTCTTAGAATTTTCCCTAGTTTTCAATTATGCTATATCTATATTTACTCTTGTTACTCTTAAGCACAAGTTTTACAAGTTTACAAGTTTTAAAAGCTCCTTACTTGATGTACTTATTTATTTAGAGGCGGCTGAAATACCCTGATCTGGAACTGATACATTCCTAATTGGACATCTGGACAAAAATTTATTATACCCTCTCCCATGGTATACAATTACATCAATTTATTAAGCATACTTGCCCCCTTACTGCCTCTGGCATCTTTTAACAATTTTATGCGACTAAACTTCTTTTAAGTACACACACGTTTCCAAACAGAGCCACTCAAATACACAAGCCACACCGATTAGATAGAACTCACCTGTTGCCAACACTCATCCATTGCTTACTCACGTTATCTGCAATTTCATCAGAGGCTCCCCCACCTGTGGCTGGCCGGTTGCCTTGAGAAAACGAAACTGTTGCATACTTTTGCGAGTCTATTAAATTAAATTTTTACTAACACCTTAGGGCAAAACTAAGCAGAGCAACCTAAATATGCGTGGCAATGTGTCCGTTGGTCACGCTCGTAATCTTGGCCACCGCAGCGCCATCCACCGCATAGCCGAGCTCACGTTGCACGGCCGAAATGCGACGATTGTGCGTCTCTGGCAGCAGAGGCAACGAAATAAGACCCACAAATAAGGAGGCGCCGGCAAATACCCACAAATAAAGGACCAAGCCGGGCGCAACGCTGGCCTTTACAGCATTAAAACCCTGCAACAAATTGGATGAGAGTAATTCATGTTCATGGCCATGCGAATCCTTTCACTCGAACTTACCTCAATCATGCCAAAGAGCAGCAGCCAGGAAAATGCGGAGGCCAGCGAATAGAGGACATCGTGAAGCTGGGGAAGAGAAGGGAGAACAAATGTTACTTGGGGGCTGTGCAGCGGTGCAGGTGATTATGTTATCTTCCTATTATTGCCTGACCAGTTGGATGAGCACTTGGAGGAGAACACGGGCCCAATGGATTTTGCCTATGACAAAATTATACCACATACTTTTCAATTAAGATCCTTGGTTTTGACATTCACGTAGTTAATATTTCAAAGAAGACGCTACACTGAGAAAAACAAACGACTGCCACACTTTTTGAATTTACTTCAATAGGGTACGAAGAATCACATTAATTTTGATTGCAATGGTATAGAAACGTTCTTGAATCAAGATGAAAACGCTTCTCAGTTGAAGTACAAAATATCTTGGACTGAGCACAAAAGAGAGATGTTCTACAAGACTCCTAAGAGTAAGCAATCCTAGCACTATGGCTATAAAGTAACTGTGGATAATCGAGTGCAAATTAAAACCAAGTTGGATGAAAAATACGTTACACAGAGAATAAAAGGGATATTAAAAAATATCCATTGGATGACTTCCCGTATCCATTAGGACTGGGTATGTCTTAAACATCCTTTTATTCATCCAAGGGAGCAGAAAAAGGATGATTTTCATCCTATTGGCTAGATATTAAAAACATACGTGGATGATGTGAGCTCGTCGCTTAATCAAGAATACTAGATTGTCAATGTGTATTCAGAAATAAGCGCTCATCTTCATCAAACGGAAGCCAAATTCATTGTGAAAACTTTTGTTCATCAGAAAAATAAATTGGCTTTTATAATAAACCTAAATAATAAATCGCACAGAATAAAATAGTTAAGCTATTTGTGAACAAAGTTAAAATGTACAAAAAAACATATTTTAGATTCCAATCTTCACTGGATTGGCTTGCCAAGTTTGTAAGCCATCAATTAATTTGGATTTGGGTGCGCTAGGAAAGACCCAAGTGAGAGGGAACGCCTTACTCGAGTATAATTTCGCTTGAGCCCTGTGTTTTGCTACCTACAATCAATCCCATCCAAACTATATGACCCAGGTTTAATTAATAACTTCCCTCCCTCCCTGGCGGGTGGCTGGCGAGCCAAATAGCCATCCGGCACTTACCTTTGACGGTAGAACTTCACTGCTGACAACAGCAGACAATGGGTATAAGCCAAAGCTTACAAAAGCCAATTGCAGTCCCAGCAAAAGAATGGGCAAAAAACGGTCCGACCAGGCGCCCAGCCGTAAATCCTGTCCATACAGCTTAAACAATGCCAGTAGGATCACTGCAGCGGCTGACATTAATGATGAGGCACTCAACAGAAGCTACGAAATTTAAATTTTAAACTATTTACTGCGAAATTTGAAAATAGTTGATAAGTTAATGCCAGGGCCTTACCTTTCGGGGTAAGTGTGGGCCCACCAGACGGGCCAGCAGAGCGCCCACACACTGGGCGGCAGCCAAGACAACATAATTAATCTCCGTGGTGTAACCCGTTCGGTCCAGAAAGTCCTCCGCATAATTAAGCTCCACAAATACGCCACTCAGCTTGCCACAGACCGTCAGCAGGAAGCTCACAAACGTCAACCGCACAATATAGCCATTCGACATGGGTGGCGTGCCAATGCCCCCCTTCTTGGCCTTGAATTCGGCCAATTCCGATAGATACTCGGGCTTGTCGCGGTTATCAATGTCGCGTATGCCGCGAAACCAGCGCAACGACTTCTCAAGGCGCGGCACATCGCCTTTGTGCAAAAAATAGTAGGGACTCTCCTGCGCGAAGGGGAAAGTCATGGAGAATAGAAAGGATATGCCGCAACCCACTATGTTCACATAGTCGTAGTGCACATAGAAACTGAGTATAAATCCAGCGAGAATGCCCAATGTGCGCCACAGTTCAATGGTAAAGGTTAAGCGGGCTGCCTTCTCGCGAGACTCGGAAATTTCGCTGATATAAATGGGAAGGACCACAAAGGCGGCGCCAGCAGCAGCGCCAGCAAACATGCGCGATGCATAGATGTGGATGATGTCGTAGCCGAAGTGTATGCAAAACCAGCCGCTCTGAAATCGGAGAATGTTTTAGAGAGAGAGAGTCGTCAGAGGAATAAGAGCGAAATCATTTAAATCTCAAAACAAAAGTCAACCAAGACGAGAAATTCTCAGCTCAACTTAAATTGAAAATCCAAACATCACTGATCAGCGATCACATGTGTGTATATATATCAGTGCTGCAAGCCGGGTTTGAACCCGCAAATCCGACTGTGAACCGAATCATGTATGGTAAAAAAGTTGAACCTGAACCTGAATCAAGAAAAGTAATCGGCAATCGGCAGGAAAGTGTAATAAGAACATCCAGCAAATTCTTCAGCATTACTTTTTAGATCCTCGACACCAAAGCTTTTCAAATGATTCACTTAATATGAGCTTATCATTCTTTTTGATAATTAATCACTTTCGACCCGAAATTGATACTTTTGTAGTTTTTATACTCTGTACCGTAGGTACATAGAGTATTATAAGTTTGTGCAAAAGTATGTAACATCCAGAAGTAAGCATCTCCGACCCCATAAAGTATATATATTCTTGATCAGCATCAACAGCCGAGTCGATATAGCCATGTCCGTCTGTCCGTCTGTCTGTCCGTATGAACGCACAGATCTCAGAGATGGTAAGAGATAGAGGTTTGACGTGTATGGGACATATGCTTCTTATGTCTGCAGGCAGATCAAGTTTATTTTCAATTTTGGCCACGCCCCCTCCCGCCCCCGCAATTTAGAAAAAACGTCATATCTCCCACAGTTTTGAAGGTAGATGGCTTGTTCCTTCTGGACATATTTAGTTATTAGAATAACTTATCGATCCGCCAAAGGAATGAAGAAGATCGGATGAACGGTTTTCGAGTTATGATCAAAAGACAAAATTTCTTGGTACAGAGTATGTTATAGTCGGGCTTGACCGACTTTCTTTCTTGTTCTATCTAAATTTTTATATACCATGAAAAGAACTGAACTGAAAACTCCAATTTCCGAACCTTAAATCGTTGGTCAATTTTGGTTCAATACCGAGAATCTAAGCTCCCAAATTTGGTTGGGTTTGCAGCCCTGGTAAGAGTTGCTTTTTAGTTTTCAATAGCAGCGTCTTTACACTTACCAGATATTAATATAATCTACCTAATTTCTTGACTTGAACATTCTTAGTCCTGCTTTATTAAGTTTGAAATCTTATCGAAAAATAGATTTTCAATCTACTTTGGGTTTTTGTCTCAGTGTAGAATTGAAGACAATAACATAGGAATAAATCAAGATTTTCAGTGTTATAGATAGTCTCAGTCGAGAAAGTATCGAGAACGGATTCCAAAACGTGTGAATAGAACCTACATTTTACTGCCACAAACTGAACGGAATAATTTTGGTAAAGAAAGCATTGAGAAAATGTTGAAAACGGTTCTGTTGTCGTTAACGATTGTCGGGTAGGACGATGTCAAGTAAGCTCACTGATTACTCTGATGTAAAGATTTGACATCGAACCTAAAGCCAATGACCTTAGCCAAGTATCTATCTATAACTGTCATAAAGATACAGCAACAGGCAGGGGTTCAATCATTTCTACTGCAAGCGAAAAGGCACTTCCGGTTGCGCCACCTCAAAAGCCAACCACAGAAATGGTGTTGTTCCCACATCGCCTGCATCCTTAACTTCTTAAGAAGGCTACATGTCACATAACGATGCATCACTTACAATCTGTAACAAGCCGGCGGACAACAACACGGACTTGGGTCCAATACGCAAAACCAACCAGCCGGAACACAGGGCACCAATCGCTGCACTCAGAAATAGATAACCTGCTATCCACGCTGTACCCGCCGGATCTGTGGCCTTGTTCAGAGGCGTCAGCGAGTCCGATTCATAGAGAATCATATGTGCGGGAGTAATGCCAAATATCAATCCAAAGTTAAAGCACAGCAGATTGCCTGTTGGATAATTAAGGCACAAATGATCATATACTCTCGTTGGTGGACAATTCGGACTCACCCACTGCCGTGGTGATGCTCTGAATGGCCGAGCCGCTTATCCCGTCCGGCAGACACATGGCTCAAAATAAAATTCTATACGCTTTCGTGTCTGAAGCTGTTGTGCACTTTTTGTTCGGCGCTGCACTAAAGTTAAACTGAAAATCTCTTAATGAATGCTGTGCGCTATTTATGGCCACGGAACAGAATTATTCTCTTTATCTTGAGATAACAACGGAAAATAGGTGGAGGATGAGCCCGCGGCGTCGTAGTGCGCAACGTAACTTGAACCCGACAGTGCGAACGTACACTCATATCCGTTAATGTTTGTTCCAGACATGCTCTTGTTGATATGAATACCCTAGCAACGGGTATGTCTGTTGAATGAAGCAGTATTCAAGCATTCTTGCAATTGAGTTTAGATTTTACACTAGCCTTGCTTATGGCCCGAACCGGCTCGGACAATGAATCGAACTTAAAACATTTACAATTATTTTCCTAAAGCCTGAACCAACTTATTTTGGAAAGAATGTATAAAATGTAGAATTCCAAAGTTAAATTCATTAAAATTTGCAATCATTTTCAGTCATTGCATTTTAAATTATATTTTGTTTATTTCTTATAAAAGGTTTTATCATAAGATTTGATTCCTACGGAATTGTAGTGTACTCCAGCTTCGACACTGCCTCCTGCTCTAGTTTACCGTTCTTGTTGGCACATTTTCTGGGGAAAATGTTTGCACAACGTGAGTCAACACACGAGTTTGTAGATAAAATGTGAAGAGCATCACTTCAGCATCAGCTTCTGGTGTTGATGAAGTAATCTCTTCAAAGAAACGAAAGCGTTATACTTTGAAGGGTGTTCAAGTCTTAGCTGAGACCGAACGTTGTTGTTCATTAAAATGGATAGAAGAAAAAGGCCACGAATCAATTGAAAACAATTAGTGGAAAACAAAGACAATTCAAAGACAAAACAAAGTCAATTCGGGAATCAGCTTAATGGTTATAAAAGTAGTCAACTTAGATTTCAGCAGCTGTATTTTTATGCAGATCATTTACATGTCAAAGAATATATTTTAATTACCACCAGCTGATATAGCCCCTCCTTACAGAGTGCAGAAGATCTGTATCCGAGGTTGAGGTTCCGCCTTATCGGTTTAAATAACACCTACAGTGTTCACAGTGTTCGCTTTTCACCTGGTAAATTATTAACATCTGAAAAGTTTCAACTTCTGGACTTATTTTAATTCTAAGTGTTAGAATGTAGAAGCAAAGTAGTCGACTTGTGCATCTATTAAGCCCATCTCAGAGACATTTCCACGAAATCGGGGAATAATCTCACCACTTACTTATAGGAAACAACTAGCCTGGTCGATTCTTCATTTCAAGGAACCTGCCACAAATTAGAATTTCATTCTAATCGGAATTTACTTTTGCACAAAAAATTGTCTTAGCTTTCGCTTTTAATATCGGTGTTTTAAAAAACACTTAAAAGAGTTTGAAATTTCCGATACGATTAAATCTATTTCAGATTTTATTAAACAGCTGACAGATTTATACACTTGGAAAGTTTATTATAAACCCAGGCTGGGTTCAGTACTGTGATTCACAGAGTCTATAAACTGCAGACCCTTTTTTTTAGTTGGTTTTTGAAGTCCTATATCATATGTATTGCCTAATTTCTCTACGAATAAAGGGTATACAAATTGGTGAAGATTATTCAACTCAGCAAAGTCCTGCCAAATTTAACTGAGGCTGTGACTTTTTGCACCTTGTAAAATCATCAATTTTTCATTTCCTCAATTTTGGAAATGTTCACTCAAATGAAACGTGGCGTTCCTAATGATTATGATTTCGATTCACAAACTCTCTAAACAAATTCAAAATAAAACCGCCCTTCAGTTCCAATTGCTGATGAGCCAAAGCTCACTGCTACATAACTCGACTACTTCACACGGCTGAGCTGGCGATCGAGTTATCGATATTGTTTAGTGAGACCACGTTTAATTAAATAATTCGGGATTAGTCAGACCACATTCGATCGGGATTTTTAATTGACAACACAAGTCTCGGCGGGATTTGCTTAAAAAAATATCAAATGTCTGCTGATCCCGAAGCTTGGTACAAGCTCTTTAGCCACAACGAGGCCATTTGTCAATCTGGGAGCAGTGCCAGCAACATGACGACTCTGCTTCTTCTTCAGCCTGGGTAAATTCTTGATTCTTATTCAATATTCTTGAGTTTTCTTCAAATTGAGTAGCAAATTGAGTAGCAAATTGAGTAGCCTAAACCCTATTTGATAATTTGCAGTAACCTGAACGAATCGGACGGGTTTGCCGTGCTGCAGGATCATCAAAGTAGAATCGAAAAGCACAGCACACAGTTTTTGCAGGATCGAGTTACTCACTGCCAGGATTTGGTGAAGCAATCGCGACGAACCTTGTCAGGACTAACGCCAGCACTCGAGTTGCCGGACACTGCAGCATTTGAATTTGAACCCGCTTGCCATGGCGCTTTTGAAAGTTGCAAACACAATGAAATGACGGACAACATTTGGCAGCCCGAGTCTGAGCCGGTTTCCAAAGGCAGGTTGAACACAGTCCAACGTTTCTTGGAGCCGGAAAACTTGAACTTTAACCGGCAAATGGAGAAGGCAAATCCAACACAAGCCTCCAACGGATTGGCTTCGGACTCCACGCCGTCTTGTGAGGGTTTTCGCACAGCAAGGGAACAACAAATACTTATGGATATGCAGGTAAACAATAAAATCACTCCCCACTCCTTGCTCTCATCGGCTTCACTTCCGGATGAATCAAGGGTACATTTTGTGAGTATCGTCATCCGAATTAAATCAACAGCGTCCGCTGCTTTTGCCCCTGGATGAGTAAGCCAATAAAAATCATTTATATTCCTTTTTCCACACAGAAAAAGAAGCAACAAGGAAGGGTGGAAACTGCCGGACCAACTGCCCCCTGTGACTTAATGAATTTTAAAAAGAAAACACTTGGCGGTCGACGTGGTGTTAATTCCGGATTTGTTCCACCCATCGGGCAACAGGCGAAACGTAGTGAAGCGTAAGTCATGCATTATTGATATCCCACTTCCACGCTTGTTGTACTTATTTCTGTGTCCAGTCCGGCAACGGCTTCTACCCCCTCCGTTGAGCTTCCTCCGTCTCTGGCTCACTTGGATGGCCAAATGGTTCAACAAATACTGCAGGAAACCATGCACAACTACAAGAATGTGGGTAAGTTGCAGCGACTGAACAATAATACCAAACCCTTCACTACTTTAAAACATTTTTCAGCCTGGGAGGACATTGCCGGCTTGGAGTCTGCCAAATCCACATTCTTGGAGGCAATCATACTGCCGCTGAGGCGACCCGACTTGTTCACCGGCGTACGTTGTCCACCAAGAGGTGTCCTACTGTTTGGCCCACCAGGCACGGGCAAGACCCTCATAGCCAAGAGTATTGCGTCGCAGGCCAGAGCGAAGTTTTTTAGCATTAATCCTTCCACCCTAACATCCAAGTGGGTGGGCGAGGGCGAGAAACTGGTCAAGACTTTATTTGCTGTAGCAGCCGCCCATCAGCCTGCTGTAAGTAGTGAGGAGAGTAAAGTAAGCTTCAACTCATTAAAAATTCAATTCCCAGATCATTTTCCTCGATGAAGTTGATTCTCTGCTTTCCAAACGTTCAGGCAACGAGCACGAAAGCTCATTGCGTTTAAAGAATGAGTTTCTCATCCACTTGGACGGCTCCAGCAGTAACGAGGAAAATCAGATTTTGGTTATTGGCGCCACAAATCGTCCGCAGGAGCTGGATGAGGCGGTGCGTCGACGGTTTGTGCGTCGCTTGTACATACCACTTCCGGTTAAGGAAGCACGCCAAGTTATCATTGCAAAAACCATTCGACACGTGAAGCATAACCTGAATTCACGCGAAATTGAGGAATTGGCTGAGCTAACCGATGGTTATTCTGGCGCTGACATGGACAGCTTGTGTCGTTATGCATCCATGGCGCCACTTCGCAAACTCAGCAGTTCTGAGATTGATCAAATTCAAGCGCAGCAGGTAAGCAACCGAGTCGTATGCTCCAAAAGATCTTAACATATCCATTCAACTGTTTCAGCTACCCCCCGTAACCATGGATGACTTCAGGCAGGCTCTGAAAGTAATTTCCCGCAGCGTGTCACCTGAGGATACTCAGCGCTTTGTGACCTGGAATGAAGTGTATGGCAGCAAACACTGAGACAAGGTAAAATTTTATTTATTTAAACATTCTGATAAATATGGAACAGTAAGACTGACATTAAGAAACGAAAATATTTACAAAATTGTATTGTTTTTTCATATTGAAAACTCACAGCACATCAAATTTACTTTCGTATACAGCAGCAGCTAGGCAAGTCTGTTCTTTTGGGAGGGATTAGTTTACGGGAAACCCTAACTTCAACTGGCACATCTAACTTATTCAATTTAAATTTGTAAAGCAACATCAGGACTTTGATCTTAGACATTTAATGCTTGCTCTTAGTACACTTTATAAAAGTGACCGTAGCAGAAGAGAGCCACTCGTACAACTGAATTACATCTACGAAAAGTCTTACACAAAGTGCTTTCCCTTCTACAGAATCTTAAATATAATCTCTCTAAATCGAATCAATATTTTCCTTAATAGGTGGAAACACATAATCATCACTCAGACTATTAATGTCCACATAGGTTGTCTTGGGACTTAATACCTTGAACAGCGCATCAAAGGTGGGCCGCTCCATTGGTTCCTCCAGCCAACACTGTAGCATTATGGTATACACCTGTGGCGTGCAAATCTCAGGTCTCTCCAAACGATTCCCTGCCATCAGAAAGGGTATCAATTCGCTATTACTGATTGTGGGATAGGGTGAGGCACCCAATGTGCCAATCTCCCAAAGAACCACACCATAGGCCCAAATGTCACTCTTGCTGGAGTAGATATTGTCACGTATGGCCTCGATAGAGAGCCAGCGCAGAGGTAGCTAAATGGGATGCCAAGTTTATGATTAGGTTGATGTTTTGCAATGGTTTGGTTTTCCGTTACCTTTCGCGTTTTGGTGTTTGTGTAGATGCCATGTCTCGAGAGACCAAAATCGGAAATTTTTAGGGTTTTGTTATGGTCAATTAAAACATTGCGGGCAGCTAAATCGCTGAAAAGAGAAGGAAAAGAATGGACTGTATTTTATTGATCAGCTTAAGTACTTTTATGTACAGTTTTTAAGGGACGTAAGCCTGCAGTGTTAGCTGGCTCGGGGTCATGTCAGAAACACAACACCACAAAGGAGGCTGATAGACCGTGCAACTGTTCTAAGTGGAACCACCCCTCTCATCAGCGAACAATGCCTACCAACTGCCCGTAACTCAACCACATCTCCGTGTCCGCTTCGTATCAGTTATTATCTCTGATGCAAAATTCATCAATAAATTTACCTATAAATCCAAAAGAGATTAAACATTGATTTTAAATGATTTTTCCACATGAAAAATTATTAATTACTTCATGTGACTTAACACTCAAATCCTGAATCGAATTAAAATCGAACGAAAATAAATGCAATGTGTTGATTGTGGTTGAACGGCATGCGCTGGCTGCAAAAATACCAAAAGAAGCAGCACCTGACATCTGGAAAAGCCACAAATGACAACGGTAAAATGCAGTTAATCCACTTCGCCGTGAATGCAAAAGCATGAATTGGTCAAGTAAATTCTGGAACTAATGGGCAAAGAAAAGGTTGTCAATGGGCTGAGCACATTCGACCAATAAGAGCCATGCCAAAAATATTAAACCAAAAAGGAGTCGCTTTTAAAGGCTGCGTCACTTTAAGTGGCAACTTCCCTGCTCAGAATGCTGACCACTCTTTAAAAGCAAATGGTGAAACAACATTGTGAACAAATTAGCTGATAATGACCGCCTACTGCGCCACGTTTTGAGCTGTTATTGAATTGAATGTTGCTTTAGCACTCGCATCTATTTTTATACATTGCACCAAAAGGTACACAGAGTATATTAAGTTTGTTTAAAATTAGTTAACAGCCAGAAGGGATCATCTGCGACCCCATTAAGTATACATTTATGTATATTCTTGATCAGCACTAACAGCCGAGTCGATATATCCATGTCCGTCTGTCTGTACAGATCTCAGAAATGGTAAGAGATAGAGGTTAGTCGTAGTCATCCTCGCTGGTCAGACTTAAAACTAAGACTAATCTTCAAAGATCTTGCTTGATGAAAAGAGGTGTAGGTGGACGAGCTGGAGGGACAGCATAAAACCTCTTTTCAAATACTCATCATGTAAATCCTCCCCTTGGTTATCATTTTGTTACTTTCTTAACTAATGTCTACAAAGCCCAGGCAATTTTTTATATTCTCCAATTTATTTTCACTTACCGATGTGTAATCTCCTGCTCTTCCAAAAATCGCATTCCATTTGCAATTTGCAGTGCAAAATTGTGCAATTCTCTGTTATCCAGAATGTATTCGAAGGGCTCCTCGTCCTCAACAATTGTATAAGTTGCTGAAACGAGAATGGTTTCAATATACTTCGATTTTTCCTTTCTCTAGGCTTCCACCTACTTTCGGCAAATGAAGGCTTTGATTGCCTACCACCCACTCCGTTCATGGTGGAATGTTGTGAGTTGCTTGAAGAATTGTCTAAGCAGCTTTCGAGCTCCAAAGTTTGACTGGATGCCTTCAATTCGATATAGTTGACGGCTTGCGTTTTGGATAAAACTGCTACCGTTGTGGAGTTACTACCCGAGTTGCCCAGTATGGGCTTACAACTTGTATAGTTGGCATTAAGTGGCCTCGATTTGCTCGCCTCCTGACGCACTGTTCGCAGGTAACTGAGCTGCAAAGGGTTTTAGTAGTTTCCTTTGGGGAGAATTCGCATATCGCTTACCAAATTACCACGTCCCACATACTCCATTATCATGAGGTAAGGTGACTTGATGGTGCAGCAACCCAAGAAGCATACCACATTGTGATGGGTACCCACACCTTTAAGCATTTCAATCTCGGCCAGAAATTCAGCCACTTCATCGGCCGTGGGATTGGCTATATTGCAAGTGAAAGTGGACTTAAAGAATGAAATTTATGTTAATGTTTTTACCTACGTTTCAATTGCTTCACAGCCACTATTGTAGTTCCTCGCATGCGTCTGAGATTGATGGCAGTGGCCTCATGTACATAGCCAAAAGCTCCCTCACCAATCATGCGTCCAACGCGAATTGCCGAATGTGGAACCTCAAAAATGTCTGCCAGGCCCAGAGCTTGCGACTGCTATACGAAATGAAATTGAAGTTAGATCAGTAGGCCCATAGTTCATAGTTCACATCAAATTTCATAGCTTAACTAATATCTGAGATAAGCATTTCGTCCAACACTCACATTACAAACCTACAGACTAATTTTCCAGTCCAAAGATGTGAACCTGAACCCATTTTTGAAGTGGAAAGTCCCACTCTATCAGCCCACGCAAAAAGTGTCAATTAATTGTCTTAAATAATATCTAAGATATGGTTCTGAACCACTATTGAACCGGTTCGAAGCCAGTTTTGCAGCAGTAAAGTATCCAACTCAATATTTTTGAAACGGCTTAAGCCGGTTTTAGCTTAATAGCTTAAATACCAACAGAGATATGGCACTGAACCAATGTCTTCATCGTTGGCAACGCCATTGACAAAGAGCTGTTCCTATTCCATATCGATAAAAAATCTACCGTTTGATACCCTGTACACATTGAAAGTGGGGAAGGGGGATCATGAAGTTGTGCAAATGTATGTAACAGCAAGAATCAAACAATTCCGATTGAATTTCCAATTTTGGTTTGTTTTCAAACATTTAACACTTCACATTAAATCCTTAATGTTTCTCGTTAGTTCTGCTCTTACCTCGACATACTTGTCCACGTAATTGATGTTATCCTCCATTCTGTTTGGGTAGAGAAAAGAGAACATAATTGATCAGAACTTTGAATTTTCCTTCACTACTCACTCTATGGTGGACGCGGCAAATGATTGCATATAGATGTCCTCCTTGTGTTGCTTGGCCTTGCTCCGGTCACGTCGACGACGCAGCACCAAAATCAACACGGTAGCCAGGATGACGGCAACGAGCAAAATGCTCGTAATTATGAGGGACTTGTGCTGTAGAAAAAGAAAAAGAAACATCCATTGAGTATGCAAACTATGATTTGACTTTCGTCTCAGCTTTGCTTACTAAATTATCCTCGTCGTTGAGTAGAACCGGGTTGAGTGGCACTGAGCAGAAGTTAAATGGTTAGAATACTTGCATTGAACTTTAACATCTTCTTCTCTGCTCACCTAGCACCTTCGTGACACTGTGTGGTCCCTCACAGCCCGAACTGTCGATGATGACGGCTTGTAGATTCAATGAGGCCTTCTCCTTCAATTGCTTGCCCAGTGACAATTTCAGAACACCTTCAAATCCCTTGGCAGTGGGTTGGAAATTTAACTCACTTAAATTGTACACCGCATTTAGGAGTAAATTTAGTACACCGCCCCAGGGTAAGGATGGATTGCTTTCCTCATTGATTCTGTAGAAAATGAAGGGCGAAATTCGATTCCATGAATTTTACTGCCGCTTTTTGCAATTTGATTTGGCAAATTTTCACAAATGGTGACACCGAATTGGTTGTATTGTGCCTTGGTAATGGCGCTTATTACATGGTGGCAGCTAATTATCAGCAAAACCAATTTTGTGGTGTTCAATGAAACTGCGAAAATGCAAACCAAAAACAAAATGTTCAAACAAACCCAAAAGGGTGATATCGGTTTCGGTGAAAATGTTGAATTTATTGCCTTCAGCTTGGTCTGTGCTTTCTCTACTTCGCACACTAAGCCTTACCCTGGGATTTTTCAATGTTTGGAAACTATCTAAATATGTGAAATGTCTTGCCCTGAGTGATTCTGAACCCACAGCCCGGATGTATGGGAAAACCTTTTCACTTAAAACTTGCGGCATAAAAACTACCGCGCGGACGATATCGAAAGTTGGGTTCAGCTAGTTTTGTATAATATAAATATTCTGTATATTCTCAGTCGACCTTGGTTCAATGATTCAAAGGTTTATTTAGGCAACTCGAGCATTCGATTTACTGGTGTGGCGAGCAACTTCTATCAAAAGCTGTCAAAAATATAAACTTCGAATGTGTGACCCTTGACTTTCTGAGTTTTTCAGCCCTTGGGCTCAATATCTTCTCGCGCAAGCGATTGGCGCCACCTTGTTATCGGTAAAACATCCCTGCAGTAAGGATTGACTGCTTGCTGGTGGCAAGTTAGATCCTACGGCTGGGTATCGACAGGAGTAGTATTTTGGTAATGCAGCGTCCATTACAAAGTAAACGGGGTTTCAGTGCTAGCTCCACTACTCACACTTCAAGCGTAGAGGTGTGATTTGGAAACGCCCAGCAAGAAGAAAAGCACTGAACTGCATTGCTGGTACGGGGATGTACATATTGATGTTACATAGTGTTCGCTGCCCTATGTATCAATAATTTTGCGGTTCCTTCCAGTTAGGTAGACAGTTTGATATTCAACTTCTCCACTTTGATTACTTATGGTTAAAACGATTCAATGGGTAATATTTGTAAAAAATACTCACAATTAATCTAATAAATCTAATAATACCGACATCGGAACAGTTAATCGAAATAAACCGTTTCAAATCACATACCGAAACCATAAATGAAAACCGTTTATTGGTACTGGTACTGTTGCGGGTTGTTTTACCTTTGTAAAGGTACAATACGTTTGAGATATGGGCCGATTTCCAAAGGCGCTCACAAAATATTCAGTAAAAACTAGCTGAAAACAAATTATTGAAAAAGCAAAGCCTTTAATAGCCTTCCCTTATGTTAACTAACAGAGCATTAACACTTAATGTGAACAGCTGGGCACACTGCTCTGAAAGGTATGCAACGTTTTCATATAACCTTTATAACTCCTTCATTTATTATCCAATCTTTATTCAAATTTGAGAGATTAAAGATATTGGGCACAAACACTAAGATGCAAAATATAAGCCAAAAACAGAAACCAACTTTGGTTGTTCTAGCTCTTGTAGTCTCTGAAATCTAGTTGCTCATACAGACAGACAGATGATAAGAAAAAATTACTATGTTTCTCCGATTCAACCCGTTCCAACTGTTTAGACTTTTGAGAAAATCAGTTCAGCCTGAAAGGACCGGTCCCTCCGATTGATGACTAACTGTCTACATATACAAAAGGGATGCAGCAACGAATGTATGTATCAAAATATTCAAGCCCCGAACCACTCCGTGCTACCTTCTATGCATTCCGAACAATTTGTTTACTCGTGGTTTTGCTTATTACCCTTTACTCCGTTTTTAGTGCGAATTGTAAAATTACCGCAACCTACCACATTTGGCTGTGCACACGAAATGTGCCACCAAGGACCTGTGGGAAAAACTAAACCTTATAAAGCTCAAAATTAAATTGCTTCACTCACTTGATGTGCATTTTGTGGGCCTTTAGGGCCTCGTGCAAATGACTCGCCTCCGTCTTTCTAAACTGCTCACTGGCCTGAATCGAGAAGTTGATGCTGATAGTCTCGTTGGTCAACATTTTGGCCTTGGTCAACACTTTCGGGGGAGTTGGCGATGATTGGCACGAGCACTTGCCGGCCACACAGGCTGCACGAAAATGGCTAATTAATATTCTGTTATCCCCATGCCCCGGACACTTACGTGGTATAAACACGTTTGTGGAATGCCGGACAAGGGCATTAGATGTCTCCACGGTGACTTTGTACTGGCAACCAAACATGTAGTTGCAATCCATTGACTCCACATTCAAGTTGGGATTTAGTGGCAGGTGGACAAAGGTTCTGGGCTTCTCCTTTATGCCATATTCGCTGCAAGGAGCTTCCGGGCATCTCGTATTGTTCACAGCATTGACAAGAATGTTGTAGGAGGTGCCTGGGAAACAGGGACGTATGGCGAATGCGTGTGTGTGTATATGGAAGGCTGTCGGGACTCACCACTGGGCAAAGTGTCCTGCCAGCGCACCTGCAGGCGTGGAATTTTGTTCATAAACAATGTCACGTTTGCACTGACCTCGGTGATTTCTCCATCTGCCAGGAGATGCTATAAAGCGGAAGCTGGCAAGTATTCTCCATTCATTTACATTTTGTGCACCCTTAACTCACATTTTGACGTGCCTTCTGCTGCAGCGTTGGCTCTCTGCTGCCATCGGTTGTCTTGTTATTGACGTCTAATGTCTCATAATGGTGAACTTCCATTTGCAATTCTCGCATGGATTCTTCGGACATTGTTAAAACAGTTGTTGCGTCCGTTGTTGTTGCTGTAACATTCCCGGAAGCAATGGGGCTCAGCAACCAGCAGCATACCAGAGTCCAAAACGCAATCATGGAGCTTGCCTGTGACATTCTGATTGTTCGATGTGTTCATAGTAACAAGTGTAAGCTTTCACTGGGAAAAAGAGGGAATTGCAAAATAAATTGGAAGTGCAAAATGTGAGGTCTTTCAGGGGGGGTGTAGGGATATGATTAAGAACTTTGACAGCGACAGCCGGGGCATAATAGTAAATTAAATTTGGTGTCGGTTGATAAGTACTAGGACTGGTGAGAAAAAAAGCAGGGCCTCTCTGGGCTCGGTAATAAGGGGAAATCGGTAGAAATGGCATTAAACATTCATAACGACATGTAACTACATGTCCCTACGGCAACCGTCATCCTTTGGCATTACACTGACACATAAGTCTAAAGTATGTCAAACTAGCTGAACCCGTCGCCACATTGCCTTGCTACATGCTGGGGGTATGTACAGGGTTGTCCATATTCGACGGACCCATCTGGCAACGCCATAACTTTTGACAGAGATGTCAGATCGCTTAATGACATACCGCGTTTGAAGCGTCAGTCCAAGCAGATTTTTACCATGGAACAATACACGCCACGCGAGCGCTCTGAAATAGTTGAAATTTACATTCAACAGAACAAGTCAATTGTGAAAACTCAACGTGCTTTTAAAAAATTAAAATTTCACATTGAATGGGACCGTAAATAAGCAAAATTGCCGTATTTACGCCACTAAAAATCCTCAGGAGATTCAAGAAGTGCCTCTTCATGACGAAAAAGTCACAGTTTGGTGCGGCGTTAGTGCGAAAACGGTCATTGGGCCGTTTTTCTTCCAAAATGAAAATGGCCATGCTGTTACCATCAACCAGGAGCGTTATCGCGACATGATGACCAATTTTGTGATGCCAATTATTCGTCGAAAGCGTATGAGGCAGTTCTGGTTTCAACAAGACGGCGCTCCACCGCACACAAGTCGCATAACAATCGATTTTCTGAAGAAATTGTTTCCGGGCCGTTTGATGTCGAAAAGTGGTGATTTGGACTGGCCACCGCGTTCGCCCGATTTGACGCCGCCTGACTTCTTCTTGTGGGGATATTTGAAGTCAAAGGTTTACGTTAACAAGCCAAGGACCGTAGAAGAGCTCAAGGACAACATTCGTGAAGAAATAGCCGCTATTCCGGCCGAAATGTTGGCGAAAACGATGGAAAATGCTGCAAAAAGGGCAATACGCCATCAACGCCAGAGGCGGCCATTTGAGAGATATCATATTCAAAAATTGATGTAAACAAATCTACTTGGAACAAATTAAATGATTAAGATTGCCAACCGCCAAATTTTTATTTTTTTCTTTGATTTTTTTAAAAAAAAAATGGGTCCGTCGAATATGGGCAACCCTGTAGTGCAGCTCGACGAGGACACCTTTAATTTCATCCCGTACCATCGCTTGGGAATAAATTACACATCGAGATCCGTTTAAGTAAATCAGCTTAAAACATTCAATATATCCTACAAAATAGCGCAGTATGCGCTGTGTCCTAACAAAATTGTATTATGTTTACATTAATGTTAGTGCTCTGCTAATTAACACAAGGAAAGACTATTAACATTTATTATATCAAACTCAAGCCAGGGCCGACTTAGACATACGCTTTCGATTTCACAATATCTAACCGAATTTCATACAGATTCATGGCTCAAAAATACTATTCGAGTTTCGACAATAAGGAAAAACATGTATTATTAATTCGCTACTTAGCTTTTTATTTATTGACATTTGAAAAATAACTTAAATTTTGTTGAAAATGTGCTAGAACGGGCATGACCACAGCCTATACGCATAGACTACATTCGTTGTTGTTTGGCGCAAAGCAGCTTGCGCATAGCGAAATTGAGACAGCATCTTTTGATGTAACTCTCTTCTCTTTCCTCTTGCCTCTTGCATTGCGTGCGCTATATATGTTGTTGTGCAAGGATTGATTTCATGACAGACAGCCACAAGCACGCATAAGCTGCAGCAGACAGGTTACTCTTAGATTTTCTTGTAGTTGTTGTTGCTTCAGAATTATTTTCTTCATTTGTATTGTTGACTTCGCGGGCCCCTGTTCTAGAGGATCAAGGCCATGAAAAGGCAAAAAACAATATATCCATCTCCGTTTATCCTCATCTGAGTCAAATTCGAGGCCGGTCCTGTTCATTTATTGCTTAATAAGATTGCCAACACGACAACCTGTAAACAATCTTGTTCCTAAATCCAGTTCCGCAACAAAGTTTGTGATTGAGGGAACAAAAATGCTAAAAACTCATTATCAAATATCAAGCCCGACTATAACATACTCTGTACCAAGAAAATTTGTCTTTTGATCATAACTCAAAAACCGTTCATCCGATCTTCTTCATTCCCTTGGCGGATCGATAAGTTATCCTAATAACTAAATATGTCCAGAAGAAATAAGCCATCTATCTTTAAAACTGTGCGAGACATGACGTTTTTTTCTCAATTACGGGGGCTGTAGGGGGCGTGGCCAAAATTGAAAATAAACTTGATCTGCCTGCAGACATAAGAAGCATATGTCCCATACATGTCAAACCTCTATCTCTTACCATCTCTGAGATCTGTGCGTTCATACGGACAGACAGCCGGACGGACGGACGGACATGGCTATATCGACTCGGCTGTTGATGCTGATCAAGAATATATATACTTTATGGGGTCGGAGATGCTTCCTTCTGCCTGTTACATACTTTTGCACAAACCTATAATACTCTGTGTACCTACGGTACAGAGTATAATTAAAGCCAAAAACAATTAAGAAAAGTCGGTCCATTTCGACTGTAAAATGCATTGCACACACGAAAGAGAAAGAATTTCTTTTGCTTATAACTCGACTCCAGGTTCATCCGATCTTTACCAATTCTTCGGCCGATCATTAAATAATTTTAATTTCTAAACATGTCCAGCAGGTTCGAAGTTGTAAAACTGAGGCAGATATGACGTTATTTTTGAATTTGCTCGGGCGGGAGGGGGCGTGGCAAATATTAAAAATAAAATTGACCAGCCTCTCCATCTCTTACCATCTCTAAGATCTGTTTCGGTCAGGTGGGGCATTTCGTGTGCAAAGTGTACAACAACAAGCTTCAGAAATGATCAGGCTTTCCCCAAATATAACAAAAACCTGGCAACAAAAAAAGCAGAATGAAACTAATTCGGGGTCCAAACGGGGTCCATACAGCCATGCGCATATTCCATCTGTTCTCCTGGTCATTAAAGCAAATCAAATCAACCAAAGTAGATTCGGGTGGCCCATAAAAATGCAGTGACAAGACCTAATTTATGATGTTGGCCACTGTTAATGTCGTGTCAACAATTAGCTTTCGCCAGCCGTATTATATACGAGCGCGCACATTAATTCCACACATCCAACACGTTGATGTTGTTGTTGACGAGGCGACGACGTAGTCGCAAGTGCTTAGCCGCCATCAGCGCTTGTACTTCACCAAAAACGATGACAACACTCATCAGTGTATATTGAATGCATGTATGTTTGGAGAAAATCACTTAGTGGTCGTGTGACGACTGGCTTCTTCTTGAATCGAATGGAAATGGCGTGGTGAAAACTCTCTCTAATAGGGGTTATTAAATGTTATCGCAAAGGGTTAGTGGAATTACCTTGGACTTGATGTGTACAATTTATAAATTAAACAAAAGCTCTTTGCTGCTGAATCATTGTGAGTGTGATTAGGCTGATAGCGCGGCAGCAGTGCCGTTATTTATAATTGAAGTGGGAGGCAATTGAAAGGACTTGTTCTTGGAACCTACAGTAAATTAATATTTCAGAAATAATCTCTCTAAAATTGAGGGCTTGACTTGTCAACGAGCACGACAACAACCTTGCACAATTGCAAAAACCCACTTAAATATACAGTTTGTCCACAAAGTGTTGGCGAGTGCACAACAAATTTGTTTTCTAATTAAGTTCGCACTGAGAGAACCCCAAAATGCATGTTTGGCTTCGGGCTGTTCGAACACAGACGACACACAACTGCCAAGGACTGGAGCTCAGCTGCGTCATGTATCCTCGTGGCGCTTATGAAATATAGATGTTTACATAACTGTCTAACACGTCATTGTAATCGGTTTAACGGCATGCAGCAAATTAATTTTAATTAATTTTCGTGAAATTTCATAATTAGTTGTTGTCCTTCATTCCCATTCTCTGGGTGTGTGGGTGTGTGTGTGTTTGCTTTTGTATTGAATATCGCGCATTTGCGCATTTTCTTTTATGGGACAGGCACATAATACAATTCATACATAAATTCAACGCCAATATCATTTACATATTTATTTCTTCCGACCATAAGTAAAAGCCAACTGACCATATGGCCACAAAAAATATCAACTCAATGGATTATTGATTGAATTTCGGAGAAAAGTAAACAAACAAACAACAATAAACAACTTAATAGAAATGCAAAGCACACAGTGCTGACCTTCTCATGGTGTGCCCTAAAAGCAGGCAGCAATAAATTGACATTTCTGGAGTTTTGTAGTGGGTAAAACGATGGCCGGCTGTAACAGTTGGCAAGTTGGGGCGGCAGAAGGCAAATTTCTTGCCTTGAAACTTCTGAATTTTTCGATTGTGAATATGTTGTGGTTGTGTGCGGGTATGGCTTCTATGGCAGAAGGAAGAATATAGAATTTCGAGCAGCAGTTGAGTGTGCATTTTTATTCAGTCCTTCTTTAGACAACACAAATAGCCCTCCCGAGAACATGCCACGTATGTTCCTATCCAAAATCTTTGGCCTAGTGGCTTATTGATTGTCATTGCGAATGCCAAGCTAATAGGAAATTTAACTCGATTGAATTGAACTGTGGGGAGACCACATATGGGCATTACTACAGAAAGGTAAACCGAGACCAAAACCCTAAAAGAGGGTCACGTGCGTGCGGTGGAAACGCCCATTCATTTAACGTGTCGAGGCAATCATTGGTCCGATACTTTTTTAAGGCAGATCAGACTATTAGACTATCAGTATTTTCTAACGATTATCTCGAACAACAATCCTCTCCTCCTTAAAAACGAGCGTAAAAATAAAACAAAGACCCTTTCGGGCAAACCAATTATTTTTATTAATATCAACCACTTAATCCTTTCGAAAAGTAAAGCCACTACTTCGCCTGATTCCTAACAGCCTCTGGCTTACTCATACATAGACTTCCCCTTGGTTTCCTCCACAAAGACTACCACATAGAATAAGACCAAAGCACAGACACTGGCACAACCCCACATGGTGGCCGCTAACCCCAGATGAAACATCATCAATGGAAATGTCTTCAGCGAGATAAAGGCAAAGCCACTGAGACAGCCCAAGCAGATGCTGGTGCCCATTGCTCGGATATTTGGTGGTAAAATCTCGACCAGAACTACCATAGTTACTGATATGATGCCCACGCACGAGATGAAAATAATGATGGACATAAGAGTAACGGGCAACCAGGCAGCATATGCGGATAGATCCACATCCGTTTCTTCGGCAAAGAAGGCATATAAACCGAAGGCGGCGGTGGCCACTCCACTGATGGATGTTGATATCAATAGCAGCATTTTTCTACCACAACGATCCACCAGATAGAGGCTAGCCAAGGAGCCCAATATCTGCACAACTCCAATGATAATGGTGTTGGTATTTGGCTCCAGTTCGGTATGCACCGCCTTAAAAATGTTGGACATGTAGTTGATGAAGGCAAAGTAGCCCGTAAAGATGTTGCCTATCATCAGCATCAAACCAGTGGCCAAAGCCTTCAGTGCACGCTTGTTGCCTGTCAGGAAAGTTGAGCAATAAAGCTGCCATCAAGGAGTAATCACAAATCACTTACAAAAATCTCGAAGGGACAAGTTGGCGGCTTGGGCTTGCTTCTGTTGCAGCTGTATGGCCTGATGCATTTCATTGTACTCTTTTTGGTAGAGGCGTTCCGCTTCCTTGGACACTGTGGGACCATCGCAGTGGCGATAATACTTAAGCGACAATTGAGCCTCTTCTTCGCGTTCCCAACGCAGTAATTGCTGGGGTGTTTCCGGAAAACGTGTGGTAAGGAACAGATAAATAAGAGGTAGAGCTATCACCGCACAGGGTATTATGTGGTAGGGAACATGCGACGACACAATAAAGCCCACTAGAATACCCGAATTAACAGCCAAGGTAAAGAAGGAGCACAGACGACCGCGTATGCTAAGGAGAGACAGACAGAGAGAGAGAGAGAGAGGAGGGGATAAGGATGTCAGCTTACACCCAACTTCTTCTTACCTGTTATCCGCAATTTCACCTATAAATATGGGCAACACCACAAACATGCCACCTCCGGTTAGACCCGCACATACCCTGGCCACATACAACCACTCAATGGATTGCGCAAAATAAAACAGTATCCATATGCACTATAACAACGATGAATGACACCAATTAAACTCCCACTAGGTTCAACCAACCCACCGTGTTTGGTAATGCCAGACCGTATAATGCCACTTTACGTCCATAGCGATTCATCAAGAATGAGAAGAGAAAATTGCCCGACAAACCGCCAAAACTAATCAAAGCACCCAACCAAGAAGCTTGGTTCACATCAATAAAGAAATCCAATGGTGTCTCGTCCTGCGACTGTAATCGGGGCAACATGGGTGAGAGCCAACCCAAGCCGATGCCATGACAACATGTGATGAGTATGGCTAAAAGACGAAAAGAAGAGCACACACAACTCAATCCATCTTACTTAATGACAAAAAAATTGTTCCCTCTACACGAGAGAATTCTGTCGGTTCAAAAAGTTTCTACTTAAAAAGTTTTGTGCATTACATTTGTATTTTGCTCTCTGATTGCACGTATAAACTTTCTCCGTAATTTAACTAACTATTGTACTGGGATATGTTGGTATGTTGGTTTGTACAAAACTCTGAAAAAATTATACGCATGTGCGATGGATTTAATGAATTCCTTTCAGCTATGCTTTGCCTATTGAAACAAGTTCCCAGTTTAATAATTACAACAATGTCCTTTGCTTCGCTCGAGAAATAATTGTGCATGTGGTTCAGAACATATTGCTAATTGATGAAGTGTTCCAGTTTCAACATTGTAAAGCTTCAACACTTGTCGCCATGCTGCTTACTTTGACCATTAATTCGGAATCACTCCAAGTGTAAACCGAGTGTTGTGCTTTTTGTAAGTTTGTCCCCAATTTGTTAAGGTTTTTCTACAGTTTTTTTTTTTCAGTTTCAAGCTTGGCTCGAACTTGTGTAAATACAGAAAAGGGCTGCATGAGCATTTCTGGGGAATGACGAAAAGAAACAGAGAGTAGAGCAAGCACATTTAAGAGAACCCAGCGCTTCTCAGTTTTGATTTTTTATGGAAGAGGGGTGTGTGGCAATCATTTTTTGGCACTCATGTTGTTGTGGAATTCCCAACCAGTTATGGCATTGCTGGCAATGAGAGACGTTTATTCGACTGCCCATTGCCAGGCAAAGACTGATGCTGCTTTGAGGTGCTGTATATGCCTCGTGCCGGCCTAAACTTGCTACATGGCTTAACAATTAGTTTTCCATAAAATAAACTTTAACAAAAATGTAAAAAACAACTGATTTTTAATTAATGTATGATTCGAATCTGTGAAGCTCTTGATTTAAGAGTAAGCGATCTTACTCTTGAATATAGCAAGAACATTCTCAGTTTTTGACAATGCTGGATGCTCTTGGTACAAGAATGAGCTATCCTGAAGCAATTGCTTCAAGTACTATTCTGCTTGATTTGAGAATGAACAAGTATTAAAGCTCTTGGATCAAGAAAAACGTGATCAAAAATGCATACTTGGATTAGGAAATTTTCATTCTTATCGAACTTCTGACTGACATCGAGCATTCCTAATCCAACTTTGAAATTCTCCAATTTTTTCCTCTGAGTGTAAGAGAGAGAACACATGTCCCAGCGGAACGATCTAGAATGGAACAATCAGAAATGAGAGAGGCTTATTTCAAAATCAGTTGACGACTCAAATGCAATTCAAATTACACCAACAATTTCTATCTCTCATCTGCGCTCTCATTTATATCCAAAAGCACTTGGACTTGATTTCTTCTGATCGATTGCCGTATTTCTCCATCACATTCGTCTGGATGGACAACTCTTTTGTTGCCTTCTGCTTGGTTTTGTTTTAAATAAATCCCTACTTTATTCATTCACATACCACTTAAGGTGACCAACAACTGGCGGCGAAATTCTTTTTGAAATATTCCCGAGTTGAAAATATTAAAAATCATTTTCATTTTATGTTTCTTGCGGTTTTTTTGTTTTTTTTTGAATCAAGTTTGCTATACTATTCGAAAGTTGATCACAGTTTGTATATTAAATAAAAATTCTTTTTCGCTTCTAAACTTTATTAAAACTTTTCCTTGAAAATTTTATGCTTTGATATCCTTTTTCCATGCTAAAAACTTTTCAGGCTGTTTTGCGTGAACTTTAAGCGCGAGCTGCTTGTCTCGTTGATGTGTCTAGAATAAACTTGTGAAATAAACGTATTGTGGGCCGCTATATATACTTACTTACCTTAGATTTTATCTTAATCTGTGGGTAAATACGAGTCTCATCTAAAACAACAAAACTGACTAGGCACAGAGCAAAGCGCTAAAGAATCATAAAGCATTTGGAGACACGTAAAAATACACAGCCTTCTATTCGACCAAACAAAAAAGAAGCGAACCGGCAAAGTTTTCTCTCTACGCTTTAAAAAGTGTTGACGTTGCAACACGGAACACGGTTTTTAGACGTTTACACATGGGGCAGTTAAATTATTCAGCCAAATCAAAAGTTTTGGCTTGCTTTTATTTGCCTGAGCTCGCCGCAAGTTTGCACTTGGATTTGATGACGCTCTTTTGTAAAAGTTTCTAACACAATAAAATTTCATTTTGTGCAGTGACGCTGCTGTGACGTATGTAAATCTTCTAAAGGGGTGTATCAACGTGCAGTGGTGGTCCTCTGGCATTTATAGTGCGCTTCTGCGTTTCGTTTCGTGCGATTTATTTTTCTATGAGCACTGAAAAGCAGACTACAGTTTTGCTTGTACCTTGAAGCTCTTATTTACAGAGTCTTAGGATATGGATATGTAGGATCTGGAAATTGTATTGTACACTCAAATAAAAAAGGATACCGGCGTGCTAGACCAAACGCGATAGCATTTCAGCCGTTTTGTACACGAAGTTTCAAGTTTGATTCGTTCTTGGGAGTACTTAAATTGAGTACGAAACGTTCTCAACTTGAAATATGACTGGTAATATTATTGAAATGAGAATCAAGAACAGTTTGTACTCAAAGTAAGATGAAAAGTTCTAGAAAAGCGAGTACTTAGTTCAAGTACAAAATATGTTAGATTGAGTGTGCAACAGAAAATACGAATTATTTTTAAGCGAGTCTGTTCTTAAAATTCCCAACTAGCTCTAACACTTCTGTTACGAAGTGATGGTAAATTTCTGAACTACTGTAGGTCTAACATGCTCTTTGGTTATGGGCCTTGGATATTTTTTTTGGTTCAATACAGAGACCTCATTCAAAAACAAAGTGGGAATAGCATTTGTAAGGACTCTTATTTTCTTTCTCGAATGTTTTTGGGCAGGCATTAGAAATTACTGGACTTTAAGAAGGAACTTTTTGTACTTATTTTGAGACATAATCATAAATATATGTATATAAATAAAAATAGTTCAAAACATACCAAAACAGTGTTTAATCAAGTATTTCGGGATTGAAAAAATCGTGCTTGATACAAGAATATTGTACTTAAATCAAGGATTCTTGTACCGTACTATTCACACCGGTTGTACTTAATTCAAGTACAAAGTTCCTGGTTTTTGTTTCTGAGTGTATAGGCAATCTGCTCTTCTTGGTGTAGAATGTAAAAGCTTTTGAACTTCTCTACAACGAAGTTTTCTTTAAAGCGAATTAATTTCCAGTTCAATATGAAAACCATTCGATATTACGAATTTTCTATATAACAAAGTTTATTTTTGTCCCCTTGAGATTCGCTATACAGTAGTTCGACTTGAAAACTAAAGTCCTATGACTTAACTTAATGATTGCTGAACCATTCGACTTATTAAGAACTCGTAAAAGCCCCAAGGGCTTGGCATTTTTTTTTTTACCATTGACAATCAATTTCCACAATTCTTCGACTATTTCCAGTTGCACAAAGGGCAATAACGCATTATTCCGCCACAGATGTCAGTTGCATAAAATTAACTTTTAATATGGTTGACAAGCGAACAGCCAAGAGATTGTGTGGGAGAAGCGACGTACTCGTTTGACGCATTTCGTTCGCTTTCTGTCGATGACAATGGCAAGGCCAAGACCGAGTCTCCCCACCCCAATTGATAAAAGAAAAAATACAAAACCAAAAAAACAAACAAAGTTTGCTTAAAAATCGGGCGATAAGTCCAAAGAACATTGCAATCAATATGAAAACAACATAGAACTTTTTCCATAGATATTAAACGAATTTAAAAACGCTTATTGACTGGCTGACAGTTTGGGCTTTGAGCCATACCCCCGACGATGGATGTGCGCGTGGATCCCCCTTCTTTGCTTAATGATCATTTACTTTAGTATTACGCGTTGCCTGTCAACTGGCTGGCTTAGTGCCAGCAAACAAAAGAAAATTAGTAAAGGCTACAACAACAAAACAGAGAAAACCCGCTTCAAACTCTTATCGCCATTTGTTGTTTTCATTTTATTTTGATGTGTAGAGAATTTTTGGTACCTTTTCGATTCGATTTTGCGTCACGTTACCGAGAGCCTCGCACATTTCTAATCGTTATCGTACTCCCATTCGATTTTTTGATAAGTTCAATTTGTATTCCATTTTACGCCAACTTGAACAAATTATTTTGGTTTTGTGTTATTTTCGTACTTTTGATTTGTTGATGTTGTTGTGCCAAGGCCAGAGCCACATGCTGGGAAAAAAAGAACCTGTGCTCTTTATGATCTGCCCAGATTGATACCAAAACGGAGTAAGTTGGCCGAGTCTGTGCTGTATGGCCTTGCACAATATGTGAGTGTGATAAGCTCTTTGATGTGAAGAGACGAAGCCAAACGTTGGACTTTAAACCATGACCGATCTAGCAACGTATTTCATACAGGCGCGCTATCTCTCGTTAAATTTGAAAACTGCAGCCATATAACAGAACTTTGGAGCGAAAAACTGACCTCAACACATTTTGAATTTAGTCATACCCAACGGAAATATACACATTCATTCACTAGCTGCGCCCACATTTTGTACTTACTCGTGGATAAACCAAGCAAATGCTAAATAGATTAGCAGTATTTTAGGCTTTATTATTCAACTTGTTCGGCGGAATTTTGTTGTTTAAAATATAAACAATAAAATGTACCCTGGGTATGTAAAAGTTTGCAATTGAGGCGTTGGATGGAATGATAACCTGCCCGGGGGCTAAAATTCTCACTTTAATTATATTTTTATGCCCCTTGCCCTTGGGTATTATCATTTTATCCACAAGTTTGCAACGCATAGAAATACTTATTTTCGACTCCAAAAACTATGAAAGTTCTTGATTAGGGCTACGAGCTGAGTCGATTAGGAAATGTCCAACCGTCTGTCTGTTTTGAAAATATCGGGCTGAAACTTTGCACCGCTAATAACTTTCTTTTTGGCAGCTTAGCTGTTTTCTTGTAACATGTTACTGTCAAATATGTTCACTTTGGTCTATAATTGAATCAAACAAAGCGGGCAGATTATTGATTATTGCAACGCATAGAAATATTCATTTCCGACCCCATAAACTATATATATTCTTGATCAGGGTGACGAGTTGAGTTGAATTGAGCTTTGTCCGTCCGTCTGTCTGTCTGTTTCTTCGCGAACTAGCCTTTCAGTTTTAAATCTATCGAGCTGAAATTTTGCACAGAGTCTTCTTTTTGCTGCTCCGACTACTAATATGTCGGAACCGACCGGATCGGATGACTATATCTCATAGCTCCCATAGGAACAATCGGTAGGCAAACTAGTTTTAGTAAGAAAACCTTTTTTCTTTTCAATGGAAATGTTTCCAAACTTTGTAATCGTAGGTTTTATATGTTTTTTTATAATCCTACCAATTTTTATTTAAATCGGACAACTATATGGTATACCTGCCATACAAAGGATAGGTCTGAAAAACAGTCTGAGTTAGAAAAACTTTTTTCTTTTTAATGGTAACATTTGTTTGTTTCTCGTGCTTTTACATAATTCTACAAGTTTTTGTCCAAATCGGATGACTATATCATATAGCTCCCATACGAACGATCGGTCGGAAAATGGGAAAAAGAATATTTTTTGAAAATATTTAAGCGAGCACTTGCAAGGGTATAAAAACTTCGGCACAGACGAAGTTAGCTTAGCTTTCTCGTTTTTTAAATAAAATCCGAACGCTACTCAAAAATTACCCTCTAGTACCTAAAGAGCTGCCATTCAAAAGGTGAGTCTGAAAAAAAGACTTCGTGGGAAAAACATGTTGTTGTATGTTGAAAAATATTTCTTTCTATGTTTTTTGTTTAAGATGCTTTCATCTAATTCTGCAAAGTCGACCGGTCGGAAAATGGGTCTAAGTTAAACACAAACAACTTTTTTTTACAACTTTTCCTTCTTCATCTCGTCCAAAATTAATGATACATGCTTGCAAAATTTGGTTAAATTCAGTATATCAAACGAGCAATTGCAAAACATCAGCTCTCAACGAAATTAGCTTAGCCTCCTCGTTTTTTACTTTAATAATTTTAGTCCAAAGACACAAAAGAACTATCGTCAATCCATTTTGGTGCAATTTTGTATACAGTGTACCCATAATTCTAAAGCACGGTTATCTGGTCTATTGTTCCCTCTTTTGATTGATTCATTTCAACTCAATTCGACTGTGGTATTTGGCTTTTAGCTTTAAATTCCCAGCCATTTTCATTCGATACTCTTAGTGACAAATCGTTTCCACTGAATTCTTTAATCGATTCATGGAAATCACACCTCCCACTATCAAAGACACACAGAGTATATTAAGATTGTGAATAGTATATAACACCCATTTCTAGTATTCAAAATTATGTATCTATCCACCGAAGGAATGTTGAAGATCGCAATTGAACTTAAAAGTTTTATGGATATGGATTATTGTAAATTTTGCTTATTTTGATGTTTGTTTTCAATAAATTAGTTCCATTTCACAAGGCAATGAAATAAGACTTTTTATATAATTTTGAGGTCCTATTTCGCCCCTTTTTAGAAGCAATTTGTGAAAAACACATTATTTTGTTTTGAATCTTTTTGATACAACTTTGGTAACTCGTCCAAAATTAAGGAGAAAATTCCTTGCACCTTCAGATTTTTGATAATTTTAACCGATACCCCAAGATATGATCTTTTCGGCTAGCAGTAAAATTCGATATCGAAGTACTTGGCAATGCTATATTGTCCATTTCATATCAGCCACTACTTCTTCCTTGGAAGTTGCTCCAAAATCTATTCAATGACAACGAAACCTTGGCTTCAAAAACTGTGTGAACCACTGAACCGAACCAGTCCTTATATCCGAGTGGCAGGGATGCAGCCTCAAAATGCTTAAAATGATAAAACGCCCATGGGCGTTATTGCACTGCATCATCAATTAAGGTCCAATGCTTGACAACTTTTAACATCAATCAAATATCTGTTGGTCTTGGCAAATTAGAAAAAACACAAATTCAAGTCAAGCTCTTTTGAACAAGCTCAATTTCTGTCCCCATGTTACAAATTATGTCAAAACTTAATTTCCATTGATTAGCCAAAAAATGCAATCAATTTTTGTTGTAATTACATTTTTGTTTTAGACTGTGGCTTGGTTCATTGCAAATTAGTATCATTTTGATTTATTTTCCGCATGAACAACTAGAATACTATCCAGCATAAATTTATAGTTAGAAATGTAAATAAATTTTATAGATTCGTGTGTGCGTGTGTTTGTGTTTGTGTTTGTATTGACTATTTATGTTGGCCTGCCAATGGCAGCAGCCATAGCTGAAATAATTGATGAGATATCGATGCCAATGTCTGCCCCCTGGCCTGGCCTATTTACGGCTATGGGCAAGTACAATATGTGAGATAATAAAACACACTCACACACCGCAACTATGACGTCTGCCGACCAAACATCTGTGCGAATTTGAGGGTCGAGTTGAAAATGTCAAGTGATGATTTACCCCCGAAATTACGCACTGAAGTTGCCAATTTAAAGCGAAGCCCAAAAAAGCAAAGTTCACCCCAAGTGCTCTGCTTATACAAAGGAATCCATATTACGTATACGCCAAGTGAGCACAGTGAATCAAGAAATTCCATTCCGCAGTAAATGAAACTAATTGAAACAGCTATCTCTTATTTAACTCCGAATTTAATAGAAAAATTTCTGGGAAATAAATATGCAGCCATGTAAACTATTTTCCACGTTTCGTTATATTAAAATAAAATTGAAAGCTAAGCGAAATACCCCGAATTTGGCAGCATTTTGCTTGACTTTGATGAAATTATTTATCAATTGTGGCGCGTGTTTAAGTAGATTAAATGGGGCTACTTAATCATGTGTAGGCTATATATATAATTGTTTGTTGGCCATGCTCTCAATAATAATAAATAACACGGCTCTAAGCTCTGCTAAAAAACAATAAAAGGAAAGAGAAGCAGATAGAAAAAGCGTACGAGAGAACCAACCACGTTAAAGGTGTATGATCACTTTCTGGTTCAATAATTAGTTAAATAACTAAATTGAAATAATAGCACACAAAATGGCGACGCTTTTCTTATCGCTTAAAGTGGCCACGGAAAACAAAGCTAACAAGTCAACTGGCAGAAGGCCAGACCAACTTTGGCTGTGATGATGTATATATGCCCCCTAGCAAGTGCTGGTGCTAACCAAACGTTTCAATAGGAACTAAAAGACAAATATAATTACTTTAAATGGAAAAAACTTAAATCACATGCACTCATCACACATCTGTGCCTTGGATTTCAACAATCCAAGCATTAATTTGAAATTTTCAGCTCGCATTTCACATGAATATTTGCAGTTGGCATTTGAGAATAAACTATCTTTTTGGAGCTGCCTTCAGTAACTTTAAGTAAATAGGGTGGTGATAACCCCACAGGCTGTATTAGTGAAAGTTTAGCCAACACCACAGGAATTTGGTTTAAGCAGCTAAATTAAATTTTCGATGCGAGTGGCAACTTTCGCCATGTTATCTGGAACAGAGAAAAGATGTGATGCATCCCCTACAAATAATAAGATGTGCATTAATCGTTTCATTATTCCAAACATTCCATTTTGTTTTCCCCGTTTCATTTCGTGTGCCCTTAAAATGTGCTCACGCATTCCACGCTACGTAGTAAATAATTATATGTGCATATCGTTAGCCGCATGTTTATTTCACATATTCAATGTGAAATGTAAGAAATTGTTCATAAGTCTTAAATATCCTTACAATTGGTTAGATGAAGTGGCTCGTGGAACAAGAAAGACAATTTACGAGCAAGAAATTACAAACGGACTGCAGGAATCAACATTTTTTAGAATAATTTGATGAGAACTGCATAAAATTCACCATAACTTTTCTCCGAGTGCACCCAATCTATTTATTCTAATTCTAATTTCGATTCTCATCTGTAATATTTTGAACATGATTCATTCCAGATTATTGCTCGTGTTGATTGATTGATGACTTAAATTTGTATCTTCTGCGCAATAAACTTTCAGTTGACTTCAGAGTGGACAGAGTGTCATCTATATAAATTCATACTGAACATGTCTGCCAGGTAAATTGGTTTTTGTTTTGGTCAATTGAACGCGCCACGAAAAAAGAACAATACGGCTGCCCACCCCCTCTAGATGGAGGGTTCGGGCATGGCAAAAAATTTATAAAGTATCCAATTCAATTTTCCAATTTCAGCTACTTCCATTTTTATTTGATTTATACGAATTTTGTGACATTTTGGTACACTTGCTAAACTTTCTATAACAACGACTGCCACGAATAAAACTCATGAATTCTTTTGTTTGTTAAACTAGAATTAATTTGATTCAAGAGAAAAGCAAGCAACTGAGTGCATTTAATAACTAAGTTTATAAAAAATAATTTGATTTTAATTTTAAATAAGAACGAAACGTATGTTGCGCGAAATAAGCACAAGTCGACGTCACTCAACCAACACACAGACAAGTTTAAGTAGTCTTTTAGACTTGCGCTACAAAAGCGTGCGATGGTGCAATGTGCTTAAACACCATTTCATTAGTTGTTCGTTGAGTGCAAAGAAAAGTCAGAAAAGTCTGACAACAGTCTGATTTCTCAGTTGAGTCGGGGCATGTGAAGATTAGCAACTTGACTCGCGAGGTGGTGGTCTTTAAGGTAGCGCAGCAACGCAACAATATAATCTCTAAAAATGGTTCTTTAGGTGAGAACCATATTCTTAAAATAAGATAAAACATTCGTACACTGCTTTTTGATAACGTTTTTGTTCGTCTTGAGTGTAATGTTCTCGGTTAATTCCACATGTTTTAGGGAATTGGGATTTATTTAAGACATTTTGTAGCCGTGTGTGGTGCAGCGGGTAGTGTGCAGCCTGCTGGTCGTGGGTTCGCTTCCGCCTCGGGACACCTATTGCCTAATTTAGAATCTTTTACACCCGGTCATCAGCACTTGCTATTGTCGCCGCCAGCTTTGAAGTAACAACTAGCCATGAAAAAGCATTTCTGCCTTTTGCGGCTCAGATTCGGGGTTTAACACAGTGTAGGTCCATTTCTATTGTGCGGAAAATAGAAGCACTCTCAAACCAAGAAATTGAAAGGACACACTGTGTAAAGCCAATAACTTAAGCGGTTATTTACAAGTTTACCAAAAGGCATATGCTCTCCATTCAGCATCGACAATCATAAAGCACAAATTGCAAATCGAAGTAATCAGCAGAATGGTAAATTCTGTAAGCAAATGTTATGTCAAGGTTAATAGAGAGGAGGGCACAATGGAAATCAAACTCTGAGAATAAGTGCTTATGCTTAGTACTTAAGTCGAGACAACAAAAGCGGCCATGAAAGGAAGGTAGTGTAGTGTATTAGTGTGAATGAGTGATTCTTAGAATTTTGGTATGAACCATCATGCCATTCATCAGAGATGAGCCATTTTGGCGTAACTGTGATTGAGCAAAACTAAATCCCAGTTGCGCAAAGGTATATTGAATCAGCCTGTATATATATTTGCTGTGAAAGAACATGGAATTATGCAAAGTTCGATCTGAACCCCGGATTCAAGCCTACACTTGGTAAAATCGAAAATATTGGTAGTTGTTTTTGATCCATTAGTTCCATTCCATTTCCATTCAAGGTCTGCACTTTGGATTTTAAAGTTTTGCAATTGGTTATATTAAAAATGAAAGTTTTTGTTTCAACAAAAGTGTCAGCACTTTGAAATCAAAGGACACCGCTCTTTTGATTTTAAAAGTGCAACATTTTAGATTTTACTACGAAATCAGAAGCGGCATTGTTGATTTTTCAACTTTTAAAATAAAAAGTGTCTGCACTTAAAAATCAAAGATAAAAGTAGTTGTCCGAATTTAAACTGCCTTTGGTTAAACGTTTTCAAACTCAGAACCAGAATCGGAAGCAATTCTTAAAATAACCGCAACACTCTTCTTTTTCCAATATAAAGTTTGAGTAAACAACCAAAGTTATTTTCAATGAACTACAAAATCCTTTGACGTACATTTACAATTTTACTCTTTTTTTTCGCCCTCTTTCGTTAGCGATTTGTTCTTTGTTATGAATATTTTTCATATTTTTATTTTCGATTCACTTGACGTGCTATCTAATCAAGTCTTGGCGACGGTTATCATTTACCCTGAAGGCAACACAAAAGGCGCCAACAGCGCGTCACATTAATGCCAAATTTATGAAAATGCGGTCCCAACACTCTTTGGCAGACTCACCATTTGAAATGTGGCCCCTGCAGCTCCCCTGCCCGTCGGGCCGTCGTCTAATTCACGATTTTTAATATTGACTCTTGGAGCTCTTTACTTTTTTCACAGTTGCCAATTATGTGGCATTTTAAAATTTGTTTACGTTGCCAACACTTTGCTATTTGTTTTTCGTTTGTAAACATTCGCACTTCAATTCACGTATTTTTCTTTGTTTCGCTCAAAAGGCGAACCGCGGCGAGCTTAGAGGAAAATGATTTCCTGTAATAATCTCAATTTATTTAAATTTCCGCTGGAAATGATTTTTGGCACTGCCGATTAATTTTGCACTGATTGATGAGATTTGCCAAGCACTTTGAAAACATTTATATATCCACTCGAACACTTTTGCCGCCGTTCAGCGTTATTCGGTTTCGAATGCGCGCCAATAGTTTTTCGGCACTTTTACCGTTGCGTCGTATCGAGCGAAGATGTGGAAGCAACAAGCGTTTTTGCCGGAATGATAACAAGTTGTTAATGATACGGACTGCCAGATGTCGTGCACTTGGTAAAAAAGCTTTAACTGCTGGAAAAGCTTAAACATACGCATGTTTGAAGTAAGTAAAAGCTTTTATTTTGTGTGGCTGTGTGTGCGGATACAGTGAAGTGTGGCTAAGAAGTAGCCAGGTAGTCAAGCTAAGGGATAAATGAGGGAAGAAAACGTGTTCATAGGGCAGAGACATCGAATCACTGATTAGATAGACGAAGCAGTACTTGGTTAACCAATTATTCTCCAGAAAATGTTCTTGAATGTTGTTAAAAAACCTTTTGAGATATGTGTCTGAATCAATTTTGAACCGGTTAGTTTTCGCAGCAGTTGTATACCCAACTCCACGAATAAATAACATCCGAGATACCGCTCTGAACCACTTTTGAACCGGTTCTAAACCAGTTAATTTTAGAACTCCATATTACCAGATTGTAACGATTTTAACCAGTTTCGAACCGGATTGCGCACTTAAGAAGGTGCAAGTGTTCAGTTATATTGAATATTTAATGTGTTTGGGCATAAGAAAACCGTTCAGAAAGAAATTATTCAGAAAATTTGTAATTCACTGACCTTCTTTTGGCTAAATTTGAAACGCATCCACTGTGGTCGGCTGTGTCTCCCGTGATTGCTCTATTGAAGCTAGCACGTATTCCAAATCCCCATGCCCAGCCATGATATAGCTTTCATTTGTTTCAATCGTGGAGCTGATTTAGACCAGTTCACATTTTCTATACTAGATTTTTGGTACATGTATTTGTAGTGAACAAAATACAAAAATACAAATTCCACGACTCGTTAGAGAATTGCCACAAAATTCAAATAACCAAGACGCTCCGTCACAAGCTGCAAGTTAACAGAAATGATGTTTACCTACAAGGAGCTGATAGATGTGGCCATTGGCTCCCCCGAGTCGGGACATGTGAATTTCTATGCCTTGCATGTGTTGCTCTCAAACTTTGCACATAAACTGGAGTGTTTGGATGAGGTGGTGGAGCAGGATGATTATCTGCCGCCCAATGTTCGCCTGCAGAGTAGTTTGGGTGAGTTTTAGCCTCCCAAAAGAGTGGAATGGCCATATACCATACCATTTTTCCCCCCAGTAACACTTGGCAAGCCTTCGAAATATCGTCTGGTGGCTGGTGCGGACGCAGAGGAGGCACCGGTTGAGACACAGGCTGAAGCTGAAGCTGCTGCTGCTGTTGAGGTGCCAGCTGCTGATGAACCCGAGCCAACTCCCCAAGAGCCAACTCCCCTAGAGCCCGAACCCGAACAAGAGCCTGCTGCTGTGGAGGTGCCAGCTTCGCCAGCTGCTGATGAGCACGAGCCAACTCCCCAAGAGCCAACTCCCCTAGAGCCTGAACCCGAACACGAGCCTGAGGATGCCGAGGTTGTACGAGTACCAGAACCCGAACCTGTCGTTGCTGCCAAACCCGAAGACGATGTCAAAGGTCCCTCCCCAGTGGGGGCCTCGCGGGTCTCCTCACGTTCATCCACCCGCGAAAAGGTATCCCACACTCGCCTCGACGGTTCGCTCACCAGTAATCTAACGCGTCTCGAGAAGCGCATTTCCAAAATGGAACTACAAAAGGAACAGGCCACCGTGGAGATGCAACTGTTTGCCGGCAACCTTTCGAGTCAGATGATGCTAACCATGGAGCAGTTGAACCATGTCACGCACTTACTGCTCGATCGCAAACCCAATCCGACTAGGGTCAAGTTGATGCGTAACTTTGCCCGTCAATTGCGGGTCCTGATGCACGCCGCCACCAATGACGAGGTGTCCATCAGTTGGACCAGCGGTGAGGAGGCTGTGGTGGAGGAAATGGAGGAGATCGAAGAGGAGATGCTATTGGAAGACTCCAGCGCAGCCACCGAAGTGGAGAAAGCCGAGGAGGAACAAACTCTGGACCTGGAGCAGCATCTTTGCTATTCACCCGAACGCATTTTGGGCGAAGTTCTTGATCTGAAGTCACAGTTCTGTGCCCTGACCAACAAGGTGAACGAACTGGCTGCCGCCCTGCTCAAACAGGATGCCCAGCGACTGATGGAAATGATGCTGGAAGCGCAGGAGTCAGTGCGGGATCTCAAGCTGACCACGGCCAGTAATCGCGAGGCCGTGCAGAATATGCAAGCGAAAATCATCAACGCCATCAACCAAATACTGCAGCTGAAGAAGTCGATCAGCCATATGGATGAGGTCAAAATTGATAAGACCGAGGTGGAACTGCTGCTCGCCGAGAAGGTGGACTATCAGCAGTTGGCCACCAAGGTGTCGCTCGAGCAGATGGAGGAGTACAAGGCGCGCCTGGAGAGGCAGTTCTGCGAGGTGCGCCACATCATCAGTCTCAACGAGAAGAACGTGTTGCAAATCATTGACAATCTGCGCATGACCCTGGGCATAGATGCCCTCGAATTGAGTTTGAAGGATTTCCGGGAGTTGATTGAGAAGCGCGTGGCCATGATTGCCGAAGCTCTGCAGAAGTACATGGAGATGACGAACGACGATTGCGCGGCTGCGGCGGGACGTGTCAAGGTGATGCAAGAGCTGGCCTGTCTCTCGTGCGATACACCCTGCGTCATGCGCACGGTGGAGCGGTCGAAGGTGCCGTCACTACCCACCGCAAAGGGTAACACGGGCTTGGGACCCATTGTTACCTACGAGCTGGGACAGATACGCAAGTCCGGCATTATGGGTTACTATCGCAAGGACGAGTTCCCGCACTCGACGAACGCCTGGACCAAGGGCACCACCGGGATACCCGTGAACAAGTGTGTGCCGCGCCATGCCGGCGGCGATCATACGACACACACCGCCGAAGAGCTGATGCAGAAGGTAGTGTTGTCCAAGAAGAATTCTGGTTGGAATTAATTTGCAGTTGAAGAGTTCGTTTACGAATTTCCATATCATTTTACTTACACGCAGCCAAACGAACCACACAGCTTATGTTGATGACTAAATTGAAGAGAATTTGCAGTGAAGTGGTGCGGGTTTTTCTTCTGAATGGGGAGGGGGGAAGCATAAATGTTGGAATTGGGGCACTTGCCCTCATTCGAGTTCTGAATCGACTTCCACAACTGAGTGGTCGCTGCATTTTTGTTTTGACTTTAATTGAAGTCTGTACGGTTTATTCTCAAATATTGACACTAAAAGGTACTCATTCTCACTTGATATCTTCTGTGTGGCTTCCATCCATACTCCGCCCATCCTCAGTCTATCCTCTTAAAAGTGTCAAGTTTAGAATTCTGTATTCAGTTCAATGTTTGGCATCAAAACTGTTGCAATCAGTTGCTGTATCTAGCTAAGGTAAGTTGATTTGTCAAAAAATTATGTACATAATCAACTGAGTTTTAAAGCACACTCACATTTTGAGGGAGATAAATAAAAGAGCTCAGTAGTGATCCCAAATAAGGGCATCCTTTAAAAAGCGGACTGGACCGACTTTCCCAATATTCTTATAAATCTTTCAACGTAATTTACATGCCTTTTTTCACACATGCCGAAAAGTAGGCCACATTTCGGGATGCACGCCAATTTGGATTTGCCTGCCAGTGGCGTAAGCAACATTTTTTCTTGGGGATAGTTAAACAACAGTTTAAACACATTGATAAAAGAGAAACAATTTCGAAATTTGGAAAGATTTTGTTGTTCGTCCACACCGTTAAATATAAAAATAGAGGAAAGTTAGGTCCTTAAAATTAGTTAGAAAATCGAGCCGAGCCGAAGTTAACTTTCGAGGCACCTATTTGACCGCTTATGGAGTTTTTCGGAACAAACTGTTCCAAAGTAAAGAGAAGCTATATATAACTTCAAATCTCACATTAAAGTCAACAAAAGTTATGATTGACCCCTGAAACTGAATCAGACCCGAAGGTGCTTTTGTCGGGGACCGGATCTGAGCCGAACCGGGTTAAATCGAACCGAACCGCTTATTCCAGCTGGTCAACCAAACCGCAAACCGAACCGGCTTCCTTTCAGAAATCCCGAAAGAAACACGGCTCGGTTCGGTAGAGTCCTCTAACGAGTTTTAAGACATGAATCGCATTCCTCTAGCGAATGATACTTATTAATTTGGGAATTTGAATCGTTTCCCTAAGATAATTTGTATACGACATCTCGTTCGACCCTCTACATTCTAAGCGATGCTGGATCTATATTACCTTAAAGGTTGTAATCCTGTAAGTCTTCCGCAATTTCTTGCAGATCTCTGCATTAAATCTGCATTCTTTTCAGAGTGAACAATATTTCGAATTTGCTTTAGTACTTCCTTACCTAACTTCAACCTTAGTAGGCAAGTTTTTTCTCAAATAAAATAATAAATAAGCTGTGTAAGATGCATGGTACGAATTCTTTTCTAGACTCCACTCTCTGTTTTCTAATGGCATTTGTCTTAGAGTTTAAAGACGAATCCTGCAAATCCAAACTCATAAATTTTGGACATTCTTTTAAAGATTTGTAAAATATACAAATGGTTAATAGGAATTCATTTTCCAAAGTGTTCGAAAAGTCACATGCTTGCGGCAGATTTCATAACATTTCATTGTGTGTCTTTATGAATCACTGAACCGAACCGAAACCGCGGTTCAGTTAGCTCAAAAAACCATGAAATGAACCGAACCGGCGGCTCTAAAACTGTGTGAACCACTGAACCGAACCAGTACTTATTTTCGAGGTTTGCTTGCCTGGTTTTTGGTCATATTGATCTGAATCTGGTTTAAAAGCATACAAAATACGTAACAAATGCTGCAAAAAATATGTCAAAATATTCCAGGTCTCTAATATATCACAACCTTTTAAAACCTCCCCCTGCCCAACAGTCGTTCAGCCACTGGTGTGGAACTTGTGTGGAACTGAACACAGTCACGCGCTCTCCCTCTCTCACTCTCTCTATTTCTCCCCATGCAGCAACCACTTGCTGGCTGGCCCAATGCTGCTTGTGCCAATTCAGTTTCTCTTCGAACGTACAACCGAGTGGTAGTGGTCGGTTCCGTGATATTGTTTATCGCGTTCAACACCTCAAAACCAGCTGGCAATTTTTATTTACTGCTGCCGCCTGTGTTCCGAACAAGTTCTTGGTGATCGCGCCAGCCCACAGAAAAGAAAGAAAGAAGGCAAAAAATCATCATCATATCAAGAACCCATAATAAGTGTTTACCCCGGCGAACGGCGCGTAACTTGCGATTTTTGTGCGGCGAAGAGATCCCATTCCAATTGGAAGTTGATCAAACAAAATCATATTTATTTTATTAAATATTAATAATAATTCCTCAGAATCAGCAGAATCTGAAGAAACAAATATTTATATAAAATTCCAAACGAAACGTGAAACGGGCGGCGAGCAAAGGAAACCAACAAATACAAAACAAAATCTTCAATCATCTCTTGGACTGTTTGATTCGGGTTACCTGAGCAGCCGGCAATTACCTACCCTGCGTCTCCTCTCTCTCTCTCTCTCTCTCACCCTCCCCACGTCCTGCGTGAGCAAAACAAAGCAACAAAATGGCAATGCAACGGGAGGTAGGCGTACAGGACTTTGTCCTCTTGGACCAAGTCAATATGGAAAAGTTCATGGACAACTTGCGTAAGCGGTAAGTCAGAAACATTTGCTGCTTGAATTATTATTATTATTGATTCTGTGCTGCCGGTCTAGTTCAAGGCCTCGTGTAAGGCCACCTTGAAGGAGAGGGGGCGCCAGCATAAACTGGTTGGCTTTTCTCAGTAAAAAACATAACACAAAACTGGATTTTTATCGGCTTTTCAATTAAACTTGAGCCGCATTCAGTTTACTTGCCGTTTTGTTTTGTTGGTTCTACTTGAGAGCCCGCTCAATGGAGCCCATTTGCATGCTCATTTAAAGGTGTTTAACTACATTTACTGGCATGACTTTCGGTTTTAATTATTATAATTATTTCAATTTAGGGCCATTTTGTTAGAAAAGTGAGAAAATTGTTGTATGGTTTGAAAGATGTAATAGGAACTGGCTGGGTTTTCAACAGAAAGTAGCACTTGTTTCAGCTCAAAGTTTTTCACGGCACGACATGTGCACGAACCAAGTTTCGATTCGTTGTCAGAGACTTCTATTCCACTAATGCGATGTACATGTTGCTGTAACTCTGAAATGGTGATCAAACATACAGTTTGTTTCATACAATATCTTTCTAGATACTTATTGGGTTTTCATAAATTCTACCTGATTGTACTTTTTACTCTCATATCGACTTGGTTTCATCTATTATTTCTGTTTTGTCATGTTTTTAGCAAATAAGAGAAGAAATAACATGTTTGTTTCGTGCTGGATTAGATGAGCACGGGCAGGCACGAATTGGCGGGAAGTACAATTTCTACGGATATGTTTAAACTTTACAAATTTTGAGTGAGTCTTCCGGCACCTACTTAACCCATTAGTTTGCCATACCAGCCATTGACAGCTCATACACAGATGGTTTCTTAAAGATATGTCCAAATAATTAGACCCATGATTCAGTTAGTTAAAAGTAATATAATGCTCGTAAATGACGGCAGTTGAACAATTCAATTAGCATTTGGACGGGGAAGTGCCAAAGAACTCATTATCATAAAACTCAACAATAACAAAAGCCGCAAAAGCGAAACTATTTCCACAAATTTGTAAACCATTGATAACAAGTTAAGTAAATAGTGCGACAATGCCTACATACACATGCCACATGTATGTATAGGCCTACTGATATTTAGAACTGTAACGATAATGATCATTAACATGAAAAGTTAGCGATGCATGCAAAGCAACGACCCATGGAAAGCGAGACACAGATTTCGCAGCACTGGGCCGAGGTGGTGGTGCTGCATGCAACAAGTTGTTGACACACGCGGCAATACATGAAATACGGGGGAAGTGTGTGTGTGTGTTGTTGTGTGTGGTTTGTAGTGGGGGGGAGTTAGGAACTTAATAATAATGGGCATACAAGCATGTAATGACATTTACTAGCCGGCAAACTGTGGTGGGCAGTGGAATATTGTCACTTTGAGGGTAATTGGTAGATTGTACAAATAATAACTATATTAGCGGACCAAAAATGCAGGCTTTTAAAAACGTAAAATAAGAAGTAAAATATTCCAATAAGCTCAACAGGGGAATATGCTTATGAATATGCTTTAGCAAGACCATCATCATTTTATCAACAGTAGTTTCGGCTGTCAAAGAATACCTAGATGTTTGTCCCTAGGGCACCATAGCCCTTTTAAAACTGGGACTAAAGCCGTCTATTGAAAAATTCAGAAGACTTTCTTGGCAATCTCATACATTTTTTCCAAAAAAAATCTAAAAATTACACTTTGGTTTTGCTTTTACAATCGGCTAGGGTCTAGCAGATACAACACAGAAAGCTAAAATAGATCCATATCCTTTTATCATCCAAGTTAGATTAAAATTAACAAAATTATGATTATTTTTCATATCCTTGGGATGATTTTCAGCTTCGTTGGTTGATTAAAAGGATATCTAAGACTTAATCAGTTTAAATGAATACGGGAAAATCATCCAATGGATATTTTTATACTCTGTACCGTAGGTACATAGAGTATTATAAGTTTGTGCAAAAGTATGTAACATCGAGAAGGAAGCATCTCCGACCCTATAAAGTATATATATTCTTGATCAGCATCAACAGCCGAGTCATGTCCGTCTGTCCGTTTAAATGAATACGGGAAATCATCCAATGGATATTTTTATACTCTGTACCGTAGGTACATAGAGTATTATAAGTTTGTGCAAAAGTATGTAACATCGAGAAGGAAGCATCTCCGACCCTATAAAGTATATATATTCTTGATCAGCATCAACAGCCGAGTCATGTCCGTCTGTCTGTCCGTATGAACGCACAGATCTCAGAAATGGTAAGAGATAGAGGTTTGACATGTATGGGACATATGCTTCTTATGTCTGCAGGCAGATCAAGTTTATTTTCAATTTTGGCCACGCCCCCTCCCGCCCCCGCAATTTAGAAAAAACGTCATATCTCCCACAGTTTTGAAGATAGATGGCTTGTTCCTTCTGGACATATTTAGTTATTAGGATAACTTATCGATCCGAAAAAGGAATGGAGAAGATCGGATGAACGGTTTTCGAGTTATGATCAAAAGACAATTTTCTTGGTACAGAGTATGTTATAGTCGGGCTTTGACCGACTTTCTTTCTTGTTTAATCTCCTTTTCATTCCTTGTGTCGAAATGCATTGTCAAAACGGTGGTCCTATACTGAAATGAGGTGCTGTGGTTTATTGGGAATGCGGTGCTAGAGCATTGCTTAGTTTACTGAATTGTGGGGCTGCGAAGTTTAAGCAGAAGTCAGGAATGCTTTATTAAAAAGGTGTTTCCCAAACCCAAATGCGGTGCTGCGGTGCTTAGCAGAAATTGGGCTTGCTGTGCGGTTTAGTCTTTAGTAAGATGATAAGAAAATATGGAGAATGCATAAAACGGGTATTGCTTTATTGAAATATGATGCTGCGGTGCTTATATTGTCATTTCATGATGCAATTAGTAAAGCTAACACAGCTGAGATTTAATTTTTCCATTCGCTCTAAATTGTGGAACCCCGGGGCTGAAAACTCAAAAACCCAGGGCCTCACAATCTACTGTTAAACTACCATCTCATTTCGAAAATAAATTGAAAAGCTAAAGCTGTGTTTTCACTTGTCTCAAATCTCATAAAAGTTTCACAAACGAGATATCAGACAAGAGTAATAGGCTATTTACACTAGGAGTGCGTTATGCGTTAATAGCCAACATTCAGCTTTTTTTGTATGGGAAAAAAGCTGATTGTTAGCTATTAACGCATAACGCACTCCTAGTGTAAATAGCCTATAATAGTCAATCTGAGAAGCACAAAACTATATGGAAAGATGAATAAAAAGTAGGCTAACTGAGTTTTCTTATAAGTTTTATGACAGCCAACTCACAGTTAGCTGAAGTATTTTTCACCCATCTCATATGAGATCCCGACAAGTGAAACCACAGCTTAAGCATTGTGCCATCCCTAGTTAGTCCATCAATCAGTTGTATAATCGCACAACTTCGAGATATCTGATATATGGCACACAAACTTAAAAAGGCTACACAGAAAATTGTCTTTTCTAAATATTTGGATTTTATTATTATTATTATGTGTTGGGGAGATACCGCACTGCGACCAATCCTGGTCTATTGTGCCCCCTGCTGAGTTTACAACTCTCCTAGGAACCCTATCTCCTGTACGAAGGTCAGGATTTTCGTGGGTTCTAGGTTACTTATCTTGTTGGGGGGTAAGCTGTTTTCCCCAAATCTGTTGAATCCTATTTGGATTGCAATCATTTCTTTGTTTCCAAATATTTTCAATTCCAACAAACCCATTTTCGTAATCTTCCCTCTTCCCACTTCCCTCCCAACTGTTTTTTATTTATATTTACAACGCACCGCGAAAATGTTTTCCTTGCATTCGGCTGTCGCCTATGGCATAATTGAAACTAAACCTTGGCCATGCCAAAAAATACATAAAAATAAAATAGAAATGAAATAACATGCTAAAAATTTTAATGAATTTGAAATGCAGTTTGTCGTCTCATTGAAACTTTGTTGATGGATGAATCATGCGTTCGCATAGGAAATACCAAGTGATAAGTTGTTGTTTGGAAGCATTAAAAGTTTTTGCCACTTGATAAGGCGGGGGGGTGACTATGAAGTGTTGTGTGCTGATATCAAAGTTCTTAAAAAAGAATCCCCAAACTCAAGTGCTGTTTCTGGGTCAACAGTTTATGACAAAGACCAACGAAAAGTCAGCGACTTGTCTCTTCTAGTACACATCTATGGACGCGTTCCATGTCCGACAAATCATTTTATTAAGCAAAAAACATTTATAGCCATAATAAATTTATCCGGTACAACAACTTTTTTTTGGTTCGGTTTGAGTGCAATGGCAGTTCATGGGAATTTCATCTAATGTGGGCCAAATAAATACGTAAACAACAACCGAATGGAAACTAAATTTAAAATTCTGAGTGCAGCAAGTGGCAAGTGCAATCCATCAGAGTATTTATGGCCCATTTTCGACCTCATGGTGGGGTTCACTCCTTCTCTCGCCTCATCAGGACACTTGACTTAATGAGGGGCACTAAAAAAGTGCAATTCTGGGAACACGAGTTCGAGTACCCGGCTGAACTTGAAGAGGGCTGTGGAAACTTTTCGGGAACTTGTTTTCTATTCCACTTTTTTCGTTTTTTTTTATTTGTGGGTGAAGTCTTGGCAGAGAGGCAACAACTGACGCCATCAACCGGTTTGTGTTTTGGCTACGCCATGGTATTTTTCTGTTTTCGGGTATCTGCAAGTTATACACACAAATGAGTCAGAGATCAGAGCAAAAGGCTTTGGGTACAAAGATTTAGGGGTGTCCAAGCTGGATGATGTCATGTCTAAACAAACAGAAAACCAAAGCAAATTGCAGTTTTTCCTCTGCCATTCACTCAACCCCCACGGCAAACGAAAACGAAAGCGAGTTCGGTATAAATAATATTACTCATTTCATTTCTTGCACGTTTTTTCATTCATTTCGCGCGCGTTTTTGACCCTCGATTTGATATGTTGGCTGATTTTTCCTCCAATATTTTCACTTTTCCGGTAGTGAGTGAGTGTTGGATGTTTCGTGAATTCACTGCAAATTGAATTGTGTTATGCTCTGATGTTATAACACAACAAAAATTCATGTTATTATTGCAACAGTTGATTATGCAATTAATTGAATCGCCTTAGTTGATTTGTACGTAGTATGTAATTTCATTTTCAGAGCTAATGATAAGCAGTTTATGAGTTAATATGATAATGATGCACAGCATGACTGATGATAAGCTTGTTTCGGGCGGTCCAAAAATAGTCTCATGGGCCGCTTATGCAAGCCAACGCAAGTGCCCAGTGGCTAAATTTGAGAACTTTCCCCAAAGCTTCTTATCTAATTCACTATTTATCGCCATAAACCATAAATATGTATTTATTTTCTGATGACTAAAGTTAAAGAAATTGTCTATCTAACTGGCACGCCCCGGCACCGAACCCACCTTCACTCATTTGTATTGTATTTATTTATTTACTTGTTTGTTGAATAATGCCAAAGGCTTGATAAGATTGCATACTTTTCAACTTTTCAAAGAGGAATAAGTCAGGTACTTGTATGTTTTATAACCTTGAATTGGCTTTGGGCTATTGACTGGCCACAAGTGAGGCGCGATAAGCGAAAAGGTCTGCTCAAACTTTTGGTTATGCAATGAGTTTGCGTAGAAGATTGTGTGATTCGAGGGTTATTTTTTTTTATAAACTTGAGAGTACTTCGTAGGTAATCCCTATTATATTTCTATACATTTTCCAAATGCAAATTTTGTGGGCGTCACTTAAAATATTTATCACTGACTTCCTCTATTTTTATCACATTTTACATTCCTGAACGCGTCACATTATCGTGTTGCCCCCTGTACATTTCCATTATACATGCCAATTTTATGGCGTCTTGGAGAAAGAAATTATTAAAGCCCCCCCCCCCCCCCTCCGCCTGTTCAGGCCGTTTCCAACATAAACAAAATAGTCGTTTATAATAGTGAATAAAAGGGGGGAGTTGTTGGCTTTCGTTTTCTTTTTGGTAGAAAAAAGCTATTAAAAACTTCAAGAATTCTGTTTCGATTTCCGATTGCAATCAAAGATTGTCTGTTTATTTGTTCAAGAAGAAAGAAGGCGGCAAAGAAGTTTCATTGTCTCACCTTAACTGCAATTTAATAGTTCAAAGGGAAAGCCCCTTCTGTGTGCTGTACCTCTCTCCACCTATTGATAAGCCACATTTATCAGCACGATAAGCGCGATTGAAACGGAACGATGGTTAGCCGTTGATAATTGAAACACATTCATACACAAACGTTTTTCTCACCAATGTGCCAAAAGAGCAGCAACCAGAATCTCAGCCGAAGCAAACAAAGAAAAGTCGTATGGGAGGGCAATGTCTAGACTTGGCCTCATCATGTTGCCGCTGCCGCTTCTGTGTTTATTTACTTCTCATGGCCTGAGCAATGTTTGTCATTTGCGTTGCAATAACTTTTACTTTGGAGTAGTTTCTGGGCATCTGCATTTCTAGTTTACACAAAACTTTATCATCTTCTAGCGCCCTGGAACGGGCTAATTGATGGGTCGCTGGCTCTCCCTCTCTCTGTTTCGATTTTCCTTCCTTGGTGTACAAATTGAAGTTAATTTGAAAGCATTGCGCAAAATTATAGAAGAAATTGAAAGTGTTGTTGAAAAGTCGTCTGGAAAATGTTATTCTTGAGCATTAGCAGATGTCTTGAGGTCAGAGGAAGCAGGGAGCTGACATAGAACAGCTTGAATTGGCCAAAAAGTGTTTCGCATAATTGTGATTCTTGGCAACAGATCAAAATTATAAGCAGCTGACCTTTATAAATGCTTCTCACAGCATATAAATTAAAAGTTTGTATGGTATTTTATTGCTGACTGAAAAATGCCATATGAAGTATATACATTCTAGATCAGCATCATCAGACGAGTCGATATAGCCAAATAGATCTCGGAGATGGTGTGGGACAAGAACTTTTTTTACTTATATTTTCCCGCCGGAAAAAAATCCTCATATCTTTGACATTTTTATAGTTAGAAGGTTTACGTACCTTTCGGGCCTATTTAGTAATCAAAATTATTTAGGCCAGTTAAATTTTTCGAATATTCTTGGTCGACATGAGTTCAATTTTTTGTTTTATTTTATGGGTCAGGTCTTTAGTCGTAGGTTTTGGGCTTACAAAATTCAACCGTTTAGATTTCAATTGATGAATTTCAAAGCAGTCTACATGGTTTAGGCCCATTTCATCGAGTATCTATCGTTCAAAATACTTAATATTGTGTAATTTCAGCATTATGATATGCTACGTATGGATAAGAATGGGCTTTATTAATAAATATCCATCCATTTGGAATGGATATGTCTTTAATATCCTTTTAATCATCCAGCGGAGCTGCAAAATCATCCTACTGATAATCAGTTTTCATATCCTTTGGATGATTTTAAGCTCCGTTGGATGATTAAAAGGATATTTTAGACATATCCCGTCCAAATGGATACCGGAAATCATCCAATCGATATTTTTTAATATCCTTTTTTTTCTCTGTGTAGTTTTTTTTTAAATTTAGTTGGATAGAAGTTATCTTAGATCTTTTAATATATTCTCAAATGCTTTTAGAAATAATTGATTATCGATGTATCGATATTTTGTGTGCTCGATATATTGAAAATTGATGTACATTTATCATGTTATCGATATACATATTTTGGAGAATATCGACAAACCTACTGCAGGTTGGAAGATAGCTTATCATTCTCAAATTAGTGTGAAAAGTATGAGAGGGTTTCCTTAAAGCATTATTTTTATAAGATACGATAAATTCGGAAAGATACTTTTCGGAAAGTCACGTTCCTTAGAAGTGATCTTAAGTCACTTTCTTTTTTTATTTTCAATCCTTTCTTTCCTTTTCCAAAAGAAGACGGTCCAGGTTCTAGGCAAGTCATAGCATAATATTAATATCTAAGTAAAAAGGCCATTAAATATAATTTTATTCCTATTAAAAAAGTCGAACTTTCCCGAGACCCGCTGTCTATGTTTTACAGTAACAAACACTCATCAAACATTGCCTGTAAATATATAAGACTGTAGCATATATGTGGACTTCCCTAGCATAACTAGGCATGAGCTTCTTGGTTGGCTAGTTTTGCAGTTTAGTCTTAAACTGTTTCCCTCGTTTCCTTCAACAAAATTCCACTTGCTCTTCAAACATGTTTAAAACAACTTTGATTCTTCTTCCCCTACTGCTTTCTTATCTCATTCTTCCTTTTAGCACGCACGTTCGTCGCATCAATAAATTGCTTAAATTCAATTAAATTCCCGCAATAAAAGCAAAACAAAAACATTGACCCACTAAATGAGAGCCAAGTTTGTTGACCAATTTCTGACGTCATCTCGTCTATAGGCAGTAAATGTGTGCAATGCAACATCAAGTAAACTTATCGATTTTCTTCTAACGAGCCAAGGCTCTGTATCTGTATGCTAATTTCATGAATCATCCCATAGCGAAACGCATTTGCATTACAGAATAGACTTAGGTTGAGTCACTTATAACCGTTAAGTTGCTATTTGTTTATTGTTCAATGTTCAATATTGTACAATTAAATACCTTACAAAAATGACTCACAATATCTAAAGCCTAGTCACTATAGAAGTGTGAAACAAAATAATAAACAAATTGTTTGTAAGTAAGCAAACATTCACAGAATTCTTTATCTTGATGGCGTCATCGGCCAAGTCGACTGTGAGACACATTAAAAGCCAACGACAATGATAATAATGAATAAACCAAACTCAAGACGGTTAATGTAGTGTGTGTAAAGCATAAAGAAGAATTTAATTTATGATTTCTTTTTGATTTGATTTCGTTCTGTTCTGGTTGGTGACGGGGGGAGACTCGAAAAGAAAACCATGTGTTAACACTTTTGGAGGGCTTCCATGTACAAATGAAAACTTTAGCGTGTTGCTTGTAAAATGAGTAGCTAATTACAGAGATGAAACTTAAGCTGCTCTGTGGAATGAAGTATTGGAAATGTTGCAAGTGGTTTGTGAATGCTATTCAGCAATGTGGGTTAAAGATCTGTGCGAGATTTTAGTATTATAGAAAAGTGTTTTTATTTGAATTGTAGTATTATTATTATACACAACTATTGAACAATTGAAAGGCCATAGCAACATGGACATTAGGCTGAATGTCGAGAATTAATATAAATAATAATTATAAAATAATATAATAAAACCTTATCCAAAATCGATTACTACCCTGAACAGAATATTTCCTACAAATAATTTTTCTAAACTACTCCCCAAATGATTCTATTGGAATTACATTAGTGAAGCTTTCGATGTTATTAAGACGTGTGATGTGTCTAACATCTAATGAGAGATGTTTTACTCCCTGAAATGCTTCATCAACTTAAAAACGAGACTGTTTGCTGCAAGCCGATCTACATTCGAACCCCGTAGAACCGGCTCCGCATATTTTGGTTTCCTCGATCCAGACCATATACCAAACTTTCGACATTAAGCGCCCATCAAAGTGAATTCCATCTGTTTGAAAACAGTTCCAGCTCAAAAAATTACACACTTAAGTCATATTTATGCACTGAGAACAAGTATACTATATATCAAAAATCTTGATTTTTCCAGTTGGAAGAAACAACATATCAAATATCAAAGATTTAGCATCTTTTAACTTAGCAACTATTAAGGCTATAGCTTGATCGTTTATCCAAATATCTATTTTATGAGATTTTTGTTGAAAAAGATAGACATTTTTTATATTAAAGTGCATTCAAAAGAAATTGTCATACGGTTGAAAAGAACACAAATTAAAAATGGAAAATAATTCTAGGCTTGGTATGGAATTTGCGCTCCCTATCTCTCCGTGCTAGTGCTACACTCTTACCATCTTCACCACCGGTCTTTTTGAATTCTAAGTGCTTAGCACCGAAGTGCCGGTCGTAAGTGTGTTGTGAAGCACTATAATAACGAGCATGTCTTTATTTTAGACCAAAGGTTCGAACCGAAACCCCATCATATTTGACAAGTTTAGGAACCGTTCATTGAATTTAAAACGATTGAAACCAGGGCTGCAAACCCAAAAAATTTCGTGGATCTCCGGCTTGCGGGTTCGAACCAAAACTTACCAATGGTCCAGGTTCAGAAATTGGACCAAGGTTTTGGTTTGTACCTTGGTTCAGCCAAGCTTTATACACGTTTATACAGTAAGCGACCTAAAACCGACATAAACTGTTAGGAAATTGTCTCGATTTTGGGTTGGGATGGGATTTCACAATACTTTATATAAAAAGAAACACTTTCATACAGCTCATGACCATCAAAGCAATGACAAAGTGTTTCTTCTTATACAAAGAGTTGTGACGAAATAAAAACTTCGAAGTTCTGGATAGAGCCCTTAAACTAAAATGCAATTTCGTAGCAGTCCACATACGAAAAGTGTTTCCACAGTAATTTGGATAATTCCATCAGGATAACAGAAGAAGTCACTGGGAAATAGTTCAGTTCTATCATTTTTGTTGAACCGAACCGAAATTTTGGGTTCGGAACGGGTTCAGGTTCCGCTTTAATACCTTAAGAGGTTCGGTTCAAGGTTCGGTTCACAGTAATCTGAAAGTCGGAATTCCGTGTTCGAACCGGTTCGGTTTAAAATAATCGGTTTGCAGCTCTGATTGCAACCATTATTTTTACTTCCCTAAGTGTAAGTGGTGTATACACCTTCCAAAAATCTTTGGCTAGCTTCCAAGCACTTAAAGGCATAGTCTTAGTTGATCTGATGTCGAGGCACTTATATTTGATAGAACTCACCAGCAATGATGTTCTTTTCGTTCGCTTTGCTCACGTAATTATATTTCATGTTCTTTCAAATAAAGTTTTGTGAACCAAATCAACTTGCACTGCATAATTATCCAAATTAATGCTCTGTTAATAATCCTTCTTCATGGTTACCCAAATTTAACTTTAAATTTGAATTGTGTAATCTTTGGCCAAACTAGTTTTCAGCAACCTTTAGCCAACACAAATGCAATTTGCTTTGCAAATTAACTTAACTACCTTAAAGCATCCCAAACAATTACTCAAAGTTACCTCATGCTCTACATTAGCCACAAAAGAAATTACCTAAAACCAAGCCACAAAAGTATGGCGAAACTTAACACGCCCACAAAATGTACCGCTCCAAAAATAACAACAACAACGAAAAAAACGAAGAAAAATACAAAACGGCACTAAATTTAACCACAAAGAAAGCACCAAACAGTCAAAAACAAAAGCTTTAATTAGAGATAGAAATTGGTTAAAAGCAAGAAAAAATAGAAAACGGCTTGAAATTATTTCAAACAATTCACTTAATACACGCATTTGTTGTCGGGGGCCAAAAGGCAGGCAGTCAACACATGTTTTTACTTAAGTTTTCTGTGTTTATTTATAGACAAAGTCTGACGTTTTTTTGTTTTTGTTTCACTTCTGCCGCCGCACCAACATTTGGGTCAAAACTGTGACAAGCGACCAGAGAGGAACAGCAAAAATGAAAGAGAGATGTGTGAATGATTATGAGGTGAACTACTGAACTCCACGATGAACGTTTAGCATGCTTGTTGACTTTTTAGAATAGCGGGTCAATCAGTAAAGAAAAGCGCGAGCAGCAAGCTGCTTAAAAAAAAAACGATTCCATTTGTGATTTCTATGATTTCCCTTTACTTAAAGTGACACCTGAGTGAGGTAACTCAGTTGAGTGGGTGAGGGAAATGAGGGTGAAAAGAACTCCCACATGGCGTATACTTTACAGAGTGTCGAAAAAATCGTGCTGGCCCCTTTTACTTTACCTTATTTGAAAAGGGGCTTAAGACCCTAAGCAAGTAAATGAGTTGGGAGAAATTGTGGAGAAAGTATTTGATAATTGTAGAACAATTTTTTTAGAAATATGCTTAAAGTTGACCTGAATCCACGCTGCTCCAAACCCACTCACATCAATTGCCATTCAAATCTTTTGGCGCCTTATAACTCGCTGAGTAAATAAACAAACGCCCAGAAAACTCATCAATATGCATCATTAAATGTAGTTAATCAATACAACAACGAAATCTAATCAATATGGCACAGCCAGAATCGCCCGTCGTGCCAAAGACAAAATTCCCCAAAATCAACAAATCGAAGAAAAATTTCAATTGAAACCCAGCGGGCGCCAGCCTCCCTCCCTGCCTGCCTTGCCTTATTTATTTCAGTTAATTTCATTTTCCATTTCGTAATCTGTTGAATGCATTTCCAAACATTGCATTAATACTAATTTGTGCACATCTCCATGTATTTTCTTACAGCTTCCAAGTTGGCTCCATCTACACATACATCGGTGAGGTGTGCGTCTCGATGAATCCCTACAGACAGATGAACATCTATGATCCGGAGACCATACGCAAATACAAGGGACGCGAATTGTTCGAGAATCCACCGCATGTTTTTGCGATAGCAGATGCAGCATACAGGGTGCTCAAGCAGAGGCAACAGGATACATGTATACTGATCTCTGGTGAATCGGGTGCTGGCAAAACAGAAGCGTCCAAGATTATAATGAAGTATATCGCGGCTGTCACAAATGCACAGGGACAGAATGAAATCGAAAGGTGAGTAAAGTGAAGATTTACAGTGGACTTTGATGTTAAAGTAAAACAAAAGTTAAATTTTTAAAATTTGCCAAATTAATTAAATGCAGAGTTTCCCAAATGTTTCTATTTAGTTCGATTATGCCTAGATTCCGAGAAGCAATATCTTTTTCACTCTTTGCGAAGCTTAACTCATTAGTGATCACTAATTGAAGCCTAAAAGTTCTAAATTTAAACCCAATTTGCCAAAATATGTTAAAAGATCCAAGAAACTTGGTAACCTCCCATATTTAGCTTCATTGCATAAGCATAGATTGATTTGTCACATTCCTCAAAGATAACTATACTTGACTTTGAAAACTATCTTCTATGATCCAAAAAGGTGCGATGCTCAGGCTTGCAGTTTCGCCCCAAATGTTACAGTCCTTAAGGCCGATTTCTCATCTTCTTGTTAGCACTTATGTGTCAGATAATCTTAGATTATTCTCTGTTCATGTGACAGATAGCTCTATGTCGAAGATGTGCAATCGGACGTAAAACTACTGAGAGATAAGATGACTTAAGTGCCAGAACTATTCTTCTGCAACTGGTCACAGTGTGTCGAGCAAGCAATTGCCTCGCTTTGAAGCGAGTAACAAAGACAAACTTCATGCGTACCGGCACCAATCGGTTGCTCGAGCTGCTCCAGGTGCTCTACTTAAACCTAGCTGATAAGGATGATTTTTCTGTTGTTATTGTTTTACTAGTCCCAAAGTCTAGTTTTGTGCCCTTTTTATCTTGTCTGAAATTCTAGCTCAGGACACAACAGCAGTAAGATGCTGCGCTTACAACTATTAAGCACTCGCAGTCATATATTAAGCACTTAGTATACAAAAAGACCGGCTGTGCAGATGGTAAATGCGATGCCTTAGAATGCGAGTTCGTTGTATCAATCGAGTCCCCATCTTAGCGAAGGATTGTTTATTTGGTTGTTTGTGGTGCATCAAACCCCTTAAAAAAGAATGGACCCAATCGTGTGTTCTCTATTAAAGTCTAAAACCATTCGGGTGTGAACCCAACTTTCTACTCGAAGTAACAAGTAAAGTGGAGTGTCGTGAAAAGTAGATGTGTATGCAGTTTCTCGATCAGGTTGGAAATCAGAATTTCTATACTTTGGAAACAGATCTATTGATCGACGATATAATGGTCAATTCTTATATAAAGTTAAACAATTTGAATTGAGAAATTATTTATATTTTTTCATTTTTCAGCACTTTTCTGTTTTCATTTCCTTTTATTTTATGCCTTATGGAAGGTAATTTAGATTTCATTAATCAACTATTTTCACACTTGGTTCATTTAAAAGATATGTTCAGTTAAAAGCCGAACTTTAACAAATTCTAGATTTAGGAATGCTTGAAAATTTAGAATGAATCATCCAAAACCAATCGTACTTGAAATGTTTTGTAAAAAGTGGTATTAATTCCATGGTGATCTCAAACAGATGTCAGAACTGGTTATAGATGCATATCTTGCATAATTTTGTAATCAGCAGCAATGTTTATAAATCCAGCTAAATTTGTAACGATCAGATGAATTTTACTAAAGCAGTTGCATTTCAAAAGGCACTATAAAGCGGAAGAGAGAGCAAATAATCTTAAAGCGTTCCCGGTTGACTGGTTGAAACTCATCCTAACAGCTTTTCCGCTATGAAAATAAATCACTTCTACAAATTTCCATACCCAATGCAAAAGTTTAAGCTATTTCAAGAGCGTCAGTCTGAGCTTGGGAATTTGAACTTCTCAATACACCAACTTTAACAAAGTTTTCCATTGTTTCACTTGCAAATTTCCATAGAAATTTCCCTTCCTGACTAGGCAGGCGTCTCATTAAGACGAAGGCCAACATTGCCCCAGATAATTAAATATTTCACACACACTCATGTAAGCAAGTCATCATCACGTGACCTAAAACCTTAGATGACATCACTGAAATAATAGCAAAAACTTACCACTAATTGTCTGCCCCGATGTCCCCTCAGCTCACAAAAAAAAAGCACTTTGTCCAAGTGACTTTTATCACTTCACAGCAATTTAAGGCGAACCATAAAATAGGAACGTTTAGTTCCTGACCAAGCCCCAGCTGGAGCTGCCATACAAGTCAATTTTAAGTATGGTTTAAAGGAACATTTTCTTAATTAGTTCGGACTGGAGCGCAACTTCTTTTATGAAATGCAATTTAATTTTAATGCTTTAATGCTCCTTCTCACATCTTTTACAGGGTGAAGAACGTGCTGATTCAGAGCAATTCCATATTGGAGACCTTCGGCAATGCCAAGACAAATCGTAACGACAACTCGAGTCGCTTTGGCAAATACATGGACATTGAGTTCGACTATAAAGCCGATCCGGTGGGTGGCATCATAACCAACTATTTGTTGGAGAAATCGCGTGTGGTACAGCAACAGCCGGGCGAGCGCAATTTTCATAGTTTCTATCAGGTGAGTGAGTACCCCATATGGTGTATGGACTTAGGGAGGGAACGGTTCGTGTGTGGGATGAGTGAGATACACTTAAGTGAGTCAGCGTGACGCGTGCCAACCGGGTGACGAAAGCTTGGGGTGTGAGGACGGTCAATTACTGGGGGGTGTCAGGTTTTACGCTTTTGGTTGGCAGCAGGGGAAGATAGAGGGGCGGGCGGGATAGTTATTGTGGTTGGAGCAGTCGTTGGTTTTATTGTTGGGTGTGGTCTCACATGGATATTTAATTTGAATGTTGGGCTTTTAGAAGTCTCCTAGTTTAATGGTGTGGAATCGTTTTATAATTTTAATATTTGTTGGGTGAGTAAGCAAAGTAGAAACAGATAAAAGACTCGGCTGGGTAATAAAATCTGAATATGGAATTTATACAATTTTAATACTCAAACAAATACGAAGGCATTTAGATAAGCTATAGCTTTCAGTTGAAAGCATTTGCCATTTACTGATTTAATTTATTTGGATTTGATTTGTGTAGTTTTTTTTATGCACCGACAGTAAATCCCGGAGGAAGGTATAGTCTTTCCCATCGTTATGCTGAATCATTCAGTTCTTCAGCTATTGAATAGAGCGTCCTCACACACTGTCTTTGGTATGCCAGCCATTTGGCAGTCTGTTTAGGCTTACTAAAACTACATTAAAACATTGACAAATTTCTCCGACTAGGCAACTGGCAATAAACTGGCAGTTGTTCACACATGTATGGCACATGTAAGAACCAGGCTGGGGAAATGCTGAGTCGGTAACCAGTCTAACTTTCGTTTTTAAAAAGTATCTTAGAGAGAAGAGCTTGATCTGTAAGCAGGTGTGGTGTCAGTGGTCTTGACTTTAGGCGCAAGTTTGTTTGGCATACAAACTTTAAGGTCATAAAAGTATTGTTCGAACTTATCGCCCATTTTAAGCAAATATTCCCAAAGTCAAAGGTCTGGCAAAATAAAACAAAAATGTTTTATAATTAATTGAATTTCATTTTCTGCAAGGCTTTCAATTTCATTAATTAATATTATAGCCCTTGTCTAGAGGCACTGAAGCAAACGGATGATATCATTTTATAAGATAACACAAAAAGTCATTCATTGAATAAACTTGACAGCAGTCTGTGCGTCATGTCACACAATAAGTCATACGCCCATTTAAGTTCTTCTTCCGATTCTCATTAATGTTGATTTACAGGTGTTAATTTTATGTTGGCATCGAATTGTAGACCACATATTCTCTATATATGCGTAGTTGATTAAATAAACAGCATCTTAATCAGTTTATTGATAGGTTTCTGTTTTGGGGTGGGCGGTTTCACAATCAATTCTCACCTGTCGCCACCCATTTGCCCATGGCTGTGGCATTTGGGGTGTAGTGAGCGATAATTTTAGAAGTACTTGCCCAGGGCCTGGCCCATAAACAAAAGTATATTCCTCAATGTTATTATTTATGATTAGAAATCTAGACATTGTACGGGGTATATAAATATTTTATGGTGTTTGCTAGACATTATTTGTGGTTTCCAGCCCGTGAAGTACTTTTTCTTTCGGTTCGAGGAGTGCTCTTAGGTTTAGACTTGAGTTTGTTAACAAACCAAATTTAAGTGCGATTCAGAAACTTACTCTAATAGCAGTAATATGTACTTTTTATCGATTAAAAGAAGAACAGGAGAAACTGGCAAGGGTATAAAAACATCGGCACAGGCGAAATTAGCTTAGTCTTCTCGTTTTTCGTGTTATATTTAGAGTGCAAGTTTGAAATTTTAATATACTTATAATTTAAATTTGCGGGAAAAAGTCATTTGAAAAATGTTCAGTGTTTTTATTAGACTAGATTTATAAGGTGAAGCAAACTTCTTGGGCGGAATATACAAGGCAAAGTGAATACGTTTTATGGAGGAAAGGTTTACAATCTCACCAGATTCTGTCGACTACTGAGAATCTCCATGAAGTTTGCTTCATCGTGTGAATCCAGTCTAAGCTTCGCTTAGAATTTAGGATGGATATAGAGTATACTATTATGTATTAGATTATACTATAAATATTTTGAATTTATTCGGAGATAGCTTAAGAGTTAAAGGAGCAACCGGTTTACAGAAACTTATTAAATATATATTTCGTGTCTTGGCGCTTGACCCGTGTTTGACTGTAGTTTCACATTTTTGCATTGCATTCAATATTTTGATCAAATTTCCCAACCATCGCAAATGGCAGCCAACAAGTCGACAATTAAAAGCGGAAATTCAATTATGGTTAGCATGTCTGCTAATTGTCGGCTGGACTAAATAGTTGAAATGTATATATGGATATGAGCATGCGATATCAGCCCAAAACTGGCCAAGTGTTGAATTGCTTAACTATTTTGCTCTGTTTCCCTCTCTTCCAGCTGTTGCGCGGAGCCAACGACAATGAGCTGCGTCAATATGATTTGCACAAGGAGACGGCCAAATACCATTACCTTAATCAGGGCAGCATGGATATCTTGACCGAGAAGTCCGACTATAAGAGTACCTGTAATGCCTTCAAGACTTTGGGTTTCACGGCCGATGAAGTTCACACAATTTGGCGCACCGTTGCGGCCATTTTGCATTTGGGCAATGTGGAGTTTCAAAGTGAGTTCAAAGTAATAATCCAAAATGCATTTAAACCAAACTCTAATCAATTTGTTAACACAGCCATTGAAGACGAACTGGTGATCAGCAATAAGAAGCATCTGCAATCCACTGCCAAGCTACTGCAGGTCACCGAATCGGAACTGTCCAGTGCCCTGACCAAACGCACCATTGCCGCTGGTGGCAATGTCATGCAGAAGGATCACAATGCCACTCAGGCGGAATATGGCAAGGATGCCCTGGCCAAGGCCATCTATGATCGGCTATTCACCTGGATCATTTCGCGCATCAATCGGGCAATTCTCTTCCGTGGCAGCAAGACGCAAGCTAGATTCAATTCGGTTATTGGTGTATTGGATATCTATGGATTTGAAATCTTTGATTCCAATAGTTTTGAACAATTTTGCATTAACTATTGCAACGAGAAGCTGCAACAGTTGTTCATTGGTGAGTGCCAGAGTTGACTTCGAAGTTGATGTGTAATGAGTAATGAATGGTTTGTGTTTTTGTAGAGTTGGTGCTGAAGCAAGAACAGGAGGAATATCAGCGTGAGGGCATTGAGTGGACCAATATTGACTACTTTAATAATAAGGTAAGTTGAGTTTTTGATTTTAATACTAATGCAAGCAAAAGCTTTAAGTTAGGGGTCGGCAATGGTGGCAGAGGCGTCGGCTGAGCTTAAGATTCTCTCAAAAATGAGTTTTCTTGCTTTAGATTCGGTGCCTCTTTCTGCTGCCTTGTTTTCTCAGTTGCCAGTGGCAACTTCTCTGCTCACATTGCCGACCCTTGCCTTAAACTGAAACTAGTTCGAGTCCTGGACCAAAACTATGTAAATTTGCATCCCTATTCACTGTTTATTCATCCCCACCCACAGATTATTTGCGATCTGGTTGAGCAGCCCCACAAAGGCATCATCGCCATCATGGATGAAGCTTGCCTCAGCGTTGGCAATGTCACCGATGACACTCTACTAGGGGCCATGGACAAGAATCTAAGCAAGCATCCCCACTACACCAGTCGCCAGTTGAAGCCCGCCGACAAAGAGCTCAAACATCGCGAAGATTTCCGCATTACCCACTATGCCGGCGATGTGATCTACAATATCAATGGATTCATTGAGAAGAACAAGGATACTTTGTATCAGGACTTCAAACGTTTGCTGCACAACTCCAAGGATAACAATTTAAGTGAGATGTGGCCCGAGGGAGCGCAGGATATTAAGAAAACGACAAAACGTCCATTGACCGCCGCTACGCTCTTCCAAAGATCCATGGCCGATTTGGTGGTGACGCTGCTTAAGAAGGAACCCTTCTATGTGAGATGTGTTAAGCCAAACGATATCAAGAGCTCTTCGGTGTTCGATGAGGAGCGAGTGCAGCACCAGGTGAGGTATTTGGGTCTGCTGGAGAATGTGCGAGTGCGTCGAGCCGGTTTCGTGCATCGTCAGCGCTATGACAAGTTCCTGTTGCGGTACAAAATGATCTCCCAATACACCTGGCCCAATTTCCGTGCGGGCAGCGAACGTGAGGGCGTGGCTGTACTCATCGAAGAGAAGGGTTTCGCACAGGACGTGAAATATGGTCACACCAAGATCTTTATACGCTCCCCACGCACCCTGTTTGCTCTGGAACAGCAAAGGAATGAAATGATACCGCATATTGTCACTCTGCTGCAGAAACAGGTGAGAGGCTGGATTGCCCGTCGGAATTATAAGAAAATGAAGGCAGCAATGGCCATAATGCGCGCCTACAAGACCTACAAGCTGCGCAGCTATGTGCAGGAGTTGGCCAACCGTTTCCGTAATGCCAAAAATATGAGAGACTATGGCAAAAGCATTCAGTGGCCACAACCGCCACTGGCGGGACGCAAGGCCGAGGCCAAGTTGCATCGCATATTTGACTTTTGGCGCGCCTACATGATTCTGCGCAAATATCCGCGCAGCGAGTGGCCCCAGTTGCGTCTGCAGATCATTGCAGCCACTGCCTTGGCTGGCAGACGTCCGTACTGGGGACAGCAGCGCAAATGGCTGGGTGACTATTTGGCCAATTCGCAGGACAATAGCGGCTATGAAGCCTACACCGCCAATGTACGCAATCTGAAGAATAGCGGCGGAGGTGATTCGTTCCGGCAAGTTCTGTTCTCCGGCTTTGTCAAGAAGTTCAATCGGCACAATAAGCAAGCGGATCGTGCGTTTATTGTCACCGATTCCACCATTTATAAGCTGGATGGCATCAAGAAGAAGTTCCGTGATCTGCAGCGTTCCATTGTCATCAAGGAGGTAGGTCCTGACTAGTCATTGGACTCTTCCATATATTGATTAATTTCTTCTTCTTCTTTCCTGCGTCCCAGTTGACATCGATCAGTGTTTCGCCTGGCCGAGATCAGTTGATTGTCTTCCATTCACCCAAAAACAACGATTTGGTATTCTCCCTGCAGGGTGAGACGACCACACTGAAAGAAGATCGCATTGGCGAACTGGTGGGCATTGTGTGCAAAAAGTACTACGAGTAAGTATTTGAAATTCTTACGAAATCTACCAGAATTGAACACTTAAGCCGGGTTAGAAACTGGTTGAGCTTTGCCAAAAAAATATTATATTTTAATAACTAAGCTTAGATGAAATTGAATATGTATCTTCGCTTTGTGTAAAACTGAAAAACAGCTATTTCTTAGACAAGGTTCAACTTAAGGTTCAGCTCACAGTGAAATGAACTATCGATGTTTCTTGAAAAGTGACAAAATTTGACCATGTAATAACAATTTTCAATCTCTTCCCTTACAGCGTCACTGGCACCGAACTGCGCGTGAATGTGGGTAGCAATATAGCCTGCCGCTTAGGTGATAAACCCCGTACTATTGTCGTCGAAGGTGCTGCCAATGTGGAGAATCCCAATTTCCGTCATTCCTCTGGCAATATCATTTTCGAGGTGCCCTCTTCGTATTGCGTCTGAGCACACCAAACAATGAAATAAACCAGAGAGCAATTCATCCTTAATGTAAATTATGCAAGATCCTAACTATAAGCAGCAACTTCCTTTTTCTACGTGTTCTCCATGTTTTTTGAAAAGTTATAAAATTCTTTGTGTAGTAGTCCTACTAACCCAACTCTGTGTATACTGGTGCCTTTACCACAATTTTATGCGATAGTTGTATCGAAAGCATTTTATAGTTGGTATTCTATATGTGTGTTTTTGGTGTGGAAAAAAGCTTTCTTCTTTTTAACTCTGTAGTCTTACGATTTGTACATTTTTTTCTATTCGATATGAGTTAAGTCAATGTTTCTGTTGAGCTGGTTGAGCTGGCAAAGGCGAACGTAAAGCAAGTATTAGGTGTACTCTGTGCATTTGTTAAGAAACCTTTAGTTTAAAGCACACACACACACACACACAACAGCAACCAAATTAAGTTCTGTACTTAATATTTAAAGATATTGCAAACGAGAAATATATATTTAAAGAGTGAGGTGTGCCATTATTTATATTAAACGAAGTAAAATAAAAAACAAATTACAAGAATTTAAAAATTTCAAAGTAGGCTGGGAGATGTAGAGCAAAGGAACTTGGAGATGTTTGCTTCGGGTAGAGCTCAGTACAAAATTCGTTCTGATAGAGAGAAGAACTCGGAATAATAAGAAAAATGTAAGTAGAAATATTTTCTCAAATAATTGGAACAATTTTTCGGGAACGGGTTGTTTTCTCTTCCCAACAGACGATAAATCATTTTCATACCATGTCGAACCAAAATTTGATGGACTCAACTGAAAAAGAAGTAAGCTGGACTGATTGGTTTGTGAGTCGGAATGGCACCTCAACTAGTAGACGTAACACCTCAATTGATGTCTACAGCTGGGGCAACATCGATGATCTTGGCTTGGATATTGAGCCACCACCACGTGGCTCCCCTAAGCGTACGGTCATGCAGCGCTATCATGAGAGATTGCAATTTGGTCAGTCACCGCCGCTGCGTCGAAAGAAGTTAATGCCTCGTAGTCGCAAACGAATCCGGGTCAACAAAAGCAATCGCAAGGGCTGCCACCGCTGTAAGTGCCAACAGATCACTTGTAAGCGGTTCCGCCGCGTGGTAAAACGCCTGAAACGCCAAAAGCGCAAACTTCAACAGAAAACCCAAAGTTTGGCTCAACAATTTCGTGCCTATGCAGCTGATCCTGATAATTCTACTATAAACTAGGATCAAAGTTTGATTTTCGTTACTTCTTTTCAAGAATTTTGGTAATCAATCTTTGGTAGTTTATTAATCTTGTCTGTGTCGTCAAATTTTCTGTTTAAATTTCTGTTTTTTGAAAGCTTGAGCTTGGGCTTAAAGCTGGGATCAAAGCAGACTACTTCCTATGCACCTTCTCATACATTTGTGTGCTTCTCAGATTGAGCTATACACTTGTCTGATATCTTATTGGAGAAACATTTATGAGATATCAGACAAGTGGAAATACAGCTTAAGCAAAATCACTACAGCTGGCAAGTCTTTGTATTAAATTCTTATGAATACGTTCAACTATATTCGTTGCATACCTTTGGGAGAATAACCAAATAAAGGTTATTTTAAACACGTGAATTCAATATGGAATATCTTCACTAAAAAAATCTTTAAAATATTTGTGATAGATCATTTGGAAGCTAAGAAATATTGCTCAATGATAAGATCATCAAAAATATCAATATGAATATGCATATTAATCAACTTAATTCTCAAAGTCAAAATAAAAAAAGATTTTCGAAAACAGATTTAGTTTGGCACACAATACCAAGCTTCAAAGTTGCTTCAAAATTTTGTCTTTTATTCCCTGCTCTCAGGAAAAGGGTCCAATTTTAATAGATTGTTTTTAATATACTTTTTGATATTGAAATATCCATTTTTCAGCTCCGTTGGCTGATGCTTCAAGATCCATACAACATTAAATGGATATTTTGGTATTCAAAAATGGATACTACGAAATATCCATTGCAAATGGATATCAAAATTATCCTATGTTTATTTTTGAATATCCTTTTTTCTCATCTCTGTGTACCCAGGAAAGAAAGCTAATCGCCTTGCATATTTATGCATTGGAAGAGCTAACATAAGTGTCTATATCTTTAATGAATGTGGTGAATCCGATCCGAAGCTATTAAGAAAAATTTAAACCAGCCAAGCTAAGGAACTAGTCCCCCCTGACCGAACATTGTGAGGCCAGGAGACTTGATTGTATTGATTACATTTTGTAACGAAATGTTATTTAAGTAATCTGAAAGGTTAATGCATCTATATGTAAATGGCTAAACTATTTTCTGTACCATTTTAGCTTCAAACCGGGAGATTCTTTAAATAGCGTGTCTTGTTAGTGCCTTGATTTTATAGTTATGAAAAGAATGCTTAAAATTTGGAAAGTTCGTTAAAGTCATCCAATTATCGCCGCAATATTTCGTATTCATGTGCAAAAGCATTGAGCTTTCAAACCGGTTCACAAGTGTTTCGATTCGAATGAAATTTTATAATGGGGGGCCCGACTAAGGCAGTAACCTGGTACATGGCCAAACTTGGTTCGCAACTGCAATTGATCCGACGAACCCCCTAAATCGCCCTCTGGCTACGCCCCAGCTGTGTATCAAAATGTATTGGCAAAGACCAAAATAAAGTGCACATGGCTCGCGCCGTCTATTGATAAAAGATAAAAATAAAGAGAGAGGAACACCGAGCAGAAGAATTTTTGCTTTCGATTGCGTTTCGCATTCGCTTGTAAATTCTCGAGAGGAGCGCGCGTGCAATTGGCCCGCTTCAAGGTGATTACATAAAAACGAAACCAAAACTCGAACAAGAAAATGCAGAAAGTTATTAAAAAGGAACTCAGCTTCTCGCTGGACACGTTGGAGCGCTATCGTGCCAAGTACGGACGCAGTACCTCATCGGACACGAATGGCATTAACACAGAAATGCACTCTTCGCAGAGCACTGCAGGTGTGGCGGCACCATCTCCGCCTGCCCGGATCTTTTCAAAGTCCACATCACCGCCCAAGATGACCAAATTGCAAGAATTGCAACAGAAGAAGGAGGCGTATCTAAGGGCCAGAGAGCACGAAAAGGAAATGGAACAATTGCAGCGCACAGAAAAGAAACCGGAATCGAAATCGAAATCCTACTCCAGCACTATTGTGGAGACCACTACAAAAGCTGCTGCCACCACAGCCAAGTCTAGTCCCCCAGCCGCAGCCAACGCTACCACAGCTGCTCAGGCCACCAAATCCCCCTCCACCCCGGCAGGCTACTCCAATTGGTCCAACAATCACTCCACACTCTGCTCCCAGCCCTGGTGTGCCATCAGCGATCTCATGTATTTCTGTGACAAATACGAGTTCAAAACCCTGAGCACCCGCGACCTGAAGACCCATCAGGAGATTGTGGCCGAGGTGCGAGCACTGCTGTCGGGCAAGGCGCCATTTGATCAGCGTACACGCTTCCCGGGCAACATACACGATCCGGAGAATCTCTGGGTTTGCATCGGACGCTGCGCCAGTGTGGAGTATCACTTGCAGCGCATCATCAGTGTCTTCCGCAAGCCTTTGAACCAGCTGACACCGGATAAGCAGCGAACTGTACGCCAGAATTTCCATCTGGCTGTGAGTGAACTACGTCTGGACATCTCGGCGCGCATCAGTGAAGTGCGTCTGTACGATCGTCTGGTGTTTGAGCGGGAATTTCGACTCGATTGGAAGGAGGAGGAGAAGGCTTAGACTGCCGGCGGCAGCATCAGATGAGCTTTCTTTAAACAAACAACAAATTTTATTTTCCGTATCTTTTTGGTTTGGTGCGAGGTTAAAAATATTGTTACAAAAATACATACAGGATTCTCAACTATGACATTTTTCATAATTCTTTGTTTGCGTTTAACAACATTGCTTGCGAAACTAAATATTTGTATAAATATGTAACTAGACAAGTCCAAGATTTGGCTTGAAGGAATCTACACCAAAATGCGGTTGGTTCAACCAACTGTGAACTTGTTATTGAAATAAATGATTTATACAAAATCGTTATAAAAACTAACCCTTATTATTAACCTTTTTTGTGTGCCGAGTTGATTTTTCAATCTGCGGGGGAAAATGACAAAATAAACCAAACAAAGAGGAAAACTTAGTTTTATGAGACCAAAATAACTAAAGGCTAAGACAAAATGCTCGGTGCCTTGGTGCGAGCCCATCGACCATTCGATTTTACACTTTCTTTATTGCCATGTAAAGCCCTTCGCTAACTATTCAGCATTTGCATTTGATGGGGCACGACTTCTCATCACTTGATTGTCAGGAAATTTTGCTTGTATCCTATTTAGTATTTTTGAGCGTTTTAATGATTCTTCAGTCATGGTAAAACAGTTTGAAGATTCAACAAGCGGACTGCAACTGACCTCTCACGACGTCTGTAACTTAAATCATTTTGCCCCTCGAACATAATTATGTAAAAATCACATTTTGAACATGCATCATTTTCCGACTCTTTTTTCTAAACTCGGTAGCAAAGGTACACAGAGATTATACTCAGTTTGTGCAAAAGTATGTAACAGCCACAAGGAAGCATGGAAGCAGGAAGCAACATAGTCATTTTCGTCTGTCTTTTCGTGAACGCCCTGCCCTGCCTACTTCGGCCCTGCATGGCTCACCCAAGGTACTGCAAATGCGTATCGCATTGGTTTCGAAACTTATATAAATAGCTTAAGAATACATTTAAGCAATAAATAAACATATACTTAAATGTTTCACTTTTGTCATTTTGTAACAGTTTTAAATAATAATGCTGGTGTGTAAACTATTTCAAATGAAGTTAAGAAGCTTGAGGTGCACACAAAAATGACATCAAATCTTGGACTTGACTAAATGCAGATTTAGTTATTGCTTTTCGTAATAAAAACCAATTCAAGTTATTAAATACTTCTTATCAAAAATATTGAGAGTATTTACTAGGCCTCATAAAACTCACAAATGATAAATTCATTGCAAATTTATCACAAATGAGTTTATCAGTGGAATTAAATACCCTTTTCAACAAAATAAAGCACTTGGATTGCTCTTGTATGTGTTTGTGTGGGTGCTTAAAATACTAGCGGAAGATTCTTGTTGCAGTTTCTCAAAAATGGGTTACTTGGTGCAGTTGTGTTTGAGTTAACACATTGATTCCAACAACAACATTTAGTTAATTACACACATACATATATATATAAATTATTAATCTCTGAAGATCAGTCTAGCAGAATTTCAGCTTCATTTTGCTGGTTTTGGGCACATTGCGTATGGTTAGGGAGATGCGCGGCGAGCGGCGCCTCAAATGATCACCTAACTTGTAGGTATTCTCGCAGAGATCATAGTTACAAATGCGATCGCAGAGTACATCCTCATTGGTCTCGCCTATGGAATGCAAGTAGTCTGTATAAAGCGTGTCCTTCAGTATAAGCAAGCTGCGTGGCTCCAGCAGTAGCTTGAATAGTATCTCTCTACCAGCATAATCCTCAGCCGGCGACTGATCATCCGTCGCCTCCCGCTTGCTAAACTCCAGCACAGTATGAGCCCCGCAAGAAATGGTGGTTATAATGGGAGAGAAGAGGGGCCCATCAGTATGCGGCAGAATTCCCTGCCCAGGTAAATACTCGTTGACCAGCACATGATTGGCATTCTGCGACTCAAAAATACCCAAGTTGTTGACCTTGTCAACGTAATTCTGGAGCCATTCGGGAATCTCCTCTGCTATCATGCCATTGGGATGCGGTACCCCGCCATAATTCACCAGACGGCGGTTGAGCAGCTGAGTCCAGCGCGGCTTTGGAGTGCGTTCAATTTGATTCAAAATGCGCTGCTCCTCCTCGGAGGTAATGAAGTTTGGAATGTACGTGACGGTCGGCGGGCACTGGGGGAACGAGGGTTAATTCGAGTTATTTGGAAAGCTGCAGCTCACCTTGCGCACTTCGAAGCCCGTGAAATCCATTGCTAACTCTAAGTGCTACTCACTAAGTGGCTAAATGAATGTGCGAAATTGGTTTGTAATTGCAAATTAGTGTTGGGAAAACCATCGATAGCTCTATCGGTACTATCGATTGTTGGGAATTTAGCCAGCCAACCATCGATGGTTGTGACCCACTATCGATACTATCGCAGCAGAAGACTGCTGCAAACAGAACATTATTCACGTTAAATTCTCACAGTTTCTTACTAATAACTTACATTAATACACCTATACATAATCGGTGAGCCCAAATGGACACTGCCAAGTACTGTTAGTACCTAATACTACACACTAGTATAAGCGGCCAAAAATGGTGGCAGAAGGCTAGTCAATAAATGACTCTTGTCTTCCAAAAAAAATGAATTGCCAATGATATTAATTGATCTCTTACGTTTGCTATGAAAGACCTTAGGGTTTTTAATTTTTATTTGTTCATTTATTTAAAATGGAATTTTCGACAGCACTATCGATAATGGAAACTATCGACGGTGCTCACCATCGACTGTTTCGCAACACTATTGCAAATCAATATTTTCGTTTGGGGCACTGTTGAACAGCTGATTAGGCCAGGGCTGGGGCCCAGCGGCAGGCAGTCGACTATCGATAACACCAGCACGATGGTCAAGTGTGACCAGGTTGAAGAGTTGGTGGTTTTTTTAAACTTCATTGAAGTGATAAAGGGTGTCTTGTTTTTGTCAGTTTAAGCGTATTAAAAAATAATAGAACTTATCCATGATTCTTTCTCTAAGGTGTTACATGCACTTAGAAGGCAAAAACCATAATCCATATTAAGACCAAATAGAGTTCCTTATACAAAAAAATGTGAGTCACTCAAGCTTAAATAATTTAAAAAGTCGCAAATTAAATTATGCATTGAAATTTTTGCCATCAATTTAGCCCCCAAATTTATTCACCAAGTGGTGAGTACTGCAACTCCGGTCACACTTATTTGACAGCATGGTAATCGACCTATCGATTTGAGGCTGGCAACTCTACCGCCAAATTCGCACAGCTGCTTCAGACGACGCCGTCCCGAAATTGCTCATTCCGCCAAATTTTGCAAGTAAGTGTGGACAGTCCAGCTTCCCGCTCTCGATTAACAATTGTCAACTTCCACCCAGATGCCTTCACCATTTGAGGAGAACATTCCAGCAGCCAAAAAGATGAAGATTGACAAGTGCGTCTTGCGTTTCGCCAAACTGACAGAACAAGCGCTGGAACCATTGCGCGGCTCCGCGAAAGCAGCTGGCGTGGATCTGCGGAGTGCCTATGACATGGTGGTGCCAGCCCGCGGCAAGGCCATTGTCAAGACGGATCTGCAGGTGCAGGTGCCCGAGGGTTCCTACGGCCGGGTGGCTCCACGCTCTGGGCTCGCGGTGAAGAACTTCATTGATGTGGGAGCCGGCGTTGTGGACGAAGACTATCGCGGAAATCTGGGGGTGGTGTTGTTCAATCACTCGGAAACCGACTTCGAGGTAAAGCGCGGCGATCGCATTGCCCAGTTTATATGCGAGCGCATCTTCTATCCGGAACTAGAGATGGTCGACAAGCTGGAGGACACTGAACGTGGCGAAGCTGGTTTCGGTTCGACGGGAGTCAAGGATTTGCCGGCAGCTGCCAAGCAGCAGAATGGCAAGGATGACAAGAAGGCAACTGAGGCTGAAGCTGAGGCTGCTCCCGTGGCCTCCTGAAGGGGAAAGTGATAGTGGGGGTACCCCCCATCGATTTAGTTTTAAATTCAAAGCGAAGTACATTTGTCAGGGAAAGAAATATTCAACTCGAGAGTTTCATTATCAATCATTTAATTATTAAAACACATATGCTAAAAATGTCCACTTAAACTGTTTTTAGCTATTTTTTCAATGTCAATCAGCTTGGCACTACGGAAAACTTACTGCTCCATCGGAAGAGCGACACACGAAGGCGTCTGGCTATATGATATAGACTCCGATTAGATCTAAGGGCCTCACTCTAGTAGACTCAACAAGATTTCTATTACATTTTGATTTTCTCTTGAAGCTTTCGCTGCAGATGTTTGAAATAATACCTTGGGTTCACATTCTTCACTAATTTTGTAAGAAATATATCGAATTTTGGAAAAAAATGAAATGTTTTCTAGGAAGAAAAGACCGATAAATTAGGTTAGGTTAGGTTAGTACCCAGATGCCAAAAACAAGTTTTTCCCACTAAAACTACTTCTCTGACTCTAATTTCTATGACAGCTTATACTATATAGATGTCGGATTTCGACTAAACTCGGGGAAATCATGGGAAAGCATAGCAAACTACGAAATACAAAGTTTTCTTTGAAAATAACATAGGTTTTCTCACTAAAACTCGTTTTTTGACCAGTCGTTCCTATGGCGACTATACGTTATAGTCATCCGATCCCGCCGATTTCGGCATATGTGCAGCGTATTTGTACCCAAAGACTTCGTGCAAAGTTTGGTCGCGATTGCTTTAAAACTGACGGAGGAGATAGCATTAAAACAGACGGACAAGGCTAAATCAACTCAGCTGATCAAGAATATATGTATATACTTTATAAGGTCGAAGATGCTTCCTTCTATGCGATACAACCATCTGGACAATTTTAACTTATTAAGTAGATGTCCCGAGGCTGAATCGAACCCACGACCCCTGGCACCGGTCACATGCCAATGACGTAGACCCGTCTAGGAGAAACTTACCACATAGTGGAGCCAATGCTGGATACTAGAGCTGGGAGCGTGATCCAATTTTCTGTTACGTCACGAACGATTCACGAACTACAAAATCTCCTCACTCTCGATTCACGCACGTAGTCTTTAATTAGATTTTCGGCATTCTTCATTTACGGAACCTTCACTTTTGTTCGCGCACTAAAAAAAAGCAACTACGGAGTACAACGCAGTTAACACACCCGGCCGCGTATTTTGGCAAGATTCTTGTTGTGAACATTTCTGCAACATTAAAACTATCGGGCCGTGCCATCAGAGATCTGCAAGAGTGGCCTGGAGCACTTGGTGTAAAAGCGTATGCGGTGTGATACGACACTCAAAATATGCAGTCAGCTTATGCATATGTATGTATGTATGTATATCGTGTAAGAATTTCAGTGACTGCGTTTCTGCGTGAGCTGAAGTCAAATTTGCGGTATTTGTTTGCACTGAATTTTCGTAAAGTTTCACAGCACACACCCACTGCTAATATTTGTGTATGTATAAGTTGTTATGCTCTCGCTGTCTATGTTTGTGTAAAAGTAACTGTAAACGCCGTTGAGTTGTTCTTAGAATGTCAAGAGAGAGAGCGAAGAGGGACAGTGATACAATAACTTGGGTACGACGCACATTTTTTTAAGTGCTGAGCTTTTGCCAAGAGCGCGATAGAGAGTGGGAGAGTGAGAGCGCTAATTATGTGAAAAAATCACGACATCCGCGAAGAACCTCACGCTTCCAAAGTACACGAAACACTGAACGTTTTAAGCACTTTTCTGAGGCCGCATACTGCGAGCGCCGTACCATAGTTGTTGTATTCTGTGTCACTGCATATGTAAACAAAGCGACAGTCGCAAGCAGTGTTTGGTCCACTCGGTTGTAAAAAATAGCATATATTTGTTTTTGCAGTCATTACAATCGCGCAGTGATAAGTAATACTTGTAAGTGTTTTAGAGGATATATTAAATGAGAGAGATCTTAGGACAAGAGACAAAATATTGAATTTCTATGCCCACTTTTAAGCCCCGAAAACTCTGACAAAACTCTGTTTTAAGTTCGATGGCAAATATGTACCTAAGTAAATAAATTGTCTTGTTTTGCTCACCTAGTACAGTACACCTTTGAAATTTTTGTCCATTGATTGACCTATGAACTAACTTCGTTATTTTAACCGATTTGCTGACAGTTTAAAAAAACCTTAGGCAAAACCCATATATGGGCATTTCCACAGAAAGGTATACCAAATATAGTAGGTAGTATAGGCCAATCTTACATTGATTCATAACCCATTTTAGAGTCTTCTTTTTGCTACATGTCGGATCCGACCGGATCGGATGACCATATCTCATAGCTCCCATAGGAACAATCGGTGGGCAAGCTAGTTTTAGTTAGAACAAATTTTCTTCTTTTTAATGAAAACGTCTCCAAACTTTGTATTCCTAGGCTTTTTATGCTTCTGTTTTGATCCCAGATTCGCTCTGCAGATTTCTAGATTATGTGCTTGCATTACAAGTGGGCTGATTTTCTATACAGCTGGTTCCGAATGGATTATCCTGTGCGACGATATTTCTGAAGCCCCTTAATCAGAGCTCTACTCACTAGTGTATCAACTTCGAGTGGTTTTTGAAGAACTAGCAAAAAAAAAAATGGGAAATACGAGTCTTAGCTACATTTTGCCGTAGAAGGTGAGTTTTTTAACTCACCCAGGGAGTTATAGGATTTCGTGGCAGTTAAGCTACATCTACAAAATTAAGGAAAGCTGAAAAATTTCAGGTGTATAGTTGGTTGTGTGTTCAGCAAACTCCTAGACTCCGCTTCATACAAACTGGTGAGCTTAAGTAGCAGGTCGCATTTGGCCCATGCTGGCGGCGGACGCAGTGAGTTATGACCAAGTGTGAGCTTGAAGCGTGCCCGCACATATCAGCTCGCGTGTCTCAAGTGCATTGCTATGATGCACCCACTTTAGTATTTAGCTTTTTTTTTGCTTTAATAAATTCAATGACTCCAATTTGTAATTAGGCGCTGGAGGTGCCCGCTGCGTGCTTTTAATTGTTTCTATGCGCGAGGCAAATAACCATCCTTGGTTGCCTTTTGGCGCAACGGTTCCGCTTGACCCACACACAGTTGCAGGAGGTCAAGAGAGGAGTGGAGAGAGAGAAACTGCAAGCTGGCTTTGTTTGATAACTTGAATAATTTATTTGCTTTAGCTGATGAAAAAATAGATTTTCCATGGTTTCATTAAATATAAAATAATAAATCAAATTTGTTTCTCTGTAAGTTCATTGCATATGCCTAGTGTTAAAAATGTGTGTGTGTGTGTGTGTGTGTGTGTATTACTAATTAAATAAACAATATGTACAAAGGAAATTATTATAAAATAAATTTAGCTGGTTTGCTGTTTGTTTTCTTTTTTGTTTTGTTATTGTATGTCTTCAAGTCTTGGAGCTCTTAAATAAAGAATAAAGTAATTGGTTTTCTTTAGGTTTTTAGTTGAATTTTGAATTCCTATGTGCATGGCCGAATTTTGAACAATTTATAGGTTTTTGTTTGTTTTTTTTTTTGGGTTAACAATTCAATATACAGATAAATAGCCTTTTCCGTGCTAAATAAAAATCATATTTTTGTTTTGTTTTGTTTTTAAGTTTTCAGAATGCTATTTAAAAATATATTTGAATATATTTTTACTGACTAGCAGTTTATAAACAAAAAGGAAAAAAGCATAAAAAATAAATAAAACTGAATGCAAAAAAATATATTTTGTTGCCGTTTTAAGTACATAAAATGAAAACTTCTCTGCTTCTCTTTTTCTAATTGACTAATTACATGATTATATCAAATATATATAGGTTTATATATTCCTTCTTTTTTTTGTGCAAATTGGAAGACTTTGCGATTGTTGTTGTCGTCGTTGTTTGTCTCTTAAAGTTTACAACTTTAGCTAGCAATTAAGTTACATTAATTTATACAGTAGTTTTAATTTTTTTTTTTGTTTTCATTCCACTCTTTTGCTTCCTATTTTTCATTCATTTGGTTCAACAGTTTTGCAGTTTTCTTAAAATGCAATTAGTTAGCATATAAATATTTATAAGGATTCAGCTGGCATCATTGCTGCTGCTGCTGCTGCTGTGGCTGCTGCCGCCGCTGCTCGGCAACACGGACGACAGCAGCAACATGTTGCTACTGGGCGAACTTGTTGTTGTTGCTGCTGCTGCTGCTGCTGCAGTAGCCAGATGATCGCTGTTGCTGCCATTGCAAATTTCTGTCTTTAGGCTGCAACCTGATGTTGTTGTTGTTGTTGTCGTTGCCGTCGCCGTAGTTGCTGCTCCCGTTGTGGCGGCTGCTGCTGCTGCTGCTCCACCCGTTTGCAAGGCCAACATTTGTTGCGCCTGCGCAACGCATGCAACACATGGACACGGACCGCCCAATTTCTTCGCCAAAATGGAGCGCAGCTTCAGTGCCGGCCCCAGTTTCATGCCCAGCGAGTTAACCAAATGATCTTCGGTTAAGAGCGGCAAACCAGTGCCATCGATAGACTGATCACGAAACGACTGCAAAGAGAAAATGAGGGAAAATGGAAAGAGAAACATAGATTAGTTATGTATGCCATTTGACAGTGGGTCGATGGGTGTGAAAAAGGTAAGTTTTTTTTGTAGTCGAAACAGAAACATTTCGAGAAGTTGAGCTGAGAAAGATTGGAATAAGATATTCAATAAACTATTCAAACTTTTGGTTTGGATTTCGTGAAAACCAAACTAGTTGTAGCTTTAGTGAATCATCTTCCTTATATCTAATTGCTAAGGGGCTAAAAGTTGGTTAAAAAATCAGTATACGGTCTGCCCTTAGCATCCTATTCAATTTTTTGAAATCTCCCAAATCTTTTAGCGCCCGTATCCTCCTTAAATGAAGAGAAATGGGCTTTAAAGATGGTCCAAAAACTGAATAGTTTTCCTGCTATAACATTAAATTAATATATTTAGCAGTATTTCAAACCGTAAGCCTTAAATGAAGACCTAACGGACCAAAAGTTGTCCTTAAAAATAACCATATTTTGTTCAAATTCTTGACCCAAAAAGTAAAATTCATTTAATATGAGATATTCGAAACCTTCCAAATCTTCAAGAGATCATTTCTTGGTTAAGTAATGGGCTCAATATTTGACACAAAACCTGTTATTTGAAACAATTTTAGCATTTTTCCCATAGACCCCGTAACACTGTGCCGTTGCTGGGCCACCTTTCGAGGCGGGGGGGAGGGGCCCATCCTGTGTGAGTTTTGTGATTAATGCGCGGCTTTTAAAATTGTTAATGAAAAACGATTTTAATGCTAAAGCTTGTGGGCTCCGGCTGGTTTTGGTGGCTGCAGTAGCATTTTCATATTTGCAACGCACGATCGATTGAAAGTGGGCAGAGAGTTGCCTCCTCATTCGGCTGCTCCTTCGACTGGAGGCAACAGAAAACAGCCAAGCTCGCGCCACATGAGATTTCTATTATAGATTGGCCCTGATTGAATTCCAGCGGCGGCCAAGCAGGCGGTGGAGGGGGAGGCAACCTGTTTGTGCAGCAGCTGCTGCTGCCGGCCAGCCACTAACTGAGGAAACTGCCACCGTATTCCAGCAGCGACCTCAGCACTTTGGACACGCCTTTATCGGGTGGCTGCCTCTTTATTTTTATGGGCCTGCTCCACATCCAAATCGATTCGAGCGATTCGCTGCACTAAACGGACCTCGTCTATGTATAAGAGAGGCAACCCAGGCGCTGGTCCAAAGTTGCGAATCGGTTGAGAGCGAGATGAGGATCCGCTTGCTCGCACTTGCCCTGCTGGCACTGAGTCAACTCCAGGAGCACGGAGTGCTGGGTCAGAAGTACTATATGAACTTTGCGTTCAACAACAATAATCCAAATGGCGCCAACAGTGGTGGTGTTGGTCCGGGTGGACCGGGTGCATATCCCGAGGGAGTTCCCCGTGCACAGCATGGGGAAAGCGCAGAGCCATCATCTCAATCTAGCGACGGCGAAAGCGCTGACCATAGTACGGACAGTGATTCACAAGGCAATAGTGAGTCAAGCAAGAGCGATGATAGCGATAGCCACCACAGTGGAAGTGAAGGAAGTGGAAGTGGCAGTGGCAGTGGAAGTGGAAGTGGAAGTGGAAGTGGAAGTGGAAGTGGCAGTGGAAGTGGAAGTGGAAGTGGAGGAAGTGATTCTGTGTGGCGTGGCGCTGCTAGAGGCGATGGCGATGGCGATGGGGCTGATGTGATTGGTCATGATGATGATAATGACGATAGCGACAGTCAAGACTCCGGCCATCGACCGGAAAACGATGTCCTCGCTGGGAACAGTATGGGACGCCAAGCAGGAAAGGATCACAGTCATCATAGCAGCTATGAGATCAGCATCGATGATAGCTTCGGTGGACGATACGTTCGTTCCATCTACGAGAGCAGCGAGAGTCATGGTCATTCGGGTAGCAATGCTGGCTCCGGCAGTCGGGACAAGCCCGAACGCGAAAGCTCCGGGGCAGAGAATGAGCCAGCACCCATGGGTCCTCCTGGTGCACGAGCTGTGCAACGAGCACCTGATGCAGCGGCATTGTATGGTGACAATGAATATGAGGAATATACATAAGTGGATATGATGGGGATAGCTAAGTGTAAGTTGCGAAACGGAATGGATTCCAGTTTAGGAAAAACAAAAAAATAAAAAGAACTAATCAAGGTTTCGAAATACATGGTGGGCTGCTATTTTTATATTGTGGGCAGGTATAAGAATCGACTATTTATGAAAGCTAATCGAAACCAAGTCTCAAATACGGGAGTCGCTTAGTCGAGAATATAAAAAGCCAAAATATTGTCATCGAAAATCCTTTAAATGCTTTGAAATAGAGTTGGGCCCTTTGTGCACTCATCGCCCGTCCCTTCTATTATCGCAAAACGCTAGCAACAACAAAAAATGCGATGCAATAAATATGAAGTAGCCAAAAATTCGATACAAATTGGAATAAATTGCCATTATTCCAGATTTAGCTGGATCTAATACTAAAGCTTTAAGGCTATTTACACTAGGAGTGCGTTAAGCATTAATAGCTAACAATCAGCTTTTTTCCCATACAAAAAAAGCTGAATGTTGGCTATTAACTCATAACGCACTCCTAGTGTAAATAGCCTATTAGGTACCAAATATTTTCTCAGATAATTGCCAAAAATTTCATTTTAACCCCATTTGGACAAATTTTCATAAAAAAAATTATTTGCCTGTGGAACCCCAGCTTTATTGTGGTTGTAGCTAATTATCGATACATTTTGGTGCCCACCGCTGCTCTGGAATATATTATTTTCTTTAAATCACACTGCAATGCAATGCCAATTTCGTTGTACGAGTACATATTGAAAGAATTTTTCCAAATTATTAATAACTATTCCTGAATTAAATATATTTAAAATCGTAATAGTAGCTTGGTATTACGATTTATAGTGAGTAATCAGTGTATCTTTAAAAATGTAATTACTTTTACAATTACTCGAATAATTGTACTTGTTTGAAATGTAGAATAATTCATAAAACTATATAGTAGTTCGAATGCTTGTACATCCAATGTTTGGAATAAACACCCAACTTTATATAAATTAGACCCAATCTCACTCACCTGACTTTAAAAATGATCAGTAATTAATTTAGTTTGGTGTTTTGCAAACTTGATTGGTAGAAACTCATATCGTTCAGCTACAATTACAAGAATAATTAAACTTTTCAAGTCCAATTACTCCATAATCCAGCTTTTTAGGTGCAATTATTCAAGTAATTGAAAAAGTAATTACAACTTGATATAATCATTAAATAATCGTTATTCCAAGTAACCATTAAGTTTACTTAAAAAAAACTAAAACCAGTGGGGAATTTCATATAAATATTCCAATACAAAGTGTTCATGTTTTGGTAAAGCAAAGGCTTGTGCGACTTGTATCATACTCGCTAGCCACCTTCACTTTTATATAGTTTCCACTCATTAAGTACAATCTTCAAACATGCCAGTTGATAAAAAAAAATTGTTATTACCCCTTTATAAAGTAATTGGATGCTCTTAATTAATAATTCGTCACATTAGTTACAACCGAACCCATAAATAGAACCCCCATACAGTGCATGCATTTCACTTTAAGGTCAGTTGCTTAAGCATGCTAGTGTTTTGTCTATGGATTACTTTGCCATGGATGGTTCTAACCCAAACATACTACATCAATTTCGTCTTCAATAATAATCCATATTTGGGGGATGTATCATCCTCATCGCGGAGTGATAGACATTCTGTTCACGCTAGAATTTCAGAATCGGAATCAAGTGAGGTTAGTTTAGGGGAATATTCATATAGCCAGAAACCTAGTAAAAGTAGACACCCGTCCAACACCGACGAAATAGACCCGGAGAATGGTGATTCTAATGAATCGCTATGGATATTTCCCCTAATTCGGACAACGACGACTAAATCCACAACAAATCACACTACACAAAGCACCACAGAGTCTTTAGATATACCAACTGAAATTACCACCAAACCGACCACAGTGAATACTACAACCAACAAACCAGCAGCAAAAAAAACAACAGAAGGAGTTTTTACAGAGCCACCCAAATGGAAACCGGTAACACCGCATCCACCTGAGTTCTTCAATTACCCCTCGGCCAATTGTCATGAGGATATGAATCTCCATGAGCTGTTTGGCATCGCTTTGGAACGAGATCGGGGTGTGCCAGCTAAAGTGTTTTGTACGTTCAACAATAGTTGGGACGGACCATGGTTTCTGATGAATCGTATGGAGTTGCCTGCACGTATACATATGCGACACTGGTTCTTTGGCTATATTACGGAGGATTTTAAGGATTTGAATATCAATTTTTTGGCCTTGGCACACATAATGAATCATATGAGGATTGCTATGTTGATCCTGGGACAAAATAATGAGGATCAGTTGGTATACAATTTGTATGATGATGTTGTGATCTCGGGTTTCAATGATTTGTTTATGCTACGCAAGGCGAATCTGATTGAAGCGAATACTACGGATCTGTTGTTTGTATCGGTGGGTGATGTATTGGAATCGTATTCGGGTCGAAATCGATCGTGTCCGTTTCAAGTGCTCGGATCATGGTGGGGCCATCGTTTATGGAGTCCAAATTCAGAGACATTTTGGTGAGTGATCAGTGATTATTCATTAAGTGATCTTTGGTCATTGGTCATTCACCAAATGTTTGAATTGAAAGCATACTTAAAAGGATCATTGAGCAGTCAGAACGTGATCAGTGATAATGAAAAGTATCTATTAGTTTGTTAAACCGATCTAGTAGACCTTTGAGAGTGATTCATGTTCATATTCTGCGCCATCTTTGATCATTTATGAAATGATCATTGAAATGATCATAAAAACTCTAAAAGATAGTCGCAACAATCAGTGATCAGTGATACATTTTCATGGCAATTTTTAAATCTACAATTTGTTTCCTCTTTGCTCTACTTTCAGTGTATTTCCTGTTGAACGCGACATTAAACGTCCCGGTTATATGGCCATATTCATCAAGCCAAGTCCCTTTGCTGTCAACAACACTGCCATGTATGATTTTGCCATCACCACACGCCGTCCTTGGTTACCCACAGTCAGTGCTCGAATAATGACCCAAGCAGGCCAGAATCGTAAGGTCTATGGTCGGATTGTGGAGCGGGAGTTTGAGTTCAATAAACAAAAGGTCAAGAACGAACTTAAAAGACGTACGGAAATCTACAGAGCCATAGAAGAGGCAAGACACAATTAGCAGGTACAAAAGCAGACAATTAAACAATTCCCCTAAAAATGTATACTCAAGAGATCTTTAGGTTAGTTCGATAAACGAAGTGTTTGACTCATTAGTTTAGGTTTTAACAACACCAAAAAAAAGACCAGCAATAACAATTTCGAGGTATAACATTAATATTAATTTATGCTTAAAACAGAAAGTCGGATCTATTAAATTATTTAAGAGACAAAGAATGAATAAATAATATGAGGAGTGTCTTGGGTTTCTGAATGAAGTGGAATCAGAATGAAAGGGGGGCTAGATTTGCATTTTACTACATTTAATCAAGTTAACACTAGGCTACAAGGTTGTAATCTCCAACCAGGTTGTAAACATGCTGTATATATAATTAGAATTTTAGGTTCAACAAAAAAAAAAACCTGTTAATATTCAGTGACAATTTTATGAATTTTATTTAGTGTAGTAAATTAATTTAAATTTCACTTTTACAAACAAATCGAGCGTAGATCCTTACATTTAGGATTTGGATAGCATACAAAGAGCGTGGTGTAGCAGGGCGGTATTGCTTTGCATTTTACGTACTAAGCTCGTAAAATTCTAAATTTGAAATTCAAATACCATTATCTTCTATGTAAAGTGGCATAAAAGTCTGTGAAAACTAGATCAGGTCTGAGGTAGTTTGCATATGCTTAACGCATTTAAATCATTTAACATTTAGCAATCAATTCTGAAAATCTGGATCTAGATAACTATGAGATCTGTGATCAGTTTGTACATAAACTCAAAGGATATAGTTTTGAATGAATAACTATCAAGTGGACTTTGAACAAGATATTAATAATAGAACTAATTCTGTTCAACGATGGGCCTCACGGGTAGCAATCATGATGGATAGCACTTCACTGCGGCGACTGTACACCCAGAAAATAGCAGAACGAATAACTTAAGAACGAAGGCTTACAAAATTGTTATATTCGTTCTTGAATTATCAAGAAATTTGCTCTAGAAATCGAGTGGTGTAAAGCATAAGAGAGGAGAGTAAGCACAGCGTTGAGCTCGCTCTCTCAGCTTTGTTTTTTATGGGAGAGGTGTTTTGGGGGGAAGTCTTCGAGCGGAGAGCGCAATCGATTTTTACACTCATATTGCTGTGGAGTTCCCAACCAGTTTTGACATTGCTGGCATGGAGAGACACCTATTCGACTGACGGTTGACAGGCAAAGACTGATGCTGCTTTGAAGTGATGTATATTCCTCAAATTTAAACAAAATGGAAAAAAAACAACTGATTGGAATCTGTGATGCTCTTGATTTAAGAGCAAACGATCTGACTTTTGAATCTGATAAGCTTTTGATACTATCATTCTTGGTTTTTGTCAATGCTGTAAGCTCTTGATTCCAGAATGAGCAATCTTGAATTTGAGTATGTTTAGCACTTGATTCAAGAACTATTCCGCTTGATTTGAGAAAGATTCGTACTTGGAACAAGTATTAAAGATCTTGGATCAGGTAAAACGGGATTAAAAATTCATACTTGGATCAAGAATTTTCATTCTTATTGAATACTCTTGATCCAAGTATGAAAATCTCTCTAGGATTTGGGTACTTTTATACATTATTTCTTCTGTTATTTTTCTGCAATCTGATTGATTCCTTCCTATTTTCTGATAGCATCTCTAATACATACATAAATATTGTATTTCATTAAAACTCGATACATTGTTTCTTTTTTACGATCACAGACCGTCTCTTGGTTCTATGTTAATATTGCGCAACAAAATAACTTTATTGGGCTTAAACTTTATGGCTCTATTAAACGCAAAGGAAAAAAAAAACTACAATTCAAACAAACCTTTGCCTAAGTTGAACTCATAAAAATTCCCAAAACAACAAATATTTACGAGTTCTTTTTGGCTGGAAACAAATTTGACGTATGCTACGGTATGCAAATTGGCCTTAAATTCGATGGTCAACTGAGGTTAAATATACCCAAACTTGAACTATAAAGACCAGGCAGATTGAAAACTTTCGATCCGCTTTAAAACAAACGCCACACACACACACACGCGCGTGGGTTGGGTTAAACCTCGAAATGTGCAGTTAGAAATAACCTAATCTCAGTTGTCTAGCCTAGGAATGTGGAATTTATGATAAACTGTCTTTGTTTACAGTTTTTTTTATCTACTAAATGAATATTAGCTGCGAAAATCTACCGAAATACAGAACATGAATTTCGCATTCATTAATTTAGTATATTCTTCTTTTTTTTCTAGCATAACAATTTCCTTTTCCAGTTGCACAAGCTCTTTTGTTTGATGCACAGAAATGATTTGCATATTTCCATATTTTTTTTCTTCTTTCTGTTGTGTGTTTCTTTTTGTCCAATTACATTGCGTGTGCATCTCTCTGCACTTGGCTGAAACGAGTTCAAAGTCAAGAGCCGAGACCCACAATTCAAATCTGTTTTTGGGGTGGTATTGTTATGGCAAACTCTGGCAAAATGTTGTAGTCTCGCTGGTCAGTTGTGGCTATTGTTGGCTCTGTCAATTATTGGCGAAGAATTTAGAACGCTCTCCAAATGCACTAACCACAAAGGCTGGAAGCTGAGAAGAGCTGGACTAGCTGGCTGGCTGGCTGGCTGGAGTTGGGCTCTTGTCTTGAAATGCTTTTTTTTGTGTTTCTTTTACTGCCAGAAATTATGACAGTCGAAAGAAAAAGCCACCAATTTCCGGTATTGAAGAATTTTTTGTGTGTTTATTTAGCTTTATCTAAGTAAATTGCCTGGTAAATGTGCTATGGGAAATGGTCAAATATAACAGAGAAATTGTTAATCTTAATCTTTTTCGAAAGTGGAATTGAGCACAAGGCTGAACCACTTGAATCGTTCAAAAATGTCTCATCTGGAGAAGTACAAGTATCAAGTAATCAACGAAATTCTACTTGAATCAAATTCAAAGCGGTAGTATGAAAATACTAGATTTTAGACCACTAAATTCTTATATTTAATACGAAGTTTAAGATCAGCTGTACTGGATTTAAGACCGTTCGATAAATTTCAAACTGTTTTCTAATCTTTTTAAATATACTTCTACTTTATTTGCCTTTAAAGAGCCCAAAACGAACAAAGCTGAACTGCTCTTAAGTCAATCCGAACTAAAATAAGACAAATATAGTCTTCGGTAAAGTCAAATAAATTTTTAAGTAAAACACAAAACATTTTTGAAATATAATGAGAGCCCATAAAATGTTCTTTGGGGCTTAACCTCAAAAATCTCAAGTTATTTACAATATTTTCTTAATATTATATCCAAGGGACAGGAATAAACCCAATCGAAGGTGGTATTACTGTTAGTCAGATATATACCATTACTTCATTAAGGAAGTATTAAAACCAGTTGGGAATTTTAAGAAGAGAATCGTTTTTAAATAATTTGCATTATCAGTTGCATACTTTGGGGAGTGCCTTTTTCTTAAATAACTACGAGAAGTTCTTGATTTAAGAATGTTTCGCACTTAATTTACGAAATTCCAATTATATCTCCGACCTCTGTAGAACTCCTCCTGTTGGATTTTTCTTTTGAAAGTACTTGTAGAACTTATCCGGGGTTTTTTGATAGTTATTCCCAGATCTCTAATATTTGTTGGAATTAGGCCAGGTCCTAAAACTGATCTGACACCTCGTTGTGAAATGATGGAGAATTACTTTTCTAAAACCGCGAATAATAAATCTTTAAATTTAATTACCTAATTGTTTGGCATCCCTTCAAAAGGCTTAACAAATTATACACCAATTTGGTATAAGCTCAGGCCTTAAGTACAAGTATTTTTCATTGGTTTTCTGTTCTGTTTTTGCAAACCAAATTAATAGCAGGGTCAGCGCATATTTCGCGTCAAATGTGAAACGTGCCAGGTTTTCCCCCCCAAAAAAGTAAAGTAAAATAATCCACATCACCCTAATAAGCAGCTACAAAAGTGCTTCTGGCTGCTTCTGGTCACCGATTGAAAGACTCTTCTTCATCATCATCATCATCATTATGATCATTGTGTTGCCCCTCCGCTTGACTCTTGCTGAAATACATTTTAATTTGCAACGAAAAATGAATTTTTCAGAGAGTTGAAGGGGCTCCTCCACCACCAACTCGACTCGACTCGACTTGGCTCGCCTCGACTCTCAATTGTGTTTCTGCGCTTCAATTTAGTTGTACGGATTTTGACCTGCTTAACCTTAAAGCCTGGCTGGCAAACCAACGATCCACACCAAAGGGGAAGGGCGGCAGCGGGTTGAAGGGGGTACACTACAAGAAGCGAAGACAACAATTTGAATTCTAAATTGAACAGCTTTTTGTGCTACCTATGCCCGGGAGCAGTCAACAGTGCTCAGTCCAGAACGTGGGCCGACCTGCTGCCAACTTGCTGCTGAGCTGTGTGTCGGGCTAAGGTTGAGGTTGCTCAGGCACCGGCAATTGCGCCCAACTACCTACTCATTGTAATTCTTCATGTCGAGACGGAGTAGGGAGACGGGAGACGGGAGACGTAGACTGAGCTTCGACCTGATTGCCGGCAGTGGTGGCAAGTACCCCAAGCTTCAAACTGCCCATCAACAACCTTTGCCTTGGTTCATTCGTTCGTTCGTTCGTTTGTTCGTATCGGTGACTGCCCACCTAAAAGAGAAACACACACAAGTGCTGGGCACTACAGGGGAAGTGATCGATATCTTGATGCCCTTTAGATACACGCACACAAATGATGTTAAGATTAGGATTAGGCATTAATGAGTATTTGACTAGAAAGTCGTTGCAAAGTCTACTGATGATATTACCGAAAGACTCTTCCCACAGCTGTGGGATTTGGTATGAGGTAATAGTTAGTTTATGATTAAAAGGTTGTTGAAAAGACTTTCAGGAATATTTTATATTTTACTCAATAGATCCGACCAACTGGCAGATCAGAGAGCTATATAAATTGAAATTTCATTGTCCTAGCCCGACTGACTGATTACTGAACCGCAACCCAAACAGCTAAGCCTAAAGTTCTAGGATCTGGTTCGATCTCTAAGACATAATACGGCATTTACTTTTCTAGGAACACATGTATAAAATCTCACTGCATTCTTTCAATTTTAAGAATGTGTAAAAGTACGAAGTAGCATTCAACGAAGAGTTTCCCAACAAATTATATTTTTTTGGTTTCTTTCTTACAATTTATAGTTAATTTCCAGTGTTGAGTGTGGGAGTGACTTAAGTCCACCCTCTTCACCATCTCGAGGGTATGCCAAAAGTTGACTTGTTTGAGGCTACACTTCAGTTGTGACTTTGGCTTTGATTTTGGTACGAGCATTTAATGTTTTTCTTTTTTTTTTTTGTTCATTCCGAGTCCAAGTCGAGCAACCAACAATTACGCTTAATGCCAAACATCCTCTCCGCTGTCGACTCCCAAGTCCCAAGCCAACTCCAACTGTGCGGTGGCTGCGGTTTGATCTTGTTACGCATTCGAGGCCACCTCCTTTACCATCCACCAATCTTCCCATCTACTAGGTGGCCCAGTTGAGGGTTTTGGAATCTGGAAGCTAAGTTTGCATTTGATTGGCATGTGGCAAGTCTGTCTTAGAAGTTGGTTGATTCAGGCACGTGCACCGAACTCTTCCTGCTGTGTGTGTGTGTGCACTTTCTGCCGAAAGTGTTGGCGAAATTGCTAGGCTTGGCCTGGTGGTTTGATTGATTTGGTGGGCCAGCCTAGACATTCTATATCAATCATGAACTATTTTTTGTTTTCTTTTGTTTTTCGCTTATTTTGTAAAATAATTTAATAAATTACAATAAAGCCGCCTTAGGGGGGGAAGGGGTTTTATGACGCCCTGATAGCCGGCGAACAGATGTAATAAATAAGTTTTATTTTTATTTCACAGCTAATACCGCAGGCGTAGTTTGGTAGTCGTAGACGACGCTAGACAAAGTGGGTTTTGGGAACAGTGGGCGAGCAGTCAGATTGGGCGATAGATACGATAAGTTGGGATTAGTGAAACTCGTAATGCGAATCCAAAGAAATCAACAATTTTTATAAACTCTATCGATAATAGTTCTGCTGATTAAAAAAATTTCAATTCAGTTTAGAAACGAATACAATCAGTAATTAGTTCATGAAAGATGATTTGTGAAGGCTTTGGAAGAAAAAAATCAGATTTTATTGTAAGAAAATATACATAAATATTGAAAACAGCACAAGAAAACACTGTTCATAAAGCTTAGCATGGCACGGGACTCGAACCTAAGACATAGCCGTTCTAAGACAACGATCTAATCATCTGTACCATCGAGACTTTAGCTAGGTCATCGCTTAACATTTGTCTAACTTCTTAACTGTGTTTTGTGGCACTATCTCGCAAATGCTTGCTAGTCGTGTGCGCTAAGATGTCGCCTAACGATTTTTTTTTATGAGAACTATATGTTATAAATCTGTTAGGGCAAGTTGTAATATGATCAATCGATAACTATAATGTTAGTGTGTATCGGGGAATATTGGTTTCATACACCTTCCCAATGTAATTACTCAAAAAAACGATTATTATTTTAAAGCTTTTTCTTTAATAAACTAATCGGGACCTACACGACAAAGCAGCTCTCTGCAAATTGACTTTACTTTCAAAATTTCTACGATTCGCTCTTGGTGTTACCTATTTAAGTTCAAAATTAGCTTAAAAAATACCAACAAAAATTAATAAAGTTCTTGAATCAAGAATTTTGTTCTTAAAATAAATAAAAACCGTTTACTTTTAGTACAAATCATTCTTAACTTGCACAAAGAGAACGGAGATAACCAAGACAGTACTTTTTCTAAGAGCGCAACTCCTAGATTCAAGAATAAGCATAAAATGAAACTGACCTTTGATCACTAGAGGATCAAATGAGAAGCAACACTTGATGATTTTAAGGACATAACGATAGTCGTTTCTGATAAAAAAAGATTAAAAGGAATTGAACTGTACAGGCTTAAATTTGAGCTGCCTTTACACAGCTCGACACATGAGACATGATAGTCTAGTAGTCCTGCATTTCATCATGTTTCGCCTATGAAATTGAAGATAAGTTTATATTTAAAACAACTAACCTGTATGCCTACTATGTAAAGGCAGCCTAAGTATTTCAGCTCTATATTTAGTTTCAAAGTTCTTTATCCAAGCATTCTTCATTCCCACATTCAGCTTCTAAGATAGGATAAGGTGGAGTTCTTAAGACTTATCCAAAGCCTGCTTAACATATCCGAACCGATTATGAAATCCGAAATTCCCGAAAATCTTTTAAAATTGAAAATTGTCAATTCAAGTACGAAAATTCTTCATTTTCTCTCAGTGTAGAAGTAAATTTCTAGAGAATACCAACTGACCCATCTGTATCTCTCGCCTGATAAAGAAACTTAAAAACAATCCTGGCTTGTGCGAATTCCTTCACTTTTTTTCAGCCCACTGTGCACAATGGCCAGCAGCAAGAGTATTATTATCTTAAGGTCAAAATATTAGCAAATTTTATGTGACCCAAACCGGCTGAATGGCGGGAGGAGGGAGCGAGAGCGGGAGCGGGAGCGGTGGGGGTCTTTGTATATCCAACTCTCCAAACCTTGGGCCAGAGTGCGCTGTTAATTTCGCTTGGTAGGCACATAATCAGTTTATTTTGTAGTTTTTGTTTCTGCACTGCAACAGCAGGGAGCAAGCTGGAGGAGGAGGAGAAGATGTGCCCCGGGTTACACGCCAAAGATACAATTTTAGATTATATGCCCCAACTGCGCGCATGCGCATAATAATAATGCATGCAACGAGACGACGGCGACGACGACGACGACGACGAGTAGCCAATTGTGCAGCTAAAGAAGCCCAGGCCAGGCTCTGGGTCGGCTTCCTGTAGGGGCACAAAAAAAGGCGTGCAAGTGGGTATAATCATCATCAGCTTTGATAACACACCACGAGCGACGTTGCTGCAATGTTGGGCGACCTGGCTGGACCCGGGACTGGGGACCCAAGACCCGGCATGATCTGCTGCTTGGCATTTGACTTTCGGTCTGACTTTTTTGTGTGCTTCCAGTCATGCGGCTGGATGGGTCCGAGGTCTTTGGGGTCTCAATGGGGGCTGCTGCCTGGCTTGGTTTTCTTTTTGTTTTTTCTTGCTGTCAGTTAAATGGCAGCTCTGTTGCCGTGGCCACCTTATAACCTCCGCCTGGGCGCACAATTCATAGTATAACCTCTGCACCAGGCAGCACAGCACAGGCACAGTGGGTGGAGAACGGACAAAACTATGTGAAAACGTTATAAATTGCGTACTAAAACAGGAACCAAAGCTTGATTCTACTCCATGATAATAGATTTCACGTTTCTATCCCCACTCCGATATATCTAAGCAATTAATGGGCCCCCATTTAAAACAATCTTTGTGCCACTGTACCAACTATTCGCTCTCTTTACACGATTGCAATCATCTCTTGCTTTCATGCTGTGATTTTTGCCCCAAACTTGCCAAAGAAATTTTGCATTGTAGGTGATTGTTCTAACTGGCAGTGCCCGAGCCGCCAGTCCCCAGTTCCAGGTCCAAGCAGCAACATCATCAAACAGACGACATCATTATCGTGCAACATTATCAAAAGGCCAGAAATTGCTTGTTGTCTGTCGCTGGTCAGGATTTTTGTAGGCGTCCCCAAAAGTGGAAGCCAAAAAATCTGTTGCCAGACCAACCCAACCGATATATTGAAATATGGCGGTAAGCGGGCAATTTAAATGTTCCCCCCCCTCCGCTTCGCCGTGTTCCTTTTCGCGCTGCACGGAATGTGGTTTTAAGTAATTCATGGATTAATGGTAGCATATTGGTCTTGTGGCTAAAAAGGAGAAGGCGATGGAGGTGGAGGTGGAGGAGGAGGCTGCCGTTGTCTCTTGAGTGAATGGTCGTGTCTGTGTCGGCTGTGTCTGGTGGGGGCCTTGGCCGTGGTAAGAGTAGGAGTTGCATGTTTAGCACGTGCCTTCGCTTGTCGGCTGTTGGTTGCCGTTGTCTCGTGTGCGGTAGTTGGCTCCGTTCCGACTGATAATGCGTTGACCGCCAACGCCGCAAACTAGATTGTTACGTTTATAATCATTAGGCCAAGTTGGGGTGATTTGTTTTGGGTGTTTCTTTCCTTTTTTTTTAGTGTTTTGTCTTTCCTTTTTTATGTTTTTCACATTGATTCTTTGGGCTATGAAAGTTGGTTGGTTAGTGCGAGTTGTTGTTGTTACCGCAAGAGTACCGTTAATATGCATGAGCAGACGGAACTTGGGGGCAGAAAATGATTGTACGAGTACCACCATGAGGTGGTTGAGACTAGCTGCCACATTTGGTTGTAAGTTGAAGAAATATGGAGAGTTGGAGTGGTTGGTTGGTTGCAATATTCTGTCTTACACTTTCTAGAGTGCGGAGGAGGTGAGTCAATCAGGGTAAAATCTTTCTCAACTACACCTCGTTGCTACAAACAAAGGCTTTTTCAAATACCTAATGAAGTTCACTTCAGCGTGTAAGTCTAGACTAAGTAGCATCTTAGACGTTTGGCAAAAACTATCGCTAGCTATCGATGGTGTCGTTTATGGATACTTCTTCATCTCTACACAGAACACGACTGGAATGTGCCTACTCACTCAACATTTGGTAGATCATTTCATCAAAAATCCCCTAGATGAGTCATTTTCGAGCCCTTTTGAAGACTGAGAAGAGATTACTAAAAGAAGGCTCGCAAAATAACTCATGCAAGTGATTAAGGCTCGAAAAAGACACCCAAATGACAGGCAGATGATTTGAAACTGATCAGCAGAACGGTTTGAAAGCAACTCTTAAGGAAGAGTCAAGGCTGAGGTATTTTCTCCCGACATAAGTATAAGCAAATGCTACAAATGTGATTGATTGAAATATGATTTGAAAAGACTCGAAATGGACTCGAAAATGAGTCAAAGCTGATCAGAAGAACCGGTTGAAATCGACTGTTTAAGCAGAACATAAATATCATTTATGATCACAAAGCGAGTGCACTTATATGACTCCTTAAATCATGCCAAGGGCTAGAAACGATTCGAAAAGATTTGCTACTCAGCAAAAAGTTTATGAAATTTATTAAAATCGTTATAAATTCGCATTCTGATCAGAAGTTATACTTTTGCCGGCAAAAACTGCTACCATAGCCGCGAATCTTCTAGAAGATTCGTGTTTAAAACGTTCTTCTGACCACTTTCGACTCATTTACGAGTCTTTTTAGAGTTATATTTCAATTAAATACATTTTGAGGAAAAGCAAGAGTCAATCATCATGATAGTAATCTTAAAAAAGACTCATCAAGATGATTTTGTTAAAATGAGCTTCCAAATGTTAGGTGAGTAGGCACATTCTAGTCGTGTTCTGTGTTGAGATGGAGAACTATCAATCCACCATCCAGTTTTTGCCAAACCATCGCTGGTTATCGATAGTTTGATAATTTATGTTTAAAATCACGAAAATATCTAGTTTATAGTTAAAGAGTAATGAAAGCATCGATTTTTCTTCTGCTTAAAGCTAATTTTAATTAACAGAAACAATTTGGGTTATCGACGTAAGATGAATCTATCATGTTTTATGTACGTGTCTCCCTAATGGCTAAGTTTTCAATATTTAAGGATGAAAGCGTTTGCAAAAATGGATGGGATTTTGCACTTTCTTATGTAATATTCAATCGAAATTTCAGAAAAAGTCTTATTGACCAGGTTTCCAATGGGCTTTAAGGTTTCAAAATAATGCTTTAGTTCGAAATATTCTAAATAAGAATCCACCTAAGAATTGGGCTACAAACACATTAAAAGCGTACAAAAAAAGCATCTAAAACTATCGATAGTGTTTGGTTACCATTGATAGTGTCAATGAAAGCTATCTACCTTTAGTTCTGCGCAGTTGCTCTAATATTTTCTTTTTCTTTTGTTCAGTTTTCAGTTTGTTTTTTAAATTTTAAGTTTATTTGTTTTCTGATTAAGAATTAATTGCATTTTATTCTTAAAAGTTGTAAGACAAAGGCTCTTGTTTAGCACGTACGATAATAAAAGTAATTTTTCGGCCCCAGGGGTCGAATACAAGACCGCCAGTTAATGAGGCCAACAAAATCCTGATACAGTTCCCTGTAAACCAACTGTCAAAAGGGCATGGTAATATGGTTAGATGTCTAGAACATTTTCAAAAATAGTTTCCCTAAACCCACATACCTTAACCTTCCACTCAACAGTGTTACATCATAACAACTTTGACATGTAAAACCATTTCCCCACCTCTCTAGCTCCGTCAAAACTTTAAACAATTTTCAATTTGGGGGGAAAATTCACTTGTTGCCCCGTCATTTTCCCTATGCATAATTCAACTTCCTCGATCAACCAACGAAAAAAAAAGAAAGAAAAACTAAGAAAGAAAAAAAAAACCCCAGCTCACATGCCACAGAGCCTACAAATTGCATTTTAATGCAACTTTCCAAATCAATTTACCCAAACCCGAAAGACCCCAAAAGCGTTTCCCTTAAACAAGCACAAGGCAGTCGACGCCGCCGTCGCCGCCACCACACAGGGCACAGGCAGAGGAAGTTAAGGCGCATGCGCAGCGGGCCAATAAAAAAAATAAATAAAACTTGCAGTCAGCATGTGACAGTTATGGATGAGAAGGCAATCGAATGGAGACGGCGACTTGAGCAGAGCCCAAGTAACGAGTTGCCTGTGCGATAAAAAATCTAAGTTTAATACGAATTAAGATAAACAAATAATGAGAAATACATACTATATACACATTGATAGAGAGGAGCGATAGAGACGCCGTGGCGGAGACCTCTAGGCCCGGGCTCAAGTGACAAGTGTGCTTGGGTTTTTGACATTTGTGCTGACTGCGACTGCGTGGCCGATGCGGATTCGCAGTTGTTTATGCTGACTCTTATAATGGTGAAATATGAAACCCTGCGCCTAATAATAGGGTCGACTTTGAAATGCATACAGCGGGCAGAGGCACAGACTGAGGCAGAGGAGCGGGGGCGTTGGTTAGCCCTGGTGCAAAATCTAGAGCTAAAGTTGATCTCCATGTTGTTGTAGTTGCCATGCTTGACATTTATGTGAACCCAAGCAACAATAACACGTTGGTGTCTCGCTCGCGCTCTCCTAGACAGAACGTTCGTTCGACTTGGCGACGCTCGACACGATACCGTGGGCAACCAAAAGCAAAGTCAACTCTTTCGAGTCATGAATCTTATGACGCCTACGTGTACTTTTGGCATTTGGCATGTCAAATACAATAAGTACAGAGCAGCTCAGTGTACCGGGCTAGCCTTTAAGGGGCCATGCCACACCGAAGATGGAGATACAAAAGCTGCTAAGTAGGGTTCGAGTTCGAGTTCTGCGTTGGTTGTTTGGTTCTTTTTTTGTTGTATTTTGACAGCTCTGGTTTTTTCTTTTTTTGAAGGGGGGAGGGTGGGGGAAACACATTCCTGTATGTCATTAGGTAAATCTAATTCGGGCCATTTAGGGCAACGAAGTTCAAAGCCAGTCAAGCTCACACAGAATAGAGCAACCAGTTGAGTAACACTTCTGATAAGCTAAATATATAGCAAATAAATTTGCACGAGTTTGGCGATTTGTTCAATAGATAAACATACAAGTTTGTCAAACAATTTGGAGAAGCAAAAGTTCAATGTAAAGAGTAACGGATAGCTAGGCTAGACTGCCTATAGTTCAGTTTAAACTAAATATAAAGTGTGACCGTTTGTTTTAGTAAAGTATTATACACAGACCAAGTTTCTACATCTTAGAACTCAATTTATCAGTACCGAACTCAGAACCTGTTTCAGAACTGTTTTCAGTACTTCCCATAATAGTTGTGAAATCAAACCTGAAATCCACACAAAGAAAAATAAGTATATTTAAAGATATTCATTGAATGATTACGGCATCCGTTTGAAATGGATATTTTTTAATATTAATCGGATATTAAAATGTCCGATTAGTGTTAAATGGATCTTAAATTTTCATCCAATGGATCTGAAAATCATCCAAAGGATATGAAAAATTTATAATTTAATATCAAAAAAGGATATCAAAAATACAATCCATTCAATTTTGATATTTTTTTTTCAATTTTCTTTTGTACAGCGATGCAAGCCGGTTCTGAGCCGAACCAAAACCGAACCGCGTATTCCAGCTTAATAAACCCAACTGCAAACCGAACCGGCAGCCTTCTGAAATTGCTGAACCGAACCGAAAACCACAAGGCAAAACGGTTCAGTTCGTTTCAGTTCACTCACGAGTTTTAAGCGAAGTTAAAGGGTTTTTATTCGCCTACTATGCGAAGGTTTGAAAACTGTGTGAACCACTGAACCGAACCAATCTTTCTTTTGCATCAATGCTGAAATCAGCCAAGGTCATTACATAGCAGTACCTGTCTGTGTTAAATTTATGCCTGAAACTCTTATAGGACATGACATGAACTCAGTAAATGCAACTCAGTACCAGAATCGCACCCCACAAAACAGGTTTGATTAAGATTTTTGTGTTCCTTGAACTGGATCAAGAACCGAATCTACTCTATTTTAGACTTTCAGAATCCTACCCCCTTTTAGGACAATAGCTTCGGTAGAGACATTTTCTAAGGCTGCTTTTATAGAAACCCGAATTATTCGCAAAATACTTTTTGCTGGTTTTAAATCGGTGCTAATGCTGGAAGGTTCATTAGGTATGGAAATCGGGCAGCGATCCGATGGTCTTGAAACATCGGAACTACCTTTCTTTGGACTTATACAATACGAAATGACTGAAATGAAATCGGAAAAGTAGAACAAGTGTGGTTCAACCAAATCTTTATTTCTATATTTGTAAATCAATCAATTTGTATTGTTTAATTTTGAGTATTTGTTAAATTTAAATATATTTTGTGGTGACGATGGTGCCGTGTGAATTGTCAGCTGTGTTGTTTCTGAACACTTCCTAAGTTTCAATACTTTTCTCCAATAATATGCTAAAAATAGGTGATTATCTGTTGATTTGCAATATCTTTTTGTACCACTTTCATAACTTAAAGTCCATGTTTACAGAGACTTAAATAAGAATTGGTGGGATTCTAATCACGTTATTAGAGTTTTTTACAAATTGACATATATTGTCATCAATTCTAATATCAGTTCTAATTCCACCGATTGAGCCACAATGTTTATCTTGAAAAGATAGAATGGAGATCTGTTTTGATATTTTCTGCTTACATGCAAGTGCTATTGCAGTCACACTGCCTGATCCCAGTGACATCTCTTCAAAAGGCACCCTTATTTCAACACCTTTTCTGATCTCCTGCCCACTTTGCCCAAACACAAAACAATCCACAGTCAAAGTTCATTTACCCAAAAAAAAAAAAAAAAACAATTCGCACCACACCACAAAACCCATGCGTTCAATTTGGTAGTGGGGGCTTCCTGCCAATGGATTGCCATTGCCAAGTTAGCAGCAGCGACAAGATTAACTATGTTTTTTATTTATTTATTTTCTTTTTTTTTTCATTTGAACTCCCCAACGGCCGGACCTGAACTCGAACTCTGTGGCGGCCATTAATATTGTGCCACGCGATGTATACGTACATTTGAGAGTTGTGCCTCCAAGTGAGGCGAAAAAATGCTCCACATAGATGGGTTGGCATGATGTTGCGGCCCAGGTGATCTTTTACGACCAGTTCCGGCAGGCAAGTTGAACGACTTTTGATCGGTCAGGCGGCTTTTGCGGTCGACGATCGGTCAACGTCAACTCTATACAGATCCTGCTCCGCATCTGGCGCGTTAATGGAGTGAAAACATGGCCCGGCCAAGAGAAGGATTGGAGTCGAGGAGCTCTAGGTGTTGACACATTTTCGCATGCCCCGAAGAGCTGAAGGCCTTGGGAGTCGCCTAATTAGCAGGCCCAAAGCGGCTTAGCATCCAGCATTGAATGATGATGAACGAAATCTGCTTAGAGGCAAGGTGAAGAGCCGGGCCAAGACCAAGACCAGTTTGTACATACACTTTTTTGTGCTGTTGTCGTTGTCCAGCTCCTCCCCAGAGCTGGCCGATAGACAAAAAGGCAATTGGCGTAATATTCAATTGAATTTATGGCCTGGTCTTGGTCTTTCGAACACCTTTTGTGGTGCAGTTGCGCCTGAACTTGTTCCGCGAGGCTAGCGATAGAAAAAGAAACTTTGTCGACGTCGTTGAGATATTGTGGAGGTTGTAAATATTTAGTGCAGAGGTTCACCACGCGCGAGAGAGTGAGTGAGAGAGGGACACTTGAGTCTTGGAAATCTATATGAAGACATTGAGAACTGGTTCAGTGACATTGTCCAAGCTCTCAACGACGTTGTCGCATCATGTTGCACTCGCATGAGGCTCCACGAGCTGCAAGTGTTATTGATATTGCCCACTCCTGCTCCTCCCGCTGCTCTAGAGTGTGACTGGACCACGCATGGGTGGCTCGATCTCGATGCCAGGGTTTATTATCGCCAAAGCATTTCGCATTCGCCATAAAAATGCAGATGAAGTCATAAGTTGAGCCCAATCCTCTATATATGCTGGCCTCGACTTCGTCTGTGAGCTAACCCAGCAGGATGCGATATTTTTTGCATTTTAAATGCACAGATTTATGGCTATATTAAAGCACAATAATAATTTCTATGCGTGATCAGAGACACGAGTGGAGGGCTGCCCCCCATCCCCATCTCTCTTGTGACAGAGTTGCTTGTGCCAGCCATTTTGATTAAGTGTGGTGAGGTAGCAGGTGGGTTTTCTTGTGGAATGTTAAAGGAAATCGAGCAGGAGGCGGTGAGAAATTATAATGATTTTTTGAATAGAATTAGAAATGGCAGTGGAAATACATGCATGGGTTTTCTGGAACTTACAAATTTTAGTGATTTGGGTTACATAAATTGGTTGCCTTAAACTAAACTAATTTTGAAGATTTTTCCCAGACGAATTTGACTTTTATAACCCCAAGATTGCCGTGAGGCGCTACCAGACGGCAGAGCTGTCTGGCTGATTCACTACCCACAGCCCAGCCTGCTTTAGATTTAACATAGACCTTCGCTCAGCTATGTAGGCGGGGAATTTAAAAGAAAATTTGAAAAGTTCTCCTCCAAAGTAAATGAAAATACCCGGAAAAATTTGTAAGGCAAAAAGTTGGACCACATTCGACTGACTTGAAACTCAGTAAGCAATGCACTCGAATTGACAGGACACGAATGGACAATTTTCGAAAACAGATTTCTGTTCAGAAAGCGAAAATCTTTTACAAGCCCTTCAAATGAAAAAAGTATCATTTTGTTGACAAGTGTAATTTTGGTAAGTATGAAAATTTCTTATTACTACGTTTACACACACAAAATATATCATGCTTAATGCCCTTTAAAGTATGCTATGTTATATGAAAATCATAATTTTGCTCATGTATATATTTTATATTTGTCTTAACTCAATATTTTATTGAATACCCAACAATCTGAGTGAGTATGCAATATCGAATATCTATGACAGACTTGCAATGGCTTCATATGAACAAGTAATAACTTAAAGAAGTCAAGTTTGCATACTTTGAAGGGCATTAATCTCGAATAATTTGGTGCGTGTAAACATAGTATAGCTCTCTTAACTGTTTCTGCTTCTTATAAATACCTATACGGAATTTTGAAACACAGTAACAGTTATTAACAGTCACCCATTTAAGAACAAGGATTAAGGTAAAGCGGAAGACAGAAGACGGCTCGCTGTAGCTATCCTAGTATCCCTCAAAAAGGAACATGCAAAACGACTTGGCATGTTAGAGCAAAAAGAGTTTGCTAATGAGAGCACCCGGAGGTCCTTGAAACAGTACTGTTTAGACAACCTATGCTATGCAAATGTAATATATTCAAAAGATTTGTTTATTTGTTGTTGATTATTGAATGGCAATCATTCCTTCATATTGAACAGGCTAACACAAGATCTTGAATCCATTTTAAGACTATTTGTTTAAATACATAGATTTATATAGACTTCCTTACGAAGATTAAGCATAAAACTAAAAAGAATGACTAAGTCAAAAGCCATGATAAAGCTAAGTTTAGATTATGAGTTTTTTTTTTGCAAAATCAATGACAATTGTGCGGAAATGGGAAAAGGAATTAAAATTATTCTGGATGTAGAACGAACGGAATGGAAAAACATTTAAAAACTAAAGTTTCCGTCTCGATAAACAAGAACTCAATATTCAAATATTGAGAGGACCAAACAATTCCAAGTAAAAGGTGAACTTTTTGTTACCAAAGGTAAAGTTTGTCATAAGCACTTTGTGCAATCGTTTGCGAAACTATAAGCAATTTATGTTTAGATGCTGATTCTAGTTCAAAGCCTTGCTCTCCTATCTAAAATTTTCCCTAGATTTTCCAGTTTATTTAGTTCTTTTTCCCCTCCATTGACTCCCATAGATTACTTTCTAGAGCGTGGGCCAACAACATTTTCATAAACATTAATTAGAAAAGCGGCACAGGCAATCTTCCTTTCTCCTCCAACGGTGGAGCTTTTCAAAATCTTTGCCTAATCAACTACAAAATGGTTGAAAGGACAGCAACTCCATTCTTTGCGCTTACCTGAACATATTCGGCGCATATATCAATTCCACCCACAAAGGTGCAGACATCGTCCACAGACCAAGAATTAACTTCCTCGCTTTGCGCTTGGCACTGACGCAATATTGCGGCTCCAGCTCCTGTTGGTGCTGCTGCGTTGGCGTCCTCGATGGTGGTGGCCTGTTCCGAAAGTGGCGGGGATGGTGTGGAAGATGCTGTTGTTGGTGTTGTCGTGGCCGTTGAGCTGGCACGACGCGTTGCCAGCAGACCCTCGGATTCGGGTTCAGCCTTAAAACGTTTAGCGGCTGGCGGTTGGGAGCTCAAATCTAACGGCGCCGCCGACGCAGCTCCAGCGACGGGCGCCGTTGCAGCCTCCGCATTGGAACGTGGACTAGACTGACGCGAGGCGTGATGCGACTGCTGTTGCTGTTGCTGAAGCTGCTGCTGTTGCAGTTGCGCCGAGTAGATTAAAGCGGGTGTAACAAATTGAGCCGCCTGCTGGAGTGCAGCATTTAGACTGGGACGTGGCGTGCCCGCCGTACTGGCACTGGGTGAGGAGGCATTGGAACTGGAACGTTTTTGCTGTTGTTGTTGCTGCTGTTGTTTGCCGCGCAAAATCTGTTGAATTTGGGCATCTTTGGCGGCACGCGCCTGCAAGCGAGGAGAAATGAGAAACAAGTTGAGCATTTTGGGTGGTCTATGGGAGCCGAATTAGATCCCCGACTGAAGAATGGATGGTAGGTATAGACTTTGATCGGTGGGTAGAAATTTGTTAGAATTTGGCGCCCAACGTGGGGTCTGAGATGATATATGAACTGAGTGAACTGAAGAGTGCATCTTTTTAAATATCATTGGAAACTAAATTATCAGTTCGATTAAAAGTTTGTCGGTTTATCAACCAAAAATTTCCCGATTAAAAGGGTGCGACTGATTCATGAACGCCCAGGCCAAACCGCTTTGCTAGCGGCCAGCCGCTTTGATATGGAAATCCATTAAAGAAAGAAAAGAAGATTTCAATATTTTAGTGGCGCAAGAAAAAAAAACACGCTGCTCAGAGACTATAAATCAATTTCATTTGATTTCCCAGGGAATTTTGTATGGACAGCAATTTCCTCCAAAATTGAATTTTGACATGATCATAAAATAGTTGCAGTAGCAGTCGTTAAAGTTTCGTCCTATTAAAATTTTTAGTATATTTATAATAAACTTACCAGCGTCAGTAAAGCTTGAGTACTGCTCATATCCATCAATGGCGGAAATATTCCCGAAGAGAAGGGTAAAAAGTTGCTCATAAAAGGTGAAACGCTTGCGGCGGCCACTACAGCAGCCATTTGGCTTTTGGCCTGCTCAGTGGGTGATTGTGCTGCTGCTGGGGGCAGACTATTGGCTACCACAGAGACTCCACCGCCACCACCGGCACCACTGGCACCACCGCTGCCCACTCCAGATGTGCCCGTTGCCCCTGCAGCCAGACTCACTTTGGTCTCTTTGGGAAGACTAACAGCGGTAGCTGACGGTGACAGCTTTTTGGGCGTATTATTGGCATTACTAGAGTGGTTCGTAAAACTTGCATTGCTTGATTTGCCGACACGCTCCGAGGTGTTGCCAGCAATCGAGGATGTTGCTCCTGCACTAACGCCTCCAGTGCTGCTGCTACCGCTGCTGTCGTAATAGGAATTGCGACGCGTTGCATTGTTGCTGGAAGAGAGAGAAGGATAATGATGAGGAGACCACCTTTCTTAAATGATGTGGTGCTTATTATACATAGAAATATTCATTTCCGACCCAATAATCTATATATATTCTTGATCAGGGTGACGGGCTGAGTCTGTCTGTTTCTACGCGAACAAGTCTCTCAGTTTTGATGCTATCGAGCTGAAATTTTGCACAGAATCTTCTATTTGCTGCACACTACTAATATGTCGGAACCGACTGGAACGGATGACAATATCTCAAAGCTCCCATAGGAACAATCGGTCGGCAAGCTAGTTTTAGTATGAAGAAACTTTTTTATTTTCAATGGAAACGTCTCCAAACTTTGTATTCATGGGTTATCTATGCTTTTTTATAATTTTGCCAAGTTTGATGAAAATCAGACAACTATATGGTATAGCTGGCATACAAAAGGTAGGTCTGAAAAACAGTCTTAGTTAGAAAAACTTTTTTGATTTGCATAATAGCATACTGCAATTTTGTATTTGATTGTATCACATGCTTTTACATAGTTCTACAAATTTTTGTCCAAATCGGATGACTGTATGATATAGCTCCCATAGGAACGATCGGTCGGAAAATGGGAAAAGATTATTTTTTGAAAATATTTAAGTGAGCACTTGCAAGGGTATGAAAACTTCGGCGCAGACGAAGTTAGCTTAGCTTTCTCCTTTTAACCTTTTTGGACACGATTTATGGGGAACCTACTAAATTGCTTTAACTTTTTTGATATTATCCTTAGCATTGAAATGTATCATCCCCAATAATTTTGCGATATTTAATAACGAAGATATACCATTTTGAATGCAAGTGTTCAAAATTATGAAATTGTCCACTGCCCAAAAATATGCTATGCAGAATCTCTTTTGTATTTAATTCTTATCAAAAGTGAATACAACATCCATTGCATACCTTTAGGAGGTACACTACAATAGGTAATTTTGAGCTCAGGTATTCAAAATTGTATATGCTCGCCTCAAAAATCATAGAATTATATGGAATAGTTTATTTTGAAGCTAAGAAATGGTACTTTACGATAATATTAATGTGAGTCAAAAGAAACAAAAATGTCGCCCACAAAATCAGCATAAAAACTGTTAAAATATGCATTTTAAGCAACTATCAGCTGACTTTACCCAAACATTAGAAGTTATGGACTATTTTAAAACTCTTTACTAAAATTAAACAGAGAATTTACCCTAGGCGATAAGCCTGACTTGCTAGAGCCTTGTTTATAAACACTCAGGTCCCTTTTTGACCCTATCCGGGGGTCAGTCGGAACTGCCTGCCTACCTTGTTAAGGTTCTCTTTGGTTTATGCTTTCAGTTTGCATTCTTTAAGTTTGAAAATAAACCCCTTACACCCTCCAACTGGGTGTAAATACTTACTCATTGGGATTTGTATTGTTGTACTTGGCCGCCAGACAGCGCATAATATCTGAGTAGTTGTGTGTGGAAAAGTCTGTGGCATTTGATGAATTTGCTGTTGTACTACTTGTACTTGCCACTGTACTAACACTTCCGGCGTTAACTAAACTACTGTTGCTGCTGCTGTTGTTGTTGTTGCTGTTATTGTTGTTGCTATTCCGCTGCTGACTGGCGGCCGCCTGTTGAATGCTGTTCAACAAATTGGATGACAAATTGTGCATCGGCATGTGCGTTGTTTGAGAACTGGGCGGACTCAATCTTTGTTGTATTTGCTGCTGGTGCTGTGATGTCTGTTGCTGTTGATTGGGAGAAACACCGCCGCCTCCACGAAATGTTGAGGATGAGGGCGTGGCGCTGCGAGATCTGCACGAAATAAAGAGAAGATACAAAACAAAATCATAAATATGTTAAGCTAAACATTTGCATAAGTTAACAAAAATCTGACATCACCTGGTGGTGGTGGTGGTGTTTGACATGTATCAAATGACCATAATGAAGAGTTCATAAATTGGCATTAATATTTAATTAGCTTGAGATTCTTCGATTTGAATAATGGCCAGGTGTCGCTGACAATTGGAGAATTTGTCACTTTGGTAGAGTTGGAGCAGGCTTGTCCGCTTATTTGACATGCTAATGAACGGCTTCCGTGAGAAGATCACACGAACTCGTCTGAATAAGCCTCGTTGACGTTGGATACTTATTTCTCTTCTTTTTTTTTATTTGTAATTTATTTTCATAGGAAAACGGACGACTATAATGCGATTACGATTACATGTGGCAAAAAGTTGACATGGGAAACGCATCCGAGACAGCCACGAGTGCTTGAGAGGAGTCTGCAGGGAGTATTAATGTTCCGGGTTACACAGGTGGTCAGATGGCAAGTCTTAAGAGCTGTCAATTTGATAATTGGTATTGGATATATGAAACTAACTCGAAATCGTTCATTAGAATTCCATACAATTCCAAATCCAAAGTCTAAAAGTCACCCTCCAGACAAGTCTTAACCTTCTGAGCAGCAACTTGAGCTAAACTCAAGTCTGAGAAGACGCTCTACACCAACCACTTGAAAATTGAAATTGCAACTGGATCAACTGAATTTCAAGTTGCTCTTCAGTTTGTCATTATTTAAATAATATTTCTAATTTTGTAATGGCATTGAAGTCAGCTCTGAGTTTACTCCTTCAGTGTCAATCAACTGTGAAAAGGTCAAGAAGGTGATAAACATGTTAATGGTTTGCCAAATTTATGCCAGTTGGTTGGCCTTTTTATGCTTTGTTTTTGGATATTTTTTAGCCAAGGTGTAGGCGTAACAAAAGACACAATTTGCATAGATTATGGGGCGTGGCCAGATCAATGTATGAGATAATAGAGCCAATTAGGCATGCCACATGATCGACCAGACCAAAACAAGACCGTTACACGCAGATCCAGATCGATGTAGGAGTGGCGGGGGGGGTGAGTGGTGGTGAGTGGCAGTAGCCAACATAATCAGCAGCATAAACAATTTTTTGGCTTTTTTTTTGCTGTTGTTGTAAACAATTGCCAAAGAACAAGCAACAAACACAACACAACTAAGTAGCTGCTACCAATCGCCAAAGCAATTTGCAATAATCAACATTTTTAGCCAAAAAATAAAAGCAAAAAAAAAGCCAAAAAAAAGAGAGAATAGAAAAACTACAACAAAAAAGTTGTAGACTTTGTTGTAAGCAGCAGGCAAACAACGAACACAGAAAAAATCGACAGCCAAACAGATCACGATAAATCAATGGCAACAACAACAACAGCAGCAGCAGCAACTAGAGCTTAGCCAGGCTATATATAAATTTGTGCAGCAGCCTCCGTAAGGCGACACGACATGACCAACGACCAACGACGACGACGACGTGCAGCACGAGTTTCCCCCCAATTCCATGGAGAGGCGGCATGCAATCCACTTGCAGCTGCCACTGGAGGAGGAGGTGACCACTGGCTGCCGCTGCCGATCGGAGCAGAAATCTATGCTGATAATTTTGGCTTTGGCTCGTGGAATGAGTCTTGGGGTATGCACCATGTTGGTGGCTTGTCTCTTGGTAGTCCATATGAGTTATGGCCAAATGAATGGAAGATTGTTTTTGAAATGCTCGACATTTGGTTAACATGAAGTCGAGATTTGGAATGAAATTGTTTGGAACGCCAGCAATGGCAACGGTTTAGTCCATTAGATAGTTGTTAGTGAATGAAGAAATTGAAGAAGGAAAATCAAACTCACTCAACAAAGACAGAACAAAATGAAGCAATACTAGGTCTTCGCCCAACAGAATGTTTGGCCTAGCACTGAATAAACTGATGGAATGGAACATTGTTGGTACACACAGAGAAGAAATATAGAATATAAGCTTAAATCAAGAGTGTTCGAGGTCAGAAGTGCAATAAGAAAGACAAGTCTTAAGCAAACAGCTTAAATTTTGCTTCAAGAATAAACACTTGAAGCCAAATTTCTTGATTCATAAGTTATTATTTGCAACTTTGTTGCTTTATCTCTTAAAACTCTTAGCCTCGTCTCTCTTGCCTATAAAATGTTCGTCTGTCTGTCTGTCTGTCTGTCTGTCCGTATGAACGCACAGATCTCAGAGATGGTAAGAGATAGAGGTTTGACATGTATGGGACATATGCTTCTTATGTCTGCAGGCAGATCAAGTTTATTTTCAATTTAGAAAAAACGTCATATCTCCCACAGTTTTGAAGATAGATGGCTTGTCCCTTCTGGACATATTTAGTTATTAGGATAACTTATCGATCCGCCAAAGGAATGAAGAAGATCGGATGAACGGTTTTCGAGTTATGATCAAAAGGCACATTTTCTTGGTACAGAGTATGTTATAGTCGGGCTTGACCGACTTTCTTTCTTGTTATACTCTGTACCGTAGGTACATAGAGTATTATAAGTTTGTGCAAAAGTATGTAACATCCAGAAGGAAGCATCTCCGACCCCATAAAGTATATATATTCTTGATCAGCATCAACAGCCGAGTCGATATAGCCATGTCCGTCTGTCCGTCTGTCTGTCTGTCCGTATGAACGCACAGATCTCAGAGATGGTAAGAGATAGAGGTTTGACATGTATGGGACATATGCTTCTTATGTCTGCAGGCAGATCAAGTTTATTTTCAATTTTGGCCACGCCCCCTCCCGCCCCCGCAATTTAGAAAAAAAGTCATATCTCTCACAGTTTTGAAGATAGATGGCTTGTTCCTTCTGGACATATTTAGTTATTAGAATAACTTATCGATCCGCCAAAGGAATGAAGAAGATCGGATGAACGGTTTTCGAGTTATGACAAAATTTCTTGGTACAGAGTATGTTATAGTCGGGCTTGACCGACTTTCTTTCTTGTTTTAATTTATTAAAATCTAAATCTAATCTAAAATCTAAATAGAAAACCGTTTAAAATTGACAATGAATTTGAAACCCATACCTTTCTTATTGAATAAGAGGTAAGAAAGTCGGTCAAGCTCAACTATAAGTTATGTACTCTGTTCATCTCAATGTTTTTATATGTGACACAAATTGTTAAGGTGTAACTGTAGAAATTTCTGTTACAGAAAACATTATAAAATCTAAGTATATCTGACACATAGCAGCTAAGCGTTACTTGCAATTATGATACCAATGTATTTCCCGAATTTATAATATTTCTTAACCATATTCATAGCATACTTTGAAGGGCATTTATCAAGACATTTGGTCCTGGTAGGTGATTCCTGCATGTGTTACCATTTTATGAAGCCAACTTAGGTAACAGAAAGCTTGAGATTAATATAAATTGTTTCCTAAATGAAATTTCCAAATTTATTTATTCATGAAACTTCGGTTCAGCGTTTTCGGAAGAGCACCACAGTTTGGTTCACAAGCCAGAATTAGTAGCTCTGATCGATATACAAAAGAAAAACACGTTTGTTCTTTCGGTTGAATGAAGGCAGTTTCAGTGATTTGTTAAGCTTCTTAAGCATTTACAACATCTGCAAATTATTCAAATTTTCTATATGCTCAATTATTTATAAACAAAACTTATCTTAATGTCATCTCACAATTCGTTTCAGACAATCAATTTCTTGTCCCATTAACACAAAAAAAAAAGTCGAGTTGAGAACTGTAAGACCACCCATCTGAGATCGAATATGTTTAAGACCTTATAAATGACAAACTATCGTGGCTTTTGTCTGCCCATTAAATCTTTCCAACTAAACACACACCTCACCTCAGGTGGCGAAAAGCGCGAGTCAAGTCTCATTAATATTAATAAGATTCGTTGAAGACTTGGCCAAAAACAAAAAAAGATGAAGTGTATCCGTAACTATGAAAGGCCCGGGGCTTGTGGTTTGATAAATTGTTTATATTTATATTAGTTAAATGCTAATGTCCGACGCCATTAATTTAGTTGTGCGTATTAATTGTTTCGATTCGGGGTTTTGTCTTCGCCTGGTTTCGGGGTTTTATTAATTTGGTTTTTATTTAAATTTCCAGTTTTTCTTTTATTCTTTCATTTGACAGCAAAAGTGTGCGAGGCGGCGGTTGATTAATTTGCTGTTGGTGGCAAAACGGTAGCGAAACGATTTGGATTCTTTTTCTCATTTTCGTAATGCTAATTAATGGATCAGGCCTCCTGAGCAGCAAAACACCTCAAATCTGTATAACTTTTACAAACTTGTCTATTGGAAAGAAGTTCTCACATTTCTCTCTGCTGAATTATGAGCGACGACAACAATAAGGAGACGAAAGACAACAAGGCCGAGGATGAAAAGGCGGCTGAGACTAGCTCGGAAAATATCTCTGCCCGAGAGTGTCGGGCCTCAGGAAGTCAATTGCCATCGCAATCAATATTACGTCCCAGCTGTAGTTACAGATCAACTAATCTAGAGGAACAACCATCGGTGAAACTTATTGTGCCCGATGATGAGGATTGTCATGATGATACGTCCTGCAGCGACTCTGATGTTCAGCTGCATGAGGAGAGGCGTAAAAAGAAACAGAAATTTAATCAAATGCGCCGTCAGCATTATGCACACATGTATTGCGACACACATCCTCCACCCACGGTGCTGGGCGAGCGGCTCAGCTTAAATCAATCACATAATTCAACGGAAAACAACAATCCAGGCACGGAGAATGCATTAGATGAGCAGGAGGAAGAGAACATTACTAAAGACTCAAAAGAGAACTGAAATTACAAGTTCAATTTATATGAGGTTTGGTTTGCATATCTATTAAAGATATTGTTTTATTTATTAAACACCTGGAGGGGGGTGGGGTAAGACCTGACAACTTTGGAATTTGAACCTTAATTCTTAGAATTTGTTTAATTTAATGTAACGTTTCCTTTGAAGGACTCATTCTTCTTTTATCATCCCAAGGAATACTCTGGATTCCAACTCAAAGATAACTATGTGTCTTTTCGAAAATGAAGTATTCGATCTGCTTTATCACCGGCTGATTGTTTCAAAATCAATAATGTTTGCCTGTAGGCAGAGCGAGCAAAAGAGGGTTTACCAATTTTGCCTATGCTGTCTGCTCACCAAAATGACAGGTACACACTCGCATATTCTCTGTACTAAAGTTACATAGAGTATATCAAATTTGTGAAAATGTATATATCAGCCTGATGGAAGCATCCCCGTCCCCATGAAGTATATATGTATATTCTTGCTAAGCATTAATAGCCCTGTTGATATAGCCAGATCTGAGTAATGGTAAGAGATATAGGTTATATATGTATGGGATATAAACTTCTAATACTTGCCACTCTACTTGTACTTGACCGACTTTCTTACTAGTTTGTTGTTGTTGCCTTAATTGAATGTTGTTACCTTAGAAGAAAATTAGCACGCAAGCACACTTGCAGTTTACTGAGGAACAAGCGCTATACGCATACATGCGCCAACGAAACTTTCTGCAGACTCTTGAAGAAGAAAGAAGATTTTGCTTTGAACTTTCGGAAGTTAAGAGAGAAACACCTAAGTCTAGTCTAGTTCACAGGGCGAATTTGATAACTTCCTTTGAACCATGCCACTCCAAAAGAGCAGGTATTGCCAGTTTACAATCAAACTAAAACTCCTACAGGGAAACGCCACTTTGTTTTTAATTAAAATTGGTTGTCATTTTTGGTAACAAATCGTACTGTTAAGACTATTATTTTTTGCCACCTGAGGCATTACTCACCTGGCAAATGGAACGGCGGCTACTTCGCCATTATTGCTGCTGGTTCCGGGACTGAGACGTTCCCTCTTTACATTGATGCTCAGATGATGTTGTTGCTGTTGCTGACTGGTTTGGTGATTACTGATGTTGCTGCCACTACAGCTATTGTTGTTGTTGTTGTTGTTGCTCAATGTGGTGTTATTATTATTATTATTGTTGTTGTGGATGGTAACCATGGGTGAGGTTGTGTCCATGATGGCATCCTTAAGTGAATCCGCATGCAACGGCGACAGTTTCTCATTCTTGACCTTGCCAAAATACAATGCAGCATAGGCAGCAGCTGCCGCGGCTGCTGTGGCATTTGTGACCGTCGACGATGCGGAGGTGGCTGCACCTGACGTGGTCGGTATGGAGGGTTGATTAGCCGCTGAATTGCTGCCACCGGTGGCCGCCTCACTCAACTTCTTGGCAGTTTGCTCAATGGCGCCATAGCCGCTCAACAGCAGGGAACGTTCACTGAGCATTTTCGTCTGATCCAGATCCGAGTTGAACTGAAGCAGATCGCTGGCCAGGCTTGCCAGATGCTTGCGTTTGGTGGCCGCCGCCGCCGTAGGCAGGGAGCTGAATTGATTCGACGTTGTTGTTGTTGTTGTTGGCGTTGCACTTCGGCCACCCACAATCGCAGTCGTTGCCTTCGCTGGCTTCTGTTGCAGTAAGTCGGTGGGCGTGTTACCTGGAAAGGTGCAAAGTGTGCCGTTTAGTCTTCTTATATATTTTTGTGCGTGCGTCTAGCTCGTCGAACGCTTACTAAAGCTGTGCCTGTGTCTGTTTGGCGAGCCGATTGGCAAAGTCGGACTCGACTCGCCCAAAGGTTAAAATAACTTATAATATGTTAACAAAACCATTGACCTGCAATGTTGAACCCTTAAGCTAATTATCGGGGTGAGCGAGAAGTGCAAACTCGACGTAGACGTACAGTTACAATGTCTGGACAGCGGCAATAATGGCATACATTGAACATTGTGTTTGGGTGTGGGCTGATATTTCCCCAATATGATTAGATGGGACAAGTCGGACATGTTATTCAAATCACATCATCTTCAAAAGAACCCAATAGGCCTCAATACATTCCATACGTCATCATAATCTGCGCTGCCAAAACAAAACTTCCGTCGCACCCAAATCGAATAACTGCTTGTTTACATAGGCGTTTCTTTATTTACTTTTGCCCTCGCATATAAAATAAATAATTTAATTGTAATTTAAATTTCAAAATTAAAAAGCAAATACGTGTATCGACAATGCGAGAGCCCCAGCAAGCATTGACCTTTTACATGGTCGAGCCGCACGCAGGTTAAAGCCAGCCGAGGTGTAAATTAATGGAGGCGAGAGAGCCTGTTTAGCAAATCAACAAAACACACAGCATAAATAATTAAACGAAATATTTACAAGCGAAATTAACAACAATTTGTAGTTAAAGCTCGTTATGATCGCTAGAATTTCATTCTCGTGTCGAGAGGTTTTTTGTTTTTGTTTTCCTGGAGTGGAATTTTGTGGTGGCTGGTTCTGCCCATTTGGGGGATTGGTTGGGTATCGAATTTCGGTCAGCACTTGAACTGAACTGTGTGTGTGTGTGTGTGTATATATAAATATATCGCGCGTTATCATAAAATTAAGTTTATCATTTGGTTAGCAAAGAAATTAAGCTGTGTGTGGATTTGGCGTTTTGGATAAGAAGAAAAAAAAACAGCCGCCCCATGAGTGGGTTACCGTGGGGCTAGAGTTATAGAAAATTTCTATGAAAGTTTGTCAAAGTGTGTTAAGGTTTTAACTGAGTTTCTTTTCAAGTTTAACAGTTCATTGTGAAATATATGTGCAAATTATTTATGAAAGTATTGTCTATCGCTGGCCACCATTTTTTTCCCATGTTTCTGACAAATTTTGTAATACCATCTCGAAAAAATGAAGCATTATCTAATACAATCCACGAATCTAACCCATTTTAGAGTTCTAAGCAAGAGGCCGCACTTCCCATTTTGCTTGTGGGCTTGTTATAAAATTACCTTGCAGTGCCTTTGCTCGTATTCTGGCCATTTTCACTACAATGCTCGGCTCAAACGCGTCAATTGAGTTAGATTTGGCCCGTTATGGTTTCACCCAGTTGTAGCCACTTATAGTACACCAATCCCTAATCAAGCAAACCAATCAACCGCCGCAATGCGATTCAAAAATTCCTTTTTTTGTCATAAGAGCAACTGTACCGCCATTTGTTTTTTTTACACTTCAACGAAACGACACATACTGAAAAGAAAAGCCTTTTGACGAGGCATTACATTAAATTTGTCTGATTCGATTTAATACCAGAAACGACAACTTCAAAAATACTTTAAAACTTATTTGTACAGGTCTGTTAGGTAACTGTATGTTTCTCAATTCGTTGTTCTTTTAGTTTTTGTATTCAATGCAATATATAGGTACATTTGTCTTATCTTTTCTCTATTCCTTATACCATTTTATCGAAGGTTTAAAGAATTATCGCATTTCTGACCACATACAGTATATAAATTCTTGATCAGCATGAAGAGCTGAGTTGATATTGTCGTGTCCGTGTATCCGTCCGTCTGTGATTCTATGCTAAAATTGGTCTGTGCCTTAAATTTGACATTGCTTTCGTAAAAAGAAACTGAATAATGTTGCTGAGAGCGCCAACACAATAAATTTAAAAGACGTTTTGCGGTTAGAGCATCAGGGAGCAAAGTGTTCGGAAGTCCACAGTCTATGCTCAAGGAGCACAATTGCTTTTGTAGACCCCACACCGGGAAATAAGCAGATTTTTCGCATTTCACCCTTGGGATTGATAATGTTTGACCACTCATTGTGTGCCTTGAGCATTGTTTGGACATTCCCGACATCACTTATTAATGTTTCGCTATCCTTTGGTTGATCCAATCCCACTGTACAATTGGCTTTCATTTTACGTTCGATCGCTGGTCCCCATAGACCCCATCAATGGCTTAGCTGTTGCTGCTCTGCTGGCTGATTGGCATCGCTTGGTGCCAATGGTGCTAAGTGCCGAATGCCGAATGTCGAAAGCCACCGAGCACACAAGTCACCTCAAAGGGAGGGGGCGCAATGGCTCGATGGAGACCCAGACCCGACATGTGCCATGCGCGACACTGTTGACTTTTCGAGTTGGTTGTTTTTTTTTTTTTTTACTTTTTTATCGTGCCCATACCTGAGGCATGAACATGTGTGTGTTTGCGAGTGATCCGCACAGTGACAGGCCGCATTTTCGTCGACGGTTTGGGTCGACAAGTGTCAATAGTACTAATAGGCGACTGAGCACCCAGCACGTTCACACATAGAGCCCCCCGAGAGAGAGAGAGAGAGAGAGACAGAGACAGAGACGGGGAGAGCGCAGTTCTATAAAAACGGTAAAGTTCATTGCCATTCACCAACGTCACGTTGGCAAACACAGCTGTGAATTTTTCATTATTTTTGATAGATTTTCTATCAATTTGACCCAAACAGCTGGTCTTGATGGGTTAACTGGAGTCTAGACAAACGGCCTTGTGTGCACGAGTCCTAACCCCCTGACGCAACTACAAAATCATCAGTTCGCAGTTCCACATTTGACTTTCATGAGTAGCCCCCGCCCGAACGGTCGAATCCAGCGCGTCGGCATTCGCTTTGCTTATCAGCTTTTTGACCTCATTTAAAAACCAAATAAACGCAATGCGCGACCGAGAGCAAATAGCCCCCGTGCTCCCTCAATCCCGCTTCGATTTATGCAAACTTTAATGGTTATCACTTGGACAGAGTTCAACAGTTGTCCGTCCCCCCCTCCTTCTGGCCAAATATAAAGGTAATTCTCAAAACTGATATAGAAAAAAGAAAATGGCCTCTGCTTGTGGCGATACGCGAGAGTTCACTATCTAGTATAAGGCCCTGAACCGATTTCATGTCGAACTCAATTCAAACTTGATTCCATTGGCCTCTTCACTGATTTTGCTTTGTATTTTATTGTTCTACTCTTTTGAATGAGTATTTTTATACAAGTTATTGCATGCAGTTTGTCAGCGGGAACAGGAAATTTAGAAATGTTGTCAGGAAACGGTGTCATAATAGCCACAATTTTGGTAACTTTCTAAAGCAGTTATACAGATAGTTATCTGCCTGTATGGGCATAACGAAGCAAAGAAAGTGACTTGTAATTGTACAATTTGTTTATTGACCAAAATTATCCTGAGGCTTATAACCCGTAAGATTATCGATAGCTGATACCAAGACTCCTCGTGGTTTCAAGGCTGCAAACCGGTTTTCAACCGAACCGGTGGCCTATGTTGAAAGGTTCGCGAAAGCAATAAGCTAAAACACATATTGGTAATATTTGTCATAACTTCTATAAGACTTTCTTTAAGTTGAACAATCTTTTCCATTTGTGAAGAATTTCGGAATAATGTTTTATAAACTTAACAATTTAATAAAACAAATAAAGCGGATCAAACTTAAGCCGAAAGAAGGTTCAATAAGATCGAACCTAACATTTTAGAACATTAACAATTGGTAAATATTGCTTTTAGTTTGCAGTCCTGGTTACTTTTCTATAGGAGCTATTCTATATAGAAGTCTGATTTCACCCAAAATTAGTGAAATCATGACAAAGCTTAGCAAACTAGGAAATACAAAGTTTTGAGTCGTTTTCTTTGAAAACAAAAGGGTTTTTTTCTCACTGGAACTAGTTTTTCTCCGATTGTTCCTATATCAGCTAAATGCTATGCAGCGTATTTGTACCAAAAAAGGAGAAAGCATAGAAACAGACGGACGAACGTGGCTAAATCAACTCAGCTCGTCATGCTGGTTAAGAATTTATCTACTTTATTTGGTCGGACGTGCTTCTACTATGCGTTACAACCATCCAGACAATTTTATAATACCCTCTGCAAGGCTATAATAGGGATATAACAAACAATCCATTATAATTGGATATATTAATGCCAAAATGTGAATGTAACTTTATGGTAAAAAACAGGGATGCCCGAAGCCTATACGCGTCGGCCGCGATCGTTGTTGATTTGCGCTTTTAGGGACGAAACTGCAGCAACAACTTTGTATGTGTCTCTCTTTTGTTTCTCTCCTCAGCCTCTTGCAAATTTAAGGCAGCAATAATAACGTTCGGTATTTGTTGCTGTGCGACGAAGTGTTTCGTGTGCATCAGTCAGCCACAAGCACACACATACAGCACAAAGCAATAACCAGCTCCTTTTATCGTATTTTTTGGTTGTATTTGCTTCAGCACTATTTTCTTCATTTGTGTTGGTGGCTACGCGGCCGTTAAGTAGCCCTGGGCACCCTTGGTTTAAAGGGCTTGAACGAGTTAATGCATTGTATAGGGAGAATCCGCTGCGATTTTAGGGTGTTCTTTCTAATTTCTGCTTGCGCCTCTCCCTAATTTTTCTAATGCATTTACTTCTTTGCTTTCGGTTTTTTTCATTTATTCTCTCATATTTATAGTATAAGGGTATTTCGACTTCGTGTAACTAGACCTAACCTTGGCTGGAATTTTTCTTCTTCTATTTTTTTGTCACATTTCATAGATAAACATTTATATGGTCTATCAGTATCTGCATCGTTCGGTTGACTCTCCTCTGCTGGTTCTGTTGCTGTTGCTGCTGTTTTTCCTGTGAGTTTCTTCTTTTTTTTACGTGATTTCTTGTATCTCAAGTGTTGCTTTGGCCGTTGGGGTCTTATCGCCGACTTGTTTGTCCAAGTGCCAGTTGAACTATATAGGGGGTTTAGTATATGGTACACTTATTATTGTTGTTGTGCGTTTGCCCCTTGTCCCCGTTAACGGCGCTGTTCTTAATTTTTTCATTATTGTTATTTTTTTTTTGGAAAATCATGTCGCATTTATTAGATCATCAAAAAGGTGTTAAAGATTGTGAGCGAGCATTTCACTGATAATATTTGGCCTGGCCTTTGTGGGTTGTTTTTTTTTCTTCTCAATTGTTGTTTACTCTGTTTGCCCCAAACTGGAGGTGAAAGTAATTCAAAGTTCATTAGTGGTCTTCGTCGCCTCAGCTAGATTCGTTTTATGAACTTATTTGTTGGGTTGGGTGTCCAATTTATCTGGCTTTGTCATATCTTGAGGAATTTGTTGGACGGTTTTATCTTTATGAAGAGCAAATGCAATTTGCATGAAGCAATGAAATTTGTAGAATTTTAAAACAAAAGCTGAAGTATTTGGTAGAGCCACCGCAAAGCGGACTTTGTTGCTTATGGCTGCCTTGCCAATTATCAACTTTTTCGCACTCTCAGCTCATAAGCAAACTAATTGCAGCTACTTGGAAAATAAATCAAAAAATTAAAAAACAAAAGATATATATATATATATGTGGGTCTCTGCAATTAATTTCCAAGCTAAATGCATCTCTAACCCGAAAGGTAACACGAAACGAACAGCGGGAGGGTGGAGAGTGCAGCTCAGAGAGGCATAGCGCACACGCGAATATGCAACGAAGCATCAACATTAGACATGCAACAACAACACTAGCAACAACAACACCACGGACCCAAAAAGCAGAAATCAGCGAAAAAACATCTAGTAAATTTATGAACCTGAACCTGGGCCAATGTCTGTGGTGGTGGAGGAGAAGGAGGAAATCAAGTAAAAATCAAATTAAAACCAGAGCAGGCAAGCACGAAATTTCTAAGGAAATTTCACCCCGTATGTGGCATGCAACAACAAGATGTTGCGGCTTTGCGGCCTGGTGAATGACCAAAATCAAATCCAAAAGCGCAGCAAGGCGAGGCGAAACAGAGAGCGAGATAGACAGAGCGAGAGAGAGAGAGAGAGACGGAGAGGAAAACCTGTGCTAATTATTATTTAGAGCTAGCCTGGCAGCAATCTGCACCAATTTAACCAAATAAGGCGCTTTTAGCGGCCGCCGCTGCAAATGTTGCATGCAACATGCGGTGAGGTGGAGAAATCTCAGCCAAGACTCTTCGCCGGCCTGCACCTGTTTTACAGGAATCCAGAATTCAGCATCGTTGTCGATAATAAACTTTAATGCTAATAGCGGTTGTACATCATCCGCAATGGACCAAAAACTGCCACAACCCAAAGAGACACCGAAAGGCGGAGTCTGCGCCCAGGTCTGACACTTGTCTCTAGCCAAGCGTTGAGAGGTTGAGGTAAAAATCAAATTCCATTAAAGCAATTATGCATCCAGCAGACAAGAGTTGAGGCAGCCGAGAGGCGACTTTTTTCTAGTTTGTCCAGTTCAAATGGCAGAGGTGTTAATAATTTATGAAATCTCTTTGGCGTCTGTTTTTTTTTTACCTTATTTTTTATTGCTGCTGCGCTCGGCCGTTAGAATCGCATAAGAAACTTGGAAAAGTTTTGCCATTTCCGCCTCGCTCTGATTTGATTTGAAATTTCAATTTGCTGTGGACCTGTGGGGGGAACTGTCATGAACCGTTAGAGTTTGCGGTCGATTTGGAGGTTGTTCCAGTTGTTCTTCTTGGGCCCCCATTTTGGTGTTGACTTTTTAATCAAATAATTGTGAACGGGCCCGGCAGTGGACAAGTGGCGTGGTGGCTTATTCAAGACAGTGCGGCGGCTGAGGCGAATCTGAATTCCGGTGTATGGAAATGTCTTTTCACTCGAAAATGTAAAACTTAGAAAATATGCGGCGAGTCAGAAAATTCTTGGTTGGCACTCAATGGCCTTTTGCACCCTCAACCTCGGGAATTCCGGTATTCAAACGGCTGTGGTTCGAAAATTAGTGAACCATTCCGGTTCGTTTTGACAAAATGATTATACTTTAATAATATACGTATCTCCGGCTCACTGGTTCGTACCAAAATTTACCAATAGTAACGGTTCGGAAATTAAAGGTTCGAGGTTTTTGGGAGAAGGTTCTGGTTTGAACCTTGGTTCAGTTCATGCTTTATATCTACAATATTTATCATTTTTGTGGTCTATGTGCTCTTAATATTGCATTCGACTTAAAAACCACACAAATCGTTTGAGAATCACGCGGATTTTGGGTCAGAATCGGAGTCAAGGAGCCTAAAAATCTATGGGCGGGGCTTTAATTCTAATCGTTTTTCTAGAGTTTTATTTCAGTTTCCTGCCCATTTTAGGAGTCAGTTGCACTAGACCCAACCATATGACAGATGAAGTAGCTAGGCAGATGGTCAAATTCTGATGTCTATCATTTTTTTTGAACCGAACGAAAATCTTAGGTTCGTAACAGGTTCGGGTTCAGCTTGTATTTCAAAAGAGTTTCGGTTCAAGGTTCGATTCACAGTACAATTAAAGTCGGAGTTCCGGATTCGAACTGGTTCGGTTCAAAACCGGTTTGCAGCCCTGCTTTATTCTATGGACATTTTTGTTATTTGTTCAATATTGTACAAAAAAGACTAAAATTCGGCGTGATGTTTCATTCAATTTTAAAAAGTTGTTAGATTCTAGATTCCAAATTTTTTTTTTAATGATATACAAAGGAGAAGTCCCAATTAATGAGACTTTTACACCTTCTGTTATGTGTGAGCAAGAGTTAAGAAACTATTATTATTATTTTGAATATTATAACTGAAGGCTTGGCTTTTCTAAAAAAAATTAGTAAATCATAGAATGACCTAAGTTTCGAACCTCAAATTTTCAAACAATAAAGAACAGAAAATTTTGAGGATTGGGGAATTGAAGTACTAGACTCTGCTCTCGCACTGTTCATAAATGTTAACACAATACGATATTATCATTTGACCAAACCCGCTCATAGAAAGTGGCATCTCCGGGCCCTTAAAGTATCTTTAGTATATATATTAAGTCAGCTTGACGAGCAAAGTTGATATATCCCAGCCAACAACACCGAATCATTTCAACAAGTCCTTTTTGAGCCCTTTTGGTGATTAAAAATAGATTACTGTAATGTGCGATTGGAAGAAAACTCGATAATGCCCCATGCATTTGCTTAATCTGTGATTGTTGGAAATTCGACTCAAAAAAGTCTCGAAAATGACTTGACAACGAGTCGAAACTGATTAGAAGAATAGTTTGAACGCGAGAGATACCATTTTCTCCTAACACAAGTATCATTTATGATCTCAAAGCGAGCGCAAATTATAACCATTGCGATCATAAACCGTGAACTCGAAATAGACTCGAATGTGATCCGGCTCAAAACCGGTTCTGAACAGGTGTAATATCCAACTCTGTGTAACCAACCTAAAGACCAAATATCAGGCTTATAACTTAACTAATTTCTCATATATGACTCTAGACCACTTTTGAATTCTATTTTTTAACTCTTTCGGATCGGTATACAGAGATGAGATATTGCCTTTGAGTCATTCCTGTTTGACATCAACATGCTGTGAAAATTATACTATATACAAGACATGAACATCAAAAACAGTTTTAAAGACCTTTTCAAGCAAGACTTCTTACAATTTAAGGTATCGAATATATAATTGCTGCAACTCTGTCTGATATAAAATGCTAAAGGGTCAATAATTTTCAAAGAAACAAAGAAAATCTTTTAATGATGAAAGTATAAGAAAATTGTCTGTGAAACAGTTAAGACCTAACCTAACCAAAGATTTGAAATTTTTGTTTTTCTCGGTGCTGTTTTAAGTTTAAATGGGTTTTACCCATCGGCCGGCATAGGAACTTACAAAAAACTCAAAAGCTTGACTTTTATTAATACGGTTGAATATGAAGTTCAATTTTTACACATTTATTCTTGAAAATCATATCAAAGTGTCAAAAAATATGCAAATTTTGTATCATGTTTTTTTGGCAAACAAAAGACTTGCCCAACACTTCCGCACTCGGTAAGTGCGCATCGCTCAGCTTAAATAAAATAAACGCTAATTGATCAGCAACAAGCCATGTGAAGGAGATGTGAGGCGGCTATTTTATTTAATGGTCAAAATAAATAAACTTAAGAAACAATTTGCCAATTGGCGCTGATATGACAGTTGCCAAGACAAGAAATGGTTAGTGGGGAGGGGGGTAAGTTGAAGCTACAAAAAAAAAAACAACAAAAAATAACCAGATGTGTACAAGCCCCAAAGGCACCTGCCCAGACTCCAGTCGCGACTCTGAGGCGAGGAAATCAAGTGCAGATTAATTAAATTCGATAATTAAATGAACGTAGCTCCATGGAGCTTTGCAGATCGGTCGTGCCTGCCTCTAGCATTTGAGTTGGAGTTGGAGCTGTTGGTTTTAGATGAAAGTAGCAGGAGGCAACACAACAGAAATAAAAAAAATAAAAAAAACATTTGCACATTGGCTGCACATTGAGATTGAGGTTGAGCCACTCGACGGGTGACGACGTCTTCGACTTCATCTTCTCGGCTCGTCTCTGGCTAATGCATTTCTGTGATTTTAGGCGCAGCAAATTAATGTGCAGCGCTCTATAAATTTGTCAGCAATTAAATGAGCCACCAGACGAGGCTAAAAATTCGGAGCGATCAACTTTTTAACCAACGGCAGAAAATTGATTAGCCAACAGGAAAAATTGTGAATTTGAGACGTGGCGAAATGTGGATGAACTTAAGAAGTTGAATACCAGAAAAAAGTGGGAAAAACATATAAATAAATATGATTTTTTTTAAGCTAAGACATGAATAAATAAGAAAGTTTGGAGAGATTACAAAAAAAAAATTATCCCTTTTTCAACACTTGTTGAAACAATTCTTTATAATCTCGCCTTAGTGCTCGCTTTCAGCACAAAAGAGAAGGAAACAATCGGCTAGAAAATTAATGATACGAAATCAAAAGAACAGAGTTTATCTACAAGCCCAAAATTATTCCTACTTCAAGCTCTTTTTTTACCATATCTTAAGAATGTGGCTGCCACTAATTCCGGACTAAATTTGTTCTAAATTCTTCAAATCAATTTGATTCGCAAAACATCCATAGAAAACCCCAAATACCCCATTTGCCACAGAGTATTTCCACATGACTACCGTCACAAGGCTTTAAGTATTTTCTTCATTTATGTTTTTTTTTTGTTTTTGCCGATAAAAGCCACAAACTCTGAACTTTATAGACTAAGAGTTTCAAATGTGCAACGAATTTCTTTGCAGTTGATTGATACTTGGCGATAAAGCCACGAAATGCCGCTAGGAGAGACTCTCTTGAACATGTGTAGCATTGGTAATGTATGGCTAAAAGAAATCAGCTCATGTTGAACATAAATTTCAATCGGAGTTCAAGCTCAGTTCATTGGAAATTTATGGCCTAAGCCTGGCCTGGCCTGGGCTGCACTGGAGTGGTGGACTGCAATGGACATGGAGGCAGGCTGTTGACTGAAGCTAAAAGTGGAGGCTTCGTTTCATTCTTATTTGGGGCGTGTTGCCTTGTCCTGTTAACAAGTTTGCGAATGTTCTAACACAGCAGCTTGTTGAATGTGATAACGGGGATGTACAGATGTTTATATTCGTTTGAATGTGGAAAGTCATGTTATGTGCTGGAGATGGATAGTCCAATTGTTGCAAATAAATATGTTCATATAAAAAAACCAAAGAAAACCATTTTGCATAGGTGAAAGTAAAGAGAATGTTTGCTGTATTGCAGTACAATTAGGCAGGCATCTAATAGGCTAATCACACTGAGCACATTATGACTTAAAATGGCTAATAACTATTTGCTCTGCCAATGATTTGAAAATTTTTTGTTACGTCAAATTATTAAGTGAGTTAGTGTCTGATGGTATCATGTTAACGGCAGGAGAATTTTGAGGCCAGAGAAATTTTAATCACCCATGTTGGAAGTTAGTTTCGGAGTTAGCATCTTGTGTTTCTTTGGGAAAGTTTTCAATCTAGAATTGATTAATTTAGATAAATTATAAAATATGTCATAACTTGTACACTTAGAAGTGGTGTGAAAAATCAACGAATCTATCAGGTGTACTTTTAAAATTAACACGGAAAATTGTTGAAGCTCTTCTTACAAATTCAAAGTACTATCCACCTCTACACCCTTAAGAAGAAATATATCTAGGCAACAATAAACAGCATATTGAAGGGTTGAAGTTGACCCTAAATGATTTACGTTTGCTAACAAACTCTAAGATTTTTTTAGCTTAGATATACCACATTGCTTACAATGGTCACATTTGGTACCTCCCAAAAGTATGCAATGGATGCTGTTGAAATTTTGTATAATATATCAATACAAATGTAGGGCCAACTTTAATGTATCTTCGCTTTAAAAAATCGCAGAATTGATTGGATTAGTTTATTTTAAAGCTAAGGAGTAATACTGTACGCTTAAATGAAAGTGAGTTAAAATAAAAGTATAGATTACCCACAAAATGTGTCATAAAAGCCCTTTTACGCCACTTAAAGCTCAAATTAGAGCTTCGATACATTTTCAAAAACGGATACGTGATCAGCACACCATCTTTCTTTCACCCACAAGCATTCCTTATACTAAAAAAAAAATTTTGTAAACTTGTCTTATTAAAGAAGGCATTAAAAGACGCTTAAAATGGCACATCTTTTAATTTTAAACAAAAATGCTTAGTTTTTGAACCAAAATTGTATAGGGCAACTGCCCAATTCAATGGATAAATAGTTCTACATATTTTTCGGAGCGAATTTAAGTAGTTTTCGCAGCTTCTACTAATAACATTAACAGCTTTCAAAAAGTTCCAAATATTCTTTGGAGTAAAATATAAAAACATGTACCAGATTTAATGATTAACTTGCTATTTGTAACACGAAACTCATATTTTCCCAAATAAATTATATCAAACAACTGCTAAATTAAATAAACTACTACTTGAAGACTTTTTAAAAAAAAGTTTTACCTGCAAATTACCTTGACATACGTTTCGGAGTAAGTATTTGCATTTAAGCTTTCTATTTAACAATATGTACTGCTTAATATCAAATATTTTTCCGAGTGAATGAAAGAAACAAGTACCAGTTTTTTTGGCAATAACTCATAAATGAAACAAAATGTACTCCGAAAAATATGTTCAACTACCTACAAAGAACTCAAAAATGATTTTTATTATCTTAAAATAACTTGGTTATGGCACTGTAGCATTTTACTTCGAATTTTCTGAAGAATTAAAGAATTTTCGGTTAAGTTACTCCGAATAGTTGATAAGAGTACGATTAGCTGTAAGAGCAATCATTATAAAAACAAAATACTTCGTTTTTGATACAGAAGATTATGAAATTCTCAATAGAAAAGTTTTTCTTGGGTACTCCTGTGTGAAATAGGTCACCATGTTGGACTATTATTAATTTCTTGTGTGGAATTACATCAATATGGAATATTCCCAACATTATTTCGATCTCTTTAATAAAAACCACTTACTAATCTATTCACATTTTAATCTTCTATAAAATTCTGTAAAAGTCAACCCCCAGTGGTTGACCTAGATAGTGGTCAACTTTCAACTATGCCTCGCCTGTTGCTTTCTTTACTTTTCTCTGTCTTTTTCTGTCCCCCCCTTCAATCACCACCCACATGCAAACACAAAATGAACTCTGGTGAACTGAAAATGAAATGGCGACAAAGGCAAATGGCAATATCAATCAATTCGTAGCGGGCATTGCGCATACGACATGTGGCACACCACACATAGAGAGAAAGAGAGAGAGCTAGAGAGAACTGAAAGAGCGAGTCAACTGTGTGACTCGCACAGTCAACGGTCGTGGACATGGTTGTTGCTGCTGCTGCTGCTGTTGTTGTTGTTGTTGTCGTCTATATTTACACTTGTGGCCTCTTATCAAATGGCAGCGGCGCAGTTGACTTTTTTGACGTTTGTGTATACATTTTGTTGGTGCTGCCGCTGTTGTTGTTGCTGGTCTGGCTGATCTGTGTACTATATGTACAACCGAGTTGCTGTTGAATTTTGTACGCGGCGACCGCTTTGCTGCTTTGACTTTTTGCTCGGTTTTTAAAATACAAAATATACACACGCTGAAGGCAACAAAACAAAAATCAACGAAAACTCAACTCGGGGCAAAATGGGAACAGTCAACAACAAAAACACACACTTACTGAGGAGGCGAGGCACACTAAAAGTTCGAGTCAAAAGTTATTTTATATAATCACAACATGAGAAAAGCCAACAAACTGTTGGAGAATTTTAAAAATCACACAAGAACTTTTGTAATTGCACGCCAAAAGGAGCTGAAGGCTAAAGTTGTTGGACCACCTTCTCTTCTACAATACAGCCAAATCGTTAGTTCAAAATAAGTTGGCAGTTTTCAATTTGTGAAGGACTGTAAGGCAACCTTCAATCACAACAACTAATATCTTTTTGATTCCAATATTGTTGTCCATATAAATATTTAGCATACATACAATGTACAAATTTATTTTGTTCCACTCCAAACTAGACAAGTTGCCTTGTGCGATAAGTTCGCGTGCAAAGGTTTTGAACTACTTGAACTTGTTGGTACACAACACCAGGCGCGCTGTCAGCGCCAGCAACGTATGTAAGTATGCATGTGTGGCTATATATAATATATGGCCCATATACATACATACATATGCATATATGTGACTAGAACAGGAAATTATAAAATGAAATACGTTCGCCTTCTGGGCGATCGTGTCTAAGTGTTTTAATTGCATATTACACATACGCCAAGTGGGCAAACGATGCAAAGAAAAAAAAATAGTATTCGCTTATTAAATATCATCCATCAAAATGACAAAACATAAACGCCGCAATTTATGCAACATAAATGGCCAATAATGCTAAACAATCAACGATTGTCTTTTGAACTCTTTTAACACTCGTTTATAAAGAATTCAACTAAATGACGCGTGCACCATACAATTTAACAGCTCAATATTTGCATAATAACAGCGCGTGACAACAACAGCAAGCACAACAACAACAACAAGCACAAGCCACAGAAGAGGCTATGGCAGAACTGGCTACAGAACAAAAAAGCTATGTTTGGCATAATACAAGAACAGCAAATAATGGAAGCGAATGACAACAAGTAAACAATTGCACACGAGCAAATCGAAGTGATTCAATTGCAAAGGAAGAAAATTGAGCCTACATTTCTAGTAAATTGTCCCTAACCTGTGGATCATCAACCATTTAAAGGTTTAGCAAACGAATTTTTGTTAAATGAATGCAATTGCAAGACTTTGTCCAAGACTGTCCTGGCAGTGTTGTAGGAAGGAAAATCTGAAAAAGATGTTTTTCAAACGAAATCTTTCGGGCACACACTCAGTGGTTTTTTGAACTGACAAACAAGAATTAACATGTGACTTGTAGAGGTTAGGAATAACAAGTGCTGAATGTTACATAAGATGTCATGTTCCGGTTTTCATTTTAGTGAATATTCGGTTAACCGATCAAGGAATATTGAATCAAATCTTGAAATTGTAAAAATTGTAAAAGTCTTTAGCCGATCCGGAATCCATCAATTTTATACAACAAGTGCTTGTTGTTTGAATTCGACAAATTTTGACGAAATGTGAAAACCGGAACAGGCCTGATAGAAAATCTACACGAAATGTGTTGCTGTTCACATTCGCTCATCGTCACTTCCTTTTGCATACTGTGATTTGCGCCAATGCATTATGATGATAGTCGTATGGGCTAAGATGCCGGCGTCCCTGCTTAAGTTCCCGAGACAAGGTTAGTGAGTTGTGAGTTCAAGTCCCAGACAAGGTAAGTACAATGTAAACTTAATGTTTTTCTGATGGAAGTCTTTGCCCTCCCGTGATCCCTTATCCACTCCCTCCCCAAAATAACCTATTTTGCTTACTCCATTGTGTTAAATAGTTGTATTAAAGTCGTTTTTTTCTCTTCTAAAAGTTTTCTCTTGAATCTTAAAATTTCAAACAGTCTTTACATATTTTGTTTTCTGTATATGAATTGTAATGTAAATAAAACGAATTCTGTAACAATTCAAAATAAATATACAAAAAACTTAAGGATTTAGGTCTTACTTTTATGGGAAGTTTTGCAAGAAAACATATTAAATTGATTTAATCTAGTATCAAAATAACACCAGCAGCTTGTGTGCACTAGAGAAAGGGATCTACAGTTTAACGCCCTATCCTAACGGCTAGTTACTTTACAGCTAGCGCCAACAACTGGTAAAGGTGACCGAGTTTAACGTTTTTAAAAGAAAACAACCTATTCCACGACCTCTGGCACAGCAGGCGTCTAACACACTAACCGCTGCATCACCCACATAAGAATAATAATTGTAAAAACTTTTCCCAATTAGTAAAGATCATAAAAATATATAATAAATCTGGTACAAGCCCAGCTCACCACTACCATACACCTTTTTTATATGAATAAATTTTAGCTCAAACAAAAAAAAAGACGAGGTACAACGAAGTGGAGGGATTCCTCATAAATTCCAATACCAAAACAAACGGCGCTTCAATGACGGATTGACAAATCACACACTCGCACAGAGAGAAAGAGACTTGGGGAAACTTTATGTAAGTATATTTTTGTGACATATTTATGACTGACTTGGGCGCTTCATACCCTACGGAGCGAAAGAGTCGGAGAGAGAGAGAGAGGTGGGTAGATGATGATGATGATCGTGGCACGTGAAGACACGCCAAAATGTTTACGACTCTCGCCAAGGTAATAATTTGCCAACAACAATTTCTGCAGACGAGAGCAGGAGGCTGCCTGCCCGCTTGATAATAATGATGATGGGCCATCATAATGATGATAATTTGCATTTTAAATGCGCGAGGACTTGCTGCCATCTTCCCATCTTGCCATCTTGCAGCCCATTTGAATACGTACTCGTCGTCGCCCGAGTCGAAGTCACCATATTTGGCCGAGACTAAAAGATCGCTTGCCCGAATGCTTTGGCTGGCATACAAATTTGTCACACGAAATTGGTGTTTGTGACAAATAGAGGAAGGAGCTGGCTGGCTGGCTGGGCTGAAATGGAGTGGTAGATGCTCTTTGAGGCGACAAGTGATTGAACTATTATGCTGCGGTCTTATATGGTGGACGTGCCCGTAACGTTTTGGGGGTATAATAAATGTGTCTTGCTCATATGCATAGTGTACAGTTAGGGAATTTGCATAATGCAGTCCCATGTTGGGGAGGGAATATAATTTCTTTAAGTGAGCAAAAGGGTAAGACAAAGCCAGCTTATGGTGACAGAAGACAATGAATTTGAAGTTGCTTTGGACTGCATGAGCATTAAGTATGCAAAAGGAGCCAGGAGAGTTCTATAGATGGAGGTTCTGGTTAGTTGACAAGGCAATACATTGAAGTTTTTGATCTTATTATTAAGAAAATGCTAAATCGCAAACATCTGACTAGATTAGTATAAGCTGGATAGCTCTTGGATACAAAATTCTGCGAGAAAAGGTTTGAGATATCCTAACTTGAATTGATCGCAAAGAAGTCACAATTCGTTCTCGGGGTTTGTCCACCTTAGTAGAAAATATTTTTTATTTATTTCGCATACTTTAAAATCTTGCAGGATTCATTTTTGTTTGTTTATAGAAGCTAGACTTAGCCCATCGTCTGCAAAACGACAGCTGTCTTTTCCTGTCATAATTGCTATAATTGGTTGGGAATTCCAAAGCAGCAAAAGAAGCAAAAATTGACACCATAAGACTAACGCCAAGTTGACAAAGCTTTTGTGAATGTTTCCGTATCCATTTGGCCTAAATGTATTAGTAAGAAAAATTTATAGATGGACGCTCTTTAACGGATATTTGAAGTAACGGATATTCGGAGTATCGGGTTCTGAGTATCGAGCTCTGAATATCGAGCATTAAGTTTCGAGTACTGAATATCAAGCATTGAGTCTTGAAAAATGAGTATGGAGACTCCAGTTCTAAGTACTGAGTATACTAAGTTTTGAGGTTGAGTATCTAATACTGAGTACAGAGAGCTTAGTATCGAATACTGAGTATCGACCACTAAGTATATAAAATTGAGTCAGATTTATCTTCGTAAATAGCATATATAGGTAACAAGTAATTAACACAGTTCACAGTATATCTGGAAAATAATACAGATTTTGCTTCGGCACAGATCTTGGATTGCCGTTTGAAAAAAAAGATGTAGTGTTAAGGACTAACATATGACTGATCGACATTAATATCTTGGAAGTCTTGAACAAGATTACTTCTTGCATGTAAGATTTCCATATCCTGTTTGATAAATTATTGATAAGCAACAATAAACTTCATATTAATGTTTAATTGAAGAATGGGCGAACTTACTTTGTCGACCTCTTGATTCAGAAATAAACAATCCTACTTTGAACCCGTCAGACTAATGATTTAAATTTGAGAAAACCTTGAATTTGAATACTCTAACCTCTTATTCATTAAAAAATGTTCTAACCTTGTTTTGAGTCTGTTAAGTACTTGATTTAAGAACTCGTCTAATTGATTTGAGGATTTGGATTAAGTTAGGATATACTTCAATTCATTCTAGGATTAAGAATTCGCTCTTAGATCAAGAATTTTCAGTCTTAGCGTACCTATGACATTGAACATTATTGAATCAAGTAAGTATTCAATTATCTAATTTTTCTCTGATTTTACTTAAATTGGTTTGATTCTGGTAATTTATAAGAATTTTGTATATTAATTTAAATCAGTTGTGTGGTTTTTATTTTTTATTATTTATAAAATTGTTTTTAATCCTAGAAGATTTAAGAAAGTTTTTGGCACAGGAGAGATTTCGGATAAATTTTTTATTGAACTTACAGAATTAATTGCATTTCCATGCACTACAGCCTCAATAAAACTTAAATTCTATCTAACTATGTTCATTAGCTTTTAAGATAGGGTAACTAGTTATTTTTGATTATTCTCCCCATATCCGGCGGCTCAGTAGATAACGAACCTCTTCTCTGCAATTGAGATTTCCTGCACAATTTTTAATAGTTTCACTCAGCATTCCGAAAATATCTCTTTGCCAACTCTCTAGGCAATTTCCACTTAACCACACAAAAATCCACAAGAGACCAACTAATTGAGACATCATCAACCGAAACAGAAACAGGCTAAGTAAACATAAAAACACTCGGCACTCAGGCAACTGAACGCAGATGGCAAAAGTGTAAGACCGAACCGAACCGAACCCTCTGACCAAGTCTAGGCATAAAAATCAGCAACAATTTAATGACGATTTTACGGCTTGGGCGCCTTGGTCGGTCGGTCGGTCGGTTGGTCGGACGGTCTTTACCCCGGCAAGTCGAGATTAGATGATGAGAGGAGCAACTAGCGAGCGATCAGCGATTGCCGAGTCTGTTAATTTTTTGTCATTTGCGGTGTGCTGTTGCTGAGAGTATCTGTGCCCAGGATTCTGGGTTGGAAAAACAGGAAGTATCAATTTAATGTGGTTAGAAGGCGAACCGAGTCGTTAAATGAATGAAAAGTTCATTAGAAGAGTCGTAAAACGTGTCAGAAATTCAATTTCTGCTTTTCGCCAAATTGTAATTGACAAACTCACTTCGAACATTGACCTTTGGGTGTGTACACACACATTTTTGGTACGTGATCGCTTAATGAATAACTTTCAAATTGAATAATCAAACAGAGTCGCGCAGAGAGCCATCGAAATGTGCGAGTGTCTGGGTGTCATAAAGCCAAAGCCAGCGAGGCCAAAGCATAAAACCGAAAAAAAAAACCTGGCCAAGTGAGAATCATTTTGGGTTGCCTGCCTGGCTGGGGTCACGCGCATCGTGCTGGAGGCAAACAAAAACGGAATGAAATAATACGGCAGACACAGTACCCAAAAATTCGGGAAAAAAAAGACAGACATGATTTGACAAGCTTTTTGGGGATTGGGTGAGTATACTCTTTCGGACTTTGAGTTTGGGGAAAATACTAAGAAAGGGTTGTCCTTTTTTCCGAAGTTGCACAGAAGATGTGCTACGGATGCTTGAATCCATCGGAAACTTTTAGGACAATGGATCCAAGGGTTCATTCAATAAGATAGCTATAATTTTCTAGCTATTTGGCATGACTTTCAATTAACTATTTATATTTCTTAACCCCTTTTTCAAGGATTATGATGTCCTGAAACCTTTGTAGAAGCGAAGGTGACGGCTGCGCAATATTTTTAGATATTTAAGCAATCGAATAGGGTAAATCAACTTCGTCACTTCCAAAACTCTCTCAGGCTACTCAACTGTCTTGTTATCTACTGCATGATTTTTGGTTTTTGAGGTCGTAAAGAGCCTCACCTCGGCACAGGTTGTTGGTTCTCTACCTGCCCCTTTTTCCCCCCGTTCAATATTTTTTCCGCATCTCTCTGAGAAATGTTAATAAGCCCAGTGTGCTTACGAGTATTTAAGCGAACCCCATAAACACATTTTGGGATACACACATCGCACGCCATTTAACTTCTGCCAACTCATCAATATTTTGCTCACGTTGCGACATTTTGTCAATATCTGCGCCAATGATCGTTCCCTGTGCTCCCTTCTCCTGCCAAGCGCAACTGCCAGCCAAGTTGTTCAATGATTTTTTAATTGAATTCTAAAAGCGTTGCCAGTTCTTCATTGTTGTAGTTGGGGGCCTCTACGCATTGGTATCCACCTTATAGACACACCGAGACGGACAGACAGACAGAGAGAGAGAGAGAGGGAGACAGAGAATCAACCTTGTGGTATGTGAGTGTTGTTGCCATTTGGTTACCACTTTGAGTTTTGGACTCGCCACTTTTAATGGACAAGGCGCAACTTTGCATTTGTTGTTGTTTTTATTGAGCAGTTGATGTTTTTTTCGCGCGCGCTCTTGGACTTGACAATTACACGGCTTTTTTTCATGGCATTTCAATGACGTTCGTTAAATTTGTTACAGTCATGGTTAACACACACACACACACACAGATAGCAACACTTGAAATTTATGGGCGCCTAACGTTTTTTTTCTCAAATATTTTTTTGTACCCATACGGCAGCTCAGTTCAAGTTCAATTGTTAATGTAAAAAGCTGCACACATTTAGCAGCAACAAACCCAAATGCCATTAACTTGTTCGTCTCTTTTTTTTATTATTTAATTATTTGCGTTTTTGTTGGTGGTGGGCAGGTGGGGCTAGCTAGCTACCCATCGCTGAAATTCATTTGTTTGCCTCTTCTTTTTTTTTTGTGCCAAGAAAGTTTTGTGGCCAAACGAAGTCACCTTTTTGATGAGGCTGAAAGTGCTTAATTAATATCAATTATTATTCAATTAGAGATCAACTGTGCAAAATGCGGAAAAAGGTCACTGCAAATTAAGTGAACCTTTGACTTTCTCTACTAAAATTGAGGGGCAGAGAAATCGTAGAGATCGTATTGAGTGTGGGAGAGATGATATTGAGTTAAATTTGAGACTAGGGTTGTCGATTTATATCATAATTTTATGTCTTCAATATCGGTATTTAAAAGATCGAACCTTTTTCGAAAAATTTCGATAATTGATAAAGATTGTGCACTGAAAACTTGATTTATCGATAACACCAAACGTCTAAATCAATAGCACCTAATGCTGGCGCAGTCACTAACACAAATAAAACAAATTGATTTGAAGCCACAACCACTACAAGAAAACGAAAGAGAAAACCGATTGTTGACTAACGCTGTGTGTGTGGGTGTGTGTGCGTGTTTGTGAATGTCTGATGCACACGGCAACAACAAAATCTACAATGCGTGTATACGAAATGTTGTTGTCTTCAATTTCGTAAGTGGCAACGTAGATAGACTCATACGAAGTTGTTGCTGTAAGTCCTTTATGCGTGATGCGTATACGCTCGGTAATCGCCAAGCGCGAATCAACAACATATGCGCCTTAAGCGTATACAGCGAGCGCACCCTTGGTCTCAACGATAAGAACAACATTGCATAAGTTTTTTCTCATCTAAGTAAAGGTGTTGAAAACTAAACAATTTGGCTTACTAAATTTCAAATCTTAATATATAAAATTCTTCCGTACATGGCTTTGATACCTCAATCCTACCAAACGGCTGGACCGATTTCGATGAAATTTCGTGTAAGTGTAGTAGTAACAGCGTAGGTGGTTTATATCTATAGCTGATTCTGGTAGGTCACACAGGGATCGCGTAATTTGCCATCCAAGGCTTTTTTGCACCATAACTTGACCTAAACTTAACCGATTTGGATGAAACTTTATAAAGACATTCGTCATGAATAGAGGAAGGCTGATAACAAATATGTTCCGAATCGGTCAACTCTTTCGGGTACCTCTCGAACACATATATGTTTTTTTTTGTTAATTTTGTATGAGAGCTATGCTCAGTACTAAACAGATTTGAATGAAAGTTGGCATCAAAATAGTAGAATAATACACTAAATTATATTAACGCAACGTCTGACGGGGTCAGCTAGTATTTAATAAATCAGTTTGATTCTACAAAGTGGATGTCAGTAATCACCAATTGAATAGCGTATTTCATCTGTTCAGATGGTACTGAAAATTTATTGATACTCAAATTGATTTAGGCCCGATTTCACATCTTCTAGATAACTGCTATGTGTCAGATAAACTTTATGTGACAGATAGTGCTATTTAGAAGATGTTAAGTAGGGCCTTAATGATTCAATACTTAATTTTCCCACATCTTAATCAAACTCAAACATTTTCTTTCCGCACAACGATCCATCAATCTATCACCTCATTCCCCACCATATCTTTAAATTTAACTTACGGCCACAGCTAAGCCTAACTCTAATCTCTTTCCTTTTCAAAGTTCACTTCTTTGTCATAATTTCTTCAGATTTCTGTTCATTGTAAGTGCCAGGGTAATTCTATTTTTGTACCCAGCAATTGAAAGCTGACCCTAATGATAGTGCCGCCGCACCGTCCCACTAGCGAGCCTACTAAAACACACTGTAATGTCTATAGATTACGAAGAATGGGAACCCTTTGGCCCACAACCTTTTGGCGAATTCCAAAAGACCCAAACAATAAACATAACTCAACGGAGACAGAGCAAAAGTCAAGACCGACTCATTATCGATGCTGTGATGATGGGGGTGGGCGGTGGTGTGGCGAGGGGGAACGGTTCAGCAGAGGCTTGATGAATAAACGTCGCGACGTCAACAAAAGGCGCGGGTGTGTCGACAACAAAACACACGTAGGAGACGAGTTTGGGTGACAAATAAGCGAGCTCTGTGGGGCTTAAGTCTGAGTTAGGTTCGACTTGACTGGCAGCCAATAATCATGGATGCGTAAGTATATGAGTAGTTGTTGTTGTTTTATATATATATGACGGATCCTTGGCTAAAGCCAGGCACAGTGGTTGGAAATAGAGGTTTTGATTTACCTAAAAACCATTTTTGGTAAATGTAAGTAATTTAGAAATTCCGGTTCGGAGGGTCCTTTATATAAAGTTCAGTTGCAGGGTCCACCAAAACCTCCACCTGCCTTAAAAAAACAAAAGATGCTGCTTAATGAGCTCTTGCCTTAAAGAGAATACCGAAAACCACTGTGCCTGCAATCGACAACAACGTTTTTTATTTGCTTTTGGCTGTGACCGCGACGCGTATAATTTACACGTTTTGCTCATTTGCGATTCTAGGCTCGCAAAATGCGGCTGCTGCTGCTGCCGCCGCTCCAAACAAAACAAATGAATTAAAATCCGCACCACACAAAACACTCTTCACAAATCTCTCGACTTCGAGATCGAGGAGAGTCTTGAGTGAAAATTCCAACAAGTGGCATAATTGCGCCCTGCGGCGGCTACCGTGCGGCATTGGGCATCGGGAGCACAGCCCAAGTGGCCATCGATATACGAGTATGCTGGTACGTTTGTATGTATGTGTGTGTGTTATATCTGTGTATGGCAACAAAAACAAAAATCGCAAATCATAACTACAACAACAAACAATAAATAAGTGCAGTGAAGAACTGCAACTGCAACTAGCAGCGGCTCCGGCATGCATGCAATGCCAATGGCAAAGGAGAAGGCAATCCGAAAGGCCCCCAAAGAGCAACAAGTGTGCGTGTCTCAAGTCGTTTGACTGCCGCGCCGGAGTGCAAAGTTGACCAGACATAATGGATGAGGTTCGACGGCGGAGGAAGAAGAAGAGGAAGCCAAAGCAGAAGCAGACCCGGCTGCGGCTGCGCAGTTGCCAGTCGAAGTCATCGCCAACTGCACGCCATTGGCATATAAAACATTCAGCTGGATATACTCTATACAGCAGGAGATGAGTGACTTGCTGAGGGAGATTTTCAAATCAGAAAAATAATTTAAAATTTTTCAATGTCTTTCAAAAGATTTTAAATTTTTTTCGGTCGTATCCCAAATTTTTTTTTGCAATTTTGTCTATATTTTTTTATTAAATCCTTTTCTAAAATTCAGAAAAACTGCTGTTGAGACTGTTTAACTAGTTATTACCACAGAAAATACTTCGATGTTTGCTTGTGCTTTATGGGTCGGCATTTACACGATGAATATAACTTGATGAATTTTCTCAACTCAGAAGTTTGCAAATGTGGAATAGAGTCGCTTGCACCTTCACAAATACACACCAAAGCTGTTTAGAAAACTATATTAAGTTTGATTCATCGTGTAACGCCCGACTTATATGGTTTCTCCAACGATTCTAAAAGATGAGCAAACACCAAAAACATCAAATCAAACTGTTTTCAACCGAAATCTTTTATCAAACTACCACAAAAACTATTATATAGATCACAGTCATTAAGGATCACCCACAAACCAAAGGATATTGTTATCGACAAAAAAGAAAGAAAGCACTCATCTGCAAGAGAAGTGTAGGCGCAAGTACAAGGTCTTAAAATATTCGAGTTGAAGGCACAAATTTTTAAATTATATAAGACTCAATTGAGTATACTAGAGTTTCTTTAACTGCCTCTTAAAGAATTACAATCTGTCGGCTTACAATCTTTCAGGTCTTATTCAGTGAAATCTGTTCTTTCTATATTGCTCAGTGAATAAAATAGGCAATAATTACCAAGTGCGAACAGCAAAGAAGGATTAAATCTAGTTTAAAGATCGCTTATGGTCACAGGGTCCTAAGGATAGTTTATAAGCAAGTGAAAACAACTGAACTACTACACAAATGAACAATTGAAAAGCTGAACCATGAGCATGTAAGCAACTCAACAATTTCAGAAGAAGAACAATTAAACATTATCACTGAAACAACACTCATAAACACCTGATTTTGTGCATGTTTTTCAATTTATTTGTCGCTTTTCTATAAATTCAAGCATTTTTTTCTTAGAAGTTGCAGATTATTGTTCCGAAATCATGAATATTCTTCAGTTGGTAGTGTTTTTCTTCCGTTCTTTTCGGTTTATTAATTTCCCACTATGCATTCGCAATGTTCTAAATTAAAGGCACTTTGCTTTGGGGAACCAACTCAAGTGTTGTGTTCAGAGAGTAAGCGAGTCTATTTAACTTGTATCTGTTATTTTAGTGAGCAGACAGCATACAGAAAGACTTGCCCCTCTACATTATTATTTCTTTTAAGTGCATCTCCTATTCGTCTTCCCCAACACTTTGGTTAGCTGCTTATTGCCATTACTTTATTTTGTTTTGCATTATGCTCAGTTCCCGGGGTCTCAGACACAAACAGTCAACAAACATTCCATGGCCATTTGCAGGGCATAAGTTCGCGTCAAAGGTTCCGCGTCTGGAGACCTAAGGCCGGAAAAAAAAACAAGCAGAGTGCCAAAGAGTGAAGCGCAAAAGGCAAACACAAGAAGAACAAGACAAAGGTTATAATGCATTGATATTGTATAAGTATTTGTTTTTGCATTTGTATTAGCCTGGTCTGAAAGAGGAGAATCTTTTTAAAATACATTTTTTTTTTTGTTGTGCCTTCTCTCCTCCTGACTCGTTTTGCATTTTAATTTTTGCCTGCCGATCTTTTTCATCATCATCATCATCATCATTGGCGACGCCGTCGACGACGACGTTCGCCTGCTTTTGCTTGTTTATTTTTATTTTTGATTATTTTAATTTTAAAGCTGCTGCTGCTGCTCGATACGTTTTTTTTTATCGCCACTTGTCGGCCATTTGGGCGTTCATTTGTGTCTCTCTTTCTGGGTATTACCTTATTTGAGGAGTCAAAGTCAAGTCAAGTGAAAACAAAAACAACAACAACAAATGAGAATCGCAGCATTTTTTGGAGTCGTATGTGTTGTACTTTTATTTAATGAAAATTTGCATGCTGAATTTTTAATATCATACCATAACATTTTCTGATATTTTTTTTTGGGAGTGGTTTGTGAAGAATATTTTAATGGTCAAAAGGTTGAAGAAATGAAGTTATTTTAAGGGCGGGGTACAGTTAACAGGCCTTACAACGAGCAACGCTGCTAAGAAGTGCAAAGAAGCACGAGAAACACTGCACTGAGAGAAAAGTCAAGTATTTTCGTACCCCAATCAAAAATTGTAAGGTTTAGAAGCACGATTTCAGTTTAGAGCGCTCCTAAATTCACAAGTTTTCGTTATCGATAATGTTCCATTCCCAACTTGTTTTGCGTCATTTCACATAACAAAACAAGAAAGAAAGTCGGTCAAGCCCGACTATAACATACTCTGTACCAAGAAAATTTGTCTTTTGATTATAACTCGAAAACCGTTCATCCGATCTTCTTCATTCCTTTGGCGGATCGATAAGTTATCCTAATAACTAAATATGTCCAGAAGGAACAAGCCATCTATCTTCAAAACTGTGGGAGATATAACGTTTTTTCTAAATTGCGGGGGCGGGAGGGGGCGTGGCCAAAATTGAAAATAAACTTGATCTGCCTGCAGACATAAGAAGCATATGTCCCATACACGTCAAACCTCTATCTCTTACCATCTCTGAGATCTGTGCGTTCATACGGACAGACAGACGGACGGACAGACGGACATGGCTATATCGACTCGGCTGTTGATGCTGATCAAGAATATATATACTTTATGGGGTCGGAGATGCTTCCTTCTGCCTGTTACATACTTTTGCACAAACTTATAATACTCTATGTACCTTCGGTACAGAGTATAAACAGCTGTTGAGCGCCACTACTCATGCTATCGATAGTTATATATCGATATATACCAAGGCCAAATCGCAAATTGTTGTTGTTGTGAGCAGTTTTCCATCTCGCTCAATTTTGTGTATCTCTATTAAATAATTGTTTAAAATATTGCCTTAGTGCGAATGGAGTGGGAGAGTCCGTAAGATAAATCTAAAAAGGTCAAGGAACTGCATAAAAATAGTTCCGTGGGCTGTCTGTTTGTGCATCAACCTATATTTTGCATTTACTTTTCATTTCACGGACTCAGATGTCGCCGGTTTAAAAACGCCAAAACTTTGCGATTTCCGAGTGTCGGAGCACCAACTTTTACGATTTGATGATCAAATCGCAAAGTTTTTGCGAAAGCGAAAATGGGAGCATGGCTGTATGTGCCGAATATCTACCATCTTAGTAATTTTCATAAAGATCGGACAATAAATGGTAAAAAATGCTGCACACTTCTCTGAGCTGCATGTGCTGTTTGCTAACATTATGTTGAAGCATTCAAATTAATGTTGATGCTCTGTTAATTAACATAGTTCCCCTGAATAAAGGGTATATCGAAGTCGGGCAGAGCCGACTTTAACTTATGCTCTTGTTTTTAGTAGCCAGGTAAGTACGATCTGTTATAAAAATTAAAATTCGTGAGTACAAAATGATCCGAGCTTAATATTTTTGTTATGGATTTGAGATTTAGGGGCTTATTTTTTTAAATTTAAGAACATTAAGCTCTGAATATAAGAAAACCCAAGAGCGAAGCGTTCTTACAACATTCCAGAACAAAACGAGAGCGTTTTTAAGGAATAAATCGTTGTTTTTTCAGTGTAGGTGCTTTAACATAGAGATAGAAATTGAATGGAAAAACTTTTGTGAGAAATATCTTGTAAAGTTATACAAAAATGTACAAGCTTTCTGAAACTTTCATTCATTTCTATATTGTTAGTCCACCAAAACAACTTGATGAATAATATTGACTTTTTTTAGCATCGAACCATCGTAATATAGAATTACCTAAAATAAGTAAGTATTCCTTGGCTCTTTCTGGCTATACTACCAAGTACCATTCGACAGGAGTTATTTTCCATACTAAATGATACCCCTTTAAGGTTCCGGTTTCGTTCAATTATTTCCAATTCTTAACTGATTAAAAATTAATTATTTGACTTATCAAACTCCCCATGCATTTGATACGAAAGGTTAAAATATGATTATTTTTAATCATTCAATGTTTATCACTGCTTAAGAAGCTCACCACCTCTTAACAAAAAGCTCATTTATGATAAGAACACAACTCTTTTTTGCTGGGGAAAAAAAACACATTTGATTATCATACCTAAAGTCAGTACTGTCTAATTAATACTTTTATTAACCTTTTCCTTCTCATTATCTTCAGCTTAATTATAATCCCGTTTTGGTCGAAGCATTCTCTCTTGTTAGCCAACTGCTTTGTGATTGTGTTATTTGTTCTAACCACCTTTTACTTTTAAAAAAAAAAACAATATTTTTCTGTTTCGCAACATGCATATCGAAAACGAATTCTCGTTTCACAGCAAAAGTCAAAGGTAACGAACGGCCATGACATCATGCAGCAAATACCTGACTTGACAAGTGAAACATCATCTAAATATCGCACACAAGGTGAAACTGCAGCCACAACCACCTGAACAACAAAAGTCGCCAGTCAATCTAATTAATATATCATAAACAAAAACTAAAAAAAAAATATCCCACCCATAAATAATGCCACAACGAATGGAAAAACGTAGCTAAGGCTAAAGGTCTGGGCGGGTGTGACAAATTTACAGCAGGAAAAAAATAAACGTTTGATCATAAACTGTCCCCAGCAGTAGGCCAAAAAAAAAACTGAAAAAATACTACTACTTACTGAACTGACCAGCAAACTTAGTGCCCCAGGTGATGACAAACAATAACAACAACAAGCAACAACAACTTCAATGGGAAACGAGGTCTCAATGCTGACCAGAAAGAAAGACACACCAAAAATACTGAAAACAAATAAGTAAATGGAAACAACTAAGAATTGGGCAGTGGGGAAGCTCGACTTGGAGATACCTTTGGTATTTTAATCTTCAAGTATCTTTAACTTAACCTGGACCCAATAAGGAAGTTTCATTTTGGTGCAATAATTGAATTAAACACATATTAAACATCCGAATGTCATTAAACAGGCCCGGCGGTTGCCTAAAAAACAGGGCTGCATAGATCCAAAAGATGTAACAAAATATATACTTAAGATCTAAAATTCGGGTTAGTTTGGGGAAGTACGGAGATCTAAGCATTAATCTCTGATTTTAATGTAATAAAGGAGCTTTCGCTATTTGTAGTTGATGCTTATTAATCAAAACATCAACATTTTTGCAATACTAACAAAATTCTGGTTGCCTGTAGCTATTTGACTTTTTATCCAAGCACTGCCCGTCGGCATATACCATTTTCCAAAGCAGCAGTGGGCGCTAAACTCTATCGATTTCAACTCAAGTTCTACTTGTATTTTGTAGTCTTTTCAATTTAATGCATTCATTAAGAATAGAGGGCAATTTGTCGAGGATAGCCCGTTGGTTTGCTTCGATTGATTAATATTTTTTTTCATATCATATATTGTAATAATTATCATCAGTCATAACCAACTTTTGAAATTTCTTTCAGTTCATCTTTTTAAGTCCTGGATTTATTTAGATCCGGCTCTTTGATTCAGTATTAAAAACTTCTATAATATCGGGAAATTAACTACTATGTACTACTTTTACAAGCCAGCAGCAGTACAGCAGCATTTCTGTAGCAGGAAAAAAATAGAGAAGAAAATTGGAAAGCACAAACTGATTAAACTCAAGCTTTTATGGTGGACAGAGATTATGAACACAAGATAACAAATAAGTGTAAGTTATCTATTTTCTTTACCATTTAATTAATTATCATTATCTGTTAAAATATCATAAATATTTATTTTAAGTGTGGAGAAATTACAAAAAACTCCTTCCTTAAACTTAAATTCTTTTTAAAACAAGTTTTGAAACTCATTGGTGAAGCTTCTTCAAAAAGGCAGATTGTGCCAATATCAGTTGGGAATTATAGTGCTAAGATAAATTCACTTAAATTAAGAATTCTTACTCCCTTCTGCAGTAGCTGTTCCTGGCATATCTTCATTTATCATTTTTGAGGTGGGAACTAGTCTTAGAATATAATTCTACCTAATGTGATCCTACCTATGTCTTTGCTTAAACTTTACTGATCAAATTCCGAATCATAGTGACACTTTAAAATTTTCAATAAAATTTGTTAAAAATGTATTTTCTTTAATATTTTGAAACTTTGCAGACCCCAAGACCCCCACTCACACGCATATCAACCCTGCCTACCCTGTATTCTCTCACCAACAATAGAGTTGAGAAAAAAAAGAGCAGCAACAACACCAACAAAAGGCGTAAAACGATAGTTGAACTTTCAACACCTATTTTATGTATTTTCTTTCTCAGTCTCCCCACCATTGTTGTTGTCTATGAAGCAGTAAAATAAATGTCCGATGGTGCCACCGTGGTTAGAGGGGTGCGGGGGACAGATAACTTACCGGAATAACACCAGGCTGGCCATACTACTGTTGTCTCCGTATCAATTTCCTTCATTATGGGGGCTCAACATATTGTCAAACACCTCAACGCACCGATTCGATTTGTCTGCTGTCTCTGTCTCTCTCGCTAGCTTTGTTGTTGTGGGCTGCTGCAAGTAAAGTGAAGGCAGGAAATAAGCATAAGACAAACCGACAAATCATGAGTTTATAAAGTTATTTTCAAATTTCCATTTTGTTTTTTCGTTGCCACTTTTTCAATTAAGTTGGTAAGTTCGGTAAGCCGTTTTAGTGGTTGTTGTTATTGTTGTGTTGACCATTTATGCCGCTAATTTATCTTTGTTCGTATTGTCTTAAGTAGTTGTAGTTTTATATTTCCACCGTTTCTTTTTTTTGCTGATGACTTTATGTATTTTCTTGGGTATTAATTGTGTGTGTGTCTATCCTAGGTGTTTGTTTAATTAATTAACTTGTTGTCAAATGGTTGGTTTTTCAGTTTTTTTGGTTGAGGGATGTTAATGTTAATTTTGGGGGGTAATTAAATGCTATTAAAAACTGTCAAATTTGTGAGAAATATAAATACATAAAGATGAATTATTATTTGAAATTGTGTAGTAAAAGTATTTCTAATAATGGAGGTATTTATTTGAGTTTTTTACGAGGTATTAATTTGGTAACATTTAAGGAATTTAAATCAATTGTTAACAACAAAATCTACGTTTTGTTTTTATACTCTGTACCGAAGGTACATAGAGTATTATAAGTTTGTGCAAAAGTATGTAACATCCAGAAGGAAGCATCTCCGACCCCATAAAGTATATATATTCTTGATCAGCATCAACAGCCGAGTCGATATAGCCATGTCCGTCTGTCCGTCTGTCCGTCCGTCCGTCTGTCCGTCTGTCTGTCCGTATGAACGCACTGATCTCAGAGATGGTAAGAGATAGAGGTTTGACATGTATGGGACATATGCTTCTTATGTCTGCAGGCAGATCAAGTTTATTTTCAATTTTGGCCACGCCCCCTCCCGCCCCCGCAATTTAGAAAAAAGTCATATCTCTCACAGTTTTGAAGATAGATGGCTTGTTCCTTCTGGACATATTTAGTTATTAGGATAACTTATCGATCCGCCAAAGAAATGAAGAAGATCGGATGAACGGTTTTCGAGTTATGATCAAAAGACAAAATTTCTTGGTACAGAGTATGTTATAGTCGGGCTTGACCGACTTTCTTTCTTGTTTACTTTGGGACAGACAAAGAAGGGAGAAAGGCCACATACTAAATTAATCAAAAAAAATAAATTAATCAAAAAAAATAAATTAATCAAAAAAAATAAATTTTTCAAAACTTGGAAATTTTTGAAAATTGGATAAAATATTTAGAATTATCATTAACAAGTAAGCAAAGCTAATTTCGTTTGTACCAAAAGTTTTATACCCTTGCAAGTGCTCGCTTTAATATTTTCAAAAATAATATTTTCCCCCACGACACATTATCCGACCAATCGTTCGTATGGGAGCTATATGATATAGTCATTCGATTTGGACAAAAACTTGTAGAATTAGGTGAAAGCATGTAACACAATCAAATACAAAATTGCAGGATGCTACCATTAAGAACAAAAATGTTTTGCAAACTAAGACTGTTTTTCCGACCTATCTTTTGTTTGGCAGCTATACCATATAGTTGTCCGATCTTCATCAAACTTGGCAGAATTTAAAAAAGCATAGAAAACCTACGATTACAAAGTTTGAATACGTTTCCATTAAAAAGAAAAAAGTTTTTCTCACTAAAACTAGCTTGCCTACCGATTGTTCCTATGAGCTATGAGATATAGTCATCCGATTTTGTCACCCTGATCAAGAATATTTATAGTTTATGGGGTCGGAAATTAATATTTCTATGCGTTGCAGACTTCTGGGCAAAATTAGAAAACCCTTTGCATGGGTATAAATATATTATATATGAATTTACAGGGCAATTTTGTATGTTACGTGTAATATAGAAGTTAAGAAAGAAAGCAGAATGCAGTTCGGTATTCAGCATTAAATCTAAGACTTAAAAACATGGCAACGTTTTGGTATACACTTCAGTATTGAAAGGGTGGGCCAAGAGTTAGAGCATAAAATAATCAAGTCATCGAAAGTTTTAGAATTATGGCCATTGAAAATTGTCGGCCAAGGACTTATGTGAATTTCTGTATCGAAATTTGATCGTTTTAATGCAGGGCTGTAAACCAAAGATGTATTCAGATCGCCGGTTTACTGGTTCGAACCAAAATTAACCAATGGTTAGGGTTCGAACATTTCAGGTTCAATGTTTTGCTTTATACAATATTAATAATTTTTGTGTTCTATGTGTTCTAAAAATAGCATTCGACACAAACTGTATGGGAATCGCTTGGTTATCGGTGATAACAACATTTGGGAATATTCCATATATAATTTACTGCCAAGTTGATTTCCATTTCATATTTTTTGTAGAAAAATATTTTCAATGTAATGTTAGACCCTTCCTTTTGAGAATTATTTAAAATGCTTTAGAGTCGACAAGCTCAAAAAACAGAGGCTATTATGGGTGGAGATTTAACATGATTTTATTAGATGACCAGCTGCTTACAGAAAGCTGAGTGGAGCGTAGCATATCAGCTTTGAGAAATCAAACCAACAGCTAAGACGAGTGGATAATTTTTTTATGTAAAATTCATTAGGTCAGCTCTCTATGCTCCGCTCCGCCTAAATAACATCCAAATTAAATATGTAGATCACTATGTAGCCATCGCATCGGGCTCAGCTGAGCGCAGTACCAAATTACCACAAGTTTTCAATAACTTAACACCTAAGAAATTGTTTTTAAAATATTTCACAGCTTTCTTTAAGCACATTCATATAAAATCCATGACATGATAATTGGGGATCGACTGATTAAAGTGTTTAAAAAACATGTAAGACACCGAAGACAATGAAATCTGACTTTGATATCAAACAGAAGGTATTGTATAAAAGACATTCTGATTCTGAAAAACAAAGATATACCTAAAGAGGATGTAAGTCCCATGTATCTTTGCTTTTAAAAGTGATCAAATATATGTATAATAAGCCACAGTGCTTACAAGTTTGTTTTAATCTAAGAAATCACTTGAAGATAACAGTTGATAACCATTATGCCTATAAAATGACAACAACAAAACACAAACACTTTCAAAAGTCATCAAATACACAACACATAAAAAAAAAACAATTCTCTCATTATAAATACAAACTTTAACCTTTTTCTGTTTCTGTTTTTAAGACAAAAGAAAAAGTTTAAGGTCGCCCGAGCCATCAAATATTGAAACAGCTTTTTGGCATTTTTATTTAACTTGAAATTGAAATTTGAATTTACCTTTTTGATTGTGTCTGTTTTAGCTGGCAAACTGACTGACTAAATGTCTAAATGACTGACACAACTGCAGTCAATTTATCAAATCAAAAATTGACAAAAGTAGCTGCCGGTTTTTGTATTTGTTTGTTATAAAATCACGTTTTTTTTCAACATTTTGCGTTGCACTTTTGCTGGGGTTTGCATTTAATTTCCGTCACCAAGAAATTAAGAAGTTTTGTCTGGTTTTTGTTTTATATAATTAACATTTGTGTTGCCTGTATGTTTAACCTTTAAATATTGCTTATTTCATTCCCGTTTTGTTTTTGTTGATTTGTGACCAAAATTTGTGACTTTTGACTTTTTCACGTTTCACTTTTTGTGTTGATAGAAACTTGTTCGAATTTCCAGGCATGTTTTCACTTCTCTCGCATTAATTGTTGGTCACGTGCCATATGGATGCCGAAACGGATTTTGTCGCTAGACACGTGAACTTTGTTGTAAAAAAAATATATTTTAAATTGCTTTGGCTAAGAGCTGAATTTTTTGTTGTGTATTTTGTTATCTGTTGCGGGTTATTTTTAGTTGGGGATTAGTTTGCGCGGCTTTTCGGTGTATGGTTTATTTAATATTTATTTTAGTTGACTAACTGTGGCAGTTAAGGGGTTATGCGTTGCAACTCTTTTATAAGCTATCACATTTAAATGCTGCACCACTATATCCAATTCTTGGTCGATTTACGCGCCAATACTTAAAGATCGCTTTTAAATTTTTGCGTTCCCGTCCTCACATGACTCGCACTGCGAACGGAAACGTACTGAACGCAGTACCGAGCATGAAAGGCCCCAACAAAAAAAATAAAATAAACCAAACTGAAAAAGATACTCGAAGCCGCAAAACGGGCAACACACGTGCGGCTGGCAAAGAGCGAGCTAAAAGAGTGGGAGACTGAACCTCAAAGAAGCTTGCTCTTTTTCTCTCTCTCTGTGTGTGTCTGGTCTACCTCTTCGTGCTAACAAAAACAGCTGGCAAAAACAAAACAAACCAGCAAAGAGAACACAATGCTTAAGAGTGCAGCAGTCAAAGCTTTATCAGTTGTAGCTAAAAAGGTACAGGGCAACTTGGCTAGAAGGGCTAGGTTTGGGAGAAGAAGGAGGTAATACAAATTCTCAAATCAAGTAGTGTCCTAATTTTCCAATTCCTTTCCACCCAGTCCGACTTGAACCACTCGTGAAAAATTGCTGAACCCAAACTGGTTTCGAGCACCAGATTCACGATAAATATTTTGAAATTCAGCAAATATTCTAAAGTTGCTGGCTTGTAGAATGCAGCCTTAATAAATATTCTAGGATTACGTAATGTTAAAAGAATAGGCACATAACAAAACCGGCATCAATAATAGTGTTTATCTTAGATCTTCGTTATGTGATCGAAAACCATAAGCTTCTTCCAAATCCAGTTTCCTTAAACTTTCAAACTTTTACCATAAATTTGATAACTCTGCTTAAAGAATGATTCTAACTCAAGCTCGAAAATTTCATTGTCGAGCAGAGAGAAAGAGTTAGAAAATGGAAAAGGATATTACTTAATTTTTGTTCAATCTTTGCAAAGATCTTCAACATGGTACTTTACTGCCTACATAGAATTGAAATTAAAAGTTTTTCAATTGAGCACCCGTTGCTTTTTGTTAAAAAGCCTTCAGCGAAGAGTTTTGTTAACCAAACAAAGCCCAAACTGATTTACACGCGAGTCTTAAAGCCAAGTCTCTACAGTGCCAATGGAAGTGACTGAACCTAGTTTGATGCTTCAACGATCAGCTTAAGCTTACATATGCTGACCAGCAGTTTATAGCTTTCATATCTAATTCTTTATGACAGATTTCATCTGATTCTATTTCCTAAGAAATATTTGGCAAGGTAAAGACATTGGACGAGACTGGCCCAATAGAATTGAATCTAGATCGAAAATGCTTTCAATTCTTCCCACGCCCCCATTTTGGAAAAATCGTCATATCTCCAACTGTTTTACAGTTATAAGGTTCGTACCTTCTGGACATATAAAGGATTCAGGATTATACCGAACTCTGGCAGCCTGATAGAGGACATTCATTAGCTTAAACCAATCATTTTTATTGAGTAAATCGAGTCGGATTATCTGTTCTACAGATATCTTGTATATATTATTATCTGAAATTAACTGAAAATTTATTGCCAAAATTGTGTAAGTCAGGGATATAAGCTGTTTAGAAATAAGGGCGAACTTGGTTCAGTGGCGTACGGTGATTTTTGACCACAGGTGCCTTTAGAGCATGGTTTTTTATACCCCATTGGAAATGCCTAAAAGGGGTTCATAAAGTTGTACAAATTTATGGAGAAGGAAACATTTCCGAACCTATAAAGTATATATATTCTTGATCAGCATCAACAGACGAGTCGATATATTTTTACAAAGAGTTTTTTAGCTAATCGAGAGTCTACTGTATAATACTGCATTCCCTCTATCTCGTTCTTTTTCTCTCTCTCTTTTTTTATCATTTACTGATTTGCCTTGACTCTCGCTGACTTGAACTGCATAGCAAAGCACACACACACACGCGCGCGCATACAAATGCACAGAAAAAAGGGTTCAATGAAGGTCAGCTGGTCAGAGTTCAAGTAGCAATGACTATGAGCTGGCATGACGAATACAACAACAAATGACGAGAGTAGAATCTAAGCGATAACGCCAGAGACTTCTAAAGGGAAGGGGGGGTGGTGCAGTGGGGACGTGTGGGCGTGTGTGCTCTGCCGTAACTGTATGTGTGTAGACGCGTATCTGTGTCGCTGGCCATTTGATACTTTGGCCTCGTCACTCGTCAGACATATTGCATATTACAGTTTGTTGTTCTTGGTGTTCCATTGCACTTTCCTATTTGCCCAGTTGTTGTTCGATTGAACTTACAGAAACATATGCATATTAATTGCCTATATCGCATTATTCTAATGAAAAGCAAAATCGTTTCAAAACAATCAATTTCTATGTAAATCGAAATCGACCTGAACAACCTTAAAAAAATACAGAAACACCAACACAGATGCAAGCGCTGATCCCCACACTTAACCCAAAACGAGACCAAAAAAAATTTAAAAAAAAAAAGGCAGGCGAAACGGAGGCGACCTGAGTTGGCGGCGAAAATATTTTTAGAACTGCGACCGACAACGGGGTTGGGGCAGGGGAGGGACATGCATATATTGTAGTACTTTGGTATCTGTAGCTGCGGCAGCTTCAGGTCTCCGTCGTCTTTGCTTTTGTGCAGGGCGCTGAGCAAAAGCCAAGAGAAAGAGAGAGGTCAGAAGGTCTGTGATCTTTTGCAAAAAAAAACATACCTCTATATACATATATATGTATAATTCTACGAACTGCAGAACAGAACAAAAGGCAGCCTGTCATGTCAAGCATGTATGTGTATCTGTGAGATACATTTTTGTTCTATACATAAATGAGAATATTAGCCAGGCAAAAAGTCAAATGACAAGACGCAAAAAAAAAATCATAATAAATGGAACAATTTTTCAGTTTTTTTTTTTTGGGCAAATGAATAGGTAAAATTGTATAGCTGCTATACATACAAATATGTGGGTATTATTCCATTCCATCACAAAGCGTTTTCACTTTGGGAAATTTTAAAATATTTCAAGTGTCTCGATCACATCCCAAACCTGAATCAAAATTTAGATAAAGACTTCAAATCAATTACAGTGGGAATCCTGTTCCTCTCTCATCTCTAGTTTGGAGAGTGTTACTTTAAAAGTAATAACAGGGGTCACTTTTTAAATGGCAGCTTAAGCAGGCAGTTAAGCTTAAGCAAACTGTTTATAGTGAGAGAAAAATTAAGATATTTCCTACTTGAGTCAAGAGTTTGCGGATTCAAATGCCCAATTCTATATATTTCGCAGGGAATGCAAACCGCTCGGAAATGGCAGGTGGTTCGGTTTAGTGGTCGGAGCAGCTTGTAAACCTTCGGTTCGGCAATTGGGATATTCAGTAATGTAGCCTGATGAAAGGCATATTAAGGGGATGCGCCTCTCTTTTTAAACCGACGACGATTCGGTAAGTGGTTCGGTTTGTCATCGGAGTTAGCGGTTCGGTTACGGTTTAATACTTCCAGTTTTAAAATATCCAGAAGTAAGGTAAGGTTTTGAAAACAAACCACAAGTTAAATAAAAGTACGAAATGCTTTTTCGACTGAATTTTAAATGAATAGTGTTTTTACAAGATGTTTCTACTTTGTACAACAATATTTAAAGCCTGACCTAATAAAAACATGCCCCACCCTAATTTGTACTAACCGATTAATTGCAGAGCAATGTTATCCTAGAAATTTGTCCGAGTCCAACTCCTGCAAACATTTTGAACTCCATTTGTTGTTGTGGCCACTTTTTTCTTTGTATTTTTTGACGCGTGTTTGGCAAACGAGTCAATTGTATGGCCGTCGAACTGTCTTTTGGCTGTTTTCTTTCGTTTTTGCAACATTGAAGATCGTCCCACATACACACACACAAACACACACCTTGACTTGCCCCTCATCAGCCAACCTGGCGGCATTCTGTGGTATCGCGTTGTCAACTTCGACGTTGTCGTTCGTCCAAGATGCTGTTGCTGCTGCGCCCTCTCACCTTGTGCCAATGCTCTTCTTTGGCTCTGGGCTGCTCTCGGTCTTCTGTTATTATTATTATTTTTTTGCCTTTTTTGATTCATTGATGTGCTGCGTGGATGTCGTTCGTTATATGGTACACGTACATATTGGTATGTATGGGGAATATATAGCTTACACCCAGAAAAATATTTATGAGTTGATAAAATGAAGTACGGTGGTTAATTAAAGATGAATTTCCGATTGTGAGTTGAGAAACATTAACATTATTTTCATATCAAAAAGAAATGAAATGGAATCTTAAATTTTCGGTAAACCTGCGACTGCGAAGAATGCAGAAAATAAAAACAAATTTGTAATTAAATTAAGTACAAGCGGTGTAAACAGTAAGGAAAGTACAAAAATGCTTTGTTCAAGTACAAAATACTTAGTTCAAGAACGAGGACTATGAATTAACAAAGACTAAGCTGTTATTTTTATGGGTCAGCAAACTCCTATCACTCAATAAGAAAAGTTTTAGACGCAGTTGGGATTTTTGAGAAAAGATTCGCATTAAAAAGAATTTGCATTTTCCGGAGAAAAAAGAAGCCTACTTTGGGGCTAGATCGGCTTATATAAAAAAAATATGGTTCTTAAGTCGATGGGATTTGAACAAACCTAGAGGAAAGGAAGACCTAGGGACTAAACGATTCTTTTGATTTTTCCATTTTGATAATATAAACTCTTCTTATAGAAAGGAAGACCTAGGGATAAAACTAAGCATTTGTTTAATTGTTCAGAACTAAGCTAAACTGCAATTCGTTATGTTTTGAATTGCAACAATCTTCTCTTCGACCGTCAAAACCTGTGAAGCCTCTTAGCCTTATTCCATTGTGGTAGCCGTTTCATTTGGATAGTAAATATTAAATATTTCGAGTGCTTGTTTTAGAGACACTAGCGTATATTATGCGGACATTCATATTGTGATATAATATATAATAGTTAATAACCAAATAAAAAGAACCAATCGACACAAAAAAGGGGATTTCCATAAGCATTTGGCAATCTCTCGAACAAGTTATGATAATGTCGGGGATCAACTGAATTGATAAGAAACTTGGTCAGCTAAACAAGAAGAAGGTGATGTTTTCAATAATCCTGTTTTGAAGATGCCTCAAGCAAAAATAGATCAAATCACATAGTTTTACAAAAACCGGAACAAGAGAAGTTGCTAACTTTGTGGTTAGCTCTTAATTGCCCTCATCAAACATCACATTTCTCAAAGCCTAATCAAGAAAATTATTCAGAATCACAAGCATTCATTCCGGAAATCGGACTCCTTTTAACAATTTTACAAAGGGAAAATTTTGATTTTGAATTCTTTATTATACCCAACAGGACACCACATGAAAATACCTGGCATTTTAATTAAATCAGATTGCCAAAGACTTTTACATATATAAATTTTCTCATCTGATTGATCCTTCAAATTCTGTCTAATTTTTAATGAATCGTTTCATGAATCTTTCACTTTTCAAAACTCAAACCTGTCCCTCATCATCCTTCTCCTCTTTTGCTTCGTGACCTCCATTCCAGGCCATTTTGCAGGTGTCACTTTTTGAGTACAGTTGCCACACGACCTGACCTCTTAAGCAGCCACTTACAGCCGCAGACGCAACGATCTGTGTGTTGTTGCGCCTGAGCCGAAAAACAGAGTTTGCCTTAAATGTTGCAGTTTTTTTTTTGTTTGCCTTGTTTGTTGCCTCATGTCCCAGCGACAGGCCTCAGCATAACTGGTGCAAAAAAATAAACGAACAAAAAAAGTGAACTCAACACGCGCATGCTGCTGCCCACACGCCTTGACTTCGACTTGGCTCTGAGTCTGGGTCTAAGTCCCAGTCTGTCCTCTGACAGAGTTGAGTTGTTGTGGTGGTTTGGTTAAACTTTCGCATCCTAGCTAAGATTGGAAAAGCGTGTGCCGCTCTATATAACAAGCATAGGCGAACATATGTAGCTACATACTCTCGTATCTATGTATTTATAAGATACCCACATACGACACACACCACATAGTATATTCAGATCAGTTCAAACTCTCGACTGTGAAGTGAACTCGAGGCGCTCTGTCATTTTGGGGACATGTCTGTCTGGCTGTCTCTGTGTCCCTGCACATGTATGTGTGAGGGCAAACGGGCGTTCGTTTTTGAGGTCTGGGCATCGGTCGATGTCGACGGTGTCGATCGGTCGGGCAGCTCTCTGGCTCTTCTGGCATTAGCATTTTCAGTGTTGTTTTATTTTTAGATGGGCGCAAAAATGAACAAAAATTGCAAGTGTGTGTGTGTGTCTGCGCCAACGCTTCTTCGATGTTGCTTGGAGGTGACTGACTGACGAACTGGCGGCATTTTTGACATTGTGACAAACGACGCTGACAGCGCCCAACGACATTTTGCACCACATATAGTATTATACGGACGTGGGAAAGAGATGCAGATATGGAAGAGAGATGACTCGAGGTAGATGTTAGGTAGATTACTAAAGGTTTCTTTTCTTTCTTTTTTTTTAAGGGAAAGCCAAAACCTTTATGCAGCGATGATTTACGCGACCTAGAGACCACAAAACGGTCCGGAAGAATGCACCGAATCAAGAACCGATCAAGGATCTGTCAAAGAAGAACCTATACCTGATACGAATCCGTTCCGATATAAATTTCACAACCACATCCTTGAACCGAACCTCATTAGATATAAGATCTGAACCTCAACCTGTTCCGAACCTAATATTTCGGTTCGGTTCAAGAACAATTATAAAAATGCAAAATGCAAACTGCCTAGCGAAAACTCTTGTTATATGGGCGGAACCTCTGAGCTGGAGACAGGTAGCGAGGCGTAGTAGTTGGTGTGGGGAGTGAATTCTAGTTTTTTGTTTTTAGCTTCACACTAGATAATATTATTAATAAACCAATACATGCTCCTCAACTCTGGGATACATTTAATTTCTTTTTTTTTGGTGCCCACCGCTGGACAAAGAGTTTACAGACAAATGATCGATGAACAAAACTTTGTGCATTGCATACACATCACTCGTTTTTTTTTTAGTAAGAATGAAAATAGTTAAATTACTGAAATACTGTCAAAGCTATTCAAATTCTTGTTTGCTAAAAAAAAGTTTCAGATTTGCGTAGAAATATTGAATAATATTTCGCCTATATGTTTCCTGATCACAATGCACAAATTTTTTTTACTTTTGAATAATATCAAATCTTCTCTGATCATCTAGCAGTTTAAGTTTTTCTATATATTCACCAGCTTATATTTAGCTAAATGACGTTCTAACCTCTCCTTGCTTTGTTGTTATGATCACAAAATGAAACGTATCTTAAATGATCTTCATGATCTTCGCAATTATAAGCTCATATACCCGCTCCATCTCCATATTCGGCGCCATCTGTTAATCAAGAGATCTCAAACTCAGTTGCATTGTAACAAAGTTCAACTTTTGAAAAATTTGTTAAAAATAAGCACACATTTTGGTTGGCGTTTAATTAAAGTTCAGCACCTTCTCAACCCACTCGACGCGAAATCACGACATTTGCAGTCATTAACACACACACGCACACATGAATGGGCGCAGTGTGGGCGCCTACAGTTCGGGGCACTCACTCAATCATTTGCCATATGAGAGAGTCAAATGGTTAAGAGAAAAATCACCGACAAAGTGGATGCTTTATGAAGAATTATGATTTCATGTGGCGGCTTAAATCAAACAAACCTGAAACTTCAATATACTAAAAGTAGTTGTCGCTCTGCGGTCAATGATTAACCTTAGGTTCAAGCGATCTTTGATCTGTCAAACGATCGAGCATGACAAAATGCGCCAACGATCGATTCAATTATGAAGAGTGATCTTCCACACTGATTCTTTGTTTTTTTATATTTTTTGGTTTGTGTGAACCGAAAACTGCTGAGTACATAAAGCATTGTCAAGTTACCCCTTTTTTTTTGTTGCTGAGGATCGGTGGAGTTCATGTGACAAAAATGTCGCAGTCAGCGAAAAACGGAATACAACAAAAAAAAAGTCAGCGATCGCATCTCAAAATGAAACCAGAGTGCGCACATCTTCACAATCTCTCTCAGCAGCAACAACAACAACGATAAAACGCCCTCAATGCCCTCGACACGATCATTTTTCGGGAACGGGTTAGGCTGTTTGTCTTCATCAAATATTTACTTTGGAGCCCGCTAATGACATGAAACGGCAAAATAATAATAATAAAAATAAAATTGTAGCATGTGAGGCGCAGGAAATTGTTGAATTTGTTATTATTAGCATTTATTTTTTATGATGAGACCAGAAAAGATTTGTTTAGCGTCTTTATCAAGTGACACGAGTGTGGTAAGCAGTTATATGATGTGACATTTGATATTGATGGTTGGGGCGAAATCCATGCGGCTCAGCTAAAAGTTTTTCAATGAATTGGCAAATTCCATTGACCAAAACCAACGGAAGAAGGTACGGAAGGTACACACACATCCATAAGAGGTCAACAGATTTCACATAAAAAAAGAAACTCAAAGCACTCAAAGGTATTTGTTTAAAAACTAAAATAAAAAAATACATCCAAAAACTTGTTTGATGTTTTCTTTGGTTCTAAAATCCAGAAAAACAAGACACACCCCAACTGATCTGTTTGACAGATTAACACAATAATATGAGATGGAGCTTTGAAATTTTACTCAAATGTTATTCCTGTTAACTTTATCTTCTAAGTTTCGGCTCACAACCTTTTTCAAATAAGCTGTTATACATGGAGAAATGTTCCATACATTTTACAATCATATACATTTTAAAATCACAGAAGGTATAGATAATATATACTTATAGTTTGGTTGATTTATATACTATTGCTTAACTTTTATACACCGATTTTTGAAATATCAAATATGTTTTTAAGATTGAATTTGTTTGTTTCGAGGTTTGAACAAGACGGTTTGCGATATTCCGATCTGATATTGCAAGATGGAATATAATCGATAGGCGTTTTTAAACATCTATTTAAAATATCTTTTTTGCATTGAACTGACCTCTTGAATTTCAAAAATATATATTGGATAACGAAACGATCTACTTTAGTATTTTATATATTTGTTTATTATGTTTCTAAAAAATGTGTGCAAGTCTTTAAGATTTCAGGTGTATTTTATTCAGGGCTGCAAACCGGTTTGAACAGAACCGGTTCGAACCCGGAATTGCGACTTTCAGATTACTGTGAACCGAACGTCGAACCGAACCTCTTAAGGTACTAAAGTTGAAACTGAACCTGTTCCGAACCTATAATTTCGGTTCGGTGCAACAAAAATTAAAGACATGAAAAAATTTGACCTATTTTCTAGCAACTACTTCTCTTATCCTGATAGTTCTGGAAAACTGAGTCTTACAATCGGCAGGAAAGTTTAATGTAAACATCTATAAAAATGTTCAGAATTACCATTAGAATCCCTACACATATAAGCCTCTGTTTTTTTAAGATCCTTTTCTACAAAGCTTATCGATTTATTCACAAAATAAGAGCTTAACGTTACTGTGGAATCACTTTTGGTACGTAAATCGACACAATTTCCTTACAGTTAATTTCGTTTTTAGGTCGATTACTATATAAACTAGTATAAAGCATGGGCTGAACCAAGGTTCGAACCAAAACCGATGCCCAAAAACCTTGAACCTCAAAATTCTGAACCTGAACCATTTTTAAATTTTTGTTCAAACCCGCGAGCCGGAGCTCCCAAAACATTTTTGGGGTTGCAGCACTGCTTTTATTACACTATAACCTTATTTTGTGCACTCCGCTTACCTATAGCTTCTATAAATTCAACAATGGTACAGAATTAAAATTTATAGGTTCGAAGATGCTTCCTTCTGACTGTTGAATACATTTGCACAAGCTTACTATACTCTGTGTACCTTTGGTTCAGTCCAATTTAACGTGTAGCCTTAAATTTCGTGAGTTTTCATTCATTTTCTGTCCGAATATATACATGCACTCCCACCAACGATGGTGTTTAACCCGCTCCAAGGAGCAACCAATTTTGGTGTATAGCTTGGGAGTTTTGTCCGATTTTCCAAATGTGAAACAAACTTGATCGGATTATCGAGCATTAATTTGTTGCTTGATCTCTGATAGTCTTTGAGATCGAAGCGTTCATACAGACAGACAGAAGGACTGTGTTGTATTAGCATGAGCAATCTTTACGATTCGGCAGGAATCACTCATCAAGAAGAGAGGACTGTTTACTTTTTTGTGATTCACTGTTAGTTTTCTTCTAAATAAAATATATTTTAGGATTAAAACGAAAGAAAAAGAAAGAGTAAGAGAATTCTCTCGTGTAAAGATCTGCACTTTTGGTAGAAACCATAAAACAAGCTGCTCCCAATTTTAGCCAAATCCAATTCAATTCCGAATACAAAGCGCGTGGAACCATAAGTATGTTAATATCAATTTTAATTTAGGGTCGAAGAGGTCGCATTGACGTCAGTTAGGGTCGTGGATACCAGTTTTGAAGGCATCCCATATATTTTTTTTTGTTTGTTTTCATTAAGTTTCGTTTTTTCTCAAGAGTCGAGAGACTGACACATTTTATTAAAATATCCATTTAAGCCTAATTTTTTGTTGTTGCTTTTCTGTTGTTTGAGCATATTAATTTTGTATACACAAATAAATTGTCTAATGATTAGATTAATCTGAATTAGTCAGCCTAGCATCTAAAATGCCGGTAATACGAGTCTGCGTGGAATATTTGACTTTATCATAACAAAGCGGAAAGTGGATTATAAGAAGCGACTTAAAAGGTTTAAGATTTTGTTTGTTTCTAGTTTTGCATTTTTTGCCTTTTAGGGTTTATAGGCGAAACGTGTAAATGTATGCATAAATTGTTGTATTAATTATCAATATTTATATGCATTGAGTGGGATGCTGGTTATTGGAGATTCTGTTTAATGCCTTGATTGAAGTTCTGACACATTTAATTCAACCATTCAATGAATCAAAGAACAAACAGCTGGCCATTATTTACTGAATCAGACACAAAAGGCAAGGCCATTGCAGAAATGCCAAATGCAAATGAAATGCAGGTAAAGCAACTGTAACAATAACGGCAAAGAGAAGACGTAACAGGAGAGCAAAGAAAAATTAAGTACGCTTATCAGGCCAAAAAGGCAACAACAACAAATACAAAATACAAAATAATACAACGCCGGATATGAGCGCCACTTAAAAACTGTAAAAACAATGAACAAGCAACAAGTGTGTGAAAGAGTAAGAGAAACAAAGAGAGAGCGAGAGAGAGAGAGAGTGGGAGAGTAGTGATAGCAGCCAACGACATTTACACTTGCCGTTTTGGAGTAGCCGCTCAAAATCAACAACAACAACAACAATAAGCAGACAGGTAGCCGCTTTACACTGGCCAATTAATGAAAGCGACAAAATGGCAAATAATACTTTGGAAAATGCTAAAAGGCATTAAAACACAACAATCACAGGGTACAGTCATACCTCATTTAACGATCTATAGGCTAAGTCACCGGTCTTGGCCCGTTCACTCAAAGCTAAATCAAATGCTTTAATGCTGGTATACACGTCGTATGATTAATGCGTCTTCTGTTAATACGGAATCTTCTGCAGAGCCCATGAAATAATCTATATTCGTAGTTCGATTATTTGAGTTCCTAGGTTTTCGGTAGAAGGATATGATTCAAATCGTGAATCGCACCATGATATACCCATGCAAATCAACAATATCGCGGAAATAACCCTGCACATCGTAGTCTTTCGAAAGCGATATAGACAAAGTTAATCCGAAAACATAATACTTTTGAAACTTTTGTCTTCGGAATTTATAAACAATTAAAAAACTACTCAAAACTAGGTTTTCTTTATTAAGCTTAATTTAAATTTTTGCCCTGGCCGTCTCGCACAGTTGGAAAAAACGTCATATCTCTCACAATTGTATGGATAGAAGTTTCTTACTTTCTAGTTAATTTAGTAATCAGTATTATATATCGATCCGCCGAAGGAATGTTGAAGATCGGATGAACGATAGTCGAGTTATTATGAAAACTCACATTTATGGGCAGCAGTTTACAATTACAACCAAAAATACAAAGTTTGGAATTCACAGAGTATGTTATAGTCCGACTTACTAACTTGTTTTTTAATGAGTTTTGAACAATTTTATATTCCCCCCTTAAGGGAATCCCGATCTATTCTGAGTGATGTTAATTCTGAATGGAAGGACAGAGCGAATTGACAGCAAACAGCTTACAAAGTTCTTAAAGAAAAATGTTCGACGCAGCAAGCTGATTCTTTATGTTCAGGAGATAGTTCTGTACTGTTTATCAAAAATCAACCCTTGCACAAAAAAACTACAATATTTACGGATATTAAAAGGAACATTTTGAATGCTTGCACAAATGTAGGCTTACCTTTTTAATCGGCTGCACATCACTTAATAAAAATAATAAGTACTCCCTTGCGAGTTGGATCCCTGCTTCTAGATTTATTTACTACATACTTTAGGAGTTACTGAATTTGGATAATTAATGTATCACAACATTTTGAAAAAAAATGGTTACAGAAAAATTCGAAGATAAAAATCTGCTGTGGTCTGATTATTCTCAGAATCGTACATAATCCAAAAAAATATAAATCGATAAAATCTTGAAAACTTTTTGTTGGCTGGCACCCGGAATGCACAACAAAAAACTGCTTGAGGTTTCAAGCATTTGGGGCTAAACGCTTCTTCATTTGTATTTTTGGTCACACCAAACTATTCTACGATACATTTCGCAGTGTTATAATAAATACTTATCGATAAGCTATCACGTGACACGGTACAGGGAGATACTCTTTTAACATTTTGTTGATAAACATAAACTTCAACCCATTTTTAAATTATAATTTTTGATTGATCAGTACTTAGCGAGGTCCGACTGTCCGACACGGCGAAACGAGAGTGCGAGAGCACAATTAAGCTTCAACTGCGGGGGAGCAGTGCAAGTCAACAGAACGCGGCGGCAGCGACAGAGGTGAGCTTGTCCCTCTTGCGCGTGCTACTTTGCCGCGGCGTCGGTGACGATGGCGACAATGGGAATAGCGCACACACACACACTAATTGCAAACATGCGTTGGACACTATTGACGACCGACGACTACTTGTCGTACACTTTGATTTCGATTGCTTTGTCACCCAAAAAGCAAAAGCCGTAGCAAAACGCTTAGTTCAATCAAAAGGCAAGTGTTTCTGCGATTTACAGTTGTTCATCATTTGCTGACTCATTTGCTTATGGTCAAATCAAAAGTATGTTTGTATTAATTACCGTTTTAAGCTGCTCTATTGGTCTCTCTCCTGCTGCTCAGTCACCTCCTGGCTTTTAGTTGTTGCTGCTGTTGTTATTGTTGCTGTGCGCTGCTGTCAAACACTTCAATGAAAAACTTTTATGTGGAGCAATTGATAAAGCCTCACACACTATAGCACTTCACTATACAAACACACACTCTTACACAAACACATACGCACTTGTATGTATGTACAATCGCTTGTAATTTGTACGTAAAAATTAAGTACAATAATTCACTGGCACTTGTTGTTGTTGTGGCTGTTGTAAGTTTTATTGGCTGCATACAATTAAATAAACATTTTTTTATTGAACGTCGCGTTGTTTTATGTAGCTTTTTTGTTTTTGATTAATTGTTTATTATGATTGTTTATTTATTTGAATTGGAAATTGAAATTCCAACCCAAAAAAAAACACTTGAATCTAAGCTGCCGTCAGAACCTCGACACACCGACCCGCACTCGAGAGCGTTGCAAAATAAACTGACCGGCGGCAAAAGTTCGTTTTCGTTCCATTTCGCTTCGGCTCGTGCTTTGGCGCGCTCTCAATGCACTCACCGCGATCGTGAGCGATCGTGTTCGTTTTGGGCAGCGACAAGTGTATGAATGAATTTCATTGGCACGCTCTGGCTTAAGAGTCGGTTGGTAAGAGAAGAACTTGGCTGTTTTGTCAGTCTCTCTCTCTCTTTTACTGGCTAGCAGGTTTTGTGTTATTTTGTTAAGTGTTCATTATACATATTTATTATGAAGTGATCTGATTTGCTTCTGATATTAAAGACTAAACTGTCTTCGATCACTGCAATCTTATAAATTGTATAAGAAATTAACAGCCAAGAAGATCGTAGAATGTTGATTAGGATAATGATATGGCAAACTTGGTCCGAAGTCATCAAAAGACCACGAGTTAATTGTTGGAAGCCTGTTGATATTACAGGAAGATACAATTTGGAAGTAGTTTTTAATTTAATTTATCAAAGCCAGCATTATTGACTAAATACAAATTTCAACTAAATTATGTTACATCCAAATACATCGTCAAAAAATACCAAAGAAAAATTCCTAAAATCCTAAAAAAGCTAGTTTTACACGATCTGATCACTTATTTGATTTTTTTTATGTCAGTCCAAGTAAAAAGGCGATACACTTATTCAGCTCAAATAGAATCGGTTCTAATTGACCTGTCCGCTCAGCTGAGCTGTCAACTCTCATTTCAAAGGGTTGCCTGACTGAAGTGTGCTAGCGTTGCCACATCGTGGCATTTCATTCAATCGATTTACGATTGCAATCGATTTTCGACGCTCGTGTCAATTCATTAATCTAACGCTATTTCTCAAAACTTTACAATATACCACTAAAAGGCTATGCATTACTTTATAATCTTTATTAAATAACGCTAGACTTCGTGGTCCACTATATTTAAGGGTTCTAGATAATCTTTGTGTGTTGCTCATGAATCTGGTTTCGAACATGCCCCACTAGACTTTTAATAGTTTAAGCTAAATGTTGATTCAAATTCATATTGTATAGCTTTTTAAAGCTCGTTTTGTGGAAAACCCTTCCGTTTGAATTGACTCCCTTTGATATTATCACAATGTACTATTTATCTTTAAAATAATCTTTCCCAAATATTTCTAAGATTTTTTTAACACATATTTTTTAAAATTAACATAGTTTCTACTGCCCATAGGAATGCAATGGATGGTTTTAAATATTTATATGAAAATTCAATACAAATGACTAGAAAACTATAGTGTTAAAAGTAGACTATTTAAACTATAGTGTTATAAGTAGATTAGTCCTAGTAGACCAGATAAATTGAGTATTTAAACAATTTTTTCACAGCATTTTATCTTTTACTGACGTTTCCATTCATTAAATAATTAGTTAAGTCATTTTGGAATATAATGCAGAGCTTTTAGAATTTTATTTACGTAGAGTCATTTACTTTGATGTAAATCTGTTTGAAAATATGTAAAATCCGCTGACTAGATAGACAGAAAACTATAGTTTTTTTTAGTGATTTGTATGAATTTGAATTTTCTTTAAAAAAAATTTTGGGCAGTAGACAAAATAATTCAGCACATGTATTTAAAATGGTAAAGTTTCGCTTTAAAAAATCGCAAATATGTCTGGGACAGTTTATTTAATAAATGAGAAGTAATACTTTAGGAAAATATTCAAACAAGCATATAGGTTCCCAACAAAACGTACCTGGACAGGTTAAGATAGGCATTGAAACCAACAAATGGCTCAAATTTTAACAAATTCGTATGTGATGAAACAATTAAGAAAACAAATTCGCATTCAGCACACAAAATTCACAGAGTATTACCACTAATAATAATACCACATTCGATAAAATTGAATGACGGCGATGCAAACTTTTAAAGATTCATTACCAACGATTCTCCCAGACATCCGAACTAACATCAAACGCCTCCTATTAGATAGGCAATCGCCTTGACAAGTAATAAGTCGCAGGGGCAGACCATGTCCCTTGGTGACTTAGATTTGGACACAGCATATTTTTCACACAGACAATCATAGGTGGCATGTTCTCGAGTGGGCAAACCTTAGAGCTTATATGCGTGGGCTAAAAACGAAATGGACTAAAAAAGACGGACGCTCAAAAGCTGCTGCAGGTTACTTAAGGTAAAGAGGTTGTAAGAAACCTTAAAAAAATATACCGAGGATCATACACGTTCATTTATCGTGGATAAGCACATGTAATCCCAGTCTGTCTGAATATTGAAGGTATTTATCTGTAAGTTCCTTACCACAGCCCATACATAATGATCACATCACAATGTGTCACTGCCTACCTGCACATAATTGATCTTCAATCAGCTAATAAATTTCCCCCAACCTCAAAATGAAGTATAATTTCCCTCCCCCCCTCCACCGCCAATACAAGACGTAGGTAAAAAAGAAAGAAAAAAACAAAAACCAAACAATTAAGCAAACAAAACGACAGCCGCAGCGTGCGCGGGATGCTGGGAGCCATCTTTCTGATAGCCCCTCAAGATAGAAACTGTCAAACAAAGAAAACAACAAGATACGCCGAGGCAAAGCCAAGCCAGGAAAGTGTGCTGGGCCGGTTGTGAGTTGGTTTTTGCATAGCAAAATGGTAAGCTAAGTACATGGAAAGGCGTCAATGACGACCTTACCTCGACAACGACACATCAAAAAGGAAGTAACAAAAAAACCAACCCAAAGAGGGGAGCGAAGATGCATTCGAATATAAATTAACTGGCATGAACTGAAGTAATGGAGCTCCCACAACAACAACAACAACAACAATGAAGGTTGCACACAAAACGGCAGAAAGCAAAACACTGCAACTGTGGCCACCAGTGGGCGTGCATACGCCCCTTACCCCTTGCCTTGCCAACCATCTACTCCACTCACCCACCTATTTCTATCTCTGGCTGCGATCGGCTAAGTACAAATGGTTAGAGATGCACCAACCAAACAACAACAACAACAACAATAGCCAGCGCGAGGTCAAACAGCAATCAATAAAGGTCAGCGACTACCGCCAAGGCACGCCTGAGTGCCTACCGTCAATGCCAGCCAGCTCCCAGCCCACACCCAAGTCTCCCCCTCCCTGGCCATTTGCCCATTCATGCGGCCCACGATGAAGATGCTTTATGTTGCAAATTGAAAGCTGGACATCCAATCGAGAAGACCAAGAAGAAGCAGCAGCAGCAGCAAACTGGGCAGGCAAAGCGGCTGTAGGCAGCGCCGACAAATGTAGACAGTTGCCCAGTTGCGACTGCGCAGCAGCAATCACCTAGAAGATGGGTCTTAACCCATGAAGAGTTAAGAAAAACTGTACCATGCATTACAAAGAAGGGTGGTTTTTTAAGTAACCTTCGGTGAAGAGAGGTCAAAGTTGGATCAAGTCTCCAAAAGTCTGGAAAAGGTTCGGTGCAAGGGTTCGAACCCTTTGGAAACTTCAAGAAGTTTTTTAGAAGCTCTTGCTTGTAGTGGAGTGTTGTAGTGGTGTCGCTCGCCCCTCTAGTTACACCTCTTTTCTACAAACGAAAGCTTTTTCAAAAACTTCCTGAAGTTAACTTCACCGTGTAAATACAGTCTATGGCTAAGTAGGCTTGTCTAACCTTAAGATTTCGGTTAAAATTGAAGAAGGAAGCGTCAAATTTGACTAGCTATTTCCTTATCGAACTCGAAATATGCGGAATATGCGTATGATTTGAGCCAATTCAATACCATTACATGGATTATATGGATTCGAAAACCTCGAACCGAAACAGTTTTGCAGTAATTTGGTAGCCTTGCATCTAATAACAAGCCAATGCACTGTAGTAGAGTGCCCTCTGCTCTGAATTTTGTATGTGTTCACTCATTTTCTATCACACAAGATATGTAGAAAACAGAAAGTTACACGTGGCATGTAGAAATCAGCAAGTAAGGGCGCTGTAGCCAGGTGCCCCGAATCCAAAATATCCTGTTCCCTTGGTCTCCTCTTTACATGTGACATGGATGTTTTTAAAAGAAAAGTTAAGAATCTCAATTGCTATTTATTCCTTTTATTTCGGTGATTTGCGGCAATGCCGCGCGAGTGCTTAATGGTGGTATGAGCTGAGATGCCGGCAAAAGTGTGTAAGTAACAGGGACTTGGTGAGTAAATCAAAAAACTTTTAGGTTTTACGTGTTCCTTAAAAGAAGAAGAGAAAAACTGTGCCCTACAGTGTACTACAGCTCAACTGGGATATGGATACTTTAGGTGGTAGGATATAAAAACTAGGAAAGCATAAGTGATATGAATCATCGGCTAAGTCTCAGGTCTGTAAGCAGGTTCACAAGTGGCCTTAAGCCAGTCTTTAACTAGTTCCGACAAAAGATACACGGTTATTTAAAGCATAAATTAGTAAAATTCCGGTTCAAAATAAATTCCAGAAAAACTTGAGCCTGCTCACAGCTTAAATTAAGAATTATTTGGAATATACATTTAAACTAAAGGACTGAAACATGAAGTTAGATATATTATTGAGCTTATATCTATTCCGAACCTGTTTATTTCAGTTCTACATTTCAAACGTGTTCCAAATAGATAGTAACTTATTCATATTGAACTAAGTAACTAGGTTTCCTTTTCTAGTTCCCATCAATCGTCGCCCCATTTGCCAGTGAGGGGTTAATAAGCTAAATGGCGGATGTCGATGACTGTGGCATTAGGCGTATGTTTCTTGCAGCTATTCCAGCTGCTGCCTGCTAGCCTCGACCTGTTCCAACCCCGTCACCGCCCCCGCAGCTGTTGCTGCTTGGAGTGGTAGCCAAGTAGCTGGCTGCTGTTGGCTCAACTGGGATGTGGATGGGATGTGGATGTCTACTTGGGGCCCGCTGGTATCTCCTACTCTTTTGGCATACACAAGATATTTTTAATGGCCGCAGCTTCCTTTTTGTGCCTCTTTTTTCGTCAGATTTTTGTGAATGAAGTTGTTTTTAGACACAGAGCGCCATTATCGCACTGACATGTCTGGATGCGATGTCCCAATGGTAGTCGTGCTCCCCTTGCCGCCCACTTGTTGCTGTGTCACCTGTTGATGGATTTCGTTGTTTGATTAACATGGAAATGGCATCGCAGCCGCAACGAGGGATTGATGTATTGAGTGGAGTCTGTGGCATTGGCTTTAAGTGACTTTATCTGGCGATAGTCTCTGGTTTGTTAGCCAAATGTCGATCGTTGGGTGGGTTACAAGTCGTAAAAATGTAGGCAGCCAGCAGTCAGCTTAGGTAGATTACGGGCGGCAGTTGCTCCGGTAGCTAATGGCCTCATTAGAAAACGCTTAAGCAGGAGTAACGAATCTACCTGCTGCCCCCTTGCATGTGTGTATATATATGGTCCAGCTGAGGCCATTCTCCACACATTCTCAAGCCCACTGCCAAGCAGTTAAGATGTCTTCCAAATTTGCGATTTTTCTTTTGATCATTATCGGCCTGCTTAACGGCTGTTGGGCTCGTCCCAAGCCAACCACATCCTCTGCCATCTTCAACGAGGTCACCTCTCTGCAGAGCGAGGAGAAGCTTAACAATGAGATATTGCAACAAATCTCGGCTTTAAGGAAGTCAATCGATGGAGAGTATTACATGAAGCGACGCTCCTACTATAAACCCAAAACATTGCCTTTTATGAAACGATTCTACAATATGAGGGATATGCCGCCAGGCGGTGCCAATTACTTCAGCAATGATGTGATGCCATTATCTACCTATGAAATTGTTGAGCCCGAAGCCATGTATTAAGCAAATATACTACATTTAAGAACTATGTGAAATAGATTTAAGATTTTTTTGTAATAAATCTCAATTTAATTTTTATGAAAAAAAAACAAAATTTCCGATTCATTCTAAGACTGTGACTTGATCAAGTTCTTAGTAAAAGTTACAGATGCAAGTGGTTTTATGAGTAAATTACAAAAATAAACCATACAAAAACAAGAAAGAAAGTCGGTCAAGCCCGACTATAACATACTCTGTACCAAGAAAATTTGTCTTTATCATAACTCGAAAACCGTTCATCCGATCTGATTCATTCCTTTGGCGGATCGATAAGTTATCCTAATAACTAAATATGTCCAGAAGGAACAAGCCATCTATCTTCAAAACTGTGGGAGATATGAAGTTTTTTCTAAATTGCGGGGGCGGGAGGGGGCGTGGCCAAAATTGAAAATAAACTTGATCTGCCTGCAGACATAAGAAGCATATGTCCCATACATGTCAAACCTCTATCTCTTACCATCTCTGAGATCTGTGCGTTCATACGGACAGACGGACATGGCTATATCGACTCGGCTGTTGATGCTGATCAAGAATATATATACTTTATGGGGTCGGAGATGCTTCCTTCTGGATGTTACATACTTTTGCACAAACTTATAATACTCTATGTACCTTCGGTACAGAGTATAATCAGTGCTTTGACGTGTACTTGCCATATGGGCTAATCCGAAAATTTTTAAACCAAGGGCAGAAAATTAAATTTGCCCAAACTCCAAATGTTTGTTAATGGAAAAATAGGACACATATTCAAGCTTCAAAATCTATAAGCAATATGGTTTTACGGTGGATGGTTTGCTCTTGATAGAGTTTTACCTACACCTACCTCATGCTTGCATTTATTCTTGTAAAAAAAGGGTATTTTTATTGGTCTAAAAAGTGGACAAACCAGTCGTTTCAGTATTTAGCGCTTAGCAAAACTTTAAATTTGGTTCATTTTCTTTCATTTAAGATAAACATCACATTTGTAAGATATCTAATATCCATTATAAATTTGAATTAAAAATGGGTACATTGTGTGTAACGTCCGCAACGGAAAATAGGGTTTTTTAAATTAAACAGAATGAATTTTAATAATTTTGTTTTCCAAACTAGCTTTATAAACAGAGTTTTTAATGCACTTTAATCTAATGAAAAAAAAAAATACCTTGATTACACTTTTTTTTGAAAAATATTAATGACAAAGTGTGTAACGTCCGCAACGGCATGAAAATACTCAAAAAATCAATTTTAATATTATGAGGTGGAAGTAGTTGTTTATAATGGATTTTTCCCTGCTGAATATGAATCTGGGGCTTTAAATGCTCTATGTTGCCGAGAATTCGAAAAACTTAACCTCAAACAAAATACTTAACCTGCGATCAACCAATATGCAATGCTGGGTTCACCTTTGCTAGCTCATGTAATTAACAGTTTTAAAGCTGCATCTACTTTAAGAAATATCAGCTTTGAGCTTTCATGAACATATTGCAAGCGAACAAGGCCGTACCCTAAGAGGGGTCAGACGAGCGCAACTTATTTTGAGATGAACTTAAAATTCGTCTCAAACCTAAAATAGTTCATGAAAATTAAGAATTTGTAATTAGTTACCAAACAACCCCTCTCAACCACACCCCCTCCCCGTGCCCCTTGCAAAATTCGATGGTACGTCCATGCTGGCATTGTTTTCTATAACACACACACGCACACGGAAAGGCCAAATTGAAACGATTGATCAAAAACGATATTCCGATATTATAGTAATTTACCAAATTTTCACAATAATAAAGCACAAAGTGACACTTATGAGCAGCGTCGTCAATTCAAATAAATGTTCTGCAGAGGGACACGCAAATTACCTAGCGTATCGAAATATAGTTAAAAACCTATTCTACACCTGCCAAATTAATACAAAAAAAATTTTATTAAGTTCGGTGAAGCCGTTTCGGAGGAGTTTTTTAACAAACATGTGACACGAGATTATTATATAAATAGATAAAATAATAATTACAAGGTTAAGAGGATTTTAAGATGCATGAATATTCTTTAATCACACAATTTGGCTTGATGGAAAAAATGTAACGTCCGTAACGTAACGTCCGCAACAGACAAAAATTAAGATTTTTTTTAACGGGACTACTTCTCATTCATTTGAAGGGTGGATTGAAATGGTCATATACTCCTCTTAATTTTTTGTATACGGACTTTTTTGGTTTTATTATGCAACATTCGCTAAAAAATGTGCAAATGCACATAAGCCTCAAGGTCGACTTCCATTTTTTGTAAAGTCCGCAACGGCATTTTAAGCAAGCATATCTTTTTTTCAAAAACAGTTAACCTTTTATTTTAAAAATGGATTTGAAGAACTCCCAAAGAACTGCATTTTACAAAAAATTGCATTAAAATATACCAATGGGAACGCCAGCTGTGTCAATTTTAACAAGCAAATTTGCGTACAAATGTAACGTCCGCAACGCAGGATTAGCCCATATACACCACGGAATGTCTTGCTGGCTGAGAGCTTAGCTTTTCCACTGTGATTTATTGCATCAACACGCTTGAGGTTGATAGACGTCTGCGTTCAGATGACGACTTTTGTATGAACTACGAGGTCCCTGATTTTATTTCCAAGTGAAATATGGCAAAGAGCTAGTACCAAAGTGACCCTGAAATACCAATTCAAAATGAGTCGACCCAAGCCTAAGTTATACTATCGAAATATCATTGATTGATTGTTTAATGTTAACAATCCCGCATCACAAATTTTTGCAAATTTTTCTTAACAAACTCCCTGAAATCTCTCATTCAGTAAAACTTGAATGAAGCAACGGAAGACCAACCCACAGCGGCATCAAAAACTCCGAACTCCTTCAAGCCCGATGCTCGCCTCTTTTGCACCCAACCACTTAACAACAATCAACACTCAAATCAACAACAATCTGAACAAACTACAACAACATAATCAACAACAATCCCACAACAAAATGTTTAAATACGCAACTCAGGAGGAAATCCAAAAGAGAAACCGAAAGAGGAGCATCGCCGCATCCCAATTCCATGTCTCGGATCCATGTACATTGTGTGTGTACACATCCCCAAGGAATTTTTTGTGTGTTTTCGTTCTGTTCTTCTTTTTTGTTGTTTTTTGTGTGATTTTGCTTTTGCTGCAGGACAAATCTATAAGCGAGAGGCAGACGACCGTCCGGCAACAACAACAAGTGTTCCAAATCAAAACGGAAGCACTGGCAGGTCTCAAAGACCAAAGGGGCCAGCTTCTTTATTCCACATATGTACATGGCTTTTTGGTTCGACATGGCAAAAGCATTTGGAAAATGTAATTTACAACAGCAGCAACAACAACAACTTAACACAGGGAACTGGTCAACTTTGCTACGGAGGCATCAAGCTACTCAACCTCAAGTTGAACGGCATCACCTGCCACCGATCTCACACTGCAGGCGCTTTCGATGGATACGCAAGAAGAGAGCAGCATAAAGATTCGAATTGAAGATACCTAAAAAAGGTAGATCTACATTTTTTTATATGATGGTTCGAAAAGTACTTCAAATATGCCAAGTATTTTGAAAATTAGAATGTCAATACTTAGATTTTATAGTTTTACATTTAAAAAAAATTACTTATATTAATTTGTTCTTTCAAATTTAAGCCATGAAGCAAACATTTAAAATTTTAGAGAAGGTTTCGTTTGCATGTTCTTATCCTACTTATAGCAAAAGGTTCGGATGGGGGGATAGAACCCGCTGGTTTTTTTAGCATTTTCAGGATTCATTTTGAATGGAAGATCACTAGAAACTGATTTCAGAATTATACAATCTCATACAACACCTTTTTCTGGGCAAACTTAGAAAAGTTGTATGAAATTGAAAACACATAAAATTCTTGACTTAAGTTTGATTTTGATCCGAAACTTATTTCATACGGAGAGGATCGATTCTGGTTCAGCTTGAAGATAAATTTGGATGGTTCTTTTTGGTTCGTGGTCAAATTACAGAATTTATTTTAAGAAAAACTTGCAAAATTTCATTCTCCGAAATCCAAATATTTTGCTTTTTGAGCTCGGAGTTCCTATCTCCTTTTCTGTTTTGACAGCTACGACTTGTCTCCTGTCTTTTGTGTTTGTCCCCCACACACCCTAATTACTCATCGACTACAGGGTATAGATTCAGCCAAGAAGAACACGCTTTGATTTTAATTTTAACCTTTTTGTTCTTGTTCTTTTCCGCTGATAGCTTCTGTGCACTCAAGTTTTTCTCCATTTTTTTTTTTAATTTGCTGCACCGCTTCATAGAGCATTTTTCATTAAATTCCTGAATTAAGGCATTCCTCCTCCTGGCTTTGGCCGCCCATTGGACGCGTTGGTCATGTTCCTGAAATAAGAGCAACATTGCAACATTGTCCAAGAGCGACGACATGGGACGACGACGACGGCGACGGCGACGACGATGGCGATGGCGAAGTCAAGAGGCCGACTACCAACTACCGGTTACGTTGGGAGTTCGAAATCCGCCTTGACCAAGGCGGAGCCAATGCTTAAAGTGCCCCGCAGTTGTTGGAATTTCATATTTTCTTGTTGCTGTTGCTGTTGTTGTTGCTGTTGTTTGCCCTTTTGCGGCAACTGGTGAACACACAACAGCTCTTTGAACCCACGAATCCGACAAAAATGCAGTGTCAAGTCTTCGATTACCACCAGCAATATATGATTTGCATGAGGTGAAGGTGCAAGTTGAGAAAGCGGTAAGTTAGCTGAAATGGGGAACATGTGAGAAGTAATTATTAAAAAGTTCAGATATACCATTTTCGGAGAAAAGTTTGGCATTTATTAGCACCACCTTACTTAGAACTTTTAGTTGTACCAATGCTTTGTATTTTGTTTCTATTGACCTGATAAATTTATCTCGCCAGTAACATAAACTAACATAAACCGGTCGTAATTACCCTAAAATTGTTTTCAGAAATTTGCTTTCAAACCATTCCTTTGTTTTGTTACCTGGAAATAGCTGTTGTTACCGGGCTATACAGCTTAGGGACTTAGGGAGGTTTTTATAACAATTATTTCGACGAGCCTTTCGATTTTTGCATCATATCCATATCCATGTCCATGTCTAAATTGTGATTAGTTATTTAGTTTTTCAGTTTACCTTTTTAGATACCTCAAGCCTGATTCGTAACATGTGGCAACGCCAAAAATGCTCAGTAGGGTTTGCCATTTCACCATGAAAACACTCAAAAAACAAAAAATTTGAAATTCACCTTAGAAAAGAGGTCAAAGGCGATTCACTATATATTTTTGAAAAATTATTTCGTATAATAGGACAAAGACCTTCTAAAATTAAGAAAATATTAACTTTTAGCTAGAAAGTATTTTCTTAATTATAGAAAAACACTTAGAAAAACATTTCTAGATTTTGGAAACCATAAATAGGCAGTAAGAGGAGTAGAGACACAAAAGGAGACTGGGAGTCAGGGAATATTTTCAATTGGTTGCTTCACTAAAGTCTTCCTTCTGAAAATCACATTAGAATTGCTACTTTCATCGAAAATTCGCCCTGAAAATTAGAAATTCTCCTATTAAGGCCATCCCAAGGCGATTCACCTTAAAATTAAGAAAAATATTTTCTAGTTTATGGCAAATTCTTCTAAGCTTCAGAAAACTGTTGCTATTTATTAGAAAATTTTTCAAAATTCCACGGCAAACTTAAGGCTCATTTCTAAAATTCATGTACAATTTTTTTCTGAGTGTAATCATTAATTTATTTTCTAACATGGGACCTGAACTCGGGACCTTGTGGAATAACTTCAAAACGAAATCGTATTATATTTTTCTAAATTGTATGGCGATTTTCACAATGGTCCTATTTTTGGTCTAAGTGAAGGAGCTTCATTGCTTATACCATCTCAACCAATGGCGATTTTCTACAGTAATTATACTCTGTACCGTAGGTACACAGAGTATTATAAGTTTGTGCAAAAGTATGTAACAGGCAGAAGGAAGCATCTCCGACCCCATAAAGTATATATATTCTTGATCAGCATCAACAGCCGAGTCGATATAGCCCTGTCCGTCTGTCCGTCTGACCGTCCGTCCGTCTGTCCGTCTGTCCGTCTGTCTGTCTGTCTGTCCGTATGAACGCACAGATCTCAGAGATGGTAAGAGATAGAGGTTTGACATGTATGGGACATATGCTTCTTATGTCTGCAGGCAGATCAAGTTTATTTTCAATTTTGGCCACGCCCCCTCCCGCCCCCGCAATTTAGAAAAAACGTCATATCTCCCACAGCTTTGAAAATAGATGGCTTGTTCCTTCTGGACATATTTAGTTATTAGGATAACTTATCGATCCGCCAAAAAAATGAAGAAGATCGGATGAACGGTTTTCGAGTTATGATCAAAAGACAAATTTTCTTGGTACAGAGTATGTTATAGTCGGGCTTGACCGACTTTCTTTCTTGTTTTTCTATAGTTTAGGTCGATTTTCTTAGCAGGACGAATATCAGCTGCTATCAACTTGAGAATTACAATATAAAAATTTTAACAAATTAAGTCGATTTTCTACAAAAATACTTCTATATTTCAGATCGAATAGTTAAATTGTTTTTCTTTACTTAAGAAATGTTCTTTATAAGAAAGAAACAGTGATGCTGGGCAGCACCGTCTGGAACAGCGATGGGCAGCACTTTACACTCCTTATCATTTAGTATAGAGTAGGTTAATATCGGGATTGTCCGACTATTAGGGGTTATTTTCTTAGGGATCGAGGGTTGGAAAACTTTTAATTAGCGTTACTTTCTTTGGAATATAGAAACTGTTCTTTTCTGAGTATACTTTCACTAGAACTATTCAAACCTACTTGCTATTCTTTGAGCTCGCCTCAAGAGATCCTCATCACACCCAATTGCTAGTCTCCTCTTCCCAGCTACTGTCCAAGTACAATCACTTAAGGCCTCGGCCTCCGCCTCAGTGCCCACATGAATTCAGAGCATTTTCTAACTTCCTTTTACCAATAGAACAAAACCAGCACAAAGCGCCGCGAATAAAGTGGTATGACAACGACGACGATGAGCCAGCAGCGAAATGAAGTGGGGAAAAGGTGGAGAAAAGAGGCAAGCTACATACTACCAGGCGACCCAAAGCTATGCGCAAAAAAAAACGGGCGCAAGATCAAGCCAACAGTCAAGTCAACAGGCGCAGCATCCGAGCAGCGGTGGCTTCTGCTGCCGTTGCAATAGTTGACCAGATCAGGCCTTGGTCAAGCGACCAGTTGCCCAACTAGAGGTGTGCGTACAGTTTGTTGGTGGTTCGTGCCTAGTTGGAAAGGGGACAATTTGGTTTAGTGGTTCAGAAACTCCAAACAAGGTATCAATTTTACCATCAAATTCTGTTGCCAAAGTCCGGTAAAATCCAAAATCAATCACCTTTCGGACTCAAAACAAGATTAATGTATTCTAATCAATCGTGTCACGCTGCCATCGCGACGACCAACTAGATACAGATATGCGCTTCGACTTCGACTTGTGACTTGGTGCTTGGGCGTTGACTGCGGCCGCGGCCGCGACTGCGCAGTTGCAGATACACTTTAGGGGCCATGACATGACTCGCATACGAATTATTATAAACGATCTGGCGCAAAAACTAACAAGCGATGGGGCCGGGGCTCTCTTTCTCTCTGTGGGATGTGGTGGACGACGTCGGCTGGCGACCGGCGGACGAGTTATGGTGGCCAATTGCAAAGTTAATGGAGTTTGGCTACTCCAGCAGCGCGAGGAGACGCAACCCGAAGACGAACGGATGCAGAGACCAAGAGATACAGCTACTGGTCGCGACTCTGGCCAAGATTGAACTTAATTTTGCACAAATGCAATTTATAGAAAATTGTTTGCCACTTGTTTTTCACGTTGATGGAGGCAGGAGGAGAAATGCCATGATAATAAATGCAGGTAGCTGCCTACAGCGTGCCCATTATTTAAATTTTAGCCCCTTCCTCCACCGCTTTCTGTCTCTGGCTTTTTGTAGCAAAAATTAACAATTAAAATGTCTAATGGTTAAAAGGCGACCAGGACTTACCATCATCATAAAAAGGCCAGGTCGATGCTGCGCACTTCTTGGAACCCACTTCGCATCAACATTGGCATAATCAAGCGCACGAGGATTCGCCCTGGCTGTGGCAGAGGAAGTGGAAATTGCCAAATGGATTAGTGCAAAAACTTTTATTAGGGGACGGGGGCCATAAATGAAAATGCATCTAATCTGTCGACACTTCTCTCGAATGGCACTGATACCCAAACCCTCGCAGGTAGCCGGGAGCAGTTTGGCTATAAAAGCCACGGAATGGAATACTCAACAATTCAGTTGGCCAAAGTAGTTGCAGCAATATGCTAATCGTCAGATACCTAATTGCATTGGTCTTTTCCATTTTTATGATGGCAACTTCATTGAAAATTGAGCAACGTTACCAACGTGGACCGGGCTATAAGATATCAACACCCGATCGTTTGGTTTTGCAAATGAAAAAAAGGGAAACGAAACGCCACTCAAACGACTTGGAGGGAAGACGTCTGCAGATTTAACAGAGACCAACGAAATCCATTAAACATAGCTGGAAGGCATCATAAAGCAACGGCTTTAAAAAAAACCATAAAAAAAAACAGACAATTGTTCTATGAGATCAAACATATCAAAAATGTAAATAGTTATAAATACAAAGAATTAAGTGATATACAAAAGCATCTTTAAGTAACTTTCAAAGAAACTAAGAAAAAGTAAAAATGTAAGAGTTCCTTTTGAGGGAAACAAATTGTTTATCCGCAAACATTCACATAAGTTACATATACTATGGAATAAATACTATTTCTTAAGCAATAAATGAAATGAATAAAACTATACTAAATTACTTTTTATACCCTTGCAAAGGGTATTATAATTTTGCCCAGATTCCGAACACATAAACTATATATATTCTTGATCAGGGTGACGAGCTGAGTCGATTGAGCTCAAATTTTGCACAGAGTCTTCTTTTTGCTGCACACTACTAATATGTCGGAACCGACCGAATTGGATGACTATATCTCGTAGCTCCCATAGGAACAATCGGTGGAAAAACTAGTTTTAGTATGAAAAACTTGTTTCTTTTCAATGGAAACGTCTCCTAACTTTGTAATCGTAGTTTATCTGTTTTTTTTATAGCTCTACCAAGTTTTATTAAAATCGGACAACTATATGGTATAGCTGCCATACAGAAGATAGGTCTGAAAAACAGTCTTAGTTAGAAAAACTTTATTGTTTTTAATGGTCGCATCCTGGAATTTTGTATTTGTTTGTTTCAAATGCTTTCACATAGTTTTACAAATTTTTGGCCAAATCGGATGACTATATCATATTTAAACGAGCACTTGCAAGGGTATAAAAACTTCGGCGCAGACGAATTTAGCTTAGCTTTTTCGTTAATTTAGAGATAGAAGAGCAGCCTAACAGAATCCAACCAAAGCTTAAGATTTATACTCTTAGCATGGTCAAGAACATATGAAAATCTGTCCTGAGTTCAAAATTTATATCATACATAACAAGAAGATGTAGACCATCCAGTCAATTAACAACTGAACCAAACATAAACAGAATTATATCGAAGCGGCTCGGTCTTGGCCGGGTTATTATCTTGGTTGAACTTTATGTAAAGGCAATACACGATTTCCATGGGTGAACACTTTCGTAATAGCCTTTCTATTCTAAGATCAAGCAAGGCATTCGATTAAGTTTATGCAAAGGTATGTAATGGCCAGAAGAAATCAACTTTTGATCAGCATTAGCAGTCAAGTCGTTATAGATCTGTCCGTCCCTTTGGCCGTATAAACAAACAAATCTCAGAGATGGAGGTTTGATATGTAAGGGACTTATACATATGTACTTCTTATAACTGCAGGCAGATCAAGTTTATTTTAAATATTTGCCATGCCATGCCATGAATAGAAAGTCATATCTCCCACAACTTTATAGTTAGAAGGTTCGTTCCTTCTAGACATATCTAAAAATCAGTATTATTTATCGATCCGCCAAAGAAGTTGTAAAGATCGGAACAATAGCTATTACTCAGCCATCATCTTGGCAAGCTGTTAGTGTTAAGCATTTCAAACTTGTCTTTTTGTTTAGAGGTTAAGCTGTTGGTATACTTTTAAGTCTAAGCATCTTAACCCTTATTAAGAAGAATCTTTGTTTTTGGGTTCACTTCCAACTCGCACCACCCCTCGATTAAGCAGAATTTCCTTTTGTTCAACATTTGCGCGCATTTTATTTGGTACGTATATATATGTATTAATAACTTTTATTAATCGATCTATTACATTTAGTATTTACTGGGAAGAGCCAATTGGCTAACCCTAGACACACATGGGTATATGTAAGTGTATATAAGAATATGGTTCCATATTGTGTGTGTCCCCTTTTAGGTTTCATTTAACTGTATGATACAATAGCTGAAACATTAAATTTACAAAAGAAATTGCCAAAAACTGTTATTTATATTGCATATCATTTTACCACACCATTTGCAAAGCGTAAACAATCGAAATGGAAATTAAATAATAATAAACATTCAAGAACCATGTGCAAAACTCATACATTTTATTTGTTGTGCAAATAGTTGAAACATATACAATAAATATTTACTCTTTCCTTTTTTTTTTGGTAACTACAATGAAGCATCATTTTTTTTAGACATTTATATCATGGTTATTAATGAGTCTTAGCTTTAATTAATTGCACTAAATATTTTGTGTTACATTAAGTTTCGTTTGAAATGTTTGAAATGTTAATTTTTTCAAGGGCTGTTATTTTGTAGTTGTTGGCTGTTGTTATGTTGTGGTGCTTCCTAGTGGGAAATCTACTTTCTAAAGCAGGAGATGGGGTTGAAGTAGCATTGTCGGTATCTCACTTGACGTTTGCTCTCGGGCAGACGATACAGCTCATTCATGTTGCCGTAGGAAGGGGAGCGCGGGTAGAGGCTGTAACTGTAAGGGTAGATAAAAGTCAGTACAGAAAATTTAGTTAAGTTTGAATCAAACGTACCTGGGTCTGTACTGGGCAAACAGATTATTCAAACGATCCATGGGTATATTGGGATATATGGCCTGGGCAGACATATCATATCCCATACGGGAGTTACGTGCATCTTCGCTGTCTTGAACGCCCAGGCCATCGGAATCCTGTGGAAAGTTTACATTTAGTTTTAAAATAAGTTTGGTGTATTTTGTTTGAGACTTACAGGTCCTGATTCGTCTGCTGAGGGTCGGGCCTCACTCAGCGCAAACAGCAGGGTCAACAACAGACCGTAACACAAAAGTATTTGCACAAACTTCATCATTTTTAGGCTGCAAGTAGAAGAAAATAAGTCTTATGGGGCTTAAAAACATTTACAACACAAATCTAAGTCTTATTCCAGGCATTATTCAAGATGTCAATGGAATAATTTGCTTATTATTTGAAAATTATTTAAAAAATGCCTTATTAGTCATGAAAGTCGATCTATAAAAATTATCTAGTTCGTAGTTCTGATCAATCATAGTATGTGTTCACATGATGTCCACTGTAGTCTCTCAAAATCCTTTGCAAAGCTTGAGAGGCTTTTTAATGGCTGGGTATTTCGAAGATGGCGCCAATATCTAGTGAAGATGACCGGTTGTGTAAGTTTTTTAAGTAGTAGCAAAGCGAAATTAAAGCCACTACCTCTGGCACAGCAGGCAGACACACACTACCCGCTGCACCCGACCACACATTCAAGCTGTGGGATCATTCTATGAAAACACATGGAAATCATCTGTTTTCAGTTTTTGATTCTGAGATTTTATTTCAAGAATTTATATCAATGCACACTTTAAATTTCAGATATATTCTGTTTTCCAAAATTGCTGAAATTAAGAACGAAACATTCTAAAAAACGAAATTAGAAAAGTAAAAGTAATTGTAAAATAGTTCAAATTAAAACTTTCCGAAATGTTTGATACAAGAATTTGGTTTTTGAATTGAATTGTTGTTTAATTTTATATTTTCATATGTTAGAAATTAGACATATAGTATGTATTCTTTTGAGATTGACAAAATCTTACTGGAAATGGATTTTTATGTGATTTGAACGAGTCTTTTTCTTTTTCTGAAAACCCTTAACACTTTAACATGTATTCAAGCTTGAAAAAAGTATAATCAAAATGAATATTAAAAGAAAAACCCACCTAATATTGCTTCTGGTTATTTAAAAGGCATCCAAAGTGTATGCACTTAAAGTACCTAACTACACTAAATGAGTAGATTTTGATTAATCCTTGAACATTTTTTGACTTAAATCAAATGAAATTTTGGCATTAAAGCACCAACATTGTTGTTTTTTTTTATCTGTCCACAGCTTTTGTTCTCTTTTCACCATTTCCATCAAATATCTCCGCCAATTAAAAAAATATAATTCCTTTTAAGCCATATCTAAGCTCTCTGTTGTTTTGCTGGAGGAGAAAAAAAAAACAAAACGATTGCATTATTTCACTGGCAACGTTGTGGCAATATTTTTAATTAAAGGTCAGCATATTTCCTTTTGAAGGCTGTGTGGATTGGACACAGAGAGAACACAACACTTGTTGCCACTAAACGTGATGCGCATAACTATGTGTACAAGGCAAGTACTTAGCAGTCGAGTACGTCCAGGGGGCAAGGGGAATGGGGCAGCATATTTGTGCATAAGTTGCATTTCCGCAAAATCAAAAACGGATACGAATTTACAAGCTGCACAATCCGAAGCGTGTGGCACACACAACAATGGCAGAGAGGTTGAGTTTCCCTTTTTCTTTGACACGTGTTTCCACTGAAAATGGCAAAAATGGCCTTGATACGGATTCAAGTTCTGCACAAGATTATGCAATAGTGATGCAATGATTAAGTAATATGCTTAGATGTGCATATCTATTATTTATTATAAGTTCAAAGAAAACAACCACACACACTCTTAATTACTGACATCAAAATGACATCATGCTATCCACCTCTAGCTAAATAAAACACCGAAATTGCCCACAAAACATGAATATGTAAACAGGACACCCATACTTAAGTACCTCCTGGGTTTCATATCGTTTACCTTTAAGCAAAATGGCCTTTGGGTCATCAACATGCAACAGGTAAGGTACACACATAGCACCCTGAATCTGAGTTAATGTTAATGACTTGTTTCATCTTTGGTTTCCCTACCTGCCACCGCTGCTTTGGCTACTCCTGCATGCAGGTCGTAAAAATTGTCTTTTGCACAAGCGGAAAATGATTCCTCTCTTGGCTGCTCTCAAATTATACATTTTTCAGCTTATTTGCCGAGCTATTTTTTTATGACTTAATTTTTTTTTTATACTCTTGTCACAGGGAATATGCCACAACGATGCAAGCAGCTGCCTGGAATTTCAGTTTTTAAGTGGAATACCAAGGTTTTCACACATGGAAAAGTTTACAATTAGGTTAAATTGTACTCTTTTTTACATAAAAGCTAACTAGTTTGTGTGATAACTAAAAGTAGAGGGAAATGTTATTGGAAAAGAGGTACTAAACCATTTTACGGGGATAGGAAATGTAGCTAGAAAGGCAGCAACCTGCTGAAATTCTAGAGAAGCTTCGTTACGGAGTTTGTTTAAGAACCGCATTAAAACCAAGAATGGATAATTTCCGAGATTCACAATTCTTTCCTGTGACTTTACAATTTGCGAGGCGTGAGGTCGATAGTCGTCTGCGTTGAGATGTCGACTTTCGTGTTGAGTACAAGGTTCCGAGTCCAATTCGCAGAGAAGAAAGGTACAAATATAAGGTAAAAAGGTACTTTTCTTAACCTTTTTTTTTGAAAACTGAATTTTACCTTGATTTATTTGGCAAACGAAGAATATTCTTAAATAAATGTTATAAATGTTAATAAGATGACAACCACTGTGCAAGTTTCAAAAAATCGAGGCCTTACTCTACTTTTGTCAATGAAATAGCTGAGGTAGATTTAGGACGGATATTTTTTCTAAGTTCTGAGGTATCGGAAGGTTTCAGAAAGGTCTGATCAAGTGAGTGGAAACATATATGGGGACAGTATAAGCCAATAATAGTGTAACCAAGGTACATAATTGTATAAAATTATGTCAAAGATCAAATCACTTATTGATTGTATCGCCACAAAAAATATCATATCGGTATATCACATATAGTCAATGGATTTATTAATAAGATATTGACAAGCCTTATAAGTATGCGGAAACAATTGGCTTGAATAAACAGAAACGTCCACCTCACAAATACTTTAGAAACAAAAGCTGAGACACCAAATGATAATAATAATGTCCGGATCCTTTTCATATTTTTATTTATTTAATAACTTTCTGCACACTTCCAACTATCTAAAATGTTATCTAACTGTAGACACAGCCTAAGCCCTGGCATAAAAACCTGTTAGAAACTAAATCCACCTGCATATGTAGATATTTTGTGTTTTCGCAGGGCAAACTCTTAAAACATTTGTCCACTAATACTAAACAGCCATGCATAGATAATTCTAATGCCATGCAATAAATGTGTACGTCCCACCCTACCCCCGCCCCCGCCAATAGATTAAGCTTCCAGTTGACTGTTCCGTGGGCTTCTGTGATAAATAAAAACTAATATAAAGGCAAGATCAAATGGTATAGTAAAACACCAACAACCAACGCGTTGGAGGAGCCAAGCATAATCAGGAGACACTTTTATGGCCACTGATAAATAATGCTCAAATGTTAATTGGAAATTTAATATCGAGGCGCAAAGTAAACAAATAACAAGAAGGAAAGACAAGAAAGGTAAAAAGGAAATGCAATGTTCACTAATCTGAGCAGCCAACAAGCTGCTTACTTCCGTTTGTGTTTAAGTTGTTTTTCTGTGTCAACTTTAAAATTAGCTAAGGACCAATGTTGCTTGACAAATATTTGTTCCTGGAGCTGCCGTGGGCATCATTAATATGTCTGGTAGACTGTGCGCGGGGCGGTGATGGCAGGGGGGTAACTTGTCCGAGTGATTTATATGGTCACATGATATTTCGAGCAAATTAAAATTACGTCAGACGCACTTGTCACAAAGAAATTTCAGACTGAGCGAAAAAATGTCAAAAATTCAGTTGCCTACTTTTAGGAGCCGGCTTGAAGTCGTTTCAAATATCTGCCTTTTGTTGCGGTCCTGAGCAAATGCATTGATTATGAGTCAATGACAAATCAAAGGGTTTTTGTTTCGAGAAATAAAGATTGAATTACAATTTTGGTTTTATGTGGAATTGATAATGATAAACGCTTTGAGTTAAATTTCCGCATAGAAAAGGTCTTGTTATGTATTGCATTTCTTCTTTGCTTTAATACAAAATTGCTGTTTAGTTCTTTTGTTTTTCAATTCTCAAAAATTCTGGCATTTCATTTAAATTTATTTATTTATACTTTCAAAATCACTTGGCTTATCCTTCACCCTCAGGGCTTGTTTTACTAAAATTAGCTGCTCCATTGAAGCCCCTTAAGTGTTATTTCCTATGCAGACAACAACTTGGCACACAACTCACTCCTTTGAACAAAATAAAAAAAAAATGAAAAACGAGCAATTCTAATAAATATTAAATGCAATTGCGGTTTTTGTTTGATCAATCAAGGCTTTGCTTAAAGCAAACTCCAGTGATTTAAGGCGCTGAAAAGTGTGCTATTGCAATTGAGCCACAACTTAAGCAACGCCTGGCCAATTGGCAGATGGAAATCAAAACAAACTTTTTGTGCCTTTCTCTCCTTTTTGCGCATCATAAATAATTCGCATAACATTTTCAATGAGCAGCTACCCACTTGGTAACGGCCAATTTTTTTCTTTTGGTATGTTGTGATTAGGGGTTTTGTCAGGCGAGTCCCTCAAGTGAATATTTGCCTATATTAATTTTACACATTTGGGCATGCAAAGCAAAAGCAGAGCAAACAACTGTTGATATATTGTTAGAAGTTGAACATATTTGTCAGCTGGTGGGAGTTTTTGCTCAAAAGAAATGAGTTTCGTGTAAATCTTTTGTAAAAGGTTTGTACATTTGTCAGTGGATGAGTTTTTGTGCCTAGTTATTGGGTGCGAAAGAATTTTGTAAGCAAGTGGAAAAATACGCATAATTTGTGACATATTTTTGGCATTTTTTTTTTGAACTTGATTATTTATGAAGGTCATAACAAATTGCTTCTAAAAAGCCCCTGTAGCTGTATGATCTGTAGAATCAAATGGACACCATTTTTGGCACAAATCAAGAGCTTTTAAAGTATGCTTTATATTGGCTAAAGTACTTATAATAGCTGCTGCAAATTTCACATGAAGCAAGTAAGTAGTAAGCCTAATTTGCATACCCAATTACAATGCATTACATTTCCCAAAGGGCCAAGTCAATGTAATGCTCAATCAATCCTTGTTTAATATCTTGTCTGTTGCTTTTTATGTAAAGTACACGTATTGACAGTGACAAATGAGAATATAGACAGCTGGTCAAATGAAACTGATTTGTCACAACAATTATGACGTTGACTCAATGCCAGGAGATCAACTAGAATCAATCTACAGGTTTCATAAAATGTTGTAAGTTGTCAAAGCTAGCTAACCTTAAGGCAAAGATGCGCTTTACCTAATTTTCCGTAATAATTAGGATTTTAATTTAATATGAAAATCAAAACAATATGAAGAGTTTGTTTAATGAAAGGGAACGTTTTCAAAAAGTTACTGCAAATTGGAAATTAAAACAGGTTCGGTTCAGTGGTTTTAAGCCACCGTTTTGGTTTAAGGCACAGCTAATGGAACAAACCAATTCGCGGTTTCGGTTCGCCTCAGTGGTAGACACTAAGTGTGCGAGCTTTATATTTGTAATAAAAACAATTCGCATTTTTCTATTATTTGGGAACCGAAAGCAGGATTTCATATCGTAAGACAATTAAGAAATGCCCATGTTTGTAGAATTCTTAGTTACCAGGGCATTCAGGGAAGAAAAATGATGAATATTTAATCAAATTAGTTGCCTTTTCATTCGTATACCGAGAACATTTATAAATATCTTAACTTGGCTTTACTCTCTATCACTTGCTTCTTATTATCGCACAAGAGAAAGGGACCTACAGTTTAATGCCGAATCCGAATAGCAAAGTTTGAGAAGCTGTTTCATTACTTCAAAGCTGGCGCCAATAGCTAGTGCAGTTACTGCCTTAAGATTGCTGATGATTATCTGTTCACAATCGGTAACGATCTCACCAATCATACATTTCGTTTGAATCCATCTCAGCCATCCGGTTTTATCAATCGGCAATCACTGTATTCAGCAGGTAAAATCGGCAATCATACCTTTGGAAGTCAATTTTTCAAGAAGCTTGCAGCTAGGAACAAAATTTTTAAACTTGAAGTGAGATGGAAATTCTCAAAATTTGAATTTATTATCTCTCAACTTATCAAAACGCGTACTCCCGTAGTTCTAGTCAAATTATAAATATAAGTTTTTCTAAAAGAAGAAAAAAAAGTAAAAAAGAAGAATATTTAGAAGACACCAAACAAAAAATCTAATATTGCTAAATGTTGTTTCTATTTGCAATACAAAAACATATGATTTTGTATCTTTAAGTCGAGTATAAACGAACTCTATCCAAGAATAATGTTTGGTTGAGATTTCCTCGTCTCTGTTGACTCTTGAAGAGTCATTAGCTATTGGCGCCAGCTTTGAAGGAAATATCCATGAAATTGCTTCTCAAACTTTGCTGCTCTCACTTTTCCTTGTGCGAAAATAAGTTACACAAGAGATCAAAGAGGAGCTCGGCTTGCCGCCTTTGGAATGTGGTATGCCAAATATTTGTATATTTTATTTTTAGATAAATGAATTCTATGAATTCGTTTTAGTTTGGTTCAAAGGTTTGAATCTACCACAAATATATATGTTTGGTTTAGTTTCAAATCTGGGTTACTTTCTTAAGATCAAATTTGTAAGCCATAGAAAATGTTAAGAGGTTCTTATAAACTTGGATTGAGAAAATTAATTAAACCAATGGTATTTTCAAGCAAATAGAGGTTAAGGTTGAAAAAGTTATAAATATAAAAGGATTTGTATGAACCGGTTTTGTGAGTTTTTTTCGTTAAACGTAACAATATAATTTGTTAATCTCTTATTTTTGAAAATTTAAAGGTTCAATTTCCTAAAACTTGAGCTTAATTTTCTAGTCCTAGAATTAACTTACATTTTCCATTTTAAATCACTTTATTAACCAAATAAAAATCACTTCTTCACTCTTCTATCATCACTTTCGGTCGCCAGTTTTTGACCTAATTTCCTAATTAATAGTCAAATCAATTGCTTCTCACTAACGATTTAATCCTTCATATATTTCACTAGTCACGATTTCCGCCTTTCGAACTAAAACGATTTGTATACGTGAGTACATATCTCAATTAATTGCAACTCAGTCGCGTCCAAACCGATTAATACCAATACAAACACAAATTAACTTTGTCTCGTGCAAATACTCACCGCTTTTGTGTTCTTTTTGATGCGTTGAGAGGGGGAAATTGTCGGCAATTCAAATGGCGACGGGAAAAACTGACAAATTTGGCGCCAGGCGTTAAATAAAAATGTGTCGAATTTATGTGTTTTATCTTCGACTCGGTCTAATTGAAACAACAGGCAAACAAAAATGAGTTTCGGTAAATTACAATTACTGAGATCCTTTTTGGCCTACTTGTTGCTGCTGCTGCTGAAGCGATGTGAACACCAAGAAGTGAAATTGTTAACTCGATGTTGGCCATACACGGCGCTGGGCTTTATATACAAAATATCAACAGACGACAGCGACGACGTCAACAGAAACGCTGGCAGCAGCAGGCAGCAGCAGCAGGAAGCACAAACAGGAAGGGAGAGATTTAGCGGTAGGGTGTGGAAGAAGACCAGCAGGCAAGAAGTTAGGGTGCGGGGGGTGCCTGCTTAGGCAAGCTTAATGCTTTTGTCAAACGACACTGCAACAGGCAGCACTTGTTGTTTATACCCGGCAACCTGGTGAAGTACATGAGGTATATTAATCAAAACAAAAGTTGGGCTGGACTTGGATAACATTGGGAAAAATTGTATAAATTACATATGCTTTCCAGTAATCCACCTGCTTATACTGTAATAACAGCACATTAATGCACCTATTATCAAGTCCTTAATTTATGCACATTTTGCTATTCATTAGCTCAAGCGAAACAATGATGCCCATTCCAATACCCTTAGGATGGCAAGCTTTCATTTCAAATTCCTAACAGCTGATTATGACACATGGATTGGACTAATTCACAATTCCTACTAAGCAATTAAGACTTCTAAGAGTCTTCTAAGAATTAAAAGAATTTTTAAACTTAAATTTATTTAATTTTATTACTTTTATGAATTGTAGGATATCGCTTAGTCCAGCTTTAAGAGTTGTTATTATTATTCTTTTTTTTACAAGTACAATGCTGCGTATGAGCAACGTGCCGCTTATGAACTGATTAATTCACCACACAAACACACACACACACCACACGCACACTCCCACTCACTTGGGCAAGTTTCATCATGGTGAGTTAACAGAGAGAAGTAACGGCACCTGTTGATTAGCGGCCCAAAAAACTTGTTGCATACTTTTGCGCTGCCTGACGTAATTTGAGATTACAACTGAAAGTGCACCTAAGCCTTCTAGTTTCTCTCTCTCCCTCTCTGTCGCTCTGCTCTAAATGATTTATGATTTAATTGATTAGATTCTGTGGCATGTGAACAAGATTATTGACAATATTTATTTTTGAAACTTATATTTGAATACCATGGGAACACACGAACCTTAGCTCAGCAATTAACCTGGGCAATTAAGTGCACATAAAAGTCTGACAATTTCATTAATATTCAATATGGGCTAATAAAAATCCAGACAGGTCAAAAGTGCTCAACAAAAGAAGGCATTTACGTGCACTGCACACCGAAGTCAGTTCAATTCATTGATATGCATTTGTTTAGAAGGTGGTAGCATAGTTCTTACAAAGTTTTAAGTGCATAATTTGCATGTTAAAGGGGTAAATATATAGAAAAAAACATGAAACAACACAAGCTCTGATATGCATTTTAATAATAGTTTGTTCATCAACTTCAAAACTCAACTTTTTCTACCCTGTTGCCATTAAAAATCTGAAAAGGGGCATCAGAAAGTTGTACGAATGTATGTAAGAGGCAGAAGGAAGCATCTGCGACCCCATAAAGTATATATATTCTTGATCAGCATGAACAGCCGAGTTGATATAGTCCACACGTCCATCTCAGAGACTATACGAGATCGAGCCACCAATTTTTGCTTGAAGTTAGGTGTATACTGTACGCAGAGCAAATTTGTTTCAAATTTAGAAAATTCCACCGCCCTCTTCCCAATTTTATCCTCAAAAAAAACGTCAGATGGTGGTTTAATATACATCAAGTCAAAAAACAGAGAAAAAAGGATATGAAACAATATCCATTCTATGATACTCCGCATCCATTTGGAAAGATATGTCTTAAATATGCTTTTAATCATATTTTAAAATAGATCATCCTTTGGATGATTTTTCAGCTTCGTTGAATGATTATAAGCATATTTAACACAGTCCTGCCCAAAAGGATTTTCTTTTCTGTGTATCTATTCTGAAAGGTACTATCAGATCGGAGTTATAAGCGAAACAATTGAGCTTGTAGAAGCGGGGGCTACCGCATCGTCAGTTAGAACTACAGCCGCCAAAAGGACCCAATAATGCTACCTACTTTCAGGATGACCCTTTAATGGCTGTAACCAAACCTTGTTGCCTTAACACTTTAGCTAACGTCTCAGCCAGTTTGATTGTTTTCTCGACTAGAGCTAAGGTTGTTTATAACAAGAATCGATAAATAGATAATAAATCGATATGTAGATGGATTCGATAAGAATTTTCATGTTATCGAAACATGCTCCATAATTAATATTGATTGCGATTTGACAGATTTATGTTTCATTTTAAATGGCTCTGTCCGTTCGTATCGAGTCCTGACGTTTGTAATTGCTAGAAGGCCTAACGATTTAATAATTCATTTTTCGAATAAATATTCATCGCAAAACTTTGTGAAATATGCATCCTATAACTTGCTCCGATTGCTTCTCAGTCAGCCTTGGTTCGATGATTCCAGTATATCGAACTGACATGGTCGCTTTCGATTTATATTGCCTAATCCCTTTATCGATAAGTGTCATAAATGTAAGCAACGAATGTGTGCTTTTTGTGTATTTTCAGCCCTAGGGTTTCATTACTTATTTTCAAATCATTCCAAAAGACAGCAAATTAGAAAAATTAGGTTTACCTTCTTTAAAACTGTATGGCGAATTCCTTCTAAATTTGCTGCTTCTCCTAGTTAACCGCATACTAGTCTCTCTTAAGTCTCACTTCCGCTTCGCTTACATCCATTCCAATAGATAATTTCCTAGATAAAGTATAACAATAACTTTTACCATGAGCACAGAGCATGCGAGAGTATGAAAACCCAACAAATGGATATCGGACTTCGAATAAGTTTTTTATGACTGGTGCCAGTCAGCATTAGGCAACTGTCACATCAGGTGCAGTTACCATTCCCAGGCAGATAATTTATGAATAAATTTATTTATGAATGCCACCGAAATTATCATTTCTGGTTTTTTATTTATAACGCAAGTTCACAGTTCCAAAATTGATAAATTGAGTTACAAATATATATATATATATATTGAGCTGTATGTATATGCATGTGTATAGTTAGTTTAGAAGTTGAACATTTAAATTTCAGTTAATAGCGCGAACAACTTTCACATCAGCAGCCTCGAAAAAAAGGAAACATCCAGAGCTTGCAGAGTTTTAGAAACAGCTCACGGCATTGAAATAGCAGCGCCAATACATCCGACCACCGCCGGAACCAGAGCCAGAACCGCCGGAATGCATGCGCCTGGAACCAGCTGATGGGGCACCGGCACCAGTTCCGGTTGCTGCTCCCGCCGTTAACTCCGATGCGCCGGCTCTTCTCTGAAAGCTCTTTGGCATTAACTGAAATTTTCTTACACATCGCGTTGTGCTAATTGTATGGCTTAAATGGCAAATTTAGGTTTTAATATCCAACTTACTGTTTCGCCGGTGGCGCGATTAATTTGATTAATATCTTTGAAATCGTAATCCACCAACACGCCCGGATCATCATCGCTGTATTGATGGGTATTCATGCCTAATGGACAAATTTTGGAAAAGAATAGGAATAAAAATGTTTTTCAAAACCTATTTCTCGCTCACTGTCGTCTCCGTTTAGCGGCGGTTGTTCCAATCCATTTGGATAATCATTTAATTTGGAGTTGAGGCTATTTTTATTGGCATAGAATTCACCCACACGATGTCCAAGATGTTCATGTTCGAGTGCATGATGCAGGGCAACCATCAGACGATCAAGTAGAAGAGCAGCACGTTTGGGTACAATCATCTAGAGGGGTGTGGGGCAATGGTAAAGCGAACAATTTGTTTAGAATAGTTTATACTGAATCGAATGCACTTAATAAAACAAGACTTTTTAGTGGACTTAAGGCTGTGTGAAGCTCAACATTTCGTTTACATTTTGATTTTTGGCCAATCCAAAATATAAAAAATATTTGTTCTGTTAATCAAATACAAACTTTTCGAAAATATTTTCAAATTAAAATTTTTTAAAATAAAAACACTTTAAAGATTTTCGAAAAACCAGAACTAGCATAAACTTCGGACTCAAACCCGGCGATGTAAGTTCTTTAACCTAGCAGCAGACTTCCACTTTTTGATATTACTCATACGTAACGTTGCCCATAGATGTTTATTTATATTTGTAGGTGGCTTTCCTTTTGTTCCATAAGGATAAATAACTAAATAAATTACTGACTTCACACAAAAAAGGTTGAGATATTCGGAATTAAATCAATCCCAAACGATGTCAGAAATCAGTCAATCTCGGACTTTCTCAATTAAGCACGAGTAGGAGTGACTTAAGCTCGGATTTTTCAATCCCGGATTTCTTGTCTTAATACCAAGATTGATCTAAGCTCGATATAGGCTTAATAGAAACATACATGGGATTGATTGTTGCTTGTTATCTGAACTCGATTTGATCGCTTAGTAGAACAAAATCAAGAAGGCCCGAAATTCGATTTTTAATTGATCTTGGAATCGGTTTGTGACAAGTATGCCCGTGATTAAATTGAGCTCGATAACAGGATTGCTTCAAAAATGTCCAAAATTGACTTAACCTCGATATTTAAGCTTTATGTCAGGCTGCCCCAAGAAGAGAGTCTCTCTGACAATCAATGATACATTTCTTCAGTAAGCATTCGCAATGAATTGCCGTGTGTGTTCGGCCCCCAGAGGCTTTGACTGGGGAACACTGCCTTATGTTAAACCAACAAAAAGCTTCCAACAACTATCCATCTAATTTTCTTGACGTCCCAGCAAGCTCTTGCCGACTCGAGGTCATTAGTAGTGTGCATACCACGGTTCTATCTTGAATTCACTTCAGCCTCCTCCTTGTGCCAGCACTGCTATGACTGTTTGGGAATTAAAAGGCATCAGTGACAAAATCGACACCAATAGAAAAAGTGATAAAATCGACACAAATAGAAAATCCCTCGAGTGTTTACGCGATATGTGTGTTCCCATTTAGCCTCATAGTATTGGTAAGAGATTTTTTGCAATCGATCTCTTTCGCTTATTTTATCTTTGATATAGAACATCCTTGCTCAATTCCAACTCGAGTCAGTTTTATTTGACTTTTAAGTACGGTTTCGAGATTGAATTTAGCCTTATCGGACTAATACAGACTTTCAGGACTGTTTCAAGCCCTTGAAGATGTTATCGGTCTATCAATCTTTCAATCCGAAGTTCGAGATCAAATCAATCTTTTTGAGCTTGACTCTGGCTTGCCTTTTTTATGTATACAACAATTGTGTTCAACAAGTCTACGCACAACACTTAGTTTAATGCTATGAATATGTGAACTGTTTCAAAACATAGTTCTCAGACACAATTTTAAGCAAAGTATTCGGAAATATGCCAAACAATTTGCCAATAAGGATTAGGGTCAGTCTTATCTGAAATCTAACAATTTTCGTGAGAATATAGCTTAAAGTTTCTAATTACATTAAACCACAAGTCTTAATTTAGTTCCTTCGATTGTAAATGCAGCCTCCTACACAAATTTTGGTCCTTCGAGCCGGATTTGTTTTCTTTTCTCTAAGTTTTAGTGGTTTAAAGACAAAATTTTGCATTTTTGATTTAGATAACCATGGGGTCATATTCAAATTCTAATGCAAACCAAAAACCCAAGTCAAAAAAAAAACAAAACAACCAAATGTTCATTTATGTGCACAAAGCCCTGTGATGTCAGCGCTGTACAAACTTGTCTGCAAAATTTTCCTTGGGGCCAAGCAATCAAATAAGAAAATATACCATTACAAATTGTGTGTAAAACGATATAGATTCAAAAAAAAAAAACAAAAATGGAAGAAAAAATTGTGCCTCAACTTTGACATTGAGCAAATTAGAAGCCCACACAGATTGTGTCCCCTGCCCACTCACCGGATATTCATCATAGTTGTTGTCGGTCGCATCGTGTATGGTATTTGGGACACTAAAAATCTCCTCCGGCTGACTGGCTCTTAATGACTTGCCACGCTTATCCTCCTCGAGCAATTGCTCGCCTGCTGCACTGCCTCTTAATGTCAGCCCGATGGTGTCCTTGGAGCGTTTATCATTTGGTTGCCTCATCAATTGCCGGCACATGTGAAGATCAAAATTCTGGATGAGTACGAGCAGGACAATCAACAGGGCTGGGAGGTGATAGATGTTGTGGGTGCTGCCACTGCTGCTGCTGCTGCTGCCCCTTTTGCTCCTGTTCAGGCAACGCCGACGGCTGGGTTGCCTTGAATTTGGCCAAAGCTGGTGTTGCATTCCGTTGTTGGTGGAGGGGAGGTGGTGGGTGGGGGAAACTAATTAATGTCACTAGCAGGAAAGGAGCTGGTTCCTCTGATGAAGCTATTGAAATTTCAACTGAAGCGTTGGCTTTATGCGACTGACGCTTTTATAGCAGCCAAAAGACCCAGTAGGTATTTTTTTCTCATATTTTTTTACAATAAAGAAACATTATAAATGCTTGTCAAAAGGCTAGAGACAGGGGCAGGGGGTAGGGATCAACAGTGAAAAGCTTTTTTCAGTCTTTGATTTACGCAGCTCACTGGCTACTTAAGCTGCCTTGGACTCTGCCTTCGCCTGATGACTTGTTGTTGTTGTTGTAATTATTGAACATAAAAATCCATGTCCAGCCTGCAGCAAAGTTATTAACACACACACACACACACATACGCAGGGATACGTGTGTGTGGGTGTGTGTGTGTGTGGGTGGGTGTACTGCACTTTTTTGGTAGGTCTTTGGTCTAATGAGCAGTCGCATGTGAAAGTCCTTTCAGGGTTCACTTGTTGCTGCTCAAGCTCTTTGCGGGGGGCCCCACTCGCTGGCCTTTGGGTCCTTTGTGGGATAAGGATTTGCATGTGCACAAGGAATAACTTTGGCAGTGCAGTTGGAAGGGCAAAGGATTCAAATTCATTAATTTTTACAAATGAGTTTTCCGCTTATATTTTATGTGACTCAAATTGTTCTACTGAAAACTTATACTATATCACTTTATGGCTAATTCTTATTTTTATCAGAAGTACTCAAGGTATCATGTCGCAGACTGTTCACTGCAAGTTCTCTGCTCACAACGCCGTTCACATGGATTAATTCCTTAAAGTTCTGTGCCCGTTTCTGCATTTGAAAATCTCACTTTCTGTGTTGCTAGTGGCAACTTATCTGCTCCCAATGCCGACCCCTGATCTTTGCACTCAAGGCTCTCGGCCCTTTTTACTGCATTTGCTTACGACTTTTTATCAGTTGCCAGTGGCAACTTCTCTGCTCGTAATGCCGACCTCACATATAACTCAAAAAAGGTTACTCAATTATTAACCCCTCCCTTTTCTTAAATTTTTAAATAGATTTTCATTACTTTTACAATTCTGGAATTGATTTTTACACGTTTATTTAAATATCAACTATTTAATATCCTCTCATCGTTCGTACAGATGGATCCAAAATACATGCACACACACATTCACATGTTTTTACTGAACAGCGGGAGTTTTACATATTTTTTCCTCCAGTTCATTGGCCATAAAACATGTTTTGGCGTTTCTTGACCCCCACAGCAAATGCAAAACGAAGTTGACTATTAATTACCCAGTGAGCGGGCTACATTTGACAAAAGGAAAATCATAATCAAAGTCCACTAATAAGCCATAGTCTTTGAAAAATAAAACACAAAAAATGTTCATAAAACATATCCTGCGGCGCTTGAACATCAGAAAATGTGAACTCATAAATGTAATTAACATTTCTTGTGTTCTGAACATTGCTTGTAGAGGTTATTAAGATCAAGGCTCTAGTTTGACTTGAATCAAGACTGCCTCGTTTCTTTCCAAGCGAAGTAATTTACTTCGGGCTGTTCGTAGGTTGGAATACTAAGAAAGTACATTTTTAAAACGAATTCTTCTGTTATTACGTTACTTAAAGTATACAGGACTTTTAGCACTAAGAATCAAAATAAAATAAATATAATCAGAATATTCTATCTCTCATTAAGCACTTAATACTTGTGTTTTATAAAATGGCCAAGCAACAAATTGATATACCATTGGTCAATGAGAACCACTAGCGAATATTTTATTGAAATCAGCAAAAGAAACATATAAATATTTGTAATTTCTTGAATTACAGTTGAAGTTACTACAAATAAGTTTCTACAAATTCTTAATTGAAAGAAATATCAGGCAGAGATCCCATTTTATGTAAGGCAATAATGAAGGTTTCTCTTGAAAGGAAATTAAGACCACTAAAGTAATTTAGAAAAATGTACGAATTTGACAAAAAGAACAGATAAAAAGGAATTTTCCTTATGTACAATTTAAAAAAAAAAAAGCCAAGAACTCTACAAACGGCGTCAATACTCGTAGTACGGTAAGTACGTAAATATTTGATTCAAGTACAAAATTCTTAAGTCAAATACGATCTTTTAAGTCCCAAAAAAAAAACAAAGAACTCTGTACTTAAGTTAAGCATAAACGGTATCAATAGTGCGGTAAGTAGGTAAGTAATTGATTCAACTACAAAATTCTTATATCAAATACGATTTTTAATTTATCTTATTTTGGAATCTTTCTGATCGCACTTATAGCATAATGGTCTGAAATCTAGCACGTTTATCTCTTAAAATCCAGTAATTTACAGTGCCAGCCCATTATTTCAAACAAGTACAAAAGGTTCTTAGTTTGAGAGCCCATAAAATTCTAAAGCTATTTCCGCTTTGTTCTTAAGCGAGGTCTCTGTATTGAACCAAAGAGGGCTGAAAATAACCTTTTGCCATAACCAAAGAGCAGCTTAGAGCTGCTTTAGTTCAGATATTTATTAACTCTACGACTAAAGTGTCAGAACCCGTTGGGAATTTTAAGAACTGACTTGCTTCAAATTAATTCGCACTTTCCGTTGCACATGTTGTGGAGCTAGCATTATAAGTCTATGCTATACTCAATCTAACATATTTTGAGCTCGCTTTTCTTGAAGTTTTTATCTTACTGCAGGTACAAAATGTTTTAGATTCAAGAACGTTTGTACTCATTTCAACAACATAAACAGTCAAATTTCGGTCTTAGAATGTTTTGTACTCAACTTAAGTATACCCAAGAACGTATCATACTTGAAATTTTAAGTACAAAATGGCTTTCATTTTATCCCATTTGTATGATATATCATAAAAAGAAATGAGGTAAGCTAATAGCCATTGTAGGCATCGGAAAAGGAATATATCAATGTAAGACTAGGAGTTTTTCAAGTTCGAGGCAATCATCCAAGAAGAGGGATTCTAAAACTGGATTTACACGGTTAAGCAAACTTCATGAAGTTCTTGAAAAAGCTTTAGCTTTAAGTATAGAGGTGTAGAGGGGCAAGTGACTCCACTACACCACTTTTCCAAAAGAATGAGCTTTCGAAAAACTTTATGAAGCAAACTTCACCGTGCAAAACTTGTCTAAGTGTAGCTCAAATAGCCTGATGAAAAGACCCAAGAAGATCCAATTGGAGTGGATAGTTTTTAGTACCCTCTCTTTGATATTAAAATACATACTTTTCCCATCCTTTTGGATGATTTTCAGCTCCGTTGGATAAACATTGAAGATCCATTTGACATTAAATGTATATTTTAGTATCCAAAATTTGGATTCATTCCAAATGGATACCGCCACATTCAAGCCCCGTTTTAATAAGATTTCTCGCCGTGCAGTTTGTTTTCCAACAGCATCCCTGGCATCTGTCATATTTAGCAGACATGCGCAAATGCTACTCCGATTCACCAGATGCCCGGCCAAGTAAACAGTTTGAAAATACAGAGAGAGAAACAGCGAGAGAGTGTCAGAGAGGAAGTAATCATCAGCATAGGCTGCTGCACAGCATCAAGCAAAGATTCCTTAAAATCAGTTAACGGTGGGCAGGCAACAAAAGAGGCAAACAAATTGCAATTGCTCCTGAAATTTTTCCAACACCGTCCGCAACAAAAGCTAGAGACGGCGGGAGAGGCTGAGGAGCAGCCAGGAGTGCAGTCGTGTGAAAAAATATGTTGTATTGAAATGTGGCACACACACCAAACAATTAGCGAATAAGCAGAACAAACAGTGAACACAAAAGAAGACAAAATGTCAAGGACTTAAGAGAGTGTAGGACTTTTAGCGCATTACGATTTGTTTGTTATCCTTAAAGAGGTGCTAAGAAAGGATGCGTACCTACTACAGTGCAAACGACAAGCGAAAATATGGCGATATGAGCTATGAGTAAGTACGAAAAGCAAAAGGAAAGGTGCAAACGCAATGACAGGTGTGACATTGTGTGTGTGTGTGCTGGCTTGTTTGCTTAAAGGACCAAAGTCGAATGCCATTTGCAGGCTGACTATTTACTCAACTGAAATGCAATTGAAGGCATCAATTCAAATAAAACGACATTTTTCGTTTTACACTCGAGCGAATAAACAAATAGAGCATGAGAATTGGACCACAAAGTGGGTTAGCCTGGGATGTTAATTTTGCATTGCCTACTTTTATGGGCCTTTGCTGTCTTCAACTTGCATATTCATGAGTCAGCCTAAGACTGGAAAACAACACATTGAAAAGAGACGAAAGGAGCAGGGAGTGAAGTGGGGGGAGAGCCTTGAGGACTTCTAACAAAGTGGTTCTTTATTATATTGTTTGCTGCTTTAATTAACGATTGTCAGCATAAAAATTGTCAAGTGCGGCCTTACCAAGACAATGAACCTACCCAAATTGGCTGGGACAAGGCTTTGAGTTGGCTAAGAGGCGGTGTGGTCAGGGCTGTTCAGACTTTTTGTAGTGCACACTTAAGGGAAGAAAAGCATCTTTAGCTTAAATGTGAGTTAATGCATATCATTAGCGATCTATAACGTTCGAGTCCCATCAGCTAAAGAAGTGCCTAACTCTAGACCTGTGTAGCATATGAATATTACTTGGCAGGCGATTGGGAAAGACTCTGTCGATCTATTTTATAAAGCATAATTTTTGCTGAACCAAACCAAAATCTTGTGCTCGGAACAGGATCAATTAATTTGTTACATTTCGTTCGGCTTAAGGTTCGGTTCACAGTGAAAAATATGTTGGAATTTCGGCTAAAAGCGGGTTCGATTCAAGATAAGTTTGAAGCCCTGACAATTTCTTGACATTTTTACTTGGTTTCATCCTCATTTTGGGGATTTTCGCCATTTACTGATTCATCAGTCATGGAAAGTGGGCTTTTAAACATTAGTTATGCTTTTGTCTAGTTTCTTTAGCATATGTCATTCAAGGTGTATTATGTTTCTTTTGTTATGTGTGGCCATTTGTGGTCTCGATAAGCATTTTCTTAATTTTTTTAGGATTTCATTACTTTGGAGTTCCCTCTGCTGAGAATACTCATAATCGTAAATATACCAATTAAATATTAACTGCTTGTTACTGGGAGCACACCCCAGTAGGCCTTTGCTTAATCGACAAATCAAGTCAAGTGGGTCGTTCTATAACAATTAAGTATATAGAAGTTGTAAAACACATTTTTCTAACCAAAACCCATTCATTCCATAACCATACTCTTATTTTCTCTTTCTCTTCGCAGAAGTAAATATCTGCTGGATCCCAAGTTTATGACCAAACGGGACTTGCAGCACTATTATCGCTATTACAACATGACCAAGAATCGTGGACAGTTCAAAAAAATCGTTGTCATCGTCTTTTGCGTCTGCGTTTTCTCCTACCTGTTCGTGGACTACAATTTGAGAACGAAACTGTTACGTTTACGGGATCGTTTCGACTTCATAGCAAGGATCGATGATGACTATAACATGAGTCAGGCTTACTTTGTGGACACGCCGGGATGTCGTATGCCCTATTTTGAAGTGACGGATATTAATATAGCCCAGTTCATGTATAAACCGAAACCCTACAAGTGTAACAAGCCCCTGACGAGGACGGGTGATAAAGTGCCTGGAGAGATATATTTGAATATGGAACCGAACGAGTTGCTCAGTTATTACAATGTCAGCGATATATCCTCCATAAATTGCAACTATACAGAGGTGCGTAGGAAAACGGATTCAACCAATGAGTACCTGCCGCAAGTTCCCTTTAAATTGGATGAAGTTGTGCGTTTACCAGCGGACTTGGAGTTCATCAAAGTGGAGTGCTACGACTCAACAGGTCGAAGTATCTACAAGGATTGTCATTTCTTTGCGGTGGAAAAGAAAAGGGAAAAACATAAGTTGAAGAGAATGCATACCAAGAAACCCTATGAGCGGGTGAGCTTTAATGGGACTCAGGCGGGCAAACCACATGAGCGGCTGTCGGTGATGATACTGGGCATAGACAGTGTGTCGCATTTGAATTTTCTGCGGCAAATGCGCAAGACAACGGACTTCATACGAAAGCAACTTAGTCACGTGGAATACTGGGGCTTCAACAAGGTGGGCGACAATACCTTTCCCAATGTGGTGCCCCTGCTGAGTGGCCTGGACGATCAGGAGTTGAATATTTCGTGTGTGGCCAGGTCTAGCTCCAGCTATGATGGTTGTTCTTTCATCTGGAAGCGATACAAACAGGCGGGCTATAAGACCGTTTATGCGGAAGACGTGGCCAGTCTGGCCTTGTTCAACTTCTGTCGCAAGGGCTTTCGTGCCCCGCCCACGGACTATTATCTACGTCCCCTGATGCTGGAAATGGAAAAGACCATCGGCTATAAGCATGAGATCAATGTGAGACTCTGCATGGGCGGCAGACGGACGGCCGATGTTTTAATGGAATATTTGAGAAAGTTAATACCCAGATTTCAGCAGGAGCTATTCTTCTCCTTCTTTTGGACGGTGACCCTGACACATGACTACTTCAACTCACCCATGCTGTTGGATACCCAAATGATGGAGCATCTGAAGCAGCTGCAAGATTCGGGAGTGCTGAACAAGACATTGGTCTTATTAATGTCCGATCATGGCCTGCGTTGGGGCTCGTTTCGTAAGACCTATCAGGGTATGATGGAGGAGAGACAACCCCTGCTCATGACCCTCTATCCCAAGTGGTTGGCACAACGTTATCCAGAGGCGGTGGCTAATCTTCATTTAAATGCCAAACGGTTGACCACACATTTTGACTTGCATGCCACCATGTTGCAGTTGTTGGACATGCGCAATCTGGAGGCCGCCCAGCTACAGAATAGTGCGGCCGAGCTGAAAGATCCCGATAGCATTTTACCCAGAGGCATCAGCCTGTTCCTGCCCATACCAGCGGAGCGTACCTGCGAGCAGGCCGGCATAGCGGCTCATTGGTGTACCTGTCATCAGCGCCAGGAGATGCAGACGAACGATGGACGTGTACAGAGAGCCGCACGCTATCTCGTACGGCTCATCAACGATCGTCTGAAGGCTCATCCGCAGTGCCGAACTCTCTATCTCAATTCCATTCTGCAAGCCTTTATAGCGGCGCCACATCACAAGATTGTCAAAGAACTGGAGAATGATTATGCCGTGGATATTACCCTGAGATTACAGACCAAACCTGGTTTGGGTGTTTTCGAATCTACCGTGAGGATGTCGGGCTACGCCAGTGCTCTGACTGGTACCATCAGTAGAATCAATCTCTATGGCAGTCAAAGCTATTGCATCAATGATTCTACTCTGAAAATGTTTTGCTATTGTCATAGATAGAGGGAAAGGGAGAAATAGGAAAAGAGCAGAAGACTTGATCACCCCTAGAAAATCGTAGCCTTAAGTTTATTTCCATGAAATAACTACTTAGACTTTGTATAAAGAATTTAATCCAATTATTGTTCCAAATCGTACAAGAAAATATAGATTTAGAGCTAGATATGGTAGTTGGGTAGCATTCTTTGGTTGACAATAATAATCGTATAACATAATTGATTTGTAGAAAATGATTGAATATGAAAGGGAAATTGAGGGAACTTTAAGGAAAAGCTGAATTAAGTAGTTGGTATTGTATGTGAATTGTATTTTATGTATGCATGTAAGCAGGGAGTATCACAAATATATATAAATATACTTTAATATAAACTATAAATAAAAAATCATAGAAAAAGAGTGGCATTTTTATTCGAAAAGCTGCACTTTTAGTAAGACAGCTTTCTGAGGTTCCAAACTATATTTAAACCACCAGAAATGTAGTTTCAAATCTAACTGCCACTGCAGATACCGATTGAACAGGCACACACACACTACCCGCTGCACCACACCCGGATTTTCCCCTTAAACCATTTATGTGCTTGGATCGGTTGAAATTCTGTACAATTTGCTTGAGGAAAACTGCTAATTTGCTAAGACAAAAATTGCAAACCATTAAAAAATTTGAGTTAGAATTCAATTGTTGGTTTTCAAATGCGCGCCAACTTAACCGTCGTCATCCCTAATTAATCGATTTCAAGCACGAGTACAACCGTGCGCTCGATTGCATTGCGATAGGCATATGCCTTGGTCTCTTATCTCGAGATAAACTAAAAGTGGGCTTAATATTCCAATGAGTTCTCACTAATCCTCCCCAAAACCAAAACGACAAGATGCCACCCACAGAGACACTGCGTGGCGAACGTGGAGGTGGCGTTGGGATGGTGGACGGTGTAGAGCAAAACTATATCATAAGACAAAGCAACAAATGCTATGAGCATCGTGATTCGCAAGCCACCTCCATGTCCGTGGACTATTCTGGACAGTGGGTACTACTGGCTGGGCGTGGAGATTTGGCGTTGCAGAGATTGGGTCAAGACGATGGCACTCTACGGCGACACGAGAGGCATTCGAAGTACGAGGTTTCTGTGGCCGAGTTCGCAACATGCTCAAGTCGTAAGGAATACTGCGCCATAGCGGTGAGCAATCCCTTAGCGCGGCTTTTATCAGAGAATTTAACTGATTTCTCGCATCTTGCAGACCAACCAGCACATAGACATAGTTCGCTGGGGGGGTCCATCGGAGCCGTACTATGAGAATTCCTTAAGGGGACACACTCGCACGGTGACCGACATTGACTGGCATGGCAAAAATCCGAACTTGTTGGTCAGCTGCTCCATAGATACTTTTTCTCATATTTGGGATTTGCGGGAGCCACGAAAACCTGCCTTGTCCCTGAATGCAGTCTGCATGTGTGGGTCTAAATGGGTTTATTTGGCTTTAATTGCAATGTATTAACAATGGTGTTTCTTTTTTCCTCAGCTGGAGCCACGCAGGTGGGTTTCAATCGCGTGTCTGGTCATCTTTTGGCTGCCGCCCATGATGGAGACTTACGAATTTGGGATATACGCAAAGGCAGCTGTCCCACACATTATATCACCGCTCACCTAAATCGTGTGCACGGCATAAATTGGAGTCATCGTAGGGAAACCTGCTTGGCCACTGCCAGTCAGGATGGCACAGTCAAGTATTTTGATGTGTGCAATCCGAGAAGGGCGGAGAAAATTATAACCACCTCGTCTCCCGTCTGGAGGGCTCGCTATACACCCATTGGCAACGGCTTGGTCAGCATTGTGGTACCACATTTGGGCCGCGGCGAGAATAGTTTGTTACTGTGGAGCAATAGCAAACAAACCGATCCTATTTGCTCGTTTGTGGGTCACACCGATGTCATACTCGATTTTGCCTGGCGTCCAAATCGTGAAAATTCTACAGAAATTGTAAGTTTTTGATGAAATTTGATCATAGTTCTGTTAATTCCCAAGGGTTGTCCGTTAGGAACTTGTGACCTGGTCCAGAGATCGCACCCTGCGTGTATGGAAAATTGATGAGAATATGCTGAGGCTATGCGAGCCCTCCGCAGAGGAACAGGATCCTGATCTAAGTGAACTGAGGGCCCTGACACCGCCGGAGTTTCTCAGTCCTCGTCCTGTGGTGGCAGCTGCTTCGCTGCCCATTTCTACTGGAGACGGTGCCTGCAATACCTTACCCATGGCACGTTCGCCAAGCTTTGGTGGGGCCTATAGTCGTCGCGAAGAGCCACATATAGCCAGATCTTTAACAGATCAACCCACCTGCTCGCTGCACCATGAATTTTCCTTGTTGAATACGAATATGCCAAACGTGGATGTGGATATGCTGGATGCCATTAAGCGTTATGCCTGCTTTAAGATTTGTGCGGGTGGCCATACGGTTATACTACAGGTAACATTCGCCACCTCCTATCCCAGTCCAAGTGTGCCGCCCGAGTTCCAACTGTGTCAGGGGACCACCTTGTCCAGTGAGGTGAGTGCAATACTGCTGAAAGTGTTACGTTCCAATGCCCTGCAGCGGGTTAAGAAATCTCGTACCTGTCTGGAACAATGTCTGCGGGCTTTGGTGGCAGCCATGAAGAAGAAGGTGGCAGCTGTAGGTGGAGGATTTCCAGGGGCAGACCGCAGTCAATTGCTATTGCAATCGCCGAGATTGGAAGGGGCTCTTTCAAGTGCTTTACATGATGCCCTAATACCATTTCCACGCAGCTCGGGTGTACATTTCAATGCCATTGGCATGTTGACCACATTTGCTCAGGTGATTAACAACAAGCGACTGACCCTGCGTCAGCATCAGTCCACCACACCAAGAAGCCTGTCGGCCATCAATGGCAGTGGCCTGCTGGGTAATGTGATGGTCACTCAAAGAGATGCCAATGCCTCATTCTATCTGCAGGAGCGCATGATTTCAGGTAGAGTACTTAATCTCTGTCTTCGCGTGGGATAACTAACCAATTTGACTTACTTTCAGGCAAACCTGGTAAGCAGCGAGCCATGCGACAAATGAACGGCAGCCCCGTGGTTCACATTTACGATGCCACCAATCAGCTGCACATCAATCGAGAGATGGCCCGGGAATTCTCGCTGGATAAGCGAAACATAGCAGCTACTTGTCGTCGCAATGGTGAAATCTGTCGTAATCATGGACGTTTGGATCTGCTGCCCATTTGGCTGTTGGCCGAATTGATAGCCACTCCTCACATGCCTCAAGAGTCGATGAATGAATTGCTCTTCTACAAGGATCCCTTTAAGAAATCTCTGCTCGACTCTTTGATCATGCACTATGCCCAGTCTGGCGACATCCAGACTGCAGTGCTCTTGGCCTGCCTGTTTGACAAGTGTCCCCATGATGGTTCAATGGAGGTACCCAGTCGTCTGGCCCCTTTACACTTGAACTCGCAGCTGTCTCCTTATCACACGGTGCTACCACTGGATGGCAAGAGTTCAAATTCGAACTCCACTTGGCAACAGTTGAAACAATTGCGCAGCAATTCCTGGTCCGATTCTTTGGATTGGTTGGATGTGAAACAATTCCCCAGCGATTCGTATGCCTGTTCTCTGATACGGCGAAATAAGATGCAGCTTTTTGATCAATTTAAACGTGCCTATGCTGAGATATTGTTCGGCTGGCAGCTGCTTTCGAAACGGGCTTTGATATTGAAACACACACAAAATCCGCCGCCGCTTCAGGGTGTGTGTGTGGAATTTGTGACGGAATGTGGTGGCTGTGCGAAACCGAAGCGTACACCGAAATGTGAACCATGCAAGAGGCCGGTTCTCTACTGTGTGCTTTGCTGTCTGCCAGTGCGAGGAGCGGCGAATGCTTGCCTGGCCTGCGGACATGGTGGTCACTTGCAGCACATGATGCAGTGGTTTGAGGTGAGTTTAAAGCTGTTCTACAAATACGAATCGAACCTGAACGGGAAACTAAAAAGGGGCTACATTTTTCAAACAACCTCAATTATATGGCTTGATTTAACGATTTTAAGCACCAGAAAGGCGGGGGTGTATGCTGCAATAATGGTCAACTGGTGGCTAATGTATTCTCTGAACTTCAAATCTAAATTGAAGCACTATGTAAGCTCTTATAGTTGGATTTCGGAATCGTTCCAACTGTTAAAGGTTGCAAAGAAATCCTAAAATAGTTTTTCCTGCGATTTTTCTAAAATATGCCTGGAAAACGGTTTAGAGCGCTGCCAAAACGTCACAACAGGCGAGCAATCGACGGCAGCAGTTTGCTGATCACATTGCATCGCTTCCGAGACTGATCCAATTTAATCGCTTAACCAAATCTTTGCTCTCTTGTCTTTAACTTACAGAACCACAAAGTGTGTGCCACCTGTGGATGCAGCTGCCTGGAGCGCACCTCAGAGCTTTTGGCTTTACTTAGCTGATCTCAATTGAAATGGTTAAGCTCTCCAGCAGCCTTAAACTGGCTGTCAAGCATTTTGGAAATCAAAAGTAACCCCTACCTGTTGTTGTTTAGTCTTTAAGCAGAGCATATTTTTTTTTTTTGTCTTTTGCACCAATAATTACGTTAAGAGAGACAGTTTCTCAAGTACATACATATATTTCTTTTATTATAATAAATTTTGCTTAATGTTTTTGTTGTTTCTCGTAATCTTAATATGTAAGTTTTACTTTGCAATGATCGTAATTTCGAAAGTTTGTTTTCAAAAACTAAATTCTATATAGCTCTTGTTTTGTTTTGTTTTTTTTCCATAAGCGTCATAATAGTTTTTAAAAAAGAACTCAAGGAACGAAAGTTTAAAAAAGGAGCACAGCTCGGTGCGTAAATTAAAAATGTTATTGCATTATATATTAAATATCGAAAGTTTGTATCGCGACGGAACATAAGATAGATATATATATAAGTTCTAAACTAAAACAGAAACACGCACAAAAACAAATAAAGAAAAAAAACTTTCAACTTACGTTCGAGAAATTAATAGAAGAGAAGTGATAGAAGAGATGGTTATGTGAGCGTGAATGGACTTAACTACAGGCGTGTGCTTTTGGGGGGAGGGAGTGAATGATCAGTGCCAGCCACTGGCCAGAATACAATTTTCCTGATATCATTTGAACTGGTCGCGATACGTCATCAGCATGGCCTTCATCAGCAAGCGCACATTGCTGCACTGTGTGCTCTTGGGACAATTCTTGATGAATTGCTGGCAATTGCGATACAGTTCGGTCAGAACTTTTGGAGCATGCTCTCGCGTTATGGGATCCGACATATTGATGGCCAGCAGCGCCTCGTTGAGGTAGCTAAAGAGAATTTAGTGAGCAACAAAATATTAGAATCTCCCCTTACTAACTCACCTCTGTTTAAGCTCATTGTGATTGCTCATATCGGCAGAAATTTGCTGAATCAAGGATAGCAAAACCTTCTGCTCCAGCCTACATCCTTCGGGTGCAAAGGCCTGTGTATGATCCGTATGTCTGAGCGTAAACTCAACCAAACTCAAATCATTTGCCAGTAATGCCTGATGGAAGGCCTTATTAATGTGCCCGGCCAGCAGCAATTGTTTGATATTATCTCTCAAATCGTAGATCGGTGCCGGAGTGGCGGCCTGTGACCGCATGGCCTGACTCTGAGTCTCCGTATACTTGCGCAATTCGGCGCGAATCGTTTCCTGCACCTGACGACCCAACAGTATTTCCAAACTCTTCACCTCTCGTTGGGTCTCGAGCATGGCATCGGTTAATTCAGTGCGATGCTTGAGCAGATTGGTTTCTACCAATTGCTTGAGCAGACCCAGCTTATTGTTAAGCTCCTCGGAATTGGCCTGCGGTTGGGGCATATGCTGCAGGTAGGTATTGAATTGGACCATGACTGTAAAGTAGAAATACACAAAGGGGGATTTACACTAAGGTAAAACGAATCAAATTGCGGTTTCTTACAATCTTTAATGCCCACACTAAACGCATCGTGCAGCTGCTTGAACATGTTCTGTGAGGATTTCTCATAGGCTGGTATCAAAGTGCTGCTCATGGACTCTATAAAGGCAGTCTGCAGGCTGGCCTGTACACCAATCAGAACCGATTTACCAAAGGCATCCAAGAATTGCTGGAAAAGACGACAATCTCAATGTAATTAAATGAAAAAGTTGTAAAGCCAACCCGTACCTTGCTCTTGCACACTTGTGCTATATTCTCCTTTATGGTCTTATCGAACACGCTCAACTTCTGCACTATTTCCACTTGCATTTGACTCTGCAGTTGATCCATTTTAGCATTGACTCTGGGCAAAAGTTGACACTGTAGTTCCATAGTCAAAACGTTGCCAATTATATCCGTGAAATGATTCATTACATACTGATTGAGCACTTGCAGCACCGAATCTCTCAGTTCACGATTTTGACTTTCGCTGAAAGGAGCAACAATTGGGTGATAAGGATGATGAAGTGATTTGAAGATGTAATGACTCACCGTGCCTGCAGAAATTCGCTTAATTTCTTTTGGTGCTCATTCTCGTAACGTTTAAGATATTGTTCCATTAGTTTCGATAGCTGCATTTCAATTTTATAGGCCAACTGATTGACACTCTTCGGTTCCAAGGCGGCGGCGGCATCAAGTTTTGTTGACATGGTGACTGCCTGTTGCTGTTGTAGCTTTGAGACCTCATGCTCTAATTTGTTAAGCTGCTGGGATTGCACTTTGACCAGTTCTGTAAAAGATTAACAGATTTGTAGTTTCTTTAAACTAATCCTTTTTCATGTTGCAGCAGCTACTAAAGCACCTGACTAGCCAACTTGGCTGTTAGCTCTCCTGCCACATCCGCTGATGTGGTGATACAATAGATGCTGGTGAAAGTTCTATTGATCAACCTGGTCAACCTTCATCTAGCCGGACTAGTCGAGCAGACGAGCAATCGACGTCAGCAATATACTAAGCACTTCGCATCCCAGAGGGCTGCTGAGACCACTCCATTAAAACGAACCTAGCTGGTTTTTTGAGATCCGGTTTGGAAACGGTTTGCGGCCTTGGTTTTGACTGCTGTTAACTAAACTCCTAAGCTGTTTTATGTTCCCGCGTCTTTTAAAGAGTCGACTTATTATAAGCACTCTTCTAAATCATGTCAAGGTGACTTTTATCTTTCTTTTGTTTCTTGGGTTTCTTTTTTCCTTCTTGTCAGCAAAACATCAAGAAATCAATTGATACTTTAGGTGTCCAATGGCTGCTCTTTATATTTGACCCGGACAAGCCTGATTTTAATATTTATAAAATGAAGCCCCAGAAACCCCCAACTTTCTAGTATAAAAGTACTCACCCAACAGTTGATCCAGTTTGGCATTCATTTCGGGACTTCCACCATTGGAGTTTAAGGTATCGCCACCTCCGGTTACCGCATGATTGCTGTTGCTCGTATTGCTCGAGTTCAAGGTGGTCACCGTGTTGTTGTTGCTGTTGCTACTAACACTAGTGTTGCTGTTGCCGCCACCGCCACCCAAAGTGGGCGGAACATTGCCATTATTCTTATGCTGGACAGCCTGTGACATAATTTGGGCTGCATTTTGCAGCTCTGCCGATTTTTTAGGCAACCAATTGCCCGAGGCGACACCATCCACTGACTCAACTTCTTCATCATCCTCGTCATCATCGTCTAAATTCTCCAGCTCAACCTCAAAGACATCGCCATCTTCTTGAGTGGCCATTATCTCTTGCACTTCACGACTTGGACTTGAACCTCCACTGGCCAAATTTTCGGGATTTCTATCGATGGCTATGAACTTCTTGCGCGCTTCTAACTTCTCTTTAAGTTTCTGTTGCTCGCGATCTTCGATTAGGGTGTTGTTCATCAGGTTAAGCAGGCTGGTATTGGGATTATCCGATCCCTTGCCAGTGACAGTGGCCAGCATGCGTAAGGTGTTCAAAACTTGAGAGTTAATGGCATCGGTACCCGTAGCCGACGACGAGCTATCAGTTCCCACTGTGGTGCTGGACGAACTGGTGGCCACTACCACGGCAGCTGTGCTTGTTGAGCTCCCGATGGCACTAAAAGCATCTGGAGTCATGAGATTAAGCTGTGGAAAGCCACTGCTGGTATACTGTGGAGAAGCTGATCTGGACTTGGCTTCATTAATCTCCTGATGAACTGCTGAAGGGGCGGCTGCAGCAGCCACGGCCACAGCCACCACTGCGGAGGAACTGCCCGTGGAGGCTCGCTTGGCAAACAGTGCATCGAGTGGCACCTCCACCTCCTGTTTGATCTCATGTAACAGCAAATTATCCTCTGGCGTTGCAGAGCTCTTGGCGGTGCTACTCAAACTTTTTCTCTCACGCTCCCCTCTTTCCCTCTGCGCTGGCTTATAGATGATCTGGCATTCCTGCAAGCTCTTTGCTTGGACCACAAACATATGCACTACCAGAGCATAGTTGGCATTGCTCTCATCATCATAAACATCGGGCTCCTCGTAGGGAAAGTAGCTGTCATTGGAACTCTTCAATCTTCTCATGCTGGCGTTCACAATGGAGAAGGATAAAATGCCAGAACTCAGTTTGAATTCGGCAATGTTTTGTATACGCTTCGAGGAATCTCCATTGCTATCATTCTCGGGACCTTCTGCCTCACTGTCGCTGCTGGCATCTTCCCTTCCGCTGCTGATCTGCATTACATAAACAGCCAAAGAGTCCAGACTGGAGAGCACTAAATAGTTGGCACTACGATCAATACCGGCTATGAATTTGCCCGGCTGTATTGGTGGAGGAATGGTGGCCGCCACATTTATGGTCTGCAGGCATTCCCAGAGTGAGCAATTCCATAGTTTTATTTCGGTATTATAATCACTGGTGGTGATCACATGTTGCCAATAGGCACTGAAAAGGGCACAGAAAGAGGTGGGAGGTGAATTTCGGTTCTTGAATCGATACTAAATTGTCGTTTTTTTAGATTACTTACTCCTCAACAGGCTTGTTGATGTTGTCCAGGAAAAACAATGAATCCACTTGTTTGCCATCATGTGGCTTCCATTGGTGCAAGCAGCGATGGTTTCTGACATCAAACAAATAGATTTGATAAAACCGCACCAGGCCATCGGCACAGCCAGCTGCGACAGTGGTGCCATCTGGTGATAAGGCGGCACAGGTAATCAAAGAATCCTCTTGAATTTTAAGATAACCTGTTTCCAAGGCACCTGGCTGGATCTTTCCGCGCTGTAAAAAAAAAAACAAAATTGTTAAATTTTGAAACTTCCTCCTCTCCAAGTCACATTTAACTCACCCCATGCTCGGACACTATCATCTTGACATGAAAGCATTGAAATTGCGAGCTGCGCGACCAGATTAACAATTGATTCTCATCATCCTCTTCCGCGCTAGTTGGGCCACTGCTGCTACTACTAGTGCTCACATAGGGACACCAGGACACCATATCAAATTCAGGCACATAATTGTCAATGGGATCCTCAACTTTTAGTACAAGATTGCACGAAAGATTGCACTCGATTAGATCGATTTTATAGACAAACAGTGAGCTGACATCGATGATGGCCAAAATTCGTTCACGTTCAGTGTGAGCGAATTGCAGATCCAGAACCTCGCCATTCATGCCCTTGATCAGGGCGCGCAGACTGGAGCTTATGTTGCAGACACGCACCATGCCTTCCATGCCGGTGGCTTTGTTGTTCACTGGAGGACACAAAGTTTAAGCTCACCAATTAACTCGAGATCTCTAGATGTTACCATTAATGGCATAGGCCAAATGCTTTCCATCCCGATGTACGGCCACCAAGTGTCCGGGATAGTAGTACTTCCGTTCCCACTTATAGTCAACCACATTCTTGAGCTTGACCTTGGACGAGCCACGTATGTGAGCCCCACCAGAAGCCAATACTTTTGTATGATTCGATTTGATGATGTGACAAAATTGCTTTTCGTGGGGTTTAAAGTTGCTAAATAAGGATAAGTGGAAGTAAATAAATAGAGCATTTTCTTTTATACGGGAAATACCCACATTATTTCCCTGTCCCCAGATATGGCCTCTGCCCCATTGCCATTCACGGCCTGATCCTGTTCCGGCTGGGAGCTCATTGTGCAAGTTGAAGTGTTGCTTAATCTTAATGCTGTGTTTGTTGTTGTAGTTGCTGCTTTGCCTTTGCCACACCTTGAAGCTGGAAGAGGAGCAGACGTCGACGGAGACGACGACGTTGTAGGTGGTTGACGAAAGATTGGCAACTGGGTTAGCGCAAAGAGCGCGATTAACATTAAGACATGGGCTTACTTCAAGAGGAAACAAACAAAAACCAAATAAGCACAGTTTAGTATAATTTTGGCACACACGCACACACACACACACACACAAGCACACTTTTCCTTCCCTTCTCCAAATTCCAATTGGAGTTAACTAACCTGCACTCGAGCAGTTCCTTTTGCTTTTTCTCTGCCTGATTGGTGGTGCTTCACCGCGCTGGGGTTGGTGCTGCTGGAGTATTTTTAAGAAGTTTTTTGCCAATTTTTTACCTTAATACGATTGGTAGCGGCTCGAGATGGGTAGCGGCTTGGCATGGAAAATCTATCGATATCGATGAGCGACTCGATACTAATCGACTACTTGTCGCAAATGGTCATACTCAGAGACGGGCCATCAATAACTATCGTCTGTTTATCTGCAAGCTTGCCGCGCTATTCAAATTTTACGGCTTAAAATTTGGACATTGTTTTATGTTGTTATGGAGAGAAATGTTATTGTGGATTGTTAAAGGCTTGGTAGTCCGTTGTCCGCCGTACGCCTAAAGCTGATTTACTCATATTTAGTATTTAAGTTCGACTCTTAATATTTTTAATATCTAGCTGCAGCGCATTGAAAAATAGTGGATGCAGGCCATTTTCTAGATCCATGGCATGATCAGGTCGTGTTTTGTGGGAGGTAGAAGATAGATATAAGAAGATAGATATAAACTATTAATTATTTCTTTGTTTGCACTGAAGTCTATTTCGTATTTCGTCTATGCATGAACAGTAATAGAGATTTTCTTTCGAAAACTGCTCCACTGTTCTTTTTCGAGCGTTATATGATCAATTTAAAATTTGGGAAGAAAATTGAAAGGGAAAACTCTGTAATAGTTTTTTGGTGTAAAAACTTGCAAAGAAATCACAAATTTTGTATCCTCTGAGAAGTAAACACCCTTTGTTTTTGCTCATACAGCACATTTATTGCATTTTGTGGCATTTTAACATCAACTTAATACATTTATCTTTAATTTGTTATATATATATATAATATGTATATATAGATGTATATCCTTCAAAACAATACACATTGATTACGCTGCCAAACGTAATAATATGTTTACATAGTGTTTTCATTATCACTTTTGTTACTTCTTTTCCATTATTTCGGTTTTCTGCGTCTGATTTGTGTGAGAGTGTAAGTGTGTGTGTGTGTTTAAAAATGTTTAACAAGTTGAAGAAAACTCATATTCAAATTATATACGCTGGGGGAGGGGATATATCTGATAAATTCGAAGTTAGCATATATATGGTCCGGGTTTTTTTTATCGATTTTTCTTTGTTTTTTTTTATCATCTAAAAAAGGTTTTGGTAAATGTACAATATAATATCAAGTTTATATAGAAAATAGTGTGGTTTTAGACATGAAACTTAAGCTAAGCTTTCGAAGAAATGAAATTGGTTTTCTGATTTTGTTTTGTTTTCACTTTTCTAATACTTAACATTTAAGCCTGGCTTTTCATTTTTTTTTTTTCAATGATTTTCGATTAAATTTATGTTTGGTTTTCATTGCCGGAATGAATGAGAAGGGGAAGCGAAAAGAATAATAATAAATAGCATTGTTGTTAGAGAAATGCGTGTTCGGGTGGATGTGAGTGTGTGTGTTGTGTGTCTGTGTGTAAACCACTTGGTGGCAGCTTCAATTCTACACTAGGGGGAGTAGGAGTGAAGTTTTTCTGGCTTGTGTTTTCGTTTTGTTGTCGTTTATAACAATTATTAGGCGAAGTATACATAAATTGATTTGCATAAATATCTATAGAGGCGGCAATTATTGTTGCTGTTTCGCATGATTTGTGGTTGTGGTTCTTGTTTTGGTAGAGATTTAACTAGCCTACAATTTAAAAAGGCAAAAATTATTGTATAGCAGCGGTGCAAAAAACAAAAGAGACAACGAAAATTACATAGATCCTTGAGAGGATTATTGATTGACTTTGATTATTTTTGTTGAGGAGGTAGTATTTACACTGGCAAAGTACACTAGACGAAACCCTGCTTGAGACTCCCTGAGAGTCATACTAGGAAAGTACTCTGAAATACTATTGGGAAATTTCTATTCTATACTTTTAAATGGGGAATTGGCATTTGAAAAAATTCCGCTAAAATATGAATATTTCATCAGCATTAAGTTTAGACTGAAGTAGTTAAAGTTGGATTATGAACTGAAACTTGTAAATGAATATCCTTTCTAATCAACTTTTTCTTTCTTTTAATTTCTTTGAGGAAGGTTCTTTTGAAGTTTTTGGTATTAAAAAATTTGGAAAATTATTGAAAATAATAAATTACAAAAATGGTTAGGACTAAGAACAAACATTGTATTTTAGAAAACCATTAAGAAGGCTACTACCATTAATGGAGGGAAGTGCCAGAAATCTCTAGAGATTTTCGTATAAACGCAAGCATTTTGACTTTTCTTCCATTGTAGACGACTCATAAAGTCGTTTATACGAAAATATCTGGTACAACCCCCATTATGAAAGATTGGAAAATAGTACAAAAGAATAAAGAATTGTCGCCATTGAAGTTTTGAACCGAGTCTTCAGCTTTATAACATTTTTGAACAACGAGCATTTTTAAGGATTTTCAGCCTTTTATTTTATATGCTATGACTTTTGAGCCTGTCGAAAACCCACGTTTATTGCCAAATCTCTTTTCAAAATAATATAGATCCGGGATTAATAATATCAGTTAAATTTTTCAACTGTTTATGTTTATACTATCTATTTATGTTAAAGCCAAGTTATATTTCGTTCTGTTCCAGTACGTATATGATGATAAATAACTTAATTCCCAAATTTCTGCATCAATAGTGGGTTAATAATCAATTTTTTCTTCTTTTCTATTGAACAAGCTTTCATTCAAATTGAAAATTTCAATTCAATTTTAGGTGCCAGTGGCTGTGGGCCGTTTTCTCATCTTTTTACATGTCACCTAACTTACATAGAAGATTAGAAATAGGCTCTAAGCATGAACAGGCTGTCAGTTAACTGGCATACAAAAATCTGGCAGTCTGAAAGCAACCTTACTTTAGGTGACTTTCGTAAGCAAATGTTCATGTGAGACATTATTTCATTGTAGGTTTATGTGACTAATAGCTCTAAGTAGAAGATGTGAAATCGTTTCTAAGTAAGTCGCTATGTGAGTGTTATTAATACAGCTAGTAGCTAATATATAAAAGTTTTTTGGGGCAGTTTCATATTTTATACTCTAACCAAACAGAGCAGCAGTAGCTCAGCAGCATTTGTACAAGTGATTCATAACAACGTTAGGTTAGGTTAGGATGATACATTTATCATTAATCGTCTCTCATGTTTTTGTTTTGATAAAACCAGTTGGATTTGTTGCATTTTGTGTGTTTGCATTACTGATTTAAGCCAGAGCTCAGAGAAAAAAGTACAAGTGTTGATGATCTATTGTATGATTTCGATGTCCATTTCGATTGTATATAAATCAATTGGCCCTGTTCTGAGTTCTGGGTTGATTTTCGTATAATCCTTTGCTTGTAGAGTTTAAACTAAACAACTTTGTATGAAAGGTGACAAGCATATCAACGGTTACTTGATCAGATTGGACGAAAATTGGAATTGCTTAAGCAGGCATTACCGATTGCTCAACGCCAAGTTGATTCAATTTGTCAAAAAGAGATGACCCGATCTAGTAACCGCAGCATTCATCTTACTTCTCATATAAAATTGATAAACTTAAGTTGGAAAATGCACGAAACCCGACTTGTAATTTGGAACAGGGCTATCTTTTTTTGCATATTCAATAAATTGAACTTAGATTTTCAACCAAAGGTGATGAAAACCGTCAAACGATGTAATAGGCCGCCTTTTTTTTACCTTCTGTGTGTTTGATTGCTAAAACAAATCTTTTCTACGCTGTTTATTCTTTTAGATTGTCGGAATGGTGTTAAAGCATCTGGTTTCACATTGCCAAAAAAAAGGTTTGTCGAAATGTAAGTTGTAAAGCAGAAAATAGAATAGACAAATACTGCTGTACAGCTGCTGCCTCTTTAAGAAAGTACTTTTAATTTACAGTTGGGCCATCTAAAGTTTATTTACTATACTATATCTATTTGGTTTGTTTTGATACTCACAAAAGAATAAGCATTAAGGAACGTAGTGGAAATGTAGAATTGTTTACAGAACTTGTTACAAAAAACTAAACTATGTTTCAATTTGTATGAAATTCAGCAATAGGAATCATGACAAAAGAACTCAAGGCAAACCGAAACAAAGAAGCACAAAATTTATTTCAAGAACCAAACAAAAAAGTGCAAGAAACCAAGCTTCTTAAAGATTGGAGTCTTATAAAAATGTTCAGGTTCAGCTAATCCACATCAAAGTTAATAGAAACATTAACAATTGAAGGTAAAATGTTATCATTTCATAGCTTTAAATCAACTTTTACTCTCCAAGGCAGGAATCACACTTGCAATTTTTAGGCATAATTTTAGTCCGAATTTTTGATCTATGAGGAAAAGCCGTTGGTGTAAGCAAGTCATATTATCTTTGAGTTCGATGCACCATGTTTTGGAAGCACATTTTGTTCAAGTGCAACAAATTCAGACAATAATTGTGCTTAAAGACTGCAAGTCTTATTCCAGTCTTCACAATTTCCCTCTCATTCTTGTTCTATCTGTCCTAAAACTGCTAATTTTCAGTTCACTTGATTTCAAAGTATTGAGTAGCTGCGCAAGTGAAATGAAGGTGACATACCAACAGATAACCTTCATCCTTTTCAGCCAGTGTAAATGACCGCCTTCCTACCTTGTTTGACAACGAAACAAAACTCTTCTTGTGCATGCAACAAAACAGAAACAACAACGTGGTTAATAAACAGAACTAAAAAATCCCTAAATTTCGGCTGTTTTCTAAACATTTGTATAGGTGGCAGCTGCACCGGCCGAACCGGAAGAGCCACCCGTTACGTTTGCCGTCACTGGAGCTGATATCGATGAACCCGTACGTAGGGGAGTTGCTGCTTCCGCATTTAAACTGTCCAGCTTAAGACGCATCTCCTCTTTACGGGTCTGCACACTGAGCAGCTCATCGCTGAGATCATTACAGAGATGCAGCAGCGAATTGTTCTGTTCGCGCAAACGTTGCAGCAACTCGGTGGTGCTGCTATTTTGATTCTGCTTAAAGGACACATGACGCAAGGAGTCGCTGATGGCCGACACACGTTTCTCGAACTGTTCGGCGCTGGGCAAGGCTGATGCCGCCTGCTGTTGCTGCTGTGGGGCTGGTGGCGGCGGTTGTTGGGGCGGCGATTGAGAGTTACGTGGCGTGTGTGATGGCTTCCGATAGACCTCAAAAGCGGAGACACGCTGCTGACTCTGACACGTGAGACGTGTGGGCGGCACAACGGCGGGCGGCGGCGGAGCCGGTGGCAATGAGTGCTGCTGCTGCTCGGCCGCAGTTCCTCCATCCAGCTAAAAATTTAATTAAACAATGATTAACATCGATACGATTTTAGGTTTCCTTTTTTTCTTGTGGGGTAATTTGAAGCTTCTAAATTTAGACATTTGACACTAAAGAGTGGAGGAGCTACTGCCAATTTGGTTGGTTTATGCAGAGATTCGTATTTGGTGTACACTTACAACATTCCCTTCGTCGGCAAAATGCGTGAAATCGGCAAAACCCGTTGAGGTTTGCATATCGAAGCTGGCTTGGGCGGTTATCTTAACAAAGAGTGGACGGCGGGGATTAGTGTGTGTGTGTGTGTGTGTTTCAGTGTGTGTATTACAGGTTTTTGTAAAATAAGAATAGGAAAATTAATCAGGTACATAAGGTTGGATTCGGTTTTGGAGAGTTATTCATAAAATAAACCTGCATTGGGGAATTGTCAGATCAGTTGCAACAAAAAATGTAATTTTATATTTCGAAGTGAAGTTGAAATTAGCTTTGCAGAGATGGGAAAAGAATACGCATTTAGCTTTCCCAATACCTTCTCTGCAAGGCTGGAGGTCAACACCCTGAACATTTGGGATACATTTTGTTCACTCAACCCCCAAACTTACCTCGGCCTGTTGTGCACTAGCTGTTCCCATTTTGAACTTGTTTAAATCCAAGCTGCTGCTTCTGGCATGACGATGTGGCCTGGGTGGTGGCAAAGGAGGTGGCTCCTTCTTCACCGTCGACCCTGATGTCGCTGTCGTTGCAAAAACAGACATCGGGGGCTCTGATAGTTGTGGTGGTGCTGTCTCATTCAGGCTGTTTGAACCAATGCTCGGTTCCCGTTGAGGCGGCGGAGGCAGAGCACTATTCTTGGCTGGTAACTTTTTCGCCTGGGGGCGTTGTATGGCGCGTAGATCAATGCTCTCGCGATGAATTGATGAACCGCCAGTTGTTGTTGTCGTTGTGGCTGGGGCTGTTGTGATGGCCTTGGGACTATCCTCGCGCAGTACCACGACAGCATCCATCTCATTGCTGGCTTGGTCTCCGGAGGAGGTGTTTATGGCTGTGCCTATGGGCGTCACACGCAACGGCACTGGATGCAAAATTTGTGGATTCGAACCGACATCCTGGGCGGTGCGTTTCATATCAAACAGCGCTGGCTTAAGACCGGGACTAGAGACGGCTGGAACGGTGCCAGCATTGGCCGTTACTCCAGCCGGAACAGCAGCTGCAGCAGCAACAGCACTTGCTGTTGTAGTGGGAGATTCACTGAACTTGGTCCATTGGCTGCTAGAATCGGCCACATTGCCAGTGGTTGTAACAGCCGCTCCGGCTCCACCACTCATATCCAGATTGGGAGAATTGGAAATACTACGATTCTTAACTGGCGAAGTGGTGGTTACGACCTGCTCACCACGTCTAGAACTGTTGCTGGCCTGGGAGGATGTGGAGATGCTGCTCAGGTTCATGATGTTCTTTTCGTTGGGCATGGTACGTGGCTTATTGGATGCACTACCTCCACTCAGATTGGCAGCAATGATTGTATTGTCCGTGTGGTCGTCGTCATCGTCATCATTCAAATGCAGGAGATCAGCCTCAGGCGGCTCTTGAGGTAATGATGACGATGTTGAGGAGGTAACTGTTCCTCCGGTTGCAGCTGCTGCTCCACTACTACCTGCCTGTAGCACATTTGGATGCAAGCAATGGGGCAGGCTGGTCGGCAGCGGTATGTTGTTGCGTCGCAAGACCACCAGATGCATGGCAGCCGTGAATTCTGAAAGGCTCAAGGCGCCATCCCGTGTCACATCACACAATTGCCAAATGTGACGTAGTTCCTCCACAGGAATGCGACTCTTCTCGAAGAAGATTCTATAAAGAAGAGAAAGCAAAGGAGTTGAAATAATAAGCACTTGAGATCAAAGAGGAAATACAAGAAAGAACCAAACCAAGTTTGCACTTAACACACAAATTTGGTATTTACCTACTATGTAGTGTCTCATAGTCCAAGATTAATACAAATATCAACGAAATCTTCTGCCATCAACTGCTTGACAATGCTAGAGTAAAGGTAGAATTTGCTATTCAATAGCATACAAATATTTGGCTCAGTGTATTGTAATGTTTTGCACAACATTTCGCTAAGAATAGAAAATCCGAAGGTGGCCGATTGAAGTAACAAACAACAATCTCTCGCTGTTCAATCAAAAAGCTGCAGCATGACCTCGGGAGAAAGCAATTACTGACTGGTGACGCATTCGCAGCGAAGCAAATCCGCACATACCAATCAATGGGTGGAGGCGGAGAAAATGAAACAACTGAATTAAGTTTGATACATAATAAACAGCAATGCATTCAACATTCACTTGAAATATAGCCGGCTAATCAATTGAAAGAATCGACTTACAGGGTCGCCAATAGGCTGCGATGACTAATCACCACTGGTACCCACTAATTGTGCCGAGAGATAAGAAACGGAGACTTGAAATTGGTTGGGAAATTGGTTTGCAAATTAGACAAGCTAGTTAATAAGTTATATTCTGTTGGAAAGGTCATGGGCTTGGCAAGGAATCAGTTCTTAACTTTACATTCCCAACTCACCGCGCTGCCTGTCCCGAGAGCAGACCATGAGGATCACGTTGCACTGCCTTGAATTGTTTATTATAATACTCCCGCTGCTCTGGAGTAATCTGATACAGAGTGACCAATTCATTTTCATTGTCCTCATCATCGCTGCTATGACGATCCGAGGATTCCTCTTCGGTGCCCAACAGTTGGCGATGCTCATCACCGAGCAGACCCTGCCAGAGTGTATCCTGAGCCCAGGGACGTTCGGCCACACTATTGGTGGGCGTGGGACTGTCACTGTTTGTGCTCCAGGCCTCGGGCGATCCACCGCCACGTCGACGCTGCAAAATTTAAGTGAATCTTAAGTTTATCTAAATTTAAAACATAAACAAGATAAGATACGCACCCCCAAGTTTTCGCGACTGCTGCTGCTGACAATGCCGCTGCCCTCGACATGCCCCCCGGCAGCCGCCTCATCGTCTAGAGATTCATTTTGTTCCACCTCCGAGTCAGTGCTGGGCAAATCTGAGGTATCCTGCTGCTGCTGTTCCAGCTGTTGTTGTTGTTGCTGAGAGTTGCGCCGCAGCGAGTTTCTACGATCTGTGGGCGGAGGCGGGGGTAAACCATTCTCGGGAGCCGGTGCCGGAGCCGTGGCATTCTCTTTCCAACTGAAATGGGGCAACGGCAAAGGCACAGTGGCCACAATCAGCTCCTGACGCAAAGGCATAGCCGCCTGATGGGCAGCTATGAGCTTGAGACACGAATAGAATTGCGCACGAGAAATGTGCAAGGCAGTGGAGGGAATACCGGCCAACCCGGTTATCTGCAAGAGGCAAAATCAATTATTCAGAGTGGGGAACATTTCAAGACATAGTGACCTACCTCAATCACCGCCTCGTTCGCAATGTCCGCCGACCGGAACAGTTCGGTGGCCTTCAACATGGGCACCTTGCCTCCCGTTTTCTCCACATCGCAGCATTGGAAGAGTTCACTGTAGAAACGTGTCTCGGGCTCTGTTAGAGTGACGTCCATTGCCGACGACCGACTTGTTGCTGGGTAGCTGCCCGCTGCTGCTGCTGTTGATTCTTCTGGTTGCTAGCCACGCCCCTAGCTCCTGGCCTGATCTTCGATTTGTTTATTTCCACACGCTTAACCAAACAAAGCTGACACCCCCCTGCCTCGCCCCTTAGCAAAATGTAGGCAAATACGGAAACCTTCAATTTCGATTCGATTGCGGATGTGCTGAAATTGCGGATTTCGTCAACCACAGCCGGTTTAGCAGCTGACCGGATAAAATAGCATGCCTTTTCTCCGGTTAAACATCAATTTAAGTTAATTAATTAGTTAATTTAGCTTAACTATAACTTTCAGGTCGATTTTTTTCGCAAATGTTTTGCTGGCTTTCGATTAGAGATGGAAGCGTGAGCGATTTTTTGTTCACGTCATGCAGATTGGACTTTTCTCACGTCCCGGCATTTAACGGTTATTTTCGATCACGCTAAGTAAAAGCTAATTCAGCTCATTTCTTTCTTGAGTTAAACATTGTAAAATGATGTAAAATTAAGTTCAAGCGAGGCCTGCAAAATGCTTCAAATACCTTTCAAACGTGGAGTTAAAGTTGAACCCAAAACTTATCAAGGGTAATTTCAGTCTCTCAACAAAGGACCTGCCAAAACAAGCTCATGTTTACAAGTTTGGTTGGCCATTGTATTAGTGATAGCAAAATATTTAGACATGCACTAGATAATCCAAAATGATTTCTTTCTTACCAATCTAGTACATATTTGGACTTTTTGTTGCTAGTGTGGCAACAATGGGAGCGACAGAGGGCTTTGGTGCCAATCTTTTTTGCAGTTTCTTATTATATGCAGTTTTTTGTTTTGACAGTTCCTTTTCCATTCTCATGTGATGCTACTTGTCAATCAAATAATAAATTTTAAAACATTTTATGAATGCTGTATTCACAATGTTTGATCTTAATTCACTCACGAAACTCAATTTTTGCTCACGTTCACGTCGAGACACACCTGGACACTGTCAAATTCATGTCATGGCTGCACCTCTCGTCGAAAGCACATCTGTCACGCACGCTCACGAACACGTCGAACGCCCAACTCCACTTTCAGTAGCTCAATTGGTGTATATCGATATAAATTATTTAGCTAACAACCCAGCCCTGGCTTGGCTGTGCTGAAAGCTTAAATATTGCTGTTTTCTTTTCCAAAGTGTGTTATCTCTCATTTTTTATCAACAACGATTTGCCAAAGGCTTGGTTTGGCTGGCTTGAGGTCATCCTTCTCATCCAAAAAATAAATAATTCACTCAAAACAAAATTGGCGCCCTCCTTGTTTGGTCAACTTAGCCGTTTTAAGGCTAGTTAATTTTCAGGCTAGATGTATGCCATCACTGCCTAGGCAACCAAAATTTTTCTGTTATTGTTGTCTGAGCGAACTGCAACGCAATTAAGTTTACGCAAAGATTGTTAACTATCATTAAAATAGGCACAAAGTAGTCAAGGATGTTCTCCAGAAAGAAACCAGAGCCGGCCAAGCGAAGGCAGCACGATTTGTCGCAGGTAAACAATATAGAAACCTTTGCTCGAGGTCTATTTATGAAAATGAGTCATCTTTGATTTCCTCATCCTCCAGTTTGGCTTAACGGAAATACCAGATGATTTTGATCCCAGCAGCATGGGCAATGACGACGCTGGTGATAGTGATTTGGAGGCAGAGCTGGCAGCTATTACCCGTGGCGAAGGTGGAGCAGCTAGAGCAAAACCCAAGCCTAAGCTAATGCCTGCCCATGATTTGGATAAAATGATAGCTGAAAGTATGCGCGATGTCAGCGATGATGAGGACTCTGAAGGCCTTGACAATGACGATTTGCTGGGTGAACTGAGTGGAATAGCGGGAGACGAATTGGAACCAGAGCAGCCAGAGGAGCCTGCCGCCAGTGAGGAACCTGTACAGACGTTCCTACCCACCAGCACTGTAGATACTTTAGGCATTATTAAGCAAAGATTAGAAATGTATAAGCAGGCAGAAGCCCAGGCCAAGTCAGCCGGCGAGGCGGGCAAGGCCAGGCGCTTTGCTCGAGGTCTTAAAACTCTGCAAGATATGCTTAAACAAGTCACAGCCGGCAAGACCATCAATGTGGATGATATACCACCCGAGGTGAGTGTAAAACCAGCGGCAGAGGAGCCGCCACAGGCCGAGGAACCCAAGTTACCCACACGTGTGGCTCCAGCGCCGCCTACTCCAGCAGCTGAAACACCCTCCACTCCAACCACGCCACCCAATCCTCTGCTCACCCAAATGCGCAGTCGTCAAAGTGATTATAAGTCAGCTGCCTTGCAATCCAAGCGCAGTGGTGACACAGCCACCGCTTTGCAATTCCTCAAGGTGGTCAAACAATTCGATGTGGTCATTAAAATGTGCGAAGATGGTCAGGAAGTGGATCTAAGTGATATGCCACCACCGCCTGGCGAGTTTCTTGAATTTTTAGCCAAGCTAAAAGAGGGAGCCGCTGATGAAACCACACCAGAGCCACCAGCTCCAACGCCTGCAGCTGTGCCGGCACCCGCAGCGCCAGTTGCCGCTGCTTCCTCTATGCTAGAGGCTTTGCAGCAACGTTTGGAGAAGTATCAGTCCGTAGAGGCTGCAGCCAAGGCGGAGAATAATACTGGCAAGTCCAGACGCTTTGGACGCATTGTCAAGCAATATGAGGATGCCCTGAAGCTGTATAAGGCCGGCAAACCAGTACCCTACGATGAGTTGCCAGTACCGCCGGGATTTGGACCACTGCCAACAGGGGAAGGCAGTACTGCAGCTGCCACGCCAGCTTCCTCACCGCCAGCCACAGCAAGCACTTCAGCTGAGGGTTCACCCTCAGCCAGTACACCCACTGCCACACGCAAGGCTCCCACCTCGCCACCCACGCAACAGGAACTGACTACACGTACTTCGGGTAATCATCAGAAGAGTAATCTAGCCGAGCAACAGATGAAGCTGCTGCTGGAACGTCAGAAGGAATTCAAAGTGGCTGCCATAGCGGCGAAAAAAGCAGGTGAAATTGATCAGGCCAAGGAGTATTTGAAAATCTTCAAAGGTTTCGACTCGCTGCTAAATGCGGCCAGCAGTGGCTTACCCGTGGATCTCAGTACTGTAAGTGGGTCCTAATCTTAAGTAATCTTTTCTAAAATCCACATTCCCTGCAGCTGCCCGTTCCCCCCTCTCAACGTGATAATCTGGAGGCCTCCTTTGCCATTGTCTCTGCGGAGGAATGTGACCCAAATACCGATGATATATGTGAAATAGGCATACGCATGGAAGAGCAACTGGCCAAACAGCTGATGATGTGCAAAAATACGCGTGATCATCACAAGGCCATGGGCGATGTGGCCGGTATGAATCGGTTCGAGAACTTGGCCTTGACGGTTCAAAAAGATTTGGATCTGGTTCGCTATTCCAAGCGTAAGAATCAACAGTTACCCAAATTCCACTACGAGAAGCGAAATTTCAATATTGTTCATTGTAATACGGATTTGACGGATAACGAACTGGAGATTGTGGTGGTCAGAGGTCTTAATTATAATGTGGCCAATCCCAAGGATGTGGATACGTATGTGAGAGTGGAGTTTCCACTTTTGAATGTGAGTTCTTATGAAGCGTTTTAAAGCTTAGAAATAATTGAGTTTTGTCTTTTGGGACTAGGATGAATCTTTTAAAACGAAAACAAACGTGATCAAGGATGCAGATAGTCCCGACTACAACGAACGCTTCAAGGTGGATATACAACGAGGCAATCGTCAGTTTCAGCGCATTTTTAAACGTCATGGTGTTAAATTCGAAATCTATTCCAGAGGGTAAGTTGGGCCTTTTTTTCGTAACATTTTGTTTTGGCATTTACTAACTTAAGTCGCTTTCCATGTATAAGCATCTCTCAATTAACCAGCAAAGGTGGAGTAACCATTACCCAAGTAGTTCCCACTTGATACTTTTCCTTAGACGCTTAGATCTAGGCGGGTTGGTTGTATTCGACCCGCCCTCATAGTCAGTCGCACAGATAACTTGCAAAAAATCACTTGGAATATCTGTAGAATTTTAAAGTATTGAAATGTTAGTTATGTATTTTTGTTTAGTTTAAAAATTATCACTAGATAGTGCAAAAGGATCATGGATCTCATGCTTTTGCACCAGTAGTTTCTGTTTTTTAAGCACAAAAATAGCTTAAATCAATAAATAAATGTGACACTTACCCTAAATCGTTACTCTGGGTTCTCAAACGATCTCTTAAATTATCTTGTGTATGCAATTCCAAAAAGAGCTGATACCATCATCAGTAAACTTCTAATTTTCTTGTAGAACATCATTAAGGGTTATTATCCAAATCATGTCCAGTCCGGTTTCAGAATTTTATAAAGTTCGGTTGAACAGACCAAATAACCGGTTCTAAGTTGTAGTTCCGAATCAAACTTAAGATCAAAATGATACTTAAAGGTATTTAAATATTAAATTAATAACAGATACATGGGATATTTGGAAGAACATAAATTAAAGTCCAAATGGATATTGAAAGGTTATTAATAACTGATCCATGGGATACTTCATTCAAATCAGTTGCATATTTTAAAGGATATTATTTAAAAATCATATGGATAAAGATTATATTTATACTTTATATTTTTCAGCAGCTTAAAAGAAAAATCAATGTAAAAATATCCAATGGATCTCAAAAACGGATATTGCTGTATCCAATCCAAATGGATAGCCAAAAATCATCCAGAAATTATATTTATTTTCCTGTGCACTGTAAACGATTTGGATTTTCGACAGCTAATAGAACTCAAGGCCGGGTGTGGCGCAGCGGGTGATGCGAGTGCCGGCTGTGCAAGTCGTAGGATCGATCCCACCTAGGGATATGTAATTAAAAAGTTGTTTCTTTAGAAACTTACACACCCGTTCACCTTCACCAGCTGTTGGCTGTGGGCCCCTTCTTGTGCCAAAATAAGAAGCACACAAGCCAAGGGATTGAGAGAAGCTAAGTAAATCGAATTCATATCTCAGGGATGTCTCGAAAAAAGTTCATAATAGATCAAACAGAGGAATAAGCCATCGAATTATATACACCTGGCTTTGTCAAGTCCTCAAATGAGCAGGGTGAAAAACACCTGTGAATTGGCAGTCAAATAAATCATATTAGAACTCCGACAGAGCCTACCTTTCAAGTAGTTTCTGATATATTTTTGTGCTTCTCAGATGACCCATGACATTTGTCTAATATCTCATATTAGACAAGTAAAAATAAAACTTAAATACAGCTTCCAATTCGTAAAGCTCTCATTTTTAACGAAAATCCTGAGAGATTAGGTACTTCTTCTGAGACTGTTCGAGCAGTACTTTATAGTTTATTATACAATTTGCGATTTCAAGTGGTTTGTTAACAACTTTTCACAATTTCCACACTATTAACCAGCATGTTAAGTAATTGGCTTCAGCACGCTTAACCTTTCACCAATAATTATCCATTGATAAACATAAATTATTCATATCCCAAGTGGAATTGTCTTAATATAAAATATTTTACAATCTTTACGCCTCAAATCCCAACAAAATACCTCATTAAATGCTCAAACAAAAACAAAATCGCCAAAATCGCAATAGCTGCAGTATAGATTGTTGTGGACTAAGTCGTAAACTGCCCATATGTTGTTTCAGAGGATTTCTCAGATCGGACATATTGATTGGTACGGTCAACGTGAAACTGCAGCCACTGGAGACCAAGTGTGATATACACGATACCTATGATGTGAGTAGATGTTGTTGTTGTTGCCAGTGCTTACAATTTTTTAATTAAATTTTATTATATTTCAGCTAATGGATGGTCGCAAGCAGGTGGGTGGAAAACTGGAGATCAAAGTGCGTGTACGCAATCCCATTTTGACCAAACAAATAGAGCATATTAACGAGAAGTGGCTGATCCTAGATGCTGAGGGTTAAACCCCTTGTTTAAGGCAAATAGAAAACCAATATGAAAAGTAATCAAATATGAAAGGCATCAAATATTTTGTTTATGGTTTTACGAACACAACACAGATTACAATTATGTACTATATAATATTTATGTATATGAGATAATTGTGGCTTTAAGGCTTAAGGCGCTTGTCCTGAAGATTTGTGCCCTTTTTTTGTATGTTTTGTAAAGTCAGTTCCATTCCAACAGATATAGAGAGAGATAGCAATAGAGGGAAGGATCCGGCGCCTGGCCTAAGCCTGATTATGCTGCTTCTTGATCTAAATGTGTTATATAAATATTTATTCCAGTTTGTATAAATTGTTTGTTAAATTATAACTCCAGATATTCAACTATTTGGGAAAAGGGGCTGGTCTCATTGAACACATCCAATCCACGCACTTTGTAGAAGCCTAGGAAAGCCAGGAAGGGAGATGATCAGCAACTATTTTCGAAGGATTTAAAACCCACTCACCATTTACGCTGCCATTGTGTCCTGGTGCATACTGAAACGATGGATAGGGCAAATGCCAGCCGTCTGATATCTTTAACCAATCTGCTGCCGCTCCCAAACCACCACGTTCCCTGAACCACACCTCATAGCTCTTCAGGCATTGTGTAGATTTTGTATGTTCCATCCAACTAATGAAGACCTCACCCCGGGTCACCTCCACAATGGCCAACTGTAGTGGTCGTTTCAGTTTGGGCCACGAGGCGGAGCACACACGCAACAGCATGGCCCAGGGTAAGGGAATTGAAGCCGAATTGACCACTAGTTCGCTGTTGTATTGCCAAATGGGTCCCGTCTCATAGAGTCGTGGCGTCTGGGCACGCCGCATGGCCTCTCGCAGAGTGGCATTCGGATAGGCCGGACTACCGGCCTGCCGCCATACATATACTGGATCTGTGCTCTGAGGCACCAGCAGCTCTGTGATGAAAGCGGATTCATTGGCTATGGACATATTCAGCGTGTATTTGTGATGATAGGCCGTCAGTTGTGGACCCGCCTCTTCGGGGCTAAGAAAAATTGCTGCCATATACTGTCCCTGGCCACCAATACCGCCAGAGATGCTGCGCAGCACTTGTACACTGTGCTTGGTATCCATATTCACCACCTCCATATCTGAGGCTCGAGTGCCCAACTTTGCCAACATGCCCAGGGCAGCAAAAACAGGTTTCTGCACAAACTGCGAATGCGGGGGATTGGTTTCATTCATGCGAAAATGGGCCAAAAGTGTCCTACGGTAGAGAAGGTAAAGAACCTTGAAAAGCTTAAAACTCTTCCAGCTTACCTTTGGGCAAATTCATGCGGATGATAGCTAAGGAAGGCATTGTCATGACTGATGGACTCCAGTTGACCCAGTGGACCGTTGGCCAGCTTGGCATGCCAGTGCTGCATCACTGTGGATATCAGCGTGATGCCATACCGTACATCTGCCTGAAAATCTCGTGGTGTACTCCAGCCAGCTATAGGATCGGCCTCGCTTAAAAAAGGAAAGGAAAATGGGGCAGGATTTTATTAATTTGAATTTCTTTTGTTGCTTTGCCCTATTTTTACCATTAAAAATGGGAAAAAGGGGATCATGAAGTTGGGAGAGTGTAGGTAATTGGGTGAAGGAAACATTTCCGACACAATAGAGTAAATATATTCTTGATCAGCATGAACAGCCGAGTCGATATAGCCATGTCCAACTGTCTGTCTGTATGAACTCGTCGATCTCAGAGACTATAAGAGATAGAGCCACAAATTTTTGCATGAAGGTAGGTGTATACCGTACGCAGCTCAAGTTTGTTTCAGATTTGGAAAATCTGCACTTTCCGAACATTAGGTATTTTAGGCTTGCCCATCCCAGTAAAATATTAAGTCTACTCACTCATTCGCCACCGGTAGCTCCCTCAGATTTGGATACTTCTCATAGATTTTCGTCAAAAGTTCCAACGATCCATTTAGTATATCCGAGGCACTGCCATTCAAACCCTTCCGATGGAAAGTTAAAATATCAATGGGACACTGCACTAGATGTTGATTGCACAGCTCCAGCAGTTGCCAGCAGCGTGGATGACGATTAAGTGTCTTAAACAAGCCAGCCGGTCCTCTCAGTGCTCGATACATGGGTTGCTGCACTTTCCGCCGGCTGCCATAGCCGGCCTTACTCAAACCCCGACGCACAGCCTGTACATACTCCAGATAGTTGTGGGTGGTGAAGTTAAGTTTATTATAGCCACGTAAGTCCGGTTCATTCCAGGTCTCGAAACGCCAATTGGCCAGACGAGCAGAACCATGACGCGCTGTAAGAGCACCAGGATTAAGGGTCAAGTAATCACCGTTGCAAAAACTTACCTATCTGCTGCTTGAGTGTACTCTTGACAAAATGTTCCCATAAAAATGAGTTCCTTTGAGGATTGGCTGTGAACACATCACCCGGATTGGCCATAAACTCCAACACTGGCGCCAGATGCAGGTCATCGTGCAGGAAATCCACAAAATTGTCAAATTTCTCAAAATTATAACGAGGCAAACCATTTGCATCGTACTGCAGGAACTGCACCAGCTCCAGTAGCCAGTGTATGCGCATATGTGTGACTGCACCCACGGGTAATGCGGCAATCTGGCGAAGATTCATTTGCACTTCGGGCGCCTCCAAGCTGGAGGCAATACCTTTGTGGGTTATCTCACCAGCTGGGCAGAAACCCACACTTGTCCAGAAGTGTGGCAATGTGTGATAGACTACATCTCCACTGGTAAAATGGGCGTGAACCTCAACTGGGCTTAGAGTAAACACCGCCAACAGCAGCGCCACCACCAACACCTCCATTAACAACAACATTTTTGATTTAATAACAAAATTTCTTTACAAGATTATTTTCTAGTTTCTTAATTTCGATTTGTTTTGTGCGATTCAACGAGGTGATAAGAGCCGCCCCAAACGGTGTGTCTGTATCTGTTGCCCGTTGGGCTGACGATGACCCAGCGGCCTTGTCGTGACGTCACAGACGGTGGCGGCGTCTGTAAAAGCAACAGCGTGCCAGTTTACCAGTCGTTGTCTCCCCCAATGTGAGAAAAAAAAATAGAGGAAACACCAAGGAAGGGGAGTTTGAGCACGGTAAGTCGAAGTTGAAATGCTCTTTTCTGGAAGTGCGAATCCTTAGATATAATTTTACAGAGTCCAAACAAAGGCGTCGATGCAGAGCGGTGACTAAGAAGAACCTATTCAGCTCTTGAAGTGGTTCCTTGGAAATCGTCATCAGCATTTAAACTCAACACAACGCAGCTAGTTTTGCATAAATTTCTATAGAAATCTGGAAGTGATGGACGATTTTCGAAAACAGATTCGTATTCAGCACACGGCAATCAACTAGAATCACCACCAACCTTTCAATATATGGAAAAAAAAAGTCTAGAGTAGTTAGCTTGTCTAATTCTTGAGATATGGTTTTGAAACATTATTGAATAGGTTCAAGAATTAAACCAGACTTATCGAACTCTATGCTAATAACCTACATAACTTTTGAGATATGTCTTTGATTTGGTGTATGAACAGTTTTAAAGGGGTTCACAAACTTGGGAAATTGCCTCTGACCCTTCCTGATCGTCATAATCTTACTGTTTATGTTTAGGAAAGAAATACACGTGTTCTGCATCATAGCTAAATGCTGAAGCAAAGTTCCTCAAGAAGAAACTACGAACTTAAGACCTTCTGCGACGCAACGTTTTTTAATTAACTCTCAAAAATAATTAGAACTACGTATTAGTCGATGGTCAAGCTTTAAAAAATGGGCATACATTAAGGCAAGAGTGTGTGGGCACACTGCTTATGGTACTAAAACACTTGAAACAGATCATTCCCATGTCAGCTTCAATAAATAGTCATCCAGTCCGCGCGATTCCTACATATTCAGCTTGATAGCTTTACAAGTGAGGGACCACTAGAAAGAGATGTAGAAAATTCGACTTGCATTCCCTAGGTCTGTGTGCTTTTCAAAAACAGTGGTGCTGCTATGGCCATGGACATCTCTTTACCATGGAGTAAATTTTCTTATTTTTTCAGCTCCCTGCATTCGAAGTTCTCAAAGACCCGAACCAAAGCGGTGCATCCTAGATGTTAAATACATTCGGAAACCGTACCAGTGCCTAATTCTGCAATTACTTTCATTCCACAGACCAACAATCTAGTCTTTTTCTATTATTCGTTTAAACATCGCTTTAAGCTTAGACAAACTTGGTCGGCAACTTATGGACACCCTTCTGGACAAGGGTATATAAATTTTGCTTCGCCGCATCGAATTGCAATCCCTCATTAGGGGTGGAAAAATGTGTGAGAGGCAGGTATACATATGTTATGTTGGTATATATCAATGCCCTTTTATGTATGCAGGTACATAACTCTCTTTGTGGATTTGTGGGGGAGCAAAAGGTGTCACAACGATAATATTTCACGATTAAGATATGTGATAACATAGCAATTACTCGAATTAATGGGGTGTGAAAATTATAGGATTTTAGTAGAGCTAACAGCAGTTTGATTGTGTATAGTTCTATCTCTTGGATCTTTACAGTGAAACAAACTCTAGTTTCATAAAGCGTTTAGATATATATTCCACTTCTACAGCTTCAAAGGACACTCTTACATTGGCGTGCTGGCAATGCTGACGAATCTGTCAACAAAATGTTACAATAATAAGTCACTTTACTCTGTTTACTTGCTCACCAAATCCTTGTTAGGTTCCAGAGCATGAAAATGCAGCGTTAAAGGCATCGAACGTCTTGCCAATGCCAATTCCTTTATGGTCTTGTCACAGTTAAAGAACCAATTATCGAACAAACTGCCGGACATGTATAAAACTTTTAAATTTGGACAGCTGGCCACCATTTGCCATAGTTCTTCGGCTGTATCCCAAATGGCTGTCTGCACCACATGCAATTCCTCCACAAATGGCAAATCATATATAATTCTTGTCCTATCCAGATCTCCCCATTCCGTTTCATCTATTATGGTAAGTTTTCTCAACAATGTCTTTAGTTGTAGCAACTGTTGAGTGGCGCAAAAGTTAATGGAATCGTGATATGTTATACCAATGATATCCGGGCCAAGTAGCTGTAGCAGTAGTCTTAGGATAGTGCCGGCTGCCCTCGCCTCAAAGCCTAGTTTTTCCAACTTGGGCATACGTACAAGCTTTTGTAAGGAAGTTACACTTAAGCTATATACCCAATTTATTTCCAATTCCTGTAGTTGATTTAGCTTACGCAATTGTTCTATATAGAATTTTTCCGTTTTTGGCGATGTGGAATTCCAGGATACACGTAGTTTCTGTAGTTTCAGTTGCTCACAAATTAGTTGAAAGTATTCATTGCTAATGTGTTCACATTGTCCAATATCGAGTTCAACTAATTGTTGCCAATTGGCTATATCTCGGCCACTGATACGGCCAACTGGTTTTAATGAGGTTACCGCAGGAAAGATGGTGGCCAAGAGAGTTATGTAAAAATCATTAGCTTTAGGTACTCTGCAGGCCAGTGTATTCAAATGGGGAAAGCTGTAACTCTTCAAGTTTACCAATAAACTGAAGGGAATACGTATCAACTGTAGTTTCTTGACGCTCTCATGAATGTTTTGTATAAACTTTTCCAAAAGTTTTGGATCTCTTTTAAATAGGTTGTAGTTGAGGCTATGAACAGATTGTCGTTGCCAGTATTGACTCAACAGTAGATGGAGACGAGTTGAATCGCTGGTGGACTGCCAAAGTCTCAATCGATCGGAGAATTCCAAATATTCAATAATTTCACTGAAATGTAGTAAGAATTGTTTAGGTGAAAGTTTTTATGTTAAAATTTTTGTTAGAGCTGGATATATGGTGTATAATTTCACGGCAAACGCAATAGAAACCTGATTTCAAAGCAAACAGAAACAAAACTCGAGGCAATTAGCGACAATGAGTCAAGTCAAGTCCATTTAAGATACAAAAATCTTGTTGCTACGCCTTTCCGAAAGATACAGTACTGAAAACATCTTAAAATTCGAAATTAGTTCACTTCTAGCAAAGTGCTTTTCAAAGTTCTAGAGGAGCAGACTCGAATGACGATTCAGTCTATAATATTTTAATTCATTCTGAAAACAGAACTGTGGAACAGACACCGAACGGAGAAATTGTTTTTCCACTAACAATACCATTATTTGGTTATTCTTTAACTCTGGTCTATTTTTACGTTTATGAATATATTTTGATACATTTCTTTGCAAAATGAAGGCTGCAAGCCGGTTCTAAGCCTACTCCCACAGAAGATTTATAGATATCAAAATCTCTGTTTCCACATGGTTCGGTCCAAAGAATCACTTCAGCCGAAATTACTTAGCGGCACACCAACCTATTGATGAAGGGCTCTTTAAATGCTTCCAATCCCATCGATTACTTACCGCAGACAATCATCATTTATGTCGCAGATTGTTCTTCTCTGCATCTTCAAGTTTTCACGGTGCACCATCATTTAAAACCTGCAAGAAAAGAGACCCAGAGCACAATACCGATTGAGTCAAGTATAGCTAGGAAAATACCTCAGTACCTGATATAGATAAGAAAATCCAAAAGTTTACAGTTGATAATATTATACATATAATACGTATACGTATACATGACGCTTATACCAGGGTCGCAAAACTAGAGATGCGCAGTGTTCGGTCCTGAGAAAACACGTAAATGGACTGTTTTTGACAACAATTGTTCTCGCGATTTTCCCTCTGTGTCTGTGTCGTCAGAATTTTGTAGTTTTTTTTTCGCCTTTTCCGGAAATTAAACATTTTAATATTTATTTTAGAACCATTGCTGGTTTGGTTTTATTAGTGCATATTTTAGTATATTTTTATTCCCTGTACCCATTTCTTGAACAGCATCAAGAGCATCAGTCCGTCCGTATGAACGCGTCGAGACTATAAGAGAACTAAATGATTACAAAGTGCTTAGTAATTATAATTATTAGTTTAAATACGAACCACTGTAGAAATTGAAACTGAACCCGAACCCGTTCCGTAACTAAAATTTCGGGTCGGCTTAACAAATATGGAAGACATTAAAAAATTTAACACTCTGTTTAGCGTCTTTGGCTGTTATCTGGTGGTTTTTGGGCGACTAAATCTTAAAATGGGCAGGAAAGTGGAATAAAATATCTAGCAAATCGCTTAGAATTACTTACAAAGTCCCTAGCGTTTGATTTTTAAGATCCTCTAGCAAGAGCTTTACTTTGGATTGGTGATTTCTTGAAAATGTAATTTTACTTAACAGTAAATAATATTTGGTATATTCCTATGTATTCCTCAAGCGGCTCCCAAATCAAAAACGAGACGATTCCTATACGATTTTTACAATTAAATCAATTACTAAATGACTGCAATGATTTTTTTTATAATTGTTGTGTAAGCCATGGGCAGAACCAAGGCTTGAACCAAAGCCTTGGCTCGAAAGCCTGGAGCCTCATATTTCAGATTTCAAAATATTAAAAATGTGGTAAATTTAAGAGCACAATGTATAATTACCTAGTTATTTTGTGATTCTTTTCAAGTGACGAATTTTTTTAAATTGGGGGAAAATGTGAAAATTCTTAGAAAAATGCATATTTTTATCAAAATAATGGTATCTTAGGAATCAGAACAATACTTGGTTTTCGTTTTTAATGATCGTTATTCAACTAACGCAAAGTCGAAACAAGTGTGGTTTGAATATGAAATCCCTTATTTGAAGTACCTGTTCCATAAAAATCTAAAGTGAGTTTCCCTAGAACCGCAATACTAGTCAAATTTAATTTGGCATAGTACCAAAACTGACGCGACCTTATTGAAATACCCTCAATATAGATAGATATTGCCCATATTTATATATGGAAAAAGACCGCATGGTAAATTAGTTGTTTCTAATTACACCCACGAGTCTATTGGATGAATAATCAATTCTTGAACTCTTGAAAATTAATCATTTTAATGGAATTTCATGCAAGGATTACCAGACGCTTGTCCCTATCGTTCTGCACGTGAGCGCATTACCATTATGCAGTCATCAGATAAGCCTCCTGCTGGCAATCTAGTTAGCGTTAGCCATTGCGTTTTCCATGGTCAGTGCCTGGTTGGCAATGCCCCCGAACACTTGGGTAATTGAAATGCCTGCGAACAAATCGCGGCCGCGTCGTGTATCCCCCTATACGTCCGTGAATGATGCTTTCACCCGTGAGTCTCCACCACCGCCACCGCCACTGCGGCAGGAATCTCCAGTTTTTGCGGATTTCTATATGATTCTTTCGGTGCTCAAGGCAACTGGTTTACTGCCCATCTATGAACAAGTTTCGGAATATGAGGTGGGACCACCTACTAAAACCCATGAGTTTTACTCATTCTTTGTGCGTGGCGTGGTACACAGTCTGACCATCTTCAACATCTACAGCCTGTTTACACCGAATTCGGCTCAACTCTTTTACTCCATTCGAGAAACGGACAATGTGAATCAATGGATTGAGTTGCTACTCTGCATTTTAACCTATACTTTAACGGTATTTGTTTGCTCCAGGAACACAAAGAGTATTATACGTATCATGAACGAAGTATTGCAATTGGATGAGGAAATATATCGTCAGTATGGCATCACCTTAACACAGGATTGTGGTTACTCAGTGAAATTTCTGGTCGGCATAGCTGCCAGTCAGGCTTATATAATTATTTTGAAAATATATGCCGTAGATGGTGCAATAACGCCCACCTCCTACATACTCCTGGCGTTCTATGCAATACAGAATGGTTTGACAGCCACCTACATAGTATTTGCCTCAGCTCTGCTGCGCATTGTTGCCCAGCGGTTTCATTTCATTAATCAACTGCTCAACGGTTACACCTATGTGCATCAGCAAAAGAAAAAGCATATGCGTCGTCAGGGTCATGGTATGGAGAATTTTCCAGAAGATTCGCTATTCATCTATCGCATGCATAATAAACTGTTGCGAATCTACAAGGGCATCAACGAGTGCTGCAGTTTGATACTTGTCTGCTTTCTGGGTTATTCCTTCTACACGGTAACCACCAATTGTTACAATCTGTTTGTGCAGATCACCGCCAAGGGTGTCATCTCATCGAATATACTGCAATGGTGTACGGCTTGGCTGTGCCTGCATACGTCGCTATTGGCCTTGTTATCGCGTAGCTGTGGCTGTACCACCAGGGAGGTAAGTGGATGAAATGACAAATGAGAGACTATGAGAGATTGATGGTTGTTTGTTATTTTTTCTAAGGCCAATTACACCTCACAAATACTGGCTAGGGTCTATGGCAAGAGCAAGGAATATCAAAATATAGTAAGTATTGAATTTGACACTTACACAAAAGAGAAGAGCACTTCGAAAAATGAATATAAATTAGGTGCGAAACGCTCCAGAATTTCGGGAGTTACGAATCGAACCTGAACCAGAGAACATTTATTTTATCCACCCGAACCCAAACCTACACTACATGTGAAAGATTGTTCGATTTCGCCACAAAAATTCACCTGACTTGAACCTGAACCCAGGCTTAGCTACATAATAAACCCGCTCCGTTAGTTGGAACCCAGAAAGTTTCGCAGCCCCGAAGTGAACACCTTCGATTTTTTAGAGACTCTAGCCCTAATATTCCTGCACAAATAAGTTTTATAGGATTTTTTAAACTACATTTTGAAGCCTTTCAATATGTGTCGTTTCGCTGAAGTGTAAACAGCATAGTTCTTGTCCATTTCAGAGCAAAGAAAACAAACTGCAGGGGCAGCTCCCTGCGTCTATGCCACATCTGTAAACTTCATTCTTAGTTATCTTCTAGTTTTCCTTCGACGTTCATTAAGTCGTGTGGGCATGTTCCTTACTGCAGAATAATTTTCTTTCGAGTCAAGCATGATGCTCAGATTGCAACTGGCTGGTGTCCTTTCCAACATCTTGTTCAGCTGCCCAAGTCGTCTGTTTAGACATGTGGCAATGTTTGGGATAAAGCACCGGGACCAACGTTTCTTCGGTTCCATCTTTGGTTTCGATTGTCGCTGTTCTTTGCACCTGCCTCTTATTTGCTTGTAGATCAACAAATGCTGCCTTGTTATCGTACGATATGCAAAAGCCACTCTTAGTGCGCTTAGGCGATGCATGTTTCGGTGGAGTGTGTTTTTATAGGGCCCTTCTAGCTTTTTGAAGACAGATTCCAAGAAAAGCTGAGTTAGGTTTGACCAAAAGTTCGGAATTTAACGGTGGGTTGTTGTCTCTCCTCCATGTTGCTCCGTGATGCTTGCTAGTGATGTTTAGGACTGGAAATGGATCACATAACTGTGTTGGTCTACTCTTATTATTGGGAAAACCATGAGTTTAGATAAAGTGAATGATTTCTTAATCATAGCAGATCTGAGACTACATCACATACAAATGACTTCTATTTCTATTGCTGAACACCATGCTACTTCCGTTTCTTTTGCCTCCCATTATTTACAGATTGACAAATTCCTAACAAAAAGCATTAAACAGGAAGTACAATTTACAGCCTATGGATTTTTTGCCATAGACAACTCTACGCTATTCAAAGTAATTTTACATCAAAAGAAAGTTTTATAAAACTATTACACAACCATTTTCCCTAGATCTTTTCAGCCGTTACCACCTACTTGGTCATCTTAATACAATTCAAACAGCTTGAGGATTCAAAGATGGACGAATTACCTCAAAGTGAAACATAAACATACAAATTTTGAATTATCTTGCTTTATTATCTAGCATTACAAATATTACGATAATTTTACTAGAGATTATATAAAACGAAAAAAAAGAAACAAGAAACGTTTTCAAATAAAACGCACTGAAATATTTTTCGATTATACAAATCAAATGCAATATTTGGATTTAGGAAAAGGACGCCAGAAATAAGCTAGGGGGGGGGAAAATACAAAAGAAACTTCAAAATAGTGTGGAACGTAAGTGTTGTGTTTTTGTTTGTCAGACTGCTCCTTGTCTAAATCTTAAGTTCTAGATAATCCTATTAGCAGTTTAGCACATTCGACTTGCGACGTGTCTCACCGAATAGAAATGAGCAAATACGATCCAGGGCAAAGGCGCCCAGGATATCCAAGATCAGAACAATGAGCAATGTTTTGCGGAACTAAAAGTGAAGGGAATATATAGTAAAGTTGGAAATATAGAAAGATGTGAACATACTTCAGAGGGGAAATCAATGATTTCAAAGAATTCGGTCAGCTCGGAGGCCAGGCCAGTTGTCAAGAGTAAAACCAAAGCGGCCGAGGCTCCAATGGCACCCATAAGCATGCGATTTGAACGTAAACCTTCCATAAACGGATGACCCTGAAGGAGTAAATATAAATATATTTATTTGCGATAGTTTCGTCATATTAAAAGGATCGTACCTTGTAGTTAACCGCTATGGTGGCCACCTGCAGTGACGTGCAAATAATATAAACCGTACTGCTTACAATATTCGGATCATATTTGGTCTTCTCTTCAGCATCCATATCAATGTACAGCTTCACCTTGCCCACTCTGTCAACATTTTATTCAAACTGTGAAGTTTATTCAAAACTTTGCAACATGCAAAACTCACCTAGGTGGAGCCAGTTTGTTGGCTTCACTGGTCAAATAATACAGTGTGCCAAAGTGTGCCGCAAATTGGCTAAGTATCGTTGTTATAGTATAAAAATTGAAGATATTTGGCAGTGGTGCCACCTTGGACAATGTTTTCAGTGGCTGCAAGCAAAAAATTATTGAAAATTTTAAGAAATTGTAAAAGAGGCAATTTTAGATATAAATTTCAGTTACTGGATAAGCATCTAGATCGAGTATGACGTGAGAAAACGTTAGGGACGCGAGATGAAAATTAACATAAAATGTATATAAAAACTCAACAAGATAAACTCCAGGTCAAGCAGTTTGTTCTAAGGGCTAATATGAATCTATACAGTTCAAATTATTATAAAAAATATACTTAGTAACAATTGTACCTGCTTACTGCGGCTTACAAAATCAACCAGACTCACCTTAGATCGCGTGATAAACAGAAAACAGGTTGCTATAAAGATGCCCTGCATTGTGGCTTGCGTATCACTAAATTTGACACCATCAACATACAGCACAGATTGGCAGTAGGCCTGAATAAGAGCATTCAAGGCCAAGATCTTAAACATTTGCAAGGTGGTGACCAGAGTGCAACGTCCCTGCTTTATAATGTGATTCACTGTGGGGAGCAAGTATCAGTAGCTATATTCAATTCGAACAAAAAAGAATGCTCACTCACCACACATAATTGACGACGATTTGCTAGTAAAGGGAGCCGCTATGGAGGCATCTCCCAATTTCACCATTGTCTGCTCCTCCAATTCCTGTAAAGTGCTTTGCATACGTGCCTGCGTCTGCATTATTTGCTCCTGGCGACGACGTAGGGCACGTTCTCGAGGCGACAACTGTTGATTGGCCGCTGTGTTTGCTGCTGCTGCTGCAGCTGCACTAGCTTGCATTTCTTCCTCGGTGCGCTTGCGTTTAATCGGTGCACTGGTCAGCAAAGAGACACCCACGTGGGCATGTTTTAGAGCGCCCACATCGTTGGTGCCATCGCCGCACATGAGAGTGCAATAGCCCAGTTGTTTCAGTGTGGTAATAACAAATTCCTTCTGCTTGGGCGCAAAGCGTGCACAGACCGTGATCAGGGGCAGAATTTTGAGCATATATTGAGGTTGATTCGCCTGCAAGTGCATTAGTCCTTCTCCCGTGATGCAAAGATCATGGGTGGCCATGAGTAAGGAGATCTTCTGATCCAGTGTAAAGTTCTGTTCCCCATCAATTGACACCCAACTCCAGAGTTCGCGATTTTGAGACTGATCTGGTGGTGTCAAAATCAACAGCTTCTTACGCGTAAATCGCAATTCCTTGGCCACATGACACGCAGTCAGCGGACTGTCGCCAGTGATCATTACCACCTTGTGCGAGGACTGTATCAGTTCCTTAATCACGGATTTCGAATCGGGTTTCATGGGACACGAGATGATGACAAAGCCGGCAAACGTCAAACCACATTCAACCTCATCACGTTTCAGCTCGCGTATTTTTTGTGCTCCAAGAGTGCCAAACTCCTTGATACCTAAGGCTAGGACGCGTGCACCACGACGGGCATACTCCAAATAGACCTGCGAGAGGAGAGATGTTCAGTTAAGCTTTCTTGAGGATTCTTCAGCCACCTACCTTCTCATAATCTTTGGGCACAGTTTTCAGCATCTTTTGAATGACCTCGGGTGCTCCCTTTACAGCTCCAATATAACTAATATCATTGGAATAGGGCAGCAGATAGCCAGCCAGTACAGACATTCGCTTCAAGGCCGATGAGAAGTGATATCGTTGCACAATTCTCAACGGTTTCAATTGCGTACGCTTGGGAATCACACTGTCCGTCTTGGTCAGACTCCAATCGACAGCAGCCAATGTGGCTTTCTCCAGAGGATCACCCACCAGTCCATCGTCCAGCAGTGCCAGCGAATGGCAACAGGCCAACACTTGTGTGGTGCTAGGCTCGGCCTCTTCAATGGGTACGCAAGCCCCGTTAGGCGTTAGACCCGCTATGCCCTCCACCATCAGGTTGTCTGTGGTCAAAGTACCCGTTTTATCGAAGCAACAAATTTGCACTTTACCAGCGAACGGAATACGAAATGGTTCGGTGCAAAACACAAATAATTTGGTTAACTGTATCAGCGAAGTGTTCACAGCCAAAGTCAGCTCAATGGGCAGATCCGGCGGAATGATGGCGGTAAGTATGAGAGCACACTCCAGGAAAAGTTTATAACGATTGCGTTCAGGATCCTCGCTACCCTTGACCCACACATACGAAGCGGCAGCCACGGCAAATATCATGAGGAACGCTATGAAAGCAAAGGTCTCCACATTGTTCTCAGTGGCGCGATTGGCTCCGAAGAGAATGGTGCGCAGCAGCTTGCCTTGGGAGGTGTTGAATCCAGTGCGTAACACATAACCAATGCAGCCACCATCGGGAGCCCGGAACGATTCCTTGGTGGGAGCGGTATGCTGCACCACTTTGGTGCCGCCAAATAGAACGAATAGTTTGCCATCTCCTTCCGCATCCAGGCGAGAGTTTAATTGATCCAGCGACTCCAGAGATTCCTTCATCAAAGGCACCGATTCACCCGTCAGCATGGACTCGTCTACTATACAGGTACCCCTCAAGATGACCACATCGCAGGGCACTAGATTATCATTCTGTGAGCGTGTTATAGACACCACATCACCAGGGACCAGCTCATCGGATCCTATGTGGCGCCATTTGTTCTGTCGGAGCACATTAATCAAATAGGGTTTATTTCCCATCTTGCGTATCTCGGACATGTTCCTCAGCTGCTGCTTAACTATGGTGCACTCAAAGACCACCAGCATTAGGAGAGTGAAGAGCGAATAATACCAGTAGTCGTCCATGCACCACAGACCCACTGAGAACACTTGGAACACAAAGAACGGTGCGGTGGCTCTTTCCACAAATAGTTCATGAAATTCGGGCACTACCATGTCCATTTCATTGTTGCCATAAGTAACTTTGGACGTCTTGATCTCCTCTTCCGTCTCCCAGCCCCGAGAGCTGGCATATTTCTTGAGCTGCTCATTAACAGGGAATTCAATGGTCTGAAACTTTTGGCTCTCCTCCTGCCACACATATTTGGTCTTCTGGAATACTAAGTAGAATTGTTTCAAATTCTTTTCATACTGAATGGGTACCATTTTGGAGTTGCCATTGTTGGCCGTGGGCACCACCTTGGCCAGAACACTGAGAGCGGGTAGACGTGTTTTGCGGCAGGTCAAAAAGGCCAAGACGTGGACACTCCAGTAGCAGAAGAGCAAAGTCAGTATGTGCAAAAAAGCAATGACCACCACCGCTATGAAACCGACTTCATTCCCCGCATCCGCCTCCTGGGCGGCTGCATCTCCTCCTGCCGCTCCGCCGTACACATAGATCCACAAATAAAACGCTATGCCATAGAGCGGCACAAATGGCAATATCACACCACTCAATGGAGTGGGTATACGCCGGTAGAGCTGGACATATTGCACCAGATCGTCCAGTTTGTCCTTAAATGCGATTTTCTTATGGTTATCGCCGCCGGCAGTGCCAGTACTTGCCTCTTCGCTTGTCCCACTCATTGGTGCTTGCTGGTGGTGGGTAGTTGGTCAGCTTTCTCGTTAATTATGCCAATTTGATTATACTTTTATCTCAGACTTAGACTTAGACTCATAGCGGCAAGGGCCCTTTTTTTCAAGCAACGTTGTCACTGTTTGCCAGGCCAGCACTGTCAGCTGTTTATTTCGTTAGGCCATCGTTATCGGAACAGGGTATCGGTATACGGGACGTGCCCCAGCACTGGATGATTTTAGAGCTGCTCACGTGACGTGAATTTGAACGTGTCACGTGGTGTCACAACAAGTCGTGACGTCAGCGTAAGCAAACATCGTAAGTGCAGTATTCACAAAAAATTGTTTAATTTATCATGGTACAAATTGTGGGCCCAACGTTTTTAAGGTTGCACAAATGTTCACAACAAAAAGATGCTTGAAAAAGATTGTTTTAGTGCGGGAGCATTCGTGACGCCTCCTTTCATCGTGCATGATTCGTGAGATATTACATGCGTGAATCGTGCGTAAGCACATTTTAATTTCGTGAATCGTGTCTGACGTGCTAGCAAATTTTGTCACGCGCTCAGCTTTAGTTTATTTTCGAACTCGAAGGTGTTAGTGTTGGTGCAGTTGTCCCGAGCTGTTGTTTAGAGTTTTTTTCAGAGGTTTTCAAAGCTGCCAGCACTGCTAGCTGTACAGTTGTTGTTAACCACAACACTAGCTGCTTGTTGCATTTTCTTAATTACTTTAGCTAAAATTGCATTTAATTATGTCTTCTGCATCTTTATCCAGTTCTCAACAATGGGAGGTGGTCACCAAATCCCGTAAGCAAAAGAATCTGGAGAAAAAGGTTAGTGCACATACGGAGCAGAAGAAAATTGCAGCGCAAGGACCCACGTTGGAAGAGCTGTGTAAGTTTGTAGCTATTTTGGAGAGTTAATTGGGGGGTTAGTTGGGTAGCCAGCTGGGTAGCCATAGGTACGATAAAAAGGAGCGGATTTACATTTATCTGAGCATTCTAAAAGCGAAAATCAAAAACCGTAAAATGCTGATCTTAAATTGTACAAATAAAATACTACGAAAAATGTATAATAGCCCAACAAATAAGAGGAATTGGAATCATACTATCGGATGTGATAGACGGGAAAGGTGTGTATCGAAAGCGTGATATAGAAGATAATAGCTAACCCTAAACTAAAATGATTTTGTAAGTTTGTTGAAATGATTAGTACATATATTAAAGAGTACATTGAATTGTTCCCCTAACCAGTGCCAAGTCAGCAATATCGCAGTTTGTTTGCCAACAACAACAACAATAACATTCATTCGCCGGCCAAGTCAAGTACCTCCTCCACATCAGCCAAACCCAGCAAAAAAAATGCCACGAAATCAACGGCCAAGGAAGGGGAGACCAAGAAGCAGCCCAAGCCACAGCAGGTGGCGGCAAAACCCAAATCACTGGAACAGGCCTTAAAGCTAATCACACCTGATGATTTTCTAGCTCAATTGGAGCAGGTGAAACTGAGTTGTCCGGGTGCGGAGCTACGCTGGTTGGGTCATGTAAGCATATGATATGCAATTAAAACAATCATTTTATTTACACACTTAATTACAGATTGCCAGCTACTTTAATGGCGCCCTGTCCTATGCCTGCGATCCCACCTTCTCTGGCCGCTCATCTCAATATCCCAGCAATTTGGCCAGTGCGGGCCTAAAGCAATCCATTGTTCAATTCCTACAGAGTGTGGGCGAAACGAATCTGGAATATTTCTTCTACTCTCTTCTGGATAGCATGGCGACTGATTTAAACAACTTCCAGAATGTGACGGGCTATAAATTCATGCTCCAATTGATAGCACAGTCATATCCAGGCATTTGTTCCACGAATTTGGCCAAAACTGCTCTACTGAGAAACTCATATCAGAATAGAAGCAACATCTGTTTGAGTATACTCTGGGCGATTGGCCAGGGGGGCTATCAATCACTCAACGATGGTGTGAAAGTCTGGCAAAATCTAATGCTACCGAATCTGGAAATGAAGAACTATACTAAATATGTGGTGGAGTATATGGAAAAGATATTACAAGCGGCTGAGGGAAGACAATCCGGAAATTGCTTGACTTTGAATCAACATGAGTTCTTTGTTAGTTTCAATGCTTTAAATGGCAGCTATCCGAACTTGAACAAGGAATTGCAACAAAGTCTGAAACGAAGTGCGGGTCAATTGCTGGTAAGTGTTGACTTTTGATATGGTTAATGATTTAACTCCACCAAATTTTGTTCAACTGCAGCAAAGGTATATAGCCAGTCCGGTGAAACAGGCGAATATCTTTTTAACCCTCCTGCGTGAAATCAATGCCCCCAACAAGCAACGAAATGAGATTGAGGGCTGCATCAGTTGCCTTTTGAGCTGTGGCGCAGATGATTGCCTTAAAGTGTGGCGGATGAACTATAAAAAACAACAACTACCCAGTTTATTGCTGCTACAGGCCATAGGTAAGGCATATCCTAGACATAAGGGGGAAAGTCGATATCTTTTGTTTATACTCTGAACTCTGAGCAGAGGTTGTAGCGATCCAGGAGGCTACCGGTTAGGAATAACCTTGAAATTACTAACTTTGGACCGATGTTGGTTGACTGCCTTGGGTTCTTCAGGCTTTTAATCCAAAACTGCATCGAAAATAATAATATATTCAAACTTATCTGGATTTAAAACAACTCTAATATATTCTGAAAACAGCAAACGGTTGATCTGATTATAGAGTCGGGATTCGGAAGAGAATTTACATATAATACAATCGTATTTGTTCTTTTACAGACAATGACTGGACAACCTCCACCAATTTATTAGCCAAGTCGGCAGCATATCACACATTTCTTCAGGAAGTGCGCTTATTGAACGGAGAATTGTTGACAGGAAAGCGTAAAGAAATCTACGCTGAAGATTTACAAGCAGTTTTAGAGGTAAGCTGTCGGTTATTTTACCAATATATTCGGGGGTATTGCGGAAAGCTCTAAAGAGTTTGTCAAAGAATTTTAAAAGGTTTGCTTAGGTTCCATTTCATCAAACTGCATCTCTCGCAAATGAAATTAGCCCTTTTTTTTGACGGAAATCAGCTAGATTGGCAGTTTTATGTTCACATTTTATTTTAAGGTAGGGTAACTAAATTCCTATTAAAAATTTGATTGGGAACTGTAGGAGGCTACTTGACAAGTTTCGTTCACACTAGCTCACTTGGCTTATCACAGCGCCGCGTAAGCACTCTTGACTTGCTACCTAGTGTAAGCCCAGCATACGCCAACGTTGCTACCCAACACTGGCATTTTACTGTAACGATTTTTGTCTCTGCTGGAGTCTGGTCACACTAGAGTGAAAAGAGGGAAAGAAGGTGCAAAAAGGAAATTGTAAAGTGAAATAATTGTCAAATTGTTTGGCTAAAAAGTGTGACATAGTTGAAAATAATTATCGCCGTTCCCAGTGAAAGCGACCAGAGCTTGAGTAAACTGTGTGTAGTCTTGAAAAGAGCGACCGAAATTAGTTCAAATTGGACGCTGCGTCAAATTTTACCGGCGGCTTGAAGCATACGCATTCAATTTTCTCTTTTTTTTTCTTCAAATGTTGCAGTAGGCATAAATTAGAGGCCAACACCTTGTTGGTCGTTGTTGTTGCAGTCTAAAGTGCGGCCTGTGTGTGTGTGCGTGTGTATGGCTGCATTTTATTTAACTATGGCGTTGCCATGCGCCAGCTTGCCGCTCAATTTGATTCTTTTACTTTGGCCATAAATACTGTTATTTATCAGCTTTAGTTATAAACCTTATCAGGCATCGTTTCTTCTGCTTGGATGATGTGTTCCAGCTGCGATTGGCTGTCCATGGCCTGCCTGCCTCCCCTCGCAGCTTAGATTGTGCGCGCAGCAGCGTGGTGGTGTCATTTTGTATTTTCCTTTTTGATGCTCTTCTGATTGTTATTTCCAAAACTAAACCGAAGATGCTGGCTGACCCAACCACGTCAGACACATACAAGCATACACACACACAGTTGGCCTTCTTCTGTGTCTTAGCCTCTTCAACACGTGGCACATCTACATACAGCTGTGGTCCATTGTCCACTTTCTGACCGTGATTTTCCTTTTTTGTATTTGTATTTGTTTTGAAAATTTTCCTAGCTTTTGGGGCTTTTTGCCGGCTGTCTCATAAAAAAATAGTAAAAGCTTTGACATGGTTCATTCAACTTGTAAGCTTTTTTTTGTGATAGTTTATGATGTTGTTGTTGTTGCCCCTTTTACATTAGTTGAGATTAGCGGTACATTTTTTGAGTACAGTAAATCTTGTATACAATGAACAAGCATATCGACTTTAAATTGAGCTTCGTTAAGCTGTAAATCAGTGCCGGTGGCCGAAGTCAGTCGTGTCATTCACACAAACGTCGGCCGAATTTGCGTCGTTGTCAATTGGTGAGCACAGAAAAGCAAGTAAATCAGCTGTCGTGTCTCTTGCTCACCCACACAAGCTCACTTTTCTGTCCTCTCTCTCTATCCGCTCTCCTCTTAGTCGGACCTTACAGAATGTGGTTCCTAAGAGAATGACTACATATTTTCATACACTTCATAGTATTATTACTATTTTATTCTGATTCTGAATGGTTCCTCGAGCTGGTATACTGAAGAAAGTAGACTAATCCATTGAGTTTTAACATTTTTACCTAAAATCCCAGTTCAAAAGTGTAAAACGTTTTTTTAAAAAAACTATGTCATATGCCATCATAATTATGTCTTCATAATTATAAATATGCAGTTTATTTGATATATGTTTAAAAAAAGGTTAATACTTAAAGGACTAGCCTACTTTCTTCAATATAACGATTCCTATTAGCGAAACAGAATCAGAATAAAATAAGAACAACATTTAACCATTTAGAAACACCAACGCTGTTGGTAAAATAAGTGAAAAATTCGATATTTGACTGTGTCAGAACACTTTCTTGACTCACTGTACATTATTGCAAGCTTATCAATTGGGCAACCTAAAAAAAAACATATATACATATGCATGTATATATTGCCAACTCTCTCAAGTTCTACGCTCATTCTCGTTTGCTTCCCAGCCAGCTGACGCGTCAGCTTAGTTTGAACTTGGCCCGGTCCCACCCTGCCCACTGCACGTATGCAATTTGCCGCCTCCCTTTAGGAAAAAAAAATACAAATTTTAATGAGAAAGCTTAGCTCTTAAAATAAAAAGCTCTCATACGCCGATCCACGATTTGTCATACTTTTTAGCCCACACAAACAAACTGGATAAAACTTATTAATTATTCAAAACAAACCCCAAACAGATCGCAATTTGAAATACTCCTTGGTAAACAAATATTAATTGAAATTAATTAGCAAAAAACAAAATGGCTCAGGTTAAACCGAAAAATAACAAACAGGGCAAGCAAACGCCCGCCGCCAAAAAGGTAAAAAAAGTCATTAACTAAATTTAACACATAATCAACACATTTTAACTCCTCCACCTCTCCCTCTGTCTCTTCCCTTAGAGCGTTCAGGAGAAGAGCAGCGCACAACAGAAAAAGAACAAACAGAATGCTGCGGCACAGAAGGGGCCATGCGGTTGTATCTGGTTCCTGGGTAGCCTTTTCATTATTGGCCTAATTGCCGGTGCTTTGTTCTATGACACCGAGGTCATTGGTAAGGGCACCTTTGAGAAGTCGGCCACCGGCAAGGTGCTGAAAAATGCTGGTTTGTTGCCATATGTGCAAAAAGGTTGGTACGTAACCATGAGTACCTCGGCACGCGGCTATAAATGGGCCGAACAACATCTGCCACCCTATGTGGAGCCTGTGTTTAAGCTGTGCGTCGATATTGGAAAACTATCCAGAAATGCCGCCTGCGATGCGTATCAAACGAGCAAGGGTTACTTCAATGCCAAATGGCCGGTGGTGGCCAAGTTCGTAAGTATAAAACAGAGATGAGATCACCCCATTAACCGGTTTAGAAATGAACTTTCTATTAATCTAATTTTGTGTTCTTTGTATTCCTGTTAGATTGATCAATACTTACCCCATTCGTCTAACAAACTGGAAGGCTTTGCCGCGGGCGTTAGAGATCTGGCCATTAATGGCTATGCCAAGTCGGCTGCGTTGATCAAGGAAAATGTGCTGATGTAAGTAGAAGGGGACTTAACTGCGAATCACCTGGGGGAAATAGCAGTGGTTCGGTTGGGTGGCTCGGTTCAAGTCAATCATTAGATTTAGGTTGGTCTAGGCAATCAGGGATACAGTGAGTAAGTGAATTGAAGTGAAAGGACTTCACTTGTTTGGTTTTCAGCGACTCTCAAAGATACTTACTCACACGGGAATTGACCTAGAAGAATGTTGATAGAAGATTGGAAAGTGGACGATTCGACAATAGATTGTGTTATTATTTAGGAGTGCTTTCTTAATCGATTAAGAATTTTGATAGTAAAATTCATTAATCTGCAAGCGTTGTTCGTTTGTGAGTCGATTCATGAACATGTTTGACAGTGGCATGTGGCACTTAAACAGCTGGGCTGCCACAAACAGTGTTGTTCAAAACAAAGTTGTTAAAAAATCACGCTTAATAATAGTAAGACTAGATTTACACGGTTAAGGAAACTTCATGTCCAGTCTAAGACTGGTTTTACACGGTGAAACAAACTTCATGACGAAGATAACGAGTATAGAAACATTTTTGCAAAATCTGTTTTCTGCCACCTTAAGACCCCAGAAAATAAGAGTATTCAGATCGAAAGATCTGCTACGCTTCGCTACGGACCGATGGAGAAACCTACCTGTGCGGTAACGAGACTAAGCATACTTTTACGTTACAGAAAGAATCACTTTTGGTAGGGACCCCTCCATAGGTCACAGTCTTATTTGCAGACACGCAGCACGCCTAGGACGTTCCACCCCTGGATTCCTGTAGGAGTTGCAGATATTAAGAAGAAGTGGAAACGATACAGCGCACCTTCTGTATCATTGTCATTCTTTGGAGGAGGAGGAGGCTTAGGTCATTTGGTCAACCCCTCCATCACAACCTCTCGAAGATATCTGAGTTCTCTAGCCCAGCTTTACTTTGGTTCATTCTCTCCACACAATGGTTCAGTATTGAGTGGGGATTTAACAGGGAGTATAAGGTAATGCAACGGGGCCCGTAAATGGGAGAGTCTCTTGTCGCTCTCAGCCATTGCAACCCAATCTTACCTAAGATTGAAAGATACAATCCTATACTGATATAGTGAAGGCGTAGGAGAATGAATTGTTTTGGATCATAGCTGCTGCCTAGCATTGGCTTTTGATGGGGTGGAATACTTAGAAAAAACAGATGCAGATGATTTAAGCGGGGAACCGTTGAAAGCTTAAGCTATAAGTGGGCTCGAGGCAGCGGATCAAGCATTCATTAGAATATGAGATATTTACAGCCGCGAAATTGTTGAACAGTTTTGCGGTTGCCACTATTCGATTTGCAATCATGCCGCCGCCACCCCCCAACTCAACTCTATTCATTTGGTTATAATTCTCTGTGTATTTTCAGTGGTCGCTTCTCGCCGGAGAGTATCAATCAGGCCTTCAATCAGACGCGTATTGCTGCCTTGGGATTATACAATCAATTTCACAAAAAGGTGGACGCATATGCCAAGCTTAAATGATTCTAAGCGTCTGGCACGTTTAGCATTCACAACAACAACAACAACAACTGCAAATCAACAACAACAACAAGAAGGCATCATAGTCAATAGGAAAACAACAACAGCAACAACACATTTAAATGCAATTTTTCGGCAAATAGTTAATGAATAAGTGAAGGAAGCTAACCACGACCACCATTACCAACAACAACACCAACATACTCCACTTTCTACACACCATTCACCCAATTCTCATACATTTCTTTCACAAATGGTTGGAAAGTGGAGGAGCCTCAGCGCCTAAAGATCATCAACATCGGCTGGGTTTCTTTTGTTTTCGTTGTGCGTCCCCCGGTTAAATACAATTTAGTAAATTTAAACTTATATCGAAATCCTAGCTATAAACAAAACAAACAAACAAACACAAAAAAAGAACATACGAACATTTGCACATTTTCCGCCCGCGTTTGGGAAATGATTTTTGTATAAGTTCATCCAATTGTTGCATTTTTCTTCAAATAATTCCAATTGCATTTTGAATGGCAAACAAAACAAACAACAAACAACAAATATTTTAACTTGTAATTTCTAGTTTTTTCCGTGTGTGCGCATATTTCCCTTTAAAGGACTAAACAATTATTATGAAACGCGTCTTAGTCAGTTCTCTCTTTCTGTGCGTTTAGCAATAGTTTATTCTCAGTCGATTTTAAACACGATTTTTTGTAAATTTAACGAATTACGCGACTTTTGCATAAATAAAAGTAATGTTGAAGTGGAATTTTCTGTGCAATTGAGATGTGTTGTGGGTGGATTTCGGACGGCGCCATCTGTGGAGCGAAGCACGTACTGGGTGGCGGCTTACATGCCTTTCACTTTCGGACGGCGCCATCTATGGAGCGAAGACGCTGTCTCTGGAGCAAAGATCGAACTGTGATTAGATCGTCTCGACTTTCGACTTATCGGACGACGCCATCTGTCAACAGGTAAGTAAACATGTAAAGCCCCATCTGCTTAATGTTAACTCAACAGATGGCGGCACTAACGGGAGGTTTTTCTTCTTCCAACTATTAATAGATGGCGCCACACGATGGTGTCAAACTGGTAAAAATTACACCAATGGCGCTTGAAAACGAAAAACAATGAAAATGTTTTCCAACCTGACTAAAATTAAAGCCTAAGAAGAACTTTTCAAAAACTTTTTACTTGAACTGAGTACAAACGGTGTCAATAGCGCGGTAAGTACGAAAATAATCTAACATCACTCCCTTAGAAAAGTATTAGAAACAGTTGGGAATTTCAGCAATAGACTGAACAATAAGCGAGCATTGCAAGCGGGGTATCCAACTGTGTATCTGCAATACACCTTAAGTTGTGGATATGTTTACATAATGTTAATCTGTAAACATTAATGTTAATGCCTATGGGCTTGGCTTTTGAACACTTCTTTCCCTGAGTAACGGGTATATTGAAGTCGGGCAAGGTCGACTTTAACTTACAGATTTGGAAAAATTCGCCCCTCCCTCGCAATAAAACTGACCATGCTACAATTTTGGGTGAGAATTTACCTACCTTCCTCTCGATGATTTTGCACGCAAGCTGCTTTGGAATTCCCAAACAGTTATGCCACCGCAGGCTTGGAGAGACGGTTGAGTTACGGACAGTTGGTAGGCATTGTTCACTGATTAGAGAGAGGGGAGTTACTCTTGAAACAGCTGTACGATCTACCAGCCTCCTTTGTGGTTTGTTGTGTCTCTGTGTAAAGTTGTGCGAAAGCATAACAAGACCTCGAGCCGGCTAAGAATGCGGGTTTCCTTAGCATAAAGGTAGCAAAAAACCAGTCACAAGTATTCCAGAAAACACTATAATATCGGAAAAACAAAACTACCGACGTTAAACACGATTAGAAATTAGAGTAAGAGGTATTTTTACTTGATCATTCTCTCCCCCAGTGTCCGGAGGAAGCTTTCGGCCAATATGCCGCCTTGAATGAAACGGAGCTTCGTTTCGTTTGGTTACCCTGATTTGCTGTTTTGTTCTTTTCCTTCAAATTTTGGCTAATAGTTATTGATTCAAGAACGTTTGCTCTTCTTTCATAATTGATTATGCAATATTATTATTGGCGGTCGCTTTTTCTGGAGTTTATGTTTGGTTAGTCAACGTATTCGAATGATATTTGGTAATCAAACAGTTGGAAACCTGAAAGATATGGGGAAATAGGCGCCTTATATACGTATAACTAGCATCTGGTCCAAAAAATGTATTAATTATGAAAGGTACACAAAACAGACAGACATTGGAATCTGAATCTCCCTAGAGGGACTCAGTGAGTTAATACGCACTCCTTCTTCCCCCGATCTCCATGGCTTATAATGTGAGCTTCTCTTTCGACAGTCCTTCAAATCAATTTAGGTTTTTTTGAATCAACTTCCACCTATTGAGTTCCATTCCATTGTTTTTTGTATTGCAAGCCAAATACAGCTTGTTTTTAAACCAAAAGTTGGGTTTTGTAGACTTCACTAAGGAAAAAATCTCCCAATTGGGAAATTGACAACAAGAATAACGGTTTGGCCACTTTGCTGTGTTGTTGAGTTTTCTCTATGAACTAAATTTCCCTTTATTTTAACATGCGCACTCTGTTAAGCTCATGTTAACAACATAACAGGGAAGGAACAGGAAGTTTAAGGGAAAATGTTTACAATAGAGGAAATATATAAATAAAAAACGGAGGAATATATAAAAAATATATAAAATAAGAACCAAGAAGTATTATAAGATTTTACGGAAACACTTAAATAGGGTGCTAGGCTCACAGAGTGCGCCACTGCAAGCGTGGATAGGGGGGTTTTAAGGGGTTTAAACACAATTTGTGTTATGTGGAAGTCGCCACCAAGCACTCAGAGAGTTAAGGTTAATTTGTGGTACAAGTGGAGAAACTGGATTGTTAAAAGAGAAGCATAGATTGAGATCGTCTGTGTATCTAGGGGCAGTTGATAAAGAAATCACTTGAGGAATATCTTTGATGAACAGGTTCAAAATCAAAAGAACTTTTCTCCCAAAAGGGTTTCTCTCAATAGATATTCTCTATTCTCGCTGCAGTTTTTCTTTCTTTTCAAAACTTCATAAAGATTATTACCTTAGGAAACTGTGGAGATAGTTTTACCAGCCTTCAGAACGTTAGAAGACCAGAGAGCTGTGAGCGTGAATGAGTATATTTCATGTCACGATATAAAAATCTGCTTCTCTACATTCTCTCACAAATCAGGCCACCATGCCAAGGCATCAGCTCAGGCAGTGGCTGCCAAAGCACGGCGCATGGGGTGGCTCCTGAACTCCAGGAACAAGCTGTCACTCAGAAACAAAGTCCTAATTTACAAGGCTATTCTGGCCCCGGCATGGAGATACGGCCTACAAATTTATGGAATCGCGGCGAAGTCTCACCTGGCAAAGGTTAGAGTGGTCCAAGCTAAAATCCTTAGGCGCATTACGGGAGCTGAGTGGTACCTGAGAACCAGGGATATTGAAAAGGACCTTGGAGTTCCTATGGTTGGTTGGTTGGTTTTCTATCAAAAAAAAAAAAAAAAATCAGGCACGATGTAAGGACGCATTACGAATGCGCTTGCATTGTAAAAACTAATCTATAACTACAGATTTATAGATATCTATAAACCACTACAATGCAGTTCTCATTTCTTTGGCAGCTGCTTTTGGAGACTATTTTCCTGATATTTATGTTTTTGTTGTAAACTTTTTTCAAATTGTTTGTGTTAGTTCACGTACCCTTATGTTTTTGTTGAATGCACCGGAGTCACAGCGACTCATCAGTGCCACGCTGAGTACCATAATGACACACCTCTTATTTGTATTGCAGTAAGCAATGTTTTGGGTCTTGTCACTTCTTTTGTTTTGTGGTTTCATCTAGTTATAACTTTCATTGCCTTCTAAAAGGTTAGTTTTTATTATCAATATTTAAATTTGAGTGTGCCAGTTCCATTTGCACTCTCGAAACACGTACGGATCAGGGATGTTCTTGCATAAACCCCTGTTCACGTCACGGCTGCACCTCTGGTCCGCTTCTTAAACTTTCTATCAAAACAAATCAGTTAATCGAAACTCTAAGGCATTCCTTGTGCCAACAACAGAGAGTTGAACCCAAAGGGGCTTCAATTCTGTACTGTTACCCCCCTCAAGCAATAAAAGTTTCCCCAATTCGCCGCCAATTGTTCGTTTTCGGAGTCCTTCCCCTTTGCCCGGCACAACAACAATGTTCGGCCCGTACGCGCGACGCCTTCGTTTCGCTTCGTCCTGCTGGTTCGTTTATTCACCAAGCAAAGCTTCATCCCGACGTCGTAAGCCGCAGCCAGTCTCAAACAAATTCCAATTCGCGTCGCACGTGTTATTTTGTGGTTCCCTTCGCTATTCCCCAACATTCAGCCGGGATACGTCTCGGAGTTGGCGGTCACAACAAATGCCAGTGCAGATTTTGAATGCATTTTTGATTAGGGAAAGGGAAAGTGCCAGTTAAGCCTTGAATTGTGTGTGAATTGAGAAATTGAAAAGTGAAAAGGCCGCTGCGGGCGGCCCCAAAGTGATCGAGTGTAAATGGTTGATGCATAAACAGGGCCAAGCATGATGTCTGAGGAAGGAAACTGCAAGTGAGTCGCTTGCATTCTTAAATCAGGGCACAAGTATTTATTTGGCATCGGAAATGAACGGAGACAGGCGAAGTGATTTAATGCTAATCGAAAATGCATTTGTTACTTTCGATCTTTTTTTTCGTTCTGGGTTGTGTTATCATAAAAAACAATTTTCCACTCGCAACTTTGTGTCAAAACTGCGTGTCAGTTGCAGGAACATCGAGAGTTGTTTTTAACTTTTCGTTTTTTTATCTGAACTTTAGTTTTTTTTTTGTAGAGAAAGTTTTTTTCTCCCCCTCAAGTTACTTTTAACTTATCTGCTTTTGATATCGTTTCGGGGCGGTAAGGATGTAAAAGACGGGGAAGGGAAAGGAAAGGGAAATCCTGCAGATGATGAGCGCGTGTACTTTTGGTTGAGGCTGGACAAATGAAGTAACTCCTGGATAAGGTTTAGTGATTTGTTTTCAATTGTTGGTGGCTGATCTGTGTGGTTGATGAATGGAAGTTTATTGGGCTTTAATGAACTCAAATTAGGGCAGCATTTTTTATGTCAAAACTAAGTAGGAAAATTCGTTTCGTTTAAGGATGGTTTGGTTTGATAATACTATCGATTCAATCAAGTGATATAATCGGTTGTCATTGAATATAATGGTTATACAAACCCGACATTCTTTTCATCTTTATTCCTCATCCCAAAAATTACTTTAATAACAGTAATCCTTTTTAACTTCAGTTACATTTTGTAATAAATCTATAACGGATTTTGGGATTTAATTAACTTTTTCCCCAACTTTGGAAATGCCTCGATTTTAGTGGTTTCGATATTCCAAACTGAATTTCAGACATTTTTCCAGAGTCACGAAATTCCAAGCTGAATTCCAAACGTAATTCCCGAATTTCGTTTTCTTTGACAGGTCATTCGGCATTTTCTGCAGGTTATCTGGTCACACTGAAATTATTATCATAATCCGTATCCAAATAACTTTCAGGAATATAGTTATTTGAGTTTAAATGGGTACACACACATAAGCAAAAAGCTTTTCCTTTTTTGTTTCTATTTTTCAACTTATGCTGCCCTGGAATTCCCAATCAGTCATAGCAATGCTAAAAATACAACCGGTGATATGCATACCACTAATGACCTCAAGCTGGCTTGTTTGAAAATAATAAAAGTCGTTATAAAAACTAGGTGGGCTCTTGTGGTAAGCCTCTTTTTTAAGGCACAAGGTAGTGTTTCCCCGCCATAACCCCTGGGGGCCAAAGACACTGAACGATTAACACCGAATGCTTACCGTAGAAATGCATCAGTGAGTGTCAGAGAGAGAGAGAGAAAGGGAGTCTCTTGTCTTTGGGAACCCTGCCACAAAGTTTGAACATCGAGGGTAAGTCAATTTCGGTCAATTTTAAAGCAATCCTCTTTTGGATTGAGTGCAGTTCAAATATCAAGCTCAATTGAATCACGTGCAAAGTTGCATCGATTTTTTAGTTTAAATCAATATGGGATCTTCTTGATTGAAAAGCTAAAATCAAGCTCTCCAGAGTTAAAGTCGGTTTCAAGACAAGAATTTAGGCATTGAATCATCCTGGCTTAAGACAGTCTTGCTCATACTCTGATTGAGTAAATTCGGGATTGCCCGACTTGTCACATTGATTGTGCTTGATTTACCCAAGGAACGCAGAGTATATTCATTTTGCGCAAAAGTATGTAACAGTCAGAGAAGAAAGCATCTTCGACCCCATGAAGTATATATATTCATGTCCGACAGATCTAGGTGATGCTAAGAGATAGGGGTTCGCCATTTATGGTACCCAAAACTTCTTATAACTGCAGGCAGATCAAGTTTAGTTTCAATTTATGCCAAGCCTCCTCAATTTGAAAAAAAAAACGTCACAACTTGCGCAATTTTAAAGATAGAAGGTTTATAACTTCTGGACATATGTAGCTATAAGTATTATTTATGGATGCGCCAAAGGAATGGTGAAGATCTGATGAACGATTGTCGAGTCATGGGGAAAACAAACATTTTTGCTGGGCAGCATCGGCTGAGGAAGCGATGGGCCGCACTTACCAACTTTGAGAGGTACAGAATATGTTATAGTCGGACTTGACCGACTTTCTTACTTCTTGCTTGTGTACTTTTGCACAAACTTAGTACACTCTTTGTATCTCTTTTGTCTTACTAAAACTAGTTTCGACCGATCGTTTCCATGGCGTTCGGGTTTTCGAACCCCAACCCCAACCCCGATTGGGTTCGCGGATCAGTTGCATTTGGAACGAACAGGTTTTCAAGGGATCTGTTCCATATCCGAAAAATTTAAATTAAAGGAACGTATTTAATTTTTAGTGAAGAATATTTGGAAAAAGAAGAAAATGTTTACGCAATGCCAAATTAGTGAGTGAGATTCATATATTCCCTGCTGAAGGCACTATCAAAGAGAATCAGCTGCAAGTTTGTATTTTTCTTTTATAGGGAAAATGTGTTGAGAAAACATGAAAGACGAAATGGAGAAAAGCAAAGAATATGTAAATGAAAGGCAATATTCTCTGATTGTAAGAACAAACCAGACAGAAGACGAAGCTGAAGCAGAGGTAAAACTAAGGCCAGAAACAAAGATAAGTCGCCCCTTCCTCGATTCGATTCCCAAAAGGAAAACTGGTACATTTTAAATTCATAAGCAAAAATCGAACTTGTTCCTTTGAGTTGAATATATTCATTTGATATTTCATCTACCTAAGGCGCTGGCAAACTCAATTTCCCCCAAACTGCAAGTGTAGGAAATGTATCAATCTCTTGATGTTAAATACATTTATCTCCCTTCACGCCTCTGGATTTGTCGTCTGCCATCAGCCATCAGCCGCCCCACGTGTGCCGCTCATATTTCATTTGGCCTTTGTGTGCCCCGCCAGAAAGAAGATACAAAAAATGATGTGATTTTTTGTTTTGTATAGCAAACTCGTTGATTCGAATGACGTTTTTAAAATTGTGCTCTCTGTGTGCCGCCTGCTGTGAAAATCGTTAATTAATTTCAAGAATATCAAAGGTCGGACACATGACCCCCAAAGGAGAGCAAAGAGAAAAGGCAAACATGTTGCCATAGCCAACACCCAACCACCCAGCAACCCCACCATCACCGATTCGCGAGGAGCGCAAAAGGCTAAAAATAAGTAACGGAAATTGGCAGCTCGCCTTGAGGGGCTTAGCTCTTAAGTTCGCAACACAATGTAGGCAACTGAAATCAATTTTCCACACGCTGACAAATTTTCACTTTCGCTTTAAAGCTGCTGCAAAGGACAAATTGCTTATCCCTGCGAGCGGAAAGCAATTAATTAGATGTCGCTAAAAACAATAACAAAAGATGAGCTTGTCGCACATTAATCTTATGACCTCATAAAGACCACACACACACACAAAAGGACTCGTGTCCACAAGTGTCCTTACAACAAGGACATTGAAATCGAACTGAAGGCGCACGGACTGCATGCCCTGTTCCACTCTGTCTCACGTGCTTTGAATGAATCTTCGTGTCTGCTCTCCCATAGAATTCTTTGTGCGACTTTTTGGCCGTTGTCCAGGTGATTAATGATCAGACATGGCTTGTTTAATTAACTTGTACTTATGCCTAACGTGGTCAAGTGTGGCCGCACACACACACACACACACACACACAGACAGACACACTCATGGAGTAAAAAGACACTCAGGTGGGTGCACTTAAATGTTTTATACTTAAGAGGACGGTGAACCATTCGAAATGAGAGAAAGCAAATTTATTTGATGTTTTCATTTTGTTAGTTTGATTGTGAAAGAGGAGAGCCATAGGAGCAGATCTGATTCTCGAAATAACAGATTTATCCTCACCGACTTGTAAGTATTCTCTGAGACAGACACGTTCCTGCAGAATTATATCATACACAGTCTTGGTTGCAATTGGCCAGAGTTGCTCACCAATTTCTGCAAAATTTAGTAAGATGAATATTTCGATTGATTGAACACTACCGATAGGACGTCTTAATTTGGTCCACCCTGGCAAAAGTCGCGTGGCTCAGACGTTACTGAGTCAAATTTCATAAAAATCTATGAAATTCTGAAGAAGATTCGCAGCCGGAAGATTACTTTATGTGGAATTGGGGATGTAAGGATCCATTAGGGAAGTGCCCTTTTTTTCTAATGCAACAACGCCGCATATTGCATCCGCGAAAGTAAGTTACAGTACTCCCTCTCGTGTCTCTCTCTCAGCTCTCAGAACGGTGTCTCTGTTCAAGTCGTGAGGGTAGCGAGATAGCAACGATTTCGAACAAACTAAGTAAAATCATGGAAAAGCATAACAAACTAAGAAATACAAAATTTGAAGGCCTGTTCATTGAAAACAAAAAAGCTTTTCGACCGATTATTACTATGACAGCTATATGCTATATCATTCGTTCCGGCCGGTTCCGACTAATGTGCAGAGTATTTATAGTAAAGAAGAAAGAAAGTCGGTCAAGCCCGACTATAACATACTCTGTACCAACGAAATTATACGCTCGGTATAAATTTTGATGCTGCAGTAGCAGCTGAAAGCAGCAGCGAACTGCCTTTTGATCATAACTCGATAACCGTTCATCCGATGTTCGCCATTCCTTTGGCGGATCGATAAGTTATCCGGATTACTAAATATGTCCAAAAGAAACGAACCATCTATCATTAAAACTGTGGGAGATATGACGTTTTTTCTAAACTGCGGCGGCGGGAGGGGGCGTGGCCAAAATTGAAAATAAACTTAAACTGCCTGCAGACATAAGAAGCATATGTCCCATACATGTCAAACCTGTATCTCTTACCATCTCTGAGATCTGTGCGTTCATACGGATGGACAGACGGACAGACTGACAGACGGACATGGCTATATCGACTCGGCTGTTGATGCTGATGCTTTTGCTGCTACTTTTGTACCTACGGTACAGAGTATAAAAACTTCGTGCAAGGTTTGGTGACAGTAGCTTTCAAACTGGTTTTTTACAGACATGACATGACTAAATCAACTCAGAACCAAGAACCGACCCGAAACGCAACGCTTTGCTTAGTTGTTTTTAGTTCGGTTCAGCCTTTTTTAAAGCGCCCCGGTTCGTTAGAATTCGGTTCGGCTCTGAATCGGCTTGCATCCCTGCTGTATTTGGCTGCTGTATTAAACCTAAAATTGGATTCATTTAAAGCAGTTAACAATTGCTATGGGTATGTCACTGTCAATATAAACCCTAAGATAAACATTTCAGACCCTCCCTTTATGCAGAATTTATCAACAAAAAAGAAATGAGGACGATTGCTTTCATATTTTCGATCCCCTATTAAAACAGGTATTTTTACATCATTCACTGCATTTATTTATGTGTGATATTTATGTTGGCCCACATTTTTTTTGTTTTTATTTTTTTGTAAAATGTCAACGCTAACAGCAGCATTAATACATATTTATCCGGCCCGTTTGGTGGCAGTTTTTCCCCATAAGATAAATAATACCAAAAACTGGAAAAAAATCGACAAATATTCTGCGCTGCTCTACAGTTGAAAGTTGAAGCTTTGATCGCTCATAAACTTGTAATGTACCAAAATCCAATTAAAATGTTAATTTTTATGCATCAGCCATTACAACAAGCACAATGTCCGCTTATGCCGGCTGTGTGTTAATTTACAGCAACAAGCAACAACAATAAAGACAACAGCCGGCAGAGGAGTTCGATGGGAGACTCGAGATAATCACAGCATTTAAATGCAGCTCATTTCGTAGCTGTTGTCATTGTGTAATGAGCTGTTTGCATTGCGGCGCCAATCAAACAATGGGACAGAATGGATATTAAAATTAACATGAAACCAGCTGATATAGTTAATCCTTTGGCCAGATATTTAGACGCCCGGCAATTAAATAGATTCTCGCAGTAAAAGAGAGGAAATGAATTTTATATTAGGATTAAGTTGAAAACTTCTTGCAAAACAACTTGAAAGCTTTCCACATATGTTAAACTCTCTCTCTCTCTTTCTACCTTTCTTGGTTCCAGGAGCTGCTCGGCTACAAATCATGTGAAACTCAACAAATTCTAATAATCTGATGCAATCAAATGCAATCAGATGCCTCTAATCAAGCACAACAGCCGACCACACATAAAAGCCAAATAATTAGATCTAAAAACAATTTAAACAAAAACACATCTCGAAATACCATGGCCAAGCCAGTGAAATGCCTTGGCATCATCATCATCATCAGCCTGATGCGGATTTACCCACTGATTAATGGAACAACGACGAGCAGGGAGGAACAACGCACCAAGTCAATGTGTAAGTAAACATTCGAATATGTATGTAGATGTGTGTGTGTACACACTTATTTGATTTTCCTGAGCGTCATATTTACACTAGCTGCAAGGCTAGTGCAATTTGTGCGCTTAAGACTTTCCCGAGGCAAACCAACAGCAGCAGCAGCTGCCTTATTAATTCCAAAATCTGCAATTAAAATTATCAACATTTGCCTCAACTGGTTGTTTGATTAAATTTACTAGTGTTTCCCATTTCGTAATGACAAGAAAGTGTGGCCTGGTTTAGCTAAAATTAAATTTATTTACGTAAGCGATGAATTTTGGAAAAGCTTAGTTTCCAAAGAAATAAGAATGTAAACTGGTAATGTTGTCTTCAATAGAACACTAAATACAATTATCCAAGATTCATTTATAATTGCAATTCTTATTAAATCTCTTTAGTCAGCTTAAACTGATGTACCCAGAGAGGTGTTTCGAGCTTAAAGCAGCGATGGGCACCAAAAAGTAACAGTGGGGCAAAAGTTTTCCATTGATCAGCTCTCTGAATGTATTACCTTGACTTAAAACAATAGAGTAAAGTTAACTTCGGCTCGGTCGAAGTTTGTATACCCTTGCAGCACGTTTTTCTAACTAATTTGAAGGACATTTCCACTAAAAACACACAAGACCACTTTTATACCCTTACTTTTCTATGACAGCTATACTATATAGATCTACTATATCTACCAAACTTAGTAGAATCATGGCAAAGCATAGCAAACTAAGAAATACAAAGTTTGGAGGAGTTTCTTTGAAAACATAAAAGTTTTTCTCACTAAAACTAGTTTCTCGACCGATCATTCGTATGGCAGCTATATGTTATAGTCATCTGATTTTGACAAAACCTTGAAGAATTGTGTGAAAGCTTATAAAATAAATATATGCCCATTTTAAAGAGGTTTACATTGAAAACCAAAACATTTTGCCCACTAAGACTAGTTTTCTAACCTTACTTTTCTATGGCAGCTTTACTATATAGATGTCCGATTTCAACCAAACTTGGCACAATCATGGAGCAGCAGAGAAATCTAGTAAATACGGAGTTTGGCGACGTTTGCATTGAAAACAAAAAAGTTTTTTTCGACCGATCGTTCCTATGGGAGCCATGAGATATAGTCATGCAGCAAAACGAAGATTCTGTGCAAAAGTTCAGCTTGATAACTTCAAAACTGAGAGACTAGTTTTCGTAGAAACAGACAGAAAGTCGGACAGGCAGACAGGCATACGGACGCACAAAGCTCAATCGTATCAGCTCGTCACCCTGATCAAGAATGAAATGAATATCTCTATGCGTTGCAAGCTTCTGGGCAAAATTATAATACCCTCGCAAGGGCATAAAAACATCACTACACTCAAAAAACCAATCAAACTGTAAGGTATAACATCAATTCGAATGCTCCTCTATCAGGATACGTCAAGTTATCTATCATACTACCATTTCACTGTAGTTCAGCAGAAAGATCTGTGTAAATGTATGACTGATCAGGGTGCAAGTTATTCTGCTGATATCTTTGAGTTATGCTATTGGAAATTCACACTTTCAGCATTTAGTTTAAGGAGGTTTAAACATTTTTTCAAACACTTTCAATTCACTCAGCTAAGTGGCGGTAGTTATGTCTAAAGATTGTTCAGTGGGGCGCAAACACGTGCTCCATACTCCCTCCCCCACCACCACCTCTGCAAAAGACAGTTTGGAAGTTTGCTGTCGAAAAAGAGGTGAAAGTGAGAGACATGAGCAAAAGAGAAAAAGAGAATAGCTCAAGGAAGAGCGCATTGTCTATTCAGTAAAAACAGCATTGAATGTGTCTTTTTGCTCCCTCTACTCGTTATGTCCGTAACACATCTGTTTTTTGTGTAGGCACGATGCAAGTGTTCACAGTTATTGAAGAGCTCGGTTTTTCTTTTACAGCAGTTTGAAATATTTCTTTCTTTAAATTGATTTGCTCCAATTTTGCTAAAAAGTTCCTCATCGAAGTTCATACTTGTACATTAGGGTGCTCTTTTGAAGGCCAAAATTGAAATTAAGAAAGGGCGCCCACCCTTAATAGATTCCTTTGGCATTGTAGATAATGAAATTTAAAAAAGAAAAGACAAAAACAGCATTAGTGAGCGCTTTGAGGCCAAAAAGTTTGCTCTATAAATTACGCATACGCCCCGTGATCTTCATCGAATTTTCAATAATGAGATCTGTGCTACATTTTCGAAAGTCTTGCAATCAATTTCCATATTGATAGTAAAATTACCAAATTTTTAATAAAAAGGGACTAGGAACATCACGCATTCTTGGTAGTCTCTGCCTTGTAAAAGAGATGTACTATCTCCACTTATATTTGACATGAGGATAAGAAGGATTGCCACTTAAAGGAAGTGTGAATGCAGTTGCTGTCTTAACCAGGAACGTAAATAAAGTGGGTGAGGAATACAGAAGGCGATTTTGAAACCTCGAAGGTTTAAAGTCTTAAAAGTACTTTACTACTAATCAAGTAACGTAAAGTGAATATAAATCATTTTCTTTGGTGTCTTTCCCTAAAAAGAGAGCAAAATCTAAGTTTATCTGGCACATAGCAGCTAATTAAAAGATGAGAATGCGGCCCAAAATCAGAGTAACAGAATTTAACGCCAACTTCAATATTATATCAAGTTGAAGAGCCACATTGCGTATGAGTAAAATCTCAAACTTTGCGTCAACTAAAACATGATTTTTTGAACTTTTTTTCTTCTCCTTAAACATAAATATAAACATAAACTAGCGAATCAAGGGTTATGAACTTAAGTTTTCCCTACGCTCTAATGTACATCCCTGCAGAGAAAGTGCTAGTTTAAAGCCAGAAGTGTATCAGTGTCTAAAAACTCGCAACTGGTTGCACTTCGTATCCAAATCAATGTATTGAAGTCGTCCAAATTAACACAGGCATGACAATTGTGCCCGGCAGCAGCCATTTGCAAACAGCTTACAACCCATTGTCCCCTGCAGCAGCCATTTCCAACCAGTTGAATACCAGTTGGCCACCTAAACTTTATGTGGTGTACTTTACACTTTCGCACAAGTCTTAACAAAACCACAATTCGCAACACACTCATTGTCTTGATATAAACTTTTTCAACATTCACATCGACTTTGCATTAACTTTGAAAGGGGGATTAATTTTCACTTCTAGTTTCTTCCGCACTCGCGTCAGTTTTAACTTAATCGGTTGCAGCTGCACAGGTTAATGCTAAATTTGAAATGCAACACCAAAAGCTTTGACGTCTGCCGTAGCGATGTTAACTAACTCAGCCTATTCTAGCTTTTTTGCCAGCAGTTTAATTCTAGTTGCATTACAACTACGTGTAGGTGCAGTTTCTTCTATTTACTAGTTGCCAGTTTCTCTGCGGGGAAATTTAACAGAATCGGTGGAACTGTTCTTCGTAGCGAGTTTGCCAAAAATTGTACAAACATACATGTTGTTAAGTGATACTCAGCGTTGCAACTGTAAAAGCTGCTGGCTAACTTGAGCGGCGAGCAATTGTCGAACAAATCTTCCATGCGAGGATATGCACCTATCAAGCAGCTGGATATGCTTATCTCCGGATGGTTTATGCCCTCATCAAATTTACCACAGATATCAACGCCCCCAAGGAGACTTCTTTTTCTTGTTAAAATAACAACTGAAAGTTCGTGAACTACCTGCGTATTTCGTTTAGTAATTCAATTAACCCAAACCCTGACAAAATGTCAAGATGTTCAGCGGCGTTTTGTTGGCTTGTATTTTCTTAAATATTTAATAAAGCATTTGGTGTTCCTTTTTTTGAGCGTGCACGTGTTTTGCGCTTCACTTGGCAATTTTGTCTCTGTCGTTTGATATTTTTTCTTTATATTTTTGGCAAATTGTACAACATAACAATAAGCGCGCAACGACCAACAACAGCAACAACAACAATAATGATAATGATAATCATAAAAAGCCGCAGCGCAATGCCGCTTCAAGTGTTAAGAAGAGAGAGAGAGAGTGGGAGTGGAAGTATAAGGCAGCTCTCTGCTCTCTCTCTCTTTCTGCTTGGCGGCTTCTGAGTTATGTTGATTAACATGAAGGACGCCGCCGTTTGGCCCTGCTGCTGGTGTCCCGCCCTCTTTGCCATGATTTAATTAAGGCTCTACATGTGCTAAGTAGATTTTATTCTTTGCTTTGCCTATTTGGTTCCTGCTTCCGCCTGCTGGCCATAATTGATTTAGGCATTTACTGCATTAAACTTGCTCATAAATTCAGCGAGAGGAGAGCCGCAGCGCGCACTCGCCACCACGGCGTATGAATTATATTTGATTTAGCGAAAACTGTTTTTCTTGTGCCGCTGGAGATGGAAGTTTATTACTTTGTGTACAGCGTTGCCAATTCATTTACCCAAGGACGAGTTCATTTCCACACAATGCGCATATTTCATTAATGTGGCCTCAGTGACTGATTCTTGGGCTGGGCTTAGGCTGCTGCCTCGGCTTACTCACTCCGCAAGCCATTGAACTTTTGTGGGTCAACAATTTTGTTTTTATTTTACTTGTTCCGCCTGTTCTGCCGCCTGTCGCAATTTAATAAACATAAATTTAATTTGAACCATACAAAAACAAAAAGCAACAACTGCTTGTCTGCGTGTGTGTGTGTGTGTCTGTACCATATGCATATTGTATAAGAGGGAGACGTAATTGTATTTCATATTTTCCACTTTTGTCTGGTCCAACTTTTTTTTTTTTTTGTCGCCACCATGGAGTCCTGAGCATGCCATGAGCAGACCAACCATTAAAGAGGCCGCCACCGAAGGATATATAAGGAAATCATATAAATACAAGCTCATAAAAATCATGGCTGCATGTCCTTTTTGTGTGTGTGTGTGTGTGAGCTGTGCTGAGCCGGTTATTGTCCTGCCCGGCTCTTTATGGCAGCACCACCAACCATATTTTGGCTTGCCCCATGTTTGCTGGGGCTGTGTGTGTGTTCTGAATTGTTTTTTGTGCGCCGACATATGTTTTTGAGCAGAAAGCCAAATTTGGGTACCACTTTTGAATTGAATTACTTTTTGCAAATTGTTAGCAGTTTAAGAAGTGACCGAACGTTCTCCCTCTGCCATTGTCCCCGCAGTTGCTCAGTGAAGCATGTTTGGGAGGGTGCGATTCAGTGTTCAGTTAAGTGAAACACGTTCAGATTTTATTGCCATCTATGATTTGTGTAATCTCGAACAAGATTTCAAATCAACCTCTCCATTGTAGAGCTGTCACAGACACGCACGACTCAGCACGATGTGTTCGTGTTGCCAGATCAGATTTCGTGCGTGTTTATAAGTGTCAGATTTTAGGGACAAGACATGACATAAGCCGACACTACTTCATTTCAAAGAATGCTCCAAAAGTTGAATGAAAGAAGCACCGAAAGAATTCCTTTGTATCAACGTTACGTGCGTTTAGTCCGCAGAAACAAAATGTGGTCTTGAATCGTTGAGTATTCCAACTAACACAAGAACTCTACCAAAAATGATAGATGATCTTTTTCTCTCATCTCTAGTCATCTGCATTTATATTTTTAAGTACTTTAACACCAGCCAAATACAATGCTTTTACAAGTTCTCGAACTTAATAACAATAAACAACAAAAACTCTTGGAGTTATCTAGGATAAGCTAAGATTTCTGCTAGATTCGGCAACTTTCTGGAGTTTGTTTGAAATATCTATCACATCATTTCATTTTAAGATATGAAAGTTATACAATTGGGAATTTACTAAAGGCAACTGAACAGCAAATCCTTTCCTTGGAAAAAGTCACGAATAATTTGCACAGTTCTTTTATCAGAAATAAATATACATGTATTGAACAAACTCATTTCCGAGAGCCATTAAACGCATCCACTCCAACTTGACGACTATTTGACAAGTGAAAATTATGCTTTCTTGCTGCATCAAAAGTTTTCGAAGGCATTTGTTTGTGCAATCATGGAATGGGGCTCGCTCGTGTTGTCAAAATTGGCCTGCAACTACGAATAAAGTGAAATCTTTTGGATGTTGCGCCCACTGGAAGTTATTTGAGGACAAAGATCTCACGAAATCCGGCCATCCCGCTCTGTGCGAATGCCAACAGCCATTAAAGCCGTTAAAGATCAAATTCGTCGAAATCCACTGCGCAAGCAGAAAATCATGTCTTGTGAGATAAATATCAGCAAGGACAGCTTGTCGCGCATCATAAAACATGACTTGGGACACCGGGCATACAAGAGACACACTGACCACTTGCTCACAACAGCGTTGAAACAAAATCGCAAAGCAATATCAATAACAATGCGTTGCCAGAGTGCGAAAAGTGACCACAGACTAATTTCAATATAGAGGAATCGTTCAACAAACAAAACGATACAAGTTCAGTCCTAGTCAGAGTTCAGAGAGGTCACCATCTGGCTTATGCGATGATTTGGTGGGGCAGTCGCCCATGAAAAAGAAATCAAAACTGTGGCAATTCAACATTTTGGAATAGGCAATGAAGCCACTCAACACGACATTATATGCAAACAAGTCGTGGACCTTTCAACAACAACTCCGCTCCAGCTCACAAGGCAAAATCGACTCAAACATGGCTCAAAAACCATTCGAACCGAACTTCATTCCTACGGTTGATTGACCTACTCATTGTCCAGACCTGCATCCATTGGACTACCAACTGGACCTTGCACGTGCATAACTTGCAACTGCTTGTTGGCCAAAAGTGCTTTTTGTTGTGTATATTCAAAGATTTCAAAAACCGTGCATAAAATTTAGAAAAATTTAAAATTCTTAAGTGAACAAGTATCTTAAATCAAGCCATAATTTTCTGCATTTTGTTTACTTCCGCACAATTGATTCTCCTTTAAATTTAAAATCCCAACGCGAAACATTTCTAATCTCCACCGAAAACGCAAGCCACAATACCAAGGCGAATTAGTCCCAGCCTAAAATCCACCTAAAATCCAAGCGCGCAGACATTTAAGTCTAATAAAATATGTCAGCTACTTAAAGAAACATGAAAATTAACAACACGCTGCGTATACGTAATACGCGCAAGGACCCGGCCACCTTAAAAAATGATTTATGTACCTTTTTTTTTGTGTAAACTAAATTTTTGGTGCTGGTGTCAACGAGTTAATTTCAACCCCTGGGGGGACATGAGCAAAAAAAAAATGCCATCAAAAATGTGTCTAGCAGCGGCAAGGGTTAACCGGGAGGAACCCACTGAATAAATCAGTGAATAAAATGTTTTTAGGTGCTTTTGGTGTCGCCCATATGAGTGGGTTTTCGTCTGTCAGTCTGAATTTATACGTTGCCTCAAGTATCCACACTTGTTGTCTTGTGTGTGTGTGGGTGTGTGCTTTCCTCTTGGCATGTCTATGGCAACAATGAACCCAATAAAGAACCCTTAACATACTTTTGCACGCGACAACAGTAAATTAATTTGCCTCTGCCCAGGCCTAAATCAATTGCCCAAGTTCAAGGTTCAAGCAACCAGACTAAAATTATGCGTACAAGCCAAAAAACAAACAAGAAGTGCTTATAAAAGAAATTGATGGAAGGAAATTATAAGCAAAAAAAAAAATGGGAAATGTAATTTTAGTTAAGCCTTTCGACCCCCAAAAAAGGTTTGGTTTATACATTTAAAACAAATGTTTAAGCATTTTTAATTGAGTTTCGGAATATGGTAATTTTTTATGTTTTTATGAAAACTCTTTTCTACATCAAACTAAACTAAACCTCAAAAATAAACTTCCTCAAATGTTTTGCCATTTAAAATGTCTGGGTTCTTTAGGGTATATTGACTCTAACTCGCGCGAATCAAGATGACATGTCCTTAGTTTTTAGGTGCCGGGGGACCCAAGCTCGTATCCCAATAAGGTAGAGTAAGTAAAGTTCAAAATAAAAGTTTTTCTAAGTTGATCAATCAGAAAGAATAATCATAGCACAATACCATCCCGTACGAGGTATTAGCTTCCTTGGTTTGTACTTTTACTTTGTACACTCAGGGAAAAATACACTGATATTTTAATATTTACACTTTGACTTGAATATTTTCACCATTGATTTAGCGTTAAATATGGAATTCGTATATATAAAGAGGGCACACTTCAAATTTAATATGGGCTATAGTTAAATTTAACATGGAAATAGTTAAAAACTTTTTTCTTTCATTAAAATTTGTGCCAGTCCACCCAACCATAACTCAAATTTCTTTGTAATGAGAGGAGGGAGGAGGAGATAATGTCCAGAAGTAGAATTCTTTTAGTTTTGGTTCTGAAACACTGCGAATTATATTAATTTTATAAAAGTTTCAACTTACTCTGTTTGGTACTCGAACTCGTGTCCTCTTGACTTGAACTCGATTGGAATTCCGCCTCAACCAGTTGTGCCATCGCGTGTGCTGGCTGATTGACGGCTAAAATACTACATATATTGAATAGCCCCCAGTTATCTAAAAATATATTTCTGGCATTTTGCAAAAAATACGACTGCTTGTAATTCTCAAGTTGGAATTCCCTGCATAGGGAATATAAAAGGGGAAACTGAAATTCACCGAATTAATATGATTTTAGTCAATTCAATTCATTTAAATACAAAAGGGGCATAGTAAGATCAAATATGGTTGTGTTAGGTTTTACCATGCCACTTTTCCCTGAGTGTAGGGATTCAATTTTAAAATTGTTTCATTTTCGGGTTCTTAATCATGCTATTTTTTTGGGTGAATACTTCCAGCTATACTTGGCATTAACGATTCTGTGCTAATTGCAAGAAACTCTACCGAATAATTAACTCGGAAGATTCTCTTTCTGCTTTTTAAAACCTCTATCCTTACTTATACAGTCCGTAACTAACATTGTTTTGTATTTGTTATTCCCGTTTTCGTGTCGCAAGTTGACGACTGCGTCTCTTGGTAGCTTGGGCGGTTAGTGGGAGCTATTTTTCCTGTATTGTGGGCGTAATAAGCTTCGGCTTGGGTGTGGCAAGGGCCACTGGAATATAGTTTTGTATGTTTTAATATCCAACCGATATTTACCCACCAAATTCCAAATTTTGTTCAACAATGATTAAGCTGCAATAATTCGTGACGAATTTTCATCCATCATCACATTCAGCTCATTAATTTCAATGTTTGAATAATTTTAATTGCCCCCTTTTTGGGCTATCAATTCCGATTGATGGCCTTTTAAGAATCCCGGCCACACTTGACCAGCATTTACCGTCTCCTCTTCTCCTGCCACTAAAATTAAATACCAATTAAGACAACTCGGGGTGGGGCTGGGGAGGTAAGGAAACCCCTTTTCATTTTTGATGGCTTTTCAAGTCATTTATGAATTGGGCCACGCCTCTTGGCTTATATACACTGTTACAAAATAATCTAAACTTTTTAATTGCCAAGACAAATGGTCGGGCACGTTGTTTTCTTTATTCCTCCTCCGTCAGGCTGATGATATAAAAATTGTCCCTCCTCCGCCGTCGCCGCCGCCTCCGCCACCTGCGCGAAAGTTTAATTGTGCGGCCAGGCTGGTGGGTAATAAAATTATTTTACGATATTGTTAGGGCCCAGCCCAGCTCCGACCAACCGACGCCCTCATGTTGCTTTCAAGCGTATCGACTTAAAGTTTGAGTTGATTCACGCAACGTTGCTTATTGCAAGGGCGCAGTGGGCGTGGTCTTTTGTCTGCTCTCTGGAAGGAAATTGCTCTCGTTGTATGTCACTGGGGCTAGTAAGTCCTTGTGTTGTGTGTCGTGCATTGTTGTTGACTTTTTCCGTCTGATGCAGCAGCAGCCGCACCAGCTCTTGACTTCTGCAGTACGACGAGAAGTTGCAAGCGAAGTAGAAAAAGACTTTTTGGCAAAAGAGAATGCCCACATCATCAAGTGACTGAAAAAAATGTCAATATGTGCTTTGGGGAGAAAACCAGGTGGCTTACAAATAAGGCAAAAGCCAAAAAAGAAGAATTCAAGCACATTTGATAGATCTATTCAACCGGGGAACTGAAACACAAACTCTGAAGTGGAAGATGCTTGTACTACTAAGTGGTATACTACTGAAACCAAGGACCAACCAAATTCAAACTAAATTTTGTATTATTGGCTGGTCTTTGGACAGCAATTCGAATTCGGATGTTGACATCATTTATGGTAATTTCGATGGAAAAAATGCCGTGCTTATGCGTAAAAGCTTGAGAAATCAATGCTAAACCAACAGCGATGTTAAACTAACCTATACAAAACAAACTCTTTAATTTTAAGAATTATTTGGTTCGAGGTTTATCTGTGAATACTAAGAGTAGGAGTAGTCCCAGTACAATACCAGTGGAGGTTTCTGCTCAGCCTGCATTTTGATGTTGGAGAAGCAGCTAAAAGCAGCGTTGCAGCTACGCTTCAGCCGCGACCATTCGTTTGCTCTTAACTCGACTCCCGCTCATCCGATCTATACAAATCCTTTGTCGGATTGATAAATAATTTTGATTACTAAATAAGTGCAAATGGTACGAGCCTTCTATCTATAAAACTGTGGGGCAAATGATGGCATCTGCCCTGCAGTCGGACGGACAGACAGGCGGAAGCTCGGACAGCTTTTTTGGGTACTGTTTCTTCTTATCTTCGTAAGATTATGCCCATGCTTATTTCCAAAGCTTTACAATAAAATTTTGTAGAATCAGTAAAAGATTTGCAGGGAGTTTCTTAGGAACATATGTTGTTTGTGTTCCATTCGATTGAAATCAAAATAATTTTAAAGGGTCCGATTCGATTTCTATAGATATAGTAAGTACAGTCGCATCTCATGGGGACACAAGTAAATTTCGTTGTAATAGAAAATTCGTAATATAGGATGGCTTTAATATTAAACGAACCTGCAGAGTTCTGGGAATTAGTTCGCTATAAAGAAAACTTTGTTAAACAGAAGTTCATAGTCGAGAAGTTTGACTGTACTTACTGTCTTATGCCTAAAAATGTTTGGAAAATCTACAAATGCGAGCGAAGAATCTTTTCACACAGCTAAACACTTCGTAGGTTCGTAGGCTAATGGTAATGCCCATTTCGGTGCTGAATGGTCTTGACCGAGAGACGGCTTTTGGAGCCTCTGCTTCAGAGTTGAAGATTTAGGCTGAGCTTTCAAACATACACACAGAACCTGCCCAATTACCAGGGTTTCTTCATCTCTTCTCAGCGTTAGTTGGTTCCTTAAGAAATGATTTGCATTATGTGTACACTAAAGCGGGTCTACTGAGTGTGTAATTCTTCAGGTCCTAGTCTAAGCCCCCCCGCAACACACACTACAATATTCGTGTCACGTGGTTGCTATTATGGTTAACGGATGTGTTCCATTTTTAATGGTTGTTTCACTTAGATTATTTTTGTGTGTTACGTGCACTACAATGCCAACGCACACGATGCAGGTGTCTGGAGTCAAATGCACTTGTTTAATACCTTTGAACAGGCAGAAAAGGGGTTCCTACTAGTCATGACATACTTTATGGCGGTTCATGGAAAGGATCAATATAATAATATTCTTAAGTGACTGTTTAAGTCTATTTGTAAGGCCTGGCTATAGAAATCAAAGCGGTGTACTAAAGTAGGTAAGCTTGAAAGTGTAAATTTGAGTTCCATTCCGGGCCTTTTTACACATTCGGCGGTGACCCAGAAATCTCTAGAGATTTTCGTCTAAACGCTTTCATTTTGAGCTAAAATGCTTGCCCCTAAATGCAAAATGTCGTCAAAATAGTAGGCTACTAGATTAGATAACAAAAGTTGAGAGATTTGCCACCGACTATTCAATGCCATGTAGATTTGATGCGTACGGGTTTCCTTCTCTATAATTCAGAAGCCTGCAAAGTTTCAGTCACTTTACATCTAAAGTTTTTCTAGTTTAGTTCAAAATTCAATCGTTTATACGAAAATCTCTAGAGATTTCTGTGTCACCCCCCATTAGTTTATTGTTACTTTTCAACTTAGTGCTACAAGTTTTATAAACCTTCTGGACTGCCTGGTCCTGAATTATGGTGTAATTTTAACAACAATTTTTAGGACAAGGCACTTGTCAACGCACCGCAAGTGCCACTTCACTTTTCAAATGTTCCCTTTTAACAATAACTACACTTAGACCAATCTCTGGTCCCCCTTGCTTCTTCATTTTCAACTAATTTTAACGACAGTTGTCCAACCCCTGCCGTAAGCCCAGATCAAAGTCTAATAAATTTTTAAGCACCTCTCAAGTTAAAAGTCTCAACTTGAAATCTTTTTTTTACGACATGACTTTTAATATCGCATTCAGGAAATATGTTGTTGGCTTCTTGGGCCAAATTTATGAGTCGTAAAATATTTAAACAATTAACCACAAGCAAGCATTCTGGCCGAACAAATTTTGTATGCATACTTTGAGCATGGTGTTACATTTTTGAAACTATCTAATCGAATATGCAGAGCACAGCAGAGCACAGCACAGGGTTGGCTGGTCAGGGCGAAGTGCAATCCAATTTGTGTGCCTAGGGGGGTTGAAGGTAAACACGGACACACACACACTCACACACGGAGCATGTCCCAGTATCAGAAATAAATGAGTATGGCACATGCAGCAGATGCAGATGCCGAGGAGATTGGAGATAAACAGAGTGAGTGTGCCACAGCTACCCAAATTATAATTGCATGCGTCGCCGGTAACAGATGGGAACTAACTAACTAACAAATATTTTGGCTGGCCCCAAAAAGTGTGCTATGCATTTTTCGAACAACTTTTTTTTTTTAATTAGCTGCCAACACGAATTAAAATATTATTTTTAAATGAACTTTGTGTGGCGCATGTTGTTAATTTGCTAATTGACATTGATTGCATTTTAATTTTGTTTATATGTGCATGGTGGGGGGAGGGGTGGGTTGATTTATGGCTTGTCGTTCCACTCCGAAAACTCACTTTCAATGATGTTTGACAAACAAAACTTATTCCAAATTTGTGTTTCACTCAATGTACATATAATGATTGTGCTGCCTGTGGCAGGGGCGGGGCTCAGCAGATTCGCTGAGCTGAAGTATAATAGTAAGCCATAAATTTCCCCTTACTGTGGGACTAAATTTAATTTTAGTTTGCCCAGCCGCAGAGTCAGAAAACTCTGCCAAACCCCAACAGGCCATAAAGCTGTGTTGTATTTTTGCGATTGTTGCAAGTTTACTTCTGGTTTTTTTTTTGTTTTTGCTGCTGTGTGTCCAATAAATATACAAGTGGCAGAAGGAAGGCAGGGTGTTTAGGACACATTTCAGTCAGATCATAATTTTATCATCCCAAATCGAACTCTAATTTTGAGTCAAATTGAAAATTGTGTGGCATAAAATGACTCATTAAATTTTCCTCATTTCAAGTTAAGCCTTTTGACCTTACAGCCGCGTTGAACAGCTTGGCACTTACACTTGTTGCTGTTGAGTACTTCTCGTTTTGCTAAGCAGTTTTAACCAGTTGCAATTAATGCCAACTTGGGCGTCCTTCAGCATTTTGTTTAAATGAGGCTTAAGCTGTTTGCTGCTTTAGTTTAAGAAATTAGTTGGAATAGTCAACACGTTGAGGGTATTTCTACGGTCGAACCTCTAGTTGGCAGTTTTCTTAGGTAAAATCGAGAAATTATATGCCTGTATAAGAGGACATGGAACCACCAACTTCTGTTGTTGTTGTTGTTGTTGTGGCTTGGTGTGTGTGTTTTATGTGTGGCAAAGCATAATCTGTAACAAATCTTTTGCCCTGCGAAAACATTAGCCTTACGACGCATAAAAGTTGACATATGTAACTGCACACACACACACACAGACCACACAAACCTACAGACACAGCTACATATATAAAACAAATATATATATATATATGCATGTATATGCATGTACTCAATGTGGAAATAAGCCAAAACAGCAGCAAAACAACAACAAAAAAGCATGTTCCACATAAATTTCGGTGAGGAGGCACCAGGAATAAGCTACAAAAGCCTTTTTGTTAGATTTATTTCCGTTTTCGCCACTTTTGTTTGCAACTTTTTCCTCTTCTGGTTTTCTGCTGTTTGTAGTTTTTTTTTTGGCAGTCAGTGTGTCTCTCGGTTGTGTTTAATATTATGCATGTCCCCTGGAGGCGTGGCATATCTGCATGCGGGCAAAAATATTTGAATGTCCTCACTTTTATGGTGTTATTTTTTTCAATTTTTCATTGGATATTTCATTGATGCCCAGGATCTGGAAACAGTGCGGGGCAGAATGTATGATGATGGTTATAAATAAATTACAAATCGAGTTTTATGCTGCGAAAACTTGACAAAGCGCTGAATATAGAAGGGGTGGGGTGGGGGAAGAGGAATGTGTTATGAGAGAATACGTAGGGTATCATGAAATAACAAATCGGGCAAGAAAACAGAAGAAGTATGCAAAATAAAAAGGACACCATGAAAAATGTGTACAGCGAAAGGGACAAAGAATACGAAGCAAAAAGTGTCAAAGATTGAAAATAGGGAGAAAAATGAAATTCAGGAGCAAGTGAATATGACAAATCAAAGAAACGATGATAAGCGCAAGAAAAAACTTTGAAATAGTCTTTTTCTTGCCAAAAATCCTTTTCAGGTAAGGATTATTTTCTTAGAGGTTTGTTCCCAGGTTTGTTTTTTTTTTTGCCGTTTTTGTCTAACACAAGTACTAGTTTTTCTTCTAGAAGCTGAATTATTCTTGAATCAGATTTTGTTCTTGCTGCTAGGATGCGTACACTCAGAAAAAAAGGCTACCAGCATTCTAGACCAAACGGGATAGAGCTAAAGCCGTTTTGTACACAGAGAAGAAAAAGGATATTACAAAATATCCATTGGATGATTTCCGGTATCCAGTTAGAAAGGAAATGTATTTTTTAATATCCTTTTCCATTTCCTTCCAAATGGATCTTTTTTTGATCATTTTTTTTCTGTGTACTTTAAATTTCAAGTTTGAGTCGTTCTTGGGTTTACTTAAATTGTGTACAAATCATTCTAAGCCCGAAATATAAATAGTATAGCATTGAAATGAGAACAAAGTTCTTAGTTCAAGTACAAAATATGTTACATTGAGTACTAAACTCACAGACTCATAATGCTAACTCCACAAAATGTGCCACAGAATATGCAAAATTATTTTTAAGCCAGTCTGTTCTTAAAATTCCCAACTGGTTCTAAGCCTTTTGTTATGGAGTGATTTTAAATTTCTGAACTTCAGTAGCTCTAACTTGATCTTTGGTTATGGTTCTTGGATATTTTTTTGAGAGAGACCTCGTTTAAGAGCAAAGTGTGAAAAGCATTCGAATTGTATAGAACATTTTGTGCTTGTTTGAAATAGTCTTTCTTTTCTTTCTAGAATGTTTTCGGGCTGGCCTTCGAAATTACTGGACTTTAAGAACGAACGTTTGGTTTTTATTTTAAGAGATGATTGGGCTTAACTTAAGAGCATTATAAGCTAAAAGTATGATCAAAAAGATACTTACTTACTTCAAAATATACTTAAATTATCACTAAACAGTCTAAAATCGTCACTAAACAGTCTTCAATCAATTATTTCGGGACTAAAATGGTACTTGATATAAGAATTTTGTACTCAAATCAAGTATTTTCTTACTTCCCGTACTATTGACACCGCTTGTACTTCATTAAAGTACAAAGTTCTCTTAATGTTCCGTGAGTTCTGTGGTCTGAGAGTCTCCTGTTCTATTTTAAAAACTATCCCTATTGCCATTTTCTGCTCTGTGCAGTCGAGCTCTTAATTCCATTAAATTGTATTCTTAAACTTGCTTGCAACAGATCGTGCTCATTTGTTAGTTCCAAATTTTACCTGACGACCTGCACACAATCAACAATGCAAAAAATGAATGAAAAGGCCAGGTCACAATCAGCTGGTTATGAAAGTGAAAGCCGTTTATAATGTTAAGCAATTTATCGCGCTCACAGAAACGCGACAAGTGGAAGTGGCACTTTAAACAAAGCCAGCGAAGGTCAAAAGATGAAAGGAAACTCAAAAAAAGTGAGGACAGAAAATTAAAAAATGAACAATGAATGGGGAAAAGTAAGTAAGATTGGACTTTTGGTGGCGTAGTGCAAACGACAATGGTATTAAGAGTGCAACAATGAAAAGAGGCTATGCCGGCGGAAGGAAGGGCAAAAGTAAGCCCCAATATGTATATAAATATTACTTGCAACGCAGTTATGACTTAGTTTGACCAGGTTTCTCTTTTATAAATGTTTGCCGTCATTGCTGCACTCACATTGCGCTTTATAATTAAGTTGCATTTCCGCTCTCTCTCTCTCTCGCTCTCTCCTTCTCTCTACAAAAAATGCCAACAAATAATAAAAATGGCCCCGGGAGTGGTAATTAAAAATTCGCCTTCCAGCCAAAAGTGTCGCGACAAAAAAAAAAACATTATTATTATGCCAAGCACCGAGACAAGCGCTCTAATAAGCTTTACACAAACACAGCTACATAAACATACAGATGAAACTAGGAGCTGGAACTGTTATATTATGTATACGCAACGTTAACAAATGATGTTGGCTTAAAAACAGAGAGAGAGAGAGATGGGGCAAGGGAAAGGGAGGAGAATATATATGTATAAACATAACCCAGCTGACAGTCTGACGATAGCAGTCGCTTACATTCGTATGTATGTATGAACATGACTTAAATATTTACAGTGGAGACTCGCATGAATATGAAGTTGTAAAAAAAGAAAGAGGGAAAGTGCACGCTGAAAATATACAGAACAGATAGGGGCAGAATATACAACTAAACACTTAAATATAAACACAAACACAAGCGCAAAAGAAGGTTAAAAAGAAGAATTGAAGAAATAAAGAAAACTTCAGATGGTTCAGTTCGACAACAGTTTCCAGCTATTTGTGCGTTTCATAGGACCCCAGCCACATATTTAGGATATCTGAAAAAAAATTTGAATTATTTTTATACTCTGTACCGTAGGTACATAGAGTATTATAAGTTTGTGCAAAAGTATGTAACAGCCAGAAGGAATCATCTCCGATCCTATAAAGTATATATATTCTTGATCAGCATCAACAGCCGAGTCGATATAGCCATGTCCGTCTGTCAGTCTGTCCGTCTGTCCGTCCGTGTGAACGCACAGATCTCAGAGATGGTAAGAGATAGAGCTTAGACATGCATGGGACATATGCTTCTTATGTCTGCAGGCAGATCAAGTTTATTTTCGATTTTGGCCACGCCCCCTCCCGCGCCCTCAGTTTAGAAAAAACGTCATATCTCCCACAGTTTTAAAGATAGATGGCTTGTTCCTTTTGGACATACTTAGTTACTAGGATAACTTATCGATCCGCCAAAGAAATGAAGAAGATCGGATGAACGGTTTTCGAGTTATGATCAAAAGACATATTTTCTTGGTACAGAGTATGTTATAGTCGGGCTTGACCGACTTTCTTTCTTGTTTTATTGTAGAGAATTACTTCTTAGCTTTAATACAAATTAACCCAAACAACAAATTATTAAATTGTCCACTGTCCAAAAATTGTAATTTTCCAAATATAAAACCAACTTGATCAGCGAGCGGTATACACCTAACTTCATGCAAAAATGTGTGGTTCTATCACTTATAGTCTCTGAGATCTACGCATTCATACAGACAAGATCAAGAATCAAGAATATATATACTTTATGTGGTCGGAAATGGTTCCTTCTCCCTGATACATACAATATTTTGCCAGTGAATTTGAAACCATTGACTTACCAAAAGTAAACCTGAATTAAAGCATTAATTTTTCCGTATTTTAATTAAGCATTTTCAATCATTCAACCCAATTACTGTGCGTATCCACTGTACAATGTGCAAACTAACTGTAGCCTTGTGCCATGCCCAACTCCACTCTCGATTGTTGCCAGCTGATAAACTAAAACTCAGTAGAAAGTCAGGCGGGGGGCAGGCAGGCACCCAGCAGGGAGGAAGAGAGGAGCAACAGCGGAGTAACAACAATTTCGCTAAATTACAAACAAAGCTTATTTGTTGTTTATCTGTGTGTAGCATCTCTGTGACATTTTCTGGCTAGGCAAGGGAGGGAGGTAGGGAGGAAGGCTGCGAGTTGGGTAGGTAGGTCGAACCATGTCTCTCACTCTTTGCGTAATTGAGTTGATAAAGCATTTGGCTTGGTGCGCCATTTCACATTGTTTGTGTAATTTGTGTAATGCATGCAAAGTTAATTACCTCGGGGAGTTTGGTAATTAGAAATGTGATTGAACGCGCCTCACAAATGTCGCTGACACCGCCCCTTTGGCATAAATCAACGCTGCAAATTGTCCCTGACAAGACTTCATCCAACATGCTGCGCCACCTGTCCAACTCGCTTGACAGCGCTTGTCATTGACTCGGTATGGAGTTTTTCTTTCTTGCAATTAGACGCTTATTATGACTAATTTGAAATTGAATTTCACCGAAGCAACTTTATGGACTCACCAAAAATGGGACATCGGGGAACATGTCTGGCATTTTGGCAAGCAAACATTTTGGTAGGCAGCCAAGTTTTCATATTCGATTTCATTTCAATTCCAAATCAATGTACATTTCTTTCTGTTTTGGAATTTTAACATCTTGTATTTCTGCAAAAGTTGTTCGCAATTGATTGATGGAATAACATTTTATTGTTGGTATAACAAAACTTATATTCTATACAAAATTGTGTTTAGTTTTCTGGTCTTAATTTGTGCTCCTCAACCAACTTTGGACCTGGACCCCTCCCGGCCTGGCAATGCGTTTGGAAACTTTCTGATTTCCATGGTAATATGGTAAAAGGCAATAACTTTGCAATTGCAAAGCGATTTAGCAAAAAATGGCAGAGAAAGGGAGAGAAAAGTATACGATACCAGAACTTTTCTATGCGTGTTGCCACTGATAACTTGGCTTAAGAGCCTGGCTGCCGGCAACAACAAAATATTGCAGCAAAATAAATAAACGGAAAAACTGTTGAAAAGTGCAAATGGCCAAACAAATTTTTACTTGAGGTTGAAATTGTGCAGCTCCGTCTTTGTTGTACCCTGTGTGTGTGGGGTACTCCAAGTTGGCAGAAAGTTTCGTTCGAGAGGTCTCTGAGCAGTTTGGTGATTTGTTTTTCTGTGAGCATTTAAAATGTTCCTTTCTTTATTAAGGGATATTTTCTATTCGAGCATCAGCTTAAGCTTCAGTTTTTGCTGTTGCCCTAAAATTTCTATAGAATAAAGTTTTGTGGACGGCCATTGTTTTATTGCCTTATTGCATAGTTTGTGGCGCAGTGGCCGGAGGTTTGTCATAGATTATGCAGCTGATTATGCCAGAGGGAAAGCGACAGGCAAAAGTTTTCCGATAGTGGAAAACTTAAAGCGGCGTCGAAGACTTGCGAGGAAGTCCGGTGCCGCTGTCTTTTCCGCTCTCTTTTGTACTTTTCATGTGTGGCCACAAAAACTTTCTAGGATTGTCATAAATTTATCACAGTTTTTTTTTTTTTGGTTTGTTTGATTTTAGTTTTTCGCTTATTTGATTTGTTGACTTTATTATGATAATTATTTATGTGTAAATTTTGCAGCAATTTGCCTTTACATTCTCATTCCCCACTAAGCCGCAGGATTTGGGTTAAAAATGGGGGAAAAGCTGAATTTCTTTCAACTTTCACGTTCCTGACTTTTGATTGTCGTTTTCTGCCATTTTCAATTCGTTCGTCGTTTTTTTAAGGATTTCTTTCTTGGGTTTACTTTTTTGTTGGTGCCATTTGACGGCTTTGGCAATTTGGTGCAAGAGCTTGCTTTTTGTTCGCTGTTTGCTTTTTTTTGGAGCAATCAATTAAATGTTATTTTGCTTTTGTGTTGGCTTAGGAGTTGGAACGGCTGCAATAAGTGAAATCGTGGCTGTCAGTTTAAGTTTACTAGGTTAGTGGAGCGCATGTACTCATCCGGTTTCGTTGTGGTTCCCCTATAATTTGGAATGAATGCTAGTAGCAAGTTACAAATGACCTTGTACTGTATAATATAATGGACCTCGATTTTATGTGTTGGGTTTTTGTGCTAAGCTAAGACCCCCCAATAAAAGTCTTTGTTTTTGGTGTAGAACTTAAAAAAATGCAGAGTTTTGTGTATAATTTTCGATTTGTTGTACGAGTCGTATGAGTAATTTTTAATGACACAATTGAATTATACAGAAAACCAAATATTTAGTTTAAAGCATTTCTTCTGAAGCAACAACAATCAGAAGAAAATGTCAAAAGAATCGGTTATAACCCTTTGCTTTGAGTGTGCTTGTGCAAACTGATGCAAACGCCATCATTCGACGCACAACAACAAATTTTTGCAAGCGCAAGATCAATTGTAGCTGTGTACATTTAAGTAAAAGTCACAGGAAAGAAAGATAAGAGAGAAACATACAAAGTTATTGTTGCACTTTTGCTATGCGCAAGCCGCTTAACGCAACGGAAGCATTAACAAATGCGGACGATGCGTATAACTAGAGGGCTCCCCTGGTTTAAGGCTTTCTGGTATCAATTTTCTTGTGGTTTCTTTTACACTGAAGGGTCACCTCTCTATAGACCCAACCTTTAACAAATGTTTCAGTTAGGAAAAATCATATTATTGGCTGACTATTAAGCACCTTATACATTTTTGTGGTTTCTCATTTATTGTGGTATTTCCTAGCCAACCTTTTTCCTGAACAGTTGCAACGTAAATCTCTCCATAGGACCATCGATTGATTTCCATTTGCTTAAAAGTATGCAAAGAATTGATTAAACAGTAAAATAGAATGTATTTGTTCAGCTCTAAGTTTCACCAAATTCTTCAAAATTCTGAAATTCTAAGTTAAGGCCTTTCAAAAGTTCCCTGCCAAACAAAACAAACAACAAACTATCTCAGTTACCAATTTTGTGTGATACAAACAAACTTTCACCAGACATGGGAAATCAATACTCAATTGAAACTCTAGATAACCCAGAAAGGTGAAGAAGCTCACTTAAAGTTCAACTTTCAACTTGTTGCGGCTAATAAATTGCAAGACAAGCTAAACATTTGCCTGAATGATAAAACTTATGTCATGTAATCGAAACGCGATGAGCACAAATTTCAAAATTAAGCAAGGCACGTAAGAAAACTTGAGGCGAACAGTTGGAAAGGCACGTACATACAGACACACCCACACACATGTACTTACTCGGGAAGAGTGGATGGTTATCTGAGTGAGAAACAAGAAGCTCAAACATGTTGTTGTTGAAGATGAAGACTTTTCCTTTGCCAATTTCGTTTCACGCCAAAGAAATCATTCAACTGGAAAGTTTCCACACCTACCGCCCGCCGGCCCACTCCCACATTCGGTTTGTGGCTGCGTTGCCGTATGAGTTGTTGGGCTTCTTTCTGTGCTCGTCGTGTTTGCTTTTGGATGGCAGCTAATGAGGCGCATATTCCTTAAGTGCCGCTCAATTACATTGAGTGCTTAGTGAAGACATCGTTTTGCCTTGTCCCTGTTGCTTATTATGATAAATACTTTGTGGCATTTGCCTCTAGGGTGCAACTATTTTTGTGCAAACAATTGCAGCCCGGCTGGCTGGCTGGCTGATAATGCAACGTGAAGAAAGCGAGCTGCGAAAAGTTTTCCCTCAAAGGTGAGAAAAGCTCTAAGTAGGTGAAAGGCAGAATTTGAATAGAATGCAAAGTTTACCACAAAATAAGAAGTTCTTGGTAAAGAGGCTTATTTGTTGCCTGAATATAGCACTAAAAGTTGGGTGAAATATATTCGTTTTTCTTTTTTTTTTCTGAGTATGGAAATGGGGCTTAAGTGGAGTCATTTAAGACATTTGAGCGTAAAGTGATAATGCAAGTTGAAACTTTAAAATGTTGGGGGAAATGCAGTGGGGAGTCTTAGCTTAGTGAAAAGCTATATAATGCACTTATGGTTACCTGATTAGGAAGGAATCAATATACAAAACTCAAGATAGACTGCTGTGAAAATGTATGTCAACTTGACATCGATTACTGATGAATACTTTTTCTTCACTGTGGCCCTTAAATATGTTTCTGGCACGAAGTCTTCTGGTAAAAATACGCTGCACATTTGTCGGAACTATAACATATAGTTGCCATAGGAACGATCGGTCGAAAAACTAGTTCTAGTGACAAAAACTTTTTTGTTTTCAATGCAAACGTCTCCAGACTCCGTATTTACTAGTTTTTTATACTTCTCCATGATTCTGCCTGGTTTGGCCGAAATCGGACATCTATACAGTATAGCTGCCATAGAAAAGTAAGGTTAGAAAACTAGTCTTAGTAAGAAAAACTTTTTTGTTTTCAATGTAAACCTCTTTAAAATGCTCATATATTTATTTTATAAGCTTTCACACAATTCTACAAAGTTTTGTCAATATCGAATGACTAGAATGACTAGAAAAACTAGTTCTAGTGAGAAAAACTTTTTTGTTTTCAACGGAAACGCCTCCAAACTTTGTATTTCTTAGATTGCTATGCTTTGTCGTGATTCCACCAAGCTTAGCTGCATTTGGACAAATATAAAGTATAGCTGTCGTACAAAAGTAGATTCTAAAAAGTGGTCTTTGTGAGAAAAACTTTTTGGTTTTCAATGGAAATGTTTTTTAAATTTACATATATTTATTTAATATGCTTTTACACAATTCTACAAAGTTTTGTCAAAATCGGATGACTATAGCATATAGCTGCAGTACAAATGATGGGTTGAAAGAGAAGTTCTAGTGAGAAAAACTTTTTTGTTTTATATCGATGCGACTCCGAATTTCTTACATGTACGTTGGTTATGTTTTTGCATGATTTCACTAAGTTTGGTAGAAATCGGACATCTATATAGTATAGCTACCATAGAAAAGTAAGGTCCGAAAAGTAGTTTTAGTTAGAAAAACGTGCTGCAAGGGTACACAAACTCCGGCCGAGACGAGTATAACTTTCCTCTATTATTCCTTAGGGCCAAATTCACATCTTCTAGATGGCCCCAACTGTCACACCAGCTTACAAATAACAGAGTTAATTCTGGATTTATGTATCTCTCACATAGCAGCAGTCTAGAAGATGTGAAATCGGCCCTTAATGGATTACTTTTTTCATTCTTGGTTAGTTGTTGTTGCCCAGCACTTGGTAGGAGGAGACACTCAAAACACTTGGTCACCCGTTTCTAATCAACCTTTTGGAACTATCTGAGATAGAGATTCGGTCTCTACTAACATTTTTGCTAATTATTTCACACGGTTCAATAGGAGGAAATGGTTTAAATAGGGAATTTATAAATGGTATCGCCATGGGCATATCTTGGCCCAAGTGGAGGCACAATTTATTGTCCAAAGCTATCTCAATCAAAGCCAACCTAGTTGTTGTTTGTTATTAGAGTGGGACTTGTCCTTTTTGTTAAAGGGGTCATCTAAAGACAAATATATAACTTTTGGTGATCCATTGTATGTTTTGGCTATCTATTTAAAATGGATATTAATTATATATTTATTTGATCCCAAAATATGCTTTAAATGTCAAATTGATCTTAAGCATTTCATACAATTAATGAAATATCGCCAAAAGAATATAATTAAAAGCCTAATATCCACTCCAAATATAACTATTTGGGGCCAACAGTTTGATTTCGATGCGTTTCATTATTTATGGCATTAATTTTGAAAACAAATTTTCGTTCTACAAATTGTTTATCCCACTTTTCGGCATGTAAAATGGCCCCCCCCCCATGTAAATCCCTGCTTGGTTTCATTTTATACTTATTTTTTCCGCTCCGACGCCTTCGCTGCTGCTGCTTATTATTATTTTTTTTTCGCCACTTCAATTTGAAGTCATTTTTCTCCCACATTATCTCTGCTTCCCTCGCACACATCTCAATCCATTTGCTGCTCCCTCGCTGGCTCTGTCTCTCTCTCTCTCTCTCTCCTTCTCGTTCTTTCACTTGCAGGGCCGAGCATAAAACGCGCATTAGCAAACTATTAGTCAAATCCCCAAGGTGCCATTTGGTAACCGCTCGCTCCTTCTGTCTGCCATTTGCAATGTAATTTGTGATGCCTAATAAAATGCCAAAATGCGCTACAAAAAAACAAAATAAAAAATAAAGAAATGCATAAATTATAAAAAAAGAAGACATCTTGAAAAGTGTGAAAAATTACGCATACGCCACGCTGTTGTATTTCTTTCTCTTTCCTCATTTGGTTGGCACATAATTTCATTTGCGGCAACTTTTGAGCGCTGCTGCTTAATCTTGTTTCTTGAGCGGAGGGAAACTTTGTGCATAGAATTATGTCAGTGAACAATTTGTTTTGGTTTCCCCCAATGTCTGAGGCATGAAATGCTTGTCGCAGTTTTCAGATTTTGCGGCAAATTCCACGCTTGCGGTTTTTTATTGCACTTTTGCTGGTTGCCATAACTTTTGAATGGTTTGTTTGCCATGTTTTCTGTTCACTTTGGTTTTTTGTTGGCTGTTTGTTTAGTTGCTTTTCGCTGTTGTTTATTTTGCCATAATATTTTTTCCGCTGCTTTTGTTCGCTGATTGAAATTAAGCACAGTGTACGAGTGGTGACAGTGGCTGCATTGTTTTTTTTTTGTTTTTGTTGCCAATGTGGCTTGGTTCAAGTGGCTGCCACTTGACTTTTGGGTGGACCATTAAGGGCTGGGCAACGTGAACCAAAACCACAATTGATGCAGATAATTCATCGTTTTAGCTTAGCCCGCGTTTATGCCACATTGTTGTCTATTTGACACATTAGCATATCAAACTGCACCATTTGCCACGGCCTGCAGCATTTTCAATGATACCTAAATGACCCCGCCCTCAAATGGGGGAACTCATTTCATACTCTCGGGTATCACATAAAGTGCCAACGTTTGTGTTTGCCATGAAAATGACCGTTCGACTAATCAACATGGGTCCAATGCCAGCGATGGACTGCATCAAAAACCAAACCATAATTAAATGCAAATTAACATTAAGCTAGTCGGAACGGGAGTTTCGGTATTCATTATTTACCATCATGTCCTTGCTGCATAGCTGATAGGATATCGAAAGGCCACATTTACTGCCAAACACAAAGGATGCAGTTATGCCATGATGAACTGCAAATAGTTCGCCGACAGAGCGAGGGTGGGAATTTTTCCGGTTAGATGAATAAATGAGTGCAAATTTAAGTCAAATCAGCAGCAAAGCAACAGCAACTTCCATTAGTATTCGCATGAGTATGGCCAAGTTCGGCGGGAATGTGGCCAGCACTGGGGCTATAGATATGCAAAAATATTGCAGCATTTTTAATGGTACACACTGCATGGCCGGCCGAGAGCTGTAATGCCATAGGCTTTGATACTTCTGTTTAAAGCCAGGGGCAACTCTCAAATAAATAATGAAATATGGAGAAATTTTTGCCTAAACAAGGAATTTCAGGTATGCAATTTCCATTGATATCAAAAGTTGAATTTATGTTGTATATTTCCCTTGAAAATTCAAAATTCTGCAAGTCTCTCCATACACTTGAAGAAAAATCAAAGAAACTTTGCACTAGAAGGAGAAATGAAAGTCCAGAATTTCCTGCTTGAGTGTTTGAAGAACTTTTAGAGCTCAATATAAGCATGTTCTAGGCCAGAGGTGATTTTTGGCTTTCAAAAGGGAAAGGATCTTGCATACACCATTTTAATTGCCTCACTGTACGACGCTTAAAGTGCTTTGTTTTCGGAACGCTGAGGCGTCTAGCTTTTTAAGGTGTAATATCTTATGCGTAATGCATTGCGTTTATCAAAAAGAAGTTCAATCTGCCAATTGCTATTGAACCAACTTGCTTGACACAAGAAAAAGAAAAAGAAATGACTGCCAACTCAACAATTTTAAGAAATTACCAGCTAATAAGAGCTGACATAGTCCATATGCTTCACTCCCTTTGTTAACTTGTAGTCAAACAACAATTGCCAATTTCCCGACAAGCATCTTTGGCCAAGCCGAAACAAACAAAAAGAAACTTTAAATGACCACAGAACCTAATCCTGATTAAATCCCCATACTCCTTCCTTCGTGTTGTACCTGTGTGTAAACAGCTGCCACCATACCAACTCGGTTGACGCGTGACCAGAAAGACAATCATTGCGGGTAAGCCACTTGCAGTTCAGCATGCCAGCTAATGCATCCCAGTTCCTGGAGACGTTCCTAGTGCACACTTGGCTGGCCTCATGAATATGTGCGCAGTTGGGAAGAGACCAAAGTGCAGACACACACTTGATGGCAAACTAAGCTAAGGAGCATCAAATATCATTTATGATAAAATGATAAGGTTTAAGGCTGAATCTTTCTACAATCAATTTGCAACAGTGAAATCAGTGAGGCAAATACGAATATAATTGATCAAAACAGCTACTCATTTTCAAATCCAAATGCTTTGTACTTTGTCTTTGTTAGTTTAGGTGTGTCCATGATTAAATTGTTGAGTTTTCCGAGATTGTAATTGCTCAATAATAGCAGTTTTTATAATATCTCAGAATACTTTTCAAATCAAGGCTGTAACCCTTAAAAGTTCTGCAATAGGTTTGTTCCGTAGGTTAGAAAGTAAAAGGTTTGGTTTGCGTATCGCTTCCTTGACATATTGAACAAAACCTTTTGGTTCGAGCCTTGGTCCATAGCATCTTTCAACGAATCGACTTAAACTAAAACTTCTTAGGGTTATTTTTGGTAAAAAATATTTGATTTGTGTATACGAAGAAAAGAGTTTCAGACTTGTGTTTAATGTTTTTAAAAAAGTTAAGGAACTGAAAGGAAAGAGCAGGTAAATTTTGAAGGCTTAGCGGTGAAAACTCAAGGGTTAAGATATTAGAAATCAAGTTAATTTTCAGATCAAGACTTTCGTTCTTGGATGCGGTAGATTTTATACCCGTTAGTCGTAGAGTATAAAGGGTATACTAAAGTCGTTGAAATGTATGTAACAGGAAGAAGGTAGAGTGACCGACCCCATAAACTTGATACATTCTTGATCAGCATCAATAGACGAGTCGATGTAGCCATGTCTGTCTGTATGATCACCTAGATCTCAGAGACTAGAAGATTTAGAGCAACCAAATAAATGTAGACTAGTATTGTCTACACGCAGTTCAAGTTTGTTTCCAATTTTGGCCACGCCCCCTCCCGTCTTCGCAATAAAGATCTCATCTTTTGCAGTGTAGTTTATGTGCCCAATATCTACGATGTCACAAATTTTTATAAAGGTCGGATATCAAATGGCAGATTTATACGCTGTTGGCTAACATAATGTTTTGGATTTTGGCTCAATCATGATCATAGTTGCATGGACCTCTTTTATTTTTAGTATCAGTCCTATGTCCTCTCCCAAAAGTCCTCGCATTTCCTCTTTTACAAAGCAAGTGAGAACGTGGGTCGACTATACTATCTTCTGTTCTTACGAAAGTGTATGCACAGCATGCATTTTAAAGCTGTAAAAATAGCTGAAAGTAGCGCTACTGCGGCGCTACTAAAGCGAACATTCTTTTGCTTTAAACTTGACCATCGCTCATCTGGTCTTTACCAATCATTTGGAAGATTGATAAATAATCCGTATTACCAAATAGGCCAAGAAGGTACGAACCTTCTTTCTCTAAATCTGACAGAGATATTCAATTTTTTTCAAATTGCGAAGGCGGAATAGAGCGTGGTTAAAAATTGATATACAATTTGATCTGCCTGCAAGTATAAGTAGTTTTTGTCCCATACATGTCGAACCTCTATCTCTTACCATCTCTGTGTCTGTAGTGGGTCATAGATTTAGAATAATTGAGGGGCCCCTAAACCGTTCCGTTTCTAGAGTGTCAGCTTGTGGACCAGCTTGCAGTCTTGTTGGGAATTATGTAATTTTTTGAATTTTTGGATAGTTTGTTCTCGAATTTCACTGGCTTGAACACAAAAGCTATCATATTTTTTCTGAGTCAAAATGTCGGACTAATTTGAAGATTTTGAAGACCTTAAAAATCCTTAATCTTATGTAGTAAGAATAAGTAAACTTATGTAGTTTTGTTTTAAAAACAAAGTCTGTGTATTGGAAGCGGTATTAGGCTTTTAAAGACACAAAACCTATAGCTTAAAGCATTCAGCTTTCAAAACATTTCAAATGCGTTTCTATTCACATGAAGTTTCAATCAATACGTACTTTAATTTACACCTCAAATCAATCTATGCTCACTCATCTGGTTCTATTTCGACTACACTCGAGCCCCAACCATAGAACACATCAATGAAATAGCTGAGGTTTTTATGAGCCACACTGACATGGACAGCATCAAACTGAAATGCCACTTGAAACTGGTTAGAGAAGTAAGAGTCAGCCTCAGTTCTTGCTTACTTCCTGCAACTGCAACCCAGACAGAGGGTAAATTGCAATATTCAATGGGGAGAGCCGAGCACCAGCGAATTGGACACACAAGCCAGGCAAAAATAAAAAAGCCTTAAAATGATTATTACCAGTATGCCCATTGCGAGAAATGGAACAAGGCCCTGATGATCCACCATATACATAGACACACGACAAAGCACATAAGCCTAACGGTACACACACACAGCTCAAATCTCACCTGAACTGCTGGTAGAAAACCAAATCGGCCAACTCACATTTAGGGCTCACAAATTGAGGCAGACGCTCCATTGGGTTGAGATTACTCATAGGCATTTCAGGCCGCGCCTGGACGAGTTTAAGTAACTTAAGCCACCGCATAACACTTTACCTTTGCGCGAAATCGTATGTTGTTGTGTGTGTGAGGGATAAATTGTAACTGACAAGCGGCTATTGAAGTCAATGAGGGCGATAGCTAAGCAGCTACGGTTCTGATGTGTGCTTAAACAGCTGTTAGGCTATCACTAGTAGCTGAGGTTGTAGTTGTTCAGCAATTACTCTGTGTCATAATTAGACACAAGGATTCATTCAACTGTACTATAAGTTGTAGTCAACCTTATTTGTTATTTGTTGGCCAACAACGCCTGATAGTACCCTGGCTGTGCAATTGATATTCTATTCAAACTGGCACCGCTGGTCACCATCAGCCAATTGGCCTATAAAAGCCTTAAGCTATGTCTAGCCTCCAGCCAGTCAGCTAGCTGCAGCAGCCATACATTGCCAATATGCCACATGGAGCCACAATTCCATTAGCCATCATCGAGTCACATGAGGCGCGAATGCGTGGAGAGGAGTTTCTGCCTCCGCTGGGTCGTCGCTACATCAGAGAATGTGTACTGATGCTGGACTGGTTGCATGCCGAGAAATTGTCTCGGGAAGAGCGGTTGCAGCGTAAGGAGTGGTGTCACTGCCGCATGTCCCTGCTAGAGAGGCAAGATGAGGAATACTACATCAACAAATACATTAAGCTGCGCACACACAACTCAACCGAATAGTCTTGGAGTTTTCGTTCAAAAAATAAGCAAAGCAAAAAGCAGAAAACTAATGTAGAAAAGAATTTTGTTATCAACTTTTTGGTTGCTGTTTTTAAGCAATTCCCTGTGACTCAATTCCTTTGGCATGCCTGACGGTATAAAACACAGCTACGTCAAGAATCTGCAGCACATTTACCAGCCAACAGCCGTCATGAATCGTTCTTCGGCTATTTTCTTGGAATATATTGAAAAACTTATTGTGTCGGAGTGTGCAGCAAATCATGGAGGAGGACCATTGCCCAGATCTGGTGATTTGAGTTCTCTACGCATTTGGTTGTGTGATGCCAGCGGATTGACTCAACGCTGTCATCAGTTGCCCAAGCGACATTTGCGTGGTTCAAAGGAGCGAAAAGGTAGACGAAAGGCTTCTTCATCTTTGTTCTTGGGCTGGTGGTTTTATGTACGAAAACTTGTGTTGCGATTGGAGAGATTCCTTAAGCGAATGATGCGAAAAAGAAAGAAGGATTAGATCTATGATGTTATGAGACAAGTTGTACAAACATACGAAACATATGTTTAATATGTACTTATTATAATTTGTTTGTAAGCACAATTTATGTCTAGAAATGCGAATTGAATAGGTCAATAAAAATGAGCTTCTTCGGGTGACCTTTTTTTTTAAAGGCACAACAAGTTCTACACTGAGGCCTTTGAATTATGAATATACAAAATAAACCTAGCCTTAAGAGAGAGAGAGCTGCAATGTTATCATTACTTCCCGTACTTAATTACTTTTCATAACTATAACACACACTACCCACTGCACCACACCCGGCCATATTTTCTAGTAATCACTGAGTAATAGTAGTTCCTAGTTGCAATTATCAAGTATATTTGAAATTTTTGCCACGCCCCCTGCAGCCCCCGCAGTTTGCAAAACACGTCACAACTTGAACAATTTTATAGATAGAAGGTTCGTACCTTGTGAACATATTTAGTAATTAGTATTATTTATCGATCCGCCCAAGAAATGCTGAAGATCGGATGCATGATAGTCGAGTTATAGGTAAAACAAACATCTATGCTGGGCAGCATCGGCTAAAACAGCAATGGGCAGCACTTTTCACATCTTCACAGCTTTGGGCGACTTTCTGACGAACTTATCAAGTTTCATTTGGGATTCATTTGGGATCAATTCATCACCTAGTTAACCCAATACATCCATCTAGTAGTTGTTTATCATAAACTCCGCCTGTAAATGATTTTGTTGTTTTTATTTTATTTCTATCACTCACAAAATTCATTTCAAAATTTTTGCAAGTTTCGGCTAACTTCATTTTGGTCTCTTTTAATATTACTCAAAATTTAAAAAGTTGAAAAACTCCAACAGATGGAAACTTTAAATGTAGACGAACTGCCCAACAAATCTGACCCAACTCACGAAATGATTGTAAAGGGTCGCTGGGTCACGACCTATGATGTGAACCACAGTACGGCCAAGAGACCCATGTATCCACGCTACGGCCCACCGGTGACAAGTGATAGGGCTCTAGGCCTTATCGATTCCATACTGAAAGAGATCAGTGAAGTTCAGGACTTGAGCACTCTTCTGCTGGTGATAACATCCAGCAAGCAGCAAAAGCATTACAAATTGCATTGCTTCAATCGAAATAAACGCCAACATCTGGCCGTTACCGGCATCACAGAGCAGGAAATGGAAATGCTGAAAAAATATGAGTTTATGCTCAAGTACGAAATCATGTTCAGTGAACAATATTTCTCGGCAAAGTCAATCGCTTGTGACAACGAAATCATAGCTGAAATCTTTCATAGAGGTTATCCCCCACAAACTGTACGCGCTCGTAGTGAATCCGATGGTGAAGGCCAAGCACATTTTAGAAGCACTTTGGGATTAGTTCATAAACCAAAACTCATTTGTGACAAGGCCATACAAACGGTTTCAAATATCAAATCATTGCGTGAACCCAAAATTCCTGTACGTATGCAAAATCCAGAGACGATTCGAAGATTACAAAGGGCGAGGAGTGTTAGCGATGTGATTGTAAAGACACCCAAGTGGATATTGTAAATGCTACACCATAACATTTAAATTAAGTAAGACAGCAAAATTTTACTTATTTTTTTTTTAATAAAACGGAGAAGAGTGCTGGCTGAAGCCATCTGCCTCATTTGCTTAGGCTAATGAAGCGAAGTCGCCACGCTCGCCTTAAGCCATATTATGTTACACGTAGAGAAAAGGGCACAACTTGTGTGAATATATTTGTTCGATTTAAGTGAAGTGGAGTTCTTGGATTTGGTTGCTGCAACTTTTCATTTTAGTTTAAGTTTTTTAACAACAGAAAACATCTAATTGTGAGGTGCTTATAACAAAATTTTGACCAAAATCTGGTTTCAAGTAAATCGACTGTGAAAATAGACGGATATTCTCGAATTTCCAAATCAACATTTCAATTTGCAAACATATTGATATTGAATACATCGCTCTACAAACACGCCTTCAATGATCTTAAAATGAACTAGCCCTAAAACTTCATATTGTTTTACCCTAGTGGTGGATTTTCAAAATGGGAAAAGTGTTTCTAAATTATTTTGTCCATAGACAGAATTTCGTTCTGATGAACTAAAACTATCGATTCTTCCAAATTTTAGTTACTATTTTATTCACTTATTTGGCTCACTGAGTTATTTTTCTTAGACTAGATAAACACGGTGAAGCAAACTTCATGCAGTCCTCTCAGAGTTCTCTTCTCATTTGGTTCGATATTTTAAACTAGTTTCAAACTCGCTTTAAGGAACGTTTTCTCATTGTCCAGTTAGTCAAACTGACCGGCGGGTTAGCCGAATTTGAGTGACTCATGCTGTTTTCAACTATTTCAGTTGACAAAATTGACATGTAGTGCGATTCTGTATATTGTGACTAGGATTGTTAACAGAAATCATGCATTGTTGTTGGCAGAGAGCTAACTTATGGTATCGCTGAGTTCTTATGCAAGTGTCAGCTTCCTGATCACATTGCGGGTGACTTGCGTGGATTCAGCATTCCTTTGGTAACAAACTTGAACCGTAGTTGACAAACCGGAACGTTTGAGAAGTTGGGCCACCGAAATCGCTATATGCTACGCAAGTGCGGCACTCCCTTTTAGTACTTTCATTCATTATATTAAAGATCCATTAGATTCTTACTTGTAAGACAGGCAGTGTTAGTCTGGATTAAAACGGTGAAGCAAACTTCATGGAGTTCTCTTAGTAGGCAAGAGAATCAGGTGAGATTCTAAACCTTTCCTTTATAAAACGTATTCATTTGGCCTACTAAGACAACTTCACCGTTTTGCTTCACCGTGTAAATCTAGTCTAGGTGTTTTTTGCAACTGTTAACACAACCGTTCACCTTCACCGGCTATTGAAGTCCGCTGTGATGTGTATAAGTAGCCCCTGGAAGGTTATAAAGTAAGTCAAGAGAGCGAGAGAAGCTCGGTTTTTGCTGCCATTGGCTGTTCAAAGAATTCAAGAATTATTAAATCATTTCTCTCTGTGTACTCTCTCTCTGTGTGCGCAGCCGTTTGCCAATTAAATAAATGAAAATAATTTTTACGCTGACTCAGCCCGGTCTAATGAAAACATATGGCCTCCGAAAGTACCGATACAAAAACCGGCCTATAACTTCATTAAGCTCGCTGAAGCGACAAGCGTTGTTTGGGTGGGCTCATATATCAGACAACTCAAAGTACTTAAAACGAGAAATATCTTTAAAATATCAAATGCTTTTGCTTCTGCTGCTGCCTTGCCCTCCCCATTAATCAATAAAAGCGCTAAACACAAACATAAATAAAAGGGATAATACATATATACACATACATATACTCGAGCGAGGAATTTATTAGCCATCAGTTCAGGAAAGAAGGCAAGAAAAAAAAATAATGTCTGTTCAGTTCGGTCAAGCGTGGGGAGCAGCGTAAACAGTTCAAGGACTTTTACCCAAGAAAAAATAAGGAAAACACGAAAATAACTGAAACCATCATGATTTATTTACTTTCCAATGACTTTCCGTTAGGAGAGCGGGAGTCATCTTGTGGTTAAGTTGGAGGCCTCTGCATACATTTCTCGACCATTTTATTGGCTACGTGCAACTGTGCAAACAAATTTACATGACATTGAACTGAAAGGTTGGGTGGGTGGTTGGTTGGCTTACCTGCCCGCCGGCTACCCCTTATCGCCGCAGAAAGCATTATTGAAAGATTGATGAAAGTTTTGCGGCTGAAGCGTGTTTTTTTTGTGTTGGCTTCCTTTAACTATTGGAGCTAACCGACAACAAAAAAATTCCTGTCAAGATAAATGACTTGAGGATTTTTTCATCTTCTCATTATACCCTGTGCTCAAGGGTGGAGAGAGAAGGTATATCCAGTTGAAGTCACATATTATAGAATTGGGTTGACTCATACCTCATTCTCTAGTTTTTTCTTCCATAGATTTAGATCTTGCATTACAATTATATCCCATTTCTAAAAACGGTTCTGCCCAGTCTTCCTTATTTTGTTTTGGTATCAAAAAGTCGTTGCCCCTGCACCAAATCCATCTCACTCAATTTTTTTTCGTTGGTTTCGAAAATTATTGCGGTCAGTGTGGCCCTTCAATGCTTATAATGAATAATGAAAGATTTGCTGCCCATTTTTCTGGCGTTTTATTGTGGGCCAAACAATAAAATGCTTTGGCCATTGAGTAAATTTGTTTGGGGTCTGGGGATTTGGGGGCGGCGAACCAGGTCAAACCTTCGCTTCCTTTATCCTCCCTGTGTGGTGAGAGAAGCGTTGAGCGGTCTTCACACTTTGATTTTGTTGGGCCATGTGTCGGTATGTGTTTGAGTGTGTGTGTATTAATAGCTTTTATACCATTTCCTGTGTGTGTTTCATATATCTTATTTAGTATGCGGCTAGTAGGAGGCGGTGATCTGGGCGTGTCTATGACCAATTTGACTGTCAGCAACTTCTTTTGATTCAAATTGGTATGGACTGCGGTTTTGGTTTGCCGCCCACTGCTTCCCGGGGTTCCTTTGATTGAGCGTCACTCATAATTGCTACTGTTGTTGGTTCATTTCACATTTGCCTAACTCATACATGCAGGCACATGTACACATACATATAAAGGGGGATGTGTGTTGCCTGCCAGTCTTGACAAATGTTGTGCATTGATTGCTAGGGATATTGGATCCAAGTGGTGGGGTCCTTTGGTTAGTGTGCGGTTATGGGTGGCAACCGCTCAATAAAGGGATGTTGGGGCAGTGGAAAACGGCATAAGCCGGTCAAAGCAAAATGTTGATATGTCCAATCAATTGGAAAAACTTAATGAGATTAATTTTATAACAATTTGTTCAATTTGTTAGTCTGTTTCGGGCATTAAAATATTTAAGTAGGGCTGACCGAATTGCATACAATTATGCAAATTGATAAATTGATTGCCACACCGAAAAAAACCTCCATTAAGATACATTTGGAAGGGATATTTCTATATCTTTTTATACTCTGTACCGTAGGTACATAGAGTATTATAAGTTTGTGCAAAAGTATGTAACATCCAGAAGGAAGCATCTCCGACCCCATAAAGTATATATATTCTTGATCAGCATCAACAGCCGAGTCGATATAGCCATGTCCGTCTGTCTGTCTGTCCGTCCGTCTGTCTGTCCGTATGAACGCACAGATCTCAGAGATGGTAAGAGATAGAGGTTTGACGTGTATGGGACATATGCTTCTTATGTCTGCAGGCAGATCAAGTTTATTTTCAATTTTGGCCACGCCCCCTCCCGCCCCCGCAATTTAGAAAAAACGTCATATCTCCCACAGTTTTGAAGATAGATGGCTTGTTCCTTCTGGACATATTTAGTTATTAGAATAACTTATCGATCCGCCAAAGGAATGAAGAAGATCGGATGAACGGTTTTCGAGTTATGATCAAAAGACAAAATTTCTTGGTACAGAGTATGTTATAGTCGGGCTTGACCGACTTTCTTTCTTGTTTTTTATACAAAATGCGATTTTCATATATTTTTAGGATATTCAATTCCTTTGGGTCAATTAAACACTAAACGAATATTTTAATATACAAACAATAATATTGAATAATATCCAATCCATTTGAAAAAAAATTCATACAGCATACAAATACCTGAAAGATCAAATACCTGATGGGCAGCTCACAAATACAGGGCAGGAATCCTGCATGAAAAGTTATAAAATAGATTTGCGATTACTGATAGTTTAATATGTGATTATTGTTTGCTGAATTATTAAAGCCCGGGACCCCGTCCTAAGAAATGATAGATTTACGATCTCGCGACGAGCTGGGAAGGTAGGTTGTGTAACTCAGAAGGAAGGTAGCTCTAGGTTTTTGAAAATATACTGAAAATAACTTCGTCTGTGCCAAAGTTTTTATACCCTTGCAAGTGCTCGCTTAAATATTTTCAAAAAATACTCTTTTTCCCATTTTCCGAACGATCGTTCGTATGGGAGCTATATGATATAGTCAACCGACTTGGACAAAAATTTGTAGAATTATGTGTAAGCATGTGAAACAAACAATTACAAAATTGCAGGATGCTACCATTAAAATCAAAAAAGTTGTTCTAACTAAGACTGTTTTTCAGACCTATCTTTTGTATGGCAGCTACACCATATAGTTGTCCGATTTTAATAAAACTTGGTAGAATTATAAAAAAACATAGATAACCTACGATTACAAAGTTTGGAGACGTTTCCATTGAAAAGAAAAAAGTTTTTCTCACTAAAACTAGTTTTCCGACCGATTGTTTCTATGGGAGCTATGAGATGTAGTCATCCAATCCGGTCGGTTCCGACATATTAGTAGTGTGCACCAAAAAAAATAATCTGTGCAAAATTGCAGCTCGATAGCTTTAAAACTGAGAAACTAGTTCGCGTAGAAACAGACAGACAGACAGACGGACAGACGGACGGACAAAGCTCAATCGACTCAGCTCGTCACCCTGATCAAGATTATATATAGTTTATGGGGTCGGAAGAGACAAGACAAGAGACAAGAGACAAAAAACTTACGCACTATCTGCTACAGCTCCAGAGAAGAGACTGTAGACTGCTCATTGGCATACTAACGGGACACTGCCTAGCAGCCGCTCATGCGATAAAGCTAGGCATAACAACAGAGGACACCTGCAGGAAATGTATGGAACCTGGAGTCGCAGAAACTCTAGAACACCTAATTTGCAGCTGCTCAGCAATTGCCACGACAAGATTACAAATTCTGCACACCCCACGGTTCTCTTCTTTGGAGGAAGCGGCCAAGAGACCCCCAAAACAGTTATTGGCATTTGCCAAAACGATAAAAATCCTCCTGGACTTCTAAGACAAACGTACCCAAATAATCACCCGGCCTCATTAAGGACCCTAAGGTCTATGTGTGACCCCATCTGGGGTCAGCCGGAACTACCTACCTACCTATGGGGTCGGAAATGAATATTTCTATACGTTGCAAACTTCTGGGCAAAATTATAATACCCTTTGCAAGGGTATAAAAACAGAGTGAAGTGCAAATGACATTATAAAATGTGCATTTGATCTTCAAAAACCTAACCTATATATCAAAAATGTGAATATTATTTTATAATTATCAAGTGTATAATTCTTTTCTGGGTACCAGTACTTAAAATTACTTACCTTGATACATTTATGTTAATCTAGATCTAAAATCCTATTTCATTCTGTTAAATTCTTGTGTTGCGCCAAAAACTTGGTGCCTTATCCTAAAAACATTCGTGATTCGAATGCATTTTTTTGTGGTTTCAAAACAAGCAGCGCACTGCTCCAAATAAACATCCGTATTTGACTGGAAACTAACTTTTATGCCACAACAATCGATTATTTACCTTTGGTGCGGTACTTGGGATAAAAAAATATATAATATAAAAAATGGGGGTTTTCTAATCAACAAGCTCTTCGTTTCGTGTGGGCAGACAGATGAACCACCACAGAGTTCAACCGTACTGCTTCGTGCGTCACAAACGAAAGACAGAGCAGAGACAGAGACAGTGCAGGACAAGCGCTGACCACATATCAGTGCTGACTCCTTGCCCGTCCACTCTCTTTTAACATGGGGCATAGTTAGCAAGTGGTTGGTTAGCAAAATGGTTCGTTGACAAGTGCAATTTGATTTGAAACTTTAATTTGCTGACTGTTGGACGGCAAACCCTATGGCAGCCCGGCAGGTGTTCTTTGTCCCAGGGATACTTTGTGTGTGTGTGTTTTTTTTTGACGTTTTTAATTAAACGCCCTCGCCTCCTTTTTTGCGAGTGTTTTAATAAATTAAGCCATTTTATTTCATTTTCCTCTTTGAATGTATTCCATTGTATTTTTTTTGAGGCAAACCTGCCGTCTCATTAAGATGAGGGGGCGGGCAGCTACCTGCGTAACCTGTGGGTAGGGCACGTGTTGCTTTTGTGGCATTGTTTACGTTTCTGGTTGTTCTTGCCTCTTTCCTTTTTATGTTCTGCCTTCTGAGTTGCTTAATGGCCATTATGTTGTTTTCTTCTTTGCTGTTGTTGTAGTTGCTGCTGCTGTTGTTGTTGATGTCATTCCTGGTTTACCTTAGTTATGCTTGTGTGTGTGCAGGAGTGTATGGTATAATTTGCTGGTTTTCTTAATGCTTTTTCCAGCGACAAACAAGTATTTTAATTAAAATTTTTTTGAACTGAAAACTATTTCTGGAAACAAAGGGAAATTTCAAGATTTGTCAAATTAACCCATAAATATGTGAGATTTGTTTGTCTAAATCCTTTTAAATTTGACTCCTAGAGTTCTACATATTTAAGAGTAATCAAAAGAAAGTGCAACCAACATGTCCGCCCATGTTGTTGTCGTCATACAATGTGACTTCCGTTTCCGCTTTTTTTGGACACGACATGAGAAAACTTTTAGCATTTCTCTTTTGCCTCGTTTTATATGTAATTCGTTCCATGTGTTTTTTGGTTGAGGTTTTATTTTTTCTATTTACGCTTTTGCGCCTCTCGGGACGCTCTCAATGAAATAATTTCAAATGTCAGCAATTGTTTATTTGTTTGGGTGTTTTTTTTTCCCAAAAATTCTGCTGCCATTACGAACGATTGAGACAACGAGCCATTTCCTGGGCACACTCCAGGGGCAACTCTTTGAGCTGGCAATACATTTGACAAACGTATTGAGCGCGTCTCTGTTGGCGATTCTCCTTCTCATCCTCGCATTGTAGTAGATTTTGCATACGTAAGCGATATTCCTGGTAAATGCGTTCACAACGTTGAGTTTCGGCTAGGCTGGACAGCTAAATATTTATTTTAAATTAATTTAAGTATTTAATGGAATATTTAAGTAAAGAAAACTTACGGAGGAGTCTGCCAAGGTGTGCAGATCATGAACGTCTTCCATCGTCGTCGTGGCTTGACTCGTTGGGTCTGACTGTGCACAACTCAACTTCTATCAGAATGGAAGTTTGTTTATGTCAAGGAATGGCATTGAATTGTTTATTGATATAATTTTTGCTCGGTTGGAATTAAATTGCAAGACTGAAAAATGTGATAAAAGTTGTTTGGATGACGCGTACTGCCCATTCCCTTCTTAAGGTACGAGGGAAGTCTTTTGGGTTTTGGACTTAGAAAAGTCATTGTGTGCCACAGAGCTGTGTCATCCATAGGATATAAAAAAAGGATCATCCTTTGGATGACTTTTCAGCTCCGTTGGATGATTAAAGGGATATTTAAGACATATTCCCAAATGGATCTGTTTTGGATCTTTGGTTTTTCTGTGTGTCTACATACATTTTCAATGAATATGTCAAATCGAACCTGGTCACATTAAATAAGGAAAAATCGTCTACAAAGTTATGTTGAAATCGAACCTGGTCACACTTGTATCTTGATAAATATAAGGAAGACCTCTCAGAGCCGAATTTTTCAGGCTTTTCTAAAACTTATTCTGACAGAGGAATTAAATTGAGGTTAGCAGCAGAATACCACAACAGATTAAATGGTCACACTGATTTGAGAAAGTACAGCTGCGCTCCCATCTTCACAGTACTTTGCGATTTCAGCATGCGAATCATAGAATTTAAAGCATCACTTTCATCTGCGGTTACCAAACCAAGAGTAAAAAATGTGAAAATTGTTTACCAATTGAAAATGACAACCAATTAATTAGTGGTTTAAGCTTGTAAAATGTTATTTGGCTTTATCTAGTCACCATAGAACTTTATGCACCGCACACATACATGTATGCTTCTACATTTTAAATTTAACATGTCCAAATCGTAAAAGTAAGGTGAAAATGGAAGCACGCCCGATAGTTCCCATTTTTATTAACTTTATCCAACAACAATTATCCAAGTCCATTTTCAACTTCGTACTCCGTTTTCTTTACTAACTGTTCGCCCTCCGGGTATCATCCACAATAAAATGGGAGTTTTTGTTTTTTTGTTTTTATTTTTTCCATTTATTCCATTTGTTGTCTCTGCTACTAGTGTTTTGTATTAGCCGTAAGGGTTACATGAACTTTGCTTTCAAAAGCAACAACAACAAGAAATAAGCAGCTCAAAGAATGTACAGTTTGACATTTTTAGCAGGCGCCTGAGGGGTGAGAGAGAAGGGGTTAGCAGCAGTTAGCTGGAACAGAGCTTTTGTTGTTCCACCACAATTATGTATGATCACACACTCTCGCACACACACACACAAACACTGACTTCCCTCATGTCCCAATCCTATTTTCCATTTAGCATTTCCCTTGTCGTGTTGAAATGGAGCCATGCAAAAAAAAGGCTTCGCCTGGCATAATAAGCAAACAACAGTGCTGGCAAAAACTATGCGCACACACTCGGCATGCGTGTTCATGGTTGGGTAATTGCGGTGACGCCTTTTTGTCGCACAATTGTGACATTTGAAAAACAAACCAAAAAAATTCAAAAGGCTTTCAGATTTGTTGACGATGAGATACCCTGCAGGTGTTCAACCTAAGGTTGCACTCAGTTAAGTCTATCTCTTGAATTCATTCTCTTAAAGTTTCGAAATTCAAATATTGTTTAGAATTTTGTCTTTACAGACGAGCAAATTGCATTGCAGCTTTATTATGTTGAAATGGGCAAGGCAAAGGGAAATAAATAGAATTGTGAATTTGTAACACGGATCTCAGTTTAAATGAAGGAAAGATGGTATCACACAGCATTTACACCCTCTCAAGGCAATGGTGACGGGTTAGATGGTGCTTTTACTTTCTCAAAAAATGTAGAAAATAGTCAAAACTATCTAAAAAACTATCATCTGACTTCGAGTAAACAGACAGCGGTCCAGATGGATGGGTCCTTAAAGTTTCGCTTTGCTTTTCACTTATTCCGAATTTTATTTTGGCTGCATTGTACCTTGGAATCGGTCTGGTTCATACATTTGAAGAATTTCTTGAAAGATAAAAGACAACAATTTGATAATTTAGTTTCAGCTTTCCGCCCCTTGATATTGCATAGCTCTTGCTCAAAATGAGCAGTTCAAAACTCAAGTTTTTCTCAATAGATCTTATTTTTCCACAGATCTTTCGTACTGCAGCTATATGCTAAAGTCAGCCGATTTTGACAAAACTTTAAAAAGCTTTTCTTATTAGAACTAGAACTGCTATAGTCATCCGATCCGGCTGGTTGCGACAAATGTGCAGCATATTTGTACTTAAAGACTTTGTGCAATGTTTGTTGAATATAGTATAGAAATGGACGGATGGACAGACGGACTAGAATGGCTAAAGCAACTCAGCTCGTTGTGCTGATCAAGAATATATATACTTTATGTGGTCTGAGATGTTTCCTTCTTTAAGTAACAAACAACCGGACAATATTTTAATACCCTCAGCAAGGGTATAGAAATCCGAATGTTTGAAAAATGATCTTCAAAAGTGATTTAAAACTAAGAACAAAATGTTAATAGCAAAATTGTCATTAGGATCTAGAGGCGTGTTTTAAAGTTGGGTTCATGAAGGGACATCACACACAACGAGGCATTACTGACACAAATAAGGAAGTCGGTCAAGCTCGGTATCAACAAAATGTCTCACCATCTATGCACAAACTTAATATACTCTGCGTACCTCCAGTACAGAGTATATATGTGTGCTTGAATTCGGTCGTTTAAGAACGACTTTTTTTTCTGAGTGCACTTTGACTGTCTATGGCCACAGTTGCCCTCCTTTGGTGTGCCATTTGCTCGGTCTTGTGCATTGTTGGTTAGCGGCTGTTGACTCTCCTCGGCGTTGTGCCTTTTCCCCAGTTTGGTTTGTGTTCTGCTGAACATTGTTCTTGCTTCTATTTTGCATTTTTTCCTTTTTTTTCGGTTTTATTGTCGTCTTAATTTAATTGTTAATTGTCTGTGCGTGTTTGGCGCTCATTTGTTGGTTAAAATTTAAAGTTATAAAATAATTAAATAATTATTTATTGTTGGCTGTCATGTGACGGGGAGGGAGGGGGGACTGTGTGCTAATTTCTTCAATTTATGATTTGTGACTGCCAGCCACGCAGCCTGCCGTTTGCTTGACCTTTGACCTCACTCGCCTGTTGTGTACATATCCAACGCTGGAGGAGCATCTGCCTTTTTTTTTCGTTGGCTTTGAACAGTTTTATGGTTCGTCTTTTCTTATTGGCGTTAAAGTTTTTAGAGCTCTGAGTTTTATACGGCACCCGAAAGTATGCCATAAAAAATGTTTTATAGTGCCAGGACGATTGCATAGATTTCTCAAAGAGTTTTCAAGTCAAAGCCATTTAAAAATTTCAAAGCTTGTGCTTTGCGTCCATTAAATAAACAGAGCAAATAATTCTCGAAGCTGAAAAGTTTGTTTCGTACGCCTCAATGCCATGCACAATCAGGCATTTTGCCACAACAATAGTTTTCTGAAAGAAGCTTAGAGTCGATAAAGAATTTAAGACGAAATATTTGCAAACAAAACTCAATTGGAAAAGTACAAGAATTTGGTTTAGGAATAAATAAATAGTTTTTATTGAACAAATAAATCAGATTTCTGAGGCCTGAAAACTATTTCGAATAATAAATAAATTATTTAAAAGTATTTATACTTGGAACGTTATCCTTTGATGCGACTGGGAATTCTAGCTTGCTCAAAGAATGAAAGTCTCTCTGTGTGGCTCTCTGAGCTGAAACGTTGTGTTCAATTTGGCCCAAATCAGGGATTACACAAGGTTAATCCCTTAGTTTTACAAGAGCTGGAAATATTCAGGCAACAAAATGTTAAATTTGTTTTGCTCATGGCCTTGTGAGAATTTAAATATTACGCATTCGCCATGTTGTTAATAAATTGCTCGAAATTATAGGCGCCAGGGCCGACATTCTCCTAAATGGCCAAAAACCCCAGCAGCAGCAGCAGCAGAAACAACAGCAACAATGGCGACAAAAACCCAGCCAATGGTGACAGCTGAGTCGAGCTGCGTTTGACTGAGTGGCAAACGCCTGACAGCGACGGCATCTTAATAAATTTTGCGTCGCAACACTTTGACGTTATTAATACGTTGAGGCCTTCTCCGGCACGCACCTAAAAACCACTAAACCAAGCAGCCATGGGAATGCCGTCGCTGCTGCTGCTGCTGCTTAATTACGCGCTTGCCATGTGTGCGGTAAGCAACGGCGAAAGGGGGAGGGAGAGAGGGCTGTTTTCGGGGAAAATTAATTTTACCGCCAGGCAGTCAAACAGTTTATCTTGACAACTCGACTTTGACATACTTTAAGGAGCGAGCTCTCCCTCCCTCCCCCCAATTACTCGATTCAACATTGTTTTCCATTCATTTGTCTAAATTCGATTACGCAATTAATTTGCCCAACATGTCAACACGAATTCCCTCCAGCCAAAAGGGAAGTATGCTTAATTAAACAAATTCCTTTGGCAGAAGTTCATTTTGAATTCGTAAGGCATAAGCCATGTTTAACTAAATGTTAATGAAGTAAGTAAGTCTGGGAGCGGGATGGAGTGGGGGAAAGGCGGCCACGGCAGCATACCTATTTCCTAGCCCTGGCCAATTTCCGGCACACACCACGACAGGTTGTGCTGTCAGTTCAATAAGATGCTAATAAAAAAATAAACCAAACTCACTTTCCGCTTAATGATGTCTACGCTCAAGTCGTGCATAATCCACAGCGATACGGGCGTGTACACTGAGAGAAATGCAAACAAAATGAAGGGGTTAAAGTAAGAACTTTGTTCGGTTTGCTTGGAAAGACGGCCATTAGGTATTTCGAAATTCCTGGCTTGGTAATCGCTTATGTGCTTGATAACAAAATTACAGATGCCTCATAGATACTCCTTAAATGCGAATGCTGAATTATAGTTTTGCAAGATGTGGAATCTTAAGAGTTCTAGTCTTGGTGTAGTTTTAAAACTCATCTTTAATTTGGTTGACCATCCTGTGAAAGCGCAGTTAATTCCATCCAACATTTTGCTTATAGGCATCATTGTCCTTATCAAAATCTTTTTAAATATAAACCCACGTTGATTAATGCTGTACTATTACAACGTTTATATACACAAAATATATCATTATTAATAACTTTTGTGTGAACTTAGAGACTTTCTATATACCCATCAGATCAACAGCTTATTAAAAACTGTATCAGTCCTGAGCATTGGAAATTATACATTTTCATGACTGATTTCAGTACCGTACATCAAACTCACCCTTGAGTTCAGTACTGAAATTCATGACTATACAATGTTAACGTCAGTGAGTAGTAGTGCTTGGGTTAAATTGTTGAATGAAATGCCATGGTTTCAGTAACAAATAAGATCATATTTAGCATCTTTTTAGTACTAAGAGTTTAATAACGAATCGGTATAACTATAAAGTAACAAGACTTAGGGCCGATTTCTCATTTCCTTAAAAGCTGCTATGTACCAGATAAACTAATATTTTGCTCTGTTACTTGTAGGATTATGTGACAGATAGCTCTTTGTAGTAGATTATAAAACGGCCCTAATACTAGGTTTATACACTCTAAATTATTTGTGAATAGTGCCCTTTAAAGTATGCAAGCTTGAATTCCTTAGGTTATTATCTAATAGAACGAATGGCCTTACTAGTCAGCTAATAGCATATTCACGCAGATTATGGGGTATGGATATGGGTATACAACAAAATGTTGAGTTCAGATATATGTAAACTATATACCTGACTAAAATTATTATTTTCATAAAACGTAGCATACTTATAAGGGCATTCAGCATAATATATAATGTGTTGTAATACAGTAATTATACTATAATATACTATAAACTGATAATACCACGAAATACTAATAAGAAATCGATTTGTTTCTAATCTACTTACAGATTCTCCAGGTAAATTCTGATCTAAAAATTCATTAAAATTATTTCTGCTTTGATTTATTGCATAGTTTTGGGTAAGTTTATATACACATTAATATTAAGCTTAACCGCTCAAAAAGTCTAGCCGAGCTTCTCTTAGTCCCTTGACTTGTGTGCTTTTAGTTTTCAGATGAGTCCTATATATCCGAACCCCGAAGCTTAAAATACCCAAAAATTTAGACGTGGTGGACCATTTCCTTTAACATATTTGTGTTCAGCACACGAAAATCATATAGAATCTGGACTAACCCTTTCAAGTACTGAACTTTGTTGACTTGTGTAAGTGAATTGAAATGCCCTTCCTGTTGGTTAATGCGTGTGCGCCATCAAATCGCCATCATCCAAAGTTTTCGGTTTTGATTGGTAGACTTCCTGGCTGCAATAACCCCACAATGAAAATTCTGATGCTGTTAGTGGAAAACATTTTGTGGCAACGCTGTCGTAAGAGGGTGGGCTATGAGAAGAGTTCATGTTCACATAGAGTTGAAGGGAATTTGCTTTTAAAGTAGTTCTGGATAGGAAACCCTCTCTACCTGCCCAAGTAACAATATTCAGTAACTATGACGGTGTGACAATACAGCATGTAAGAACTAAAATTGCTTAGATTCCCAAATGGATATGTATGTTAATTTGTAACCTAAAACAATAGGCCAGCTGTTGCTAGTTGTACTTTGATTTGAAGTGAGCCAATGGTCAAGTTGAACCATACTTTTTCATATTCTTTGCTATTAGAAAATATATATTACAATTTTTTGCCACCGTGTACTCCAAAGCTACTAATCTCCACCTCCCCGCTGACATATGCCAATTCCCAGGGATAGGCATTGATGAGCCAGCTCATCGATGTTAGGCAGCAGATCTTCTCTTTTTGTGGCATATTGTCGCTGTCAAGGCAATAATCTAACCAGTCAGGTTGACATGTTAAGTCACTTTGTTGACAACACGTATGCCACGCCTGATGCCACCACCATCCTCACCCTCACCCTCACCCACCATGATGTGTTGTTATTTGCTACGCAAATTATATGGCAGGCATTTAAATGTGTTGCCTATTGCCTCAGCTGTTCCTGTGCTGTGCTCTGCTGTGGTGCCTTGTTTTTGTGTCTTGTGGCATTAGTTTAAATTAATATCTAGACAAGGTACAAAAAGCCAACCAGCATTTACATATACGCCGGCACAGAAGCCTTTGCTTCCGTTCTGTTTCAGCTGCTGACAGTCATGTCGTTTGCCTTTGCCCAATTTTCGTTAGTGTGCGGGAAGTGGTGGGTGGGGAATGACAATAACCTAAATTAAAATGCTTTCTGCAGATAAACATTAATTGCCAACTAACCTAAGACAATTTGTGCAGCTAGTGAAAAACAAGCTGAAGCCTGACAGCATGTGTAGACAGTGGTATTTGGCTAGGTGGAAATGGAGAGGAGAATGTATGCTGGTTTCGTGATTGATACAACCGAAAGGCTTAGTTCCATAAATAGTTTCATTAGTTTGGTTTGCAAAAGGACAGCACCAGCCCGATCACAGCTTTTGTTCTATTTGTTTCACTCATATAAATATGACTTTTTTGATTTAAAAATATTTGGCATACTTTCGCACTGTTTCCTTTTGAGTATTTTCACTGTAGCTTGGGTGGCCCCGCCTTTAAAGCAGATTTTCGTTAAGTTTTTTTGCTGCCTCTGTCAAAATCTTTTCAGAACAAATTATAAACTTTATTCAATTCACAATATTTTATGCAATTTTAAGCTTCATCGCACAGAAATTCTGCTTCCAGTAATTGCTCTAACGTTTCATTGACCCTTTGCTCATCTCGCAGACATTGTTCATAGTCAATGCCCTGGAATTCACAAAAAACCTTAAAGATTAATTCTTCTTTTTTGATGTAATAGTCCGCAGCAGTGGCATCCAGGGCCTCCAGTTCCGTTTTGTACCGCAATAGCTGTTGACGCAAACGCAAAGTATCGGGATTATCATCGGGAGTGGGATCCAAAGTGAGCTTTGACAGCAGCTGAGTTATATAGGACTGCAAGTATCGGAGAGTATGTTAAAATTGAAATTAGGGGGGGCGGCGGAAACTTAATTACCCCACCATTCTGTGTGGATACAGCAATATGTTCTCATCGTGAGCAAACTCCACGGCGTACTCCATTGCGCGGGACCAGGACCGTTGCGTTGAATGTTGAAGGGAAACTGTCGTTGACAAAGCTGCAGGCGCGTCAATTTTATTGCCTTGCATTTGTTTACATTATGCGTGCTGCAGTCGTATCACTGTGGCTGGGCGTCTATTTGTGCCTGAAATGTGGTTTGTTTATTTTCATTTCCATTTGGCGACACACAACTCGCTGCCATATGCCATATAAGCCCCCCTCTTCTATCCCACTCTGACTCACGCTTAGCGTCGTTTTGAAGTGTAGATTTTGGCCATGTAATCAAAATTTGAAATGCTTGTTCAGCTGGCAAGTGAATTTGCAAAAGTGCCCTGCAGCTTGCAATTAGTTTTTGTGTAGGAAATAACAAAAAACTTCGATTTGTATCGGGTGGATGAATCATAACTTTTCTAGGGCAGCTTAAATAAATGGTGTGGAATCATAAAAAGCATAGAAAACTTATAAGTTCAAAGTTCGGAGACGTTTTCATTAATAACAAGAAAGATTTTCTAATTGAAACTAGTGATTCGACCGATCGTTCCTATGGTAGCTATATGCTATAGTCTTCCGATTAGAACAAAACTTTGTGAAATCATGCAAAAGCCTAAACGTACATGAAAGAAATTTGGTGCCGATTCCATTCAATACAAAAAAGTTTTTCTCCATAGAACTTATTTTTCGACCGATCAATCGTACTGCATCGATATGCTTTAGTCAACCGATTTTGACAAAACTTTGTAGAGTTGTGTGAAAGCCTAGTGAATAAATATATGTAAGATTTAAGGATATTTCCATTAAAGACAAAAAAATTTTTCTCACTAAGACTTCTTTTCAGACTCTACTTTTCTATGACAGCTATACTATATAGATGTATGGTACGATTTCGACCAAAGTTTGTTAAATCATGGGAAAGCATAGCAAACTAAGATATACAGAGTTTGGTGGCATTTCCATTTAAAACAAAATAGTTTTTCTCACTTAAACTAGTTTCTCGACCGACCATTCCTATGGCAGCTATATGTTATATTCATCCGATTTTGACAAAACCTTGAAGAATTGTGTGCAAGCTTATAAAATAAATATATGCCCATTTTAAAGAGGTTTACATTGAAAACAAAAATGATTTTCTTACTAAGACTGTTTTTCTAACCTTACTTTGCTATGGCAGCTATACTATATAGATGTCCGATTTCGACCAAACCAGGCAGAATTATGGAGAAGCATTTAAAACTAGTAAATACGAAGTTTGGAGACGTTTGCATTAAAAACAAAAATGTTTTTTCTCACTAGAGCTAGTTTTCCAACTGACTTTACATGTTAAAGTCAAACGATCTGACCGGTTCCGACAAATGTAAGTGTTTCAACACCGCAACATTGGCTGAAGTTTGCTTTAGAAACAGGCAAACATGGTTAAAATAGCTCAGCTTTATATACTCTTTATGTTTGAAGATTCTTTATTCAAATCTCTACAAACATCTGTTAATTTTGCATATACCCTCTGCCTGGGTATATATATCAAGCAATGCAATGCATTCTGAGTAAACACTATAAATAAAGTGGTGCTTAAATGGCTCAGACATATTAAGCAAAAACTCATTTCCACCGCCTCAAGCCATACAAAAGGATGAGCATAATTTGCCAGTTGACGCAAAGCTTTTGCCTTTTTCTTTCGTTTACTTAACTGCAAATTGAAAATTGAATAAATGCATAAACTGACTGGCGTAAGAAAATTAATTTTATTATTCCGAGAAACACACACACATTCAACAACTTTTCAGTTGATCAATTGTTCGTCAAGAAACTCAATCGTTGCAAAATAAATGACAAATTGTATATGGATCGAATGACACGATTAAAAGTCCAGTGGGACGTATGTCACCGAAAAGCGAGCATAAAAGTCAAGCAGAAACAGTAAAAAGTAAATAAAATTGACACCCACCACAGCCGCAGCAGAAATCCAAGACCGCAGAACAAAACCACAACAAAAAAAAAAAGTGCAAAACAACAACAAACGGCGCTTAGGCAAATAAACATGCCATGAGAACTGTGACCGCCACGGGCGGAGAAGAACAAATGTGGGAGCCACCCTCGAACTAAGCTTCGCACTTGCACATATATGTATGTATATTTTTATGAATTTTACATTTTGTTTATATTTTATATGTATGTTCGTATTTTTATGGAGATTATGTTGAGAATGGCGATGCAGAACGATGAGAAGAAAACACTAAACGCTAAAAACGCCCGCCAAAGGCAAATGTTTGCGGTATGCTTGGGGCACTGCCAGTGTTGGGAACACTGGCAGGTGGTGCAGCAGTGTGGAGTGTGTGTGTGGAGCTGAAGCTACTTTCCAGTGAGCACGCGCCTGGGCTCTGGCAGGTTGCATAAAATGCTTGCTGCATACTTTTAGGCACACGCCAAATATGCAATGTAATAAAATTTAAGTGTCGGATATTGAAAACGAGCGCCAGCAACATTCCCAAATGGCATCTGTGGGAATTCTGTTTATTTTTAGTTTGTCGTTTTTGCGTTGAGTAAAATGCAAATTTACGTGAAACTGCATTCTGATAAAATCCAGAATTGTATTGATTTTAGAAGCTGTCAGACTTAGCAGAAATGGAGAAATTTTAGAAAAAAAAGTGGGAATAAATTAGGGAAACACAAATCAATATTCAAAATTTTAGAAGAATAATTAAGAACAAACTGTGTTAAGTACTTCCCATTGCCGTTTTAGTGTCATATAAACTGTATGAATGTCTACCAAAGAGTTTTCCACTCAACAAGATGAATTTACCACGTGGACCTTCCATTTTGCATTGATCTGCTGTGTGTGTGCCAAGTCGGCCGAACAAACTTTGCACACAGACCACAATAAAATTTCGCTTTAAATTGTCTGAAATTCACTTGTAAGGCTGCTAAGCATTTTGTTGTTCGATGGCCTTAGTACTATCAATCGACTCAGTGGCTCCCTTCGGAACTGTGTTAAGAACTACCCATTGACAATTTGGCCCCACACAAACTAGCAGACAGCTTATATGGTAATCGAGTGTACCGATAAGAGCCTGTGCTTGTTGTTGGAAAGCAGGTCATATTTCTTGATTGTTAAGTAAGTTATAAAGTGATTTAGATTTAGGCTTAGAAGTGATTTCCTAATACAGCTGTGGTTCCACACAAACTTCTTAAAGACCTTTCCATTACCGCAGTGTCGCTACTCGAACTAAGTCGCTGTATCGCCATTCGAATTGCTGTATTGATGGTTCATTTGAGACTTCCTTACCAGATCCTAAGCTGTAACTTCTATAGAATGTTGTTGTACCCGTTGGTCGTAGACTAAAAAGGGTATACCAAAGCCGTGGTCAGTGTTCTATGTCTATAGCACTGACTTTCTTCTAAAACTTTGCATACTTTTCGGCTTTTTCATAAGCACGCTGTGAATTTTAAACAATAAGCATGCGTTGCAGTCCTTAAATGCTTGTTCCTTGGACTGTCGCTAAGAAGAGAACATGCAAAACGACTTGGAGCTGATAGAACCGGGAGGCGCTTGAAACTGTAATGTATAGACAAACCATGACAGTCGTGAAATTCTCCAGAAATCTGTATTGAAGTGCATTGATTACATTAAAATTGACATAACACTGGCTTCCTCACAAAACACACATTATGCTTATTTTTTAATATCTTTCTAAGTTTGCGTCAAATCAAGCTCAAAACTTATCAATATTAAATTAAGCAACATTCAAATGACTAAACGAAAACTTAACTTCGGGCTCATAGTTTCAAACTTAGCTGCTCTTTCTCAAAAGTCATCAATTATCCAACCAATTGTATACACAAAACAGTAGAATTGTTTAGGTGTTGAGTGCGTCAGCGTACTACTTAATCACAAGTCTCGCAGGACTCATATCAATAACACACAGACAACTTAATCTCTGCTGGTACTTGCCAAATCTCAATAAAAACAAAATTATGCCTGAATCAACTACAATAAGCTTAATCCACACACACACACACACACACACACGCGCACACTCTCTCTCATGGAGATTAACCTTCTATCTCGACTCACACATATTTTGTGTATGACTCGCAACTGGCATTCAAATGGATAATTATCCAAGTAATAATTGTTTTGGCTCAAGACAAAAGACAACTGTCGCCAGGCAGCATGGCAGCTTTCTCTCACATAATAGATAAAAGCCATAAATAATAATTAAATGCGTGACTAATTACTTGTGTAATTTGCTATTATTAGGCAAATGCTACAGCTTCAGGCAACAAAAGGCGAAATTGGCACAAAAATGGCGGGGAGGGAGAGAGAGGGACACAGAGAGATCCTCCCACATATGGTTATTAATGCCTGGCAACTAGGCTTCGCCCCTGCACGCATAATGAGCTGGCAATATGTCGTGTTATCGTCAGAAATTAAGTTGAAAGTCGCTGTGTCAGTAGGAGTGCGTGTGTGTGTGTGTGAGTGCGTCGCCTTGATGATGATTAAGTTGACAACAACTGTCAACTTTGCTTTGCTACGCTGACATAACCTAAACGCACCCACAAATACAGACACACCGAAACGCGCACACACACACACACACACACACACACACACACACAGACAGTAGGGCGACGCGACGTGTGCTCGTCCTGCTCAGCGGTTTAATGAGTCTTGATTTATTTCATTTCCCCACTCATTTTCGATATGCGACAACGACACGGCGAATGCTTACCAAGTTCTTGTTGACATCGTCGTTGTTCCTGCTGGTGTTGCTGTTGTTGTTGTTGTCACCCTTGTAAAACGTTGGCTCTGGCTCCTAAAAGGTCCCCGCTTCGCTGTCGTCTCCGTCGCCATCTTTGTCTGCCCAGCTTATTTACATGACAGCGCCAAATTTCATTACTCATGCTCTGGCATTTTGCCTTTTGCCTACTCTGGCTGTATTAATTAAGACATTGATTGCTTAATTAAATAATATTTTCTAGCTTGGAGATTTTGCACAGTTGTACTTACATATGCTTGCAAAATATTATCTCTGGATTTCAATTTTGAATTTAGCTTAAATGTTTTTTATTTTGTCTGAATTCAAAAGAAAAATCCCCATCAATCATGTGAAATGATTGATTATTTGGCTTATTTGTAATATAAGCTCAGTTTAAAGCGGATTTTGAAAAGAATTTTGGAAAATCTTTTAATTTAAGTTGAGCATTTGCTGATTTTGTTTGTGTATTTCAATTGTTTGGCATTGTTTTAAGTTCTTTCTAAGCTGTTAAAACGCCACATGAAAGACAAGAAAGAAATAAGAGGATTTCTCTTAGCTGCAAACTAAACAATTGAGCAGCTTAATTATACAATTTATTGACTTTCTTCTATTTTAAAATGCTAAGCCAGGTTTAATTTAGCTACCTTGGATAACAGACAACTGCTTGAACTAAAACGATGTTAGAAAACGTGAATTAATGAACACTCGACTTGAAATGCGACAGTGACTGCCATTTGAAAACGTTGATACATCTCAACAAACCAGTGAAAGTGGCAAGAATCAGTAGCATTTCTTTAGTTGAAGCAAAGAAGGGCAAGAATAGTTTTTCAATATCAGATCGATATGCTTTGAAAAGGTAAAAGGATCACCTAAGACTGTAACTCAAAGCTTTCAGACAGTATGAACATCTAAGGCAGGGAATGAAACCGTATTGCATTTCTAGTCCAGCTCTTTGTTTTGGTAAAAGGTTCTGTTTTGATTCTAGTTTATTTCGGTATTTGTATTCGTATTGGTTTCGCATTTCTATTTTGATATGCTGGTAAGTACAGGTATGTCCCGCTAAAATGTTTTTAAAGAGCGTTCATAGCTTTTGCATCCATCCAATTTCCAAGCGGATATTAAAAGCTCAATAAAGAAAAAATAACTTTTAATAATTGAATTCTGCTTCCAGTTTGATTCCCTGATTGGTTCAGCAAAAGTGGCAATATCGTCTCGGTTGTTGATGCCAAAACAAAATATATGTACCTTAAGGTGTCGGAAATGCTTTCTTTTCTCTGTTACAAACGTTTGCACAAGCTTAATATACTCGGCGTACCTTTGGTACAGAGTACCAAAATACTAGATTGACGATGTGTACTAAGAAATAAGCGAATAACTTCCTCAGACGGTAACCAAATTCAAAGCGACAACATGTGTTAAACAGGAAACTACGAGGGCTTTTACAATAAAACTTCACCAAAACTCGCTGAGAATAAAATAGTTAAACCAGTGCTAATCAAAGTAGAAATTTCGAAAAAAAAAGTTGAAAATGCTAGGTCATAGAGTTAAGTCTGTCATACTTTTGTGGGCAATAATTTAGATACCTCTTGCCGCTAAAGGAATTGACAAGACTGTAAACAATCAGACGGTCCATGCGCCAGATATTTCAACTTAATTGAGTAAAATAAGCAAACAGTGGTTTTTGGACCATAACTTCAGATTTTGAGGGTGTTAGGAAAAACCACATATTAGGGAATGCTATAATCAAACTGCTCTACTTGTATGGTAGATCATTTCGAAAGTATGAATATTTTCGCTGTAATATCACCACACATTTTCACTTAGCTCAACACACCTCAAAGTCAGAAACCATTGAGGCAAAGCCTGTTTCGGTGTGTGCACAATAGAAGCTTATGCTATTATCAGGCTTTCTTTTGAGTGAGAGACCATGACTGCTAAAATATTAACTTTAAAATGAGCAAAATGAATGGTTGGGAAGACGTTTGTGTTATTATAATTGTTGTTTAGCGGCAATACTCTAGCTGCTTACGTTAAAACTTTTAAAATTATCCCTCGAAAATGTGAGAAAAGTTCGGAATTTATGGAAAGACGTAAGCTCCTTGAGGTTTGCTGCTTAAGCAGTTTCGAGTTTTCCTATACCTGATCTATTAATGTTGGGTACACTTGACAACTTCTGTTCCAGGATATTCAATTTGGAAGCAGAATACTAAAGCTTACGCAATAATTGAAGCGAAATTTAGAACAGGGACATATTTCACAGGTAAACGCTTTTAAAATTAAACTTTTATAGGGAATAGATTTAAGAATGCTTCCCTATATTTCAAAATGTTTTCAGGCTGTTGGAGATTCTAAAAGCAAATATTAAATAAGGCAACCCTGAGGTGCATAGCCAAATATCCACAAGTCAGCTGGTTCCATTCTCTTCAGTCTACGCCGATACGATAGGCTCTAGCCGGAATGTTGGACATTCGATTAGTGTAGGAAATTAAGCGCTTCCTGTCGAGATTATTAATATGTCTCAATGGCTTGGCATACAGTGGGAATGTCTAAATCCTGAAATTTTATGGAATTAAAGCCATACCGGTGCGCCGCCTTAGCCATAACCGAGCATTTTTATTTTGAGATGCTAATCCGAAACCTTTTCAACAGCTTTAAATGGCTTGCTGCTTTCCTCATTTGAATTTTTTTCAAATTTACAGATTTTCTTCAAAGACAATCGAATTTGCATACTAATTTGATTCCAAGGTTTATATTAAGACCCAACAACAAAAATTCACTTTTAAATATATGCCCGCATTTAGGTCCTTTTCTTTGCACTTTTGCTTTCAAATGTTTAAACAATCTCACTTGAACATGCATAGTCAAACACGTATAGCTGCAAAGCGCAGCTCATCCCCATCATCATCATCTGCATCCTCTCTCCCTTTCTCTCTCTCTCGCTCTCATTGTTTTAGCCTCAAGCTCTAATATAAATTTATGGTCCTAAGTGTGCACAGTGTGACACAGACACGAACAGCAAATGAAAATCAACTGGGAGCAGTCATTATGGCGGCTTTCACTTTCGCTAATGTGTTATGAGAGGCAGAAGAAGCAGCCAACCAAACTGGGAGAGCTAACTAAAACGAGGGAGGCTCAAGCGAGTGCCAGTTAGAGTGTGTTTAAGCAAATAGGTCGCCACACACACACACACACACACGCACACGCACACGCACACTTTAACGCGCCACAGCTTACATTGTAATCTGAAGAGCTGAAAAATTTAACCAAAAAAATAAGAAAAAGACTAAAGAATACAATACAGTGGGTAGTCGCTAACGGTGGCAAAGGGGTATGGTTTGAGGTATGTTTGTTAAAACTTTGTAAGCTTGTATAAGCCACGTTGAAAAGAGAATCTGCCTGGTGTTAAACCACACGCCAAGGCTGTTAAAATTTAAGCAAACAAAAATTTCAAGAGTTTTGGAAGAGAAACGAATGAGTTTTTAAGAACCCACAGGGGGCAGCTATTTTATTTGCTTAAAATGTTTTCTTCACTTGAAGAAGTCCGAGATGTGCGAGTTTAAGTCCATCCCAAATTATTTCAGAAGTAGGTCCATCCAGGAAATTGGGTTAAATTAGTTCAGAAATTGAATGCGGAATTTAAAACAGAATTCTTGGTGTAAGTAAAGCAATACAACTCAGTATACCATTTGAGAAAATGTTGGCCAGGAAGTATGCCTTCAGTTCACAAGACAATATACCATTTGGAAATTTGTGTGTGGACTAACTGTGGCCGCAACCACACACCTGTCTGACAAATACGTTTCAACCTTGGACACTGTTTAGTGCTAGGAGAATTAGAGTGTCACTCTCCGATGTAGCAAGAATTTCCCATTACACGGGCGCCTACTGTAATAATGTAATGCATAATGCATGTACCTGGGCCTTTAAAGTGATAGAGAGAATACATTAACGAAATTTTAATGAGGCGTATACGTAATATTTGTGGAAACTTTTAGGCCTTTTTGAAAAGATTAATATAACTAGTTCAGAACAACAATTTACTATATTTGGCTTGCCACAAATTCACATAGAATACCTTCAACTGAATGCACAGAATTACTCATTTAAAGCAATCCGCTTCTGAACCCATCCGAACCGAACCGCTTATTCCTGCTTGAAGTAAAACACAAGTATATTTGTGAGTGATCCAGGCAGCTCAACTCGGAGCTGTTGTATCTGAATATCTTAATTTGGTTGTGGTTCGGACTATATAGTATTATCGGATAGTTCCACGTAACATTTACAATATACATATGTTGCTTGGGTGCTTTTGTTGCTAACAGATGTGATATTTTACAAGGGTTGTTACTTCACTTCCAAGCAGGAATCCGTAATCACACAGCTGATAAACCGAAATGCAAGCCGAACCGTCATCTCTTTGTAAATGCTGAAGCGACCTGTTCCATTTGTATGCTCTCCCAAACATTGGTCCTTATCGATTCACAAATTATGTAGCTGCTAACCATATTAAAACATGTGATCCCTTACATCTCCTACGTCCACCGACCCTTAAATATGCTTGACCACAGTTAACATTCCTTGCTTGGAAGTTATCAATCCGATTTGTGTGCGTATCCCATTTCCTTTACGTGATGATAATCTCAATATTCTGTCCTGCTTCTTCGCCTCAATCCAACTCTGGCCAGGAGCACGGTTTTTTAAGTGAAGTCGTTAAGAACTATTTTAGATTCGATGGAATCAAGGGCGATCCTTGAAAAGGTAGAAGTGTTTGAAATCCTTTCGCAACTTCAAAAGTACGAAAATTTGACTTTCAAAGCAGATTTAAGAGTAAGTTTTAAGTAAGTTGTGAGACGGGATACTCGAGGAAGGGCTTTAAGCAATAAAAAAGGGTGAAATTAAAGGCAACCCAAGCGCAGAAATGAGTTTGGAAGAAATACCATTTTTCACTCAAACTTAAATATAAATTGGAACACTATACTCAAGGCATTATACCTTTACCCTATACGTAAGGGACCTAAGGCTTGAGAGTCGGAGAAATTTAGAACGATCCTTGAATAGAAATCCGAATTTGTCAACATTTTGGACTATTCCGGACGTTATCCTTAAGTACAGGCAGAATTAAGGGTGATCCTAGAACAGAACTGCCTTCATTTAAGGAAATATCGAGATTTTCTGGGTATTTATTATAAAATTGAGAGGAAACCTCTGAACCGAGCCAAATACCAAATCTGCGATTCAAAATTAGACCCAAATCTGTTTGCATTCCCGAATTAAAGTGATAATTATTCAGGGAAATAAAGTAGACCTACTTTTGGGGGCATTTATCTTCATATTTTGTATGTGCATAAACGAGTTAGCACTTTAATAACCATTCATTGCTCAAAGCTTATAAAAAATATCCGCAGCTCTCCCTGTAAGTTGGTTCTACTGTACTGACTCCTGCATGAAAGTTGTGCGTATGCAATGCAAAAGTCAACGTAGAAATTAAAGTCAAGCTTAAGGCAAGGCAAACAGCATGCTGTTGCCTCCTCCCCCCCCCCCCCAAGGGCAGCCTATGCTATGGATGTGCCTTACTTGAGGGGACTTAAGTCTCTCACACGCACATACACAGAGGCAAATTCTTCTGTTTAATCAGATGCGCATACATACATATTTGAGTGAGTGTGTCGTATTTACACTTATTTCATTTCGCCTAACGCTTTGTTTACTATGTCTTTCACTTGGCACTGGCACACAAGTGGAGGAGCTTCCCCTACACTTGCTGTTTCTGCCTGGCGTCACGCATCGTATGAGTGATTAAAAGTTTCGGCATTAAGCAAATTGCGTCTAATTCAGATGTTGTCTTTTTTATGCTAATTATATCACGCCTCAGTAAACCGTTTACTGGCGGCAATGGAGGCATCAATATTCTTGATTTCCATTTTGTTGTTGCCGATTATTATGTAACAGACAAATAATCAAAGCTGGCGGCAGCTGTCATCCTTTTTGGCCTGTCGAAAGTTTTTAATCGATATAAGTTTGCCAGCAGAGCTGCTGCCACAACTTGGCTAAAGATTGTGGAGGCTAACAAGTACACACACACACACACTACAATACGTGAGAAGCCAAACATCCTAGTCGAACTTTAACCTAATTGACAACAGCTGCGTGGGTCGCATACTCGTACATCAATCTGTCATGAAAATGTGAACAAATTAATTGGCGCTGAAAAGAGGAATGGAAATGGCTAGAGCAGTGGGAGGGGAGTCCAAACAGAATGTCAGGGTCATGGTCTAAATTCAATTGTTGGCAGAGAAATGGATTAAGAGAAGATTGAGAATCATTAGGGGGTAATTAATTGAGTATTTATTTTAAGCAATCGAAAAGGAATGTTCAACACTTTCAGCTTCAGCATTACTTAGCAGAAGCTATATGATTGCAAAAGTACAAGTTGAGTTCTTCTCTCGCTTTCTGCCTGTTTTGGTCAGACCTGGCAAAAACACAATTTTCAAACGCCACTCAAAAGTCATGACAAATTCATAGACAAAACTTTTCGGCTGTGGAAATCCCCCCCACCGCTTCTTGGAAATCTCATATGCCATTGCCTGTCAATAATGTACAAACTTCTACCTTGACAACAGCATCAGAAAGTGAAAAAAAGTAACTTTTATTAAGTTTCCGGCACCGCAGTGCCGTATTAAAATCGCACACACACACAAGGGGACAGGGTCTTTACAGCACAGATATAATCACTGGCGGCGGAAAAAAAATATCAAAACTGTAGCCTACTTACGGGCGAACTAGTGCTTCAAATACGCATAAAAAATCAATGGCAAGTGCCATGTGCGCAATAAATGTCAGCGGCAAACGAAACGAAAACTCCACATGTATTTTATACCATTTTCTTTCTTTTGTAGGGAAAACTTCCGTTTTGTGTATATCAATTTGTATAGCATACTTATGTGCGTTGCCAGAGCAAAGCCTGTTTTTTTAGGGGAGCAGCGCGCCAAATTGAAAATCCGCCATAAAGACGACGACGGCGACGTCGACGTCGACTGAAAAGAAATAAAGCAAAGTCGAGCCTGATGACAATTTATTGTTCACACTTGTAACTGATGATGGTGCTTAGGGGAATATACACACACACACACGCACACGTGGGCCATGTGAGTGTGTGTGCTGGCCCAAATATATTTCATTGTCTGCGCCATGCCTTAAAAGTAGGCCCTACAAATTGCCAGCCATTATTTTGCACCAAAGTCAATATACAATATATTTGTGAATTTATTTTATTTTTGTATTCTTCTTCCTTTTTTTTTGTATGCCGCACAGGTGTTAGTCTGTGTGTGCAGGTGTGCGGGGGTGTGGACACCATTTTCAATTGTGCGTCTTGTGGCTCTGGCAGGTGATAATTTAAAGGCCTGGGGCAACTTTTTACCACTCCGCACTCCGCACTCCAAACTTTGTCTAAATTCCTCCTCTCTTTGCTCAGTTCTAAGTGGTTTCATAACTCGCATGGCGGAACTATTCTTTGCAAAACTTTCACAATAGCATGCGTGAATGAAGGAACTTCTACCACAACGTTCATGCTTTGAGTGCCTCGGCTCATGTGATTTAAGGTGAGAATATTATTTCAAGTCAAAAGTCTCGTGCCTCGCATACCAATTGTTGCCCTCTCCTAACTGGACAGCGCGTTGTAGACTGGGCTCGTTTATCACATTTAAATTCATAACAACAGCGAATAAATCCACTTTTGTTGTTTTCTCTGTATGTGTGTGTGTCGGTGGCTGTCTGTGTGTGTGGGTTAGCCGCTGGAATTTATGAGCAGCGTGTCTCCCTCTGCTGGCTGGCACCAAGCCACTAAGCCTTGGCTAATAGCGGCTTTAAAATTTATAGAGTTTTTGGATGCCGGCTTAGGGAAGTGATTGCCATCGCGAGCCGCCATGGCGTATACTTAATGTTTATTCAGTGTGTGTAGGCGTTTTGTTTTGGGGTATGATGACTTTTTGATGTAAGATGAAGAGACCGAACATCAATTGGCGGTTCAGGCTTATGAAAACGAAATGATTCTATGTGGTGGTTATTTTAGTGTGGGAAAGTTTGGATATTTCACCGCCTAATCATTGTCCAACACGAAATTCATCAATGTGGATCTTTACGTATGTCTTTGCCAAAGCATTTCAATCGATTTCTCTGCTCGACTCTTGTAATTCGGAGCTTTTAACAATTCCGAGCATAGAGATATCACTTTTAGAGGGTCCATCAGCGAATTGTGAGTTACTTGAAACTTAAATGAAGCGTCTTTAGGGACTAGATAAAAAATTCCCAAATTTACTAGCATCATTGTCTGAAGGTGAGCGTTTTATGTGAACTGAACTGAACCTTACCGATTTGTTAAGTGGTTTTTGGTTCGATGCAGCATTTTCAAAACGACGATTTGATTCGGTTACATCCTAGCCGATACAAGTTAAAAAAGGCAATTTTCAATTCAAAGATAGTAGAGGAGATCTTTCCATTGGAAAGACCAGGTTCATGAAAGAAGTAGTTCGTTCGATTGTTGATTGAAGTACCAAAACGCAAAAATACATAGCAACTGTGCCTTATATCACAATATCTTTTCATTCTACCGAACAACAAGCAAACTAATTTAGGAGACACATGAGAAGACTAAATACCATTTTCGAAAAGCTTCAAAAAGTTTCAGAGATCTAAGATACCAAGATTTGAAACAAAATCACAGGTTCGACAAGCTGTGGAATTGCTCCACTAACCAATGATTCTGGATGGGGTCCAACTTCCCTACTTAATCTTCAGCTTTGAGAAAAATTGGATTTGTTTCACCGATGGCTCAATGTCAATTGGATTCAATGGTCTCTGGAGATGTTCGAATAAACGATTGAATTTTGAACTAAACTAGAAGAACTTTAGTTGTAAAGTGACTGGAAGGTTGCAGGCTACTAGATTTTACAGAATCTAGTACACATTAATTCTACTTGGACTTAAACAGTCGATTGAGAAACTATTGTCATCTTAACTAGTAGCCCAGCATTGTGGCGACATTTAGGCAGCTTCTTAGCTCGAAAGTAAAGCGCTTGTACGAAAATCTCTAGAGATTTGTGGGACACCACCGACGACGTGACGACTGACATTCTTATTGAATTTCATATAAAATTGTGCATTTTTGAATAAGAAAATCATACGATAAGACGAAATCCGATTCTGGATTCGAAACAGGGCCGTATATGTATACGAATTTTGGTTTTAGTCAAGGCATTTTTATTGGCCGAAAGTTTTTTTTTGGACTGCTAAGGATACGAACTAGAAATCTATCAAGTTTTTGGCAGAGACATACACGCTGCCGGATGCAGAATTCCTTTCGGTTTAAATCTCTGATACATAGTACAATTTGTGGAATCCTTTTAAAAAGAATAAAACATGTATTTCGTAAGAGTATTCCGTCCGTCGCTTTGCCCCAAATCGTTTTTTTCCAAGTTATTATTTAAAGGCGATGGGCTCTTTGGCTGCCTTTTGACATATTATGCTATAATTCCTGCGGCAAAACGTTTAGTTGAGCTACATAAATAATAAATATCCCGCTTACTCACTCACACAGACACAGAAGCTCTCACACACACACACACGCCTTCGCCATGCCTCTTTCTGTATCGGGTTCCTAATGATGCAGGCTGGAAGCAAACTTTTTCTTTCCCCCCCCCCCACCGCTACTTTTTGGTCATGATTTACATGGCTCAGGTCCTATGCTCGAATTATTTTCATACACGTAATTTGCATTTTGTTTTCAAACTCAATTCGTGCAGGAAAATTGTTTAAGCATAAAAAACATTTAGTTGTAGCATTTTGTTAAATTTATTTTAATTGTTTTTTTCTGTTTGCGCCTTTTTCTGACTGCCAGTCTATCGATATGCAAATTGTGTGTCTAAAGTAAATCGAAAAAGTTTCGGATCGACTAAAGAACTAATAGTCGTAAATATTGATGTGTGTGGGCTTACAAATGAAATGTCCAAAGTGCTTAGCCAGAGCTTAGTTGCAATCAATTGAGGCAAATGCTGAAGCTAGTATTTCGTCTTAAGAGTACTTGGTGTGTGTGTGCGGGTGTGTGTGTGCGGGTGTGCTTGCACAGATTTGATCAAATTTCCATTTCGGCTGGAGGCTAGCAGCAAAATCTATCTGGTCATGCATTGATAATGAAATTAAATTGAAACTTTGGTAGAGCAAAATTTGACTAAGTTAGAGTTAGTGGAAAAGTTTGAGGGAGATTTAATTTGAGACTGCAAAGAAGATGTTAAGAAATAATTTATTTAAGTATTTAAGCGCATTTTTATTTAACCGCAGGCAATGCTTAAGGTAGGTGAAATATATTTTTTCACACCTTTTTTCTTAGCAATATTATCCCTACTCTCACTTGCAGCTTGCCATTGACCTCAAGTCACAAATTTTGCATATTTTTGTTGCAGCAAAATCGGTTTAAAAGCATTTGGCTTACAGCATTAAAGTTAAATGTTTAGTCTGTTGAGGAGGAGGATTGGTGTTGGTGGAAAAAGGCTTTTGAAAAATTCAATAAGCAGCTCGTACGCTCAAATGTCCTCGAGGAGCGTTCTTTTCGGGTTGTCTATGTGGCCTGTCGACATCGTCGTCATCGTCATTCTCCGCTGGGCGAGTGTGTGGCAAATATTTATTAAAATCGTTGTACACAATTTTATTTTTGCATATCAAAAGGCGTCTGTGTGGAAGTATGCCTCAGGGATTGTTTCCTTCATATTTTGCTTGCTTTTTTTTTGTATTTGTTCACATAGAATAGATCAGAGTTTTTAGCCAGTGGCCAAGAAACGAACTCGCACCGCATACATATTTGAGGCTGGTGCTCATTGAAGTTGTTTTGGTCTAAACAAATGGCCAAAGGGCCTGAGCAGCAGAAGATGTGGCCAGAGATTAGGCTCTGGCCTGCTGCGTGGAATACTTATCATGTGGTGCTGCGACTTCCACTTACACAGCTCGCCGAAGCCTGCAACGTGCTGGAGTCAAAAGTGCAGCATGGCCTCAGGCTGTTTGGCAAATGTCTCGCTTACATGAATTCCATGTGGCAGGAAGATTAATGGCCTTTGAATAAGGGCGTTGAGAGAACACACGAAGGGAAGGTGTAAGAAAACAAACGGAGAAGGGCGCTTGTTTCTGAAGGAGATTCGACATACCAATTTCTACACGATTTTTCCAGACGTGACCCAAACGGAACTGAAAACTTATTTCCAGCTATATCTAAAATGTTATGAATTTTAAGTTCAATAAAATGCTCGTATCAAGCTTAAAACCAGATTTATTTTTGGTTCTTAGCGCCTTGATTTTGTCATGGACATCACGATTTATCGAAGAGAGGCAATAAGATGTTCGTGTTGGCAGCCTTATTGCATTCTTCTGTTCTTGCCTCCATTGAACAGCTGGTCTTGGTGTTGTTTATATTGTAAAAGATGACTGGCTAGAAGTCAACTCGGTTTAGATACTATTTCCTTAAATTTTTGATTTATTTTTACAGTTTTTTCTTGATTGATTGTAGTTTTGCAGATTGATAAAGTGTAGTTGTTTATACACACCAAATAAATCGTGATTATTGCCCTTCAAAGTAGGCAATCTTTAGTTCCCTATGTAATTATATATTAGATCGAAGATCTTGCTAGTGTAAGTGTAAGTTCTGGGTAAACAACCAAATGTTGAGTTAATACAGAAAAATAAATACTAAAATTAATATAGCATACTTTAAAGGTCATTAAGCACGATCCGGGTGGATGAGCTCCCGCCTGCCCGAACTTTTTCATACATTCTGTGATATACATCCATATCCCTATATATGTACATTCAATAGTCTTTACAAGGCCATTGATGCCCATGCCCACCTCCTGGCTACCTTGGACAAGGCCAGTTGCAAATCTTTTCCCGTCTCAACTTTCAAAGATCTTTTTAGTTTTTGTTAGTGAGAACAATTGTAACGATAGGCAAAACAATCGATAACTGGTCGATTCTCTACTCAAAAAGGCATGGATGCAGGTGCATTCAAATTGGATGCTACTTGATTGCTATCTCTAGAATCATCTAGAATCACGACCAACCGGTCAATATACTGGACCTTGTTGAATAGTGCTATTAATATCGTTACGGAAGATTTCAGAGGGAGTAAGATTTGAATTCAGCGTCGCGCTTCACTTTGTCAGGCATATTTTCTTATTATAATATTACTTTGGTCGAAGTTTGAGTATTGAGTATCGAGTACTTGGTAACAAGTGTGGAGTATACTTTGTAGAATCGAAAATGGAGTACCGAGGAAGCTTCCAGATATCTTTCTTCATCTTAGCTTCAGTCGTCCCTTCTTCGGGCGTGTTTCCCAAGTCTTTTACTCATCGTGTGTACAATCGTTTTGCCGTATCTTGATCGTTCTATCCAACGCAGCAGCAGTTCTTCTAAGCGCTTGACAATATAAGTATCCCTCAAAGAGTCTGTTCATGACTCGTTCGGATGGGAAATTCGACGAGTTCGAGTTAAGCACTCCAATTTACAAACACAGAAAGTAAGAGCCTTAGGCACAAAGTATACAAACTCTTTCAGACTTGAGTCATCTTGGTTGTAAACTAGTAGTTTAAGTTGAAAACTTGTCTAGACTCCTGTTCAAAGCATAAAAATGCGATTTATTATGGAAAATTTGTAATTCCCGATTCCAAGTCAGCCAAAAAATGTTAAAAATTTAACCACAAAGTTAAACGAACTTGGGTTAGGTAGGTGGTTTCATAGTTCATAACCTTGTTATCCATTCTGTCTGTTCCAAGGCAATTGCTTTAGTCTAAGCAGCTTAATATTCACACCTTAAGCCCGCACACACACAAAAAAACAACAAAATATCAGAGGTAGCTAAGCCCAAAAGTAGGCAACACACAGACACAGACACAAACCAAATCGGTTAAGTTGTCAAAGTAAAATCGAAGATTCGTTACGTCTGTCAGCCACAAAACCAATTTCAGGGTCAATCAACGGCTCACTTAACCACTTAAACTTTTATTTGTATTTTATAAGCCTTTTCACAGCAGAAGCCGGAGGAAGTTGCTTTGTATGTTTTGTACAAATTGTATGCTGCACTTGAAATGAAAATAATAAATAAGCCCACATGCACAACGAAGCATAAAGTTTATGGCCAACACAAATTGCTGAGCAAAAGCCAACAAAAGGATGACGGCCATCAACCGCAGCAATCGGGGCAGCCAAAACAGTCATTAAGCTGCAGCAAGAAGAAAGTAACAACAACAGCAACAAAAAAAACAATATGCCTGATGCCGATCGTTAAATCAAAAAGGCGCATTCGAGTGCCTGCAACATCATTAGTTGCAGTTCATACACACTGAAGGGCCCGGCTATGCAGCCAGATAGTTGCCCTGGCTGCCACAGTAACAGCATCCCCATGCCCCCCCCATTCCTTCATTCCGCCATTCCACATGGCCGTAGCCTTTGCACTCTCAGGCGGGCGCGCGCACTTTTTTTTTGCGAGGTGTCCAAATTAAATTTGCATCAGTTGCTCCACGAGCATCTAAATGATGCCAAAAACTGAAAGTGTGTGTGTGTGTGTTTTTGCGTGTGTGTACATGTGCATGTATGAGTGTGGCGTTCAGCATATCAACAACAACAGCAACAACAACAGCAAGTGCTGCCACTCACTTTGGCATTTTGCATCTCTCTTTCATTTTTGTTTTTTGCATAAAACCGGCAAGCTATTTTTTTTTTTTTTGTATTTTTAGCCAACAGTGGGCCTTGATTACACACAACCAATCTAGTATTTCATATACTACAGATGGCTTAAATGATTTCACATAGATATGATATAGATTTCTCAGGATCAGGCATACCCTGATGTAGCTTTCGATTTGCCTTGAAGATCAATTAATGGTGTGCATGCAGGGTTGAAAATGCACAGACTTGGTACTCAATATTTATTCCTGTGCTAGGTGCTGCGTAAAGCAAGCCGTCAGGTGACACGATCAACACAGTACTGCCTGTATGATCCTACAAATATTGTTAACCATTACCCCGATCGATCAGCTCAGAAACACTATAACACACCTGCCATACGACAGGCCTTTGTAACACATCTGGGAGGTAAGAAATCATTAGCTCTGAGAGAAAGGAAAAAGTCTCTTCTGAGCCATAATAAACCGTTTCTTCCTAGGAATAATAAAGTATCTTTTCGTCAAAAAAAGGATAGTTTTGAAAATCGTTGAACTATATATAAATTCGTGAATTCTTTCTAACTCTGGTTCTTGAACTCGGAACACCTAGACTGAACACAGTTAGAATGCCGTCTCAATCAGTTGCTTCATTGCAAGCGCTGGTTGCTACAAAACAACATTCTCTGCTTCTTCTTCTATTCCAATCCCTAGGTGACACATAGGGCATCAACTACTCCTCTTCAGCGAACTTTGTTGTTAGCCGTCGCTTTTAGTTCTCCCCTACTTTTCCTGATGCTTTTCGCCTCTCTACCGACAGTCCTCCTCCAAGTTTCTTTGGGTCTGCCAGGTGCCAAAATAAAACAGCTTTCTACTTAGACTAGATTTATACGGTGAAGCAAACTTTATGAAGCTCCCTTAGTAGGTGGAATATTCAAGGCAAAATTAATACGTTTGCAAAGATCAAGAATCTCACCTGCTTTTCTCGTATACTAAAAGAATTCCATGCAGTTTGCTTCACCGTGTAAATCTATTCTTATATTCAATTGAATCTGTTTTCTGCCCTAAAAGTATTCAATAATATATCTCTTGCATATCGCATGGATAAGATTACTTGGAATTCTCAAGTGTGAATTCCGTGCACTTTCAATATAAAGGGACCAACTAAAATTCGGAACTGCTTGGTGATTGTTAAGCGATGTATTGCAAATTTAAAGATTTTATGAGGAAAAAGAGAAAAAATAAATAATTAAGTATGTCTATCGTGCATTCAAGTCAATTTTTGTGGAATATGTCTACAATTTTCGTATTGGATGACAAAAATAAGCAATACCACATATCGTATATCCTTTCTTCTTTCCTTATTCTTTTGTTTGTGAAAACTCACAAACAACCAACAAATTCTCCCCGGAAACTATTGTCAAACTTTCCTTGACGGTAGAGAAAAGAAAATCTGTATAAAATGCTTACAGGGTTAAACAGGTACTGAAAATATCTATGAATTAAGACAAATATACAATAAATATTTACCTGTGAGACCTACAAATTGATCATGATATATTTCCTAAGAAACCACTAGACGGCAGTATTCGTGACCCTCTAGGTATAATCCTTACCTGGATATAATCGTTTATACGACAATCTCTAGAGATTTTTCATAATTTCATAGTTTTTAATTCAAATATGATCCACTGTCGTCCCCTCCACAGCTCTCACTATTTTCATCACACTACATAACTATGAGCCTGTGTGTGTGTGTGTGTGTGTGTGTTATGGTTGGGGTGGAAGAAGGAGGCACTTAAATAATTTAGATTTTTGTGTCTAACATGCACAAGTGCCACCCGTAGAACGGCCTAAAAGATTCAAGTGCAGCTGGCAAAAGTGACCCAGTTAGAGATGCCAAACCAGAGTGATACACAGCCAGATGGATGGGCGGGAGTGGCGGAGGGAGAGGGGATAGAGGTTAGAACTCTTGGCAAGCTGAGCGATGTGAGTGTCGTCTACCTGGGCATTATCAGCAGGCTGCTGTGTTCCCAGTGATGGTGACTGTGACTGTGCCATTATGCGCTCATTAAAATGTCAAATAAATTCAAATGGGGAAAATATGATATTGGAGAGGAGCTTGAGGCAAGCGTTGCATTTTGTGCCAAAGGATAATGCAGGATATATGTAAGTAAGTAGTTGGAGGTGTGTGGGTGTGTGTGTGACTTATAATTTATACACTAGCCGGTTGTGAGGTTGAACTTTGACGGTTTAAGAATGGAAAATGGTAATGAAACTTCTCTAAAGCTTATTTCCTGCCAAAAAAGCGGAGCATAATTATTAATGCTCATGCATTGGTCTATTCGGCACTTCCGCACCACACAGGCCATAACAAATAGCTCGTCTATTTTAATTAAAAACAACTTCCGCTGTTTAGCCGCATTTGCGCGAGTGCACGGAAATCATTCCATTCATTATTATAACGAGTATTTTCCGCAGTTTTTACTGCATTTGTGTTTCGCTTAATGAGCCGTAAAATGCCAAATATGTTCAAGGATACACACACTCACACATGCACATCCAAGTGCTTCGTCTGGGACTTTTATGTCCCGGCACTTTTGCTCAACTGCATTGAGTGGCATTTAATTAATTTGCTCTCTCAGTGCAATCAGTCCTCAGACACTCTTCTCCCTGAAGTGAAGGCAAACTACTTGGCATCGACTCCTTGTCTTTGGAACAAGCTGTAAACGAAGTTTCTGGGTGGTCTCAGAATGTCTTATTGTTGATTTCTCTATTTGGTCGCAGGACGCTTATCAGTCGCATTGCATGCAAAACTGTAAAAAAGTTCAATCGAGTTGCTGGCAATCCAATCAGCAATTTATTTTACTTCTCTTACCTGAGCAAGAAGTAAATACGTTTTGCTTAAGACGGCACAGAATGTTTAGGTTTGTGTTTAAATCAACTCAGCAGGATGCTCTGAACCGAAATATGTGAAAAATATGGAACACAACCTTAGTTTTTGCACCACACTGCAGCGTAAGGTTAGCGGATTAATTTGCATAATCGCCAAATAAAACTTGAAATTGCATCTTACTTGCCTGATTTATCGCCTTCAAATATTTGCCAAATGGATCATCTACATAAAAATATATTATTCATTCCTGGGCACATTTCAAGGTTTGCTGCACCGAACATCTACTTTCCCTCCCCTTTTTCTACATTTTTCTATTAAATTATCATCGATTTTTCCTTTCAGCTCTGAGCATCGACGACAGCGACTTGTTGCCCGCGTTTGCTGGTGGCCAAGTGGCGGCGGCCATTGATGACGATGATATCTACATTGCCTCGCTGGTCCATGGCAACAACAATAACCAAAACTTAAACCTGCCACAGTTCAACAATGGCCTGGATGATGGAGATGACCAGCAGGAGCAAGTGGATGAGACAACCTATCCGCCGCCTGTCTTTGATTTTGGCATGCCTAGAAATATTACCGCCAGAACGGGACACACAGCGGCCATCAATTGCCGCGTGGACAATTTGGGTGATAAATCGGTAAGTCATTCGCTTTTGAATTTCTTAAAGGGAAAACATTTGAAAGCCAGCAGCCAAGCTGAAAATCAAGTTAGCGCCAAGTTTTTTTTTATTCTTTTTCCTACTCGCATCGTTTTCCTGTTCCGCTTTTATCGTCAGTTCATTTTTCTTTTTCTTTCTCGCTGCTTGTTTTCTCGGTTCAATGACAAAGTTTCATCAGCCACCACCCTCGTTTGTCAGTTAGTCCATCGACCATTGCAAGTTTGCTTTATGAGTTTGCTTTGTGTTCATTTTGTAAGGTTTTTTTTTTGGTTTTTGTTAGTTTAGATTTTAGATACTTTTAGAGGAAGAAGGGTATTTTGGGGATTGTGAGGCGATAATTGGGTCAAATGATCAGTCAATAGGTTTTGGAAACTAAAAACCAAAACCAACTCTCTGCGTCGCGAAGATCTTTTTAAGTTGATTTTGATCTTTTTTTTTACCGAAAGTCAAGTATATTCGTTGACAGAATTCATTTTAGCCCAAGCGATTATACGGCACTTGCGTGGCGTGATATTATCCCGGTGGTGCAGTTGGTACTGTTGACATACAACAACCAAATAGTCGGATCAATTTCACTTGCCAACGTAGACAGAAAACCTTGTATTTATTTCTTAAGAATGTTTAAATGGAATGTTTAAGGGGAAGCGTTTCATCGGTCATTCACTTTTTATGTTTTGTTAAAACCGAGTCCCTGCCTATAACACCCCAGGCGGCCCTGTAATATGCAGACTTCGTGAGTTAAGCCTGCTTATCCAACGTTGGTAGAGGATCCAACCTTAAGTCGATAGTTGCTTCGATGACATCTCATCTGACTTAACCTTAAATAATAAATGGAATCAGTATTAACTATAAAATATATTTTAAATTTTAAAAAATATTACAAGGCACATATAAATATTTTCTATTAAGAATATTTTAAATATGACTTCGATGTAGTCGGAATTAAGGCGCCATGCCCACTTATGAACTGCTTTATTAAACCAAAGCAACTAAATGTTGATATACTTAAATCGCTTTCTCATTAAAACGATCAAATTTGGTAAAGGGTATACAAGCTTTGAACTTAATCTGACCTTTGTTTTGCTCATTTCGTCGTCCGGCTTTCAATTTAATTCTGTTTGGTATATCTACATCTGTTTGTTCGCTTTGCTGCTTCATCAAACTTTTAAAGTTGACTTTTTTCCCCAGAGATTTTTTTTGTTTTGTTCTTTCTGTTGGTCCTTTGACCCACAGAGATGGTTGTGCTGCAGCTGAAATCATTGTTGCTTAAAGTAAAGTAAATATAAGAAAATATTGAATATATGAAGATGACTCTTTTATTTTTGAGCTTATTTGGTTCGAAGAATTTATATTATTAATTTGATGAAATTCAGTTGATTTTGTATTGCACACACTTGAAGCGCTCATCTGTTGCATTCAATTTAGTAAGCAACTGTAAGAAATTGGTAAAAAAAAAAACAATATTTGTACATTACCATTCACTTGCCAAATGGCCAGTTTGATTGCAGAGCTTACTCTCTTTGAAATTAATGGCAGACATTTTTAACAACTGAATTTGAGATTTATTTATGGTCAAGACAAGATAGAAATTGTTGGAAAATTGCCATCTATTACACTTAAGTGGGCAATTTGATGATGGAATAGTTATAATTTTTAAATGAGTTTGCATAATTTATAATTAAACAGAAACTGAACAATTTTCAAAATTGGTTCAAGGAAAAACTGTTTGTGGAAGCTTTGGCGAAATGGTTTTTTTTTTGTACAAGCAAGCATCAATTAAACAAACCAAACTAATCCCCTGATATATGTACATTAGGGTGGATGTTGATAAGGTCTTTAACAACAAGCATCATAAATGATTCCTTTAAGCGTGTACATAACTAATAAATTAAAATTTATTTGAGTTTTTACCTCTGCGCATTGGCTTGAAAGTTTCCAAAAATATAAAGTATACAACACGTTTGCCTCATCCAAATTCAGTCAACACATTCTGCGTATCATCTTAAATGTTGTTTAAATCCTTTTGCACGCAGAGGTGCATTCTATCCACGCTGTTACAAGGGACAACATGTTTGAGTCTGACCGTAAAGTAAAGTAAAGTGCGACTAACGTGGCTCGCAGGTTGGAGGCTCCCACCTAAGCTTTCAATAATGTTAAGAAGCATATAATACGTTTATTGGGATGTCCATAGGTACAAAAAGTACAATGGGGTTGAGCAAATGTATGCAACTGGAAACAGGAAGCATCTCCAACCCTTAAAGTATACATATTCTAGACCAGCATCAACAACTGAGGTGTTTAAGCCAAGGCGGTCAGTCTGCATGAACGCACGGACCTTCTAGACATGTATAATAATCCCGAATAATCTCCGATCCTCGAAGTTAAGGAATGATCAGATGGACGATAGTCCATCAATAAGCAGCACCGTATAAACAACAGCAGCAACCGTGATGCACAGTACTTCAGTTCAAGTTCAGTTCGTGTGACGCCTCACTTAAAAGGTATCCCCAATAGGCTAGAGTAAGGTAAAAACTGGATTTTCCCAAGAAATAGCCAGCGCAGAAGAAGTAGAAATTGAGAAGTAATGTACCATCTCAGGAAACATTTTTTATCGTAAAAGATAAGAATGCGATTTGCCTAGTAGGTATCGCTTTACTCTAGCGATATCGCATTATTATCGCATTCTCATCTGCCTGCGGAAAGAAATGTGACACTATGCGATAACTTCTGGGCGATAAGAAAGTGACACTTCTGGGAGATTAGAAAGCGAATTATCCTGGGAATTGGAAAAAGTGCCTTCTGAGGGAAAGAATACGATTCTTCCTAGAGGCAGCAATGCGATTCTTCCCCCAAAGATAAGTTATACAAATAAAGGGTGTTTCGAATTCTGTTATTTAACAGTACGGTTTTCACCTAAGGTAAGTAAGCGTTGCCAAAGTATTTTCCTTTGGCAATATTGTAAAAAGTCGTCCAACTCACTTCAAGAAGAATCGCATTCGGGCCTTCTTAGGGAGTGTTAAGATGTATCAATAATTCTCGGATGGGATGATGAAAAAGCGAGACCAAATAATAAAGTAACGCATTCTTGCACTCATGGCGATTTTTACACATATATGATAAAAAAGCGATACCTAATGTATTCTGCTTGTGTAAATCGCCAAACTATCTCCAAACTCTTCCCTCAATCTATCGCCAAACTCTCGCATTGACGAGAGAGATAAGTAACACGACAATGTTTGGAAACTTTTGCTAGGTTTATGCATGAATATATAATTTAATATTGCCTTGGTTATATTAAAAGTACCTACCTTTTTGCCAAATGTTGTGACTTCAAACCGAGACTACGCCAACTATTTTAAATTTGAAATTGTAAACAAGGGCAACATTACGTATGAGTGATTAACTTTAAGTCCACTGCGCAGACTCTAAAACCCATTCTTTTCTGTTATTTTGTACGCCTTTTCTACACCAGAACGCACTGTATGAGTAGCGTGTATACATCAACTGTCCGCCCTAGTGTACAAAGGCCAAGGATAAATGAGAAGGATGAGAAAATTAGCGTACTTCTACAAATCTTCTACGTTTTGCATACAGCAATCTAAATGCCACGCATAACTAAACGCGGCATATATTGTTTTCTATGTGTAAATCTGGGTCCTCATCGCCTACTAATATGACCGACTACGGCTAAAAAGTCTGCCAACTTTGAAGAATCGTAGAAATTGTCATGGGGTGATATAAGACCGCAAGAAGGTCGAAGAAGATATTGACTCGAGTTTCCTACTGAGCCAGCTCCGATTTAAAGTTTCAACAAGACTCAAGCAATGGTATCGCATGTTTAATAGCTTGAAGCATTTGTTATCAACTGAGCATCTGCTCTTAAATCTGTTATCAATCCACTTGATGTGAGCCTAGGCATCAACATCATCATCAGCAGATCAACATTTTGTGACCACTGTTTTTGATACAAATGAACAAATGTTTGATAACTGAAAGCGTCTACCCCAAAACAATATATGTAAAAAATAAGCAAGTTGTGTTAGAAAAACAAGTCCTAAACTAATAAGAGTTTGTATAAAAGTTGTAACCAAGTCTGCTCAGTCATTGAGTATTGTGGATGGAATCAGTCAGACAATTCCAATTACCAATCACAAGTTGATATTCAAGCCCACTCGATTATTGAGTGTTCCCTCGCAACTTTATATTCCATTTGAGTTGAAAAACTTTTGCTTTAAACTTTGAAACCAACTTCATTTGCTTATCTATTACTGTCAAGGCGGAACTAAATCCTGCTGCTAGCATCAGCTGTTTGTGTTTTTCATTAGCATGAATGCAAATCCATTTACAAGCCTCCCACTCATCACCGTTCTCTCGCCATCGCCATCGCCATCATCATCCATCTCCACGCGCCAAACCGACTCCTAACCAGATTTACTATCGTACACCGTTTTCATTTTTTCAGCTTCTTCTTGTGCCGAGGCGTCGTTTCCTTTTGCCACTTTGACACTTTTAGTTTTGGGTCTCCATTCTTTTTTTTGTGAGTCTTTTGGGCCAACGAAAAGTTTTGGTAGCCTGCGGCAGGCAGGGAGATTACTTTACTGCAGTGACATTTTTTTGTGTGTGTGTGTGCGTTTTTTTTCGTTCGTTTTTTCGTTTTTCGAAGGCTTTTGGCAAGTTTAAGCCGCTGACATTTTGGGCACGCACTTGTCTGCCTTTGCCTCCTTTACATCCTTTTTCGACTGTTTCTTTGTTCTGGCTCGCAAATCGCTTTGTCTGCTGTCCCGCGGCTGATGCTCCTTCTGCGTCTTTACAGACAATGAGGGGAGGACTTCAGGTGTTACGGTGAAAGGTGACTCAAGCAGATTTGGGCAACGTGAAACAATGTGAAATCATCGGCGGACATTCTGGCAGTGTTTACTGTGCCGCCAGAGGTTCACTCTGGCTTATTAAATTATGCTACCCACCAATTTTTCAAGCCCCAAAGCCATTTTTAAAATTGACTTAAGCATTGTCCTCTTGTCTCGTCCGGCAGGTATCCTGGATAAGGAAACGCGATTTGCACATTCTGACTGCAGGCATTCTGACCTACACATCTGATGAGCGTTTCAAGGTGCGTATACGTGGTCCGTAGCCCAACCGTTCTCCCACCCCCGTCCGCCTTTTGCTTATTAAATGTTCAGTGGACTCACCTCTGGGCCATTTGTAAGCCAAGTCAGCTTAATTGCGTATGCAATTTGGGCCAAGCGACTTGTATGCATTGATTAAATTTTGCCCAAGGACGACGAACCGTTCCTACTCGCACCCCGTACACTTGCTACCATTTATCTTTACATTCTCTTTCCACCTACTCCTCCTCCACCTCCTGCAGGTTGTACGCACCGCCGATTCCAAGGATTGGACATTGCATGTGAAATATGCTCAGCCACGTGACAGCGGCATCTACGAGTGCCAAGTGAATACGGAGCCAAAGATTTCGATGGCATTCCGACTGAATGTCATAGGTAAGTAAGCCAACCAGCCAACTTCCCTGCTGTCCCTCAACCCCCCCTTATGCATTGTCAGCGGGTTGTCGTTGCCTTGCAGAGGCGAATGGCGGTGCACAGCTCGGGGAATGGCGGTGCGGTAAATTGGCCATAAAGTTTTTACAACTAACGAGTGCAGGCCATCTTTCATCATGTGGGCTTAAGTCTACCGTGATGATTGCATAAAAAGATATTCGTTTGCATATATTTTTTGGCAGATCACGAGGTATGGGGATGTAAACGGAAGGCGGGAACTTACAAAACAAAGAAGGGAAAATAAAATCAAGAACTCACCAGATACTAGATCGCTAGTCAATTTATACATAATCTTCTCCTTTACCCATTGCCTTCCTGTATATCCTTGTGCTTCATAGTTGGCGTGTTGCCAACTAGCTTTGTCCCGGTTTCTGCGCTTTTCCCCTTCACCTTTTTTGCCTAGGCTCTCTTGCAAAGAGGATCGTATCTCACTTAAGAATCCAAACTTTATGCTAAAGTGATGCGTATCTCCTTCTTCTCTCACCTGTTGTAGACTCGTCCTTAGGATCTCTTCTGTGGGAGAAGTATTATCGATTCCGAAGCTCTACTCCTATCCTGAAAAGTATTTAAAGTAGTTGTTGACTCTAAGGACATCATTTAGTGCTCTGTCAATAGCGCATGTCTTGCTTATCCTTGCCTTGGAATCCTCGTTGTGTTGAGAAGAGTCAGTACATGGGTAGGTTAAAAGCTTGTCAGAGCTGTGCGAGTAGATCATCCAAAGCATTCTTCACAAATTCACTGAGAACTCCTTCGAGGCCAGACACTTTTTTGATATAATTCGTCGAACCAATTCTTGCATATCGCAAAGTATTATAGTTGCATCAACAGCATAGAGCATAGCTGACTTAAAACACCAGCTAGGACCATAGGATCGATCTTAGTTCCGCGGAATCTTAACCCTTAAAACCAGTTTTAAAGTAGAAGTTCCGAATGTGGCTTAAAATTTGCTTGAAATGTTTTAAATTTCCAGATTGGCGCAGCAAAATTGAAGCATTATTTCTGTTCAAGGAACGTCCTAAATATCGCCGAGACTTAAGCCTGAAAAACAGGGCCAAAGTAATGTTTACAGATCTTTGGTTCGAGCCAAAATTGAACTAATCACATATATGTAAGGTTCAAGGATTCTGACCAAAAAGGTTTCGGTTCGCCCATGTCTTCCAAACTGACAGAAAAGCAATTACTGTAATAAATATTTACAATATCCTGGCGAGCGGAATCCAAATTGATAAATGTTTCTGTTTCCAAAATATCAATTGTGTTCTTTGACACTTACTTTAACATTTAAAACCTTTCAACCCAACTCTCTAAACAGTTCTTGAGAATCAGATCTGTCAAACTTTTCCCTCAGTGTAGCTGTTAAACTGTGCTCACTCGCTTATTCGATTTTCGCCAGTTTATTGATAGCCCTTTAACAACTTAAGTGTGTAGTCTACCTTTGCCAGCTGATAGTTTATGTACTGAAATTGCAGTTCCTTGTCCGGCGGCTCACCCGTATGTAGGTCAAACCACGCACTGGTTATAAGCAACTGTTTGGCACCTTCTTACCCCCCAGCTCCAATGTGGCTCCAGCTGGGCTGCTTCGCACCAAGCTTCGGCACTTGGCTTGTCTATTTTTCTACACGTTTTCGCCTGCAGACGCAATTTGCATTTAAATTCAATACTAAATTCATATGCTGGCTAGTAATGTACACCAGTCTGTAGGGGAGCCACGCCCCCAACCCCATTGAAGGTGTGTATGCGCGCGTGTGTGTGTGAGTGTGTGAGGGTTGATTCTCCCTTAGCTGCCATTGTTTTGCTATTTTACAAGTTTTCTACAATGGATTTCCGTTTTGCGAGTTGACTTTAAGTCGGGGCTTAGTGTTTGTGTGGACGTGTGAGTGTGTGTTTGTTTGTTTGCCAGTGTGTGTGTGTGTGTGTGAAATAAATTGTTCCACAAAGCATGCACGTTCATGTTTCATTCATGTACGTAAAATTGATTTGAAACTTTTTGCAGGCAGCCAAACGAACAAGGAAGAAGTTCGCCTCGACCAGCGTGAAAGTTAATTGAAATTATCGAAGAGTTTGCCATGTATTTTTCTTCATTGCCACCCCAATTCCCCGTCATGTATTGTTTGTGATTGGTTTAGTTTCGTTCGTTCTGATTCGGTTTCTTCGATTTATGCTCCCAGTGGTGCTCCAGCTTTGTCCACCTTTTTCGGTGAGTCGGTCAGTTTCGGTTATGAATGCTCCGGCCACACACTGGGGAGCCATTCCAGGTGATTCAATTAGGTTTCGTAATGTTTACCGGCAATTTCAAAACTTACAAATTGCCTTCGCTTGCGCAAGAAGTTTATAAATAAACTCGAGTCAAAAATGAGCGCAAATCTCATCAACAGCCATAAAGTCGTATCAACGCTGGCGCTTCCTGCAGCCGCTGCTGCTGTTTGTGCAACCTGCGCAAAATGAAGACGAAAAAATGCCGACAACACGGCAATGCACTGCGGAAGTAATAATCCTTCGTCCTGGTCTCCTATGGCGGAATTTGCCGGCGACAGGATGTCGACAAGCAGCAAGGGTAACGAGAAGGTGCTGCAAAGGCAACTGCCAAGACGACTCAAGAAATTTATGCTAATGATTTGAGGAGAGAGAGAGAGAAAAAAGCAAGCACAAGATTTGCAGTCGGATGATGAAAGCGTGATATATATTTAAATATTTATGCTGTCACGCGATTCATTTGGATGGAAAATGTGAAAAATGTGAAATATATTGCACACTGATTTTACAACCACTTGGGGTTAAGTCCTGGAAATGGCTTAACCTGTCTGGCTAAACTACTATAAAACATAAAGGCATTAGGTAGGCGCTCAACAGTGATATGAAACTCCAACTTCAGAATCCAATCCAAGTTCGGTATTTGGCTATTTCAAAAGGGAAATAAATCATCAGCCAATTGGGAAAAGGTGAAAACAACTCCTTTGTAGAGGATCTATGTATCATAAGAATAAGGAATGTGGTCGATTCGATTACTGTTTGATGATTTACCGGGCTTGGTTGATTAGCTGTTCGAGTTTTTTTTAACAGTGTAAGCCACCAAGTTTTGAAGTTTGCAGTCTTGCTTAACTGTACACTGAGATAGAAAAAACCAATCTGTAACCTACACTGATAAAAAACTTCGCCCTTAAAACTAGAAATTCTCCTATGAAATCCTTCCTAAGGCGATGGTTCAGCGGGTTCAAGGATTTAAGCTAAGTTAAGGTTAAAATTAGAAACTCTTAAGAAGTTTTTCCGGGACATTAAATTTTGTTCAATTTGAATTTTTTACCTTTTTTCATTCTAAAATAAGATTGTATTATCTTAAAGTGAAGTATAAAAGATCTTAGTCCAAGATTATTGAGTAGGAACTTTCCCTGCTTTGTTCAATTTTGTTACCAATTAACTTTTATCAAGTTAAGCACTCAATTGTTCTCCTTTCCTCGAGGCGATGCAAGATTCGACATCTACCCAAAAACGTTGGCAAAGGATACGATAAATTTTTAAGAATCGTTTCGGCAGTCACTTCAGCTTATTCACAGGAGCTGTAGCGGAGCAATTCTGGATAAGCAAAGCCTATTCAAGTTTGGAACTCATAGCATAGCATTTGTGCCTGCCTTGGCATAAAGAACTCTCACTGATTCTATACTCGTACACTTTTCATATATTTTACATCTACAGCAGGCGATAAGTTGACTTACTAAAGCATTCCTAAACGCCTTACCAAACCCGACCACCAATCAAATGGACAGCAAACTCAATTCTACATGAAACTAGTTCAACTGAGAATATTTGGCAAAATTGTATAATTTTCAAAGTTCTGTTGTTCTTTTTGGTAGACCCAGCCAGGCAATAATGTTTTTGTTAGATTTCTACAGTATGGAAATTGACTTGTCAATTGGATTCCTCTTCTTAAAACTTTCAACTTATATTGATTTTTGAGTTAACCTATGCCACAGCTTTTAGGCACAATGCCTTTGGCCCAGGGCATTCATGTGGTCCAACCCTTCTCACACCTTAATCCCTGTCCCTGGCCCTGTTCCTGTGCCAGAGAGTCAATTTCACAAAATTGTCTTCGACTGGCTTTGTTGATATCGGAAAACTGGCCATAACAGCAAATAAAAATACTAAAATGTCGAAAAAATCAGAGAAACTAAATGAAATGGCAAAATCAACACATAAAAATTTGTAACCACAATTTTGGCTTACATGTCTCACTTCTGGCCCGGCCCTGCGCCCCCTTTTCGACATGGATATCAGTGACCCATTGTTTTGGTGGGTGTTTCAACAGTTTTACACACATTTTAAGTGCTGTTTTGGCCATGTTGTTATTGCCAGAGTAAGTGAGAGGGGAGGGGAGGGACTGTCTTATATGTGTGTGCCCGCTGCTGCTCCATTTGCTGTTGGTTGTTGTTGTTTTGTGCGTGGCTTTCTAATATTGGCCATGATTTTTTGGTGCGAGCGAGATAAGCTTGGCATACGGCAGCTGCCGCAGACAGGGACAAATGTGGAAGTCTCCTCGGTTATAGGCACTGAAAATTGGTCTAATGCTTTTTCTGTGCACACACACACACACACAGCAGGCAGCAGGCAGCAGCCAGTCAACAAAGTCAAATGTTGACGTTGTTAATGATGTGCGGGGCGGGCTACAACGACTCGACTCAACTCGGCCAGGCATAAAAGCGGATTTCAGCGCTCTGGCAACACACACACAAACAAAGCTGCGGTAAGGGGATGGCAACTGCAGGGGGCGGGGGGCTTTTATACGGATACCAGTTTAGTTAGTTAGTTAACTTGGCATTAGCGGAGCTCATTGACACCGTTGTTGATTTGGCCAGGATTGAAAATGGATTTTGGGATATGCGCGGACATGTATTCATATTCATTTATTCCATAGGCAATTCCTCTATGCTAATTTTTGGAGCCTAAGAGGGAGAGTCAGTTGTTCTTTAAAGTTGGATTCTTAAAGATTTCTGTTCAAATGTCCGCCCCCCCTTAACACCTAACACTTATCTCTCCCATTTGGGGCCCCCATGCCAAGCAATTAAACTGCTGCTCATTATCAGCCCATCCCAATGGCATCCAGTCCATCTATTGTCACTTCTAATACTAAGGTATGCAGGTGGCACACACAGCAGTTGCCCGCCTGAGCAAATTGTGGGTCTTGTCTTTCTCAATTGAAACCATTGAAATCAGCTTTGGCCCGGCCGCATGATTAGATGCAGCATTCCTTCCTGCCCATGCTCCTTATGCTCTTTCCCTCTGATTAGTAGGGGGTTGAGCGCCTAGAAATGCCATTAATCAATTTTGTGCACGTTCCATACTTACCCATCGGATTCTGTCCCCACTCCCCCCTCCACTGTTGCCTCTATTTTGCAGTGACGCCGCCAGATGCCAAAGCGATTATTGCCGGTCCGGCGGATTTGTACGTCAAAGTGGGTAGCGTCATAACGCTCACATGCCTGGTAAAGCAGCCGGCGACAACGGTTCAGGATATTGGACCAATTTACTGGTACCGCGGCCCATACATTCTAACACCGTTTGTTGCCCATCCGAATGATGCGGCCATCGATTTGCAGCGCATCTCCATGGAGTCCACGCTGGCTGAGAAACTGCAGAGCAGGTAAGAGAGAATGAAGAAACCACAAGTGTGCGCTGTACACTGAAACCAAAAATGGGGGTTGAATAAGAAAAAGTACCATTCGAAAAGTAGAACTCCGCTTTTATAGAAAAGTGTTGTTTCTTTAATACTTTCTGAGAAATTTTGCTTAATAATTTCACTGGCAAAATTCTACTTTAAGCTTAATTGCTTTTATCTTTAAGTAAAAGACTGAAAGGCTTGTTTGCGGGTTCTGTTAAGGCAATCTGTTTGCAATGCCTCAGAATTATCTATTTTCATTTCGAACTGTCTATGTACTATAGGTAAGCAAACCGTTTTTGCTCCGAACTAAATTGTAAGTAGCTGCCAAATGGTTCGGTTTATTTCAGCGACAAGGTTATGAGGGAAGCTCAGGTAAACTTCAATCAAATATAGAAGTCAAAATTAACATTAAAAGTGTGTGTCGTATCCGGAAACTCGAATGTGAATTGCTTTTGAACTGTGCTGTGCTGTGTCACACTCTTCAACAAGCGTTCATAACTGAAATATGACATTTTTCATTGAGAAAATATGCTGACCTGTTTCCGTTTCCAATCATTTTGTTTATTTCTTCTAATTTCCAATCATCTTCATGTAATTGTTGTAATGGCTGGATGCTTCCACAGCATTCTCTATTCCTTTCTGTATATCAGATCTCCTGCCCATTCCGAGGGATCAAATGCGGAAACGTAAACTGGCCTGTTTGATTCCAGCTCGGAGAATCTTATCAAATTTGACTTTTATATTTGTACAAAGAAATCCAAGATATACGAGATCAAATCTATCCCAAATGTTGTCAGAAGTCGGCCAGTTCTGGGTTTTCTCAATTCAAGTTCGAATAGGATTGACTTGACTTCGAATATTTCAAATACAGTACGGCTCTTGCTTGAAATTTCAATCGGAAGTACTAGATAATATAAATTTTTTGGAACTTTTTGAACAATTTTTTTTTGAACTTGTTCTATGTGAGGGTTTCCTTTGTTAGCTCTTGCTTTTGGAACTTAAACTGTAGGAGTTTATGTATGCAGCGACTTAAAAACTCTCGGCCACTAGACAAGATGTCAAAAGTAAAGGGTTTTGAAGCCGATTGTTCGACCCTAGCAAATTTCAATAGTACTACTTCCATATAATCTAGTATCCCTACTATTTCACATATAAAATCATTGGAGTTTAGGCCATCGTTTATAAGAGTATATCTATAGAGATTTCCAAAAAAAACCTCGGATAAGCTTCATTTCGAGGTCTGTTTGTTCAAACGGACATGGCCATATCGACTGCTCTGTTGATGCTAATCAAGAATATATATACAGGGCTGCCCATATTTGACGGACCCATCTGGCAACGCCATAACTTTTGACAGAGATGTCAGATCGCTTAATGACATACCGCGTTTGAAGCGTCAGTCCAAGCAGATTTTTACCATGGAACAATACACGCCACGCGAGCGCTCTGAAATAGTTGAAATTTACATTCAACAGAACAAGTCAATTGTGAAAACTCAACGTGCTTTTAAAAAATTAAAAAATGTGAAAAGTGCGCCTTCTAAGAACACCATTAAGCGTTTATACGAAAAATGTTCGACTGGTGAGGCTCTTTCTAATCCGAAGAGGCCAAATAAAAGTCGACCAAGGCGATCGGCCGAGAATATCGCTGCCGTACGAGCCAGTGTTGAGAGGTCCCCAAGAACATCCCAAAAACGCCGTTCTCAGCAGTTGGGCATGGCTCGGTCCACTTTACAACGGATTATTCGCGTTGATTTGCATTTGTTCCCGTACAAAATTCAATTGACGCAAAAATTGTTGCCTGCGGACAAGCCTCGTCGATTGGAATGGGCCCAAAGAGTCATCGAAATGGCCGAAGATGACGAGCAATTTTGGAACTAAATTATCTCATGTCCGATGAAGCCCATTTCACATTGAATGGGACCGTAAATAAGCAAAATTGCCGTATTTACGCCACTGAAAATCCTCAGGAGATTCAAGAAGTGCCTCTTCATGACGAAAAAGTCACAGTTTGGTGCGGCGTTAGTGCGAAAACGGTCATTGGGCCGTTTTTGTTCCAAAATGAAAATGGCCATGCTGTTACCATCAACCAGGAGCGTTATCGCGACATGATGACCAATTTTGTGATGCCAATTATTAGTCGAAAGCGTATGAGGCAGTTCTGGTTTCAACAAGACGGCGCTCTACCGCACACAAGTCGCATAACAATCGATTTTCTGAAGAAATTGTTTCCGGGCCGTTTGATGTCGAAAAGTGGTGATTTGGACTGGCCACCGCGTTCGCCCGATTTGACGCCGCCTGACTTCTTCTTGTGGGGATATTTGAAGTCAAAGGTTTACGTTAACAAGCCAAGGACCGTAGAAGAGCTCAAGGACAACATTCGTGAAGAAATAGCCGCTATTCCGGCCGAAATGTTGGCGAAAACGATGGAAAATGCTGCAAATAGGGCACAATACGCCATCAACGCCAGAGGCGGCCACATTTGAGAGATATCATATTCAAAAATTGATGTAAACAAATCTACTTGGAACAAATTAAATGATTAAGATTGCCAACCGCCAAATTTTTATTTTTTTCTTTGATTTTTTTGAAAAAAACATGGGTCCGTCGAATATGGGCAACCCTGTACTTAATAGAGACGGTGATGCTACCTTTTGGCTGTTGCATACTTTTGCACAAACTACCTGTACCTCTGGTACAGATGCCTACTTTTCAAGGCTTCATCCTTAAAAGTTTGGAAATACTGAATCGCGAAATGATGATAAACAGAAAAACTATAATTTGTAAGCTACTAAAAAGAATCAGTTCGCTTACAGAAATGAAACTCTAAGTCATAAATCGCCTACAAATTCGCTGACAATAATAAATTTCGGGCCGACTTCTTATCTTCTAGATGGCAACAATGTGTCAGATAAGCTTGAAACTTACTCTGTTATTTGTTAGTTTATGTGACAGATAGGGCTATTTGGAAGGAGAGAAATCGGAGAAATTAGAATAATAAATTTAGATATTAATACGCTTTGGTTTCCTCAGTTTCAATTCTATATTTTTTATTAATATTTCACTTAAATCTTAAATAAGTAAAGATCTGTAGTCAAAATAATAGACTGACACTTTTAACAAGCCTGCTCTGTTTTATCTTAATGCCAGATAAATGTATTTAGTAGTTGAAATAACCTTAGAAAAAATTCAGTATTAGATATTCAATTCGAAAACCTGAGAAATTTAGTATATTTAACATCTAGAAATGTTTTGGAAACAAAATAAGCTTCCTTTTTTATCCAAGTGTATAAACAGGAGTTTTTCTTTGCTAATCAGTGACATTCACTAGATTGATGTGGCATCAGCAGGGGGGATAAACACACCTAAGGATTTTTCCAGTTGATTCGTTGTGGGGTATTTTGAACTTTGATCAATGGAGCGAATGCTTCAACTGATATCAACAGGAAAACTATATATACACAACTTATACTTGTCCCCTTAATTAAACCTTTTCGCTTTAATCTTGTTCAGATTACGCATCGCCAATGCTCAGCTGCTGGACACGGGCAACTATACGTGCATGCCAACCACTGCAGAGGCGGCCAGTGTTGTGGTCAATGTCATTAATGGTAAGTTGAAGCAATTGTCCAACTGTTACGGTTCATCCGATATCCTCTCTCCTCTCGCTCTTCCACTTTCCACACAGACGAAAGCCCAGCGGCCATGCAAAAGAGTGTGGGAATGACCATCAACACTCCGAGTCACTGTCTGATGCTCCTTCTGACTCTGGTTGTCAGTTGTGTTGTTCGATGGCTTCTGGGCGAGACCAGCTGCCCGAATTCCCGCTACCGCTCATCCAATGTGCATATCAATTATTGCATTATGCAATCAGAAACAACAGCCGACTTCAGGACCAGGCAGCAGCAGCCGGAAGCAAAAGGAATGCTAGATGCATCACTGGTAGCCTCATGATAATTAAATCAACGAGTGTAGGAAACTGAAAACAGAAAACTGAAACCTGTATATATACAAATTTAAAACAAAAAATCATAGATTTAAGTTAAATTAAATGTAAAATGTATTTAGACAAAGGAGACGGCCATTCCAGTTAAAATCAATGTGGTTTCTTCTTTTCTTGGGTTGCAAAATCAGGAATCCTCGTTAGTCTTATTTCTCTTTAAATGGAGATGAAGGCTTAGCCGAAGGTGGTGTATGGTTTTTTTTTCGAATTTCAGCATCAAACAAGCTGATCAATATGTTCATTCATTGAAATATCAAGTCAAATATCTCAGTTTTATAAATATTCAGGAAATTCTTTCAGTTCATTAAAAGTTTGTTCAACAAATCGACCTGAGTAAAGCAACCCCTGAGATTACTAAAGATATTCAAGCATTTCGGGCAACTAATTTTGCCTGTTTTAGGAATAGTTTTAAGTCAGTTTTAAATATGTTTTAAAATAAACAAAACTAAAATTCCAACCAAACCCATTTCCCATTTGCAACACAACATAAATAAAAAGCTAAAAACTGGAATGGTTGACCCCCCCCTCTCCCCAACTCTCTCTATGTTAAACCATAAACTACAAAATAACAGCATTTAGTGTTAATTTTATGCATAGCGTAAACAAAAACAACCGAAACTAACAATTATGTAACAATAACAATTAAATGAAATCATTAAAATTAACATTAAAAAATTATCAAATGTAAAATTTACCAAGAATTGCTGTTTTGCATTAATTACATAATTTTAATAATAATATAAAAATATTTTCATTTAAGTGTTTGGTTTTCTTCACATTTCCAACCACAATTAGCTAATTAAAACCAAACTCTCTTTAAAGTCAACATTGTAATATAAACTAATATGGATCAAATGATGGAAAAGTGCACACTTTGAGTTCAAAGTTTTTAGTTTTCCTTTAAAACAACAACAACACTATGTAATGGTACTTTAAGCAGAATTACTGAATGCTAACAATAAATGAATTTGACTATAAAAATAAAAACAACAACCTTTTAAAGGCACTTTTCACTGACCTCGGCATTAATGGCTTTATTTCAGCTTTACTTTGGATTAAAACCTTTACATCATTAAATGGTTAATAATATGCGCGAGGCCCTAATTTAATTTCACTTAAAGCGTGCAAAAGGAAAGGCGAAAGGCAAACGAAAGCGTTCCAAATTAAGCGCATCCAGATAAGCCAAGTGGCGAGTCATTAATTCACCAAGTTCCACAACTTCTGACACCGCCACCCAGCCATGGGTCAGTGGATGTGGATTGTGGATGGGTGTGAATGTGGTAAGGTCAGTATTATTCAGCTGCCTGCGAGTTTGGGTTGGGTCAACAATACGTTTATGGTTCTAATTTGAAGCACACGAGGCGTATGAGCGATTATATGGCAAGTCCTGGTGCCTGAGCCTGTCTGCCTGTGTGTGTGTGCGTTGGCATAATTACGCGCAGTTGAGTTGCTTAAATGAAATCATAAATTAAAAGCACCAGCGCTTCGGTATCCTTGTTCACTTAATTGTGCGCAAATATTTCACAGACACAGAACGCAATTTGAAGACTGATGAATAAGTGCTTTTGGATTTATTGTGCATCAAGCAGAATTGGGTACAACGACAGTTAATAAAGCTAGCACCTGGATATTTGACCTAGATATATGTCTTAAGTAGGTGCACTTTTCATTTATCTTGTCATTGGATTGTCGGAGTAGTCTTAAGCCAATCCTTAAGACTCTTTGAGCCCAGGAAGTACGCTTTGAATCATGTTCATAAACACTCATAAAAAAGTGTTCGAAATGCCATTGCTACTCAGAATTGAGTATATGTGACAGCAACAAAACAAATTATCTACCAGTTTACTTTGCCATCGACTAAAATATTCAATTCAAGGCGTTGGTCTGGCCATTCGCCGTCCAGGTTTGGTCGCATTCTAAACTTGACTGCATTCTTGAGTGTGATTTCGAAGCTGTCACGCGCATAGGGTTGATAGTCGTATGCATTATGATGCCGCTATTTGTGTAAAGTCCCTAGGTCTTGAGTTTGAATCCCAGACGAGGTAAGTTAACTACAAAATAGTCATCTTAAACTTATGTTCAGAAAGCAGACATATGGCATTTTCAGTAGTTAAATCCGATTTACGATTAATGATTTGTGATTGCCGATTTAACATGCTGAATACAATGATTGCCGAGATGGAATCATAAAAATCTATGATTGGTAAGACCGTTTATTGATTGCTCGTCCAACTGTTCACCCCAAAACTGAAAATAGACTGACAAACTGCAGAGACATTCAGCAGAGAATCTTCAGCAATCGCAAATCGTAAATCAGTAATCGTACATCGGATTTATCTGCTGAAAACGCCCATTGTAGTATTAATAATTTTTGTGATTTATTTTTCAAGAATCAAAAAGTCAAGATTTTGGTACATTGATAACGGATATTCTTTCCTCTGTGAATGTAGACTGTAAAGTTTTTGGTAAACTCGGAGCGCAGAACTGTTCTACTTATTTCGAACACCTTGTTACCGAACAAGCGCTGGTTTGAAGCAACCACAACCACAAGAAAAATAAAGAGGAAACCGGCCAAACACTGTGTATATTTGTGTACTTGTGCCCAGTCTGCAAGCCAGAAGAACATCTCGAATGCAACTTTTTCCACTAAGAAGTAGTTGCAAAAACAAGCAGGATATATCCGAGCGAAACGCAGCATGAACTGTTCTAATCGAAGGGACGTTAGTTAAACTGCGTAAAAACATTCGATTGCATTCGTTAAAAGGCGCGATTGCATGTCATGCAGACTTCTTCGCTTCTAACATAGTGCAAAATGGCAAATTCATAAGTTTTCATACAGATTATTTGTCTTGTTTGATACTGCATAAATTGGTGGGGCATTCTACCTGATAAAAAGAAATCTACCAAATGGCATTCTTGTGGGAAGTACGTTCCGCCAAAGACAACTTGGTGGCGGTCTGTCACGACAAAACCAACTCATCGCTGCACACAGTGCTCACACGTATTATTGTTACCTTCAATTTCGCAAAAGTCATAGAGAAGAGAGCCACAAATTTGTTATGCGGGAGTCTGATACACGTGCCAAAATCTTTGATGAAAGCAACAACACCTGCTCCTTAAGCGTATACAGTGCAGGCACCCCTACCTAAAACCGTTAGTTTAAAAGTATTTTTTTGTACCTTTACCTAGATTCTAGGAATTTCAAATACCTTTTACCAAAGACAAGAAACAACAAAATGCAAGACGGCCATACTAGTGAATATCAGGGAACTCTGCTGTGCGGAACTTTGATTTTACATAAGTGTGCTGTCTGTTTGCTTAGTTTGATTATGTAGACATTGGCACACATTGAAATAACACCGTGCCACCCATCACTTGTATGGCCGTTACGTATCTCATTTTAAAATGTAGTTGCTTTAACCGTAACAAGGTAGAAATTTTGACAATTACCTTGGACCTTACCTTTAGTAAAGAAACGATTTACGATCCATTAATGAACTTTGAGACCAGACCAGAGCAGTAGGATTAACTGAGTTCTTGCCTGAATTCAGGCATGTTTTAGTAACTCTCATGAAACTTACTTATGAGTTTAGTACTGAAAGCACTCATATAAGGGCTGCCAGTACCAGCCCTACCATATCAATTCTAATTCAGCTATGATTCAGTTCCAACTCAAACTGAAGGGTAAACACAATCTGATAAGTCTAATATTTCAGGAAACTAATATCCTAAAATTCAATAAAAATCATCACTTTTGAGATTAAAATCTCCAATGGTTTAACATTTGTGGTTATGGAAATCCAAAAAATGCACATCAATCTATTAAAACCCGTTTCTCATCTAATAATGGTTATAATATCACTTGCACTAGTTTTTAAGTATTGAATCCATTGGTGGTATATATCAACAATCCATTAACAATCGATTTATAAATGCACTTAAAGTTGTGTGTCTTTTTTTTTTGCTTCCCATTTAATTGTGTGCAAACATTCAACTGTTGCCCTCTTCATTGTTAAAAGTTTCAATTCAATTGTTCTTTTTATTTATATATTAATTTTTTGCTTATTTTATTTTTATCTCCATTTCCCTCTTTTCACACCATCGTTTGATTAAGGCAGATAAATCTGTTTCTCTGTCCATATGTTCTGTCCCATTAAAATGTAAATTAAATGCAAGCAATGTTAATGAGAGTCCCAGACCCCAAAATGTATCTCATAAGAGGGGAAAAAACGTATTTATAGAAAATGGAAATGGTTTTATTTAAGTGAATATTAAATGGCAACAAATTGACCAAACCCCCTACAACTTTCAACTGTTTTGCATAAACATATTTCATTTTCAGTGCAGATGTGTCTGTGTGTGTGTGTGTGTGTGTGTGTGGGATTCTCACTTTAACAAATTTATTTGCCAAAAACTGTGGCACGCCCTCAAAATGGAGACAGGGCTTGTGGCCAGTGGCAAGCAGATGGGAATACACTTATACTATATGGATAAACAAACATGGATATCAAACGTGCTTGAGCCGGCCATAGGCAAATACATATCTAACCCAAATGGAGAATAAAGAACAAGCTCATAATCAACAGTAAGTGGAGTTAGGGATGAGCGCGTGAGTGATAAGTGAATACTGGGGAACTAACATGGCTGAGCAAATCTAGCAAAGCTGCAAACATTATAGAAAATGATATAGGAATTACAACTGATATTACAGCTTAAAGAAAATTTATATCAGAGACCGTCCAACCAACCGTCTTTGTCCAATCCTATCCGCTATGTTACCTTTAGTCATATTGTTTTAGGTATATTTTCTTATTTTTCTGAATTAAGTTTAGCTTAATTTTAGTCAACTATTATAAGTCGAATAAGATTGTTGATGGTCACTTTAAAATACAAGATATCCTTACTTTAAAACATATTTTTTCTATGCTCTCGTTTATTGTCAGGTATCTTGAACGTTCTGCTTTCTTATAGCTAATATTGGGTGGAACATGTCGTTATTTTTCACTTGGCTTTAGGCTCTAGGGCTTTACATCTTATAAGATGAAATTTATGAATCGAATAAAAGTGCATCTATTCTGAATTGATTGAATTTGAATCCAGAAGGAATTTTTCAGCAATTTAATTGATGATTCACCTGATGATGATTCATTCAGCAATCATGGGTGAATCCAATATGAATTTATTGGTGAATTCATTAATGTATTTTTCACTTCATATCACAATTATTGAGTTTAATTATATTATTTACAACTGATATTCTTCTGTGAAGACCATTGCAAAGCTGATTGGCTTCTTAAGCTAACGCAGCTCCAAGGAATCTAAGGAAAAAAATCGATGTAGCTGCGATACATGTCGTTTTGAAGGACTTGTCATGTCACGATTTCATTTTACGATTTCTTGTAGGAGATTTCTAAGGTGGAACATCATCACTTAGATTGGATGGTATTTTTGATGAATTAAATCCATTTGGCTTTGAGCTGTCGGCTGAACTGCTTAAGCAACTCCAACTTTCCTCAAACCTGATCTAGTGACCATTGAAATGCTTATCACCGCCCTTATAACATTGCTCTGTTTAAGCTGTACAAGGCAACGAAAACCGATTCGGAATTGGAAACATTCGGCCCAATGTCTCTTATTAGTGAAACTTAGAATTCGTTCCATTCTGGAATTGCCAAATACTTTATTCCTAAGGTTGAGAAACTTTATAATCACTCTGGGATTTGAGCTTGGGACCCTTCTAGGCGATTTTTGACAGATATATCGCTGGTTCATCACTTTTGTTATACAAATTAAAGACCTATTTTGTTTTGTTCGACAAAACTTTCTCCAAGGTATCCACTGAAACTATTGCCGGGCAGTGTCTTTGACGGGAGAGATAAGTTACTAGACACAATGTTGGCAAATGTCAGCAACAGTGTCTTTACCTACCTTGTGTTGCTTGTTGAGGATTTAAAATTATTTTCGTTATTTGTATGGAGCATCTCTGGCTTAAAGCGAATTTCTGTCCCATTGCCGTACGTTAAAAAGTGGCATACTTTGGGTAGAGCTTCTCTTATAACAAAATCCCTCAAGATTTACAACAAATGTTAATCAAATTGTAAGAAAATGAGCTTGTCTGCTCGAATTTCAGTCACGCTGTCATCTTTTGGTATGGATTTGAGATTGTATTTGTGTGTGTGTGTGTATGTTCATACTGCTGACGTGTCTGTGCAACCTTTTTTAGCCTGGCTTGCCCCTTTTTTACTCTGGTCAAACGTGTAAATTTATAATTAAACGCCAACACTTTTTTCCACAAAACAAAAAACCACCCACCGCACCACTGCCCACCCTTCAAAAAAACAAACTTTGACTCTGCAGCAGCCCATATACTTACTTCTGCCCTGCAAGGCCGAGCTTGCCGCCTTACAGTTTCCGCCTTCATTTTCAATTTTTCGTTTACATTGTGTTTTGGCCATTTTGTGCTGTGCTGTGCTGTGCTGTGTTGTGTGTGTCCCTTTTCTGCTTTGAAATCTTTCCGTGTAAGCACTTAATTAGTGGTAAAAGTTAAACAGCAAACCCACACGAAGTACAACAATAACAACTGTGTGTGTGCGTCTCATTTGGGTGGGTAAATGGGATTAATTTATTTCATTTGACTCAGATTAGATTAAATCGCACAAGGTTTTCTGCATTATACGCTACGTTGCACAAAAAGGGTAGACCGAAGCAAAGAAGTGTACAATTTGTGGTGAATTTTTGTTAGTATAAAGAGAACCCATTTTCGATTGATGTGACAGGGGGCCAAGGGAATCATTTGTGGCGAAAGTAATTTGCAGTTTATCATGTTAATAATGCTAAATAATAATTTCGACAGATTTGAAGTATGTTGATATTTATTGTTAGGGGTGACACTTTACTCAATAAAATGAGGAAAAATATAGGAAAACTCAAAAAGAGATACACATACAAAGCGTTAACAACTTTCAAAACTGATCTCCTTCTGTGGTTAAAACTTTTTCCAATTATGGCGTACAGAAAATGGCAGGCTAAAACAAAGTGACTTCATTTGCCTGCCGGGCAAACAGACTCTTAATGAGAAAAACTATCTATTCACCCACACACACCCACTCGCTTGCATATGTCTAATGCCTCTACTCATAAATCTTCATTCGCTTCATCGTGTGGAAGCCACGCGACAATGTGCGTCCTCAACTTTGCTCGCACCCACATCCACATCCACTGGCTCTTTGTCAACTTATCGTACATTTGTTTCTCTTACGCCTTTTGTGTCAGTTTATGCGTCATTTATCATGCGAATCTCTTTGCTTGTCATATTCCTGCAGCGGCAAGGACGGACGGCCGAGCGCCAGGAGGAGCTGCTGCCTGCAGCCAGTGATGATTTTTCACTTCCCAGACATCGACATAAAGTTGACGGGCAAGTGAAATGCATCGAATGATTGAATGGCACCGAGACAAACTAGTGAATATTAAATTGCTGCAAATGCATGTTCGAGGCAAAGGCAAACAATTGTATGAAATGGAAAAAAAAGGAAACAATCAACATTGCCATAATTTAATTTGTGTGCAATATTCGTTGATTTCGTAATGAGCAAATGCATATTTTATAATTATAATTGGTTAAGCCGCAAACTCCTTCGCCTTCTCCTCCTCCTCCTCTCCTTCCTTCCGGGAAGTTTCATATCAAATTGAGCGCATTGTTTGTGGTTCCGAGTACATTTTTAATTAGTTGTGGTTACTCGCCCCTGTCCGCTCTTAAGCGGTCATTTATTGCATTGATGGGGGAGTGCGAGAAGCGGGGGAGAATAAAGTCGCTGTTGTGATTGAAAATAATTACGCGTAAAACTTCTACAACTTGCCCCTAACGAGCTACGAGCCATAATTGCTATGTCGCCCCCTGGCGGGCATTGCGAAAGCATTAAGCTAAACTTTTGCAGACCTGGGAGTGTAATTAGCACAAGTTGAAAAGCCAGTGGCAGATGAGAAGTCGTCTTAGAAATTGCATATGAAGTTTTCCTTCGAAAAGAATTGAGCTGAGAATTATGGGAACAATTTTGAGATAAGTTGTAGCTGGAGATTTTTACACGATGATTTGAGCTTTATAAAGTTTTTTAAGCTGCTGTTGTTTTTAGACTACTAGAATGTAAAACCTTAGTTTAAGTTGATATTGTTTAGATTTTAAGAACAGTTTATAATTAACTGGAAGATAAATTGAATTAGTTTTGGATCAATTATCATTCATCTTTTTAATATGCACATTGCATTGAATTGGAAATTATGTGTTACAAGCGCATGTGCTACTCCGCCATTTTCTACAAGATCAGAGAACATCGCAATGTCTATGAAAAAATTAAAGAAAATTGTTGTAGTCCAAGGCAAGACGCTGTCTACTAAGCAAACCAGAATATAATGATATCTTAGAGCACTAAACCATTGCACGCTTTGATACGTACACGTCTTTATAACTGCTAAACAGTGCAGCAACCCTTAGAAATTTTCGCGGAGCTTCGACTTTCAGTTTTGCAACAAAATTAACAATTGCTAATATTTGAAAAGTTTAGTTTCAAGGTTTTTGGTTAAAGATTCTGTTTTGAATCTTGGTGAAGATCAGTTTGAAGACAATTTAAGTAGATAACAACGTTTAAGCCGAACGGTCGATGACGATTCCTTCTATGCGTTGCAAACTTCAGGGAAAAATTATAATACACTCTCCAAATGCATAAAAATATTTTACCAATGTCTCGCTAAGCTCTTTGCTTTTGTTAAATCGATAATCGTACAATATTGGCTATAGTTTTAAGTTTGCTGATTTCATTTTTAATAAGTCTGCATTAAATAGGCGATATTAGCTCTCTTGCACTTAAGTGTATAATTTTCCTTGAACTGAATTAAAATCATGAGTTTAGAGCAGGCTCAGCCTGAATTATTTTATCGCACTTGTTTCGGTTTCAATTCATTAGATAATATGTCGGCACCAGTTCGGCGTGTGAATGATTTATTATAAAATGAATATAAAGTCTTAGAGCTAAGGAGTTCTTAGCTTTACGATAATATCAAAGATTGGATTTCCCACAAAACCAGTCTAATCATAGCACAGGGCAACAAAATTTGGCTATTGCCAGTATTTTGAAGTATTGGTAGTGATTCTAGATGATTTTCATATGATGATCACGAATCAGTTTTCAGAAATGGTCCCTATGCATTGCTACGCAAAATCACTTTGTCCTTATGAAAAGTTTCAACAACATCGGCTTCAAAGCTATGCACATGTACTTAAAATGACATATTTACGCTTACAAAAATCGCAGAAATATTTGGAATGGTTAGTTTTAAAGCTAAGAATTAATATCAAAGTGAGTCCTAAAACGAGCCTAAAAAAGGTCAAAAAATGCATTTTAAGCAGCTTTAAGCACAAACTTCCTAAAATGCATCTAGTGATGGACCATGTACAAAACCAGTTCGTTTAGAATCACTTCCAACCCCTTCATATACTGCTCTTTGTGACCTAGTGTAAGCATTTTAAGCAACGTTTAGCTCTGCTTACCAAAAATCTAGTCGTGATGCAACATTTCCGAAAACTGATTCGTGTTCTAGTTCAGTCCCTCCAACTTAACCTATGGCAGACATAAGACATAGAGATCACAGCTGTACTTAATTGTATTCTATACACACAATAGCTCGGTAATAAAGAAAATTTAATAGTGTTAAACAGAACATAAACGGCATTGCAAAGGGCTCACTGAATCTAGTGTGTGAAAGCAACTTATCGTTTCAGCCATTGCATCCTAATATAATATAAAATCATCCAAAGGATATGAATACTGATGATCATAATGATGATGATAGATAAACTCACAATTTCGTCCTAGTTCTTAGTTTATAAGACAGATAGCTCTAAGTAGGAGATGTCAAGTCGGTTCTAAGTTCGATATATATTTAGAGCTTTAGCCTTGAATGGCCTGTCACTCCAAAGTAGGCCCTTTCATAGCCTCAGCACTAATATATTTATAATTCCGTCATTTGATATTTACCTGCGCAACTCGAAACTTTTGCTCACGGCCTGCTACTTATTTTGTGTACTGTTTTCCGGTCACAAGATTAATATTGAAGTATCATTTTAAATTACTTTTAGCAATTTGTGTTAAATAACCATTCGCTGACACCAGTCCCAACCCCGAGATGTAGGCAATGCAATTTCCATTTTGCCAGCCCATGGACAAGAGTTTTGGGCAAAGATTTAAAAACGACAGGCAAATAAAGTTTGCAGTTAATTACGCCATCGTGAACTGCTGCAATTACATTCAGAAAATAGTTTCATGGCAAGTTGATTGCTGTTTTTTTTGCGTGTTGTTGCTGCTGTTGTTGTTTCTGTCATATTTCGTAAACTGTCAGACCAACTCTGGGTTGAAAAATTGACCCATTAGCGGGGCGAGGGCCAGAAGCTCGGAAGCCAGCGCAAAATGGTCGTTGACAGTTGTTGTTATTGGGGTTGTTGATGTTTATTTGCTGACGGGTCCGTGGAGCCGCAAACAAAACCAGAAGAAGAAGAATTGCAGCCCGTCACCTGGGCATCAAAGTCTGAAGGCGGCTCCCTTTTGTTCATTGTTTGATGTGCGGGCGGGACAATTCCCAACTTTAATTGTTTTCTCGGTGTGCCGAAACTAACTTTTCATATTGTAATTTTGGACGCCGCAAAAAATAAGAAAGAAAAAAACCCCAGAAAATGAGCAGAGCAAAGTAGAAGTCAAAATGGCAGCTCATAAAAAGTTTTATCGTTTTAAAGTTTGGCGCAATTTCAGTGTAAAAGTTAATTAAACACCGCGAGCGGATGGGCGCGGGGCGCAGGGGGGCGTAGCAAGTGACTTTTGTAAATAAATCTTAAGGCATTTGTTTTTTTTTTGTGGGCAGCGAAGCGTGCCAAAGGATTGTTCCGTCCGGTTGCAGTTGTTGTTTTGGTTGCATGCGTGCAAATGGCTAAAGATACAAATCATGCTTTGTGTAGCCACCGGATGGGGATTAAACAGAATGATTGGGCTTAAGTAGGGTAAAAAAATTTACTGCAAATTGAGCATTTAAAGTGGCGAAGACATAGATTTAGGTATTTTTTTTTTAATCTATTTGAAAAGTGAGACATTTCGGCCATTCCTCAGAAGAAGCAGCTGACAGCTCTATTTCTACCCCTTCAGAGGGTATTATAAAAACAGAAGACAGCATATTCGACCACATAAAGTATATATATTCTTGATCAGCACGACGAGCTGAGTTGTTTTAGCCATGTCCCTCTGTTTTAATGCTATATCCTCCGTCAGCTTGAAAGCTATCTTCACCAAACTTTGCACAAAGTCTTCTAGTACAAATACGTTTCACATTTATCGGAACCAGCCGGATCGAATGACTGTAGCATATAGCTGTCATAGCAACGATCGGTCGAAAAACTAGTCTTAGTGAGAAAAACTTTTTTGTTTTCAATGGAAACGCCTCCAAACTTTGAATTTCTTAGTTTGCTATGCTTTTCCTTGATTTGACTAAGTTTGGTAGAAATCGGAGATCTATTTAGTATAGCTGTCATAGAAAAGTAGAGTCTGAAAAGTAGTCTTAGTGAGAACAACTTTTTTGTTTTCAATGGAAACGTCCCTAAAACAGGCGTTAATTTATTTGATATGCTTTCACACAATTCTTCAAAGTTTTGTCAAAATCGGATGACTATAGGTTATAGCTGCCATAGGAATGATCGGTCGAAAAACTAGTTTTAGTGGGAAAAACTTTTTTGTTTTAAATGGAAACGCCACCAAACTTAGTGTATCTCAGTTTGCTATGCTTTTCCATGTTTTAACTAACTTTGGTCGAAATCGAAGATCTATTTAGTATAGCTGTCATAGAAAAGTAGATTCTGAAATGTAGTTTTAGTGAGACAAACATTTTGTTTTAAATGGAAATGTCCCTAAAATAGGCATTTATTAATTTGATATGCTTTCACCCAATTCCTCAAAGTTTTGTCAAAATCAGATGACTATAGCATATAGCTGTGGTACGAATGACCGTTCGAAAAATAAGTTCTACTTAGAAAAACTTTTTTGAAATCGACTTCAAATTTCTTTTATGTTCGTTTGTTAGCCTTTTGCATGATTTCACTAAGTTTGGTAGAAATCGAAGATCTATATAGTATAGCTGTCATAGAAAAGTAATTTTCCAAAAGAAGTCTTTATTAGAAAAACGTGCTGCAGGTGTAAACATCGTGTTTTTCGGATCTTTTTGAACTTAAGATCGAATTTTGGAAAGTTTAAGCTTGTGTTTTTATATCAGCTTTCTAGTAAAATAACTTTTTTGCAGAGGATTATCTTGTAATTCAACAAATTATTTCAATTTAATTTGCCTCAAGATATTTCAAACCGATTTAGAGGTTTGATAAGAATTTCTAAGTAACCAACTTTATCGAAGAACGCGTTTTACTGTATTCGTTTTCGATTTTAATAAGCAAACAAATTTCATTCAACGCAATTTGAGTGGCGTCTCTTTAATAAAATACTTCTTCTAAATTCCACAAAATTCTTAAATTTTTTTCAATTAAACGCCAAATTTATTTAAATCAAACAATTCACAATAAAGGGACGACAAAAAATACTTAACAATTTAATGGAATTTTTCTGTTTAGGTTTCTTTTTATTCCAATTTCAATGTGAAAAGCCACATTAACAACCCACCTGCTGTTCTCGCCGCTTTTCTTTGTAATTGTAACTTTAATGGAACCGAAGGAAGGAGCCGCCCCCAAAAAGGTTAAGCCCATTGGCCTGCCATTTGCTTTAATGCCACGACTAATTAATAAAAAAAAAAACCTGAACTCTTTAAATGTCTTTAATAACATTAATTACATTAGACTGCGCCAGACGAAAAGCCAATAAAACGGCCCGAGTACATGGCCAAAAACTTTAGTGCTCGACAATGCTGAAAATTGCTTCATTATCAGGCTTAACAAGTTTTTAAATTTGCTTAAATACTTAAGTGTGCTTTACTCTCGGATTCACTTTACACTGCCCCGAGCGCGGCTCACGGCTAGGAAGCACAAATGGAATATAATGAAAATGAAAATGGAAAAAAAAAACAAAGTTAAGCAAAAATGCCTCAACATTTTCGCAGCTCAACTCTCTGGCATCCCTTTGAAAAAAGTTACCTTAATCCTTAGTTTAATCCCAAATGAATTTCATGCTGAGATTTGACAGCCCAACGGGGCAGAAACTGTACGGTGTGGACGACAAGCGTCAAATTTTAAAATGGATTAATTGTGTAAAGAACTTGGAGAGGTTTGGAAAACATAGAACTGCAAGTACTGCGAATTAAGGGGAAGAAAGCGGAAGATACTCTGTGGTGGCGAGTGAAACGCAGGAGACAAACGATGAGAATGATTTTAGCTTTAAGCAAACTCGGCACACTTGGGCCGGTGTGGTGCAGCAGGTAGTGTGTGACGCCGGGAACGTAACATTTCATCTCAAATCAAGTGTTTGCGTTCTTTAAGAAGTTCTTAAAGTGAGAACATTGTACTAGAAGTTCTCACTGAACAGCAAGAACAGCTGTAGCCTGTTTTTTGTAAAGATTTTGCTCATCTCCTTTTAACTCCTTTGTGCGTTTAGCGTACACTTTCACCAGGGTATGGCCTTATCAAAGATAGTCAAACATTAAAAACAGATGAAACACAAAACACACACGACAATCGTATAGAATGCCCAGCCACCCTTCAAAAAACTGTGTCAGCTTGTGTGTAAATATAAGGCGTTTGTCTTTAAATTAGATTAGTATTATTAATAGTCATTTATACCCTCTTTCCTTGCGAATATCCGCTCTGGTCATCTGTGATTTTATTAGTTTCACCATTTTTCCCGCCTCATTGAGTTGACAATTGTAAGTTGGCACCTTTACAATGCAATTTGCAGTTGCATTTCATGCCGACAATTTATTTATATTGCCTGTCACATTTCCACTGAGCACACACAAAGACAGAAACAAAAAATAAAAACTTACCCGGAAAACGGCCACGCAAATATGACAGCCTCGAACAGTCCTATCAAAAAGTTACCTCCCGGGCCACGTTATTAAATAATATAACGGTGCAATTTACGCTCGATTGCATGCATCATTCGAGTACTCGGAGGTCGGAACTTTCATTTTGTTGAATGCAATTTCAGGCGTGAAGAAGAGAATGCCACATAAAAAGCGGCGAAGCGATAATGAAAGCGTTGAACAAAGGCACAAAAAACGGTAACTAACAAGCAATTTAGGGTGTTGACGGAAAAGCGGAGAAACCAAAAAACAAAAAAAAAAGCGCAGGAAATTTTGTGGGTGAAAGCAATTCGCAGTCAGCGAATCGAATTTATTTTATATAAAAAAAAGAGCACTCAATGACCTATGGTAAAGCCCAGTGAAGTACAAAAAACTTTGATATATATATTGCGGTCATATATAATATAAATTTTTGAAATAAAATCAAAATAAAGCGATTTTTTTTAAAATCGTGTAAAAGTTATTTTTAATTAAAAAGCAAGAGTAGTAAATTCTGCACACACTGAAGAAGAGCAGGCTGTATAGTATAACACTTTTATAGTATCACAGTTTTAAAACATGTGATACCAGAAGTCACCATATTACTACAATAGTAAAAGAATAAAGTAATTTAAGTACATGTGCGTTGCTAAGCACCATTTAGACCTTCTACTTACCCCTCTAGATCTGCCACCTATCAAATCTTCATGATAATCTATCTCTATTCAATATTTTTGAAAATTTTGCAATTTTTTCGATCGTTCGAACTTCTTTTTCTACTTACCTGTCTGCAAGATTCTAAATACTCAACAAATACTTTTGAAGTTTTACTAGCTCTAGGTGCATTGTATTCACATTTATGTGTTCGTTATCAGCTTGATGAGCTCATTGTGTTCGTGTAACATTGGCTGCAACTGCTGGACTTATTCTCGCTCTCTTTTCGTTATATTTAAATACGCACAAAGATTTATATGAATCTGCATGAAAGTATATTTGTAGATATTTGTGTTCTTCATCTAGATGCGACATCAGCGATTCATTAACACTTGAAATTTGCCTAAGATTCTGTTTATTTGGGAGGCTAGCTTTGTATTTTTGGTCATTGTTCATTGTAAGATCCGTTGATCTCTTCTGATCGTCGACTATTCTATTGCTGGCTGATTCACTTTCGATCGAATATTTCACTTCCGTTCGATGTGCTGCGACATATCAGTGTCGCGATGCATTCCGTCAATGCAGTCCAATATTACCATGAACTCTTCTTGGCAACGTAAATTATATATTTACTTTGTTAAAAACGCACAAAAAGATTTCACTATTTAATAAACTAAAAAAAGATGCAATTGAATTTTGGAAAGTAACCAAAAAGCTTAAAGAATATTTCAGGAAAGTCGTTTAGAAATAAGGTCTGCTTTGGTTCGGTGGAACGATCAGCTGTTAAGCCTCTGGTTTGGTTCATTATGTGGTTTTTGAAGCTAACTGAAACTCGTTTACGGTTTGGTTCAGTGATTCACTCGTAATTTTATACATTTTTTAAGAGACTCGTTTTCGAATAATTTGATTTCTCAAGTGAATATGAGAATTTTCACACACTCTCGAAAGGGAATTCTTAGAAATCATTTGAATAGCTCTTAAAATTCTGCAGATAATTAAGAATATTGTCTCATTTTAGAAATGGAATGCTAGGCAATGTGTTTTAATGAAAGGCTTTAAGAGGTCTGAGCACAATTTTAGACATTGCACATGTTTTAAATTGGTGACAATTCATCCTTACAATCTTCATCAAGGAAGGATTAATTCGGCTAATCGAGCTATCCTTTTCAGAGTTTTCATTAGCGAATCGAAATTTAGCAGAAACTTAAATTAAACTTTCTCTCTTTTTCGGTTAGGAACTTTCAAAAAGACGCAGGTTCATTTTATGGTTCGGTCTACTTTCGGAGTAAGCGTTTCAGTTACAGCTTGGTTCGTTTCGGTTCAGAATCAAATGGAGCTGACAAACTAAAACCATCCCTTGGTTGGTTTTTAATGAAATGTGCAAATCTGAATTGACAAAATCACCAGCAGAAAATGCATTCTGCATAAATGCCAATCTATTTCTGGAAAAAAATGTTTAATAAAGTTAACTAATCAACGGGAAATCAATTTGTGTACAATTAATTGCAGTTGACTTTTATGGCAAAACTATTCTCACTTAATAAGCTGGCCAACTAAAGCAAAAATGTTCAATTAATAATTGAAATTGAATATTAAATATTATTTCATTGCAATTAGCTAATCAAATATTAAATAAATTGTAATTATCACCTGTTCTTTCAAAGTCATTCAAATGAATAATACATATTTAATTTGATAAACAATTAAAGGCAGCAACCACCGGCACCAAATAAACTTTTATGGCTAATCCATTTCACAAATTACTCTCATGGGCCACATTTAAAGCTAGAACTGTTGGAATTGTTGCAAACTAAATTACAAAAGCAAACAAACAAATGCCTTTTCTATAAACAACAACAGCTGTCCGTCTGGTACCTAGAATTTCGGGAATTGGAGGTTGCTCAGCTGCCAGCCGTAGGCCAGCTTTAGTTGCCTTCAATGTTTCGCCATGAGCACAGCCATGTCCACAGCATTCTGCATTGTCATTCTCTGGCCAGTAGCCCTCATGCAAACAACCAACTGGAAGGAGCAAATTGAACGGGAGCTGCTGCATCAACCCGATAAGTTGGCCTTTTGTCGTGCCCTCCAACAGCAGCAGCATCAGCTCCATCAACAGCAACGCAGATCTCTGCAGAATACCAGATGTGCTGAGATACTGGACAATGAACTCTCCATGACGGGTGAACTACTGATGGACACACAGCCACGTTGCGTTTTGGGTTGGGAGCTGTTCGGACGACGTTGTCGGAAGCGTGCTTAAAATGCCGATTAATATGATTTAATCCAATTATGAATTATATTGTGCATGCTCAAAGGGGAATTGCCGTAAATGAGAAAAAAAAGGTGAACTTAATGTGTTAAAAATTAAATTGTTTAATTTGCAAAACGTTGTTTGACCGAACTGCGAAATGATGAGGCCAGTAACATTAAAACAAGTTGGACCAGCAAGTTAATCTTCTATAATTATCAGCTTCAAACAGAAGAGGTATTGGCAAAAAAGAGTTATCGTTCGACCAGGCGAGTGCCTTTCTTTCTGATTATCAGCTTCAATTGGTGGATTATTTTACCTTTCCCCAAAAACGAGGCAATATTCTGGCTTAACTTTGACCAATGTCACACACAACAATAACAACTGAACTTGCTTGAACCTTTTATCCTTTGACAAAGAACTCAAATCCATCTATCAAACAAAACCGAAACGAAAGTAGCTCCACACATGTCTGCGATATTTCAAAGATTCAAGTCAGTAGTGTCATAAAAAACAAGCAGCCATCAGTTTCGTCTTTCTGTTGTTGTTATTGTTATTGTTGAGTATAAATAATTATGTATAACATGTATGCCTCAAGTTAACCCTAATCAAGGGTAGACGAAAGGCCTATTCGTTGGCCTTGTCAGCCATGTAAATTTTCTTGTGTTGCTTTGCAAAGAACAACAAAGAGTGTCGGCCATTTTTTGTTTATCAAACTTCCGTGTATGCAAAAAATTGCGCCAACAAAAGTCAATCAACATCCGGCGTTGCTCCTGCTCCTGCTCCTCGTGCTGCTTCATGTTTCTTTATGTTCTTGGTGGAAGTTGCTTACCAACTTTGTTGACTTTCATGTTTGCATGCTTCATTTGGTTGCCGTTGCCCACTGAAAGTGGCAAATCGAGGCCGGACTGGCTGTTAATCAGTAGACCAAAGCAAAGACGTCACAAAAAAAAACCACTAAAAAAGCTTACGGCATAGAAATTACATTGGAATATAAGAAATCTTGAATTGTAAACTAAACGACTTGTTCTTGACTTTTCAAGAATTTCACTCTTAAAACCAAGCTAAAGTCGTTCTCAGTTTTGTGCATTTTAGGCGAGAAGAGTAAGGTAATGAAACTGAGAGAGGAAAGCAAGCACATTCGATAGAAAAGAGCAGTGTTCCCCAGCCATGCCCGAATGCTTGCCGAAGTAATGCATCAGTGAATGTCAGTGAGCGACACATAACCTCTCTTCTTAGGGAACTCTGAAATGGAGTTGTATAGATCGCTCACAGTTTCGATTCGTGTGGGGGAAACTACCAAGCGGATGCACTTATGCCAAATTTAGACTTGAGTACGTTAAGCACTTGAGTTAAGAATTTGTATACCCTTGCAAAGGGTATTAAAATTTTTCCCAAAAGTTGGCAACGCATAGAAATATTCATTTCTGACCCAATAAACTATATATATTCTTGATCAGGGAGACGATTCGAGTCGATTGAGCTTTGTCCATCCGACTGTCAGATTCTATGCAATCTAGTCTCTTAGTTTTAAGGCTATTAAGCCGAAATTTTGCACAGAGTCATATTTTTTCTGCACACTACTAATATGTTTGGAGCCGACCGGATTGGATGACCACATCGTATAGCTCACACACAGAAAAAAAAGATCGCGATATTTAGTATCAATCGGGTATTTTTCAGCATCGAATCGGCCTTCATCTGAATAATATCCAGTTGATAAGATCGAAAATATCACTCGTACATTTCGAACATATCAATGTGAAATGTTTCAGATCAACAATCTGATATTTGTTAATATACCTAATATTTTTTTATAGTATTAATGCAGTATTTTCACAATACCTGTACGACATGGCTGAAATATTTAATATATATTTTTATAATATCAAAGGGGTATTAATGTATTACCAATGGTGTATTTAATAATATCAAAGCTATATTTTTGTCAAAGATGTTTTTGAATAATAATTAGTGACTTTAGTTGGCTCGGGGTCCCGAAAAGTTGCGTTTGTTCACAACTGTAAACAACTTATGCATTTATATACACTAAAAAGAGCTGGTTGCCTACACAGTACTGTTTCATGAATCTCCCGATTCAACCTTCAGTAGACTTTTCGCTAATGACTGTCGCTGTTTGAATGTCTCTCCATGCGCTCACCGCTTTAAGCAGTTGGGAATTGCAATCAGCAATGAAAGCAAAAACAGACAAATCGGAAGAGTATTTGCTGTCTCGCTAGCTGCGGCAGAGACATGAACATTGTATTTGCCTTTTTCGAGTTGGACTATAGCTGTCTCTCTTTGTTTTAAGAAACTCTGTTTGTCTCTTTCTGCCCTCAGATTTTCGATGTCTTCTTCGACCTGAAATCACGTCACTAGGGTATTTTTCATATCACTGTGAGAATTTCGCTTATTAATATAATATTTTTAGTATCAATGTAATACTACGTCATCATATTTATATTAAATAGTAACTCTTGGATATTTAAAAATTGATATTTTTGAAATTATATTGGAAGATCAACTCGATATTTGATCTTATTTTTTTCTATGCATAGAAACAATCGGTCGGAAAACTAGTTTTAGTGAGAAAAACTTTTATGTTTTCTATGGAAACTTCTTCAAACTTTGTAAACAAGGGTTTTCTAGGCTTTTATATAATTCTGTCAAGTTTGATGAAAATCGGATAACTATATGGTATAGCTGCCATACAAAAGATAGGCCTGAAAAAAAGTCTTAGTTAGAAAAACTTTTTGGTTTTTAATGGTAGCATCCCGAAATTTTGTATTTGTTTGTTTCACATGCTTTCACCTAATTCTACAAATTTTGGTCCAAATCGGATGACTATATCATATAGCTTCCATACGAACGATCGGTTGTAAAATGGGTCGTTGTGGGAAAAAGATTTTGGAAAATATTTAAGTGAGCACTTGTAAGGGCATACAAACTTGGGCACAAACGAAGTGAGCGTTCTACTTGATTTGAGTATGTTTCGTACTTGGTTCAAGTATTGAAGCTGTTTAATAAATAATAAAGGCATTACATATTCATGCTTGGATCAAGAATATTGCTCTTTCTTATCAAATTTCTGTTGCTTCATACAAACAGGCGGACGGAAAGGCAGACGGACATGGATATATCAACACGGCTGTTGATGCTGATCAAGAATATATATACTTTATAGAGCCGGAGATGCTTTCTTCTGACTGTTACATACTTTTGCACAAACCAAATATACTCTGTGTAGCTTTGGTACCGAGTATAAAAATTACATTATCAGAGACCGCTTCAAAATCCCAAGTTTAAGCAGACACTAAGCTATAACGTCTGGGAAGCTGGCTGAAAAGGCCTCGACTATACTGATAATGAATTATCAAACTAAAATAATGCCTTTTTTACAACCAATTTCAAAAAATACCAGTTTTAAATTTCAAGTGAGAAAAACTTAATCCAAAATATAATTTCAATTCAATCCAATTGAGCTGCCCGCTTACCTGCTCGCACACTAAGCCCAACTATTTCCAATTACAACTATTCAAGCCGGCGGAAGAACACACAATTTATATGAAGCCTTGTCAAGCGCCTGCCAATGCCAGAAGTGAAGGGCAACGCATCAAGTTAATTGAAGTGGAAACCCAGGGAGAGCGATACTTGAAATTAAATTTTGCAGTCTGCTACGAATTTTCAAATAGTTGCAGCAGCAACGAGCGAGGGGGGAGCCAACAGGGGAGACTTTGAGACAATGGAAATTTATGCCAGGCAACTGTGTGGACAGCAGCTTGCTAAACTTTTAAGAGGATGGATATGTAAGGGGAAGGCAGGTACAAAAAGATACGCAGTGTTTTCACCGACGATTGCACAAACAAAGTAGTAGTTGAATGAGTCACCCAACAAAAAAAAGGTGGGCGTGGCTGGTGCACGTGCGAGGCCAAAACATTTGATGCAACATTATCTGCAGTGACATCCGTTTTTGGGGCTCGCCAAAAAGTTTATGCAGCTCCAGCGACTGTCGCACCCTAACGAAGCAGAACGGCTCACCGAGTTACGCAAAATTGCCAACGACTGCGCATTGTTACGCGCCACGTGGTGCTACAAAGTTGGGACCCCCAGGCCCCCCCCTCCGCGCACTCCTCACCTATGAACTCGAAATGCAACTGCTGATGAAAGTTTTATTGGCCATTTGCTGTTGCAGTGCTCAGTCGAAGCGCATAAAACTTGACCCACATACAAAAGAGGATTCCCTATTAGAAATGAAACTTTCATTGGTAGAATCTTAGCTCTTAATAGAACTCATCAATGATTCTGCATTTTCAGCTGGTGCAAAAGACATTAGAAATAAGTGAATCGATCATTTTGCATATGCAATTTGAATACGGAGAAATTTGGCAGAAATATCCAATTTAAGTACCTTGTTAAGCTTATCTACTCTCTAGGCATAAACTTTGACACTGGCACTTACTCAATACAGAAACGCAACGAATTCATCAATAAAACAGACAGGCACACGATTTGGCTAGATGCCGAATTCCACTAAAAGATGGGCTCACTAAAGAAGAACGCCTTGGACTCTACTGCCAACTAGGTTGTCCTGAATACTGCCTTAGCCCTGTGATATATACAGAAAATTGGGAAGAGTTTTGCTGCGCAAAAAATGAATAAAACTAAAGTGTGAAATTAAGTGTTCAATTTTCAAATTGAAGTTTAAAATAGCCTCACCCCAGACATGACCAAATTAGAAATATCGCCTACAATTTAAACCACAACATTTTCCAATTTTAATTTGGCATTCGTACAAACATCAATATGTATTTTTGTTGGCCTAATGGTATTTTGTGATGTTTTGCTGGCATAAAGAGTAACATTTTCATTTTCATTTTCCCTCCAAATGAAATGATTTCCATATGCGCGCGAATGAATGTGTGCGGTGCGTGCTTTTTGAGTGCTTTTGTATTTGTTTTTGCCTTCAACTTGAGTTATGTTTTGTATGTATATGTATATATTCAAGTATGTGTCTGTCTGGTGGAAAGAAAGCAAAACCCACAAGAAGAAAAATGCTAATAAAATATTTAAAATTCGTTGCGCGCAGAGCGAGCGAAAGAACCAAATTTTTTATGTTTTTCAATTTATTTGTTTTGCTGTCGGAGCATTTATGATGCGTAGAATGTTTGTATTCAAAATTTGTTTTATTTTTCCTGTTGGTTTTTTACTGCATCATATCAATTTTGTGCAGCGCACCAGGCGTATGATTAATGTGCTACTTCGGGCAAAACAAGAGGGAGTGGGAGAGAGCGAGAGCGAGAGAGTAAACTGCTGCTGTCAAAATGGCAGGCCAAAGTCATGCCAAATAGTTAAGCTGAAAGTCAGTCAAATGTCAAGTACATAATGCAGTTGTCATTCACTTGACTTGAAGATTTGGTTTAAGGTATTCCCGAGAATGTAATTCCCAAAAACTGCATTCATTTTACCAAATATTTCTTTGGCATAAGTGGAAATAGTTTGCTAGCAAATATGCGAAAATAATTGGCAACAAGTATTTGCCTTTGTTTGCGTTACAAGTAAAATAAAAATATTTTCTTTAATTTACACTTTTCTAAAGCATCAAAGCAATCAGTTTTTAGTACATCATTTCCAGCATTGTTTCCTACCATTCAGTTAAAGAAATATTTCAGTCTAAGCACACACACGAAAAGATCAGTTCGACTAAATCAAGAAAATGGCGTAAGTAAATGTATCCTGAACCTTGAACTTCTATAAATTGTTTAATCCCAGCACCGCCGATTACAAGCCAGGCGACTTGCCATATCCCACACAAGATGATCGAAAACTCTTCTGCAAATTTCATTATAAAGGGGTCCTGATCATCCTTATCCCCCTCTTGTTTGCACCCATTCTATTGGGTCGTGAGGTCTTGGTAAGTTACGTTTAATATTTGCATCTTTTTTTTTTGTTACTATTCCAGCTCTTTCAACGTTAGGTCTACCGCTTTATATACCTCACTTGTTGCGTATATGCATACTATATCTTGAATGTGATGGCTACCGGTGCCATTGCGTTTATCTACATCATATTCTTACCGATATTAGGAATTGTCGGCTCCAAAGCAGTGAGCATGGCCCATTACACCGATTTGTTGTTCATCGTCTTTGGCAGCATTGTAATGGGCATTATGATGGACTCATCGAGATTGAGCGAACGTTTTGCAGTATGGACCATCAGGCTCGTGGGTGGCAATATACGGCTGTATGAATATATCAATATAGTGTTGAAAGTATTTGAATCTGATCTGATAATTTTCACACAGCCTGCAATTGTTTTTGTTGTTCGCGACTGCTCTGACGTCTCTGTTTGTGAGTAGCACTTTTATGGCTGCATTTTGGATGAAGGTGGCTCAGGCTGTGATGGAGGAATATAATACTGTAAGTAGATCAATTTGATTTGGTGTATCAGTGCTTATTCGAAAATTTGTTTGACAGGCCGGCCTGGTGGCCTTGAACAGTGAAGAAGAAACCTATGAACGTGGAGCGTAAGTAGAGAATATTTTGTACCATAATCTAAGGAAAAAATTGGTATATTTCGAACAGATTTGTGTATATATTTTGTCTGTCTGCCCTGTATCTCAACGAATAGGACCGGTCAACCGTGCACTTTTAAGATGCAGACAATAGACTTGTTTAAATTTAAATCAATTAATCTTATTTGCATTCATAGAAAAATTCGTTTTCATCATTTCATTCATTCAAGAAGAATTTTAGCTCATTTTCTTATAGTTCATTTCAGCTCATGTCAATCCATTTCAATGTATTTGAAATTATTTAAAGCCATTTTGATTCATTTTAGTTTATTTCATTTCATTTTAATTCATTTCAATTCATTTCAATTCATTTCAATTCATTTCAATTCATTTCAATTCATTTCAATTAATTTCAATTCATTTCAATTCATTTCAATTCATTTTAATTCATTTCTATTTATTTTAATTCATTTTAATTCATTTCTATTCATTTCTATTCATTTCTATTCATTTCAATTCATTTCAATGCATTTCAATTCATTTCAATTCATTTCAATTCATTTCAATTCATTTCAATTCATTTCAATTCATTTCAATTCATTTCAATTCATTTCAATTCATTTCAATTCATTTCAATTCATTTCAATTCATTTCAATTCATTTCAATTCATTTCAATTCATTTCAATTCATTTCAATTCATTTCAATTCATTTCAATTCATTTCAATTCATTTCAATTCATTTCAATTCATTTCAATTCATTTCAATTCATTTCAATTCATTTCAATTCATTTCAATTCATTTCAATTCATTTCAATTCATTTCAATTCATTTCAATTCATTTCAATTCATTTCAATTCATTTCAATTCATTTCAATTCATTTCAATTCATTTCAAATCATTTCAAATCATTTCATTTCAATTCATTTCAATTCATTTCAATTCAAAATTTTCATTCATGTAAAAATTCGTTTTCATTTCATTCATTCAAAAATGATCTTAACTTACTTTTTTAAATTCCATTTCAGCTCATGTCGATCCATTTTAATTTACTTTAAATTATTTTAAGTCATTCTGATTCATTTTAATTTATTTCATTGCATTTTAATGCACTTAAATTCATTTTAAATCGTTGCAGTTCATTTCAGTTCAATTCATTTTAAATCATTTTAAAATATTTTAATACATTTCTTTTGAATTCAATTCAGTTCCATTCACTTCACTTAAATTCAATTGAGAGTTCAAACCATTTCAATTTAATTCATTTCAAAAAAAGTCCTCATATTTTGTTCCCAAAATTACTATTTAATGTTTACCCAATTCGTCTTTCCATTCTAACATCTCAAATCCCAGTAAACCGTATCCCACGCGCCCAGCAGTGGGCATTTTCTTAACCGTTTGCTTTGCATCCACACTGGGTGGCATGCTGTCACCCCTCCAAGATCCCAATGGAGCACTAATCGATGTTTTCAATTTGTGAGTACAGCCCCAAGATTTCCATTTTCTTTTTCCCAAATTTTCTACCAATTTCTGCTTTCTTCACTTCAGCTACATGGGCAACGACAAGGCAAATTCATTCAGTTTTGCTCTGCTACTGGCGGGACCCTTCCTTTTGGGCCTATTGGTTATTTGTATTTGGATCAACATAATATTCCTGGGACTAGCGGGCGGCGCTGTTAAGAGGGACTTGCAAGAGGGCGCTGCAAATGCAGCTGATATGCGCGAAACTATGAGAGAGAAAAAGAAGCCATGGGTCCCTGGTCCACTCATGCGATTTTGGCGTTCGTCCTGATTATCATCACCTTATTGTTGCTTTTGACACGAAAGCCACGCTTCGTGAAAGGCTGGGCTGATCCCATTAAGAAGGCAACAGCGGGCGGTTCGGTCGCCATTATGGGAATGTGTGTTGTGTTCTTTGCCGTTCCGGTCAATTATTACTTTTGTAGGTACTATGTGTGCCGGGAGCCCAAAAAGTCCGGAACGGCCCCGTCGACTGTGGGTTGGAAGGTGGTGAATACGAACTTACCCTGGGCCCACTTGTTTATGCTGGGCGCTGCTATTTGCGGTGTTTTTGCTGGCATGCATTCGAAATTCTTTGCACTCCTACGGGACATGATTGTACGAAAGAAGGTGGGCAATGTGGATGGTTTGCTTTATGCCTCGCTTATGGCTACTCTGCTAACAATACTCTCGCCTGCCACGCCCCTGGCTCAGCGGGCGGTGCCACTTATGTTCGAAGCGGTGGGTGTACTTAAATCTAATTCCATTTCTATTGCGGATCTAAAACTAACAAATTTTTAAAGGGTTTCAAATCGAATAAAGGACCGGGTCTCGTTGCTTTACCATTTGCCGTCGCTCTACACAATCAATATATGCTGCCCACAAGTACTCCTGCCAATATGCTCATATCCGGCTGGGGCAATGTGCGACCCTATCTGTTTGTATGTATTAATTTATATGATCGCAAAAACATTTCCTATTTCTCTCACAACTTTTAAACCCACAGCTACTGGGTGGTGTGGTGCCTACCATAACCATGTTTATATTCATATTTGCCTTTACCAAATTCCTGGGAAACACCGCATTTCCCGACTATGCGGACTCCGGTTTCAAGAAGCCCAACATTTCGTTTACCACAGCCAAGCCTGTTTAAGCCCAGCAAAATAGAATCCACTGGCAGAGCATAGCAAGAAAAATATAAAAAAAAGCAAGCATTAAAAGGTTCTCTGATTATTCTCTGCATTGCGACCGTCGCAGAAAACTTGTTGACACATCCAAGCCGGAGACCCAAGCACAAATACCAGAACATCTAATAGTTTAGCAGATTTTACATATGCCGCAGCTGGCAACAGCCGGCCAAACAGACATCAATCTCAGCCAAAACAAAAAAAGGAGACATTTAGTAGTTGGCCCGAACATTCGTGGGGCACAAAAACATTCATAAAATAAAAAAAAATGCCAGATTGCTGACCTGGCTCACAGACAGAAGCTCATTTTGAGGATGCACAGGTGCAACTTGAAAACTGAAAGCAGCAGCTTTGCAGCACAATTTTTAGAGATTCTAGGGGAAATTGCTTTTTGTATTTATCATTGGACAAGTCGTTTCGGAAATAGTAAATATTTGTTTAACATTTTTAAATAAAAATGCTTTATTGTTTTTTAAAATATTTACCATTCGAGCACTTCTGCATTCGATCAATTCAATTTTCACAGCAATTTTTTCCCTTCGATCCAGGCAGCTACAAAAAAAGGGCTTTAAACAGAAAAACGTTAACCACGCAGTTTATTGGTTGCTACATCTGGACTGTACGGCGGTTGACCCTTCACAAATGGAGTTTTCTCACTGTAAACCACACAAATAGCTTTTGTACATTAAAACATGCCAAAGAATGTCAATCCTTACTTTGATATTACCAGATTTTACTCTATTGACAGTTCCCGTCATGTAAATATTACCCCAAGTATAGAAATAGAAATAGGAATAGAAAAGGTTTATCCTCACAGAGTCTGCAGGTGAAAAGTACAAGTTTTTTTAAGCGAAATTCTAATATTTTAAAGCGCATTTGGCCTGCAATTTCAAAATATTCCTTAGACTTAGGACACTAGGTCAACCTCTCCTACTCAATCTCTCGGAGACATCCGAACTAGAGCTCTAATAAAAATCATTCTGTCCACACAATGATTCAGTAACGAGGACCCCCCCTCATTAACTGAAAAAGAGTTAACACATATGGCATCCAAAGCATCAGCCATCGCAACCTAACCTAACCTGAAGGAGCAAAGCCTGTACAGAAACTGAGGTGGGACTTTCCGTTGCAGCATTTTAAAGTATGTTTTGACCCGCTGCTCAACATGTGGCCAAGAGTCGGGGAATATTCGGAGCACACAAAAACTATGTTACTTACACTGCAGCGAAACTACACATATAAAAGAAAAGCGAGAAAGCTTAGCTAGCTTCGTCTGTGCCAAAGTTTTTATACCCTTGCAAGTGCTCGCTTAAATATTTTCAAAAAAATACTCTTTCCCATTTTCCGACCGATCGTTCGTATGGGAGCTATATGATATAGTTATCCGATTTGGCCAAAAATTTTTAAAATTATGTGAAATCACGTAAAACAAACAAATATAAAATTGCAGGCTGCTACCATTAAAAACAAAAAAGTTTTTCTAACTAAGACTGTTTTTCAGACCCATCTTTTGTATGGCAGCAATACCATAAAGTTGTCCGATTTTAATAAAACTTTGGTAGAATCATGAAAAAAACATAGAAAACTTACGATTACAAAGTTTGGAGACGTTTCCATTGAAAAGAAAAAAGTTTTTCATACTAAAACTAGTTTTCCGACCGATTGTTCCTATGGGAGCTATGAGATATAGTCATTCGATCCGGCCGGTTCCGACATATCAGTAGTGGGCAGCAAAAAGAAGATTCTGTGCAAAAATTCAGCTCGATAGCTTTAAAACTGAGAGACTAGTTCGCGTAGAAACAGACAGACAGACTGACGGACAAAGCTCAATCGACTCAGCTCGTCACCCTGATCAAGAATATATATAGTTTATGGGGTCGGAAACGAATATTTCTATGCATTGCAAACTTCTGGGCCAAATAGTAATACCCTTTGCAAGGGTATAAAGACTAATGGTGAGGCTTCATTGTATAATTCAAACTTGCTTTAAAAAATCCATCATACCTTATTGTTACAGGTAATACCAAAATTCTTGTATACTAAATATAAAGATTAAGATCATATAATGAGAAAAATAGGCAAAATAAATGTTTTCTATTATTCAGTGGCGTACGCAAGATTGCTTTGGGTGTCGAAATTGAGTTCTACCTTTCTTACAATAACTATAATTTCATATGCTTTTTGATTCAACATTTAAAGTGAACTGCACTTGCTTAGATCAGTAAGAGAAGATACTCCTTTAATAGCTTGATAATATCCACACCCCTGAGAGCCTTTATGCTCCACTACCGAACGATATTGAACGAATAATTGATTCATATTTGCATTCATAAAGAACGAGAAATGGTTCTTCTCAAATTACCCAAGCATAATCCATTTGCCAGCCGTTTTATGCACACGAAAAGCACAGCAACAACAACAACAACCCAGTGTACAGCATCATCGTTAAAGTCCAACGCTTTTAACCAAATTACACAGTTCCCCCATTTAAGGTAATCCCCGCATGGTGGTCATTCGCACCTAATTCACATTGTTGTAATCCAAACACTGCCCACGAAAGTGTTGGCACTAAATAATTCATTTGTTAATTTAGACATGCCGCTGCTCCTTCTCCACTTCTCTGCCGGCCGCTGCCGGCGTTGTATACTTTTCGGCTTAGTGGCCAGGTCGGAAATGCTTTGCCGCTCCTCAGCCTAGACAATGGCAAACAGAGAACAGAAAACCCGAAATGTTGTCTGCTGCTGTTGCCCATTTTCAGGATTCGCATTTATATTCAAACTATTTAATTATTAAATTCGTCGCGCACACTTCATGAATATTCATGGCACTCACGACATTCCAAAATTGGCCTTTTAATTGTTTCGGTTAAGGCTAACGACCGACCACCGTACGCAAACAAAATAATGCATTGGAATATTCAGAATATGGTAGGTGGCCAAAGGCCAATAGCCGGAAATGTATGCAAAATGTTTTTGACAATTGGCAAATAATACAAAATATTTAATACTTGCAAATGAGATAATAGAATTATCAGACAATTTGCTGGCGTTGTTAAAGAAGATGGGCGAATAAGGAATTTGGTGTTCCAGTTAAATGTTGCACGTTTGTGGCTTGGACTCGATTTCATTTACATTTATAATGCAATCATAGTAATCTTCACCTAATATTTCGCCGCAATCTGTGCTACTTTTACCTTATTTCCCTGACGCTTTAAAATGATTTACAAAACAAAACAAAAAAGAGGCTTTTCGTCTACCTTTCAGCTCTACCCAACAATTGGCAATTTTTCATCTTCCTTTTTCTAGTCATTGCCCAGCCCCGAAAAAAAAGAATAGAATTTTTTTATATATTCAAATGGCATGCACGCCTTAAGCTGATTTTCCACGCTGCCAAACGCTCCAGCTTCCTCCCCCCCCCCCCCCCCCCCCCCCCAACCAAGCTCATTATCCTTTTTGACATCTGCGCAGGTTTTCGCGTTCAAATTGGTAGAAAGGCAAAATGAAAAGCCTACAGGTGTTCCCAGTTGCTGAAATTTAATTTGCGGTCCCCAAGCCAAGTCATCATTTTCTGGCCTTTTTTTTTTTGTTGGTTTGTTGTGAAAACATTTTGCAAACAATTAATTCTGACTTTTGTACAACGAAATGCACTTGGCTTGCCAGTTGTCCCCGCACACACATAAAGGACTCTCAACATGTACCGACACAGTCCCCAACATGTTCTGTCTATTAAATGTACTAATGACTGTCAGAACTTCACAGAATTCTCCTCTCCGCATTCATGTATGTATGAAAGACGGGGCAATGCACATTTTGATAGGCAAAACATAAAATACTTGCTGGATGAAAGGAGTTGACTCTAACTGGAGCAAATGACTGTGTCAAGCGAATGACGAGAGGACGCACTTAATAGGATGAATTAATTGCAAGGCTAAAATGTAATTACTTATATCATTAAATGCAACAGTTCGTTGAGAAGAGTATGTGAGTTGGTTGGACAAGAGCCCAGACAGTGGGCTGGTGGGGAACAAGAATCGGGTTAACATTAATTTGTATTTATGGTATCTCTTATATAGTACATGATTTTACTCAAGTGGATTCTTGACAACACATGCCGCAACAGAAATTAATGAGAGTGTAAAATTATTCCTGGGAAGTGTCGCAGTTAAGATGTTTCATTACTTGCTGTGAGTAAAAGGAAAAGTAAAGTTAATTGAGGATTAATATTCGATTCATTATTTGTATGCAGCAATGAATCAATCTCAAACACCCTTTCACTCACTTACTCAAACACTGTCTTAGCTCAAAATGTTTTTAATTTGTGTAAATCGCTTTTAAAGTTCTCTTAGAATTTTATCTAGCGAAAATAGCTCCTTTAATTATGAGTCAATCCAGTAAAATTGTTAATAATGTCGCTTTTGCTGTAACATTAAATTGAACTCCTCTTTGTTGGAGACTGAGTTTATACACAGTTTAAGTATATATACATATATATATGTTTCTACACACCAAATTGTTCGTGATTAATGCCCTTCAAAGTATGCAAACTTTACTTCCCTAAGTAAGTATCTTTCAGATCGATGCTCTTTCTAGTTAGTTATAGAAAATCGCATTGCAAGTTCACCCAGATTGTTGTGTAAGTTACGAGTATACAATAAAAAGTTGAGTTAAGACATATACAAAATAAATTCCTAACTAAAATTATTATTTGCATATTATGTAGCATACTTTAAAGAACATTAAGCATGATTTACTTTGTGTGTATTAACTTAGTATATAATCGTTGGCAATATGAATATTTACACAATATAGAACACAATATATTTTTTAACTTGTACATTTTCAACTGATTTATAGCTTTAAATATTGTTTTGCCGACTCTCCTGGTTGTTGACGACATCTGAAAACTTAAACTGATATTACCACCCTACGAACGATAAGGAAAAGTGACCTTATATTTAGTTTTCCTATAAAATAAAATGACTGAACATTTTACCAGTTTAGGTAACTTGATCCTAAATCGTTCGTATAGCGGACAACGGATATAACGCTTGTTATTATTAGTGTTTAGTTACTGGAGAACCCGAGCTCGAATCCCAGTAAGGTAAGGTAATGTTCAAAATAAAAGTTTTTAAAGTTTTTCAGAAAGAAGGAATTGGTTGAATAAATGAAATTTATTGGTCAAAATGCCCGGCATATATCAGACTGAAGTTTAATCCGCCTCCCAACATTTGAAAGATCATATTCACAAAAATCACCTTGAAGAGTCTTTTCCAACGCCTTTTGATGATTAAAACGAAACGCCTTTCATGTGCGATTAATTGAGACTCAAAAATTACTCATAAATAAGCTCAAAATGTGATTTAGTGAAATACGATCAAAAAAAGACTCTCAAATGACTCGAAAATGATGGGAAACTGATCTGAAGAACGGTTTAAAAAAAACCTCAAGAAGAATCGCGGCTAAGGTACTCTATTTGCCCCGACTAAACATTTTATGTAATTTTTAGTCATAATCGAGACTTTTTCGAGTCGATCGATTTGATTAAAATAGTTATAAATGCGCTCGTTTTCAGATCGTAAGTGATACTTTTGTTGGAAAAAGTTGTTTAGCCAGTTATTCTGTTCAGCGTGGACTCACACAGAAACCGAAGCAGATATGCTACGCTCCGCTTGGCTGTGTGTGAGCGGTAGGCCTAAGTGTGTATAGAATATCTATTTTATAGCTTCAAATAGTACATCGAACTTGATGTCAAACATTTTGGCACTCTGACCCCATGTGTGTGCTGACATATCTAATATTTAATTATATACAATTCAAATTTCATAGTTTTTCTACAAAAATTATGCAAAATCACACGCCAAATTAATTTTAATATTCATTGCAAGTGTCAACTGCCAGTACACACAACATAAACTGCGGTGATACATTTATTTTTGTATTTATTTAAGGAAGGCCATCACGAAAAAGGCAGCAAGCCCGCCCAGCCCATAACTTTTCGAGTTTAAGCTTTAAAAATAAATAAAATATTGTACAAATATGGTTTGTCTGACTTCACCGATCTGAAACGGACGCCTGAAATTTGAGACTCTAAACTCGAATAAGATCATCCGCAACTATAGAATGTCTCAATCTCCAATCTCAATCCAAAGAAGGGATTTGAAAGCCAAGTGCGCTTAAATGCAAGGATTCTAAGATTTTGCTTAAAGATTTGCAAACTAATTTACCAACCGCACACACAACTCTGTGAAACAACCGAAATGTTTCTAAGCCAAAGAACACTTGAAGTTAAATTGAGTTGGAACTGAATGGAGCACTAAACCAGAATTGTACCTTCCAAGACACAAGCTCCGACTGCATCTCATGCTCATTTATGAGTTGTTTCTGTTATTTTTTACCTAATCCCAGCGACTTGAGTTGCAAGTGTGGCTTTAACTTTAAGTTTATCCTAAATGGGTTTTGTGTTTTAAGCGGGTGGGTGGCTCGGGCGGGGGTGTTGCGCCATGTAAATTTCATTTCAAGGCTAACACACACGTACGAAATGAAATGAAATTCATTTGGGAGCATCACCATCATCATCATCTCATCTCAGTTTCAAAGACATCGTCGTGGTATTACGTAAAAGCGCTTTTACGACTACATTTGTACACACTTTCTCTCACACACACACGCGCGCCCAAAAAAGTAGGCTACAATTTTGGCGGCTGCTAACAGGTTGAAGGCGACCAGAGATTTGAAAGCGTGCAAATGACGTCGGCAGACAATAAAGCTTAGCTTGAAATGTATTTTTTTCCAATAAACTCAACTGCCAGCTTATTTTTGTGTGGCTTGACATTAAATGGCTTTTCAGCTTCATAGATTCCATTTTATTTTTGATATTTTTTTTTTCGGTTGGCAAATCGCATTACAAAGTCATTTATGGTATTCGCCATTCAATAATAATGCCAGTTTGCTGGGTTATTAAAATTTCATATAAACATTTCATGCTGACTTTGACTTCTGCTGGGAATTTTTCGCTTTTCGTTTCAGTTTTTTTTTTTTTGGTTCGTAGGCGCCAAAATGTCAGCGACACGTTTTCCTACAGCGGCAATTTATCATAAATATGCGTGTGTATATACCTACACACACACACACATACATATGTGTGGCTTATAAATCCAGCTCTTGTTTGGGGAAGTCGGCTCTCTGGTGTGCGCCGCTTGCCTTTTGTTTATGTCGCTGTCAGAGTTCGTTTAATTCAACATTAGCGCCTTGCGGTAGGGTCCAAGAGGTGAGCGGAGAGAGAGAGAGAGAGTGAGTCTTGTTTTGCCACTGTAGCCGTTGCCCTGGCTCCCTTTGTATATGCCCCATGGCCATTTTCACACGCTGTTTTGCGCGTATACATATATATATGTTTTTTGTTGCCTTTTTAAATTGTCAAACTGTCAAATAAATTACACGGGAAAACATACAAAAGATCTGCCGCAGTTGGGCTCCTTTTGTTCAACTTAACTTTTTGTCCCTGTCCCTGTTGATGTGTTGCATATGCATAGGCGCAGCAGCATATATGTATGTAGGGCCAGTATTTGTGGCTCGCCTCGATTGTGTACGGTTTTTTTTATAGGAAATTGAGATTTTCATTTCATTTTTTGTGGCTTGGCTGTCATGGAAAACGCCAAGATTAGTTTATTCAAAAAGTTCCGTTCGGAAGTTTTTGGTTTGTTTTGTCAAATGCCAATCTACGTATAAGGCGAAAATAAAAAGTTAAGGAACTGAAGTGAAAATTACTTTAACTAAGCAATTTGAACACAAGAGTATTGAAAATTTCATTTCTGGATTCAAGGCGTTGCCTTGATTGTTAAAGTAAACCATTGTTAAGGTTGTTGCAAATAAGGGAATTACTCATGCGACAGGTACAGCAGATATAAATAGGTTAGGTAAGGTAGTTCGGATTAACCCCAGATGGAGTCACATACAGATCGTAAGGTCCTTAATAAGGCCGGCTGATTTTTTGGGCACCTTTGACTTAGAAATCCAGAAGGATCTTTGACGTTTTAGCCAATGCCAATAATTGTTTTGGGGTCCTCTTGGTCGCTTTTTCCAAACAAGCGAACCGTGGGGTGTGCAGAAGGTTTAATCCTATCGTGGTAATTGTTGGGCAGCTGCAAATGATGTGTTCTAGAGTTTCTGGGACTCTAGGTTCCATGCATTTTGTATGCCTAGCTCTATCGCATGAGCAACTGCTAGGCAGTGTCCCGTTTGTATGCCAATGAGCCGTCTAGCTTCCCGTTTTCCAGCTTACCTTTGCTTCTTTCTCTGCTATCTCCTCCATCTTGCTGTTTACCATCTGAATGGAGTTGGGTATGTTTAGTGTTTCTTCTTGATCTTGTCTCTAATGCTTTGGTTGGAGTAGATCTCAGCGCCCCCGTAATACAGACTAGCGCCTGTCGCTGGGTCTTCTCCATCAGCTTTAGGTATGTGGTTTTCTCCATGGCTTGCCACCATACCAGTATACCGTGCAGCAGTATCGGTCGTATTACTGAAATGAAGAGCCACTACTTCAGACTGGGTAATGGGCCCCAAGTGCTACTCAGAATCTTCACTCTTTGTTCCACATTCGCCTTCCATGACAGTTTGCGGTCGATTACTACTCCAAGGTATTTAACGTTATTCTTTGGTAGTTACAAGAAGTAAGACTTCCCATTTCAGAGGACCTCTGTATTGTCTGAACCTATAAAAATCTGTTTGGCATGGGCTCTAAAAGTCCCGAAGTTCGATTTCATATAATATTTCTGTCTACTATGACAAGAGACGAAATTCTCTTTCGAAAGTGATAAAAGTAACAGAAATTTATTTAGGTGGTGGAGTTTGTGAATGTTCTTCGCGGCCACCTTGTTATCAACTATTCCTTTTTTCTAGCCCCCACTCTGACTTCTACACAAAGACAAGAACTTGCTCAGAAAAGAGTATAGTTGCATAACTATTTCAAATATTGTCATTAACCACAAGCAAAGCTAAAATCGGACATGAAAAACAGCTCAGGAGTTGGCTGCCACAATTCCTTTTCCCTTAGTTATTCTAAATGTTTCATCAAAGTTTTGTATGTTTTCAATTTGAATTCAAAATTTTCATCTACAAGTATGCATGTAGTACTCCTGCGGCACTAGCAAATTGTTTTCTACTAACAACTGTTCCATTTGATGACTCCACATTATTCTTCCAGGCAGACGCATTTCTTCAGCTTTTAGATAAATGGTTTTAATTGCTTCGACTTGTCTTTTTATTTATGTATATTATTTTATTTTACTTATGCAAATGCAGTATGCATACCTCTTATTCGCCACACAAAAACAACCACGCATGCATTTGGTTGCACCATTTTAATTAAACACAATTTACATATGTGCCAAGTTGTTGCTCATACGCCACGTGGTCGCGCCCCCTTTTGTACTTGCTTCTACTTACATTTGCATATTTCTTGTTGAGCGAGCGGTTTCTGTCCTTTCTTTTAATACAACTTGCGAAAATTGCGTTTTTGCTGTGTGTTTTCTTTTCTTTTTTTGGGTTGCTGGCTTGGTTCTTCCTTTTTTTGGGCTCGTTTTCATTTAGGAAATTACTCGGTCCCACTTTTGTGACAAGTTTTTGTTAACAAAATTTTAATTCTAAGGACACATTCGGTTGAAGGACAAACTGAAAATGTTTTGAATTATAATTTGGTTAGAAATATGGAGAAAATAAAAGAATCGTCGTTTTTGTTTGGCTTAAATAAGAGGAGTTAAGTATGAGAGATCGTTTGCTGCAACTGTGAACAAAAACTCTAAAATTCTTGATGCATTATATGAATGTCCACGGAGTGATACACCGAAAAAAAATTGAAAATATTCGTACTTTAATCAAGAACTATAGTTTTACAAGTTTTTTGAAATAAATTTATATTTGATTTCAAGAGTTGTTTGGATTAACTTAATATTAGCCTAAGACTGAATCAAGTCCTTAACGAGCTTAGTTTAAAGGCGAATATTTTTTTTATGAAAACATATATGTGGGATTGGGGTAATAATTAACTTAATAAGACCCTTTAGTTAAGTTAATGCAATGTTTATTTGTAGTTTCAATGTAATAATAATGTAATTTTAAGGTAATGAATATAAAGAAATGATAAGTGTACTTTGATTCAATGAATTTCACGTTTAATATTTAGTTTTTTGTCTTTAACTTTAGTCTCTCGTCTTAATTGAGCAGCAGCAGAACCGTAAAGCTTTGATTCTCGTCACTAACTAGTTCTCTCTGGCGGCCGGCTGGCCGGCTCTCTTGCCTGCTAGGCTTCGCTAATCTGGCAAGGCTTTTGCAGGATCAGGGATGCCAGACCTCTACCCACATAGATTTAAAAGAGTTTGTTGGTTTGTATGTTGGTTGTTTGTTGTATGTTTATAAGATGCTGAACCGATGTTTAAGAAATTTTGTTATCTTTTTGATTAGAAACTTATGTCCATCCGTCAATCTGTCAATCCCGACTTAAGCTCTATCTACATTTAAAAAAAATCAATCCGAAATGGGATAGAAAAAAGGGTAAACCCGGATATCCTTGAGCCAACCCCGGAAAAGATTGATTTCACTCCCACTTTTTTTTTTAGTCCCGAAAAACAGGATCAGTTGAAGCCTGCTTCGGAATAACCCTGCTTTCAATCCTGATATCTGATTTTCTTTTCTGTGTACTCTATCTCATAATCTATCTAGAGTTGAAACATCAATCTGATTTCGAAAATGCTCCATCACGTTTTCACTTTGGTAATTTGAGCTCAAGATTGTGAAAAATGCTCTTAAAAATTCATATTTTGACCTTTTCGAGGCTCGTGTCCTCGCAAATATATTCCTCTGTTTTGGATCACTTCAAGATTATCGTAAGCTACTATACTTAGCTTTAAAAATCTACTTTCCCAAAAATTTCTGCTGTTTTTTTAAGCAAAGATATACCATTTTAAGTATATGTGTTCAAAATTATCATATTTTGTAGCGCCTATTGTTATGCAATATACTTATATTGTTGACAATGTTCATAAGAATTCCATACAAATCTCTAGCCAATTAAAGATATGCATAGCATAATTTTGGGCATGCATTGATTTGAAAGTTTTGAGCACAAGTATTGAAAATTGTATATTTCTGCTAAAAAAAATCGCAAAATAGTTTTCGATAGGTTGTACTAAAGCTAAGAGGTAATACCTTACGATAATATTAAAGAGAGTTAAAGCAATTGTACATACAAGTTCCGCATAAAACATGTCTCAATAAGGTCATAGTAGGCATTTGAAGAAACTTGAAACTTAAATGAATATAAACCTAGATGATGCAACATTTCTGAAAACAGTTTCGTATTCAACAAGCGAAAATCATACAAAATCACCAATCAGCAATCCTTAAATAAACAAAAAGTAGTTTTATTTTGTTGTGGTTTTTTTGTGTATAATTAAAAATTTTAAGTGCTTAGTTTTAGGTGAGTATGGAATTTGGCAGTTTTTGTTAGTTTTGCTTGTTGCATTTAAATAGTTTAATGGTGAGGGATTATAGAGTAGTTGAAGTGGATTATGTTTTCTGTAATGTGTAATTTTTGTGTGGCCTTGTCTAAACGAGTTATATTATGAAGTGTTAGCAACTGCAGCTCAGTTGGTGAATTGAGAACATTTTTGGAAGTTTTGTTTCCAAATTACCACATGTTTTTCTTCTGTGCAGTACTTATCCCCAAAGTAGCTCTCGTTTTTCCATATTATCCTTCCCTCTTCAATTACCTGTTTGCTGTTCCTTTTTGTTTTCTTCCCATTCATTTGTTTATCGCACTGTCAATTGCTTTCAACGCTTTTGTCAATAAAACACAATCGCGGGGCTGATGTTTTTTTTAATTAAGGGAAAACGCATTGCAGAGGGAAAAACAAAAATATACCAGGCCTGCCCTGCCTGCGACAGCAGTTGGATAAACACAAAAAAAAAGAATGAATGCTCTGGCTGGGTAAGAGGGGCTTTAAGCTACCCTTGGCTCAAACCGCTTGGCTGGTCTGGCCAAGTGCAGCGACACCACTCACATGTCATTGGCATGGCTGGGAGACAGCCCCCATTTCCGCGTGATGCTTATGCAAATGGGTTTTAAGTCAAGAGCGAAGGTCACTGCGGCTGTTAAATGCATTGCCTGGATGCTGATTTCTTTATGCACACCAAAACTCATTAACGGCCATGTTGTGTTGCCTTTTAAGCCGCCACTTGGCTTTTACTTCTTCCACACTTAAGAATTTTATGGCCTCACCCCGGACCAGGCTAGTTTCAATTTCCACCTCGGAAAGTGCTAGGGCAAAGCCGCTTAAGCGCATCTCGAGACTTTTCAATAATTCACACTAAAACAAAAAAAACACAAGGATGCGCGAATCAAGGGCCATAATGAGCGAAGGCGCGCCAGGTGCACGACTAAAGATAGATATAAAAATAAACACTAGACCAGAGCAAAGATATTTTCTCTATGTAAATTCCAAGCAGCCAGAGCAAGTCGTAACACTTAATGACTTTTACATCTTAATTCCGCTGAAAACACTTGCAGTTGCTTTTAATGCTGTTTCGCTCCGTTTTCCTTTGGTCTTAGGTTTGGCGTCGATATTGATCCAAGGACCATTTACCAGCGCCCATTTGTGATAGCAGCAGAAATCCACCCACTTTACATAGCAGAATGCTTAAAAGTTGCAAACTGATGATTAAATCATTCCAGCCCAAAAAATATGACCAGCCCAAATAGACGAAATCATGCCACATCAGTAGAAAGGCTGTGAGCAGGGCCAACAACTTGCATTGATAGCCCAAAATGATGCCAATCAGAATGAGAATGTCAATGAAGCTGGTCAAAATCTAAATGAAAACATGGCTGAAACTTCTTTCAAATGTAACATTTAACTGCAACTCACCTGCAATCCTTCATCCAACCAGCTGACATAAATACTTGCCAGGCAAATTCTACCCACCAGTAAAACCACATGCAACTTGATCTGCGGCGTTTTCGGCCAATCCTCAGTTTTCCTCTGATTGGTTCTTACCGCATACAGCAGCAAAAGGCAACCCATGTCAGTGCAATCGTTCAGCATAAAACGATAGAAGAAGGCATAAACCGAGAAGAGTAAGCGATGAAGTAATTTCTCTCCGATTAGTATTATAATGCCAACCGCTTCATTGTGGTGGCTTGTGATCAACATGATGGCCAAAATAATGACCACCGTATCCAGCGCCGTATAGATGTAGCCATAAATATCGGGCACATCAAGCATCACCGCCTTCTCAACACTCTCTATGCGATAATATAAGATGGCATGCAAGACTTCCTCACAATAATTCGCAAGTATAAACAATGGCATCCACCTTAACATCCAGCCTTTGCTTTTGCGATGCAACCCTTTCATGGCAACAATTTTGTTGGTTAACATTTTGAGAAAAGTTGAAGGAAAAACAAATTTGAAATTGAATACTGAGCGAATGACAGTTAAATCTTAGACTAGCCTTAAGGGGAAATCGAACTGGAAGTGGATTTTGGACTACAAACTAGGAAAACCACTTATGTTCGTCCTCAAATATCAATGTTACTGAACCTTTCAAATAACTAAATAAGTTATTCCTGGCGTCTTACAAACTACATAGATTTTGAAGTATAACGTGAGCGTAACTTAAAATCGGCCTTACTCAGCAGTGTTATATTAATTAACAGAGCGATAACATTAATGTTAAAATATTAAAGCCCAAGTAACAAGTTAAATTAGCAACTATGCTGTTTAATATCCGATTTTGGGTAACACTTGTGAGTTTTAAGTTTGAGATCGATATATCCAAAACTATGATACAATTGACTATTCACAGCCCCAAAGCGGCCAAAGTCGAGCTTCCTTTTCAATCTCTTGGCTTGTGTGCTTCTAATTTCAACACAAGAGCAAGGGACCTACAGTTTAACGCCGAATCCGAACGGCAGAGTTTGAGAAGCTTTTTCATAGCTAGTTACCTCACATCAACAGCTTGTAAAGGTGACCGAGTGTTTAAGTTTTTAAAGGAAAAAAAACGTATTCATGAGCTAAAAAAAGGAAAAACGATCATCGTTTGGATGTTTTTCAGCTCCGTTGATAGAGAGAGAGAGATATCCAATCCAAATGGTTCTTATTTTATTATACCCTTGCAAAGGGTATTATAATTTTGCCCAGAAGTTTGCAACGCATAGAAATATTCATTTCCGACCCCATAAACCATATATATTCTTGATCAGGGTGACGAGCTGAGTCGATTGTGCGTTGTCCGTCCGTCTCTCCGTCTGTCTGTCTGTTTCTACGCGACCTAGTCTCTCATTTTTATAGCTATCGAGCTGATATTTTGCACAGAGCTTTCTTTTTGCTGCACACTACTAATATGTCGGAATTGGCCGGATCCGATGACTATATCTCATAGCTACCATAGGAACACTCGGTCGGAAAACTAGTTTTAGTATGAAAAACTTGTTTCTTTTCAATGGAAACGTCTCCAAACTTTGTAATCGTAGTGCTTCTATGTTTTTTTATGATTCTACCAAGTTTTATTAAAATCTGCCATACAAAAGATAGGTCTGAAAAACAGTCTTAGTTGGAAAACCTTTTTTGTTTTTAATGCTAGCATCCTGCAATGTTGTATTTGTTTGTTTCTCATGCTTTTACATAATTTTACAAGTTTTTGGCCAAATCGGATGACTATATCATATAGCTCCCATACGAACGATCGGTCGTAAAATGGGAAAAAAGATTATTTTTTGAAAATATTTAAGCGAGCACTTGCAAGGGTATAAAAACTTCGGCACAGACGAAGTTAACTTAGCTTTCTCGATTTTTTTTCTGTCTACAGAGTATACATTAGTCGGGCTGCACCGACTTTCTGACTTGTTTAACGGCCGAGCTTACATCGTCTAAATAGTTGTGTTAAGTGAGAGATAAACGGAGATTTTACTTTGGTATTTGTAGGTTTATGTAACTTTTGAAACATGATTTAAGTTCGCCTCTCGATTTCCTGTTGCAGGAATTAAATTCTATCAAGCATATATAGAATCCGTGGTTTTTGTGTATAAGTAAATTCTCGCACCTGAGAAAAGACACTTCCAGTTGCGCTACCTTGTAGTTATTGTATTATGACTCTTAAACAGGAATTCAAACCAATCGAAAATAAGTACTGGTTCGGTTCAGTGGCTCACACAGTTTCTGAACCGCCAGTTCGTACCATTACATGGTTTTTGGGGCTAATTAAACCCCGGTTTCTGTTCGGTTCAGTGGTTCATCAAGGCACATTATGAAATATTTCAATTTCTGTCAGAACATGACTTTTCGCACACTTTGGCAATTGAATTCCTATGTGGCTTGATTGGAAGCATGATTTCGCAAGAGCGGGCGAAACCCCAGGCCTGAAAAACCAGTCGTTGATAGTCTTTTTGACAGTTATCCATAGAAATAACATATGAAATATGGCGCAGAATAATATGTAGTGTCGAAAATTCGAATTATCTAAGTACATTTACAAAATTTTTGTATATTTGTACATATTGACATTGGCACTCAAGAAACCGAGTTTAGGTACTCAGTTGTGTGGTGTTTATAAATGCAAGTTCGTGTTTATCAGAACAGTACGTATCGCTTTCTACGACTGATCTCCCAGCTGTACTCTTTCACTCCAGAGTCCAAAATTCAATCAGCTTAGTGTTGTAATTGCATTTCGGGGCACTAAGTAATGAGCAAGCATGCTGTTTTAGGCCTCAGGGAGTATTTAGGTATACATACAATGGGTTGAGTCAACCACCCAACCCCTCCCCCCCCTTTCGCTTTCGCCTTTACTAATTATGTCTAATTGCTGTGATTGCCCGGCGGCGGCCTTAATACTGCTGACACATTAACTAATTACCACATATCTCACGCAATAAGTAGGCTTTTGTAATGACATTTCAAAATTTGGACTTGTGTAAAACAACCTAGGTAAAATTTTTGCAGTATTCATTGATGAACCGATTGGCCATAGTATCGGGTTCGTCGCATCCATTGTTTGCCGATTCGGTGGCAGAGCATTTGGGTTTTTCGTTGCATAATGTGTTGCGTGGCAAATTCGCCAATGGCGAGACACGCTTTGAGCTGCTGGAATCGGTGCGGGGAGCAGATGTTTATGTGGTTCAAACCAGCTGTGAGCCGATCAATGACATGCTGATGGAACTGCTGGTGATGGTGCAGACATGTCGCTATGCATCGGCCAGCAAAATAACGGTCATTGTGCCCTTCTTTCCGTACTCGCGCCAGGATAAAATGCAAAGCTGGCAGCAACCCATCACGGCCAAGTTGGTGGCCAATATGTTATCGGTGGCAGGAGCAAATCATATACTGACAATGGACCTGCATGCAGCGCAACTGCAGGGTTTCTTTGATATACCCTGTGATAATCTATGCTCGGATCTAATTCTTATACCTTGGATACAACGATATATACCCGGCTATGAGGATGCGGTTATAGTGGCACCCGATAATGGGGCCGTCAAGATGGGCACCTCAATTAGCGAGAAATTGGGCCTACAATTTGCACTGTTTCACAAGCAGCGACGGTATGTGAATGTGGTGAACGACATGGTCTTGGTGGGTGATGTGCGGGGACGTGTGGCTATTGTGATCGATGATATAGCCGATACCAGTCATACATTGTGCCTGGCGGGCGATCGTCTGTTCGCCGCAGGAGTCTCGAAGGCCTATGCCATTGTCACACACGGCGTGTTCTCGGCTGATTCAATTGAAAAACTCCAAAGATCTCGATATGAACTGGTGATCTGCACTAATACCATACCCCAACAGGCGGATTTGGCTAAGAATCCCAAATTTCGTATTGTCGATGTGTCGTTTGTCTTTGCCAGATGCATTTACAATATGCACGACAATCGAAGTGTGCATCAACTTTTCAGTACTGAATCGGATGTTCATTCGTTGGAACAGTTTTTGGCTCAACACCAAGAAACTAAGAAGGAGGACAGCAAGCAAGAAAGTCAGGCTAATTTCAAAGAAACACAAACATCATTCAAAAGCAACAAAGATACTAGATCGCCCGCTGAGGATGCAAGTAACTCACCCATGCCACAGGGGTCAGCACCTCGAGTCAGCTTGAGATGAAATAAAACTATTTTGCCGCTTTAAATGTCCTTTCAATCTTTAAACAACGGACAGCGTCAAACAACCCACAATCTCAACGACAATGTGCATTATTAATTGAATTCATAAATACAGCCATAACAATGTCAACAATAATGATAATGTCGCTGCTTGTTGGACATTTAAATGGCCACAGCAACAACAGCAACAACAGCAACAAAAATGTATGCAAATTCGTGACAAAAATTCAATAAACTTTCACACTCACTCACTCCGGCCATAGCGGAAATGTGAAAACATAAAAATTATAATAGTAATCAAAAAAAAAACGAAAAAAAATAAAATACAAACTAATAAAATGAAAGCGATTTTATCGCCGAAGCCGTCGCGCATGTGCACACGCGCAATCAGCCCATCAAATTTATGAGAATTCAGTTTAACAAAAAAAAACCTTAAATTGAAACCGCAACAAAAATCAAACGGCAAATATTCATTTGCCGGAAATCAGACAGCCATGACGCCATCTTTCAAAATGGCTGTCCGTATTTATTTGCCTTTGTGTATCTGTCCCTTTCTGGTGATTAGCTGTCACGAGCTGTGGGTAAAAACAAAAATGAATTATTATCGCGTGGCATTCAAAATGTTGACATAGATTTAAATTATTTGTAACGAAATCAACGAACTGTGGCAAAAGTACCCTCGCCCCCTCGCCCTCTCTCCTGTCTCAACTGTCCCTTGCTCCCTTTTGCCAGCTCTCACGCCCCAAGGCTGGATTGCTGCTGATTTGATTAGCTTGAAAATGTGGTCGAAGAGTGTGGCGGGGTAGGAAACACAAAGAGTTTGTTATGCTCTTCCATGAAGCGAGACGAGAAGGTATTTTCAATTTAGTACTCAAATTGGAAGTGGTCTTTGACTACAGTTGGAAACTTTGCTGAAATTCTTAGCTATGAAATTCATTCAAATTTTTTTTTACCCCAGCATTTCTTTATAGAAATTCAGTGACACTGTGGCATAGCTTAAGGGTAGATGCAATGAATCTCTATACCGAAACAGCGATCAGCGATGGCAAACTACCATATTGAGACTTAGCAATACCAAGGCTGCAAACCGCTCCGAAACCGAACCCCTGAGAACCGGTTCGGTTCGAGTTTTTTGGGGTTCGCGAACCGGACCATGAACCAGACGGCTTACATTTTTGACTCCGCGAACCTGAACCCGAACCGGACCACTTTTTCGAAAAATGAGGTTTGGTTCACCGATTTAAGTAATTTTTTCAACAATACATTCGAAAATCTCCAGCAAAACATTGTTTATTACTTTCTAAGTGCTTCTGACCATAAACAAGTTGCAAAGCAGCACATTGCAGACATGCTAAAGCGCCAAAAAAATGCTTAATGAGAGTTTTCAAAATATGACAATAAATGACTCAACGTCTCATTGCGAAGACGAGAAGTTTATGAAAGCAAAAAACAAATATCGAATATAAAATCTGTGAATTATGTTATAGATTCTTTTGAAAATTGTCTAACATCACATCTTTAAAGCTCCGGGATTTCGTTATTTACTGTTCGGTAGTCACAAATGAACTGAATATTGTTGATCCCTAATATGAATTTCCAAAATCCCAAATCTGACGTAAGGTTCTAGGCTCCTACAACATCCATCTTTAAATGTTTTAAAATTTTGGAAAGGTCATAATAACGAAGACTTAAAAAATATTGATTTTACTATACTAGCTGTACCAGTAACTCAGGTTTCAGTTGAACGAGCATTTTCAACACTTAAGTTTGTTCTTTCTGATTTAAGAGCTAGTATAGATCAACAGCTCCTGGAAGACATAATGCTAATTAACCTAAACTAAGCAGTTTCCAAAAGCTGTTAATGTCATCTAATGGATTTGATAATTGAAATAGCTTAAGTAATGATCATTATGATTAAGCATTTGGATAGAAGGCATATATGTTTCATTTTCAACGTATTAATAAATCAAAAGACTTACTATTCTTTTATGTGCAAGCGAACCAAGATTCGAACCAGAACCTTGGGTTCAGGGGTTCCAAGAACCGGTCCGCGAACCAAACCTTTTATTTTACAATGGGTTCGAACCCCGGACCAAACCTCCTGGAGAATTTTTGAGGTTTGCAGCCTTGAGCAATACACAGAAAACTGTGTCCACATTTACAGGCACCTATTAACCACTTAAAAGCTCAGTATTAAAATCCCAATATGATCACGTTTCTATGTCTTTTTATTCTTGTTTGAAATGTAAAATCAAATCTTAAATTGTAATTGATAAATTGTTTTGTAGTGTCCCTGATGATGGTGGCCGATATCGGATGAGTGATAGTCGAGTTATAGGGAAATCAAATATTTACAATGGGCAGCACTGACTAAAACAATGATGGGCAGCACTTAGTACACCCTAACACTTTGTGTGGTAGATGAAAACTTTGAAAGAGTATGTTAACATAAGGCTTGACCCCACTTTTTTTTCTTGGTTTTCCCTGTGCAATTGGCGAAAATAACTCTCTGTACAAACCGAATAATGGAAGCAAAAACTGGCCCACCGCTGCACTAGAAGCGTTTACAAAATTGTACCACTAACGGTGCTCTAAGTGCTCCTCAATATTCTACAACCCAGGCTTTATACCGGTCAAATTTTTAAGACGGTTCAATGCAGAAGTTCAATCTTATCTTTAGAACATTTAAAGCAACCTTGGAACAAAGCTTAGTGTTTCGATAACACATATTCTTGAAAATTCAAGAGCATTCCAACTTAAATTATTCGCTGTGCTATTTTCTGGTTGTTTTAAGGCCGAAATCGGATCTTACTATGAAGGCGTGATAGGCCACTAAGTGCTATCAATATTCTACAAACTAGTCTTTATACCGGTCAAGTTTGGAAGAGGGTTGGATCCAAAAGTTCAATCTTGTCTTTAGAGCATTCAAGCCAAGGTTTTGTTAGAACTTTTTTGGGCAACTCTTTTCCGGGGCTATCTGCAGTCAAATTGTTTTGTCCTTGTACAATGTGAACAATACGAAATGGCTAGGTTCCACTTCGATGTTGCTCGTAGGAGCAATATTATTATTGACCATCTTTTATATCCTTTCTCGTGTACCAATAGTGAGTAGTGAATTCATATTGGTATTTGGATATTGAAATAATTCCCAGCTAGCAAGGTTTACGAACTGTTGGGTAATTCTGGTTCAAGATATATGTGGACCAACATGTTTCATTATCTGAGAAACATACCTTTTTGCACAAATTCAAAATTTTCTGAAGAACTTTTTGCTAATTGAATAAAAATCTTGGCATAGAGAAGTCAATAGTAGCTTGAGTACCCTTATTTTTCAGCGGTGGACTTGAGTATGTTTAGTGGTCCCTGAAGCAAAGTAAAATTCTCTAAAAAGCTTCCGACCTAAGGCAATGGATTGCCATCTGTACAACTGGACTTCTAGTTTGCTCATTGATTTACTTATGGCCGCAATGCTTAATATGATTCGTGGCACTCTTACGGGCCTGCTTTTAGTCATATATTAAGTAAGAAGTCCTGAATTAGATACCCAGAGAAAGCATTAACAACAATAAAAAATATGAGCCTGAACCGAACAAAAAACTTCTCTAGGGTCAAACAGGTGCAATATGTTTATAAGATAAGTACAAGGTATTCCACAAAAAAGCGGGACTAGGATTTTTTTATCTGAGTCCTTTCATACATTCATTTAATTTCCAAAAACAAATAAGTTTCTTACCAACTAACTCATTTTGATAATGCCCATGTCAATCTAATTTATAATAGAGAGATCTATTATTATTTACCATTTTGAAAAGAGCATTCCATGTTCGGCCACAAAAATCCACTTAACTGTTCCTTAATATTTTAAACTGCCTTGGCACGTTGTCATCACGTCTTATTTGTCATAACGAGCCGAGAGTCAAGTAATAGGCACAATTAATAAACTTGAGCAAACGCCTCGGCAATGTCCCTTTTTGTCTATTTCCACATAATTGTGGAAGTGGTTTCAAGGCCACAGCGAATACTTATTTATCCTTTGAGAGTGAAAAACAAACCTTAACCCCAATGCTTGGGATCAATGTTATTGTCTTTTGTTTTTTTTTAACAAAAGCAAAAATAATAATTATCCAGGGGAAAAAGTTGTCATAGATAAATCTGGGCTGTTGTTTACATTTTGTTTGTAATTGACACACAAAGGCGGCGAATTGTGGCCGGGGGCTTGTTTGATTCTTTTTTTTTTGTTTGTTGTTGTTTGTTTCAAGGTCTATTCATAAATTTGTTTTTTGTTAAATATCTTTTGCTCGTTACTGTAAATGAATCTCAAGTGTCAAAAGTTGAAAGAAAGGTCTCACTTTCAGTTGGCTTTGCTGTTCATCATTATTACCTTTTGCTTGTGCCTGTCCTCCACTTGTGGCATTAATTTCTGCTGTGTAAGCAGATAAATTGCAAAAATGTCAAAAGATGTTGACAGTCATTGGCATTAAAGTGGGATATAATGTCGTTTTCTTTCACTGGACTTGACTTTGGTCGACACAAAAGCTTTCAAGGGATGAGAAGACTTGGAAGAAGTGTCCATTAGGGGATATGTGAAAAGTTTAATTTAAACAGATTAAGCTAATTGGGAAAACAAACATCACATTTATAAATCATTTTTAAAATATTTTAAATAAATATGAGATGTGTGAAAAATAATTCAGTTTACTGTGAGTTGCCTGTCATAAACTCTAGGAGAACTCAGATAGCAATCTCATGCACCTTCTCATATACTTCTGACAAGTGAAATTACAGCTTTAGTCTCTATTAACTTATCATTGAATTGAAGCTATTTCAAATTTATTTAAACAAAATGTATTTCGACAACTATTCATCCTTCATTCCTGAACTTTAAGAGGCAAAACATTTCGGGAGCATTTTCTCATAAATAATGTGTATATAAAAGATTTTATCCAGCAAAAAAAAAAGTCCAAAGTTATTGACAGCATCACAACAAAAACCCTATGCCATCTTTTGCCTGTTGGCCAGGTTCTTATGTTCATTTTCTTTTTGTTGTCGCTTTTGCTACTCTTTCTTTCTCACATATCAAGTTCCCAGCTTCCTGTTTTGTGTGTTGTCCAAGACATTTTTGTTATCTTAAAGCCTTCAGGGCAGTTCATAAGCCAAACAATGCAAGCCAAACCTATAAAAACACAAGACATGACAAGAAATTTGTCATACTTATGAGCGGGCGAGGGTTGCGGAGCCAACTTCTACATATTTTAAGAGCTTTATTCTGTGTGCTGCGCTTCTGCTCCAAGGAAAACAAAAGCATTGCTTAGTTTGGCTGGCGTGTGAATATTTTGACAGCATGTTTACTTATTGCGGACACTGTGCTGACGTTTTAGAGCAAGCACTCTTGTCCAACTGTCAGACTTGTCTGGTCGCCGCTTGCATTCGAAGCTTTTGCTCCAGTTTCCTACAACAACTGTCGGTGCATGGAGATTTGTGCTGTCAGAATTTTTTTTTGTAATCAGTCACCGTGCCGCAGCAGCGGTTGGAATCCGTAAAAACAATTCAATTAACTGGTGGAACGGCTTAACGAGCATTCAAGTCAAGTTGTCTTTCGGTTTAAGCTGGGCTTAAATTTAACTGCACATTACAACTTTTACATTGCATTGGCAAATGAGGCGTATACTTGGTATTATGCATACGTACCGTGGCCCTGTGGGCTGTGCAAGGGAGAGGGCGCCATAAAAAATAATTAAAAAATGCCGCATTCAATATGCAAGAGAGAGCCGGAGAAGACAAAATTAAACTCTTTTTTAATTATTATACAACAACACAACTCGAGGCAGGCGACATATCACGTTTGACGAGTCCCGTGAAGATGGACCGCAGCGGGTTTAAGGGCCTTTTAAAATCACTGAGAAAAGTAATTTGCATTTAACACTTCACATTTGATAAGGCATTACTTCAGATCAGAGCGGTTTATGGAAAACTGTCGGTGTAGTTGTGTCCCAGGCCTTAAAAACTTATAAAAAAAAGGGAAAAATTGTCAAAGTTACTAATTAATATCTTCACAAGTAAGAAAGTCAGTGGAGTCCTATTCTAATATACTCTATACCAGTCAAAGTGTATGCTCTGTATGAATTTTGATGCTGCCGTGGTAGGTAAAAGCAGCTCCAAACATTATTTTGCTCATACTCATGTCGAAAGCGGATCGATAAGCTATATTGATTACTAACTATGTCCAGAGGTACGATCTTTTTGTCTTAAAATCTGTGAGAGATACAACTTTTTTCAAATTCCGGCGGAGGGTGGGGTCTTGCCAAATAAACTAGATCTGCCTGCAAGCATAAGAAGCTTATTTGAATGTATCGACTCGCCTGTTGATGCGGATCAAGAAAATATATGCTAAGTAGGGTCGTAAATGTTACCTTCTGGCTGTTACACACCATAACGCTGATCTAACATACTCCTTGTATCTTTTGGAAGAGGGTATACAAGCTGTTGCTAAACCCAGAAGAAGCAGAACGAATAATTTAAGTAAAAATGCTCTTGATAATAAATGTATTCGCTCTTGAATTTTCAAGAATTTCGCTCTCAAAACAGAGTTTTAATCTGAAACACTGAGAGAGGAGAGCAATCACATATGAGCTACCCAGTGGCGCTGGGCTGAATGTGGTCGGTCGAAATAATGCATTACGTACGAGCCACAATGTAATGCATTACCTATGAGATTTTTTTCAGCGCATTTGTAATGGCTCGAGAATTTCTGCATTACAATATGGTAAAAGGAATACGCTTGTGTAATAGGGACCCGAAAGAAACTTCGGCACGTCATTACATTCTGCATTACAAAATTCAATAAACTCATGTACCGTGCGGAAAATTTGGCCATTTCTTAAGAAAGTAAGGCAGGTTGTATTGGGTTTTTAAATGCATACAGGCGAGAGGTAATGCATTAATAATGGACGTAATAATGAGCATTTTCGCCACTGGGTAATAGCGTTAAAGCTGCTCTCTTAGCTTCGTTTTTAATGGGAGAGGGGTATTCGTATCATTTTTACACTCTTGTTGACATAAAATTCCCAAGCCGTTAGATTCTAGAATTTGTATAGCCTTGCAGAAATTGTTCAGTTGATTGTAAAGCATAGAAGGAAGCATTTCCGACCACATAAAGTATATATATTCTTGATCAGCAGATGAGAGCTGAGTTGATTTAGCCATTTCCGTCTGTCTATGCTATTTCCTCCGTCAGTTTGAAAATTATCACGACCAAACTTTGCACGAAATCTTCTGGTACAAATACGCTGCACATTTGTCGGAACTGACCGAATCGGATGACTATTACATATAGCTGCCATAGGAGCGATCGGTCGAAAAACTAGTTCTAGTAAGAAAAACTTTTTTGTTTTCAATGCAAACGTCTCCAAACACCGTACTTACTAGTTTTCTACGCTTCTCCATGATTCTGCCAAGTTTGGTCGAAGCTGCCATAGAAAAGTAAGCTTAGAAGAATAGTCTTAGTAAGAAAAACTTTTTTGTTTTCAATGTAAGCCTCTTTAAAATTGGCATATATTTATTTCATAACCTTTCACACAGTTCTTCAAAGTTGTGTTAAAATCGGATGACTATAGATTCTAGCTGCCATAGGAATGGTCAGTCGAGAAACCAGTTTTGGTAAGAAAAACATGTTTGTTTTCTTTGCAAACGCCTCCAAACTTTGTATTTCTTAGTTTTCTATGCATTTCCATGATTCCACAAAGTTTGGTAGAAAAAGGACATCTATCAGGCCTGTTCCCGTTTTCGATTTCGATCAGATCATGCGGAATCGGAATTGGTAGCTGTTCCCTTTTCCGAAAAACGATCAAGTTACTCGGTTTCAAAAGTTTTGCCTTTCAGTCAGTGGAATGAAAAGTAAATGCCGATTTTCTTGGCAAAGGTGATTCTTTTCATTCTGCATATATTTTTAATTTAGCATGTCGAATATTGTGAAGATTTTGAAGTATTCATAGATATATCAAGCGAACAATTTGATTTAAAATCATTTTTATTAAAATTGATCCTCAGAAATTGCATGTAGACGAAAGCAAAAACAATCGAAATGAAACCGACCTGTTCGCAATTCCGCTTCGGCGCATGCGCAGTGTTGTTCGAAAATTTTAAGGTTACCATTCAGCTGAATTATAATTTAAACTTAAAAAATTTCGCTTAGAATTGCTTATTAAGTGAAAATAAATTAATTATTTTTATTATAAAGGCTAAAAATAAATTCTGCCTAAATTATGGTCATGAAATGATTAAAAAAATGAGATTGATAACTTTACTTGTGCAAGAGTTGATAACTCTAAAGTCGATAGCTACGACCATTTTTATCGGTATCAATTGGACGATCAGCTGACTCAACAACAAAAATTAACCATGTAAGTACGGAAAACTTTTGTTTTTTTTTAAATAGATTTAAATAAATGTCTTTTCCAGGGGCAAGCACAAAAATCTTCAGCAGGAACACATAATGCTAGAGTTCATGAAGAAGAACGAAGACTTGGCTAAAGGATTTTGTAAAGGGGACAGAGTCCAAGTGGATGCAAAGTGGGCAAAGTTGGCGAAGTCCCTAAACGCTGCTGGACCCCCTCTCAAAAGTACCGTAGAATGGAAAAAAGGATGTATTTAGCAATATGTTTAGCAACATACTAATTTTCTTTGTAGTATTGGATAGACTGGAAAGCCGCAACAAAGAAAAAATTGGCAGCCAATCGTATGGAAACTTTGAAAACTGGCGGCGGTCCTTATTCTCGGCAAACTATTTCGCCCGCAGAGGAATCCATTGCGGTATTGTGTGGCATTTACAAGAAAACAGCTGTTTCCTTCGATAAATAATTGTTATCGGCCTAGATCGAAAACGATTCGAACATTCATTCGAAAAGAAGATCGGTTTCTATTTCACTCGGAAACGGGAACACCAAAGTGAAAACGATTCGGAATTGCAATCGATTTACTTTTTAATTCCACTCGGAAATGGGAACAGGCCTGTATATCTATCTATAGTACAGCTGTCATACAAAAGTAGAGGCTGAAAAGTAGTCTGAGTGAGAAAAAACTTGATTGTTTTCAATGAAAATGGCCTTCAGTTTAGTTAGAAAACGTCCTCTATTTTTCTACTTGATTTGAGAATATTTCGTACTTCAAGCGCGTATTAAAGCTCTTGGATCAAGAAAAACGAAATCTCATACTTTGAGCAAGAATTTCGCTTCATTCTTATCGCTCTACTGACACTAAACCTTGTTGATCCAATGAGATTCTCTATTTTTTCCCTAAGTGTACAACATTTAAAAGTAAGACTTGGCAAAAGTAATGTTTTCAAAAAGTGTCAGATATATTTATTTACTCTCTCTCTGCAAGCTGCTGGACAGGTTATACAATATTCTGTTGTTATTTTCCCGCAAATTGTTACGCCACACGAGTAAAACTCTTAAGCTGCCATCGAATAGTTAAATTAAAAGTTTAGTGGCACTTAAGCAACTTTATCAGGAAAATGGCAGCGAACTGTTTCATATTTTATACGCTTCATAGATATATCTGGCACACACTTACACAACCACACATACACTCACATATTTAGCCGCACAGATGGCAATAAAGTCTTGCCAGAAGTCAAGCGGATTTTGGTATGGCAAAGTTTGTCTAAGCGAAAGCCGCTTAGTCTAGTTAAATAAAAGTGCTACGAGAGTTTAGCCCTCACACAAACACATACATACATACAGACAGACACACACACACACACACACTTGCAACTCAAACAGTAACTGGGCTCATCACAAAATTTGAGCCCCAACCAACACTTTAATTGCATTTTCTCTAAGGCAGCCTTCAATTTATGCTTTTGCCAAATGCAACTGTGTGTGTGTGAGAGGGGCACCATTATACTTCGCCGTTCGTTCTTTTACTTGGGTTTTTGTGTGGCGGGGTGAATTTCTAAACTTTAAGCCACAACTCTGACCTTTTTTTTTAGCCAAAAAGGCCGCAGCTGTGACTTACTACATTTTTTCGGGATTTAAATATTTAAAAAGACTCAAAAACCTATGCGGCGACTTAGACCCATAAATATGCAATGAAGTTACCCGTGGCACGCACTTTTCAATAAAACCCACCCCAAAATGAAAAACGAAACACAAAATATTGTTATGACTTTTTAACTAAATACACAAAACAAAAAACCAACAAACAAAAAAAGAGGGAAGTCGGGGGCAAATGAGGAAGTTAATTAGCAGCAGCTGTTGCCTTTCAATTTCATTAGGCGTCTATAAATTTTTCACTGCATTATCTACGAAGGAGAAAATGTTTGCCCATCTAGGCGGGTCGTTACCAGCTTAAAGTTTTAAGGAAAAATGTTTAACGGAAAAAAAAAGTTTCAAATTTGTTACACGGCAAATGACACGCGCCGAGGTTGTTCTGTGGTCTGTGTGTGTTAATCTGTGGAAATTTGCGTTTCAATAGAAATCCCTGGATGCGAGTGAACCTCTGTCGCGTGATGTATAAAAATGCTTATTACTTTTAAGTACGTGATTTTGCGAGCTCCTTTTTTTGTTGCTTGTGTGGCAAATGCATTAAACGTATTGGTTTTTACGATTGTCAGACATATGTACAACGCCGCCTGAATATAATTTAATTAATGTAATGGACCCGAACGTTGCCCCCGGGGTCCAAACGCAAAACTAACAGACACTAAGAGAAGATGCATGTTTGGTGAACTGGTCCCCTTTTTAAGACCCACAAAGGAAGCCCACCACAAAACAAGTCCAAATGTACAAAAGTGCTTTCTGGTGGCTGTCATAATTCAAAACATTTCGTTGACATGTTGGAATATTGTTAAAAACAGGTATTTTGTTACACTGGCAGAAATAAAAGAAACACTCTAAAAAGTAATCACCCATACATAAGATATTAACACATAATGAGCATATTTTTTCTTAAGCTTTTAGGAAAAAATTTAGTATTATGTACTTGGACTACGAACTGTCGCTACCTATTTATCATGTATCTATTTTCAGTAATCTTTTTTCATGTCTTTACACACAGAGAAAAAATGGACGGTTTCATACATGAAACAAGAATATTTTATGCCAGAATTTCGATTACAATGAAAATTCTTGATCCAAGAACGAAATTTTTGATGCAAGTATGAGTTTTTGATCGCGGTTTTCTTGAGCCAAGTACGAAACATTCTAAAGTCTCGAAGAAAAATGGTGCACTGTCAAAAGCCAAGAGTTTTGAGTTTTTTTTTCGTTCACTCTTGAATAAACAGCTTTACTTGGATCTGGATAACAGCGCCCATATTACAATATTATAGAATCGGTTGTTTTTTTCATTTTTTGTTTAAATTTATTTCATGCAAAATGAATTATCAAACTATGTGGCAAGTTTTAGCCGGCTCGAGGAACACACACACCACAAAGCAGCATCAATCTTCGTCATTCCATCAGCTATCTCTAGTATGCCAGAAATGGCATAACTGCTTGAGAATTTCAAAACAACTTGAATGCAAAAATCGATGTCGCTCTCCGCTCCATAGTTTCGCACACACCTCTCTCCCATAAAAAAACGAAACTGTGCGAGCGGGCCTAAAGCTCACATAGTTAATATGAAGCAACTCGTGGGCTTCAGCTCTCCAGCGTTGTATATGGAGAGCAAACTCTAAGTTAAAGAACTACAAAGAAATTTAGGAACAATTTGGCCTGTTCCATTAATTTTTAATGTTTTTTTAAAGGCGGCGTTACTAGCATTTAATCGAATCGTACAATGATGCAACCAACTTCATTTTGCGGCTTTCTTTTGGAATATGTGTCGTTTCGCCGAAGTGTAAATAACATTGTTTTTATGTGCTCCGAAAAAGAATATTAATATTGCGAAACAGCTGCTCCGATGGCAAAAAAGAAGAGATTTTTGCATCGTTTTGTGACTGGTATAGGAAAATGGACTCATTTCGACAAAAATTTGTTCGCTTAAACCGTCGCCAAATCCGATTATTCAAGTTGGCGAGGTCATGTTCTTATTTGGTGGGAACAATTGGGCCTGATAAAACCAATTGAAGTACAAACTGATAGAATTCGAGCAAAGGCACTACAATAAAAACAAACTTTGAAGCGCTAAAGTGGGATGTTTCGAACACAAAACGCTGTTAAAAAAAGGTTTCCATCACTGGAAGAAATACGAGAAAAGCCAGAAGAGTACTTAAGCCACAAGGCGAAATAGAATAGCCAGAAATCTAAGATGTTTTAAATGTTTAAGGGCCGTTTCGTACAAATAACAGAGAAAAATCCAAGTTTATTTGATACATAGCAACTTAGTTTACATAAGTTAATCCACTTAATATCAAAAAACCAGAATAATGTCTCAAAACCACTCAGATCTCTCACCGACTCTAACTCAACACAGATTTTAATAAAATACCTACCCGAAAATAGTTCAGTTTCAGAGAAATTTTGTTTCCGTGTACAAATTTAGTTGCGACTTCGCTTAGTATTTTATTTCCAAATAGTAAAATATGTAAATCTGTTGCTTTATTGAAAATCTTTTATAACTGACTCACACATTTCACACGCTTGTCACAAACCCAATTGTAACTCAACTTCAACTGCTTTCTTTGTGGTTCGCATATCCCTGGTCAACTTAAAACCCATTTAATGTGCATTCTGTGAATGAAATTAAAGCCGCAACAATCTCATTTCCGCTCATTTTTCACGCAGCCAAACAGACACACACACACAAACGCGCTCACTCACTCTGGAAAGTCCCAGAGACATTGCAAATTAAATTGCGTATACGCACAGTTGCCACTGCGGTGAGTGCGCTCTGTGTTCTGTGCTCTGTGTTGACTCTATCGTTAAGTGCATAAATTCAATAATGTCCGAGCGTCTGGCAGTGTCAACTTGCTGGAAAGATAGAGTTGCCAGATCGCCAGATATTTGTGGGGGGGGGGGTGGTTTTTTTAAATTTATTGAATTTCCGTTTGCTGGCACGGAAAGCGAGTCCACACATAACTTAATCTAGCAGCAGGGTGTTAAATAAATCAGCTCAATTAAAACGCATTGAAATTTTGTAAATTTTCAAATTTATCAAATATAAATTACTCACAGTTGTTGGACTGCAGTGAAGCAAAATGCAAATGAATACACAATTTAATTTACATTTATCCCTCACAAACGCTGCCGGGCGTAAACCAAATAAACGCAAAAACTAAAACTTTTATTGACACTGCAGCCACAAGAAGGAACCTCAAAACAAAATGGAGTCCTTAGTCCGATGGCAAATGAAAATGGTTAGACAAAGTCTTTAGTGCATATTTGCAGTTACTTCGTTCTGTGGGTTAAGAATTAATGGAGATTGGCTTTGAGTTTAATTATTGAAAATGCATTTTGCTTTAGTTTTAACAAGCTGGTCGGACGAAATGCAAATTAAGTGTTGAGGGGGGGATGGAGAGGGGACAGCTCTGCATCATTTCAAGATTTCGTAGTTCAATTTAATGCAAATGAGAAATAATTGCATTTTGTTTTTTGAAGAGGGCAGTTTGAAAAACCACTGACTTTTTCAGTTCGCAGCTTGAAATTTTGTGAAAAATTCAAATACGGAATATATATATATTTGAATCTATTTCTTAACCTACCCTCCCTCACTCGCGGCAAACGATTCCATTGTTCGCTGCAAATGAAAAATGATTTCTTGAATTTCTATTTTAAATGTTATCATCTAAAACGCAATCTTTCAATTAGATTCAACTATCTTCAACTTGGCTCATCAATAACCATTGCCAGCAACCTTTTTTTTTTTTTGTTGTATTTTGAAGGTCATCAGCTTCTTCTTCTTGTCGAGGCCTGTCGTCGCTTATCTTTTTATTATGATAAATTGCCGCTGCCAACATATTTCACAATGTGCTGAAAAATAGAATGAAGCGATAATGAGATGTTATTAATATCAACTGGCGACTTATTTAGTGACAAACAATGCAAACGACTTGAAATTATGCAAAATAAAAATATAAAAAAAAACGAAAGAATAACCCGCCTCTTGTTAAGCAGCTCTCCAAAGTGTCAAGAAAACAAATGACGGTCAATTTTTTGTCCTGGCCAAGTGTTAAAAATGTTTCCCCTTTCGTTCGGTTTTTATGCCTTTTTCCTATTCTCAAGGTCTTTTGTTGGCCCCGGACAGGTTTCGGTAACTTGAGAACATAAAAGGGATTTTTATTTTCTTATTTGGACCGCACAAAAATGACTCAAACGACGCTTATTAAAACGAACACAAGCAAAGAAGAAGAAAATCGTAGGCCATTATAAATATGCCAAGTTTTATATTTTCATTTTTTGTTTTTTTTTTTAATAATTGCCCATATCCAATGACAAAAATCAATATGGCCCTTATTTTAGACCCTTTGGTAATCTGCTTAGTGTCATTTAATTACTGCGGCCACTTTAATTAGCTTATCAGCAATTTATGCTACATTAATTGTACTTATTTGGTAGCTGCTTATTATTTGCTCAGAAAAATGGAGCAGTTTTTATGTAAGTAAATGGAATTTAACAAATTTGACTCGCCTCGAGGTCATAACTATAAATTAAGACACACACACGACACCTTTGAAAAGGCTGTTGCTCTATACAGCTAGTCCAACAATTTCACGGCTCTACTTTCAGTAGACTTGGCCAAGAACCGCAGGTCAGCACCTGCCATCTTGGGAATACCAAGCCAGCATTGGTCCCGTGTGGCCACAGATTTTCCACCCACTGCTACTGTGAGTCAAAGCAGCTTGTACAGTTTAATTTGGCTAAACATTTTATGGATTTTTGTTTGCTAATTAACAACAAATTTGTAGCTAGAGCTTATAGCTCTAATCATTTTTGAGACATGGCCCCGAAAAACTTTTAAGCAGGTGCACTTTTAGCAGCGCCATGAGCTAGTTAACCGCCATCTGACCCCATTTTACCAAGCTGCAGAACAAATTGAAAGTTCATAGCTTAAATAAATTCTGAAGTATCGGCTTGAAGAACTTTTCAGCCTGGTCAGGTGGGGGCTTCAGAACCGAAAAAAAGCAGCGAAACAAAGGATATTAAACAAGAAAGCTAACCTAACTTCGTCTGTGCCTAAGTTTTTATACCCTTGCAAGTGCTCGCTTAAATATTTTCAAAAATATGCTCTTTTTCCCATTTTCCGACCGATTGTTCGTATGGGAGCTATATTATATAGTCATCCGATTTGGCCAAAAATTTGTAAAATTATGTGAAAGCATGTGAAACAAACAAATACAAAATTGCAGGATGCTACCATTAAAAACAAAAAAGTTTTTCTAACTAAGACTGTTTTTCAGACCTATCTTTTGTATGGCAGCTATACCATATAGTTGTCCGATTTTAATAAAACTTGGTAGAATTATAAAAAGAACACAGATAACCTACGATTACAAAGTTTGGAGACGTTTCCATTGAAAAGAAAAAAGTTTTTCTTACTAAAACTAGTTTTCCGACCAATTGTTCCTATGGGAGCTATGAGATGTAGTCATCCAATCCGGTCGGTTCTGACATATTAGTAGTGTGCAGCAAAAAGAAGACTCTGTGCAAAATTTGAGCTCGATAGCTTTAAAACTGAGAGACAAGTTCGCGTAGAAACAGACAGACAGACAGACGGACGGACGGACAAAGCTTAATCGACTCAGCTTGTCACCCTGATCAAGAATATATATAGTTTATGGGGTCGGAAATGAATATTTCTATGCGTTGCAAACTTCTGGGCAAAATTATAATACCGTTTGCAAGGAAGGATGAACATTGAATGATATCCGGTATCTATTGGAAGGGATATGTCATAAATATCCTTTTAATCAACTAACGTAGCTGAAAATGATGTACATTTGGCTGATTTTGCAGCTCAGCTGGATGATTAAAAGGATACTTAAGACATATCCCTTCCAAATGGATCTATTTTGGATCTTTTTTTTCTGTGTACAGATCACATTTTATGTACACAACTTTAAAAATTCCAGAGTTAAAGTTCTGAAGCACTTTTAAACCGCTTTCAACCACGTTTGAACCAGGGTAAAGACTTGAAACTAAGAATAAGCCTAAGTCTTTTCTGATCAACATAATATCATACAGTAAAATTTTGGCAAAGATTGATCCAGCGCACAGTGGTCCGTCTGGGCAGCCAAGAAAACTTTCTGGCAATGGATTTTTGCTTTGAAACGAAGGACTTACATATATCGTCTGCATTGTAGCGAAATGTTGCTTTTGCTTTCACTTGAAAACTAAGTTATCAAATAATATGCTGACTTATTCTCTTCTCACTCGGAGACCATGAAATATACATAATTGTATACAGTTTAGATAACGATAGTGGAAATATGTTTGCATACTTATGACAGTTTTTTTTTTTAGCTTTAAGCACAGCCTTTTGAATTTTAGTATCTTATTGCTGTTTTCTTATCTTTCACAAAGAGCCATCTGTCATATAAACCTACAAAAAAACAGAGCAAAAATGAAATTTATGTGACACATATCAGCTATTCAGAAGCTGAGAAATCGGCCTTTAATAACATAATTTATGTGAAAGTTTTTTTATTTGATTGATACCTACGTTTTGTCTTGCGGAATCAAACACTGTGCAGGGCCGTGACTAGAGCTTAATAGTTGATGAGTGTTAGAACCAAAACTAAAGTAGTTTTAAATCTCTTTCTATACTAATTTATGCAGACAACCTCAAACTGTTTCAAGATTTTGGTGGGTTCTGATAATACTAATAATGTGAAAGCAAAATCCATGAATCTGTTTAACTCAATCAAACATATGCCAAATGTGACCAATCAATAATTTAATATGTTTACACAACTTTTTAGTTAGCTGTTTCGATTTAATTAATTGCTTTCGAATTAAACATCAACGGTAGACCTCAAACATTTCACCACTTTCCATCAAAACAATTAACCCATGTTAATCAAATTCCTACACTTTACCGCAAATTGACAGGACCGGATGGGGGCACTCCAAACTGAAAAACTCACGTGATGCGAACTGCTAACAAAACAAAAATCCAACTAAATTAAAATTAATTAATGGCATTTCGGTGCAGCAAAATCGGTTAGTCATTTTAATTGGTTTTAAGCCGAAAATTCATTAAATCAACATAACCAAAAGCTTTGGATCACGTCAGCCACAACAGTTGGGCCAGAGGTTTTTACAAATGCTTTCGCTCCCATTAATCACAAAAACCGTGTAACCAGAAATGCAGCAGAAGAAGCAAAAAACCAGAAAACTAAATATTCCAGCGTTGTGGGAGAGCAGCGTTCAATAAAACCAATTTGTAGCCAATGTAAAAATATCAAATATTGCATGTACAAATCTGTGTTTTTTGCCCCATTTCGGCCCCTCACATTGATGAGGGTCACGCCGAGTTTGTGTGTGGAATTCAATTCATGCCCCACATATTTGTCAAACAGATTGGTTAGATATTTGCGCGTGTGTGTGATTCTTGTATTATTATTTTTTTCCCCCACTAATTTCAACAAATTTGATAAGAGCACAAAGTGTGCAACATGTGGCTGATATTTGATTTCGTCCATTTACAATTTTACAAATGTTATTGCTTCGCTATTTGGGTTTTACAAGTGATTTACAATAATGAAATGGTAATTGAAAAACTAAACAAATTGGGTTAATGTATGTAAAATGCCATTGGTTCGAGAGCGATGAGGCGATGTAGTTGCGTTTTTGGAATGTTGTTGGCAGAAAACTGAATAAAGAGAAAGCATTTAAGTTGATTTTTGAAGTTTCTAACACGGAACATTTTGATTTCGTTTAAACTGAACCAAGGCCCTAAAATATATTGCAAAATTGTCTGACTTTAGTAGGTACTGAACTAATCTAAGGCAAATGTTGTACCGATTATTTTCGAGTCCCATTTTTTGAAAGCACTGAACCGAACCAGGCTGAGCCAGAACCTGTTTCGAACCTATATTTTCGGTTCGGCTTATGAAAATTATACACAGTTTGGGACTTTGTGGATATCGCATCTTAATTCTCCACTGCAATTCGACAGTAAATCTACCACAGTTTTATAGATAGCTGGTTCGTACCTTTCAGACATTTAAAGTTATCCTAATTTATCCATATTGGCAAAGTTTGGATGATCGATAGTCAAGTTAAAGGCAGACAAAGCTTGCTTTCATCTGTTAAATTCAAACACACATTACTCTTAATCAAGGTCCTGGAAATATGAGTTATCATTCGTTCAGTGCTTCAACTCACTCAGCGCATCTCCTCCTAAGTAATCTTGCTCAATCATGTAAAACATGGGCAATTAGCACTGCCAGAGGCCCACACACACACGCATCTAAGTTATAAGGATTGCGCCATTTCCATTTGGCCTCGCCAGGCATATTGAATTTCACTTGGCTAATTTACGTAATTGCTCAACAGAATTATACCGCAGTGTCCAGGGTGGAGGGGGTGCTGGATGGAGCACAGTGGTACCCAGATACATTCATAATTGCAAATTATTAGTAGTTGCATTTGTTGTTGTCGCTTGTCACCGTGTGAACTGACGCAGTATTCACTTTACCTTGCAGATGTAACTAATTCAAAGCTTTTGCAAATTTATTGAAAGGAATGGAACATGAAGTTGATGAAGAATAAGCTGCAATTGGAAATGAAGTGGTCACATTGCTGTCCATTGCAGTGGAAAATTGTTAGAATTGACAGACATACAGTGGCATAATACAAGAATTGTAAGATGATGGAAGAGCAATTAAGTCCCATTTGGATGTAAGACATATTTAGTTTGGCCCGGAAATGTTTAGCCTTAAACTCAGGAAATTGTAACGGACATATTAATATTTCGACTGGCCACACAAAAAGTTGTACTAAGCCTCTACTTGCTGGTCTTGTGAGAACACTTGAAAGCAAACTAGGAAAATCTAAATCAAGCACAGAATAAACCGCATGAGAAGGCCTTCAAAAGTTCGAGAGAAATGAATTTTAAGTTCCTTAGAGCAATATTTAGTTGTAGTTGTTACTAACTGCAGTTTGGTTCCTTTCTTTCTTATGTAAGTACTTGGACAAGATGTCAATAATCATAAGATGTGACGAAAATGTCAATTTTAAATTTCTAATGATTTTACCAAGTTGCACCGTCAGCTGAACACAAAATGCAGAGAACAAATGACAAAGGGGTGGAAAAATGGGCATAATTTATGAATTTTTGGTGACTCAACAAAAAGATCAATCGAAAATCTGTGAAAGAGGTTTAATAATTTAGGCTTTAATATACAAATACAAATTTTTTCGTGTCGATTAAATTCAAAATGGCGGCTGTCCAGCATTTCTTCGAAGGCGCCTCATTTTTAGATGGGTCCAAGGCCGAAGATGTAACCTCCTTAATTTTGGTCCTGGAACAAAATCCCGAAAATTGTTAGTTTCTATATAACAACAGCGTACGTAGGATTTTTTCGATATTTTGTTTTTTCGCGAAATGGTGCACGTTTGAACAAAAAATTAAAATTTTCACTATAAAAAAACGACAAAATTGTTGATTAAAAAAAAACTATGCAATATAAAAAAAAAATCCAGCGTACGTCTCCGGAGAAAGGTATTTCGAATGTACTGTCAAAATTTCGTATAGATCGGTGAAGATTTGCTCGAGTTATGTCTTCGGCCAGTTCAAAAAAAGTGATTTCGGGAAAAACGCTTTTAAAGTTTTAAGTACTCGCCCCAAGTACCTGAGGGGCGCTGCCGTAGAATGGAAAGTTTGGGCATTTAGACATTTTTACCGGCATCCATCCTTTGGTATGTTGTTTTTAAGACCCTAAAGTACCTTTTAAGACAACAAAAAATGTCGGTTTTTTCAAAATTCTACACCAGCGTCCCCCCTTAAGTTATATATACACAGATCTTAAGCATGATAAGAAAAAGAGGTTTGACATGTATGGGACATATGCTTCTTATGTCTGCAGGCAGATCAAGTTTATTTTCAATTTTGGCCACGCCCCAAAAATTGGTTTGTAGTCAAATTTTGAATCCTCAAGATGATACCAAAGTACACTAGTTTTAGATCATTGTTTTATGGAGCTGCCAATTTGAATTAGATGATTCGAGGCAGGATCGAGCCCACTATCTTTCTCACAGCCCCAGAATATGTCATTGATCAGTGATGAAACCCAAACAATCATCGGAGTTGAAGCATTTTTCACATTCAATTTGCTTACCAACAAATTCAACGAAAAACAAAAAAAAGTAGCCTAATACAAAATGCGCAAAATAATTAAATTCCATGTCATTTAAGTTACACGAACGAAAACACAAAAATGTGCCATTGTTGCTGTCGCCTTTTGCCTAGGCCTTTTCAATTTGCCTGCCAAGCAAAAATTGGCAAAACCTGGCAGCAACAGCAACAGCAAGAATACCAGAAGCAATAAAATATGGTCAGTATGATAAGGCCTTAGTAGATAAGAACATTTTGTGTGCCACACAACAAACAATGGACGACGGTTAGGAAAAATAGTAAAAGCACAGAAAAAAAACGAAAATGAGCACAGAAACGAACAACAGCCGCCACATAAATCAAACAAATTGCAAGTAAAAATGTTGGGCAATAAAAAATGAGCGAGACAAATATTACCAAGTATAAAAATAGAAAACAGGGACAATGGCAGAGTAATTCCTTTTTTTTTCCTGGAAAATGCTAAGCACAAAAGCAATACGTTTTGTTGCAGTTTAAGCTAATGTAAGATGAGAAATTAATGCTGCTGTCGAACTAGAAACAATTCTCGGAGCACGGAAAACAAAAGGTTCTGTTGAATTGGATATTTTTAAATATACTTTTTTTGATATTAGAATATTCATATTTCATATCCTTTGGACGATTTTCAGCTCCGTTGGTGGAAAATCTAAAATCCATTTAATATTGAATTAAAATTTTAGTATCTTTTGAAAAATATCCATTCCAAATGTGTACCGAAATCATACAATGGATATTATTGAATATCCTTTTTAAACTCTGTACCGTAGATACATTGAGTATTATAAGTTTGTGCAAAGTTATGTATATATATTCATGATCAGCATCAACAGCCGAGTCCGTATGAACGCACAGATCTTTGAAGGTTTCCAATCTTAATATCAATTGATTGATTAATAAATTTTTCTCACTGTACGCCTCATGTTTTACCAATCTTTTTTAAGGGGTTTCATCCCGAAAACCTTTCACATATCCATTCTTTTTTTTGTTTTTTTTTTTTTCCAAAGAAGTTTAATTAAATGTATGGCTTATGGCGGCCTAAGTAAGCCCATACAAATGTTTTTGACAGCTGTCAACTAAACCACCAAAAGAGCCCAAAGGAGACTTTTCATTACGAGTGACGGAGTGGCGAGAGGAAAACCTTGAACGTTTTTGAGTGCGGCTTTGGTGGGTAACCAACAGGCTTCCTCCATCTCTCACCCCCTTCACACAGACCAGCAATGGGCCATCACTGATTGCGCGTGACAATTTTTGCAGTCAGCAATTTTAGGACTTTACACATTTCCCCCCAATGCAAGAATTGCACATGCACATAAACGTGGAGGAGGAGGAGGATTAGGAGGACACGCATCAATTTGAAGCTGGACTGGCCATCAGCATGCGCACACAGTGCGTAAACTCAATTAGCGTTTTGCACAAGCTTTTAGCCAAACTAAGTTATTGTTGTTGTTGTTGTTGTCGCTGCGTGTGGCTTAGCAAGGGAATTTTTGCTTAGTTTGGCAACAAAATGCATTTGAATTAGCGTTCGCATTATGCAGCATAAAGTGCCCTCAAATATTAATTATTGAAAAACACGCATCGAATTTGGTTAGATTTTTGCCGGATGCCTGTGCGCGAGTGTGCGGTTCCATTTACATTACTCATCCTGAGTATGTAAATAAAGTAGCATTTTGTTTGGGTGTCCAGTTGATTTCCAATATGTCATGCGTCTGACCGCAAATGCCAGAAATCAATTAGATTGTTTAAGCCCACGACGGAGTGCATGAATGTGTGAGTGCGTAAACCGATATGTGTGTGCATTTGTGAGTATTAATTAAGTTGGCTGTCAAATTTCGAAGGGAATGTGGAGAAAGCTTTGACGGAACATTATGTAATAATTGCTGGGTGACTTTCAGCACTCAAAGTTGTCATTTGAAATCAACAGGATGAAGTCCCCGCATTTAATTTTTTACTAATTATTCCTTGTGGATGGCCTTTGATGTTTGATGTAGCTTATGAACACTGCCATTTTGTTAGATTGGGTCGATTGTGATTTGTTATCGATAGCACACAGCTGTCAACACACCGAGTATATTAAGTTTGTGCAAAAGTATGTAATAGGCAGAAGGAAGCTTCTTCGAACCTATAAAGTATATATATTCTTGATCAGCATCGACAGCTGAGTGGACATAGCCATGTCCGTTTGAACGCACGGAACTCAGAGATGGTTTAATGTGTACGGGACAAAAACTTATTATACTTGCAGGCAGATCAGTTCTCCCTTCCACAGTTTTAAAGATAGACGGTACGTACCTTGAAGACATATTTAGTAATCAGGATAATTTATCGATCCGCCAAAGAATTGGTAAAAATGGGATGAATGGTTGTCGAGTTAGGATCAAAAGACTGTTCTCTGCTGCAGCATAAAAATGTATGCTGAGCGATTATGCTACAGTCGGGCTTTAGATATCGGCAACACTGAATAGTTCACGGTTTGTAACCTTAAAGCTAGATCTGGTGTTAAAATAGCTAAGCTAGCAACACTGATCTATGTATGTATACACACAGCATCGCTCTCGCTCATTGCTGTAATTGAAGAGATCACAACTTGAAGCAGCAGCGAGAAAGAGAGAGACTGAGGTCAGTTGTCTGAGGCAAGGCATGTAAGTCGGTCGGTGTCTGCCAGCATGGTTTCAATTCTAAGTGAAAAAACGGGCAGAATATCAGTAAAAGCTAACATATACAAGATAAATAGTGTGTGCTGTTAAAGAAGTTAAAAAAGTGATAAAAAGCGGTAGTTTTCTCAGCATTTTATAAATCTTTGCTGCATGTGTTTGCTGTGGAGCCACGCTCTCACCTCGCGTAAGCTAAAATAGAAAGAGAGTGCCGTTGGTTTTTTTTTGTTCTTCTGCAGGCCGCTGTGGTTCTTTTTTACCGCTCTTCTGTAGACATGTTTTTGCTGTGGAGTCACACTCTCACCTCTCGTAAGCTGAAAGCTACAAATTTGAAAAGAGAAAGATAGTGAGAGTGCCTTTCGATTTTTGTTTTTGTTATGTTTAAGTGTGTGCGCGTGTATGTCTTGAAGTGAAAAGAACGTTCTGGGTAAGTGATTGACTCTGTTAGAGCTTTGATTTGAATATATTTATACAGGGTACAGAGTATGTTATAGTCGGGCTTGACCGACTTTCTTAATACAAAAATATGGATGTTCGTGTTTCTTCAAAACATAAAACATTCCAAGCATTCTGTAGAGTTAAGTAGTGTGAAGTCGTGCGTGTCTGTGACACAAAGAAAACACGACACGCGTCGTAGCTCATTGCTAATCAGACCCTTTATCAAAATCGAGTTCCCCTTAATTGAGGCATCAAATATCTAAGCGTAAGTTCCACTTATTTTGGCTTGATTAACCAAAAATTCATCCATCGAAACTCTCCTACTTATTAAACTTTTTTTTTGCTTAAAATTATGGATTACGAGCTCACCTCGTTACATATCCCCACACTCTGTCAACTGTTATTAAATCACCTTAATCGACTTTTACAGTTTGTTTCTTTTGTTTTTTTTTTTCGTTCATTTGTGCTCCTCCTCCACCTCGTACCATTACCAGCAGCGCTCCCTACGTGTACGTACTTCAATCATACAACACAAAAAGCGCCTTAAAGTATGCCAGGCATTTTAATTAAAACTCGTTTTTGACTTTGCCTCTTATACCCAACCAGGCAGCAAAATAAAGGGGGGCTGCAAAAAAAAAGGAAAATAAATTTGTACGTTACGTACCCGTTGCTCCCATCCAGTGTTTTAACTCAACTTAATGGCAGCTGCTGTCGTGCTTGATTACCCAAGTACTGGCCCCGCCCCTTGCTTAAGTCTCCGTCTCCTTCGTCCTGTGCCATGGGTATGCAGCACTTGAAAACTTTTACGCTTGTCATGTGCAACCTGTCCAACTATGCCATAGTCTTTATTCTCCTAGTCGACTCCTTCTACTTCATCGTCATCATCGTCCTACAGCCTAAGGGCAACAAATCCAACACAATGCACATGTTGCTGCTGCTGTTGCTGCTGCCAACGATGACGAGCGGAAATGAAAAATCAAATAGAACAACTCATAATGGCTATGGGGTTGGTAACTCAAAAAACCAGGGATACGAAATCAAATGTTTACAGAAAATCATGGGGACTTTGCCATCTGTGGCACTTCAGTAACTCCAAAGACGAAAGCGACCAATAAGAGCGCTTTGTTGATGTCTAGCTTGCTTGCTAATAGAAACAGCTGGTCTTGGGCACAGATCCATTTGGTAGGGATATCTTTTCAATCATCCAGCGGAACAGCAAAATCATTCAAATTATTATAATTTTTCATATCCTTTGGATGATTTAAGCTACGTTGGATGATTAAAAGGATATTTATGACATATCCCTTCCAAATGCTTACCGGAAATCATCCAGTGGTTATTTTAAAAGATTCTTCTTTTTTCTGTGTAGAACCTACCTATCAAAGGACCTTCTTATAGCCACTTTTTGCTGATGACACTGCGACTATGGTAAGGGACAAGTGTGTCTAGGATAAGTTGGCAATTGAATGCCAGCAAGAAACTGTAGCTAAGAAACAAGATTCCTATTTGCAAGATGACACCACTAACAAACAGGCTGCTTAAGAAGCGACAAGGACAAGGAATAAATAGGATCAGAGCTGTAATGAGACTAAATGGCATCCAAAAGCCTCTCCCTTGTTTGACTTACCAGTAAATATTCATCTACACATGTAACTTCCAGGGATGTAAGGCGGCTCTGAACCGAACCGAACCGAACCAAACCAATTATTCCAGCTGATAAACCGAACCGCAAGCCAAATCGGCGGCTTTTCAAAATAACTGAACCGAATCGATAACCACAAATCAAAAGGGTTCGGTTCGGCTACTGAGCACTGGCACTGGCGCAGACGAGTTTATAAACCTTAAACATTTACCTTAATCTTGAAAAATGTGGCAAAAGTTGTATCAGACTATCGCTTAAGTTAAGGAAACCGCTCATCGATCAAATTTATACTTTGCGATGCTGGATTGATATAGATTTTGAGGATCACCCATTATAATACATGCGATACAGTACATCACCTGCAATTTCCCACCGAGCTCTTAATGTACCTGTCATCAGACTGTTCTCTTTTCTCTTCCTCCTCCATATCCTCTAGGGATCTATATTCTCAACATTCTGTGGTGCTTTTTGACCGCATCGGAAACTTAGTAACATACCTTCACTTGATGTAAAGTGCATCAAATGTTGTGCAACCATGTGGCTAACAATTTGTTTCCTGGCTTTGGCAATTTTCTTTAACATTTTTTGCATGTCTTGTGGTTGTTGTCGTTGCTGCTATAATTGTTGTTGGAGCATCGTCCACTTGCCCAGACATTAGAATTGTCTGTTGTGTGGCACTCAATTACACTTTCGTTGTCACTAGAACATCTTCAAAAGGAGTAAACGAGATGGAGAGCTTTGCATACATGTGTGGTGCTGAGTGTGTGTGTGTGTGTGTTTGTGAATACCGCTTTGACACTTGACGTAGGCAACTTTAGAGAGCAAGTGCCATGTCTGTCTTAAGTACACACACACTCACAAACACATACGCCCTCACACGGACACACATAAAGCCCGACATCCAATAAAGATTATCAACGATTGTTAAACACAAATTGCGCTTGATGATGAGTTATGTGCCATCTTCTTGGTCCTTGGTATGTATGTATATACTTATTTTTTTCCTTGCTTCCTCTGCAAGTTATGAGTTCCAGCAAATCAGCTTTTGCAAGCTTGAAATCCTGTGAAGCCATAAGGTATGCTGCCTCAATGTGGGGAAAACGTTTGCCCAAGTTCTCTTAAGGGCTCTTGTTGACGAAGTTGTCAAATGAATTTTGAGTGGAAAGGGGATGGGGCGGTGGCGGTAGAGGTCGGGGTCGGGGAAGTCGCATTATCAGTAAATGAAATTTAAAACGTTTTTGTGTTTGCCAGCGAGCATGCATGGAACTTTGTTTTTTTTTATGACCAAGTTTCCATTTCTGGTTTTTGTTTTTAATGACTAAACTCCTACCGAGAAGATTTCTAAGGATTTTTACAGACATTTTCCAGGTATTTATCAGAAATCTGAAAATTTCCATTTGCACAACCCAATGAGTCCTTATTCGCATTTGTTCATTAGACTTGACTGAATGCAGAATTTGCCTGTTTTGCCCATTTAACCACAACAATCACAAAAACAAGAAAACATATTTTCCATTGTTTTGCATTTTCACTAGTTGACTAGTCAGTGGACAAATAGATTTTTCTTGGTTGTGTTTATTTGCATTTTGCTTAAGGAAATGAAACTTGGCCAAAAATATTTGGTATATGATGAAGGGTTGACTAATAGTCAGAGGTGCAGTTTCTTACTCATTTTTAACAATGGTTATGATGCTGGTGCAAGATACTTGGTAAGATTTTTAACTAAGCAAATGGTTGGCAAATGAAGTGGTTTTTAAAGAGTACGAGGTTAGGACTCTCGACAATTCTATGCCTTACCACAATTCCCAGAGTCTGTTTCGATGGCGGTAGAATAGAAATTATTTATAAACACTCATACAGAAAATATACCTAGCAAATGAAGCAGCAGTATGTGACGGGACCTTCTTATTCAGTTGATTTCCCACAGAGTCTGAGGCCAAGCTTAATTGCCTCTTAAGTCCAGTCCTTTTCTAGTTATACCTTTATCTAAACGACTTGGAAGAAGGGCTGCAAATCGGTTTAATCTAATCGGCTAAGCTATGAATATTTTGTATCATAATTTTACTCAATCCAACCATTAAAAGAAACCTAGGCTGGGTTTTGTTTTAATTTAATTGTCCCAACCAAAAAGGAATAACTTGCAAGTGAGTGAGCAACCGAGTGAGTAGGTGAGAAAGTAAGTGGGTACAGTTGAAACCAAAACAGTTGTTTTAATTGTTCCTCCAACAAAGTCCAAATAGTTGCTGCTCCATCGGCTTATAATTTAAATGTATCTATTGTGGTTCTAAAAAAAATTTTAGTTTAATTAAAATTTGTTGTCTAAAAACTGCTTGAAGTTGTACACTTACTTGGTAGAAATCGAACTAATCTGAACACTAAACGCTCAGCAGTTCGACTCAGCTGCTGCCTTCGCATTTTCCTTAGTAATGGCCCCCTCAATGGCCAACTTGAGACTGTTCATGCTAGCATCCAAGTATTCCATGCTATCTTTATGATCATCCAGTTTGTCAAGAAGACTTCCCAGATTGTTCTCAAATATCTCCTCCAGTTCATCGTCAGTTAGCTTCGGCAACGATTCGCCCATTAGTTCCCGCCGGACCTCATATTCGGCCATGGTGGCCGCCAGGTGGTCTTCTCCCTCTTCTAGGTCTTTACGCAAGCGACATATTGTTAGATGTAGTTCGAATTTCTGGTTGCACATTTTCTCGAAAGTGGCTATATCCTGACTAAGCTCTTCACTTGGCAACATGCCGGCACTGAACAATCTCGCGAATATATGTGTCATTGTGGGTTATCTATTTTCTGTGTAGTTTTGCACAAGTGTATGTGTGTTTTTGATCTCTGTTATGTGTGTAGTTATTCAGAGGGCACTAACTATGTATATATTAACAATTATACGATGACATTTTCATCACCTACTCAGACATGCTTAGATTGAATAGCGAACAAATAGAGAAGTTGATGAAGTGGTTTTGGAGGTCAATGGAGCCGAACGAATGAAAATGCTTAATCCAACAGCGGTTTTATTAATCAAAGTACTATTTTTGCATCTCGCAGCGAATAGGCAAGAGCCAGCAAACGCTTGACATCTTTTAGCTGAGAGCTGAACTAGAGTCGAAAACAGAAAGAGCTGGTAATCTTTATATTTGTTACGATGTTGAAAAATCCGATCCAAGTGTGGGAAACTACCTGGAAAAAACTATTTTTCTTCCGATTTGAAACTCGATAGCTAAGGAATCTTTCCCATATTGGAAAATCCGCCCAGAGCAAAGTGTGCATAATAGATTTAGTTAAAGTTAATTTAAGTAGATCCGATTGAAATTCCGTTAATAACCTCTGTTGGCCAAGTAAATAGAAAACAGTGCTCGGATTTTGGATAGCCCATATGCAAAAGGATTCTATTGCAATTAAAAAATAAAACTTAAAGTTTTCAAGGATTTCTTTGTACCTCCGAAGAAGGATTATTTTTTCCAACCGATGTTACTAAGGGCTCAGTAGGGAGAACCTCCTCTCGAAGAACAAAAATTGCGCTTTACAAGTCGCTTAACATACCAGTCCCAAGCTATCCACGCGACAATAAAAAACATTGCCAAATGGGCTTCATCTTCATATTTATACCGGTTACTCGAAGAATAAAAAAGGCAATGTATGTAACAGGCAGAAGGAAGCATCTCCGATCCCATAAAGTATATGTATTCTTGATCCGCATTAATAGTCGAGTTGATAAAGCCATGTCCGGCGGTCCGTCTGTCTGTATGAACACCTAGATCGCAGAGACTAGAAGAGCTAGAGCCACCAAATTTTAAATGTAGACTTGTATTGTCTGCACGCAGATCAAGTTTGTTTCAAATTTTGGCCACGCCCCCTCCCGCCCCCGCAATAAAAAATATCGCCTACGTTTTTTAAGTTATCGAGCTTAGATTTTGCAGTGTAGTGTATGAGACCAATATCTACAATCTCACAAATTTTCATCAAGATTGGATAGTAAATGGCAGAGTTAAAATAACGTTGCATACTTATCTGAGCCGCATGAAGCTATTAAACACAAATTACGACCATCAACTGTTTCTTTCTATGAATTAAATGAACACAAACTTGTTTATGCTACTTAACACCATCAATTCTAATTTAATCATAATTTTTATCAATTAAAAATTTTTTTTGGACACCAACAAGACACTCGATTACTGATCATAACTCGATTACAGTTAAGACAAAAACTTTTGTTGTTCAATCTTTTTGCAATAAACGCCACACAGTTCCAGCTACTCAGTTAGAAAAGTATTTTGTAGTGCTGCAAGAATCAGTTAATTAAAGTTCAATGACATAAATCTTACGACTTACTTGACAGCTAACTAAAACGAAAATGTTCAAAATTGGGCAAATTTCAACGCTCACATCGAGTCAGCTGCTGCAGCTGCTGCCTCCTCATTGGCCGTGGTAATGGCCTTCTCGATAAGCAACTTGAATTTCCTTATATCAGCATCCAAGTAAATAATCCGCTCATATTGGGAACCCAGCTTGTCAATGATGCGTCCCAGATGGCGCTTAAATATGTCCTGCAGCTCTTCCTCACCCAGATCCTCCACCAGTTGGCCCCTTAGATTGCACTGGAACTCATTTTCGGCCAAGACCTCGGCCAAATTGTCTTCGGTCTCGTCCTGTTCTTTTCGCAAGCGGCAGATTTCACGATCCAATTCGGAACGTTGATTACTCATTGCATCGAATGTGGCCATATTCTGACTTAGCTCACGGCTGGGCACCACACCGGGCGTAAATAGACGACCAAAAGCCTTGGATATGTTGGACATTGTTAGTTAACAATTTTGTGGATGTTTTTTTTTTGTCAAGGCTGAGGAGTAAGTTTGGTTGGGAACTTATTCGTGTGAGTTGACAGTTTTTGAGTGGAAACTCAGCTCTAGTTACTTGACCAAAAAAACAAGACTAAAAACAAAAAAAACACATCCTTAACTTCAAGTTAAAAGCACTTTTTTTTAAATCCTTTCACATTCTGATGAGTTGCATTTTGAAAGATTATTTTCTTTTGTATTTTAAATCTTTTCCCTTGACCACATAATTTTTACCTTTACATTCTATTGCAATATCCCTATTCATATGCAAATGACACTCGAGCCCTTAACAAAGAAAGAAAGAGAAAATTGCAATGAATTTAAATTACACAAAAATTGTGTCCTTTCTACCGGAGAGATATATATATATACTCCATGTTAAGTATATACGATTTACTATAGAGAGGCAGAGCAGAAATAAAAAAAAAACGAAACTTGGGGCGCTTGTTCTAATTAATAAGGGCACGTCGACGGCAACATTGCCGTTTGAGCCTTATATAAATATAAGTAAATTTTTTTTTTTGCTTACACGTATTTCCCAGCGGCATTTGTGTGCGAAAATGCAAAAACAACACACTCTCCCTCTCTCTCACACACACACTCACTATAATAAAAAAGAAAATACAATGTACAAAACGAAGGAAAATGATGAAATGAAACAAAAGAGAAATAGAGATATCTCATTATGGACAAAAGGAGGCCAAAATGAGCCTGAAATGAAATGAAAAAATTATGCAGAAAGAAACAACTGAAACATTCGCTTGGCCATTTCCAACCTGCTGTTCCTTGACCACCCTGGTGAATTTATGAATTTGCTTACAATGCTCTTCACGGAGCGAAAAGTCTGCTGAAAATTCATGTCCGACAAAAAAACACGCGTGCCAAAAATAATCAAAATATAATAAGCAGCTCCTCAAGGCGCAAACAAATGAGGCATATAATACATTTTTGTTGTTTTTTTTTTCAAGCTGAAGAGTTTTGTATTTGGCTGTGGCGATTTATGGTACCAAGGTTGGATATATTTGGGGTGCACTTTAGGGTAGCAGAGGTAGTAGCGAGAGGGAAGAATATAACCTTTTAAAAAAACCAAAGCAATTAAGATATACGTACACAGAAAAGGGAAAATTCAAGATATCCGTGATATCTGGGATTAAATCACTTCCAAACGTAGTCAGAAATCGGTCCATCTCGGATGCTTTCATTTCGAGTACGAATAGGCTTGTCTTAGTTTCTGAAATCTCGAATCTGGTACGACTTTTGAAATGTCAATCCGAAGGTCGAGATTAACGGCCCTGTTCAAAATTCCAAGTCGATTTTCGAATAAACGTAGGTTTTTCTTTCTTCTTGCTTTTTATAGGGGGATCATGAAGTTGTGCGAATGTATGTACCAGGGAGAAGGAAAATTTTCCGACCCCATAAAGTATATATATATAGGAAACGGTACTGGCGGGATTGGGATCAATAGACAAACAAGGAGCGATCACACTTATTAACCAGCTCCCTCTCTCTCTTTGATTCATGTGTGTGTTTGTGTGAGTCGAGCTGCAGCGCGAGCAATACAACGTAGCGAGTCAGTCGATGCCGGAATCTCCAAAGCGAAACAAGGAGCTATGTAAACTTAAAGTTGTTAAGCAAAGTTATAGTTAAAGTTAAAGTTAATCAACCATATTTGTTAGTTTAAGTATCTCAATGAATAAACAATCATAATCTCTTAATAAACAATCTTGTCTTCGATCTCTCAAACGGAGGACACCACATATATTCTTGATCAGCATGAACAGCCGAGTCGATATAGCCATGTCCGTCTGTCCGTCTGTCCGTCCGTCCGTCCGTCCGTCTGTCCGTCTGTCTGTCTGTATGAACGCGTCGATCTCATAGACTATAAGAGATAGAGCCACAAATTTTTGCACGAAGGTAGCTTTATGCTGTACGCAGATCAAGTTTGTTTCAGATTTGAAAAATTCCACCCCGTCCCCCTTTTATCCCCAAAAAACCTAGACCTCCTCTATAAATCCAAGACCTAAAAAGCCGTCAGATCCACAATTTAGAGCCTCGTGGTTTAGTATACATCAAGCTGGGCTCAATATCTATCTATTCTGAAAAGTACAATCAGATCGGACCAAAAACACCGGAGTTATAAGCGAAAGAGTTGAGCTGATAAAGCAGCCCCCCAGTTGTTGATCAGGACTAGAAAAGAATTGCCTACATTTAGGATGACATCTTCAAAAATTCAAAAACAAATAAATGAAAATAAATGAACAGGGTATTTTGTGGTCGGGAAACTCGACTGCAGCGCCCTTACTTGTTGAACTTGATTTTATCTCCACATTTGTTTTTCCTGTAAATCAGAATTTATATTCAGCACATATTTCCAGTCTTTAATCAAGAATTTCTTACACGAATCTAGAATATTCTTTCTCATTAAACTTTCTAAACTGAAATTCTTCATAAAAGTATGAAATATCCTGATTTTTTTCTAAGTGTTCTGCTCCTTCTGCTTGCATTTTACTATCTTTACTTTTTACTATCTATCTTACTTCTTGATAAAAGATATCGGCTATTGCAACACTAAAAAAACCAATCAAGATATTTCGTTCTTGATACAAGAATTTTTCAGATCGATAGTTTAATTAGACAAACGAAAATCTTGATTTCAAAAACGGTGTCTATATGCTAAACACTTGGTCTAAATTAAGCTTAAGTTGTTAGTTGAAGAACGAATCGTGCTTGAATAAACATTCTATAACTGCACAGAGAGAAAAACCCGAGAAAATTGGGCTCTAGATAAGAGCAATCGTTAACAAAAATTGACCATAAACGGTTTTTTATCAATTTATCATTGTACAATAACAGTGATCAGCACAAAAATCTAATACATGGAATAGTTTCTGTTGAACGAAGTGCTACATTTTTGGCCAAAGACTTTTAAAGACAATTATTCAGAGGCGGCTCAAGCATAGGCGGTGTATTGCATCATCATCACGTGTTGTACTTCAAATTTCAAGTATAATTGGGCGTACTTAATTGAGTTCGAAGCATAAAAAAACCGAAGCTAGACTGCTTATATTATTAAAAGGGCAACCAAACGTTCTTAAATCAAGAACATTTTGTACTTACATTGAGATTTAACCACTAAATATTACTATGTTTATATATACCAAATTATTTATGATTAAAGCCCTACAAAGTATGTAAACTTGTAATAAAAATGAAGCCATTGCAATTCTGTCATAGATATTCGACACTTCATATTCACTCAGACTGATGAGTATTTAACAAAATGTTGAGTTAAGACAAATCTTATACTTGATAAATACTTGACCAAAACTATGCTTTTCAAATAACATAGCATACTTTAAAGGGCATTAAGCATTGATATATTAGATTGAGTACAAAATACAGACAGATGTTCAACACAGATCACTTCGATTTCGAACAAATAGAGAGTATAGCTTTAGAATTATAACTTGAATTGGAACAGCAACATTATGTACTTCTTTGAAGTACTCTTGTGTTCATTCTGGAATATGGTTTGGGCTGCCATTAGAATTTACTGAACGTAAGGAAAGAATGTCTTGTGCTTATTTTAAGAGTTAATCGGGCTACAACCTTAAAGTATGATCAAAAAGACTCATAAATTAATCTAAATCTACTTAATACATGCCGAAACAGTCTAAAGTCAAGTATTTTGGGATTGAAAAAATCATACTTAATATGAGAATTTTGTACTCTGAGCCAAGTATTTTGGTCGAATCTGATAATCAGTATTAACTAGTCTACCCTGCTCTCTCTCTATTTCTCTGCACTGTTTTTTATTCAATTCTATTTTTTCATTTGGTTATCTGCTGGCAAATTAAGCAATTTTCAACGGTTGATGAAAGTTGCCGTTTTTACGAGTAGTTCACAAACATTTCTTGTTTTTTTCCCCTCCTCTTCCTTCCTCCTCTCACACTGTGTGTCTCTCTCTCTCCCTCCCTTTGTGACTTCCATCGACTTTGCACACTTTTAGGTTATCATCTCTAAAGGCAGGACCCTAAGCTGGATTACAAAAAGGATTTGCGGGTTTTTACAAGGCATTTCGTTGATTATTTTATTTTTAGAAACAAAAAAATGGGAATACACAATACAGCAACAGTCTCTCCAAAGTCATGCAAATCACCCAGCAATTTTTGGTTATTTTACCCACACCGAATCGCCATGAGAAGATGGTCAACCCAGAGATTAGCATGAGATGATGGCGTTGGCTTCGAGGCAAACTAAAGCACACTTTAATTTCGCTTTCATTTTCATATAAAGCAAATATTTAGACAACAAGGACGTTCCAGAGTAGAGTTTTTAATAAGTTAGTTTGGCCTTAAAATTCACGGTTAGTTTTCTGTGTGCGCTCGCATAATTAAAAATGTACACACGTGCGGCTTGTGGATGCGGATACGGATGATGTGCCTGGCCTGTTAAATATGCGCTCGCTGGCACAGCTGAAAGTTTCACATCATCATCATCATCATCATCATCTTCATGGTGGGTCGAGCTGATACAAAAAGCGAAGGCTATCACGATTATTTATGAACAAAAGTTGAGCAAACGAAAGATGAAGTCATTAGAGTGGCGGAGATGGTGGTAATTGAAGCAATTTATAGCGAGCAATAGGAGCGGATCTAGGCATCTAATTAGTCTGAATATGTATAGATGTGTGTGTTTTTAAATTAAAATTTGGTTAAAAAGTTGATGTATTCTTGACTTTACTTTCGAATGGTGTGGAGAATTGAAGAACATATTACACTCTGTGCACCTTCTGCATAGAGTATAAAAACCGAGATTAAGGTTTGAACTTTGGTTCATAACTTTGTGCAAGGTTCTAAGATTATATTTTGATATTTTTATACTCAATCTCTTAGACTTAAAATTGATCTCTTCTTTGTAATCCTAAAATAATTAAGATGGGAGATAGTTGGGAAGGTGTTTGGCTTTGAACCATTCGGTAGGGTGGGCAGATGCAGTGCCCATTCGTAATTTTCCCACATAAAACTAAAAATAAATGCTTATTCACATTCATACAGACTCGCAGACTCGCCCCGCCCCGCCTTTGCTCTACCAAGTGCTGGTGTGTTATCCTTACAACATTGTCAACAGAGAACAAATCGCTGCCATCAGTTTTGAGCACATTGTTTAAAGAGCATTTTAAAATTCAGCCAGAGAAGCAACAGAAATCGCTTATTGTTGTTGTGGCTGCTGCTGGTGGTGCTGCTGCTGCTATTGTCCTGGGTCCTTTCTGTATATTATTTCATACGCACGCTTCTTAAGCAGGGCCATAAATTTTTGTGCAGAATTTTCATACACGTCGTCAACAAATGCGCCACGCCCTCAAACACCCTCCCCCGCAACAGCCAGCAACACCTATGCCAGCCAGCCACCATCCATCCCTAGCCGCAACACGCGCGCTTTTGTGGTCCTTTCAAATGGCTGCTTCTCCTTTTTGGGTTGCGTGCTCGCGTCGTCTGCTTTTTGTAATTTTCAATTTAAGCTTCACAACATGTTGCATGCCACATGGCTACTGGTTGACCCCCACTCTCTCTCCTCTCCCCTCCTCTCCTCCCTGACAAATTAAGTGCCCCCATATGCGTGTTAATTTTCCGAAAACTCTGTGCAAATTACGCATACAACACGTGTTCCTACTCAAGGCTTAGTTGCAATTTATTAAACATTTGGCGTACAAATTGTTTATTTTGTTGCCCCATCCGCAGTGCTTTATGATCAAGTGTCGATTTATGAGCCCAACAATCGCGTTCCGGCTTTTTATGGGACATTTTGCTTGGTCGGTCGGTCACATTGTTGTAGTTGTGGCTGGTGCTCCGTTTTATGGTTAAGCCGGGAAATGCATTATGACTTAATTTTTATGCCGCCACGTTCATAACTTTTATGTAGTGCCAACGATATATGAGCGCAACATTTGTGTGCATCATAAAACGCTCCACGTTCACGAGTATTTAATTATCCACAAATGATGATCTTTTGGCAGTGAACTGTCTAACATCAACTTGTTGCTGGTCACGTCCTCGTCGGCAAGACTGTCACCTGCCAACTACCTGAACCATGCACTTGTCATTGTCATTTGTCACTGCTCCAGGTGTTGGCTTCATTACGTCCGACCGAGGAGCAAGTGGTTGAATGGTTGCGAGCGTGGAAGGAGGAGAGCGGGTGGTGAACTGCTCTTGGCGGTTGATGTGGCTGCCAAAATACTTGGCCACAGACGCTTTCAGCAATTGTAGCTGCCATTAGGGCATAAACGCAATACGCAAGGCCACAAATTGCATTTTGGTTTAACAACTGGTATACAATTTCAGTCTGGCTGGCGACAGTTAGACTCTGTCAAACTCAAAAACCAGTAAGCTTTTACGACTTTGCCTTAATTTAAACAAAATAATATGGATTTTAAAAAAAGGCAACGCCAATTACCAATTAGATTGAAAGGCATTCAATCTATTGCGCTAGCAGTAAGTTCCTTGGCAAATCAAACAATGAAGGCTCAGACACTTAAACTGCTCAAAAGCTTTGCGTAGACTGAAAAGCTCTCTAAGCAGGGATGCCATACTGCTAATTTGTGATTTTCAGTTTATGAAAAGCGAGAACCGTACATCTAACTGGAAATCGGTTTATTTTGAATGGGCTGTTTTCTGATCTTCTACATATTGCGGTATGTCACATAAACCTACAAATAACAGATCAAAATATATGCTTCTGTGCTACATATCAGCTATTTAGAAGATGAGAAATCGGACCTTAGCTCAAAAACCAGAGAAACTCCAATCTCATGAGCTTTAGAACTGTGCTAGCGTCCAAAAGTGTCCAACTGGAAGAAGACGGTTTCTTTTGGAGTTCTTTCATCCATCGAAGTATCGTTTCAGGCTTGTCGCCACCTAGAAAGCATTGCTTCCAGAATATCCGGCTCGAAGGACCATTTTGGGACACTCCGCCATCATAGCAAAATATTATTTCCAGAATATCCGGTTCAAAGAACCTTTTGGGATTTTTCGCTCCCTCTTCAAGTCATGGTCATAATATTTGGCTTAAAGAATTGTTTGGAATTCTTCAACCCTCTAGAAACCTTGTTTTCAGAAAAACAAACCAATTGAATATCTCATACTTTTTTAAAACATCCGGCTTGAAGGACCTTTAGAGATTCTTCGGCTCTCTTCAAAAAATTGATTTCACAGTGTTTGGTTTAAACAGGACCTTTGGTTAATAAAGTCTTTCAACCACTGATTCCCCAACGGTTTTTATCCCTAAACGATACCAGAAAAAATCATTCACTGCTTCGATTATCATTAAAAAGAAATAAATACCAACTCAATATATATATCTACGTATACACAAGTTGTTCCATCAACCCTATTGGGTTGAGATTGAAATCTTTAAGTCTTTGTCTCAATCAAACTTCACCCGACGACACAAATTGAATTTGCCAAACTGCAGCGCATTTGTTACGATTCTTTTTTCTGCCATTTTATTGAAAAGACATAAATGTATCCCGTTTGTATGTAGTTTGTCGTTATGGTTGTTGCTTGTTCTATTTTTTCTGGTGATATAAAAATCTTAGACATTTATTACAAAACAAAAGGCAAACTCAAGAAAACTGGGCACATCTGCATACATTTCCACAGTGGCCCCGCCACCCCGCACTTGGGTTATTCACATGAGCTGGAATAAATTTTATGTACATTTACTTACGTCTGCAAACAATGAAAGAAGCTTCATGATGTGACTTAGTCCGGACCCGGTCTGCCCTGGTCTGGTCAGTCCCCGAGTGTTAGTGTTGCCTTTGTCTGGGTCGCTGGCCACAACTCGTTCCTTCCTTCCTTTTTTTTGTACGGTGGTGGTGGGTTTCGTTTGTTCACAGACAAGTGCAACGTTTCTGGTTACAATGCAGAGAGCCAATGGCATAATGTAGTTTTAGATTTCACTAGATATATGTACAAGATTTATACATAGATATAAAATGAAAATAAGTGCAATACATATTTATGTTTTGCTGGTCTTGGGCGAAAGTGAAACATGTCCGGCGGCCAACAAGAATTTGTAGATATCTGAGATGTCTGACAGATGAGGACATTTACACATGTAAAGCTAGCTCATGTTTGTTGGCTTCAACTGGGTAATCTTTTATGTTTCTAAACTTATATATAAGACAAGTTTATACACAAAGTAAAATATCATGATAAATGCTCCTCAAAGGGCCGATTTCACTTCTTCTACACAGCTCTATCTGTCATATAAACTTTTAAACAACAGTGTAAATTGTGATTTATCTGTCACATAGTAGCTATTAAGAAGATGCGAAATTAACCATTAAAGTTAATATAGGAATCCATTTCTTATATTTTTACTTAGATAATCTGATTAAATCCACCCTGTACAGACTATGTATTATTATGAACTAGCTGATAAATAGATAACTAATAATTGAAGGAAAAAAATTGCATACTTTAAAGGGCATTTCCCATGCACTTTTTTCTGTATAATACAAAAGAACATAAATTCGAAACTGGAATTTCGTCTTGGGCTTTCATGATACGGAGGGAAAGCTAAGAACTTAGCTTCTCTCTTAAAAATGTGTGTAGTTTCGAAACTAATATTGCTGTTTTAAACACAAAATCTATCGTCCGTTTTGCCCTTAAAAGTATGCTATACTTCTGGAAAAAAATTAATTTAGAAAATTATGTGTCTTACTTTTGGTATAGTTTGAAATTATGTTGTTTACCTAAAACTGGTCCTACAATAATTTGAGAGAACATTATTGAAAATCAATGTCTGCATTCAAACAGATTATTATAAAAATAAAAAAGGTTTGCATACTTTGAAGGGCATTACTCCTGATAAACTTGGTGTGTATAATAAAAGTGTAAGAAAGCATAGTATATTTATGTGATTTAGCGGCAACTGTTTTGTCTTTAAGGTAGGTGTTTAGGAAAAACGGCCCAAAAGTAAGTGTTTACGAAAACATTTATTACTCGAAAAGTTTAAGACATATCGGCAAGCGGGTTTTTTGGTCGATAGATAGTTGATCAAACTAAATTTTAAAATTTTATTGTTGTTATTGTTGCAGCGGTTGTTGTTGTGTCCCGCTTCAAAGTTGACCCATTTTTAAAAACATAGATGCATGGTGGCATTGATTCTCAGAGAACGCGTCATTCGAAACAAAAATTTTAAATGTGGTTATGTTGGGAATTGATGTGGCTGTGGCCTGAACTAGGATATCTGGGATCGGTCTATATATAGGGGAGTAAGGGGTTCTCAAAGTCAAAATTTCGAAAATTGACATATTTTTACCACCACTTAAAATAGCCCTAACTCCGCTATTTATGGACCGATCAAAAATATCCTAGTTCAGGAAATAGCGGCGGGTATTACGAGCAATTTAAAAGAAGTATAAGAAAATCGGTCAACAAATGGCCTCGCAATCCGTGCCACCAGGTTGAAAAAAGTGGTTACGAGATAATAGCACTTAAAGTTTCGTTTTTTGTGATTTTGCGCCCGACTTACCTGTACAAAACTCAAAATATCTCAAATATATATATTTTTTTTGCTTGAAAATTTCAGGGGATGTTATTAACATTATAACGCATGACTTAAGCCACAAAAAAAAAATCGAAATTTTGAAAATGTTTTCCTAAACACCTACCTTAAAAACTATATTTGACTGTTATGGTTGCATATACTAAAATGTTAACTAACGACTGCACTAAAATCTTCGAACTACAGACACAGTATATAAAATATTTTGTAGTATTTCTAAATATTGTTTTGAAGGCTTTCATAGCCCGAAATCGCACTTCGTTGATGGTTACCTCTACGGCTCCAGCGATATAATTGACTAATGAGATCGAATGATCCTTTACCCCCAAATCGTGGAGAGGCTGCTCGTGAGCTTACGGAAGGTTTTAATTGGTTTATTCATAGCTCCAATCAAAAAGAAATGAACCCGAAGATATTCATTATTTTGTTTCCCAATTGAAAGCTTGTTTTCTAAGTGAAGCTGTACAATGACCGCTTGGACTTGTGCCTCGAACTCGGGCTGTCATAAGTCGAGCTGAAAACAATAGAATAAGCAATAGGGTTTCCAGATGTCCAAGGATAAATGGCCAACAAAAACCGAGCTTTTGAAAGGAAAAAATTGACAAAATAATTGAATATTAAATGAAAATTATTTCTATATAAAAAAAATGCTTTAAGTAAACAACTAGCCTAGATTAGCTAGAAATAAATAAATACAAAAACTTGTCCAAGACGATGCTTTTAACTTTAAACTTAGATTGCCTGCAAACATGTCGTATGCTTAATATTACTTAGTTTTTGTTTTATTTTTTTTTTTTATTTTTTTTTTGTGTCAACTTATGCAAAATGCTGGCGTAAAAAACAAACAAAACAAGTAAGGGCGCTGTAGTCGAGTTTCCCGACCACAAAATACCCTGTTCATTTGTTTTCATTTATTTCTTTGTGACAAAATGTCATCCTAAATGTAGGCAACACTTTTGGTAGTCCTGGCCAACAACTGGGTGGGGAGTTGTGCTCTTACTGTTTCGCTTATAACTCCGGTGTTTTTTGTCCGATCTGATTGTACTTTTCAGAATAGATAGATATTGGGCCTAGCTTGATGCATACTAAACCACGAGGCTCTAACTTGAAAATTGTGCATCTGACGGTTGTTTAGGTGTAGAATTTCTAGAGGAGGTCTTGGTTTTTTGGGGATAAAAGGGGGACGGGTGGGAATTTTCCAAATCTGAAACAAACTTGATCTGCGTACAGCATAAATCTACCTTCGTGCAAAAATTTGTGGCTCTATCTCTTATAGTCTCTGAGATCGACGCGTTCATACAGACAGACAGACGGACGGACGGACGGACGGACAGACGGACAGACGGACAGACGGACAGACGGACAGACGGACAGTCGGACAGACGGACAGACGGACAGACGGACAGACGGACATGGCTATATCGACTCGGCTGTTCATGCTGATCAAGAATATATATACTTTATGGGGTCGGAAAATTTTCCTTCTCCCTGTTACATACATTCGCACAACTTCATGATCCCCCTTTTCCCATTTTCAATGGGAACAGGGTATAAAAAGGGCCAACAAACTACAAGTGATAAAAAATGCTAATTTAATGTTATTTTTGCTGCTTTACTTGTTTCTCCTACGACTTTGGCTTCATGCTTGTTCTACCACAGTTCCCCTGTTTGACTTTGTCATGTCATTTTCGGCTGATTTTGTATTTATTTTGTGTTGGCTTTTATCGTTTTTTGGCTTCTTTGACATAAACAGGAAATGATTTATGCTAAAATGTTCAAGGCGCAACTAATTTAAAACTTGGCCACCAAATTTTTATTTTTTGTCCAGTCATTTGAGTTCATATCGTTGCTTCCGTTGCCGGATATTGATGAAAATGTACTTTGACGTGGCATATAAGCTAACTAGTCAACTAATTGTAAAAATTATAAATCAATTAACAAAGAATCTCAATCGCATTAAACTTATATAGAGATTTTCTTGGCCACATTTTTTTTGTTTAGTGCGGCCGGGCAATCAAATTGATTGTATTTGATGGCTTAGCTCTCTCCCCCGAAATACACAAAAGCAAAAGCAAGAACCAAAAAGCATGAGCCATAAATCTTGAGAGCACTTTCTTCCTTTTTCGCCTCCATGCCAATGCAATTCGCCTGAGTGTCCTGCCGAGTGCCGAGTGTTTGCCATTCGACGGCACAATGTCCAAAAATGCACACTGCAAATAATACAAAGACCCAAATTGGAAGGAAAAAAATAGGTTGATCCCCATGGAATAGTGAAGACGGAATGCTCTTTTTGAAATTGCACCAGGCGGTTTCAGAACAGAAAACGAGAAGTAGGAAGTTAGAAAAGAGTATTAGCTAGGGCTTTTATAAGGAGCCATCAACTCTGACTTTTTTGACCACATTCAATACTTAAAGCTGCATCGAAAACTAAAGCAATTATTGAACAACAAAAATATAGAAGAAGCTACTTATTAGTTTTTATAACAAAATTAACCCATAATCTCCTCGCCAATGCATACAACCTAATAAAGTTCCCCAAATCCCCACAAAAGAAAATCAGAAATAAGTAAAACAAACTGAAACTAGAGTAAAAGAAAAACCCACCTCCCCCCCCTAAATTGTGATGTAGTGTTCCTTTCGTACCGTTCTCATTGCTTCGTTTTTGGATTCGAATTCGGACGCCTGGATGCATTAAAAATAAACGACTGTGGCCAGCGCTCAATTTGGAATGAAATTGGCGCAAATACCAAAAATTTATACAATGGCAAATGCAGCAGAATGAAAAATGAGTAGAAAGAGCAGACAGAAAGAAAGAAAAAAGCAAGCGAGCCCCAGAGCACAAATTGAAAAGCCATACAAATCAAATTGCGTGGGTGTGAGTGTCCGAGGCGAGTTTATTTAAGCACGTTTGTGTGTGTGTGTGTGTGTGTGTGTGGGTAAGTACTTATTATAATAGTGTGTGTGTGTGTGTGTGGGAGCGGATGGGTTTTTATAATTTATAAGCGGCCATCAGGAGCGCTCATTATGTGGTGGCCACACAAAATAAGTAAGTGGCACTCATTTATATACAAAGTAAACATCGTGGGAAAATGCATAAAAACTGGCCAACAGTGACCAACTGCGTCATAAATGAGCCTTGAAGAGCTCATACATTGGCACTTAAGTTTTGTGTGTGCATCGCACATTTTTATGGCTCGTTTCTTGGGGGTCTTTCTTGTGTCGATAATGCAATCAATTTGCTTTTTGCCAATTTCAGTTTGTTGTCTCCGTACTTTTATTTATCTCTTGCCGTTCCTTCATTCCTTTGGCCGGCAATCAAGGGATGCAAAGCATTATAAATGCATTGATTGTATACAATAACAATAAAAAGAAAACTAACAAAATGTCAAACGACGAAGGTAATAGAGATGGCGACAACAGGATTCGAAATCACAGTGTTCCTGAAATTAGGTAATTAATCCATTAAATAACTTATTGTTGCAGAAAGAATCTCTTTATGAAGCTCAGTTTGAAACGATCTGTGTTGTTCAGTCCTTTATGTTTCAATAGCAGTGAAGCAAACCCACCTCGAACTGATGGCCTTGATGCGCGGAATGTGATTGATTGAGGTTCATCTAAGTTGCCTTAGGGACTATGGCTGGAAAACTTTGATTTCTGATTACTGATTTTCTCTTTCTCGCTCTAAAGCTATCTCTCTTCTAATTACTTGAATACAACTTTATAAGAATTCTATAAGAGATTGTCTGCATCTTCTTCATTCCTCGCCATTTAACTGCCGTTAAAATTAAGAAGCACCCAAGCCAAGTGAATTGGATAAGCTGATTTAAAATCTGTATTAATTGCTTTCTTTTTCTTCATCTTAATTGACTCCTCCTACTTTTATCATACTTTTTTTTCTCTTTTGTCTACTTATATACGTCTTGTATCATTCCTTTCTTCTTGAGTCACTCAAAGGAATAGCGAAAGTATGATAAAAGAACCACGAAAATCCTGGAAAATGGTCTACGGTGCGATATATTCCGATAAATTTTTATACTCTGTACCGTAGGTACATAGAGTATTATAAGTTTGTGCAAAAGTATGTAACATCCAGAAGGAAGCATCTTCGACCCCATAAATTATATATATTCTTGATCAGCATCAACAGCCGAGTCGATATAGCCATGTCCGTCTGTCTGTCCGTATGAACGCACAGATCTCAGAGATGGTAAGAGATAGAGGTTTTGACATGTATGGGACATATGCTTCTTATGACTGCAGGCAGATCAAGTTTATTTTCAATTTAGGCCACGCCCCCTCCCGCCCCCGCATTTTAGAAAAAACGTCATATCTCCCACAGTTTTGAAGATAGATGGCTTGTTCTTTCTGGACAAATTTAGTTATTAGGATAACTTATCGAACCGCTAAAGAAATGAAGAAGATCGGATGAACGGGTTTCGAGTTATGATCAAAAGACAAATTTTCTTGGTACAGAGTATGTTATAGTCGGGCTTGACCGACTTTCTTTCTTGTTATGATAAAAGAAGTAGAAATAGTGAATTTATGGTTAATTATTCTTTGACTGTATTCAGTGTAGAGCCGAACAGTAACCCATAAATGAAAAAGGTTTGGTTTGGTTCATTCTACTTCGGTTAGGTATAAGATCAATAAGTTAACTGTAATTCATTACATATGAAACTTCTTATAATGTAATAATTTAGTCAAGTTTAATCAAGTAACCCTTCAACAAATGTTCATTACTGAAACAAGACTTTTCGCAATCTCTGTCCTCTAACAAAACATTGTTTCCAGAATATCCGGCTCGAAGGACCATGTATTGCCTTAGAGTTCTCTCTCGTTTAGAAGACGGTTTACTTTAAAAATCTAATTATTACAAACTTGTTGCAAGTCAAAATCTTTGTTCTGAAAGTTATGGAACTTTGGAAACAGGAACAGGCACAATCGCGCCTATTATTGTGAACTACTAAACCATTGTTTGCCTAGCTATAAAAAAACTACTCAATCAATGAACCAATGAGCGGTTTGCATCCCAGGATCAGCATTCCTTTCTGGATGCCTTTATTTAGGTATATTTTTTACCAATTTCTGTTATTTGTGTACCTTTTCATTTAATACTTTCTCTGCCTTTTCTATATAGTTCTGTCTTCAACATTCCTTATTCCTTTCTTCCAATTTATTGTTCTTTCCCTCTTTCCTAAGAATAGCTCTCTCTCTCCCTTCCATCGAACCCTACAACCCAATGATTACAAAATCAATTTTTGCTATCTATGCAAATGCCATCCCTGTCTTAGAGCAAATCTTTCTTGTCTCTTCCATACAAATTCTCCCCAATGCGAAACTGCATAAATTATTGGCCTTGGAAGTTAATAGATTTTGCACTTTTTTTTTTAATGCAAATAATTGTACAGCGAGGGGGGATTGGAAAGAAGGGGGCTGGCAGCTCAGTCGAAATCAAAGAAGGAAAATTCAAAGAATTTCGTGCAAAATTTAATTACTCGCTAGTGCAACTGCTGCAGCAGACAGTCGAACTGAACTCGAACTCAAACTGTAACCCAAAAGGAACGAATCTGCATTATAAGATGGAGAGGAGGAGAGGAAAAGAAAGCTGGCCCTCACTGTCTGTGTGCAAAGTCAGTTCGTTTCATTTGTTTATGCATATTTTACGTACCAAGGCTGCACATTAACAGAGAGCGGATGGGGAGCGGATGATGGCAGCCAACAGAAGTCACAAGACAAGCTGTTGCCATTGTTGTTGTTGTTTTTGTTGCTTTTGTTGCGTGGGCAAACAGTGAGCTCAGCTCTTTGCTCTCTATGCGTTCGCCTTAATGACCGTTCGACAACACTAGCCCCCCACCTCTGTCTTAGCCAGGAACAGTGTCGCAAGATGCTTAAAAAAACTATCCTTGGCTTTTCCCGTTCTGCAGAATGGATAAGTGCAATGAGATGTCAAGAAACTTCTTTGCTAGCGAAGCTCAGGATTCAGAATTCTACTGAAAAGCCGTCAAGCGGATTGGAGAGCTGCCGATATGCCAAAACAGGCGAGCAATCGACAGCAGTAATATGCCAAACACATCACATTCCAGAGAGACTCTGAGACTGCGCAACAATTCTCAATCGCAGCGAGAAAAACTAAGTGAATCTGCAGACTAGTTTAAGATCTGCAGAAACTCCAGAGCAGGCGAGCAATCGACAGCAGCAATATGCTAGAAGCATCGCATCCCAGAGAGGCTGCTGAGACTGCGTAACAATCTCTATCGCAGAGAGAAAAACCAAGTAAATCTGCAGACTAGCTTAAGATCTACAGAAACGCCGGAGCAGGCGAGCAATCGACACCAGCAATTTGCAATTCGTATCTCAAAGAGCTGCTGAGACTGAGCTGCTGCTGAACAAATAGAGCAAATAGAGACCAGGTTAACATTTGCAGACACGCCAGAGCAGGCGAGCAATCGACTCCTGAAAAATTCTCATATAAGTTATGAAGATATTTGATAGATAAGAACTGTGGATGAGTAATTAGGGGTGAAGATTGAATGGTTCAAAAACCTGGGTAGCTATTTTATTTGTTCAAATTTCGAAAGTTTCAATAAACCAAAAAAATAAACTGATTTTTTCTTCTTTTGCTGAATAGATTTACAAAAATGTTTATATACTCGGTTGAGGGTCTGCATATTAATCGATCTAATTTTGGTAAGCACCGTTTCAAATTTTATAGAAATTGTTATAAATTGTCTATGTTATTTTTGTTACCATTTATGTTGACCCAATTTAATTGACCTAAATTCTCTGTTATCTCGCAACACTGTGCCGGCATTGCCTTTTCCGCTCTGCTTCACCTCCTTCCTTCCGACACCACTCTTGACCTCATGCCGCGTTTTTAACGAACTTGAAGTCCAGGTCCATGGAAGCCGTTTGCATATTCATTGGTCAGCCAGCCTCCCACGCTTCAAAAACGTCCACCGACCAGGAGGAGTCCACTTGCTTTGAGCGTAAATATTTTAAGTACTTTAAACAATTCATTAATTTACATTTAGCTTTTGCTAGGATGTAGCAAAAGTTGCTTATAATTTAGTACGCACCAGAGAGAGGGAGAGAAAGTGAGAGAGAGGGATTCCTCTGGAGTTGCACATAAAAAATGTTGAGTTTTCTATGGCAAAATTTGTGCGCATTTTATGGAGTGGAAGCGACTAGCCAGTTGAGACTAATTAAATTTTGATGAGTATTTAAAATGAAGATATCTGGCCCAAAAGTGTGCAGCGGTTCGTTAAAAAAAAGTGGGGGAATGAAAAACAAATGTGAAAGTTTATGTGGTCAGCTTGAGCAAAGTTCAATTAATTCACAACTTTATTTAATTTGCTTTTGAGTTAATCTAAGCATTTTTCCTAATAATCTCCTGTCTGATATTTCTGCATTTTCACAAGACTTTTCCAACAATTTGCAATCATTTCGGGCAATTTAATTTGCAAAGAGGTCGCTTTTTCTGGCTCAGCCCACAAGAATGCAACAGTTTCATATGCGGCGAGGTGTTTAGCAAATTAAGCACACGGAATGAAATTGAAATTGAAAAAGCTGAAATGCTTTGGAACATAGCCCCGGTAATTGCCAACAGCAACAAGAACAACAGCAGCCATTTAATGGAAAAAAATCAAGCCATAGCCATCAGTTTTTGCAGCTGCCCGCAGTGCTTATGTCTGTTCTTTTTTTTTGCCATCTCCTTTTGCTGTCTCTGCTAATTGCAACAACAATTGCAATGAACTAAACTGAATCTGAAAACTGAAATCTAGGCCACAAGCCGAACATGGCTGATGCTTGGACTGATGCCGATGCGGATACTGTTGCTGATGCTGAGGGGATAACAAGCTGGGCGCATTTTACAAATTATAATCGTCATTTGTCATGCTGCTGCTGCTGCTGCTGCTGCTCACAGCAAGGACTCCAAATAGATGGACTCTCGCAGTGGGTCAGTCCTTCACCCACATCGATGCTGCATAAATGGAAGGAGTGTTGAGGTTTTGCCTCTTGCTTTCTGATTTTTATTGACACATTGAAATGACAGGGGACCAGGGACCAGACAAGACAGCAGTCAACAAGAGATGATGAAAAATTACCACACTAAGTGAATTAGCAGATTTGCTGCTACAGAATCAAGTAACAACTCTCCTTTAACATTTATGTTCTTCTACACAAGAAAGCCCAGAACGATTACACTACACAACAGGGTCCAGTATATTGGTGGTGATTGTAAACTATTTGCACGAAACTGTTTTTGGAAATGGTCCACCAGCTGCCTCAAATGCACCCATTTTATGCTCGTCTTATGACCCACTTTGATTTTATCGTAAAGTACTAAAAGCCCGTTGGTGCAGACGGTAAGATTGTGGCCTTCGAAGGGCTAGTCTTCTGTCAAGCAAATAGTTTTTTGTATATTGTTGGGTCTTATTTTATTTTAAGATTATTAAAGACTTCGTAAAATATTAGAACTTCTCTTTGTTCTTTTGAATACAAATGTAATTCTCTGAAAATATTTAAAATATATTTTCTTTCCGCATTTTCTTTTATTTTTTATATCATATCTTATAAAAATAAGAACAAAAGGAGCGGCTAGATTTAAATCTAACTTCATTTGGGCATAAAATAAATAGTAAAGTATAATAAAACTTAAAATTAAGTTCTTTACACTTTGGCTTTAATAGATTTTCATCTTAAATACTACTTCTGTTGTTAGAAAAAACTATTGTATAAACAAATTAGTTTGAATTTGGCCAATTAACTTTAACTTAAAACTAATTGCTTAATCCCCCCATGCTTAAGCTCTTCTTCTGCAACGTACACCAAACAGCTCCAAGCCAGGCCGACATTTGGGCAATGTATCGAGCAGTAAGGCACCAAACGCACTCCGCATGGTAATACTCAAATCTTCTATATTCCCAATGTCACAGTTGGCCATTAGGAAACTATTTGCCAATAACACTTCACACGATGTCCCTGACACCAGTTTGGGCTGAAATCTTTGAATGGCCACACACATGCGGATCTGCTCTCGCTGCAATAGCCAGGGAATCACCAATTTCCAATTTGCTTGACTCAAATCCAAATCCAAATTATCTTTTAACAACACATTGTCAACCATTTGCTCTGCCAAGGACGGGAATTGCGATTTATAGCCGCGAACACAAAAACTGTGCAATATAAGCAATGTAAAACAAAGTTTATGCATATTAACCACTATCTTTGGGTCTGTCCGTAATAAAGTTTGAAAACAAACTGAACAAAAAAATGTTTTTGTAAACAACGTACATACGTGTTTTGTTAGGGGGTCAAAACAACTGAACAACTGATTTCAGTTTAAATTTCAGTTTGCTGACGTGTTTAAGGTAGAAACTGCGAGTCACCAAAAGCTCAATGGAAACAGCTTAAACTTTTAAGTTTTGGTTAGAGAAGAAATCGTGAGGTCAGTAGTTCAATAAGATTTTCTTTTTTCAGCTCTTTGCCTTGATTAAACTGTCAGCAAAGTCGCTTTTGGAAACTATTGCAATCAAAATAAAATTTAAGAGCAGAATGTTTGCTTAACAGTTTATAAAAACTTAATAAAAAGCCAAATCTAAATTTATTATATTAAATTAAACTTAAATTCATTCTTATTTAATTATTAATTATTGATTGAGATGCCACAGCACTGCTTCTCTCACTCTGTTGACTCATTTTGTCTAATATTTGTTTAAGGATATTTACAAAAACCCGCTGCATCCCTTCTTAATCTTCGCTTGCCATTTCGCTCACAATTTGCATTGCTAAATATTTAATTTGGGCTTAATCTTTCTTTGCTACGTGACTTTGGATTGTTTTTGAGTGCAGCACGTGGCAGTCACCCAGCCGCTGGTCAAACTTTTCAGTTTTATTGTTATTAAAGCTAACTTCCAATGACGTCAATGTTTGACGTTAATTGTAAAAAGCCCACAAAATTACTTAAGTATTTTTCCTGCTCGTTGTTGTAAGCTTAGAAGCTATTGACTATATCAAAATGTTTACCATTTGATTTCGAAAGGATTCATTTTCAAAATGAAAAGAAATAGAAAGACATTTTCTTATATTTAAAAAAGAGCAGAATTTCTTTAGATTTTGCTCTGAAAAATTACGTAGTATACAAATTTGTTTAACTTATTTTGGGGGACTCGAACTCGGGACCTTTGGACTTGAACAGGATTGGAATGCCGACTCGCTGGCTGCTAGATGGACAAAATATTACTAATATTGAATTCATTATATTCCTTCATACATTTCTGGCATTTTGCAAAAATACGCCCGCTTGTAATTCTCAAGTTGTAGTTCCCTGCATTAGGCATATAAAAGGGGAACATAGTAAAATCAAATATGATTATTTTAGGTTAAACTATGCGATTTTTGCCTTAGTGTAGGTTTGGGAATGCGTTTAGACTGACTTTTTTGACTGATTAAAAAGTATCTACTACTCTCAGATACAAAATTTAAAAATTTATTAAAATTCTTGATCCAAGAGTGAAATTCTTAATCCAAGTATCTGTTTTTGATACCGTTTTTCTTGATTCATAAGCTTTAATACTAGATCCAAGTACGAATCATTATCAAATCAAGCAGAATAGTTCTTCAATCAAGTGCTAAATATACTCAAATTCAAGATGGCTCAATCTTGAATCAAGAGCATGCAGCATTGTCAAAAACTGAGAATATTCTTCCTATTATCAAGAGCTCATCAGATTCAAGTGCATGATAGTTTTACTCTTAAAACCGAGAGCTTCACAGACACAGACAATTTAAAATCAGTTATTTTTTACATTTTGCTTAAATTTATTTCGTAGAAAATAAGTTGTTAAACCATGTAGCAAGTTTAAGCCTGCTCGAAGAATACACAACACCTCAAATTCTCATCAATCCTTGCCTCTCAACTGTCAGTCGCACAGCCGTCTTTCAATGCCAGCAATGCCATAACTGGTTGGGAACTCCAAAGCGACTTGAGTGCAAAAATCGATTGCGCTCTCCGCTCGATAGCTTCCCCACACACCCCTCTTCCATTATAAACAAACCTGAGAGAACGAGTTCAACGCTGTATTCTCTCAAATGTTCTTACTGTCCTGTCTGTTTCTCTACCTCAGTCCCCTTGCCTAAATACACTATACTGAGGCCGAGTTTAGCTCGATTTCAAGAGCGAAATTCTTGAAAATTCGTGAACGAATAAATATTTTTTTAAGAGCATTCACTCTTAAGTTATTCCTTCTACTTTTTCCTGGTTGTAAATTATATTGTATGCTATTCCTAGTGCTGCCTAGAGTAATGGAATCCGCAGACTATATTTATACCCTTATAATAATTTTGCCCAGAAGTTCGCAACGCATAGAAATATTCATTTCCGACCCCATAAACTATATATATTCTTGATCAAGGTGACGAACTGAGTCGATTGAGCTTTGTCCGTCCGTCTGTCCGTCTGTCCGTCCGTCCGTCTGTCCGTCCGTCCGTCTGTCCGTCTGTCTGTCTGTCTGTTTCTACGCGAACTAGTCTCTCAGTTTTAAAGCTATCGAGCTGAAATTTTGCACAGAGTCTTCTTTTTGCTGCACACTACTAATATGTCGGAACCGACCGGATCGGATGACTATATCTCATAGCTCCCATAGGAACAATCGGTCGGTAAACTAGTTATAGTATAAAAAACTTTTTTATTGTCAATGGAAATGTCTCCAAACTTTGTCATCGTAGGTTTTATATGTTTTTTTATAATCCTACCAATTTTTATTAAAATCGGACAACTATATGGTATAGCTGCCATACAAAAGATAGGTCTGAAAAACAGTCTTCGTTAGAAAAACTTTTTTGTTTTTATTGGTAGCATCCTGCAATTTTGTATTTGTTTGTTTCTCGTGCTTTTACATAGTTCTACAAGTTTTTGTCCAAATCGGATGACTATATCAAATAGCTCCCATACGAACGATCGGTCGGAAAATGGGAAAAAACATATTCTTTGAAGTATTTAAGCGAGCACTTGCAAGGGTATAAAAACTTCGGCACAAACGAAGTTAGCTTGGTAGTAGTATAGTATAGTATAATATAGTATAGTATAGTACGGTTAAGAAACATCCATGACTCTTTTTTTCCATTCCAGCCCCAATCTCTTGCTTAATCTGACAATTTCGAATGTATTAAAAGAGCTATATTTTTTAATTTTTTTATGTGGTTCCATGAAAGCCAATCATTTCGCTATATTTTCAGTATATTGATTAAATATGTCAATCTACGCAATTTAACAACTTAATATCCATTCACATATTTCACATCAGTTATAAATTTCATTTAGTTCATTTAAGTCCCGACATTTAATTATGCAATTTAAAAAAAAACGCACACTCAGTGAAAAAATGAAATCAACTTTTAAAATAGAAACTCAAATTTGGGTGTTTTCAATTTTTAAGCTGTATAAAAACTGGAAATGAAACATTTGACGACAGCTGCAAAATATTTGCATAGATTGATACAAATTCTTGTTTTTTTGTGTGTGCGATATTTTTTTTTTACCATGAACCCATAAATCCTTGGCCAAAAAAGTCAAACTAATAAATGTCAAAGAGACATGCCGAAGCGGCGGGGGGAAACTGGACATGGGCACACACACACACACATTACACAACTAATTGGAGATGGAATATGGTAGCAGCAGCTGACGCACCCACACAGCCAGCCTCCAACAAAAAGGGTTAAACGTGCCGGGTTTAGTCTTGAAAAAAAGCACACTGTATCTACGCCAGACAAACATTTAAATTATAATTTTTTAATAATAAAACATACAGCAAATTTAGCATTGGTGGCGTATCTAGTTGCCCCACCGAATGGCGCAGAGGCCATTTGGGTGCTTCTTTTTTTTTGGCCCGGAAAGAAATTATGGCAAACAATTTAAAAAATGTTTGCAAACAAACCAAAACAGGAACAACAACAACTAAAATAAGGGGGAGAGGAGAGAGAAAAGGCGACGGAAATGTTATCTAGGAAACGAGACAATGGACGAAATGGACGGACTTACGAGCGAACAGGCTTATAGTGAAACCAAATTGATATTGAAATGGGAAAGCAAACGCTCAACTTGGTTACGAGTTAAGAAGTATAGATTTTGTTGTAAATAATAATAAATAATAGATTATGCTAAATATACAAGTTTTAATTAAATTTAAATTACATTCTATGGTTTCCACTGTATCATAAACAAAGGGCTTGGTCAAACACAACGGCCCAAGATAAAAGCCTTTTCATTTGCCAGAGAGTTGGCTACTTCCTTCTGGCTCTTGCCTGATATCCTTTTGGCTGTTGCCATCACTGTGCTGCTGCTTTTAACCTTTTCGTTTCACTTAGTTAAGCAAAAAATGAAATTTTTATTGCCAAAATGCATAAATGAATAGAGAATAGTTAGACCAAACCAAAGCCAAACAAAAACTGAGAGCAGCAGCAGACGGGATGGGAGTGTAGAGCAGAGCACAGGACACTGCATATGCACCTGCTGTGTGTGTTTTGTTTAGAAATTTGCTGCTCTTTGCGCTATCCGTTTTTCTGGTGGGAAAACCCAGCACAAAACACAAAAGTTCCACTCAGCACAAAACTGAAAATGTAAAAAAAATAAGAAGAAAATAAAACTCAACAAGGAGTTTCAATTGCTATGATTTGCACATTACGGTAGATGGTTTCCTTCCGCCCCTCAAACACACACACACACACACACATGGCATAACTTTTTCATCAATTAACAAATAATAAACAACAAATCCGACAAATGCCCAAAGGGTGTCTCATCACAAACTTTCCTGGCAAAACTTGTTTCAAAAGCAAATCAGAAAGTCATCATCACAAAAGTCCAAAGTAGTCGACCAAACCCATTTGCATTTCGAACCAAATGAAGAAAAAGTATCTAAAAGGGGAGCGGGGGAGGAATGGGAAAAGAGCATAGAAATTTGTGCCTCGGCACACTTTAAAAGTAATTTGTCTTTTTTGCGCCTGCAACATGCAATTTGCATAAAACTTGCATGTTGCCTTTTCGGGGGCCCCCCTTCGGCATAAAATCCACTTGGTTGGCAGCTGCCTTCAAAAATGGATTCCAGTTGCCGATGTTAATTGCAGCCGCCCCAAACGCTTTAAGAGTAAGTTTTCAATAATGCGGAAAACTTGTACTACTACTGCTAGTAGCCCTCTCGTTCTAAGTGCAAATTCTTTACTAATGACTTTCCATTGTTCTAAGGACACAGCAAAAAAATGTGTCAATAGTTGCCAAAAGTGGGTGGGTTGTGTGGATGGGAGTGTGTGATGGCCAAGTAAGCGTGTAAATATGTTAAGCGCTTTGAGAGCACAAAAGAATAAAAATGTAAACGAGTTCAAGTGAAGTTATAGCGAAACATCCGCCGGCATAACAGAATTTCGAGAGACTTGATTTCCTTCTTCGATAACTAATTAGAAGGTATGTAAGTAATTCAAAATTTCGACCATTAACTCTTCAAACAGAGTTGCGTCTGTCGCAAAAAAGTACTTGCAAATATTTAGCTGTGAGTTAATCTCATATATATTGAAGGATCTTGAAGTTTCAATATTCAGCTTTAAATATTGATTTGAACTAATTCTTTTTTCCGGAAACTAAAGTCCGAATTCAAAAACTTATGCTTGGCTTAACTTAGGACAATGTTCTTTTCAATTAAACACAATATCCTAAAACTCTTAAAGTTGGCCACTTTCAAATTGATTGCTCCACAACAAGCCATCTCAAGTACATCCTTTTGCCAATTATTTTGTGTTTTTTTTTTTTGCCAGCTGCCAACTAACCGCAAAAATGCAATAGCTACTGTCAATTTGTTTTTTTGCTGACTCTTTTCCATTCTTCCATATGTTGTTGGCAGCCCACTATTTATTACTCGCACACTTTTTGCACAAGGTCATCATGTGGCCATTGCATTCGCCATTATGTCGGCTCTCTCAGTTCCATTTGGTTTTAAATGCAACTGTCATTACATTGCACAAAATATTGGCCAAAGGATGTGAAATTGCGCTTTGTTTAATAATTAAGAAAATGTTTTAAAACTCCCACCCATTTCAGAGAGAGCTAAATTAATGGCGAACAATATTGTTTTGCGGTTTTTCTACACGAACGGCAATGCGTGCATAGTTATGCCTAACTTATTAATGAATATTAATTACGCCATAAATGTGCAGCGGTTAAGTTTCAAGGTTGTTAAAGTTTTTTTTGGTGTATGTTTTTTTATGGTTGACATAATGTTTGTTAATATGGTTAATTTATTAGTAATTGGTCGGTAAGGATTAATTTACAAATCACTATACACTCTTTACAGAACTTAAATTATAGCAGCAATAATTTGAACTAATGAAAATGAAGTGAAGACATTGGTAAGGGAAATGCATAGAAGGAAATTTGTATGGACTTAGAAAAATACACATATAGTAATAGAAGAAGGTATCATAGAGCCTGGTCTGGTCCATCAACATATGGAAGAATGGAAAAGAGTCAGCAAAAAACAAAGACTGCTATAGTAGTCTTGGAAGAGAACTTTCATTCGTCTGTGGACATTTAGAATCCGGCTTGACTTCAGCTGGTGGACCATAATTAAGAAGATATGGTTCATAGTCCGGTTTAAGAGACCTTATAAATCCAGATCAAACAGGTTCTACGAGCTTCATTTTAAGTTCCGCTTAAGGCCTGGCCTAAAATATCTTGAATATCGAAACTTCAGTAGAGACTCGAAAAAGTTAAGTAGTTTGTTTTTGGGGTACTTAACGTTTACGAATTCTTAACTTTTTCAAGATAACCTCTTTAGTTTACGTACTGCTGACATTATTGCGTTTACAACCAAATATGCACTGAATGCAGCGAATCAGCGAGTCATAAACAACGATGCCTGGACAGCGAGACAAGATTCCACCGAAACTATGAATACAACGCAATTCGAGCGTCAACATGGGGGTTCCCCATTTTCGCATTTGCTACCTTAGCCAAATATAAGCTGCACTACTCACATAAATATCGAAAATAAATAACAAGATGTCAAACTGCTGGCTGAAATAGAAATATTTGCTTGAAAAAAAAAATATTCTTAAAGGTTAAGAAAAAACGTAACTTCTTAGAGACACATGTGGTGACGGCAATGTGCTTAACTTTTCCGTATACTTAACTTTTGCGCGTCGTAACTTTTGCGAGTCTCTACTGTATATACCAAACATCAAATTTATAACTTAAGTAACTTTTAAAATATGGCTCTGAATAACTTTAGAACTAGGTTATGGGGGTGCGGAAACTTTGTTGAAACAGCTAAATGTCTGACCAACATATTCAGTAATAACAAAGAAGTTCAGAATTATAGATTAAAGAACTTAACTTTGTTTGAAAATGTATTTTAATATTTGTACTGCACTCTATTATAAGATACTATTATCCCGTTCATACACAAACACAAATTCATGAATTTTGCCCCTTGAGTTATACTATATTTATAAATATTGATAATAAAGGAGTCTATTTTTTATATCTGCCCCATAGTTATAAAGAATCATTAATATAGCATACCTTTAGGGGCAAAATTCATGAATTTGTATTTATATATAAACGCGGTATGTTATAGAGAGAAAGATAGCAAATAAACTAATGCCTAAAGATTTATTTCTTTAAAACTATTTCAGCTTTAGGTATGATCTTCGTATACATCATTTCCAAACCGGTTCTGAACCAGTTTGATCTGGAACTCTTTAATCTATAATATTGAATTTATTTGCGTTTCACTGTCGTAATTTTTGAAGCGCTTTGAGTCACACACGAATCATGCAACGATGTAAAGAGGAGCATGACAACACTTTATTGCGTGGGTCAAGTCATCAGTTTCCTTACATGAACCTTTTTCCTACATATCACTCTGGTTTTTTTAAGTGGTTCGGAGCTGTTACTATACCAGTAATTTATCTAACTCATTTCCATAGATAGTTTTTGATATATGCCTCAGATCTGTTTTGGAACCACTATTTTACATTGTTTTAGCCGGAAAAATCTTAAATATTTTTTGATATACTTATAACATTTTAACTTTTTTGAACCGGAAATATTTAATTTTGTATTACCAAACTAGACACCAAATTTGATTGAATACTTAACTGAATAATTTTTAAGTTATTTCAATTTTAGGAAAGTTTAAGTAATTGATAGTAGTTTGGTAGAGCAAACACAGTATGTATCTTCTTCAATTTAGACATGTCGAGAGTTTCTAGAAATTAAAAAACTCTGCCAACTTTTGGAGTCTGCTAGGTCTTGTTTTTAAACTAGTTTTCGATTGTCTTATTTTATATTTATATATATATATATATATGTATTCCTCATAAATCCTTTCGATACTTTAAAGGTATGGCACAATCTTCGTGTTACTAATGAATTTAAGGAAATCAACTTTAATTTAGACGTGTCCGTTCAGCAAACCTAAGTCAGGAGTAATCAACAATCACACAAGGCAATGGGAATTCAACGCACGATTTGCATTGCATTCTGCTAAATCTCTAAGATGTTGTACGAGTAAATTGGACTTAAGCTATTCAAATTCTAAACCACACACACACACACACACGCATACATATGCGTATTGACTTTTGTGCCAAGTTAAGCGCGTGAATAAGCCAATGAGTGATTGGAAAACTGTGAATGATTGAAAGGCTTTTGTTTGAGTGTAATTTAATTAAACAAATCAAAGTTGTACACAGTGAAGGTGGGGTGGGGGGAGGAAAAGTGGGGGGGGTTGGCACCATGTGAGTGTTTTTCTGTTAATTGAAAATGTGTTCAACGAGCGCAAACAAACATGCAGACAGCCACATTGGGGTGATAGGGGCAGGGGCAGTGGGGGGGTTAGTCTGACTTAAATAATTAACAGGCATTTTGCACGTGCGCTCCGCTGACTTCTTAAAATGTTGTTGCCCGTTGTATGTTGCTGCCTTTTAGGCTTATTATTATTATTTTTTGCATTTGTTGATTTTCGTATTTTGTATTTTACCTCGCCGGCTTCTGTTGTTTTTGTACTTAATTATTTGCATCAGCGCCTCAATGTATTTATTTCATTTGCAAAATCGTCTAAATTTCACATACTGTTTGCCTTTGCCTACACACTCACGTAGGCGTGACGGTAAATATATTTAAAATAAATCAGGCGGAAAAACGCTCAACAGTGACAAATTTTAAATTGTTTTTTAATATTTAACAACAATCAAAACAGTTGAAACACGTATGCAAATGGTAGAAAATTTGGTTAAGTCAACTGTGAAACAGTTTTCAATTCAATTCAAATTCGTACAAATTTTGTATGCTAATAATTTTTTAATTTAAAAAATTTGTCTTATGAAAATTGTTTATGCTTCTTGATTTGATACGATTTGGTTAGTTCTATGATTTTGGGCGGAACAGTAGTGTGTTGGGGTGGAAAGTTACTAAACTTTAAGAAGATCTTCAGTCTTATCCTTATATATAACATTACAGAAACATATAACCTGTTTATATACAACAAAGTTATCATGTTAAATGCGCTTTAAAGTATGCTATGTTTAATAATATTATTAGTTGGCTGACTACTAACTCATTTTGAATACCATCAATTAGTCCGTCAATCTTAGTGAATGCTAAGTGTGGATTATGTATGACGCAGACATAACTGACTCTCTGACTGGCTGAAAATTGCATACTTTTAGGGTCATTTATCATGATATTCTTTTTGTGTATAAACAGGGTAATAGTTTTATACATTTTACGATCATTTACATACAAAACACGGTTGAAGGGTTGGATGTGATGTGAAGATGTGTGCTGGACACTTATCTGTTTTCGAAAATGCTACACCACGCCTAGATTTATAGTAATTTGAGCTTGAAGTACCAATTTAGAAGCATATTAAGCTCGTTTTGTTATCGGGAACCTTTACTTTTGTTTTGACTCTCCCGGAAAAGATCTTCAAGTTATATTTCTAAGCTTTGAATTGAAATATTTCATAGATTTTTACCATTTCTATGTTTTAACTTCGCCTAAAAAAATTGTAGAATTTGTTGGAATTGATTATTTTAAAGTTAAGGAGTATTACTTTCCAATAATATCAGAGAGTCAAGCAAAATAATGGAGTCCCTACCAAAAACGCCCAAAAAGTATCCAAATGTGCATTTTAAGCAACTTTTAGCTCAAATTATTTACCAACTGGACGTAATGGACCATGAAAATCATTTAGAAACACCTGCTAACCCCGTAATTTACAGAAACCTACCTAATTTTGTTGCCAAGTATATTGAAAATTCGCTCCGTTAATAGGTTTGCCCTGTTATTTAGAAATCTTTTTCCAGTTAACTTAGTTAACTATGAAAAATATAAGAATTGGGCCCTAATCTATGTTGGTTTTACAATGACCATAAAATATTCTTCAAAAATTAAAAAATTTAGAACTGTTTAACTGATTCCCAAGAATCTTATGATAGTGCAAGTCCTGAAATTTTAGGAGGGGTCGTGGTGGAAGAAGCGTGCTGTAATAAACTCTGTATCAATGAATTTTGATGCAGCAGTTGCAGCTGAAAGCAGCGCTGCTACTAAGCTGCAGCAGTGAACATTCTTTTGCTTATAACTTGACAGCCCTTTATACGATCTTCACAAATTCTTAATTGAGTCGACAAATAATCCTGATTACTTAATCTGTGTTGAAAGTACACAACTTCTATCTATAAAATCTATATGCGAGGGCGGGCGGAGGCGTGGCAAAAATTTAAAATGAACTTTTAGTTCTAAACTAAGTATTTTCCTAGAGTTTGCACTTCACAGCTTGCCTTAGACACTATGTCTTGTTATGTTGTCTTAGTTTACTCCATTATAAATATCCTTTTACAACACAGCTTGCTCTTTTCGTTGGTATTTCAATTGAGTGTGGCCTAAATATCGATAGATATGTGGCTTAAAAGCGACTGCAGTTGTTCTTCTGCAATTTAAATACATCTGAGGTGACGTCGACCCCTTCCGTTGCACCCTTATAAAGCTCCTGACATTTCAATACCTTCATTCAATAGAAAGAGAATACACTGACATCGACTGTATCTTCATTGATTGTGATTTCTCACTTTTTAAGCTTTTAATTAAATTGTCAACGTAACCTTCAATCCCGATGCTATCCCTTTAGTTCAACATCCAACGCAGGCGGCATTAAGCCGCACACACAAAAAAGAAACTATTCACAGCTTATCGGCAAACAATGGACCATTGAATAAATATCAGAGGCAAATAGCCATAAATATTTTTTTCCCTCTTTCAACAAAAATTTTGGTTTTCCAACAATTTTTTTTTATTAGATTCTCGCAACTTTGCACATGGCGGAAAATATATTTTTAGGCGCAAAACAAACCAAAGAATCATTTAGGCCGCTTTAAAAGCCACAAATGGCACATGGTTTTGCGGGAAAAAGAGAGATGACAATGGCTCGCCATAACGCTATGACGGTAACGTGTAGACTTTTACGGCGGAACTTTACGATGCCCGCATCATTTGATTTTATTGCCAAGTGTCAAAAAAGAAGCAGCAGCAGCGTCAGATGAAAAGTGAGCAGAGTGGAGCATTTCTTATCCTTGAGCCAGTTGCGCGTCCCTTCTCTGTTTGTGATTAATGCCATCCGGTTTGGAGAATGCACCAAATGCAAATCACCCGGCGGGATAATCAATTCGAAAATGGCATCAAAGTTCGACGGAAGCTGCAACACAAAAGAAACACACAAACATACAAACACACATACAATGGCAGAGCCTAGGGGGCAAGGACAGCAGCTGCGTGCGTGTGAGCATGTCTGTGCCACTATCTATGGGGCATGGCAAGGCTAAAGTAAAATCAATTAATTTATGAAATTTTCCATGCATTTGTTGACATTTTCACAGTCATCACCCTAAGGGCTGAAGCAAACATTTGCATGTTTCTCCAACGAATTTACTGACATTTGATTTTCTTTTTATTGACATTTCCTATTTACTGCCAATAGTCCAGGATTCAGGTTTCATCCATGCATCCATGTCATGACAGTTTATTTTATGCCATTGAATGGGGAATTTGCCAAAAAATGTTGCATACCTTTTTGGGGTGCTGTCACATTGGCAGGTGACAAATATTCCCGAAAAATGTTGGGTTAGTCAAGGGATGTGCATGGAAATCCAATAAGGGTCCTTTTGTATTGCAACAGTTGGTTGATAATAGAAAATTAAGCAAATAAACTGTTCATTTCTAATGCCAATTTCAATAACTCTTTAAACTTTAACTCAATGCACCAGTTGGCAGTTGTATTTATTATATATGCTTTAGTTTAAGGAATTTTCAAATCGTTTTTGGGTATTTAAAAGATATGGTGAAATTTACAAACTTACTTCTCGAAAATGTAAACACATTTCATATGATTTGACAGCATTAATTAGAAATTGCATCATAGTTCTAAGCAAGAACCAGGAATGTCAATAGTTTATGTCAAGGTATTCTCGAAAAGGTTTTTGTGACTCGCCTTTTGAAAATAAATTTGATAATTTTTTTTCTTTTGAAGGGATAAAAAAACGTTTAAAGAGGAAAAAGTCCGAGCAACTGAGACTTCAGTCGATGGCATTGACAGGACAATTAACGCAAAAGCTTTGAGCTGTTTAAATATCTAGATATCCATGAATGTCTGATTTGCTTAGGCTTTTAGTTGCATCGTCATCTTCTAAACTGGATAATGTCAAACTCGGAACCTTAACACTAATTAATCTGTGTGGTTTATGAAATATGTTAATATTGTCGAACTTTTCTTCTACGAACTTCTGTTTTTATAGCGAATTAATATCCAGAAAACAGTTCTACATATGAATAATCTATGAAGTTATAGCAATTACCAAATGTGCACAATTCCGAACTGTTTCCATTGTCCTATCAAGAGTTTGCATAAGACGTAGACTAGATGAAATGAGCCATAATCTTAAAAGTGTGAGTGCTATGACTACTTTTCAAACAATAAGCCAAGTCATTCACTTGCAAACTAATTAGTGTTAAACAAACTGCAAAATAAGTTACTCACTACCAAAAACATTCTATGAATCAAACCTTAATGTAACAACTTGCCATTAACTATACAAAAATAAAGAAATTCCACATATACCAAACAGTTCATGGTGGACCCGCGGCTAGCCAGCATAGGTACACACACAGAATGAGCGATCACAAAATTACTGATTTTCAACATCAGCCACGTAAATACATAGACATCTATACGGCCATGCTATCCTGGTTGAATGCATCAAATCTCTCGCCCATGGAGATGCGTCAACGTCAACAACTATTGCACTTGCGCCTGCTGATGCTAGACAAGATTGATGAGGAGTATTACATCAAGAGATATATAAAGCTACGCACACGCTAGTCCCTTAAAAAGAAACGGAGAAACTTGAGTATTTGAAAGTTTATGTAATATTAATTTTTTTTGTTTTTAATGAATGTGATTCGTTTCGTTAGCATTATCATAAGTATATCAATAAAACATAATAGTTAATAGTTTTTGCTCTTTTTCTTCTCTCAATATAAAGTTATACATAATAATATAGAATATTTATATGGTATATATAGCATTTTTAAAAATTATTTGCCTTTCTGTGTTAAAGCAACGAAAAAAATGGGAAACAAAACTTTGTTCAAACTATTTTAGAGGAGATACATGTATAGGCAGACGAATTGACGAAATTTAATTTTGAGAATTTTTGGTGTGATTTGCTTGGGGTCGTTGGTTACCCTCAATATGGGTAAAGATTTGGAATCAGTAGCTAAGCTTGTTGTCGTCATACATTTAAAGAGTTTTTAAAACCAAAAATTACAAAAATATAGTTAAAATGAAAGAATCGGAGCCATGCCTTCAAGGTGAAGCTATATAGCTTAGATTTTTCAAAATGTATATTTCTTCGATCTCTTAGTTGGAAAGGTAAATTTGAAGGGTCTCCAAAATGTTTAAGGAAATATGTCAATAGTTTTACAACTGATGTAAGCATGAATAAAACTTGTATCTAAGGAATGGAATTATACAAGTGGTTCAAATCTATGGCCCCTGTATTTTACATTTACTTTTTCTCTTGCACAAACTATGCGAAATTTAAGCTGTAAATTTTAAGGGTCCAAAAAAATGTCAAAATATGAATGAATTGGCTAAACCATGAACTAAATTAGATTCCTAGTGATGAAACTATAAAATGGGTTGAATTTTACATTTACTTTTTCTCTCGCACATGTTCTTAACCAACTAAATACACGAGTTCTATCTGAATTGTGTACTTAAGCATACAAATTGTTCAAACAATTGGTACATACTTGTCAAATTTCGGTAAGGTAGTGCAAATGTTGTTCTGTTTGGTTCGGAAATAAAGCAATGAAAATATAAAGGAAGGTTTTGAAGTTTTTGAAATACTTTGAATCGAAAAATTAAATATGTAATAGTTTTTTTGTTGGATACAAGAAAGTTTGGAAACGATTTCTCTAGCGGATTCAATTGAGTTCCAACATTCGACTTACGATTGCGAAATTTGCTTGTAGATTTGCCTGAGAATCTGCTTGAAAATAACAAAATGTAGATATAGAATAAGTAGAAACAGTTTGATAGTTTAATAATGGGATAGAAGGTAAAGAGGACTAGGGCCGGTTCTTCTAGATATATAAATATATCAGTTTTACTTGGCTAAACGGGTCAAAGCTTAATTAATACACGAAACTTCTTTAAATTCTTTTTATCTGATTCGAATTTATAGTGTTGGGGAAATGAGGGTCTAACAGACCAGTTTGAACTACCAGTTTTCGACAGATTAGCCTGCTGGTCTTTAACTCTAACTCTTAAATGTATGCACATTTCCTTTTTACATTGAAACTTGACAACTAAAAACGGAAACGTGTTTAACATAAATGTGAAAACAACAAAACTGATTAGTTGCGGTTAAGAGTTAAATAATTTTATAACAAAGTTTCGTTTAAAATAACATGTTTAAACAAAGTTTTCTCCTAATTTTCTGTCTCTCTCTTTAGTGGGCAAATTTAAAGCAAACCAAGTGCCAGGATGCGGTTTTACCGCTGCTGTTGATAGATAGGAATGTTATTGGTGACGGCATCGTTCTGCTGCATATGATACACAGGCGCCGTTGTGGGCGGTGGACCACTCACAGACATGGTCATGGCGGCCATTTGCTGATGTAGCTGACTAAATTGATCGCTGTGATTGTGTTGTTGTGGTTGCTGTTGTTGCTGTGATTGTGGCTGTGCCATATAACTAGGTGGACCATTGGGTGCAAAGAGCTGGGGCTGGGCTGGCTGTTGTGGCAGCGGTGCCGCATTAGGATGTACAGGCTGATATCCCTGAGGTGGTTGATGTTGCGGTGACATATAGGGATGTGGCATCTGTGTGGCTTGGGGCGGGCCTGGGGCGAATTGGGGAGGAGGCGGCGCCTGCTGTGGCTGCTGCTGCTGCTGCTGTTCTAGATGATAGCCTGGCTGCTGATTTGGCTGCATTTGGGGTTGATTGTTGTAAGTGGGAGCTGGTGGCTGGGCCAAATGCGGTGGTGGCATAGCTGAAAATGTTTCATTAATTGAATGCTCAAAGCTTTGCGGATTCGTCTCACTTACCATTCATCTGTGTGGTCGCATGTCCGTTTTGATAAGGCAATGGTATTTGCTGCTGCTGTCCCTGACCCAAATACCCAGCCACCGGATTAACTGGAGCAGCATTTGTGGCATAGGGCAGCGATGGGTGCATGCCTGCGTAATTTTGAGTTGTTTGAGGCGCAAAACCTGCCGCACTGGGATAGCCAGCGGCTCCATATAAAGCCGCCCCCGGAAAACCGGCCAATCCTGGCAGAAAGGCGCCCGGAGGTGGTCCAGCAAATTGTCCCGCTGCCGCTCGATCATCTCGCATCAAAGTGTGATACAGATTGATGGCATCTACCAGATCACTGGATAACTGGGTCAACTGGGCATGCTTGCGATCCACTCGCTCCAGCTCGGCATCAATTAGCGGGCCCATTTGATGAACTTCCTGTTCTAGGCGTAACATTTCATCGCTATCCTGTGAGGGATCTTCGGGATTGGCTTCGTGCAGCAAGTGCAGTAAACGATCGATTTTCGACTCGTCAATCTCCACAGGCTGGACAGGAAGAGCCGCCACCGCCGCAGCTGCAGCTTCAGTCTTTTGTTCGGCTCCTCCGCCCGCAGCTCCTGCTCCCGCTTTATGCTGTTGATTGATATCCAAACGTTCAGGATCCACAGATAAATCGGCAGTGACAAAATTCGAGGGAAATAAACCCTCACCGCGTTGATTGAAACCCTTCCACCAATTGCGATCACTATCATCCAGTACATGTATAATTTCACCAGAAAAGAAGGTCAACTCATTCTCCTCGGCTGCCTCAAAATCATACAAAGCGCGCACTTTACGTGGCTCGGGAGCTACAGTGGCTGCAGAGGCGGCTGGAGCATCCGCTGATGCATTAGTTGAGTTAAATGAAGGATATAGCGAAGGATAGGCACTTGTTGTACCAGCTGCATTTGTTGTTGTCGTTGATGTTGTTTGTTGTCCACCAGTTGATTGTCCCTTGGGACTGCTACCGCTGCTGCTGCCGCCTTTGTTCTCTTTCAGCGATAACTCAATGGCTTTGGCTATATCATCCTCTTCCTGTTGACTGCTCACCACATTGGGATCTTTGGGCAAGCTGGCTGCCTTTTCGGCCACCGATTTGGTGGTTTTCTCGTTAAGATTCTTAAAGTCATAGCCATCCAATTGCAATTTAACGTATAGAGCTCGTATCAAATCCAATTCGCGGTCATTTTGGAAATCATTCTCAGCCCAGTTTTTAAGCAGTTGACGCATTTTCTGTAAGGAGAGAGGAGAAATTAAATTAAATAAAATGGTGCCATGAATTGTTCGCGAAACTTTTGCCTTACCAATGAAACTTTCGGCTGTGCTTTACCCAAAATTCGACGAAATTCAGTTTCAAATTCACGCGATGCTATCTCCAAATGAAATGGTTTACCACAATTATTTGCCAAGGCATCCAACAGTGTGATGGCCTGCATTACCACATGCGGATCGTTGTGTCCCATGCGTCGCATCACCGCCTTCAGGCATTCTTTGGCAAGTCGTTTATTCGTTGTGACCTTATCGCAAACATCCAGTATTAATGACCAATTATCATTCGTATTCGTCTCGCTGGTGGCCTTTTCTGTATAAAAGAAGAGAAGAAGCAAAACAAAGGGAGTTATTGGAAATTTGCTTATCAATGAATTGTAAATCAACCGACCTCCCCCCCTTAACAATGTGAATGAGTCATTTGGCAAAAAAAAATAAGCAAATAATAGATAAGGAAGCTGAAAGAGACAGAAACCAAAAAGTGATAAAAATTGCAGATATTAAAAAGTGAGGAACAGAAACCTGCGATTCTAGTGCAACATTTTTGATAAAAACAGACTGGGATTCGACCTATTTTATGGATAAATGTGCAATTTTTTTTAGAAATTTTAAGAGAGTATCAATATACTGCATTGATACTGCCTAAAAATACCCAATGAAATTATATATATTAAACGATACCCCATTTGATTTTTTTGCAGATTGTACCTCCATACCTCCCATAAGTCAGTATCCTCCAACCGGCATCGGAAAAATTTTGCCAGAAATAAAATCACAACACCCAAAAACCTTTAAAACGATACCCTATTTGACCTATTGATACATTTTACCCCCCTCTCCATAAGTTGATGGATCCTTGACAATATCGATTTCTTGTGCTTAAGTCGATCTCAATTGTGCGTTTTATATTAAAGCCGCATATAAAATATGACAGAAGAAGGATTATTTGCTTATTTGCAGCTCACTTGTCCACTTAGCCCGGAAGAGATCACCTTTGTATCACTTTTGTAAGTATAAACCACTATTTATACATAATTTGAAATTTTAAGCCATTTGATATCGCTACTTTTGGACTTCACAAGATGGCATAAACATCAAATACAAAAAAAAAACAGGTGGGCAATTTTGATCGGGAATTTACTAGCTCAGGAAATGATTCACATAGTAAATACATTATTTCTCGACAACTTTATCTTCAAATCACATATGCATTTCACTTATTAAATGTCACGAGAATTAATATTTCCTGTCCAGCTGGAGTTCAGAGGAAAAACGGTTTAATGGTATCTCTAACCAACAAGAACGTAAGTTAAAGTCAGCCCTGCCCAACTTTAAAAATAGAGGGAAAGAAATGCTCAGGAGCAATAACATTAATGTTAATACATTAACATTATGTAAACAGACAGCGAATATTGTGTTGCTGACAGCTCTAAAAAAAAAGAATGTTAAGTTTTTGACACCCCAAATAAATGACTAAAGGGGATATTCGATTCCAGTGAAGGCATTTATATTAATTGTAAAGGAAACGGACAGGAACCGGCTCTAACGGTAATCCGACGTGCAATTTACTATGCACTGATCCTCTTAAGGTATAACAGCTGAACATAAACCTGTTCCGAACCTACAATTTCGGTTCGGTTCAAGAAAACTTTCAAATTGCACCTTTTGCTTAGCGACTTCTTCCGTTATCCTTGAGGTTTCATACGGCTGAGTCTTACATCTAATAAAATGAACACAATTATCTATAAAAAAAAATTACCTTTACCTGTCACCAGGACAGACATGCTTTCTCTCTTTCAACTAGCTACAATATTCAAGGTCAGCGACAGCTTAGCTTCCTCATAACAAAGTTCATTGAACCAGTTGAAAGCGCAGCATCTCCACCAAAAACAACAACAACAATAATAAACTTCAGCCACATGACTGAGAGTTGCTTTCTTTGTTGTCTGATACCAGTTACGGTGCAAAGCAGGAGCAAGGGGGGCTGCGCCCACTAGATAAAGAACTGCTCAGTCTACATTGCATTTGCCCCATTTTTTTGTTGTTGTTGTTGTTTGCTAATCCAATTGGAACGCCCTAAACTTACCCACATCTGCATCGAATGACGATTGTCCAAATATTCCCATTTCGTCAGCTGCCTATTAATTATTTTTGCAATTGTCACCGTTTGCACTTTGTGGTCTTTGTCGTTGTTTTTCTTTCTTCCCCTTTGACCTCCTGCTACGCAATCGATTTTAAACCAAGCGACTCGGTCTTATATGTCTCCGTCTCTTGGCCAACCAACCGCTTTCAGGCTTTAGGCGTTTTGCTTGTAAGCAACACACAAAAATGATTAATTTTCTTCAATTATAGGCCAAAAATTGCTATTAATTTTGCTGAATTTACACTCGCAGCGATTTATTTGTGTAAAAAAGTGACTAATGTCAGGTGTGACCATACGCTGGCAATGACAAAATTGGCGACGAATGAAATGACTAGTAGTGGATAACTTAATATATTCGTTAGAGATGTCACTGTGTCACTTCATTTTTGAATTGCTTAACACCTTAGTTTACTTACCTAATAATTATTTAGATTTGTTTTAAAAATATATACATAAAAACGAAGAAAAGAATATATTATTTAATAGGAGAAAACATTCAAATATTAGCAAAGGTTATTACCCATTGCCAAGCTATTAAATTTTAAAATTATATTAGATGTTATATAACCATTACTCGAAGAGATACTCTTTTGATAAAGTTTGGCAATCAGTATATAAGATCAAACATTTATTAACTTCATCTTAAAAATATTCTAATTTTTGTAGCTTTCCGATCACCACATTAAACTAAATTAATGGTAATGATATACCGACATCCTCATATATATGTATAATATCTAACTATAATTCTTATATTCAAATCAAACTACAGCTTTTTTACGCTATTATTTCCCCATCCATGAAATCTTCCAGTCACTGTGAACAAGTCACCGAATCGCCTCTAGTATTTATAAATGTTCCATAAAAGGTCACACTGATTTCGGGACATTCGAAAAAAAACGCGCATTTCACTTCAAGAGACGCCGTCACCTACGAAAATCAAGAAAATAAATTAGTTTGAACTATATAAGGCCATGGCGGATACGCGCAAAAAGCATGCCAATCGCACACATTTGCCACACTTGATGAGCAATGTGCCGGACGAGCACATCGAGCCGATCAAATCGATGTGTCTGAAAATGATGTCGCACGATGCCTATGGCAAGCCGTAAGTAAATTGAATAAATAAATACAAATATACTAACTATTACCATCCACAGCTATGAATGGAGCTCGCGAGATTTTGAGATGGGCGCCCATCTGGGTCGCGGCAAATTTGGACGCGTCTATTTGGCTAGGGAACGTTACTCTCACTATATGGTGGCCATGAAGGTAATGTTCAAGGAGGAGCTACGCAAGGGCAATGTCCAGCGACAGGTATTGCGCGAGATTGAGATTCAGTCAAGACTCAAGCATCCAAATATACTGCGTCTGTTGACTTGGTTCCACGACGACTCGCGGATCTATCTGGCCCTGGAGATTGCTTCGGAGGGGGAACTGTTCAAGCATTTGCGTTCGGCACCCAATCATCGTTTCGATGAGCACCGCTCCGCCAAGTACACCTACCAAGTGGCCAATGCCCTAAACTATTGCCATCTCAATAATGTCATTCATCGTGACTTGAAGCCAGAGAACATCCTTCTAACCAGCACCGATGATCTCAAGTTGGCAGATTTTGGTTGGTCTGCTCACACACCGAATAATAAACGCAAAACTCTATGCGGCACCTTGGATTATTTGCCACCCGAAATGGTTGATGGAGTGGCCTACGATGATAGCGTGGATCAATGGTGTCTGGGTATTTTATGCTATGAATTTCTGGTTGGCAGTCCACCCTTTGAGTCGGATAATGCGGATAATACGTATAGTAAGATTCGTCGATTGGAAATACATTATCCTCCGCACATGTCCAAGGGCAGCAAGGAACTGATTGCAGGGGTGAGTGGTGGTGCTAAGCATGGAGTGTGGAGAGTTGACTACTTTTTATTTATAATGGTTATTTTTTCAGCTTTTACGCAAGGATGGTCAAGTGCGCTTCAGTTTGGTGGATGTTATGACACATCGTTGGGTCAAGGAGGGTATGATCAAGAGAGCAGCTTATCTGGAGCAACTCGACAAGGGAAAGGAAAATGCGGCCAGAAACTAAACTCATTTGGAATTTTTAATAATTATTTAAAGATTTAGTTATTAAAGTACATAAATTAATTTGGTTATTGATTAAAAAAAAACCGTCTTAAACTTGAAATGAATCTCGAATACGAAATAGCCGTCTAAAAGCGATCATTCCATGCGTCTGCTATCAGTTTTTCTTGGTACTTTGAAGAGATTGCTGATTTGTTGGTTTATTAGTAGATTATCCTTCTCCTGCCCTCTTCGAATTTAACTTTCGAAGCAAAGGAACTGAAGCGATGTTGCCAATGATTTGAAAGGCTCACGTTTGACCAATACTTGAATCAAATTATCCGCTCCTTGCAATAGTTCATCCTGGTTTAAGAGCATTTTTTACTGTTTCCTTACCTGCCATATCCTTTAAAACCAGTCTCTTTCTTCTTTTGGAACTCCCAGCTCATTATTCGCATCGAAAGGCGGCTATCTTCCAACATCTGCATCTTGATAACATGATCTGGCATTGCGATTTGTTCTATTATCCTTAACATCTGAAATGTAAGAGATTCTGCATAGGCGTGGCTCAAAAATATTCTGAAATTGGTTATAGATTCAAAAACCGGGTACAAATCGTTTTCTTAGAAGTCAGATTTGGAATCAGTGCACAGAGATTTTAAAATAATTTAGATTTAAAATGAATTTGATGTATTCTACTTTAAGGATTTTATTTTATTGTGTCCATTCTTATGTTCAATCAAATTAATACAAATAATATACAACATACAAAAAAAAAGTAACTACTTGAATGAGCAATGATTCCCAGTAGAAATACATAATTGGTGTGATCCACCAAATCAAAAGAGAATCAATATCTTCGGTTACGGGAATAAGATTTTATGCGTGTGTTTTCGTGTGACTGTGTGTCGCACATTTAGTCTGCATCTATTTTGTATAAAACTAAGTTAAACTTAAAATCCGGGCCATACTAGGACGACAATTGCGTGTCACCTTTGACAAAATTGGCATTATAGCTGTTATAGTAGGAGTTCGTCATGCTACTACTACCCGCATCCATTCCAAATCCTGTACCAAAGAAATTCCCACGCTGCTGTGGAAATTGTCCAACGCCTGGACCATCCAAGCCGCCACCCTTGATGGCACGACCAGTGCCAAAGAATTGATTTTTGGCTGGCCCACCGCGATGAAATGAGTCCGCACCCTGAGATTTTTTCTGTTGATCCCAAAATGTAGAGGAATTCGCGGGGCGGCGCACATACACCTGGCCCTGTGCGGTTGCAGCTGACTGCTGGTCACCCTGCTGGACCCAACGCTCGGCATGCTTGATCGTCAACATGGCCTTGTGGGCTCCAATGTACTCCTCGGCCTTCTGCAAGCAATCTGCCTCACGTTCATCCAATTGATCACGCGGAAGTTTTCCCAAACGTTGTACAGTCCGCTTACAATTGTGGAATTGACGATTCTTAAATGGTTTCATGGCCTGACGGTATTCCTTCCATTGCCGCTGACGATCTTCTTTAGTACCCGGTTGGCTCTCATCCAGGGGTGGAGGAGCTTCGGGTTTTTGTAACCATTCTCCATTGACTTGGACAAAAGGACCGCCTTTTTGCTTCTTGGCTGGTCCCCCATTGGCGTGACCTTTAAGAGAGGCAAATTATAAGAAATAGAAGTCTAAAGAAGAAATTCCACTGACCAGAGGTAGAAGAAGCGGATGAGTTGGGGGAGCCATCGGCCGGAGGAGGAGGAGGCGGCGGCATGAGTGCTCCATCTTTGTTAGCTTTGTTGTTGGGTTTGAATTTCTTTCTCTGCTGCTGTTGCGGCCTCTGATTGCGTCCTTTTTCCTTGGGCACCAGATTCCACAGACTTGGACACTTTGGCATAGGTGGCTGTATGGGTGGCGTGCGCTGCTGTGGGGACATCATGTCCTCCCAGAACGGAGGCGGTTGCAAGGGCCTTTGCTGTTGGTGCGGTGGTCTACGTCCAGGACCAGGACCTGGACCACACATACCCGGCGGCATCATGTTAGGCGGTGGCCCACAAGGTCCTCCAAAATCCGGTCCGGGACCAAAGTTGCCATTGAATCCCATAGTCATGGACAACAATTGCATGGGCAGTGGCGGAGGTCCACTAAGGGTGGAAAATAAATTTTCCTCATAGCGATTCCTGGGCCCTGGGCCTCCTCTGTTATTTTGAAAATTATCATTTCGCTGAGTTTTGCGTCCATTTCCAATGTTGCGCTGTTGTTGTCCCAGAGCCTTTTCACCCGCCGCTCCCTTCACCTCTTTGCTTTTTTTCCAATCGGCAAATGATATTTTTATTGGATTCTTAGCAGCCGCTTCCTTGCCAGCATCTGTTCCATCTTTGCTATCAGATTCCGCTTTATCAGGCGGATTATCAGACATTTTTCGCAATTTTTCACAACAAATTAATTTTTTCTTTTTTTTCTGTAAATTTGTTCCGATATGAGCTAGATCAAATCAACCCGGCCTCTGTAGTAGAGATGTGCGCGTGACTGTGTTTTTTTTCGTTTCACAGGTATTTGGGCACGAAATAGAAATGAATCAATTATATTGATTTCACTGTGATCAAAATAGGCTTCGTTCATGTTCGAAGCAAGTATAAATTTTAAAGTTTTAAAGGAAAGGCACAACCCGGGCTTATCTCAATCTCTTGGCTTGTGTGCTTATAATTTTCGCACAAGAGAAAGGCACCCACAGTTCAACGCCGAAACCGAACGTCAACGTTTGAAAAGTTTTTTCTTGGCTAGTTACTTGACAGCTGGCGCCAACTGCTAACAAAGGTGCCCGCGTGTGTAAGTTTATGAAAGAAAAAACTTTTTTGTATTATTTAAAAGTAATTAAAATGGTAATGGTAACTAAATTTATAATAACCCGGTTTTCAGCTCCACTCAGAAGAAACTACGGTATTAAGTCACTGTGACTGTGACATTCAACGAATAGTCTTGCTTCCAGTTCGCGCACTAGTTCCATTCAACTGAATCCCAAGTATGTTAATGCTGACTGCCTCTGGTCACACTTGCACTTGCGAAGATTTTTATGGTAAGCTTTTTACGGATTTTTACGGTGCGGATTGTCTTTAATTAAACAATACAAGCAAATAAGTGCGTAAAAATGAATTCAGACCGTCGACGTCCATGTGTATAATTGCTGTTTAAAGTAATCGCTGCTTGGCAAGGCTCCGGAAAAGTGTGAAAAAAATTGATCGAGTGCAAATTGTCTGACTGCGCTGCCAACGCGTAGTTTCTTAAAATATTACTCAATTTCGTTCTAAATAAACATAAACCCAAAGTGAATGTCAATCAATATGCGTTAAGAAAGGCAAGCCTATTGAAGTCTGCAAATTTTAACGGACAAACCGAACTAACTGTAACCCTCTCAAGCCCTACGCCCAGCTTCGGGGCAGCGCTGCCTGCAGCGACGTCGACATACGGATTTGTTGTTGCTATTCTCGACATATGATTCAATAAGTGGGCATGAAGATAGATTTCTTGTTGTTGTAATATTTGTGTGGCCTGTAAGAGGCTAAAAAAAAATCTGCTTGTGCATGGAAGCAGCAACACCAACAACTGCTTGCCACGCACAACTTTTGTTAATTGTGCTGCTTCCATTTATGCAAAACGGTCTTGGCAATTATTATTTATTTTCTTCCTCCCCCCGGCTCGTCCCTTCAAATGATTCACACTCACAAAGTTTTGAGTCGTTTTTCGGAACTGCCGCCGTTAATGGGTTAAAAACACTAAACTAATAGATAAATCTTACTTTATCAACCCACAGCAGCTCTTATCAAAAGTTGCACATCATTAAGGCACAGACAAAAAAAAAAGAAACAAAATAAACAAACTTTATTTAAAACATAAAGCCAAGTCAAGTTGCGTCGCAATTTGAAGGCAAGTAACGGCTAGATTGCCAGGCAACAACAACTAGAACAAGCAACAAAGTGGGGCATTCGATGTAGGGTTTCCAGTCTAACGAAACGGCAAAACTATTTGGCTTTTAATACCTTTGAAGAAACTGTTCAAATACAACACAAATATACCATCATAAAACGAAACCTTGCTTAATTAAGGCTAAGATCAATCACAAATTTAAACTAAACCAAATTCTTGTAATATAGATTGGGTTTATCAAGAGATGGTCCAACGAATTCAATGATCCCTACACCAAATCTGGAATAATGCTTCTGTCTCTGGTCTTCGCCATATCTGACATACCAGCATCAAATTGAAATGATTTAAGAGGCAGTTTCTGATTTTTCGACCTTAGTGACCTAAACTGGGACACCAACAGGCATTTACATTCCTAATTGACATTCCTTCACTCAAATCCCGAAAAATGTCTACACCACAAGCTTTTAGCGGTTGCGATTGACTTCATGGGTCTTTTATTAAGCCTTATCTATTTGACAGTACCCAACCAGTTTAACTCTCCACTATACTGCAATCTAGCTTCCGCCCCGCCTAACAAACTATGCTCTTCGAGACCTCCACCGTTTCCTGGATACTATCACCTGTTTTCTATAGATAACTCCATCTTAAATGTAAAAACGTCATTCCTGAACCAAAAATTTTTATCCCCAGCTAACTTACACTCTGACCACCATTGCTGTGAGTTGCACCATAGCTGGCGTCGGCCCACAAATTAGTCCCACCGGGTCAGAAGCCGTAATATCCCGAGTTTGTATATAATTTCCAGATCCGTGTTTAGATAACCGTTGGTTAAACCAATAAAAATTGGGTAAAACATGCGTTAAACCAAACCAAAACCTTAAACTCAAAATTTCGGGGCCTTCGCCGACTCAAAATTTTTGGTTTGAACCAGGGAAACGGCCTTTTTTAGGTTAGCAAATTAAATTGGTTCGGATCGAGGGACCCACTGAACCTAAACGGTCCAGTGGGTTGCGGTTCTGGAGCGGATTTCAGTATTGATAAGTTTCTGTAAGCCTCAAAGTAGAGCCTTACTTCTTTACTTCTAGCTGATGCGCTCAAGGATCACAGTCTTAGCACTCAAAGTTTTACTTCTGCTTTGTCCAGCTTAGAAGGTGACTCAAAACTATGAAATTAAATTCTTAGAAATCAACTAAAAAGCTTCAGAAACTTAGAAACCTTAGAAATGTCCCAAATATATGAAGACTCGTGCGTTAACTCGTGCTTCTGACTAAAGTTTGATTGAGAAAGAAAGAAGTACGACAGAATATTGTAAATACCGTCCGTAAGAAAACATCTAACACTTCCCAAGGAAGTAATTTAGTCTGATGACAAGTGTTTTAAGAGGTCGTTGGGGATGTGAAATGGTTGGTAGACGGTTCATCGGATTAATATTAAATATCAATAATTCCATCGGAATTGAACTAGCGGTTGAAAGTTGACCAGAGCTTGAGCTGCCGACACCCAAAAGTTTAACGACTTATAGATAACGCCTTTGAAACTAAAGCCTACGTTTACACACTAGTCCAATAATATTATTCCAGATTGTACTTACACCTGCATATTTCTACCATTATTCATTCCAGGGGGAGGTGCAGAAAAGACGCTTCTACGATTTCTTTCCGCAAAACTTCTTCAACATTCAAACAAACGAACGAACAAAAGAACAACCAAACCACATCACCACACATACTCTCACACACTCATACAGAAGTCCAGGAAATTCTCAACACGCAGTCCAAAGAATTATAATAGTTACCCGGCGGCCATGGCACACACACATGCACACCTTGGACGTGCTGTTAAAGGGATTGAGGCACCGCGTCCGCTCAAGACACAATCGCGTTCATCATTGAAAAACAGTTATCTGGTGATCGAGGAGCTAATCCAGTTAATTGACAATGTCACGGTGGGCCTGCAATCGTGCCAAACGACAACCGAGTCCATTACACTTCTGTTGCATAATCTACGTGTCCATGGACCGCAGCTGGAAGCCGTTTCCAAGGATACATTGGACCGGGCATTCGTTGTGTTCCGCAATGCTTCGCAGGACGAACGTCTGAACATAATGACCCGTCTCAAGTTGTTGGAACTAATTGAATTGCGTGCCAAAAGCTGGGAGGACAACGATACCATCGCGTACTACAAGTCCAAGCAGCAGGTCTCCAATATTGAGGTGAGAAAGAGTTTGGAAAATGCTTAAAGAAAATCCCTAAAATGTTGCCGCCCCTTGCAGCTCCCCGGCGAACCATATCCGCTCGATGCCAACGCTCAGCAAGGCGGCTTTCTCAGCACCTCCCCCACATTTGGTGTTGGCACAGCTAGCGGTGCGGCCGTTGCCGCTGCTGCTGCCGCTTTTAATGCCGCCTCGGCTGCTGCTGCTGCACAGGCAGCAGCCATCGCAGCTGTTGGCTCACCCAATCAGCAGCATATGCTGCTGCCACCCGGTGAAGTAATACGCAATTCGGGCAAATTCCCAAAGCCCACCAAAATTCCAGGTAAAACCTATTGCAAGGATGAGGTGGTCATACGCAATGCTGACTCCGGCAAGGGTAAGTATTTAGGGGGGGGGGGAACCAATGGAGCTGCTTTATAAAGTAAAACTTTGTACTTTACATTGTATACAATTGACTTTAGTAATGGGCATTAAAGGGCGACGCGTGCACATGATTGAGGAACTAAGCGAAACTATAATCTCGTTTCAAAGAGGTAAAACCATGAAAAGCTTACCCAAAGACCACACGCACATATTGACTCACCCTCTCACCCGGTTATACCATTAACTGATCCTACATTTGGTTTTTGATTTTCATTTTCACTAATTGGTTTTCGTTTCGTTCGATTGCTCAAAGGCATGATTAATCCACACCACAAAACCCCCATAAGCCTTCTGTGTTAGTTATTAAAACAAAATCATTAATAAACTGTTTCTAATCCACAGTCAATCCTGGCGCTAAGGAACGCCTGGTGCAGATTACAGGACCTGCTGAAGATAAGATCAAGTAAGTTGACAAAAAAAAAACTAATATCGCCTCCAAAACCTTTGGAAAATGTAACAATCTCAAGCAAGGAGCAAACATTTTACTTTTAAAGCAAGAAAATTATGTTAAAATCGGGAACCGGTGACTGTCACCGTTCTCTACTACAGGGTACCGCAATGTGGGGCCAAATGGAACATCAAACTGTCAAATTGGCATACAAGTTTGCCCTTTGCTTACATTTTAAATTTAAACTGATGAAAATTTTTAGTCAAAAGGTTTTCCTTTCAAAAGCTCATACATTTTTAAAAATAACGAAAAAAGATGCTTGACAGTGCTTCGTGCTTGTCATGCAGCTATTTGCATGATCCAACTGAAAGTTGGCAGGTGACAAACAGAACACACTAAAATTACTGTTAACTTTCAATGTCAAATCGTATCGTGTACGACCCTCCTAAACTTGCAAATGCCAAAAGGAAGAGAAAAAATAACAGTTAACTTCTTCAACCAAACTGCTCGCTAATAAAATGTTTAATTTTCTTAATAGTTATGCTAAACAATTGATGGAGGACACAATTCGTCGTAATGCATCACCAGTGCGTCTGGAACCAGCACCCGCCGCCGGCGGCGGCTCATGCTCCTCACTCAATTCATCCAATTCGGATGACGCCATTGTCCAGCCCCGCACCCCAGGAGCAGGTGGCAGCAGTCTGGCCAATCGGCTCAGTTTCAATTCGGCACAGAATTTCATGACTGCCACGGCTGCAGCTCAGCAAATAACGCAGCATCATCACCAGCAGCAGCAGGTGGCCTCCGTGGCACAAGTCCAGGCACAGGCGTCAGCTGCTGCCGGTAAAGTTTTGCGACCGAATCAGCAGCTGTTAATGCATTCTTATTCCACAAACGATGCTTCCGTAGGTGAATACAAGTTCACGGTGAATGTGGGCCAGCACCTGATCAAGATAACCGGCGACTGTTGTGAGCTAGTGCGCGTAAGTCAAGACAAAGATGTAATCCCATTTGGTATGTTATGGTTTTTTTTTTGTATGTTTGCAGGTGGCCAAGCTTGTTTTGGACGACTATTTCAGCAGCTCGGAGTTTTTGGCTTCCATTGAAGCTGGCGCTGCCTTTGATGGCACTTCGCTGGTAAGTCCTGTGACCACACCATCAACACCACTGCCTGGTGCTGGACCACCACAGTTTATGATGGGCAATCCCTTGCCACTGGCTGACAGTGGAATTGGCCTCAACTATGCAGGCGGCAATAACAATGGCGATGGTGATGATGAAGTGTTTACCACCGACTCGGCTGCTGCTGCTGCAGCGAATCAGAATGGCCTGGCCCGTTCACGCCGCAGTCATTTCTCACGCAAGGAGTCCACACCGGACAGTAAAGCAGCACGTGAGAAGCTGGAGCAGGAGGAACGCGCTGGAAATGCACTCAAGACAAATGCCTGTAAGAAAGTCGAATTTTATTTAAGGCAAAGCTTTACATTTTGTTGTTTTCCTTAGCACGCGTCTCCTACGACATTGAACACTTGATCTACTACTCGATGAGTCCGCATGCCTGGGCTTTGCCAAATGATTGGCAAAAAATGCTGGAGACCACACCATCGATTCTACGTAATAAGGTAATACAGCCAATCGATCTGCAGTTTAAGTGCAATGCTTCTGCATCGAATCCTGACATCACCACCAATACCACTTCCACCCATGCACCCAATTCATCCTTAATAACAACAACAACAACTCCAACTGCAAGCGCCACTGCGGCAGCCACTACAAACCAAAGTGCTAGTGATGTAACCACCACAACTTCTACATCCTCATCTTGTTCTAATTCTCTAACTGTAACTAACAACAAGCAATCGAAAGTTATCACTGTAACAGTGGATAACACAAATGAGCGCAAGATAATCTCACATGAGCGTGAAAATCGTCGGAATGCCAGCAAACCAGCGGCCGAATCCGATCGCAATTTATATAATAAGCAATTACAAATTATAACAAACACCATGGGGGCGGCCACGGGTGCAAAAAGTCGCCAGTTGAAGACTGTATTTCAACGTTATGGCGAAAATGATGAATTTTATGATGAAGAAATGAACAATAATCGTTCTTAAGTTCAATTAAGAATACGCAATGGCAATGCGCGTACTCCTTGTTCAGTTTCGTTTGAAAAATTTTTGGTTTTGATTTTTTGTTTTTTTTTTTTGTGTGATTTAAAAGGAGAATCTCACCCCCCCTCAACACCAAACTACACTTCAGCTTGTAGAACTCTATGCCAGTATTATTGAAATAAACGAGGCCATAATTGCTAGTCTTAGGCTTAACCCACAATTACAATGTAACAAAACCAAACAAACAAAACCAAAAAGAATGAGAGAAATTCAATTTGAAATCTGTGTTTTGGCTGTGAAACAGATTTAGTGTTCGCTAGAGATATTCTAAAAAAAAAAACACAACAAGCAATTTACATACATTTTTATCACTAACATTCATAGAACCACCAGACATACACACACACACACATAAGCATCTTGTAATTAATGTTTATTAAGACATAACAACAATGACAAAAGCAAGAATTAACAAATCTAGTCTTAAGCGTTTTGCCTCACACATACATACTGAAAATTCAATTTATATTTAAATAAACGACTTGCAAAGTCTGCAAAAACAACGACCGCTTCTCTGGGTATCAATTGTAAATTTGTTTATTTATCTTCACCCCCCAAATAACTACCATAACTTCCAATTTACAATTCTCACTGACAAAAGCACACGCACCATACCAAAAAATCACTTGTAAAATGGCTAATTGTACACATTTAACTGTATCATAAGGCATATGTATATTTGTATAAGGTAAGCTGTCTAACTAAAGCGCTTTATTATTGTACGGGTTTGTTGATATTCTTAACAAGGCTGCATATTGTTGAAAATTAATATTAATTATTAGGTATAAATCAGTAAATTTGCTTATAACTTTAACAGGTTCTTTGGAATCAGTGGAATGGAATCAGGTTTTTCGGTAGATTTTACAACTTTCACCACAAATGGAAATGTCTGTTCACGATTTTCTTTACTAGAATCTAGATCTAACCTTTCGAAAGAGAGTTGAAAGCTTTCAGCATTGACCTAACTTTTGTTCTAAAACTCTGATTCGGTTGTTAAATATATATATGTCACGTTTCATACAACGACTTGCAGCCTTGTGTACAATTCGGTTCAAAATATCAACATTAATCCGCCCCCAACTGCCGACTCTACAACATTTCTAAACTTGTCTAACATTTCTGATTAATTTCTTTGCCCCTATACAGGATCTACAAGATGAGAGTCAACGATTTGATGGTGATAAATATTTGGCTAGCGTTAAAACCGCCACCAAGCGGAATATTGGGGCTGCCGACGAAACTGAAAACTTGGATGAATAATGGACATCCCCTCCTCCATTGTACCATGTGGCAAAACTGACAATAGTTAAATGGATTCTGTTTTTGGGAATGACTCCAAAAAAAAGAGTTGCTCAATAAATATTAGTTAGCTATCCTTCTGTTTTCAACAAACGACCAAAAAACCAACAAAAAATAAAACTAACCTTAGTGCATAATTAATCAACGACTATTTAAAGCAAAAACGAGATGCTCTTTAGTAAATCGAAAAGGATTTACATATTTTACTAATTCATCAAGCTCGAAGCGGCCTGGACTTTAAATGGCTCAACAAAAAAAAAAAATGGAATGCATTTTCAGTGATTCACTAGAAGAACGAACTTATTCTTTCAATTTTCCTATTTGCATTGCCAGCGCGACTTTTTTTCCTATCTGCCTCTAACAACACACACCAAAATAATTCTCAAAATGTCAACAACTGTATTAATTTTTTATAGAAATGTTTTTTGTTTTATTTTCTTCAATTATTTTGGTCTACAATTAATTGTATTTGATTTCTCTAGTCTATGAGTCATAGAACATTTTATTGTATTTGTCGAAACAATTTAACGAACCAAAATTTTTATATATTTTTGAATTTCTTTATATGTTTTTTTAGTTAATTTATTTAATTTATTTTGTAATATACAAACAATATCACATTATATTATGGTATATTCTATCAAAAGAGATCTATTGAAATTTTTACTATATTACGCAAATGGAAAAATAAATGGAATCACGATCAACAATCGGGGTTGTGGTTGGAATTTGGATGATGTGTTGAAAGGAACACTGAAGGCGATATAATGGATAGATTTTTCTTAGCTAAAGGGAAGGGGTAGTTCCTCTTATGTTTAATTTTGATTTAAGCATCAACAGCCGAGTCGATGTAGCCGTGGTCTCTCAGCTGGGCAGATTCTCAGATAAACTAAATGCTTTCCCTCATACCCAGCCAAAATCTCGTGGCGCCGCAACCTTGACTAGCTAAACAGCTGATTGAGTTTAGCTGGTCAGAAGCTTCATAGAATAGTTTACAATTTTTCCGCAACCTGAAAAATGGCTGCAGCCTGCAGCAAAAAAACAAAATAAAACGCAACTAAGGCATTGACCATGACTTCTGCTCCCCAAATTGAACCCGAAGACCTTTGCATTTCACATTAATTAATACAATGCAAGCAAATACACTGGTATTTTTCTGTTGAAAGGGTCGTATTTTGGCGTGTACTCTGCTTAAACATTAAATTGGCTTTCGTGCTCACTAACAATCCAACATTCGGCTGGCCCCGTTTTTAAAAGCCAGAGCACGCTCACTTCCTTTCCTCTCTCTTTTTCCCTCCCTGTCAGCAGCTCTGTCTCAAACGATTTTCGCTTATTCGTTGATAAGCCGAACGATCAAACACCCGAATTGTTTCGAATATTGTTTGGATAGGAGCGCAATTTGTGCTCGTCTGTGCACTTCCACACCTCTTATCTAGAGCTTCAACACTCAGAACAGACAAAATAACTGTTTGAAGCAAAGGAAACTGCAAAACAGCAAAGCAAATGTAAAGGTTGATCTTTGATTTAGACAGGGGCGTAATAACACTAGTCAAGGGAGCTTTAACGGTTAGGCGTGGGGCTACTATAAAAGTTAGCCAGACTAATCATCCATGTGGTTCCTTCCTACTTTACATACTTTCTACTTCTTAGATGGCCATCTAATCAAACTGGTTCCGAATTAAAGTTACTAACTTTCCACTTTGAGTGACCATATTAATGCATTTTATACAACATTTATTGTTATTTTTCTTTGGCAACTGCACATGGAATATTTTTACATACAATACACAATACAAACATAATAATAATTTCACAATTGATATGTATATAGGAATATTTGGCTAAGAAATCAATCTAAAAAAAAAACACAGACTGTGCTGGTTAGCAAAATGTGCTCCAAGTTTACATAATCAAAGAGAGCTAGAGATGGCGACAAACATCACAATTGGCTAGGTTAATACATTTTGTATAGATTTGTTTAGTTGTTGCCCAAAAGAGGCTTTCGATCCAGTATTTTGCCTTGTGTTGAGCTTTAAAAAGAACAATAGTCGATCAAGATTAGTCAAAGTCATTACGGAGAGTTATTTAAATCACACACATTAAACACAACAGCAATACCCTTTTGATCATGAACTGATTATCAACTGGATTCAATATTCACGTACATTGATGTATGATAGGTGGCGCGCTGGGCTGGTGACATATTCAAATTGCCCTGATGCTTGCGATTATAGGCCCAGAGTGTACAGGTGGCCAGCAGGGAAACTGTAAGCAAAGTCAAAGCATTAGCTTTAATAACAAAGACGAGATTGAAATCAACTTACTTAGTAGAAACAGCATAAAGAAAAGTTGCAAGTAGAAGTGGCTGCCACCACTACTATCGATTATAATGCCAGCCACTAAGGTGACCACAGCCAATCCCAGATTCTGAACCGATTGACAGCTGAAAGAAAGAAAAAGTGCAGAAAATTATTACTCGTTTGTTTGCATCTTGTTTGTTTGGTACTTACAAGCCATATGCCGTGCCCAGCTGATATTCAGGCACAATCAAAGATACCAAGGGCCACAAACTGGCAGCCAGCATGGAATAGGATAGTCCCATTACGCTCATGCCCACATACGGATCCAATGGGGTAAATGTCAACAGCATATGGGCCACCAGTGTAGATATTGTGGCACAAAATACCCAGGTAACATTACGTCCCACCTTATCGATAACAAATCCAAACATAGGCGAAGCTATGGCCGAGATCAAGTAGACAATGGAGTTCACGGTATTTGCCTGATCCGGTGTCATTTGGAAATTAGAAATGAAAAATGCCTGCCCTAGGGCTACAAATGGAAAAATGGCCACATAGTAGGCCACACACACCACAGAGACCATCCAAAAGTCTAGCTTAAAGCCAGCTATGTCACCCAGTTTGGCTATCTCGTTGGTGGGATTGTTATTGCGTTTCAGTATGCGTTCCGCACGCTTGTCCATCCAGCCTGGCAAAGAAACAAAGATTATTTCAATGATTTTAAGGCTAGTATGTACTCTCACCTAGTATCAGAGTGCAGATCAGTGACATGACACAGGTTGAAGAGGCCAGGAACAAGGCCACACCCAGCCCCTTATATCCGGCATAGTACTGAGAAACATAGCCAAATAAAGGTTGCATTATCCAAAAGTTAACAGTGCTGCCAAATCGAGCCACCGACAGCTGCAGGCCAAAGACCATATTCAACTCCTTGCCCTTGAACCACAAAACAGCATAGCTATTCTGGGCCACTGCCAAAGACTCGGCTCCAATGCCAAACACAAAGCGTCCGAGCAAAATCATCCAAAAGTGACCCAACAAACCACCAGTAGCAAATATTATTTGACCCAGCAGTACGATCAGCATGTATATAATCGTTCCCAGACGTATTCCAAACACTCGGTCAATGAGAAATCCTCCCACAAAGCACAATACAATGTTGGGCCAAGAGTAGATGGAATAGATTAAAGTAAACTCGGTGGAGTTTAGGTCCAGTTCCTTTTGAAATACATCCTGCAGAGCGCCGGGATTGTCATAGCAAAAATAGGAACCTGAGGGGAAAAACCAAAGTTAAAGCTGAAAAAGTAAAGTGTGACGGAGCTTACCAAATCCCAAGAGGCACATAAACAGCAGGGCCAAAAATCGATGCGGCGTACTGGTGGGAGCACAGCAACCCGCCTCACTGGGTGGCAAAGCCAGTTCCGTTTCTCGTGTACTACGCCTACGTACCACAGGTTTGACCTCATCCTCGCCACTGCTGCTGCTGCTGCAGCTGACCGCATCCACAATGCGTTGACGTTCTTCGCGTGACATCATAAATGCAAGTGCAGGTAAGTATGCCAATTAGTTATTCCTGGGGCCTGAGGCTGATGTTGTTGCTATTCACTTGTGGCTGGGCCCCACTCTATTGTTGTTGCTTATCACTATCACTGGCCAACATCTTTGGTTTGCATTGTTGTTGTTGTCTATAATATTGATTATTCCCACTCACACACACTCACACACTAACGCGTGGTGCCGCTGAATAAATCTGCAATGGGGAAAATCACCATTAAAATAAAATTTTCCACGGTAAAGGTCACACGTACGCACACACACACGCACACAAACATATGTTGAGGCTTGGACAAACAAGACAGATCTTGTCGTCCGTTGCTTTGTTGACTAACGGTAAATGCTAATCAATTAAGTGTATGCCGTGTGCTGCGGTTTAAATTTCATTTACGTTTTAACTGCAGAACAAATAAACTGCTTGTATGCACACATACACAAACAAACATATTTAAGTACACGTAAGTACATACCTACATACTAGAGCGGCAAAAAATCAAATACCCCGTATTAGCATACTAAAACAAGTAAGAAATTCGGTCAAGACCGACTATAACATACTCTGTACCTCCCAATTTTTATTTAGGTGTGTCAAGTGCTGCCCATCGCTATTCCAGCTGGTGCTGTCGACTGTGCCGTACGTTCGATCTTCAGCATTTCTTTGGCGGATCGATAAATAGTCCTGATTAATAAATATGTTCAGTGGGCACGAACCTTCTATCAAAAAAATTGTGAGAAAAAAACTTGATCTATCTGCAAGTATAAGAAGTTTTGGTCCTATACATGTCGAACCTCTATCTCTTACCACCTCTGAGATCGACTGGCTATATCTGGCTATATCGACTCGGCTGTTGATGCTGATCAAGAATATCTATACTTTATGGGTCGAAAATATTTCCTTTTGACTGTTACATACTTCTGCACAAACTTAATATACTCTGTTTACATTTGGTATAGAGTATACAAAATGCACTAATTTATCACAATCTGGCATTTTGTTTTGAATTTATAATAACGCGCGCCACATGATACGAATCAAATGTTGACAAGTCCCAGTTGATAAGAATTTAATTGAGTCGCACTGAATGTACTTATGTATTTTTGTAACACATGTAGAAATTCAACAAGTAACTCACAATTTATTATTAATTTCCCCCAACTCTGCTGTTGCAGCTGGAGAAACTGAATGTCCTACCTGCTTTGCGACTTGATTTGACCAAGACTTTCGGTTTATTCGATTGTTTTCCAAACAATCGATAGCTGCTCACGACTATGCATGTGCTCAAAGTAGCGTCGAATTGGAGCGATGGAATGTGAAACACTGGAAGATTTTTTCTATATCAAGCAATAAATTTAAACACCTTTAAATGCAAATTTTGTTTAAAAATACATGAGCTTTTGTGGTTGAATTAATGCAGCGCAGGTTGTAAATAAATCAAGTTAAAAAATCACCTACTCACATTTTCTGTCTTATCTCCGGTCACAGAGTTTGGGCCGAAATGCACGACTTAGTGTTATTTATATTTTCCGTGGTGCTTGCCTGCGTGTATACCGGTGGCTGACTGAAATTGTTCTTAATCTTTCAGTTCGCACATAACTAATGCAGTGCAAACGTACCTAAACCAGTGCTGTTCAACTTCACATAAGCATCAGGTGGCAACCATGTGATATCAGCCTGTTTATACCATGACAGAATAATCACACAAAAATATACAAATCTTTAGCACAAAGTTCAATATTTTAATAAAAATTATAACGAAACTTACAGCAGGCCTTTGGATAAAAATGTGAGTATCATGTGAATTCCGCTGTCATTTGCAAAGTGCTGCAGTTCCTCTTATGTGGCGGCGTAAACACAAATTCAGTTTTTTATGGTCACTTACGATGTTGTTGTTGTTTGTTGTTATTGCTGAGAGCAAATTTATTCAGTTTTTTTTTACGAATTCCAAGTTACATGTGTATGTATGTATATATATTTCGTAATGTTTACAACAGGAACACTAGCGTCTAGAGTTACAGACAAAGACACGGCCTGGACACTGCAAGATGGCTGCGATAAAGGTAAGGCGTACACACACATCCACATCCATATATTATTTAATTTCTAAATGCGTTGTTTCTAAATAGAACATCACCCTGGGCATCTTGTATGGTCTGTGGGATAGTATACGTGGCATGACGCTGGTCCTACACATAGACAACGAAGTGAATCGCCAGAATGCAGAGCAGGAGACAAAGGCAAAGACAATGCGTCAATTGCGTCGCATGGACATGGACATGGACACACGGGCACACTATGAGAAAGCCAAAAGATCGCCCTCGCCGGTGCCCAGTTCGGCCGCGGCCATGATACGTGAGGAGTATGAAAAACGGGTCGAGGAGAACTCCGATGAGCGTAGCCTGCAGAAGATTTTAACAAAGAAAGCCTCCCAGAAAGAGGAGGAACTGCCACAGGGGTGTGTACAGCAGTGCCATCTATACCTTGTCCCTGACTAATTGTAAAACTCTTTTTTGATGCAGCGAAAAGAAGATTGCCAAGAAGCTGTTCAAATGCTGCATCTTGAATGGCGGCTTTACCTGGCTGAGCATTGTTTTGTTCGAATCAGTGCTCCTGCCCACGCTGAAATTCTGCCTTACCATTTTCTATGGCCCGCAATCGGATACTCTGCCCATTGTCTGGAGCTGGCTACATCCCATACTCTCGCTGCTATTTGGCATGATGTGGGTGTTACCCATATTTATGCTCTCCAAGATTGTCAGCTCTCTGTGGTTTGCGGATATAGCCAATGCAGCGTATCGCGTCCGGAAGGGCAGACCTCAGCTGATACCGGGCATAAGCAAACTGGTGGCCGATTTCCTATTTAGCATGGTGGTCCAGATGCTGTTTCTGGTGCAGAGCATGCTGGTGAATTTGGTTCCAGTAAAATATGTGGGCTCAACCCTGTGCTTTGTCCATCTCTGTCTGCTGTATTCGCTGTACTCGTTTGAATACAAATGGTTCAACATGGGCTGGGAGCTGCATCGTCGTCTTACCTATATTGAAAAGAATTGGCCATATTTCTTTGGCTTTGGCATACCACTGACGGTGCTAACGAATCTGTCCAGCTCAGTAATTGTCAGCAGCTGCATATTTTCTATATTCTTTCCGCTCTTCATATTGAGCGGGAACGAGGCCAAGCCAATAGTGGATACCACGTGAGTATAGACAGACTCTTTGTCACTTTGCTACTAACACAAGAGTCTAGAGGGAATAATGCCAGTTTGTAATATCTCAATCTAGTCTAGACAGAAAGGATGAGGATGACATTTAACTATATTTTCTACAACGCAACGGAAGTCGGTGATGAAGCTTCGCTTTAACATTGAAGACACTTCATCCTCCTTCTGGGGTCTTGGGGATCGTTTTTTCACAACCAACTGCATTATTCCTTTATTTTCTCTCATAAAAGTGATAAAAATGTGTGTGAAACCTCTTAAACTTCTATCAAAACTAAATTTACTTTCTTTCCTTTAGTGAGATCTCTTTGCGTCTCTTTTCGCCGGTGGTGTTTATCTCAAATCTTTGCTTTGGCGGCAATCCCTGGAGCAAGGCGAATCGTTTGAGCAACATGCAGCTTCAACAACGTCAGCGTTTGATACAGCGCGAGGAGCTGCTGCTCAAGCAAAAGAAGCAGCAATATATGCAACAACAGCGAATGCATCAAGAGCACATGCTTCGGGAACGTTCCCGATCCCATACACCACAATCAGCATCGGGTTTGCCGCCACATCGATATGCTCAGGCACCGGTATTTGATGCGGCCAGAGCGCGTGACTCATCGGCCTCCTCCACGCATAGCTCGACTACGCCAAGTTTGGCGACTAGCTATAGGCATCCGCCATATTATGGTAGCAGTTCGCTGCACCACAACACACCGCTGGTGCCCACTCCTGTGCCCGGTGCACCAAAACCGCCGCTTAGCCCACCCGTTATACGCCAGGAGTCGGGGCCAGATGACTGGAATTTGTGAGATTTATGCATATACAACTTTTTTGTAGGCATATAGGCTATATCTATTAATATATATATATGTAATTCTACATATTTTTCTTTGTGTAAGTTAAAGATTATTCTAGGTCTATGCATAATGACAATGTTCGCTAGTCTCGGCTTCAAGGCCCAATCGCTTGGGCCCCATCACCTAGTAGCTATATGTACGTATATGTATGTGTCTTTTGAGTTATAGGTTTAAGACGTTTTTTATATATCATGTCGACGGGGCGTAAAGTTCATTTAAAAAGTAATAAATAACAGTTTTGTACTTTCTTCCAAGGAGTGTCGTCAGTTGTGTGTTTAGTTATGGATACGAATTAGAATGATTCGATAGTATAGAAAGGAGACTTGTGAAGCCATGGACTACGGGATTTATTTAGCAGATTAAACCGGAACTCGAAATGTTTTACGGTCGGAAGTAGGAGTGAGTTTGTTCCATAAACGGGATTAAATTCAAGCAAAACGAACTAAAAATGTTTAAAGTCGAGTCTTAAGGCTTAAAAGATTTGGAATTGTAAAGTTTATCAAAACATTAGAACAATTTTTGATTTCCTTTGATTTGATTTTCTGATTTTATTACATAAAATTGGCTTAATTAACATTTCTTATTCTCAAAGTGTTCCTGTAACAGAGCCAAAGCCCTATATCGATGAGAGATTTTGTTTTTCTCCGATTTTGGCAATTCAGCGTAGGTCTGATCATATCCCTGAGGCTGAAACACGGGATCCCTTAAAGATAAAAATCGTTCAATTGTTTGATTCATTTCACTTGAAGTAGATGCTGTACTCACCAACCGAAGTCCCTGGGCCCGCGTGGCTCAACTATAGTGCCTTCGGTGATGCCCTGGAATAGCTGTGGCTCTGCCTCAGCATTTTCGCAATAGCCAAACGTGCAAATGGCTCGAGCTGATTTATCTTCCCAGCCCGCAAGTAAACGATACAATCCTTCCGGTTGTAGTTTTTCCAAAAACCATTTGATATACGGACCGGGTAGACCCTCCAGAGCATTAAAACATAAACTTGTATCCTCCACCAGAACTGGGCCATTTACCTGACGTGCGGCTTCTTTGCATTTCTTTACCGCAATCTCATCGATCTCACCTGGAAGATGGGGAAATGAAGAAACTATACATAAACTACGATGGGTGCTGCCTTAAACCTTGCAGCTCTGGCAGATCCACTTTCTTAGACACAATGGTACGCGGAAAATTGGGACCCAAGATGGCAACCAATTCTTCGAGCTTCTTGGCGTTGCCGGTGACGAAGGTAATTGGTTTCGACATGGTGTGCTGCGTTTTTGTATTGTTCGGCAATTTAAAACAATTTGTACTTATTTGTTGTAAAGAATACAATTTTCTATCGAGAACAAGTCCACAATCAACATGTGCCGCAAACCAGATGATGAGAGCCAATCAGCTGTTTTTTGTTTTGGGGTGGATGCAGTGGCGTACGCCAAATGGGAATTAGCTATGAGACGACAGGGGTATATGCAGGGGCGAAGCTGCCCCTATAATTACAACACTCAAACTAAAATCACTTAAATCACTCATACCCCCAAAATAGCCAAAAATCTATTTTATGTTACTCAATCGACCAAAATACTGTCAAATCTCAACCCTTAAAGCCCATCCCCAAGTATAACCACTCGAAATGATGTCAAAATCGTCCGTGATTCCTCCGAATTTTAACCTCTTAGGCCTGTTCTTATGTCTAACATTCACTAATTTGCAAAACTCTGTTCGAAATGCTACTTTTTGGGCTATTGAAGGTTTAAAAGTTTAAAAAACTTGAAATCTAGGTGTTCTATACTATCTTAGGTAGCAAAATGTTGGCTTGGAACACACTATGACTACTAGATCTGATTTTGGAAGGCATTAGCCCCAGGTTGTTGTTTAATTCAATTCAATTTAGTCCAGCTTATACTTAATACATATATTGAACATTTTGTCAGGAAATGCTATTTCTTATTGTTCCTCGACATTTTGGTCTAACTTTTAAAATTAAGTGAAGTGAAAGTGAGCACATGTTGCTCAACATCCTTTGGACAGTTTTTGAAGTTTGTAGAAATTTGTTAATAGTACAGTTATATAGAAATAGTTCAATAGAAATACATAGAAATATCTAGAAGGTTATAGAAAGATCCTGAATGTTTGATTTTCAAAAAATGTCTATTATTTTATTTAAAACGAACCGAAATGTTGGGTTCGGAACAGGTTCACGTTCAGCTTTTATACCTTCAGAGGTGCGGTGCAAATACAAATCATAGACAGGGATTTGGTTGAGGCTTTCAAGCCATCCTACCCTTGTGTAAAAATGCTTAGTGGTACCGAGAGTTGATGAGAAACTCTAATTCCCATAGATTAAGGCTTTTAATGCTTTTTCCCTCCATTACAAAAATCCAAATGAATATCGGCATCAGCAGGCATTTTCATGGGCGCCAAAGATAAAGAAACATACTGGTTATGCTTTTCAACAAACAAGGAGTGTCTTCTACTGAAGTATCCGGCCTCCTTCGTTTATCCACACCTATAATATGTCTCTAACTACCTGGATCCATAACTGAAACTTTAATAAAGGCTAACAAAACTTGCATCAAACTGCCTTTATTTTGTACATAAACTTGAGTTAGTCGCTTCTGTTTTATCTTTTTCTTATTAAACTGAAGGAATCGAGATATTTTATGTTTTTCACCGTAATCTGAGATAACTTCCATTAACTTCCTACTCATTCATTTATTTAAGGTAATATTATCTTGAGCTACTTTTTGATCGAGCATTAATTAGTTTGGTTTGAACTTTCAGCAATTCATTCCGGCAGCACACTCCACACTTAGTCATCCTTCTTGCTCTTGGGTTTTTTGACCTTATCCTTCTTGACCTCGCCGGCAGCTGGTTTGTTCCAATAGTATAGCATCTGGGCGACAATCACACCATTTGCAAATGTCGAGGCGCAGAATGTAATGATAATCATTTGATCACCCGTCTCCTGTATGGAGGTAAAGATGCGTGCCAAGGAGCCGGCGAACATCATGAAACAAGTGGCCGCTGATAGTTGTCCTGTCGACCCAGCCCGAAAGTTGGTGAAGGCCTGGGACATTTTTCCCATCAGCAGGATGGGTATATTGCAGCTCTGTATGGTCAAGAGCACCTTCATGGGTGTAAGCCCAGAATTCAGTACATATAGTAGACCACCATAGGCTATAAGGAATAGTATAGATTGCAATTTGCGGCCACTGAAATACATGACTAGAGCGGCAATGGCCACCGTTTGCAAGGCCAGGAATGTATTATCGCCCCAGGAACTGAAGGGATAGCCATTCATATAGCTGTAGGACATGTGGAAGGAGATGGCCAACAGATCCAGCAGCACACCCATCAGATTGATGCCTTCGCCCGATTTGTTGTTGACAATCTTGAGCACCTGCGGCACCTTTACCAGCACAGAGCCGGCTATGATGGCCACGCCAAGTCCTTTGCTCAACAAAGCCTTGAAGCAGGGCACTGCAAGATAGATTAGGTTAGATGATCAACCTCTAAAAGTTGTCCAATTCAATTGGCAGCCACCACTTACCATCAAAAAAGTTGTGCTTCAAGAAATAGTTATCGTAGCACTTGGGGCTCATGAGGAACAGAGCTCCTTGCTTGATAAGATCCGTCATTTTTCCAAATTTTATCGCAAGCGTTGCACTTAATGGATGAGTGGCCAGTAGTTCCGCGCCGGGTCCGAGGTACGGTTCGTTCTTATCAGGCAGCCGAGCGATCGAAGAATGAAATGGAAAGCCAAGCGAGGCACACACGTAATTAGCTCGAGCAACTCCCAAACACAAATGTCAAAGAGCGACGACACAAAAATCAGAGAGAACTATAATTGAGTTGTTCAATGTGCGGAGTAGTCTCGGTAGCTGATAAGATAAGCATAGATATGGTAAATTGTTTAATAGAAATTTCGGCAGATAGTTTGCCGGTGGTTGCAAACGCTACGTGGTGTTTGCTCGCGTGTGGCAGCCCTGTTGCACAGTGGTTTCATTGTATGCAACGAGGTTACTAAAATATTTAAAACAAATAATATTGAGGAAAATTTCGAGGACGCTAATTACAAAAAATGAATATATTAAAAATGGCCAAAATTTAATTTTCAAAATATTTAAATATTAAGGAACTTCCTCCGTATTCTTCTTCATCTTTTTTTTCATAATCAGCATTCCAAAATACTTGTATCTTAAAAGCTGGAAAAAGTTATGAGATGTGTGAGCTTTTCGAAAGTTTACCAATTACAATTCAAACAATATCTCTCACAGCTGGTACCACAGTGCCTCTTCTGACCACAAAATTGCAGCCAGGTGGCAACTCTATGCAATTTATAGATTGTTTATGCTACGTAGCGCCAGAGAAAAGCCAACCTATAGCATCAGGAATCAGTAATTAAGCTAACCCCAGTGAATTAACATGTCCACTTGCGATGAGGCCACCGGCAGCAAACAAGCACGCTTGGCCAACAACAGTCACTGCAGCAAGGATTTGAATGGTGATGCCGGTGCTGTTGGGGGAGGTGGAGGAGAAGGCAGCTTAGCTCGTGACAAGGTGGCGCTGATAACCGGCATTACGGGACAGGTGTGTAAACTGTCAATAAATGAGTCAGAAATTGATTCAGCTGTAAAAGCCATGCCATACTATAAAAGCTTACGTGTCCACATTCTAGGATGGCTCCTATCTGGCCGAGTTTCTGCTCAAGAAGGACTACGAAGTGCATGGAATCATACGCCGAGCCAGCACCTTTAATACCACCCGAATTGAGCATTTATATGCTGATCCCAAGGCCCACAAGGGAGGACGCATGAAGCTACACTATGGCGACATGACCGATAGCAGCAGTCTGGTGAAGATCATCAATATGGTGAAACCCACAGAGATTTACAATTTGGCAGCGCAATCTCATGTGAAAGTGTCCTTTGACCTGAGTGAATACACGGCTGAAGTGGATGCAGTGGGCACATTACGCATTTTAGATGCCATACGCACCTGCGGCATGGAGCGCTCAGTGAAATTCTATCAGGCCTCCACATCCGAACTGTATGGCAAGGTGGTAGAGACACCGCAGAATGAGCAGACTCCCTTTTATCCCAGGTCGCCCTATGGTGAGCTCTCGAATCACCTGGTAGAATTGTGTTTTTACTCTGTTCTATGTTTGCAGCCTGCGCCAAAATGTATGGCTTTTGGATTGTCATCAACTACCGGGAAGCCTACAATATGTTTGCCTGCAACGGGATTCTCTTCAACCACGAGAGTCCGCGTCGTGGCGAGAACTTTGTCACCCGCAAAATTACCCGAAGTGTGGCCAAGATCCTGCTCAAGCAAATGGAATACTTTGAGTTGGGCAATCTTGACTCGAAACGTGATTGGGGTCATGCCAGTGACTATGTAGAGGCCATGTGGATGATGTTGCAAAGGGAGACACCCGAGGATTATGTCATAGCCACCGGCGAAACGCACAGTGTAAGAGAATTTGTAGAGGCCGCCTTCAAGCACATAGGACGAGAGATCACCTGGCGTGGCAAAGGCGTGGAAGAAGTCGGCCTGGAAGGGGACACGGATATTGTACGTGTACGCATTAATCCCAAGTATTTTCGTCCCACCGAAGTGGATCTGCTGCAGGGCGATGCCTCCAAAGCCAAGCGTGAACTAAATTGGACGCCAAAAGTTAGTTTCCTACAGTTGGTCAACGACATGATGCTGGCCGACATTGAGCTGATGAAGAAAAATCCAATTGCATAAATGACACAAGCCAAGGGCATGGAATATAGGCACAAATAGCTGTTGTAGCTGCATATTTATTAGACATAAGCTTGGATGATGATGATGGGACAAGTGATCACCTGTATTTGATTTTTTAATTTGTATTCACGAGGGGAATTTGCAATCATTCCTTTTAACCGTAAACTGTTTTGCCCATAGATGTTGTGTGTTTTGTGTACGGACTAATTGTTTTTCTAGTTTTTTTAAGAATCAAATAACGAATAATTTGCAATAAATAACTTTAATTATAGTTGAATAGAACATATTTTCAGTGGTGATACCATTTACTCCCTCCTAAAGCAACACAATGTCATCGGCATTTATAAGGAGATGTGTCTGAGCCTTTCCAGTTCAGAATTAGATGCGTAAGAATGAAAGTTTGGCTTGAACATTTTCTTAAAGATTTTGTTTTATTTGTCCAGTTTCATATTTTCAATCCTAAAACTTGAATAGGGATTCCAGTTTGAGGTTTCTTCTGGCCAAGCTACAAAAAAACAAACAAACAGAAACCCAGATATCTTAGGTTTCCTTCTTGCCAAATGGATTAATTTTGGATAACCAGTTGGAGGAGGAAGGCGAGGATTCTCTGTAAATAAAATGAATAAAAAAATATCATACAAGATTTATGGCAGATTTTTGCAATGACTTACAGCTTAGTCAGGGCCTCAATATCCGCATCCTTATGCTCTCCCGGTCTGGACAACGCATCCTGGTTGTCCAACTGTCCGCCCGCCTCGGTAATGCCTGCCAGCCTGAGCTGCTCAATCAGTTTAGTGCGGAATTCGACCTTATGTGGTTGCACTCGTTCCGCATCGCGCAACTGCTGAGCCATCTTACGGATGGCCTCAATATACGTATGACCATACCAATCAATCTCCTCCGCAGTGTATGACTCCAAATAAGGACTATATTCTCTTAGGATCTCTTGCTGTATTGCTGGCTCACCGGCGAGTGCGGGACAACCGTGTTGCAGGGCCTGCAGTATTTGTCGTTTCAGCTTCAGGGCCAAGGCAGATCGTAAATCGCAAGCCAAATTCTTGAGCAGATAATGATCAAAGCCCAGACATTCGTGTATCTGCTCCAGGGTGCGTTCCGTCACCACCACAGACATATACTCGTTGAGTACCTGTTGAGTTGAACTGTATTAGTGGAACTGTGTAGGTGGTTGTCTTGTGTTAGTACCTGGCTGTGGACTACCGATCGACGCAGCTGTGGGACCCAAAAGTGCGGCACACGACGCTTGGTCTGGTGACGCTTCTGAAAGCCCTTGAGCACGGCCTCACCACCCCAGATGCCCTCATGTGATTCCGGGGTATCGATCAAAGGAAGTGGGATATTCTGAACCGGTTTAATGGCATGCGTAACCTCGTCGCGTTCCCACTCGCTCTCCTTGGGTATGTAATGAACAGCCGCTGGCGTTGTTAGCTTCCATTCACGCCAGAACTTTTTATAGGCATCGGGCAATTGGGCACCCAGACCCTTATCAAATCGACCTGGTCGCTTCCAGCCATTTAGTAGCTTGGAGCCCTAGGTAATGGAGCAGATTATTGCGTCACAACAAAAGTTCAAGACTTGCAAGTTGGTGGACATCTCAGTCCGCGTACTTACCTGCGATGTGGCGTGGGCCATGACTCAAGTAACTAACTATCGGAGGGCAGTATTTTGCTCGGATATATCAATATCAACAGCAATGCCTGTTTCTTAAGTTTTTAGTCGCCAAGTTAAAACGCCAGAAACAGCTGTCTTACATCTAGGGAAATTTTTTGACAGCATTATATGGGCACACTTTATAAAAGGGGTATTCCTGCAAGTGCTTTTGATTTTAATTTCGGTGTGACCAGAGAACCTGCGGAAAGTAACTGAACAAGTTGTCACCTAAAATTAAACCAATCAACTCAGTTTGATTATTATTTTATTTAATTATTAATTCAATTAATTAAATTAGTTTTTAATGAAAGAGAATCTCTGGGTTTTTTATTGTTTTGTTTTACAACCTAAAATTGTATGAATACCCCTACTGTAAATTTTGCCAAAAAATTTCCCTTGACTAGAGTTGGCAGTCCCTTTCTAGATTTCGTGGAGTGCTGCGTGGTTATTGTTTTCCTTGCAATAAAACAAAAAATAACTTTAAAATGGTAAAACAGCCAAACAAAAAGCGAGCAAGTTGTGCCAATTGCATGTGAATCACCTGGATTAATGTCTTTTGCCACGCCTGTCTATGTTTTATTGGTCAAACATAACCTCAAAAAGCGGCCGATGATTTACTTTCCTTTCCATCTTTGCAGCGTCCGTTGATGCTACAGGGACACGAGCGTTCCATAACGCAAATTAAATACAATCGTGAGGGTGACTTGCTCTTCTCCAGCTCAAAGGATCAGAAACCAAATGTATGGTACTCGCTGAACGGAGAACGTTTGGGCACCTACGATGGCCATCAGGGTGCTGTTTGGTGTCTGGATGTGGATTGGGAGAGCCGAAAATTGATCACGGGTGCGGGTGACATGACCACCAAAATCTGGGATGTAGAGTATGGCACTGTGATTGCCTCGATACCAACCAAATCGTCGGTGCGTACTAGCAATTTCAGTTTCTCGGGCAACCAGGCGGCCTACTCCACGGACAAGGCCATGGGACAGAACAGTGAGCTGTTCATCATTGACGTACGTAATGCGGATTCGAGTTTGGCCGAACAGACGCCCACGCTGCGCATACCCATGGTGGAGTCCAAGATCACTTCAATGCTGTGGGGGCCACTGGATGAGACGATTATTACAGGTAAGTTCTGAAACATCATAAAGATTGGTCTAACTTACTAAATCCTCTGTCAGGTCATGACAACGGCAACATCTCTATCTGGGATATACGCAAGGGTCAGAAGGTGGTGGACTCGGGCAGCGATCACACCGCCGGCATTAATGACATGCAGTTGAGCAAGGATGGCACCATGTTTGTCACCGCCTGCAAGGACACCACCGCCAAGCTATTCGACTCCGAATCCCTTATGTGCCTGAAGACCTACAAGACCGAGCGTCCCGTGAATTCGGCTGCCATTAGCCCGATTTTGGATCACGTGGTCCTGGGTGGTGGGCAAGATGCCATGGAGGTCACCACCACTTCGACCAAGTCCGGCAAATTCGATTCTCGTTTCTTCCATCTGATCTATGAGGAGGAATTTGCCCGTCTTAAGGGTCACTTTGGCCCCATCAACAGTATGGCCTTCCATCCGGATGGCAAGAGTTATGCCTCCGGTGGTGAAGATGGTTTCGTGCGGGTCCAGTCCTTTGATAGTACATACTTTGAGAACATTTTCGAGTAGTTCGTCTTGGATGTGGTTCTTCTAGTTGGCCAGTGATAACCAATCCTTCATAAGCATCGTCTCACTGGCCGCGTCGTAATGTTCAGGTCGATAGAGAATTTTCAAATATACGCGAGATCAAGAAGAAATACGTTTATTTAAGTTTAACATGAGGATTCATTCGAGTAACAAGTTTGCAATTTCAGCTCTAAAAGAAGGAACGCTTCTTTTGCTTCAGCACAACTGGCTGGCCCTGCATAGCTGCCAGCTGGGCTGGGGTGGGCAAACACCCAGGTGGCGGTGGTGGAATGATGACAGCTCCTGTAGCTGTAGTCCTTAGTTCAGCTCGAGAGTCCACTTGCAGCACTTGTGAGGCTGCTGCTCCTGCAGACGTGCTGGGTCCGGCCAGACCATAACCTGTGCCATGGTGCATTACCGTCGGTTGTGGAGCCGCACTGTACGGCTGCATGTGGACACGCATTGGCGACTGTTGTTGATTGTGACTGATCATGCCATAGTATTGATTTGGATTGGCAACAGTGGGGGGAGGAGTCTGTTCAAATTGATAGCCGACGCGTTGACTTTCCTCATAAGTGGGTGGGGGTGCCCGCTGTGTGTATAAATATATGTATGTAATGGGAAAGATCAATTGTTGGGACTACGCACCATGGAATTATCGAAATAGCTGTAGGGGGGCGCATGGCCGCCTTCTGGGACTTTAGCTGTGTGCGACAGGAAATATGTTAACAGCTATACAATTAATGCATTTGTTTAGTTTACCCGAATCGTGTCTGGACATGTTCTTCCTTTGTGTGTGTTTACTTTATCAATTTTCTTGTGAATCAGAAGCGAAGAAGCAGAGACAGTGTCAGCTGGTTATGGCAAGTGCACTTGATGTCAGTGATGACATTTCAGCTTTATTTGTACAATATAGCTAAACAGCAGTGTTGCCAACTCTATAGCTATAAATTTTCAATAATTTTGTCATACCACTTAGCTTTACCGATAAATGTTAATTATTTAATTGGGACTTTGGAAAGTCCACACTAAGAGCCTATTATGTTTCATTCAATCGTATTCAGACACATTTTCAAAGCAAGCTGGGAAAATACCACATTAAGTATGAGTAAAGCCAGATTTGACGCTAATAAAGCTAAAAAATAAAAAATTTAATTTGACGTTTAATCAGCTTAAAAAAAGCTAAACATTTTAAATTTAGTTAATGTTAAAATCTTTCAGGTTTAATCTGGTTAATATAAACAAAAAATACAACAAATTATCATTTAGAATGTCTGTTCCTTTTCCCACATTTAGCCGAACCAACCCTTTTTGTTCAACGAATTCCATTTGGCTATGTTCACCAAAATGGACGATACACACTGATCCTTGTCCCGATTCTGGCCATAGTAGTCCACAAATTCGCCATCCGGATTCACCAGGTACATAATAATGGTGTGATCCACAATATAATCGTTATCCTCATCCCTGGGCCCGGCACTAAAGTACACACGAAAAGCTTTGCACACATTTCGAATCTGATCCACGGTTCCGGTGAGGCCCAGTAACTTTGGTGAGAACTCCTTTACATATTTGCCCACCACTTCCTTGGAGTCACGTTCGGGATCTACAGTAATGAAGATGGGCTGCACCTCCGGCGTTTGTGGGGAATTTTCTGTGAGGGAATAGGGAATAGTTTTACATGTGACTACATTTTTCGCCCACTCACCAACTTCATCGACCACCAAGGCCATCTTCTCCAACTCATCCGGACATATGTCCGGACAGTGGGTGAAGCCAAAATAGATGAGCAGCCATTTGCCCACAAAGTCCTCCGACTTGCGCACTTTTCCCTGTGAATCCACCAACTCCCAACGTCCGCCAATGGCCGCCTTGCCCAATTGCCTTTTGCGCTCCTTGAGCAGGGCCTCATCCTTTTCGCTCTTCACATACAACATGAAGCCCAGACCACCGGCTCCAAGAACGCCAATAACACCCAAACTTCGCCACGAAATGGGTCCCTTGCCCTTGACAGGATCTTTGCTAGTGGCCGAGAATTTTCGAACTGCCTGCTGCTGCTGTGTCCAAGGCCAGCGACGGCAGCTGCCCACCAAGCGTTGTAGGGAGCGGGACATTTTGTGGAAATGCAAGCTATTTTTTAATGTTTTACGTAAATCGGAGACCGGCAAGGTAGGCTGCTTTAGTGTGCGAAAACGCCAAATTAAGGTTAAGTAGTGCCAATTTGGCTTTTTTGGAGCCAGATGACTTTTTAGAAGAAACCCATAACATTTGCTTCGAAATTGGCAAGCTTAATCCAAAATGAAATCAATTTCAATTTTCAAAATAAGTTAGAAAAACATTTTCGAGCTGGGTGACCTTTCTAAGTAAGAAATAGCTACAAAGCTGTATTTAAAAAGGTTTTATGGTATTTATGGCGAAATGTAAATGTTCAAAGTTGCTTTTGAGTCATAAGAAAATAATTTTACAAATTTTCAGCTGTGACATAGAGCTAGAAACTAGAGAAGAACTAGAAATTCCGGCCAAATAGCTAATTGACTACCCCACATTAGCCTTACAAAATTTTCCAGTGCTGTTAAGCGTCACACAGCTAACAACAGTAGGCACAAGAGCGCGCTGTTTAAAAATACTGCATCAAAAAACTGTTTCAAGTAATTCCCGTATAGTTCTTAGTTGGTTTTTATTCAATTACGTTTTTCACTTAAATTTAAGACAGCGTTTCCATTATTCATGTGTGGGACGACCCCTTGGTTGGAGGCGACAATAAACAGAGACTGACGACAAAAAACTTGGAAATAAATATTCTATGTGGCTTCCTTCCCTTTTATACTTGTGGACAGAGAGAGAGAGTGCGACGATCCGTTCGCATTTCAATCATCCAATGTGAGATGCAAATTGGCCGAGGGATGCAATCCCAAGTCCTTGAGCGAGTCCTGATTGTGCTCCAGCTCGAGTGTTTTGCGTGGAAAAGCGCAGATCAGCTTATAGCCCACCAAGGGGATGTGTTTGTGCATTTGACGTATATACAACCGCAGCGTCTGCAGCTTGGTGTCCGAGGGCCAGCGCAACTGGACAACTTCATCGTTGCCCGCGTCATTGAGCAGCCGCAACTTGAGGGCTGTGACTTCATCCTTGGCCTGACCTAAATGGGATTCGTAGGAAGCGGAGGCCAGCAAATCTTTGATTTCATCCTCATCGAACTCTTCGAGGCTCTCACAATCGCTGCGGGACGGTGCCAAGGCCTGGCCATTCTCGTTCATGGAATTCTTTATAGCCAACTCAAATTGCTCCTCCTCGGTGAGCTCCAGCAACTTGGCACGCTTCTTGGGTGTCGTCTCAACAGTCAGATCGGTCTGCTCCCCTTCCAGCTCCTCTGCTAGATGTTTGGCTGCCCGCTTGGAGGTACTTGGAGCTTCCTCCTCTTGGCCAAAGTCTCGATGCTCGCGTAGAAATTCCCTAAGATCCGGTAGGACATTGTCCTGATTAGGGTCTGGGCTGCGCCACACTTCCTCCCCCGTACGCGGATCAATGATGCACAGATAGGGCAGCTTGGCACAATGATAGAAGGCCACGAAGCGTCTTCCCTCGGAGGTATCGTTGTCCACCTGCCAAAGGGTGAACTGGCGGCGCACTAACTTCTTCAGCTCCTTATTGGACCAGACATCACGATTCATGGTCTGAGAGGGGAAGTCGTCGCCCTGCACATTGACCAACAGCCAACGCTGGTGCTTGGTGGCAAACTCTCGGGCTGCCGTCCAGGAGCCCGAGTAGAGAATATCAGTGGGCGGGCGAAAGAGATCTCCTAGGCGGGATGTGGACGTAGTGGCGGCGGCAGCGGCAGAGCGGCCACTGGCTACCATTTGAGCAGAACGTTCGCGGCGTCGTCTGTGGGTGCCTGGATCTGCATAGACTCCCGACGCCTGTAGCTGTTCCTCCATCAATTCCCCCTCACGTGCAAAATCTCTTAAGGGACAGACCTTAACCCTCTGGGAGACACGCGACAGACGGCTGCTGCTGCTGCCAGACGCAAAGAAATTGTCGTCCTCGGGCAGTATAAGCTGTTCACGCATTGGAGCAATGGGCGCACGCACCTCCTCCTCGCCATTGGCATCCAGAACGGGCAATGACGGCCCAATTATTGGCGAAGTTGTTGATGCACTGGCTCCTTGTTCAAAAAATAGCGCCACAGCTGCAGCCACATCGTTTCCGCAGGCTCCCAAATAGTGTTTGGCTTCTTCTGTGGTGCAGGCGGCCACTTCCACCACCTGGTCGACCAGCTCATTTGTGTCCGTTAGCATATCGCCACTGGACATGGCTGCGAGAGTTGGTTTTTCTTTGCCAAGACGAATTATTTTATAGATTAGTGAGACCACCCTTGATATCTTAAGTCGATTGGTATGACCACCCTCGATTTGTTTAGACGATTAGTAAGACCTGTTCTTCGGCTCGTTGATTAAATACCAGTGTTGTAGAGAGCTACAAATCAAGCAACACAATCAATGTGATGACTGCTAAATCACAGTTACAACTTTCTGTGCTTTTATTTTCTTTTCCAATTCAGTTGGATGTGTACAGAAGTATTGATTCCACTAAGAATATAGCTTGTCATTTCCAATCTATTGGATTCTGAACCATTATCAAAGTTCCAAGTAGCTCAAGTGGTTTTTCATTTTAGTACTAAGAATGAAAATGAAGTCGTGGGTGATGTGTCTGCTGGTCATACAGCATACAGCTCCATAGCTGTATCCACACAAGAGATTTTGGAGCTCGGCAGGCCAAAGTAAGAGATTTTTTAAAATTTGTATGTCTGGAGTTGTTGGGTATTTTAATTGATTTTGATTGAATCTTACTTACATACGAATCATGGCAATTTTTGATTGTATGTTTGTTGTGTGTGTTTTTTATTTTCAAAATAACGGATATTCTTCACATTCAATTTTTGGCCCTGCGAATTGCCACTCTCCGAGTCGTTACTTCAAAATACTCGTGACAAATAGCAGTTACTTAATTATTGCCCATCTCTAAGCCAGAATCAGTACGCGATGCGATAAGATTTCTCCAATTAGCAAAGAGTCCTCCAGTAAAAAGTGACTAATAGCCCTAGTCTAAATGATAAAAAAATGATTAATTTATGCTTGGGGCCTGGCCAACGATTTGTGCACAAACGCGAGTGTTTCCCCCAAACCCTATCAGATCTCGATCTCGGCCAGCAGAAGTTGTAAAAAAGTTCGGTTGTTGCTTGCCCAAAGTCAACTAAAACACCAAGAACTATGTGCTAGGCGTTAACTTGTTTATTTGTTTGTGGTCTCCAATTGCAATTCGCCGCTTCGCTCCTGCTGCTGCTGCTGACGTCGCAAAATGGTCTCGCTGATAAAAAACCAATTGCTAAAACATTTATCCATGTAAGTGGCGGGCGGTGGGGAGGGGGTTGCGATTCGTTAGTGTGAAATTGAATTATGAACTGTAATTAGTTTCCAGCTGGGGGCGACAGATTTGTTTGTGGCAGGCAAAAGGGTCAGAAATTGATTTTTCCCAGCGTTGTTGTTGCTGCTGCTGTGGCCATTTCAATGTCGTCGCCTTTGCTAGTATATGTATGTGTGTGTGTATATATTATTTTTTTTTGCAGCTTCCCACCAACCCCACCTGGACCTAAACCATCACCTGTGGGCCAAAGTTGTTGCCTCTCTTTTATGTCTTCTTCATCGTTTGTCGTTCTTAATTTGTTGCTTCTTACCAGCCACCCCCAAGAGTTAGTATATGTCTGGTGTAACAAGTGGACCCCTCCCAAGCCCCTTTATCATCATCATAAATGTTTATTGGTTCAACTTGAAATTGAAATTTTCTAAATGGGGGGAGCTGACACACTTACGTACACATTTTTGGCTTGGGAGTGTTTTCTGCTGTATTTTGTATTCACGGCGAAGATTTTAAAATAAATGAACATTTCCCCTGGCATTTATGATTTGCGATATTCCGCTGTTTCCACTTTAAATTTTTGCAAACATGTTTGATTCAAGCCTGATTTTCGTAATATCTTAAAATCGTTTGAAGTTATGTTCCCTTAAAATTTTTTTTTATCTAAACATCTTTTTCTCAGTTTTGAAGCAATCAAGCTAAAACTTGCACGGAGTCTTCTTTTGAATGAACACTGATAATATGTCGGAAAGCCGCTTATTGAAAGAGTAAAATTCCGTGTTCCAACATGAAGAAACTTGAATGAAATTTCATTCAATTTATCATTTTTAGCACTGATAATCCCACAATGCATTCACAGTAATTTAGTTCTCTTATCTAAGAGAACCCTGATCTACATATATACATTAGATGCCTATTGATATTTTTGATACTATAGTAGTCATCATAGAGAAGTAAAGAGCCAAGGCATGCACAATATCTGTGACTATAAAATGCGGGCAGGGTCAAGTTGCGGTCATAAATGCAATAGACTAATCAATCAATGATACATTCCATTTTTTGTGCGATAACCTTTCGACATCTTTTAGGGCTTCTCATTATGTTTTGATTTAGAGTCGCCACACAGTGAGTTAACTAACCTTCAAATGTGCATCTATTCAATTTTCATTTGCACTTGGCCTTGAGGCACCACTCGTGGTCCAAGAGCTGACAAATTTTTTCCGCCCAAATCTTGGACCGGACCCAGAAAAGCTTCAAAACGGTTCGATCCCAAAATAAGTTTCTTGCTAATATGATTAACTGCTATATATGAATTTTTAGAATATGAATTTATAATTACTATATTCATCATCTATTGAACAAGCTAGAAAATGATGAAAATGTGACGAATACATAATCGTTGAAAGACGTTGGTGCGACTTCATTGAAATTTAAAGATTGCCTTGAAGTTCTAGTGTTTTCAATATGTTGCATTTGTTGTATTAGCTGTTTAACAACGAAAGTATCTACCAGTATTGATGAAAGTTTACTGAAAGAAATTCTAATGATTAACTTAAACTGAGTTCGAATATTATTTGAAATTATCAAACCCTTATATGAGTAACATATTTAACATATGTAACTGTTTTTACGACCTTTATGCTAAGTAACCCTGCTGTTTGAGCAGGCTCGAGGTTATGTTATGCTTTCGCAAAGGCTTAAACAGGGACTCAGAACTAGGAATATGTTTAATTTTTGATTTTTAGTATTTTAATTATATTTAAAACTTTAAGAAAACGGAAAAAATTGTTTTTTTTAAATGTACTATCGGTACTATCGGCTGTCGATACAAATGGAACATGCAAAACGACTTGGATTGTGACAGGCAAAAGTCTGCTGATGATACGAATTTGAGGCCCAGACAAACCATGCTATCCGTGTAGTGTTCAAAAATCTTTGTTGATTTGTATTGAATATTGAATTATAATCGACCGTTGACCTAGAGCAGGCTAATCAATCACTTTGTTAAAGAACGTTGGTCAATTTTGACATCATTTTCGTGACTTTTCCCGAACATTTTTGTAGAATTCATCATTCTTCACTGCGACAATGATGCAGCAGATTTGGAGGTACCCTAAGGCACCTTCTATGTAATAATGAAATTGTTTTGAAATTCGTTTGCTTTTGTTTTTCATTTAGAAATGAGTTAGCTTTATTCCTGCTCAAGCTAACCTGGTTGGTTGGCTCTGAAATATATTTCAATTATCTTTCTTGCTTTCATTACAATATGGTGCGGATATAAATGGAGATGTAAATACAAAACCCCCAGTCCTGCCACCTGCATAAACAGAGGTGGTTACCTATACATACATATTGTGTACGGCACACACCTTTGCCTGCTTTGTTCACATTGTCTCGTGTCTGGGGTCGCACTTTCTTGTTTTATTTTTCCCACCCTTTCAAGTTTACTTTATTTTTTTCCACGCAATTAAGCTGCAAACAAACTAACTTTATAACAAGGCTAAAAGTAAATGCAAAGCAAACTTGTTGCCGCGTTATATCCTTACCCCCATTCCCGCCTTCCAAAATACCAAAGGAAAAGTTGAAGGGAAATCCTTTTAAGTAAAAAGTTGTTTCTGTTGTGTTTCTTAAGTTTTCTTACAATAATCAGAGGTGAAGTTTTGTGTACTTAACTAATTCAATTGGATTTGATTAATGCTATTTGGAACTTTAATTTGATGGGAATGAATCTGGGTTATTTATATTAAATTATTCTATAATTCTATTTTATATTGGCTGAGATGTCTTTACTAACCTCCTCAATCAATCAATATTTCAATTTAAATTATGCATGTTTGGGGAGCCATTAACGGGAAATGGGTCAATTGATGGCAACTGACAGTCTACCATATGGTTGCTAACTGGGGCGCATCCATTTGCCCACTTGTTGCCTTCGACCCAACAAATAAGTAGCGACATGTGCATCCAAGTGGAAATAATTCTGTTGGCACCAAAAACAACTCACAATTGGATTTGCTTTATCTTCATTTCAGCTACACGAAGAACCTCTCCTCGGACAAAATTAATTTGAGCACATTTCGTGGTGAGGGTGAACTCTCCAATCTTGAGCTAGATGAGCGTGTGCTCACCGAGCTGCTGGAGCTGCCCAGCTGGTTGCGTTTAACATCGGCCTGGTGCAATCATGTGTCCTTTCGTATTAGTTGGACCAAGCTTAAGAGCGTGCCCATCACACTGGTAAGTTGGGCAAGAGAAATTGAATTAAGGAAATCAATATTAAGTATACGAAGTGGCAGTTATCCTCTCAGCGGCTTGACAGATGAATCAGGATAATAGAAATATAAGAAACAATGATGATATAAGATCTATTGATGAGGGAACAAGTTGTTCATTGTACTTTCTGGTATCCGAAGTTGGTCTGCGAAGAAGATTATGTAGATTTGTAGCTTCTTCAACGAACCAATCCGATTAGTTGTTGCCGAGCAGAGCACCGGCGAGAGCCAAGAGAACCCTTTTTCTTCATACAGAGTTAATGCTGAGAGCGCGAGAGAGCTCTGAGTTTGAAGGAAAGAGAATACGTCTTGAAAAGAAAAGAAAACGTTTACTAAATATATGTAGGTAGGTAGAACTATAAGGTCCTTAATGAGGCCGGGAAGAAATATAAGGTTGTCAAAAAAGTCTTGCGGTATTTTTATTGAATTTTCAATTGTTCATAAAATTGGTTATAATAATGCGACTTAAGTCAAATATGCGCCGTTTTGTTCGATGACGAGTTCCCAACGAGATGCCAACTTCATAATGCCCCTCTTATAGAAGCTCGCTTCCCTACTGTCAAAAAACTCGGAGAGCCAATTTTCACAGGACTCTCTTGTGGCCAACTTCCGATTACCAAACTCGTTCGCCATGGACAGAAATAGGTGGTAATCACTTGGTGCGAGATCCAGACTATACGGTGGATGCAAAAGAACCTCCCATCCGAGCTCCCGGAGCTTCTGGCGCGTCACCAAAGATGTGTGTGGCCTGGCGTTGTCCTGATGGAAGACAATTCGGCCTCTGTTGATCAAAGATGGCCTCTTCTGCATGAGTGCTGCATTCAAGCGGTCCAGTTGTTGGCAGTACAGGTCCGAATTGAGCGTTTGGCCATAGGGGAGCAGCTCATAGTGGATGATTCCCTGCCAATCCCACCAAACACACAGAAGAACCTTCCTGGCCGTCAATCCAGGCTTGGCCACCGTCTGGGCAGCTTCACCGCTTTTCGACCACGACCGTTTGCGCTTTACGTTGTCGTAAGTGACCCACTTTTCATCGCCAGTCACCATCCGCTTCAAAAACGGGTCGATTTTGTTGCGATTCAGAAGCGATTCGCTTGCATCCATACGGGCCAAAATGTTTTTTTGTGTCAAGTCGTGTGGCACCCATACATCGAGCTTCTTTTTGAATCCAAGCTTCTTCAAATGGTTTATAACGGTTTGATGACTCATGCCCAGCTCTTGGCCGATGCTACGGCTGCTACTATGCCGGTCTCTTTCGATCAATTCAGCGATTTTATCGCAATTTTCGACGACAGGCCTTCCGGACCGTAGAGCATCTTCGATCACCTCTGCACCAGAACGAAAACGTTGAAACCATCGTTGTGCGGTGGAAATGGAAACTGTATCGGGTCCATAAACTGCACAAATTTTATTGGCAGCATGAGATGCATTTTTGCCTTTATCGTAGTAGTACTGTAAAATACGCCGTATTTTCTCTTTATTTTGCTCCATGTTTGCGACGCTATAACTCACGAACGACTAAAAACAAACAACAATAAATCAAACACGTGTTAGCGCGTGAAAAGAGCTTTCCAAAAAGCTCTAGCGTGAACCGATGCGACGAATACAACTAGAACTACGCGCTTGCAAAGACAAGCTTGCGGAAATGCCGCAAGACTTTTTTGACAACCTTATATAAATATATAAATAAAAAAAATATATAAAATAATTAAAAATAATTTTCTTAATAATTTTACAGACACTCGATGAGGTGCGCATAACCATTGAGACCTGCAATCCAAATTCACGCGATGCGGGCGGCGGAGCAGGAGGAGGAGGAGGTTCAGGATCACCAGCGGCTGCCGCTGCCTTGCCACAAGTGCCTCAGGGTAAATACAGTTTCATACACAAAGTGGTCGATGGCATCACCATTGTGGTCAACACGGTAAATGTGAATTTTGTGAGCGCTGCCTTTACCGCCTCGGTGCAAATGTCACGCATTCGTGTCGAATCCAAAACTCCCAAATGGGCCAATGCTGATCTCCGTTTGACACGCCTTAAGGATGCTCAAAAGGGTATCATATTGATCTTTAAAGAGCTATCCTGGCAAACGGTACGCATTGAGGCCAGTTCCACACAGGACACATCGTTGACACCGTTGCGACTCTTAACGAATCACGCCCGTTGTCGGATAACCATAAGAAAACGTCTATCCGATTGTACACTGCTCGCCTCGCGTTTGGTTTTAATCTTGGATGATTTACTTTGGGTACTGACCGATTCGCAGCTGAAGGCAGCATTGCATTTTGTGGACTCTCTGTCGGGTCTGATCAAGGCGGCCACTCATGCCACACAAAAGACCAAGGCAGCCAGAAAAATGCAGGTGAGTGTGGAAACTGTTGGAATGGTGAAATTTCTAAGACAACTTGCTTTGTTTTCCAGACCCTGCCCGAGTACAAGGCCCAGTTGGCTCAGCAGCAGAATCGCCTGTCGGAATCGGCGCACACAACCACCGCTCAGCGCATGTTCAATGCCTTCGATGTACGTGAAACCTCGTATCATTTCTTTAGCCAACGCATAGATCTACACTTGTGCGATGATGAGGGCGATGGACGGTCCAGTTATCCGGACCTGAATAAAGGCGGTGCCTTGCAGGTCTCTGTGACGGCCTTCCAAGTGGATTACTATCCCTACCATTTAGCCAAATCGGATCGTTCACATTGGGCCAAATATAAGGAGGCTTCAGTGGCGCCCGCCTTGTGGTTAAAGGAATCCTTGAATGCTTTTCGCGAGGCGGTATTGAATTTGAGTCAACCCAATCGTCCGGCCATGCATGCACCCCTGGAAAGAAGCACGCCAGCCTCACCGATTATGTTAAGTGCCAGTATGTTGGGTTCACAATTTGGAGCAGGCAGTGGTGGGTCCAATGGCAGTAGTACACCCACAGCAGCGGCAACTGCTGGTTCGTTGGGTTCGGGCTCGGGCTCTGCGTCGGCCAGCAGTCAGTTCACGCAATCGGCTCAGCAACGTAGTACATTGGAGAATTTGGCCAAATTGATGAGCGCTTGTGTCATCTTGAGAATTGAGGACTTTACATTATATCGGGTGACCACATCGGGTAAAAAACAAATGCCTAAGGAATTTATCTCAGGTATGTGAAGGTTTCTTTTAATTAACACCCCGACAGGGCGGTTCGTTTGATGATCTGACTCGATTTAATGAACCGCCCCGCCTGCTCCCACCACACACACACCCCCTCACAACCCACACATGCCTCCATATAATATAACCACCAACTAATGACTAATGCAAACGAATTTCTCTCCTTTGCTTTGCCATTGAATCTCATGCATCATTTGTAAAATGCTTTTGTTGTTGTTGTTTGTGTTCAAATCGTTGCCATGTTGTAGCACAACATAAAAGGAAAAGCAAATCCTCAGGTGAATATCATTCTGCCTAACCCCTTTCGCTGGTGTACAGAGCTCATTTTGCATTCGTGGTTGTTCCGGCTCCAATTAACTTTTTTTGTATTTTTCCAGGTGATAAGGATCGTTATTCGTTTCCCGCCGAGATGCCCATTGTGCATGCCGAATACACGTATTTCTATTATCCTGGGGATTTTGTATTTCCATGTAAGTAGTGTCCCAGCCAGCTGTCTTCCAATTTAATCCTCAACCCTTACAGTGCCGCCTTCCAAGTTATTTGTTCATGTGAATCCACTGCAAATGCACTTTGATCTCAGCTCCATACTCTGGCTAAATTCGTTTGGTCTTAATCTGCATGAGAGTTTGCTACGCACCAGTGTGGGCTCCCAACAACAGTTGCCGCCGCCAGCGCAGAGCACACGCGGCTCCATTGCCTCCAATGGCTCCAATGGCACACAGATGAATGTGGACCAGGAGCCCAATCTGATGTACATGGATGTCAAAGTGGAAGCCATAATGCCGCGTGTGGTCATGGAAGCCGCCCTGGATGCACCCAATCAGAAGGATCGTCCCAAAACAATGCAAATACAAATCTCTCGTTTTGCTCTAACGAACATCCGTGAGATGGGCAGCTCCCGGGCGGACTTGGCTCAGGCTTTGCATTCGTTGCAAGAGGGTTCTCTTGTCTTCGGCTCTGGGTTTCCCTCCGTTGAGGGTGATATGTGCATTGTCACGGATCGTATACTCTCCCATGTGGCGGCCTCCGATGTCAGCATGATGTCACCCACCGAGGACTTAACACAACAGCTGCCTCGATCCGCCTCCACGCAGTATCTTTCGCGCTATGCCATGTGGTCGGAGCCTAGAGATGTTTGGTGCATTAAACTGGATCCCGTTTGGGTGGATTTCCTCGGTGCCCGCTCGTTGGGTCCAAATAAAGCGATACCCTTTGTGGATGCAGTGCCCATTACGTTGTGGCTGCATTCTGGCACAGCGCAGGTTCAGCTGGAGGTGGGCGATGATAGAGAGAGCATGGAGAGTCTGGGCTTGGCGCCGTTGCCCACGCTGCCACCATTGCCGCGTAATCCCTTTCTTAGCGATGAGGATGTGCGTGTACAGCCACCAATTACCAATGCCACGCCCCCCACCGAACGTACAGCTGATATGCACGCCATAGCGCATATATCCAATTTGGTTAGCCTACAAATCGATCACTATCAATTGTTGTTCCTGTTACGACTGGCCGAGGAGTTTAATGAGATGTCCACCTTTTTGAATTTGGATGCCGAGCGGATCTTGCAAAAGGTGAGCTTCTAAGTCAAGTGTTATATTAAAAAGGATTGTTGATCCAAGCAACTGTATTGGAACTCAAAAGTTTTCTGTTAACTGCCACTTCTAAAATTAAGATCTTCCTTTCGTTCCAATCAACAATCCTTGGAATCCAACATTAAATCAATTTTACTAACCCTCTTAACCACCTCTTCCTCCCTACTCCCTAAACAGCAAAATCAACAAAAGTCCATTATATTTGGCTGCGTTGTGCCACAGATCGAGGTGACGCTCGTGATGCCATCGCCAACACCTGGTAAGGAATCAAGTGGTGGTGATGCTGAAAGTGTCGTACCCGATTCAGCTAGTTTGGGTGATGATTTACACATGAATAGTAAGAAATTATATTTCCTTTTTTGTTGTCTCTCGATTTTAACCAAAAAAAAAAAACACATCTTTAGTTTAAAGCCAATCTAACAATTTAGTCGCAACAATAACTAACTAACAAAATGATTATGATCTTGATATATATACATATAGTGGAGATTAAACACACACAATCACACAGTTATCTAGTATTTATAAACTCACAAAGTAGTTGTCACCACCCATCCAAACCCACCGGGCTAACATCAAAATGACTAACATGTACCCAAAATAATAGGAGCATTGTTTGGTTTTCTTTTGGGTCCTTTTTATTTTTCATATTTTCTATGCTGTAATATTTTGCTACTTGTTTTGTAGGCTGGGTTAACTTTTCTAAGCTAAGGTCTTTGAAGCTGGATGGAACAAAATCGGTATTGCCTGAAATATTCCTTATAGATCTTATTTAATATAAGAGTTAGATGCTGTCGATATGTAGTGCTACCCCTGGCTAAGACTTACTGACACTTTCGAATCCCAAGATGCCTTATTTTGTTTCATTTGGCTTCCAAGAACTGGCTCTTTCTGGGTATCCCTAACTCTCCGTCTCACTCATATAAAATAACTCGCATGTTTTATTTTTGTAAACTAAAACTAACCCCAAACCAACAACTCTATTTTTGGTCCATATTGTAAACTAAACGTACATTAAGAGAACTACTTGAAGATGGGAAAAATTAACTGGAGTTCTTTCCAAAACTTCACAGGTGGCAATATAACCTGGCCCACACCACCGCCACTGGATCAAATAAAGAGCAATACATTTGGTAGTGTAGAGACGCCATCGCCAGTCACCAATGAACCGGTATTCGACAGCGGCATACATATATCCAATCCTAATACTCATGGGTAAGAGCAAAAGCATTTGGTATCTATGTGAAATATTGACAACAATTCCTTGTTCTTCCCAGCTACAATGTGCAAATACTGAGTACACCCACAATGGCATCTTCCACACCCAGTCAGGGCTCACGTCCCGATACGGGCATCTCTACACAATCGCAAACCCAGTCCATTTCCTCCACCTCGAAGAGTGTTAAAAGTGGCACAGCTCGTTCAACAGCTGGCGGCGGCGCCGACACTGTGCCCAGTTTAACCAAGGAAATTAACTCAGGTTTAATGTCCATGAAGAAGGGCTTCTCCAGTTTTATGACTTCCATTGACTCGGCGATTAAGTCGGGCGCACCCAATGATGATGCCAGTGATACAGTCTCCATACAGAGCGAGTTAAGTTCAGACTCCGAGAATTATGCCATAGTCATGGGCGATGATAAGACCATGGATTGTATGGATGTGATGTTCCGCTTGAATCCTTTTACCAATGATAACAATATAAAAACCTCACCCGTGGAAGTGGCCAGCGAAGTGTATGAAGAGCCCACGGGATATAAAACCAATATGTCTTCGCCCTCAGAGCCATCGGAGGGCAGCACCTGGCGACGACGCGATTTGGTGTCAATGGCTACCTTTAGGTTACATGAGATTAAATCAATCTAGAATTGGAATCTTTACTTAAAGCTTATTTGTAGATTGACCACAGTGGAGTTGATACGCCAGCAGGAGGGACCAAAGTCTTCAGTGCGATTGCAAGTGGCTGCCGTTTCCTGTGATGAGTGTGGATCCATACCCTGGGATGAGCTACAGGTAGGGCGAACATTTGTCGATGTTTTATTTAAAATTACTTATCTTTCCTCCAATTATTTTTTGTTTTGTGTTTTTTATTTTGGTTTGTATATATACAAAAAAGAAAAACATTTTGTTGTCTCTCGAGTTTTTTGCCTAAAGTCTAAAATTAAATGTTTTCTGCTCAAATTTCATACATTTGCTGCATGTTTCGATATCTATATTTTATCTGAACGTAATAATTTTGCATACCCTTGCAGATAGTGTTACAATATGCAGCTATCCGTCCGTCTGTCTATGTAAACTCTTAAGCCTTAAACCTTATAGTGATCTGTATTGATGCCAAGAGAATAGAAATGTATACCCACACGCTTCAGTGGATTCCCGAAGTTTTAGACCAGCTTTTAGGTTCATAACATGGCTCAGTATATTTCGTATTTCCTAAATTTTGAATGCTTTTTGTAAGTATCTTACGAAATGTTGTAAGGCCCGATATCTCCATGTCCGGTTAGTCAAACTAGCCCGAGATTAGTCGAATATGAGTTTCGCTTGCTGTTTTAGGCGAGAATCAATCTCATTTTCAGTTTAACTCTAGTTTAGTCTGGATAAAACTATCGATATTTCCGATGCTTTAATTGCTAAAACAATGTACATTCACGCAATTCGTATAAGTAACAGAGTAGATGCCCTTTAGAAGATGATAAATCAGCCTTAGGTTAGTGTGTGGTACTTCCACAGTCACTATTTAATTTCCATATTTATTGCATTCAGCTTGACGCACATTTTAGGTATCCTAAGACAGAATAGTACTTGAATTATACTCATTTTTGTAAATATTTACTATTTTGGTCTTACCGTTTGCAAGAAATTCACCGGCGTCACTTCTTAAAGTAGTGTTGCAACTTTGTTCGATATTAATCGATTCTTAAGAAGTATATCGATGTTCTTCACACAAGGAAAAAGTCGATAGATGGCTTCGAGAATCGATTTACTTATAATGAATTGCATCTACCATCAGCCTAAACGTGTTCAGCGATATAATTCATTTACAAAACTGCTTGCAATTCTCAAGTTTGAATAAGTTACCAAAATTCGGTGATAAGATATGTTTCTAGTCCAATCAAAGTTCTTTTAAAATAACTTTAAAACAAAAGAGACACAGAAAAATCAAATATTACCAGTTACAGTGCGTTTCTTAACCGAGAATACTTGAATAGTCATAGTAAATCTCACTTAAGGTCAGTTGGACACTAAGAATCCAGCATTTGGAAGTGTTAATGTGTGGTTTTTAAGCCATTCATTAGCAGACTTTGCTATATACTGTAAGTTCATTAAGATTGTCAATGATTCCGTGGCATAAAGAGCTGAGAAATACAAGCATTAGGTTTAAGATCGAAAGTTCTTTCAATGGTTTAAACAGAAGCCCGATGATTCAGAATTCCAACGACCTGCAAGGGTATATACAAACTTCGGTGGTTTTCGAAGTTAGCTTTTCTCAATTCTCTATTTGTATTTCTATAATTTAATAAAGAATATTCCTTAAGACTAGGATTGTTGATGCCATTTATCAGCCATCCTAATCATTAACATAAGCTTTCTGTAAGATAACTTTCTCATAAAATCATTTTCTCATTATATTTTCTCTTCTCTCTCTTAAAAAAAAAAACCAACAAAAATATATATATATATACTATATATAAATCTCAATGTGTGCTAAAAAAAAATATAATAAAACACAAAACAAAACAAAAACCAACTATTGCGCAACAACAAATGTAAATTAACATACGACTACTTTACATGACACAAACTCCAACTCCAACAACAACAACTACAACAACAACACTGTCCTACAACCACAACAGATCGCGCATCAAGCGAACAAGGTATAAAATATACAAAATTGAAAATTCCGTACTTATCGAAAATGCTAAATTGTTTATTTAACGCTGCTTTGTACATAAATACTTACTTACTTACATATATTTATTTACTACCCAAGTGGTTTTTGAGTTTGTATACGAAATTTGTCACTTTGTTTTGGTTTCCGGTTTGATTTGCCTTTATTTTTCTTTTGGTAATTGTTGACTATGGTTTTTTTTTTAACAATAATAGATATTCTTAGAAATTACTCCATATGCATATTTCTTAATGTTATTTTGGCTAAAAGAACATTGAAGCATTTGCAGTTTTACGTAGTTTTCTAGGCAAGTTACTTGTTTCGAATGTTTTTGGAGCATGCCCCATTTTCGAGGGGAGGCTACATACATAAAAATATATAAAGTCCTCTTAATTTACCTAAATCCCCAGCCGATGTTCATCGTTATATTTTGAATTACCTTTTTTTGGTTTGTTTTAATCATCATTTTAACAAGTTCCTTTTTGTTTTGATTTGCAAAAATTGGCTTGTTTGAGACTTAGAGGTGAAACTACCTACAACATCTAGGCAACTACGGAACCACAAAGCACTAACTGGAACTGAACAATAACTCTAATTGGTGGCTCTAAGCTGAAGACTAACTCTAACTTGCTGCTTTTCTAAAAATCCACCAAACATTTACATAAAACACCATTCTCAGCCACATACCCCAACACTCATACACACTCATACACACACACAAACACACACACAGAACAGCGCATGTGTGTGCCTTGTGTAGCTTAGCATGTTGTGTGGTTGTTGATTACTAAATTATACTAACTGAATCTTACTGCTTATACTATAACAAGCTTAATAACTTTGTTTTTTTTGTGTATTTTTCGCTCCCAAAAAAACAAAAACACCTTCCAGACCAAATTTGGGGCACGCTGTAAAGCCTGGAATCTGGCACCATATAATCCGGAAGCTCCACCCTGTATACGTTTGCGTTTGGAGGAGACACTAGATATGCCCAAGGAAATTGAGGGAATCATTGATCGCAAGCGCATTCAGAGGTAATGTCTTAAGATACGGAAAAGGTGTAAAGCACATTATGATCTCATTTCGTATTCGCTTAGATCATTCGAAATGTATACTTTTAGGGATATTTATGATAACACTAGAGAGAGGTAAAAAATCAATGTTTGCAACCATCGATGATTTTAAAAATCAACATCGAGGATCAGATGCTTTAAAAAAAGACGATGTTTCGATATTTTAAAAGAAAAACCATCAGGCCTCTTCCCGTTTTCAATTCACCTAGTTTATCACACAAAGTGCATAGGTGTGTAAATTGCTGCACATCGCTGTGCCGGTGCTGCCCAGCATAAGTGTTTGTTTTGCCTATAACTCGACTGTCGTTCATCCAATCTTCATGAAGTTATTGAAAAAGCTTACGTTTGTAAGTAATGAAGAAGGGCAAGCGACACCACTACATCTCTTTTCTACAAACATGAGATTTTTAAGAAACTTCCCCGCGTAAAGCCCATAAATGCCAAACCTGGACCAATCCCTCTGCAGGGTTTCAGTTTGTCTTAAGACTTAAGGTTTCAGTTTGTCTTTTTTTGCAAGAAAAACTTTTTTGTTTTCCTTGGTAACCCCATCCAAAACTTTGTATTTCTTAGTTTTCTATGCTTTCCCATGGTTCCACTTAGTTTGGTTAGTTAGCTGTCATACAAAAGTAGAGTCTGAAAAGTAGTCTTAGTGAGAAAAACTTGTTTGTTTTCAATGAGAATGTCCTTAAAATTTGCATTTATTTATTTGAAATGCATTCACACAATTCTACAAAGTTTTGTCGAAATCGGATGACTATAGTAAATAGCTACAGTACGAATGATCGGTCGAAAAAGATGTTCTATTGAGAAAAACTTTTTGGTTTTAAATGGAATCGATTCCAAATATCTTACATGTTCTTTTGTTAGGCTTTTTGCACGATTCTACTGAGTTTGGTCAAAATCGAACATCTATATAGTAAAGCTCCCATAAAAGACTGAGGTCCGAAAAGTAGTCTTAGTTAAAAAACCAGCTGCAAGGGTATACAAACTTATATATACATATATAGAAATTTGCAAAATCCAGTCGAGGTCGACATACGGGTCATTTTTTAGAAGAGTTTAAAAATCGAAGCTCTGAATTGAAAATGAATTTCTTAAAATTGTTAGAAATCCACCTCTAAATATAGGGATCTTAAGGTGGATCCTTTCTTTACGTCTCTTCCTATTTTTAGTCAGGTGCACAATTTCTGTTTTCTAACTAACAAATTTGTCTAATCTTTTCAGTTGGTTTACGCATCATGCGGAAATCCGTGTGAGTGATATCAATTTAGACTTATCCATGAGCACAGTCATTGGCCTGGGGGATCTGGCTGAAGATGAAATCATTTCCACGCCCATGCCAGTTACGGTAAGAATATCGAAGAAGTGTTTTCGAAACATCAACTAATTTTGATCATTTCAGATAAATCTCGAAAATGTGCGCATCAATTTGCTAGAGGATCGTCCGCCCGTCAATATTACCTCCCCGGGGCCAGTGCCCATTAATTTATGCATTGGTCGCATGCATGTCGCACGTGACAGAAACGGTGTACTTAATATACAGCCCATAGGTGAGTCCTCAACTCTTATATAAGTGGAGTTGCCCCACTGAAGTGTGTTGATTTAATGCAGATACCAATCTGAGTGCTGATCAGCATCAGGCACTGGGCAATGCCTTGTTTGGAGCACCGCGAGAGCGCGATCGTGAGCTGCTCTCTATGCAGTTGGTTATGCAACAAATGAAATTGGATAATGATCAGCTGCGGAGGCAACTGGTGGACTCGAAAGTGAATACGGATAATTATAGGTGAGAAATGGGAATAGAAAGAAACAACAACAATTATTTGGCTTCTCCCCCACTTGCCTTGATCCACAGACAAAAAAGCAAACAGGAATCGGATGTATTGCGTTCGTATTTAAAGGCAGCTCAGGATGATATAAGCATATTGCTGGAGGAGAAGAAAGCATTGCTGGACACCATACGATCCCTGCAGGTGGGTGATTGGACAACGCAGTTGCCAAGTAGTTTTACTCTCTATGTGTCTCTCTCTACCACCTCTCTATGACTCACTCCTACACACACTGTACTGTTCTACACTTTCAATGTTGTTTGTAATTATTTCTTGCCACCTTCTGTGTTGTTGTTGGTGTTCGTGTTGTACATGAAGTTGAATCACCACCTTAGCCTTAAGAACACAACGAATAATAATAATGCAAGGACTAAAGGTCAGTCAATGCCACACACGCATGCGCCTGGCTTAATGATGCACCCCAAAAAAAAACAGAAACAAAGCGGAGGGCTTCAAATGGAAAGTTTAACCAATTAATCTCCCATCTTCTCTAGGTACAGTTGACCTCATCGAATATGAGCCGAAAGAATGATGGCAACAGGTAGCATAACTGCATGGACTGCATACAATGCTGCGGCGAGAACAACAATGCCTAATCCTACAGCGTATGCCTACAGTCACAGTGTATCCAATCCGGAAGAGAAGAGAGGAGAAGAGAACATTCGCCATTCGTTTTTGAGTTTTTAGCAGAAGACTGACACTTTTCACGTTGCCGTTCGTCATACTTATACACATACACATATTTACTCCAACCTAACTTAAATCATTTTAAAGTTTTCGCTAATGTTCCAAAGAGTGTTTATATTTGTTTTTCAACTTTTAACATTGTTAATTATTTTAGAACGATAATCAAAATAATCGAAACTATGTACAGTCTCGCCATTGATATTTTATGCCTACTCAAACAGAAATTGTACATTAACTACTACTTCGGTATTTAGATATTGATGGAAACAAAAACATGTTGTTGTGATTTATGATCATATCAAAAACCTAGAACTCTAGAAATTATATACATATACATATATATACACACATTCTATGCATCGCTGTTGTAACCAATTGGCCAAATTTATTAATCGGAAGTTATTCAAATTGCATTCCAATCAAATTTTATCATCGTTTGCTACAATTACTATCCATATACAACAAAAAAAACATCTATAATCAAAATGTTCTCAATGCAAATAATGTTACAAACTGAACTATTTATAATCAGGTTAAACTGAAATATGGGGGTCACGCGTATACAAATTTTAAATTAAAAAGTATTCATATTTCAAATTGAAGTCATATATATGCAATACCTAAAGCGTCGTTTGCTTATTTAAAATGTAAATGAATAATGTTTGTATTTGTATTATAAAACAAATTAGTATATATATATACATATATATATATATATATTGAAAAATATTGATTGTTATACATTATATAAAAAAGACAAGTTTTCATCTGTAGCTAGGCGAAAAGGTCAAGAAATTGAAGTCATATTAAATATTAACAAATATTGAATGGTAAATGTTATGTTTTCCTTGTGGCAGGGGAAAGGTGGCTATGGCGGTTATGCTATATTTATAACACAAAATCGGACTTGACATAACTTACTCAGACAGATTTAACTACCCAAAAGCAATAGCCAATGTTCCTGAAACTTTTCCATGATCACTTTTGCATTTGATTTGCAATAGATTTGTGAATACCAAAAATAGGGTATCAATCTAGTCCAAACGGTTACCAAAATCACTGTTTTCTTTTACAGCTTCGACTGACGATTTAAAATATAAGGCGAGTCATCAGCAGCAGTCGCCGTTTAATAGTTCTTGTCATTTGCCTCGCTGCTGCTTGCGGTCTGGTTCTCACCAGAGATCTGCTAGAGTGCCTGTTTCTTAACTCCGAGTTCGTTTGCAGTTTTACTCATACCCAAAATTTACAGTCAACTCAAATACAGACGCATTATCCAAATCAACATTCTGATGTTTTTGCGATCTGCGCTTTGCATATGTATGAGAAAGTATTACAGTCTGCACTCGGTGTGAAAAAACTTGGTTGTGACAGATACATCAAGTACTTGTGTAGTGCACTCAGCAGATCTCTGGGTTTGGCATACATACATATAGTGGTAAGTCGATCACTTGTTGCTATAGACTAGATATGAATAGTTTTCAAGAAGGAATCGAACAGATTTGTCATACATATCAGCAACATAAATTGCATTTTACGATTTTGGGAGCTTGAGATCAGCAATGAAAACGAATTTAAGTTTTGCCAGTTAAAAAAAAATGATTTCACAGCTGGAGCATAAGCACACCCACTCAGCAAAATAGCTCACCTTCTCTTCCTGAAATAGAAATGCGCCTTCAAACTGATTGAAAATTGTTCGCTGATGGTGTGCGAGTGCGAGTGTACAAGATAAGTGACGTAACAATAATTGCATTAATGATCTTCTTGCTGAACTCGAGTAATGCGTGATGAGGTAGACGGCACGTTTACTTGTTTTCTTATAACTCACAATCGCCATCCACACATAATTTCTGTATTGCTCGCACTCTCGCTCTCAGTTACAACAGCTTTAGCTGCAGCGGCTAACTGTAATTAACAAAGAGAGCGCCTAGCTGTAATTAATGGAAGCATAACAGAGAAACACAGGCAGCGGCAGTGGCAGCGGTAGATTGCAAAGACGGAAGGAAAGAAATACTTTTTTTGTAGCTTTCATAAGCTTTGCTCAATAACATGTGCAAGCACTTGTGGTAAGTGATTAGTATAAGCTTTGGTGCAGCTGGATAAGTTCTGCATTTCCCTTGGCCGTTTCTTCCATAATTAATAAAAAAAACTATAAACCAAGTTGTTTAATTTTATAAGAGTTTATTTTTATTGAAATTATTACGATACCAAACGGTTGTTGTTGTTGTTGCTGTAGCTTTTGCTGTTCTTCATCTTTATGTTTAAATTAATGTTATATACGTTAAGAGCGTTTTGTATTTAGTGTTTCATTGTTGTTGTTGTTGTTGCTGTCTCTTTTTCTCTATGCACATTTAGGCCAATACACACGAACATGTAAGAGTACATACATACATATATAAAGTCTCACTAAATTAAGGGGAAAAAACCTTTGAGAAAGTTCTTTTGTTTTTTTTTACACTTCAAATATTTCGTTCACTTACACTTAACATATTTTTTCCGAGTGTATTAATTTGCAAAAATATCTATGGTTCATATATTTAAGTCTGTAGAGCAGAAAAAACGCCACTTCTAAATGGGTTAAACTGTACGTGTGTGTGTGTGTGTGTGTGTGATTGGTGTTGCAGAATGAAGCTTCTCCCTTTGTTGGCCTTAAAAAAGCAAATTTAAATATTCATGTGTATATAACAATTACGTAAATATAAGCAACAAAGAGTTATACAATTAATAAACAATTTTAAGCTAACGAAATAAATTTGCTTTAAATATTTGATTTAATTTGTAAACTTTGCTTTTTGCATGTGTAAAATTGCTTACAAATTAATTGTACAACAAAAGGCCTTGAAAGCGGGTGGCAATTTGTTTTGTATATGCATTATTATGATGTTGCTCCTGTCGGACGAAGAGTGTGAGTGAGTGAGTCGGCTTATAGAATATATCTTTTACATTCAAGTTTAAAAAATGCTACAAAACACAAATTGATTTTTTATTGGATTTTATTTATACTTGTTTCAAGAGTTTCTATCATAGTTCTTGTTCTTGTTGTTGGTTTTATACAAAAGAAATTCAACAAAATTATTAAAAAACTAAAAGAGATAAACGATGTTTTTTGTTTGGAGATGAAATTGTATTGGAACTCGTTTAACTTAAGAATTGCATTAAGGCGTCTACATTTTTCGTTCGTTAAAACTTAAACTTGCTTGATAAAGTTGTTGTTGTTGTTGTTGTTTATTTAGAAATTGAGTTACATTTATGTAAATTTAATTTTTGTTTTTGCAATTGTATACAATTTAATATGTAAAGATTGCTACTATATTTTGTTGTATTCAGTTTTTATATATATGCCTGGATGAATATTAAAACCATTCAAATAATGCTTAATAAATAAATAAACACATGTTGTTGTTGTTGTTGTTTTTGTTGCTGTCTGTTAAGCGCGGATGTATGGGATCGCATTTACTTGTCCTTATCAGACTCAGTAGTGGCAGCAGCAGCAGTCACAGGCTTCTTGTTGCCAATGGGAATGGCCACTCGAATTCTGCAAATGTCAAACAAAATCATTGAACATCATTTCTTAGAGTTTTTACTTCAAATTCACTCACTTATCGGTGATCTCTGTTAATTTGCTGCGCACCAAATCCAAATAGGTATCAATCGACTGCTTGTTGTTCTCATACACCTTGGGCAAGGTGAACAGCGAGACGAAGGCTGCAAAAAAATCAGTGATCGAAATTAGTTTGGGGTTCAGTTTTGAGAAAATTCAATCAACTCACCCAAAATGACCAATGTCATGCCATTGAACCAGGATCCAATGTAGGTGAAGACCCACAGAATTACACCAAACTTAATCGAATCAATCAAATCCTCAACCAAAAACAGACGCCTCAGTTCAGCAGTGAAGCCATTGATATGTGCCACAGCCACGCCAGCAATATTCTGCACCTTCTCGTGGGATAGCGTCAAATCCAGATCCAGATATTCTCTGTAACACAAAACCAACCAAATAGGCCAAATATGAGAATTGAGGTGGAATGATCTTAAGGTAGAATTAGTGGGGGTAGTTTGTTTTTAGGGGGTTTCTTTTAACAAAACTCTAACATGCTTTCTAAAAGCCTAGGTTTTTCGCAAATTGAATTGAATTGAGTTAAAAAAGGGTGGCAAATAGATCTTTGTTCTTTTACAGCTTAGTTAAATCAGATTTGTGCAGCTCGCGGAACCAAAGCCGCTCATAAGCAGTTCCCTAAGCTTTAATGTTTAACCAAACGCATCTGAAGAGTTTAGGATTTTGAACCATTAGAAGAAAGATACAAATATCAGAAGATACGGAATCTCTAGTTCAGATACTTCCAAGAGGTTGAGTTTAAAGTAGGGATGAAACGATTTTGAGTCTCCTTTTACTAAGAGCTAGGCAGTGGCAAAGAAGTTGCAGTAATTTGCTCTTCTCTTCCTTACAGACAGGCACCTTGTACTCTTCTACAGAAGTCGTTGTGTGGAGCAGTGATTCGTTTTAGCCCTGACCAGAAGTGAGATGCTTTCTCTACCTTGGCGCTGAAGATTACTGCTAAGTTGCAGATTGACCAAAGGCGCAAGATTTCATTTCTTTTTACTAGTTTGTACCAAGGGTGTCTCTTTCATGCTCTGCTTTGGGAGAAGCTGAGTGGTAGTGCTCTATCTAGTCGGTTTGTCGGTTGACTAGTTTTCATCAATGTTGCGTTGTCCAGGCAACCAGATGAGGTGGATACGGCGGATATACCTAGCCATCGCCTTTAGGAATCTAAAGCAGCGGATCCAGTATCTTATTGAGCATTGCTTTTAGTCGGAATAATAGTTTGAGCTGCAGCGAACTGGTGGGCTGCTCTAAAGCAGTGGTGGGCAGCAAATGAGAGTTTGGGAGCAAGCGAATAGTAAATTTTGTTCATTTGTTTAAGTAATTGTGGTCAAATCAAATACTCTGATGCAGTTTTTAATTTCCATTTCTTTGAGCTTTGAAACAGACATTAGAAGCGGGGGCTAAGTCATTGGATTTATGAAAGCACGCTTTAAACTGCCTTTTGGAAGGGCCTTATACATGTATGGAAGCAACTGTAATCTAAAAATATGGTAAATGGTAGCCTGGCAGTGTCTGTGTGTGAAAGCACTCTAAGAACCTGCTGTATAGGGTGCCTTGCCCATAAAGCTTTAAGACAAAGGACCCATCACAACATTCTATGGTGCGTGCTTACAGAGATGACCACCGACTTGACTGCTCCTTGGGGCATGAATGTTAAACGATTACAAAACCGAAAACACTCGTTTGGTTCACATATCATATAAAATGTGATGTACCCACTCTGTTGAGATGCCTACAGCCTCAAGCATCTCACGCACTTTCACTCACTGCTCCTCCGAAATAATTTCATGAATTAATTGTGGAACGACCACAAAGTGACCATTGAAATTGATGATGCAGAGTCTACACTGCATTTTCTTTTTAAAAACTAAAATTAATGTTATAAGAGCACACAATTTGTGTTAAAATTTACAAGGTGGTCTGCTTTCAAGGGCTTTCAAATGTAAACCAAATGCCATAGATGATTTCATATCGTTTCACTTACTTGAAGGGATGTCCATCGTTTGTCTTTTGTACGGCCTGTGTCACCGATTTGTAGATTCTGAAGGCCACCGTGCCGAACAGCGTCAGCAGCGACAAGTAGGCAAACACACTGATCACGGAGAAGCAGGAAATGGCCACCAATGTGACCAAACCGGCGCCAAATACAATGCCGGATTTTTTCACATCACGCCAGTAGATGAGGGACTCCACTGGAAGTATACAAAAACCAAAAGGTATTGGGAATTAGTTTGATAGGCACTTTGATGGTGAAGGGTGAAAGCAGTTATACAGTTTGACAGTCACTCGCTTGCCAGAGTTATGGCTCAAAACATTCCTCAGAATTTAAACTTTTCGTTTTATATAGTTAGTTGACAAGCGACTGAAATATTCTAAAATATACCCACAGATATGTGCTCACTCACACACACACACACTCACACACACAGAGAGACTTTTATATATCATTTGCTCTGACCAAATTATGCAATCTTTGGGATACATCTGTGTGGGTCTGCACTTTTAGCATACATTTCTTGCACCTCAATGCAAATGCAAATGCTAGGTGGTAATTATTGGTAGCATTAGTTCCTCAAGCATCTTAGCTATTATATTCATATTATTCTAAGTGCCTCTCTCCCCCACCCCCTTCGTCCCGGATTCACTCACAAATTCTGTTAGACATTTTTATTTCGTGATATTTCGTGTAGATCGCTCGCCGTGCGCTGCGCCGTTGGACGTTCCTCGTTGCCAAGTTTTATACTAGAGAAATATTGTTTTTATGAGACCCCGAGCAAGAAACAAAAATTGTCCGGACCCTGCCGGACAATAAAGAAAGAGAGAGAGAGAGACTGCGTGAGGGAACGGAACGGAAATGAATTGAAACGCTTAAGAATCAATCGAAATAGGCGTTCGTAACCCCAACTCCTAACCGCTGGAAAAGTATCTCGTGGATACACAAAATAGCAAGCTGCAATGCCACTTTCATTGCATCTCTTCAAACGCAGAGAAAATTTGTGAAGGGTTTTATTAATAGACTGCTTGATTGGAATAAACAATCAATTTTACATTTAATTTTTGGGCCAAGTCTAAAACAAACAAAAACAAATCGATTGTTTTTATAGAATTTTTGAGAATTAATTTTGGTGAGTCTTTGGAATTTACATGCTTCAGATCGGACAAATCTGTCTAGAGTATCCTTAAATTAGGAAATTTCACAATTCCAAAGAATTTTTAATTGAAGTAAGGATTTGTTCAACTTTGATTTCTAGGAAATTAAAGTGATAAAACATTTCTGTTGTGGTTTCTTCAAAGATTGTATTCCTTTTAATTTGCTGACCAATCTTAAATGAAACAGTTTTCTATAATTTTTTGGACTTGATGTAGAATATTGATCACTTAACGCAACAAAAAACACCACTGTATACTCCTGACAGATTCCGCGACTTAAAATCGTCGAAAATGGTAATTGAAAAAATTCTACTTGTTCTTTGAGATATTGGCGTTTTAGCGTTGTCTGATTTATTTTGGGGTAAGATGACGTGATTATAGATAGAAACAGTTCATGATATAGTTTTTGCTGACTGGCGAACCAAATTGCAACTACTAGTTATAGTTTCATACGATAGACTAATTACATTTACACATTTTCAATAGTCTGACGATTATAACGATTGCTTTGAAAATTAACATTCTGTTAAAGCTCTGTTGATTATGATTATTAGCTTACGACAGAGTGGACACTAATCCGTACGCAGAAAATTATTTTTTTTATGAACACACAGTATATCAACCACCACCAAATACAAATTTGTTTTTACTTTCGCCACAATCAAAGTTTTTGCGATTTGCTGTGGCTATAAGCAAGGCAAATATAACAGAGCGATGTGCGTATAGGCCGTGGGCACCATTAGGTTGGTAAGGCTTAACTATACACCTCAGTTTGAAAACACGGACGGTGATCAATTCAATCATACAGCAAGTGAATTCTTTAGTTTAAGGGTACATTTTTATGAATTTTTAGTGTGTGAAAACCTTAGGTGTATTCGCAACCATATGCTCGAAAATTATCAACTTGCTATATATTTTTGAAAAATAAATGGGAAATTTTTGACAGTCGTTATATTATTTCAAAAAAAATGTATGAAACTTGAATTAACATTTGTAAAAGTTATAAAAAAACGCATTGAGTAAGAAAAGCATAATTTAACATTACTTAAAAAATGGGATCATTGGCTAATAGTTGGTTTAATGGTGAAAAGGTTTGGAAAGATCTTAGGTTTTTCCTCGGTACATATCGGTTTGTCCCATTCCAAGTTTATCTGACACATAGCAGCTATCTATGAAATTTTAAATCGGCCCTTCATCTTACATATCTTGCCTAACAACCCAGTTGGCTTACCACATTGAGCACATTTTACATACAACATCCCACATCATGAGTTAAAGTTTTGTCAAACCATGACATGACAAATGTTTCGTGATGCATGTGCTCCTACCTAACCAAAGTCCTTCCAAGGTCGTTCAAAAAGAACAATGAGACAATAGCTTTTTGATCTTCTAGAGCTGAGAGGTCCAGCAGGGCACACCTCACAAAAGTTGAGGGAAAGAATCGCCAACTTTAGAAATTTTATGAAGTGTCCTTTCGAGCCTCTTTACTATATATGAAATAAAATGAAGCCTACTCCAACTTTTAAGAATTTTTCAGTAGAAGTTTCTTTCTAAATCAATAGCCGTATTCCGGCTTTACACATTCTTTGAGATCTTTAATGTATCGATTAAATAAAGACCTAAATCCAGGACTGTTTTAAGCCGAACCGGTTCGAACCCGGTTCCTACTCGTAAAGCTAAACCTTAATATAATTTTTAATCAAAACTAAAGGTTCGGTTAAATACAAATAATACATCAAAATATCTTAGCCAATGCCTATTTTTGAGGTCAATATTTATTAAAAAATCAACGCGGCAAGCCTCTTAAATGGTGCAAAGGGGCGTTCATAGCCGTTGGTGTATTAGGTTCGATTCACGAACCAGTCTCCGTACATATCGGACCTAAGGTTTTGGTTTAAATCTTGGTTCTAAGATTCTTGTATCGTAGGGGTTAAATTGAGTTTTACTTTAAAAGACAATAAACTGTGAAGTGATGCTGGCTCATTAATCTTATTATATATTTATTATTCATTATTGAAATTATAAAAAGAAAGTCTCGGTTTCTATGTACCATGATTGTGTAAGGTTTTTTTTTTGCCACTTTTTAACTTGACTTTTGCTTTATTTTCTTCTCGACGTTGGTAGTATAACGAATTTGTGTTTAAATTTGGAATATCTGCTATTGATAATGAACTATAATTTTATTATTTACGGTTTAAACGTTGGGAGAGTTATGTAAGTTCTCTCTGAACCCAAACTATTTCAATAAGGGAGGTACAAATTTTTATAAGTAATTAAATTGCATCCACAGCATTAAAAATTTTTGTTGGATTTGCAGGTTGAGCTTCTTTTTGCACCGAACCTTTTTTGAAGCAAATGGTTTCGGCCTTGCTCTTAGCTCAGGATTTCTCAACCTCAAACAGAATATCAATTATAAAACGTCCGAGTTGCTGGGTTTTTGTGTTGGCTCCCACTTGGAGCACTTGCTTTAGGATACAATTGAAGCCACAATTCTTCGCTCATTCCTCCCATCTTCAGTTTTGTGGACTCCCCCACCAGTTACAGTCGGAAAGCAAGTAGCATGCTAAACAAAAAACACATACAGCTAAGCAAATATCAAAGACGCGGGCAAGCTCCAATGAATACAGGGTAGCCAGGTGAAATAAACTAGTTTGTCGGATTCTATTCAAAGATTATTCGTTGCTAAGAGAAGATTATGTAAATGCAAATCAAATTAGAAAATTAGAAAGGAGACAAATGAGGCGATGACAATGCAACTGAAAATTAGGTTGTTCGACTGTCTGAGAAAGCGCTTCAGATACAGATACAGATACAAATACAGAGAAAGTCATCCAAAGTAATAGGGAAGAAGCCCTGGGAACTGGTTTTGTAGAGTAAATTGGAAACAAGTTTGGGCTGAAAGTGAAGTGGCTTGAAGAGTGGCAGCAGATAAGAGCAGGACTGCAACTGATAACCTTGATTTACAAAATGCAACCACGCAACAAACAAGTACATACATATTTCCCCGACGTGGCAATCAAAATCCATTAAATCACAACGTAGACAAAAAAAATCAAAAAGTTATGATTTTCGGCCACGTTGGCTGCGCTTGCTGACGTTGCTCCCCCTCCCGCTCTTACGTATGTATATAAATCACCGACTTCTCTCTTAAGATAAGGCTTTGATTTTTTCTTCTCCTAAAATCAAAGTGGACAACGTGGACACTGTTGATAAGCAAGTGGTAACTGTAACTGTTGTTGTTGCTGTTGTTGGTGTCTTTACCTGGGCCACGTTCAGGCAGCTGCTGGAAGTTGCCATTTGAATTGTTGCGGGAATAACGTTTGTTGCCACCGGCCATTGTATTTATAACTTTGGCGCCAAATTTCAAAAAATCAAATCACTTTGCGTGTTTTGGTGTAATTAACCAAGAAAATCGTTAGTCAATGCACTAGCTAAAACACAGACAAACAAACACACAGACACGCACACGACGATACAGCCGACCGTCTGGCACGAAAGCAGTCAAAGAACTGGAAGAAGTTTAAACACAAAATATACCAACAAGTCACACCAGCCGCCTCCAATTCTGCTGGGGGGAGCAGCTTCAGCTTGGGAGAGAGAGAGAGAAACAAGTTTTCTGGAATGACAGCGAGAGCCCGAGCGGGTCTCGATCCACATTGAAAGTAAAAGATAAGGCGCAATAGCAACAACAAAAGTTGGCTACGTAGGCTTTTAGACGTGTCAACCGCCCAGAGAGCTACGAACTTGCTTTCGGCTTTTACCTTTCGTGTGTTTGGTCTGACAGCTTTACGTTAGATTTTGACGTAGTGGGTGCGTTTGGGGCAAGTACATGCATATACATACATATGTATGTAGTCATGAAACTGAAGCGTGACCAACAATGGCGCAAAAAAATTAATGGAAGTGTTGAAGCAAAGATAAATCAATAAAGTCCACACTTCAATTCAACAGTTCAATGCACTGCTTGACTACAGTTTGACAGTCACTCGGAAGTTAAGTGAAACGCAAATTCGAATTGAATTTACGTTTTACTCAAATGCTGGTTGGTAGTGACATCATCAACAGCCACCCTCCGGCTCTTACTTGTTCCCCACTGTTTTTTTTTTTTGGCGCGTTTAAGTGAGTAAGCTCTGCTTCAAATGATATCATGCTCCCCAAATACAGAGAACTTTCACAGACGGCATGAGAGAATTCGCCGCTGACATAATTCCCTGCCAAAAATGAAAAAAAAACTTGTGCTCTGCACCTGACATTGTCAGAATATAACACGATTATGTATGAAATTGCATAAGCTACGATAATAATAAATAATTAAAAGGGAAGAGATGAAACAGACATCCCCCCAAAAACTACAGCCAACAGACACCACTATTGAGGTACATTGGTTATGGCCAGACGGTTTGCATGAAATCAAGCAAAAGATGTTGCTACTGATAACAGAAGTACATACACTACAATTGCCCCACACACTTATGAAGGTCGGAAACTAGATTGCAAATAAATAGTTTGTATGAAATGAAGAAATTAATCATGCTGGTCTAGACCAGAGTCTAGACAAACAGTAGGTGTAATCAAAGCGTTGGGCAAATAAATGAAAATAAATAAATACACTTTTTTTTTTAGTGTATTTAAACCGAAGATTTCATTGAAACGACACATCTGATCAATTTTAAAAAGGATTTAGATTTTGACACCCAATTGAAACCACTTGTTTACTTTTATTTGGGACGTGCATCCAAAAGATTATTGACTACGGACCGATTTCTCATCATCTAAATAGCTGCTATGTACCAGACAAGCTTCCACTTTGCTCTGTTATTTGTAGATTAGTAGATAGTAGATTAGAAAATGGCCCCAAGTTCAAAGAATTCTTGATGTAAGTTTGCATCTTGTGTGAGTTTAGGAGTTGATCTTTGCATAGAAAGGCATATTCGTATATGAATTGTCCATCCGGTCTGTTGTACATAAACAAAAGAGAGAAACCTAATTATTTCCTGTTTTTTCACTTGACCGGACTTGCATACTGAATATATGCTTTGATTGCTCTTAGCTGGTTGATTTCCCGTATCCATTTGGACTTGATATGTCTTTAATATCCTTTTATCAACTGAAAATCATCCAAAGAACATGAAAATTTATTATCTTTTGGAAGATTTTTTAGCTCCGTTGAGGGTATTAGAGACATATCCAGTCCAGTTGGATCTTTTTTCGCTGTGTACTTTTTATCAAGGCTGCAAATGGTATTTGGACCGAACCGGTTCGAGCAAGTGTGTCACTGTGAACCGAACCTTTGAACGAACCAAGAGTTGAAAAATAGTTGAACCTGAAACAGTTTGAAGCACTTTTCTAGTTTAGTTGAAAGATAATACATTAGTCTCTAGAGATTTCTGGGACATTCCCTATTAAGATCGATATTTTTCCGGAATAAAGAGGTTTCAAAAGAAGGTACTTAAGTTATGACTTTGAAATCTGTTGTGACGTTTGGTTATTTTTCCCTTTGAAACTAGGTCCTCAGCAGTTTATTCTATGGAGCTAGTAATTATACTGTATTCGACCAGTTCCTACGGTTCCGAAACAAAATTAAACGGTTCCAGTTAAAAGTCCTTTATAATTCAAGCTATGATCCATTTTCCGGGTTGTTGAAATGGAGTAAGAGAGGTTCAGGGGTGGTTTCAAACCTGACTGAACTAGTTACAAAACGGTTTAGAACAGTATCTAAGTAATTATTAAAGCTTGCATTTGAAATTTGTTGAGTTTGTTGGTTCGAAAGTGGTTGGGAGACATATTTTAAAAGTTAATCAAGTTTTCAACTTAAAATTTGCTGTTTCGCTGAAATATGGTTAGATACTTTACTGTTTCAAGAGCAGTTCTGACTTTCAAAAGTGGTTCAGAGCCTTAACTCTGATGAACTTGAAATTCGGTTTGTGGTTTGGGTATACTGTTGGCATTTATACATTTTAATGGTTCAGGAAAAGTTCCGAACACGTTTGAGGCGGATCAAAGCTGGAAAACGATTCCCACTTGGATTAGCTTTAATTATATATCTTAACTTAGTAGCCGAGTGAAGCCTTTTATGTATCTAAAAGTCGAAACAAAGCATGATTGAAATGCTAAGAATTAAACTGAGTATGGCATACCATCCAAAATGTTGCTAGATATATATTTTGCATCGCTCTCCTCAAGATGCTAAGTAAAAAAGTGATACAGTTACAGAAAACTTATTCTGAAGAATTAATTTAAATCCACAAATTCCCAAACCCCAAAGAGCATTCATCAGGTCGCCCTATGCTTATTCTTTCCAACGCGTTCCCTTAGCGCGTATCCACATATTTTATAGTTTACAACATTTTTACATTTTGTTTCTTTCTAAGAGCCAAAAAATAAAAAGAAATATTTATAAATAAATTACAGCTGCAATTAGAGGCAACTCGACGCACGACAAAAGACAGAACAGAACGGCCATGCGGGTCGACACAAAAGGCCCTCGGACCTTATCGAGCAAAGTTGTTCAGAGTGTCATCAAATGATGACTAATTGAGCAGATACTTACACGACTCACGATTCAGGGGCAACTCTTTCAGTTCGCCCAGTGCTTGGAGCAGAGTCTGTAGCGTTTCCAGAGCAGCAGCCATTTCGTATGGGCTAATATGTGTGTACTATATGCAGATATATCTAGCGCTAACAATTGAAAGCTTTCTCGACTGCAAAAAAAAGGAAAGAACAAGCAAATAATAAAGCGAAAGTTCCTCACACACGGCACCACACACACACAACACACTCGCGGTTCACGGATGTAAATGCAGCTACACGGCGGCGGGCATTAACATTGACTAAAAACCATCAGCGGGGCGATCGAACCAAAAGACCGCGACGGAAAGTTCTTCGCACTCGGAACTGATATGAAAATAGAAGCAGAGTCGCGCGCGCAGTGACTAGGCGATCGCCGTAGAGTTCCACAGATAGGATTATTATTATTACTATTATATTGGTTATAGAGATATTTTTTGGAAGATTAGTAACTGCCCACAATAGAAAGGTACGTGCACTTCGGTCCGACTGTTTAAATAGACGCCGACACCTATTCAACTTATATAATTAGAAAATTTCCGCTATTGTTAAATGCCAATTCCTCAGCCTCGGCGACAATGACAAAGTAATCTCGTGTGGCTGTCAAGCGGCAAGTGCACCAAGAAGGTCAACGCGTACGCGTAGGGTTCAACAGCTGACAACATGTATCTTACGGGTGCGGTACAACACGATGCCTCCTCGATCTGTGCGACGTTCTCAAAGTCCGTATATCAACTGAAGTACAATTAATTTCTGATGCGCTCAGCTCAGGCGGCGCACAGGGCAAACACACTATTGTGGTATGTAGTAGGTACGGGTACGAGTGCGAGTACTCACCCCCACCCCCTGCACATGGCAAATTGCAAATAGAACCGAGAGAACTGAGCGAGAGAGAGAGAGAGAGGGATGATGGGAGGGCTGGCGAGAGAGAGAGAGAGGGTGGTGCGCTTGGCTGCGTAGCGGTACGCAGTTGTATCTGTAAAACGCAGTTGTCGCTGTTTTGTATCTGTTTATCTTCTCCGCAATTGAATGCAGTTTAGGTAGCAGACGGGTTTTGATTTGAGATGAAACGAGCATGTCTTTGCCAGCACATCGCGAGCAGGTAAACAAAGGTGAATAGGGGTCGGAGGGGAGGAGAAAAACGGGTACACAGCAGGTAATTGCCTTATAAGACAGATACAACAGAATCTACAAGTGTGGGGATCGATGAATTGGTTCGGTCAAAGTACTATAAAAAAGTTGAGTGGTCAATTTCCTATCGATGAAACGATCTTAAAATAAAACGACTTGCGATTTTCCGATACGATATTTCATATATGGTCGATAATCGATATTTCTTTAAAAGGTATAACAGAAAATTGTTACATTTTACTTTCATCGAAACGAATCATACATATATCTAAGCAAAAGCAACGACAGACTGTAATCTTTCATACTTATTTAAGGGCAGTTCAGTAGAAGCCCTTCGGGAAGGAACTCTTAACCAGCTGCAGGGTTGATTAAGTGCAAGAAGTCTGTGATGATTTCTTTGTTACATTGGAAGTTTTAATTTGAAATCAAAATGCTATTTCCAACGGATCTCCAGCTGTATTTGTATGAATATTCTTTAAAATTTGTTCAGTGATCTTAAATTGCTTTATAAAAAATAACCATTTATCGATGTAAAAACACATTCAGTAAACTCGATATACGATATATCGATAATGTGAATATTGATTTGTGATATTATCAAATGAAAAAGCAGAGTCCCTTCCAAATTTGGTTTTTATATCTGTCTCGCCCCTATCCCACTTTGAATTTGTCATATTTTCGAAAATATCCTTTTTCCCACAACGACCCATTTTCCGACCGATCGTTCGTATGGAAGCTATATGACATAGTCATGCGATTTGGACAAAAATTGTGGAATTGGGTGAGAGTATGTAAAACAAACAAATAAAAAAATTCAGAATGCTACCATTAAAAACAACATAGTTTTTCTAACTAAGACTGCTTTTCAGAGCTATCTTTTGTATGACAGCTATACCATATAGTTGTCCGATTTTAATCAATCTTGGCAGAATTATGAAAAATTATAGAAAACCTATGAATACAAAGTTTGGAGACGTTTCCATTGAAAAGAAAAATGTTTTTCTCACTAAAACTAGTTTTCCCACCAATTGTTCCTATGGGAGGTATGAGATATAGATATCCGAACCGGTCGATTCCGACGTATTAGAAGCGTGCACCAAAAAGAAGACTCTGTGCAAAATTTAAGCTTGATAGCTTCCAAACTGAGAGACTAGTTTGCTTAGTAACGGACAGATAAAGCTCAATCGACTGAGCTAGTTACCCTGATCAAGAATATTATGGTTTATTGGGTCGGAAACTTCGATGTTCGATGTTTTTCAAACCTCTTGTTAAATGTTCAAAAGGGTTTGACCCTCTAGAGGTTCAGGGTTTTGCCAACTTAAAAGTTGTAGGTATACAGAGGAATGCTTTGTGAAGACTGCGTATTGTCGAGTTCACTAGTTCAAGTCTATTAATTTTGAATATCGGCGGCTCAGAGATGAAAGCAGAGCAGAAACTAAAATCAAAGTTTTTTATCAAACGAACAAAAAACTTGCGCTCGATCATATCGAAGCCCTACTATACCACACCGAACACAGTATGCCTCTTCAACCCAAAGCCCAGTGCCCAAGAGCAACCCACGTCGCAATCTTTTCATGTTGAACCGCATAACAACAGCAACAACCGCAGTGAAATGGCTGATACTTAGCTAAAAAGCTAAAATTAGCAAAGAAAAAAAACTGTGAACAAGGCGACGTTGCCGACGCGCCGGCCGGGCAGACCGCAAACACTCGTAGAAATATTTAGAAATGGCTCAGAGCAAAATGAGCACGAGAAAAGGCATTTTTTAAAGAGCTTAATAAACAATAACAATTGTATTAAGCTCTCTCCTCTCGCTCTCACACTTTCTCACTCTCAAGTTCGCGAATTCAAGGTTAATTTTTTTTTTTGAAGGGGGCGTTCAACTGCTTGACCAACTGCTTGAACTAGTACACAACTTGTCAAAGCAGTGCACACTGCTTTAGTGGAGGCGCCTACAATTAAATTTTGTTTATCTGTTTCCGAATTGACGTTGGAAAAAGTGAAACTAAACTGTAATAAAAGTCATGATATGACTGCCAGCTTGTTATCGTTAATTTTTATGCATTGCTTATCAAAACAAAAAGTCCGCGAATTAAGTCATTACTTGCTTATCTTGGTTTCGCAGTTGAATGCAAATTTTTGTTGTTTTTTTTTGGGTGCAAAAAATGCCGTCGATGATCTAATCGCCTTGCCTGGAACTTATATATATACATAATAATGAATAATATATACAAGATACACAAGAAAATCTTGCCCGTAAACACGGGACTTACGCTCTGCTATCTTTTGATTCTATTTCGAGTCGCTGCCTTATATTGCAGTGAAGTACAAAAAAGCCGGTTGGTTTAGATTTCAAACAACGGTCATGTGGTCATGCCCAAAAATGAAACCGGAAAATTGCTAACAATATTAATCATAATTTTTTTATAACGCTCAACTAATTATGAAGACATAAATCGTTCGTTTACAGTTGACGCCTGGCTAACTTTCTTAATGGTCAAGACCAGAGGCTGAGGAGAGAGGTGTATGTAGGTTTGCTAACTGAGTGTTGGTGTGCGCTCAAACAGCATGAAGTGCCCACTGTGGGATGGAAAGTATTTAAGTGCTGTGGGCAAACCCAAATTGGGCAGTCAAGTCGATAGACAATGAATGGGCAATGGGTGGTAACCATTAAAGTCACGGGGTTTTGGCTTGCCAGCAGCAAGTTCAATACAAAATTTGAGCAAATCGACCACGGGGGAGATAGAAAATTAAGGAAGTAATTCAATTAACCTGCTTTCTGCATAGAAAAAGAATTTTCCGCCAGGGAATAGATCTGCTTCGGGGGCAGAAAATCAAATTGGGAATCATTTTATGTATTGTTTGGGAAATACGTTGAGGAAAATATTTAATAGCTATAAATTAATGTAGGAAAATCCGAGATTGACTCAAATCTTATCTTACTAATATTAAAAATGGGCAAGTTTGTATTTTTCCAAACGCAATCAGCCCGAAATGGCTAAACGGAATCGGATGAAATTTTGAACAAAGCTACCTAGTTGATATCCTTGAAAATGATGTAGGCTGATGATCTTTCATGTATTTAATGGAGGAGATCGAACGTAACGGCGTCAACCGTAAAGCTTTACAACGAAATAAACTTTAAACATTCTAAAATTGACCATTTTTTATTTTTTAGAATAGGACAGGAGAACGGAAAGAGATCGGAAAGCTGCCGAATGTTCCAGTATGCTTCTGAGACTCCGGAACAATCGGAGCAGGCGAGCAATCGACAACAGCAATTGGCTGAACCCAGATAGCTGCTGACACAGCACAAGAAGCATCGCAAGCAATCTCGGAGACCGACTCAGTTTGCTCCTCATAACTGTTCAACTATTCGCCAAATTTTCCAAAATTTTTTTTGAGTTTTGATTATTATAAAGTCTGGGTAATATTGAAAAAGCTTTGCCTCTTTGTTTTGAGTTTAATATGCTAAATGCGGTCAGATGGCCAATCTATTTCTGAGTGTGGTTTTTGTTTTCATTTCATATTTTCGTCCCTTAATGATTGATAAAAAATTTGAAAAACAATAACCTACGGTGCATTGTGCCTGCAGCTTTCATTCCTTTTTTTTTTGTATTTTGCATTCGCCATGCGCCGTATACCAGACCAACAAAAGAGCTACTCCATGTCCAGAGCTGCTCTATAATTAGTTGTCGTTTTTCGGTTTAAGTTCAGTTACCTTCCAATTGCACTCAAGCGCTAAACGTAATCGGATCGCATGCTATGCTAAGCTGTGCTACTCCTCGTTTATGATAGTTTTTATATAAATAAAAAAAAAAAGGTAAACTTTTCACTACTGCGAACTGCAAGCTGATATGGAGCACAGCGGCTGGAAAACACAGGGTGTATATGTGTGTGTGTGTGTGTGTGGTGGGGGGCGGGGACCCACCCAGTCACACGAGGCTCGCATGCAAGGGGGCTGTGGTTTAAATAGTGCTCTGTAGACATGCACTTTCTACATTGTACATATGTACACTACAGTTTAGCCATTTTTATTGTGCTTATGTATATATGTATATAATCAGCTTAAATCGTTTTGGAATGACTAACTGACATTCTCAATGTGCTGACGTTTTTTGAGCTTTTGTACTCGGCAACTGGGAAACTGTTAGTCATTGATTTTGATTTCACCAGCTGAGCTAGATCTTTAGTAATGGTTCTATTTTTCGATGTGGCACAATTAAGATTGTGGTTTCGGCAGCTATTTTCAAAGCAATTTAAGGTGCAAATACATACAATTTTCAATAGAGAAAGGTGCTAGTGGTGGTTTCTAGTTATTTGAAATGAGAGATGCAAAAAAATTGGCCTTACACAGTTTTGTTAATGTTAATTTTTTGAGAGACTTTTTTTTTATCGGCTAGTCACTTCAAAGCTGGCGTCAATAGTTGGTAAAGGTGACCGGCAATGGTGTTGTTAATGTTTGGGCATTTACAATGAGGTCGCATTAGATTATGATCTACGAATGAGTCAGTTAATATGAATATAGTGCAGATTAGGTAACTGCCGGATAAATTTGTTGCTCAACTTAAACTCAAAGTGAAAGTTTGAAAAGACCAAGAGGCGAAACAAACACTTTTCGGTGGAAAATTTCGGAAAATTTGCTGGCATACCTTTTTGAGGCAATTAAATAAACTTTGGAGAACACAAACAGCGTTGGGGTAACTTGGAAGCCGAATGCCAATGCTTGACAGAGACTTGGAGATCAGTTTGTCTGTGTCCACAAAAGTCAGCCGCAGTGATTGCGAAGCTGCCTCTGGCATAGAAGCGCAGCGTCGCGAAAAGTTTTATCTCCGACAACAATGCATGATTCGTGTCAAGTAAGAATCATTCAATTTTGTCAACATTACTCGCTCTACAAATTTGGCATGATCCGGATCAGTAAAATACTTTGGCTTCTCCCTCTCTTGCATTATTTATTCGTTGCTCTGTACCTTCGAAGACCCTTTTCAGAGCGTGGAAATAAATAAATAAAAACACATAACAAAACAATTGTTTACTATCGATAATACTAATAGTTCTATCGGAACTAAGCTAGATAAAAATCTGACCCAAGTATAAGCCTGCGACACTCACTCAATTTCTGAGAAACCCAGGTCCAGAAATGGGTTGTATTTTAAGCTCGGCAATGTGAACAGAGGAGTGCCCTTGGTCAACTAATCAGGGGTTTCTTTGCGGGGGGTTTCTTTGCGATGCTTTAATTTTAATCCCTTTCACATTTGCATAAAAAGTACAGTTGAAACAAGAAAGAAAGTCGGTCAAGCCCGACTATAACATACTCTGTACCAAGAAATTTTGTCTTTTGATCATAACTCGAAAACCGTTCATCCGATCTTCTTCATTCCTTTGGCGGATCGATAAGTTATTCTAATAACTAAATATGTCCAGAAGGAACAAGCCATCTATCTTCAAAACTGTGGGAGATATGACGTTTTTTCTAAATTGCGGGGGCTGGAGGGGGCGTGGCCAAAATTGAAAATAAACTTGATCTGCCTGCAGACATAAGAAGCATATGTCCCATACACGTCAAACCTCTATCTCTTACCATCTCTGAGATCTGTGCGTTCATACGGACAGACAGACGGACAGACGGACATGGCTATATCGACTCGGCTGTTGATGCTGATCAAGAATATATATACTTTATGGGGTCGGAGATGCTTCCTTCTGGATGTTACATACTTTTGCACAAACTTATAATACTCTATGTACCTACGGTACAGAGTATAAAAATAGTGTGACCGTTTCATATATGGAGGTATTTGGCTGGTGAATGTTAAGATTTTGGAGTAGAGGAATAAGTTGTCACTTGACTTTGTTGCAAAAATTAGCTAAGCTTTAATAAATAAATGTAGTTTTACAACATATCGCAATGTGACATTCGACCATAAAAAAATAAAAATACAACATAAAACATTGGCCAATTTGTAAATGAAAAATTGGTAAAACTACCCACAGTGCAATGCATTTTTGCAAGGATATTTACAAAATAATCCAATGACATACTTTCAGGCGCACACCCTTCCCCTACATTATCTTTTTTTATACCCTGTTCCCATTGAAAATGGGAAAAGGGGGATCATGAAGTTGTGCGAATGTATGTAACAGGGAGAAGGAAAATTTTCCGACCCCATAAAGTATATATATTCTTGATCAGCATGAACAGCCAAGTCGATATAGCCATGTCCGTCTGTCCGTCTGTCCGTCTGTCCGTCCGTCCGTCCGTCCGTCCGTCCGTCTGTCCGTCTGTCCGTCTGTCTGTCTGTATGAACGCGTCGATCTCAGAGACTATAAGAGATAGAGCCACAAATTTTTGCACGAAGGTAGATTTATGCTGTACGCAGATCAAGTTTGTTTCAGATTTGAAAAATTCCACCCCGTCCCCCTTTTATCCCCAAAAAACCTAGACCTCCTCTATAAATCCAAGACCTAAAAAGCCGTCAGATCCACAATTTTCAAGTTAGAGCGTCGTGGTTTAGTATACATCAAGCTAGGCTCAATATCTATCTATTCTGAAAAGTACAATCAGATCGGACCAAAAACACCGGAGTTATAAGCGAAACAGTTGGGCTGATAATAGCCCCCAGGACTAGAAAAGTATTGCCTACATTTAGGATGACATTTTCAAAAATTCAAAAACAAATAAATGAAAATAAATGAACAGGGTATTTTGTGGTCGGGAAACTCGACTGCAGCGCCCTTACTTGTTTGTTTTTGTATTATTGTCAGCAAGTGCACAATGGGAACAACAACAGCAGCAGCAGCAAGAAGAACAACAACAACAGCAATAATAATAACAGTAATAAGCAGTGCATACTCATAGGCTTAAGGAACGGGGGTGGCTTTCGATGACATCATAAGTAACACTTGTACAGTTATTACAGGTTGTCATATTCAACATTTCGATTGCGTTCCTTTAATGGTCAAGCAGTGGTCGGTCGGTGTACAGTTTGAGAGTCACTTACCTTGTGGGTGCAAACGTTCGGGCTTGAACCAGGCATCTGCAAATAGGCGATGGGATATATTGATTTTCGTTAGTTAGCGGTTAGTTTCGTGTAGTGTGCGGCAAAGAAATGAAAAATAGCGTGCAGAGGCGGAGTATTTACAAAACTAAAGCGCACCCACAAATATGAAGGAAAACATTCAGTTTATTAGCCACCAATACGAATTAGAGATGAGATTAGTTACACAATTGGAAAGGTTAGTTGACACAGGTTAGTTTTGTTGTTGCTTCTTAGGGCGGGGGTTACGGGGTGAGTTTTTTTTTTTATTAGAGTTGCACAAAACTTACTGGGATCCAAAATGGAACAAATGAGAGGGCGCTGCTTGCAAACACCATTCTGCCCGTTTTCACCAATTGCCGACATATTTTCCAATAATTTTTGTTTGATTTCACTTTAATCTTTGTTGGTTATAAAATTTGTAGGTCCTTTGGTTTTTCTCTTGCTCTACATAAACAAAAAGCACAGCGCGTTATTACGTTTTAAGGATTTACCGTCTGTTTGACACACGACGCGTATAGAGACTGAAATGTAGGATGGAAAGCTTTAAGTGCTTGCAACAGGACAAGGCGGCGGCGCCGTGAGAGAGACAGGTCGATGGGGCTGAGCATCAATACCGCTTTTAGCCCTGAACTCTACAGAGAATTACAAGTACAAAATAAAAGCTCCAGCCTAGAGCAGTGAATTTTCCGGTTTATCGATTTCAAAACTGATTGCAGCTGACCTGTGTGTGTAGACTTTTGAGAGGGGTTCTGGTTTTGGTTTTCCTTTTCTTTTTGGAGAGTTGAAAACGCATGCGCCGCTTTTTTTTTCTTTAATATTATTAGGGGTTTGGCATGGAGCCCGGAAATTACTGGGTGCGGTGCGGTGGTGTTGTTGCTGCAACTGGAATGCAGATGCTGTTGCTGTTCAACAGAAGGGGTGATTCTTGGGTGGGTTTATGATGGGGGCGAGGATTGCGTGCGGTGTGAAAATTAGATATGAAATCAATGAGCAGAACGGACAGGCAACATGCGACATTTGAAGGGGTGGAATGGATATGGTTTATTTCAGCCGCTGCTGTTTGCTTTCAATCGTTTTAATGCATTGCCCTAGTCCATTCGGAATCACTTTGGCTATGAACCAACTTGACGCATTGTCTTGCGAGTGTGTGTGTGTGTGTGTGGGTCAACCAGATATTGGGAGCCAAATCTGTTTTAAGCTGTTTGGTAATTTAAAATCAACAAGATTGGTTAGAGCACTGAAGATGAGTCCAGTGACAGTGTTTTAGAGCAAAACAACAAAGCCATTTAACTTCGAGCCGGTAAAAAAATGCACTAAAACGCACTATAAATAATAAAAAATGTTACTAAACTTCCGCGGCTTCTAAACCTTAAAATTTACTGAAGCTGTGGCTTAAGAACCACAGTCTTCAGCAGACTTTGCTATCAAATTTAGGTCAGAAATACTGTGTTGTATTGATCATACAGTTTTAAGTAACAAACTCTTGTCAGCGGACAAGAGTTTTGATTGATTTTGTGAATTCATAAAAGAGTTTTGCTTAGTTTTGAGTAATTACGGAGGCTGCAATCATTAAAGTTTCCAAATCGTTAAAAAAATGGAAAACTATCCTCACCTTTCCTCACCAAAACTGCGTACCGAACCATATTTTAAGCACAGCGAGACGGTTCGGGCCAAGGTTCGGGAGGTTAACAATTGATGGGTTTAGCTGAATGGACCCAATAATCCCAAATCGAACCAGTTTTCAGTAGTATTTAAAGCCAGGGATGCAAACCAGTTATGAACCGTAGCAAACCGCAATCGAACCGCAGATTCCAATGTTAAGCCGAACCACAAACCGAAGCGGCTTGTTCTTTAAAAAATGCTGAACCGAACCAAGAACCACTAAACAAATCTGTTCGGCTCGGTTTTAAGACTCAAAAAAACTTGTAAACTTGGGAGTATTCAACTATTTCCCAAAAAATCTCTGAAATATAACGATCTGCTGATGAACCCTCAAAAAGGGGTACCTCTATAAACTGAATTGACACTTAGCGATGCCGATTTGTTGTAGCTTCTAGGGAGATCTTGTCACCATCTTAGAACAAGTGACACAGACAGCTTTTAACTCCATTTATTGGACTACATTGCAGAGTATCACATTCTCTTTAATCAAATTTCAATATCATTTCAATGAATTCCGTTTTTTAAAGTGTGCGAAAAGTCCCATATTTACTTAAGAGATAATAATATACGAAAACGGCAAAGTGCATTTCTGAAATATATAAAAAAACAAGAAAGAAAATCGGTCAAGCCCGACTATAACATACTCTGTACCAAGAAATTTTGTCTTTTGATCATAACTCGAAAACCGTTCATCCGATCTTCTTCATTCCTTTGGCGGATCGATAAGTTATTCTAATAACTAAATATGTCCAGAAGGAACAAGCCATCTATCTTCAAAACTGTGGGAGATATGACGTTTTTTCTAAATCGCGGGGGCGGGAGGGGGCGTGGCCAAAATTGAAAATAAACTTGATCTGCCTGCAGACATAAGAAGCATATGTCCCATACAAGTCAAACCTCTATCTCTTACCATCTCTGAGATCTGTGCGTTCATACGGACAGACAGACGCACGGACAGACGGACATGGCTATATCGACTCGGCTGTTGATGCTGATCAAGAATATATATACTTTATGGGGTCGGAGATGCTTCCTTCTGGATGTTACATACTTTTGCACAAACTTATAATACTCTATGTACCTTCGGTACAGAGTATAATTACGAGTAAACCACTGAACCAAACCGAAACCCCGGTTCATTTAGCTCCATGGAACGAACCGAACCTGAGAGTAAAAACCAGCTTAAACCACTGAACGCAATTAGTCCTTATCCCCGAGCGGTTTGCAACCCAGTTTTAAACATGGATTCAACTTCGAGTTTCAAATTCGGCACACAATATGGAAGCTGAATTGATAAAGTAGTTGGAAATATCATTGCTCGCCGCTGGTCCTTCCTTCTCAATATGAATTCCACTCCTAAATTTTTCATTTATTAAATTTGATCGTTCTTATGGGGGGTGTCCCAGAAATCTCTAGAGATAATCGTATAAACGTTCGAGCTTTGAACTAAACTGGTAGGACTTTATATGTAGTGACAAGATTAATGTTGGCTACTAGATTTTAGGGCGTTTTCTCATATCCTACATAGAGCTATCTGTCACATAAACTCACAAATAACAGTGTAAAATCTGAGTTTATCTTACACATAGCAGCTATGTAGGAGATGAGAAATCGAACCTAAATCTACTTGTTCTCGGTCTCAGTCGGTTTCAAATCTCTCAACAATTGTCATTTCATCTAGTAGTTTAGCATTTTGGAGAAACTTTACATACAAAGGGCCAGTAGTTTTAATTCGAAATGAAAACGTTTATACGACAATCTCTAGAGATTCCTGGTAAGTAAGAAAACATATAATTTTTTTTAAATAAGTGCCCTTAAAATGTGTTATGTTCAAAGGGTGAATACTAAGAAGCGTTTTCAAACTGGTTTAAGCCAAGGCTGCAAGCCGGTCCGAATTCGCATCCCAGAAATCAACTTTTTAGACGCATTTTTTTGGTAAAACTTAGTAAAAATGCGTTACAAAATTATATTTCTTTTGTTTTCAAGTCGGTTAATGACAGTGAATATAGACAACTTGAACTGGAAACTGCAATCGCTTGCACGAAAATCGACTGGGAGTTCGGAACAGGGCCCACTTTAGGTGTTTACGAAAGGATCGTCCCTAATGAAGTTAGTCTACATATAGACCGAATTGAACTATGGTGACGATCGATTTATGCCAAGATGAGATGTGATAGTTGTAATGAGAATTTTAAAGAGTTTAGCTTTTTGCTCAGGAATTCATTTGATAAAGTAGAAATTCGGTTATAGATCCGATAATATACCACCAAAAGTCAGGTTTTAAAATAACGAAAAAGAGGAGATGTTTCGAAAATCATTGTACTTTTGGTATGCAGAAGTAAGAGGGTGTTCTCTGGTTGGAACCGATAACCGATTTTACCCAATCTTCTACAGCCTTGTCATGTCGACGAATTTCCAGCAAGCAAAACTTATTGTGGGTTAAATTTACTTGGTTCAAATTCACAATAGTGCAATACTCTCCAGTATCTGCCACCAATTAATCCAATTAATTATTTTGATTTCTAATTTTCTATACTCCTGCACATGGCTCCAATCGATTTCTCTGCCCAGCACCCCCCCAAAGCATCCGCTTCACTTCATGTCTGTGTGGGAGATCGTTTCTCACAACACATAACAACAAAAAAAAAAAAAACAAATTAAAAATACTTTCAACTTTTGTTTAGACACTCCACACGTCGTCAGTCACTTGATGATTGTTTCACGGTGCTTTTCCAATTTATGTAAAAATAAAATCCATCGCTGGACACGTGAACACTGACTGACACAAGGAACTGCGATTAAAAACGAGGAGCCAGGCAGGCAGCAGCTGCCGATAAAAGGGCAAAAGAAAGGCCAATGTGATATGTGGAAGCTAAGCTCCAACTCAACGAAGAAAATCAATGGCAAAAGAATCAGCAAAATTATTTAAAAATAGACGCCGCATACTTAATCTGCAACGACCAATGCACAACAAAGACGTCGTGGAACAAAGGCGAAAAGAGATTGCGGCCGGGAAAATTACTAATTGGAAAAACGGTTTTCTTTTGTTTTTTGTGGAAAATCTACATTCATATCGGCGCGTTCAAGCGCAGCAGAGTGGGGTACGCCCCCCAGACAATGAGATTCAAGTGGGCAATTGGATTATCCAGGGCTTAAATTAGTCGAGGGATCGGGATAGTTGAATCAAAAAATTATGTGAGTGCCGCAAATTGCTTTAATGGACAAAATACTAAAACTAAAAGCGGAACAAAAGGAAATATGAACGAAATGTGTACAGACGTCAATGAACGTACGCTCGGCCAGGGCAGGGGGGAGCAGCTGATGAATCAGCCGGTAAAATAAGTAGAAAATTAATGAAACTAGCCACGAAATTTTTTATGATTTTTTTTTTTGTTTGGCCTTTCATTCTTTTTGGTTTTTTTGAAAGGTAGCAGGTTAAACTTTCCAGAAGTTACGTCATTTGTTTTAATTTTATGCCTTTGAAGTTTTAAAATTTTGGCAACTTTAACTCTTTGGCGTCAAATTTGACATAAGCATCGTTCAGGTTGACATTTTTTTGAGGTATTTTGCTATTTTGTGACAGCACGAAAAAATTATTATTTTCCACAACCGATTTGAACTGAAATGAATCTCATGTTTTGGGTGTTTTTCAAAATATATTGATGTTAATGCAGCGGTGGGCATTTCCTTACTACTATGACTCCGAAAACTATTTAAAAATGCCTCTCTTCTTCAAGCCAGTCAAAAGTTTCCTCGGTTCAAAGCGAGTTAAACCAACCAACCTGGATCAGTATGCTAGAAGACTGCCAAAACAACAATCTTTCTTGTCGACTCGATCCTTGTTAATAAGGGTTGTTTGTTTCTGCTATTGTTGCACTGCTCCCAAACTCAAATTTCCTGCTTTAAAGGCCAAAATCATGTTAACTTATAATAACTGTAAACATTTTATATTGGTAGGTAGGTAGTTCCGGCTGACCCCAGATGGGGTCACACATAGACCTTAGGGTCCTTAATGAGGCCGGGTGATTATTTGGGTACGTTTGTCTTTGTTTTGTTGTCGTTTTGGCAAATGCCAATAACTGTTTTGGGGGTCTCTTGGCCGCTTCCTCCAAAGAAGAGAACCGTGGGGTGTGCAGAATTTGTAATCTTGTCGTGGCAATTGCTGGGCAGCTGCAAATTAGGTGTTCTAGAGTTTCTGCGACTCCAGGTTCCATACAATTCCTGCAGGTGTCCTCTGTTGTTATGCCTAGCTTTATCAACATTTTATATAGTTTAACATTTTATATAGTTTAACAAACTCAAGTGAAGCTCTTCAAACCAAATGTTTGCCGTTTTAGGAAAATTCCTCAAGTTCGTAAGTTATGAAATTGCTTAGAGAAAATAACTGTAGTGCGTATATCAGAGATGGGCAAAAGCTAAAGCAATAACAAATCACAATCAGCTAAGAAATAGCTTTTTCAAAGCTAGGAAAATGTTTAGATAAGCATCTCAAATTCTTCAGAAGATTTGGTCCGGGGATTCAAACCCAAGAGATTGAGAGAAGTTCGACTCCTGGCCTATTTGGGGTCTGTTTATAGTCATTTGTTTTTTTGATGAAAGTATCTTATAAAGATTCTTATAAATGAAATACTGACTCTGAATCTGCTCTTAGAAATTTCATATCTCTTCAGGTTCTATGTAAACTTGACCTGTATTTTGCACTCCTTGATATAAGCTTATTTTTCAATTTATTTTATCTCAGGTATAAGTAGCTTCATATAGGGAATACAAGAAGTCATGAAAAACGGTTTTATCGGCCGCATTTCGCTTTGTAAACTTAAGCTTATACCAAATACAAAAAAGGACGGGACGCAAGCCGATTGGAAATAGGAACTGGTTTGGTTCAGAGGTTTTAGAACCGTCGGTTCGATTCATTACTGACGGAACCGCGGTTTCATATCGGTTCAGTGGTTCACTCTTACATTATTGTACATATATTTTAGGAAGTCTCATTTCGAATTTCAGAATATTATGTTTTGTAAAGTTAAAATCTGACTTTTCGCACACTTTCGTAGTTCGGGCCTTAAGTGCTCCCTACAGTCTCTAAATATCTTACAAGATATTCATAATATCGTCATGTAGAGGTTATGGGTCTTTGATTAAATCCAATTAGAAACTTTTTAAAGAAGTAGCTTAAATAGTATATTAAGAGGTCTGTGAAATATTGCAGATGTACGAGATCGCATATCTTAAAATGGTGACAAGTCATTCTTAGCAGTTACATCAATTCGATCTTTGTTGAAGATTGACCATCAGGGAAACTAAAACTTAGCCAAGGCAATCGATTCAAATTCTCATACCAAACCGTTTTCTTAAGTGGTTTTGGTTCGGTTTGCGGATCAGCTTATGAGCTAGAATAAGCGGTTCGGTTCATTTCAGAACCAGTTATCATCCCTGACTTAAAACCATGCCTGTTTATTTTGTGAATTCTTTTATCCATTATTTTCTAAATGCTTAAAAATTATTCATACTTTTCGGATCGATTATGAACTTAGAACCTAAGAAATGAGCTAGGGATTTGTAATAATTTATATAGGCAGATATGGTCAATAAATTTTGAAACAAGCAGATTTCTAAGAAATTACTTCAAAAAGTAGTAGAAATTGGCCATTTGCTGCATTTTAAGTTTAAATTTAAATTTGATTAATATTAAACGTATAGAAATTCTAGAAGCAGATTTATGTTGAGATTGGGGTTTATCAATTTAAAACAGGCTTAGAGCCAGTTGAAAAATATCAAAGGCAAGAAAATTTGTTAACCAGCTTTGCGAAAAAAAAAATATATATAAATAATTTCGTCGTCCATTTCAGTACAAATGGGGCCGTGAGTCACGCCTGAACCGGCGGCTGATGATGACAAAGACATTGAATTTTCCGATTGGCCGATCGATTCGCAAAACTGTGAGAAGGTCAACTTAGCGGCAGCAGCTGCTGCTGCCGTCCCACGTGAGAAGATGTGAACAGCTTCTCGCACTCTCCAGAGCAAAGTGCAAACTTTTGTAAGTTATCGAATTAGTCAACAACAAGAATAACAAGCAAAAGAGAGAGAGGCGGTAGCCGGTGATGATGACATCATGGGAGGCAATAGGCAAAAGCCGCATATACAAAACGAAACGAGGGGGGGGGGGGATACATTAACTAGGAACAGGTGCGGCGGCGACGACGGTTGCGAGGATACAAAACAACAAAAATGAAACTAATTAACACAAAACAAATAATAGCGAGGATTAGGAGGACTTACCCAATCCATATTTGTAGAAAATTTCCTCGACGGACACGATTTTGGGCTGGACCTGCGAGACTTGCACTGGCTTGGCTTTGGGCGGTTCCACTTTGGGTTTGGCTGGCTCCGGTTTCGGTTCGGCTTTGGCCTGGACAATGGGCTTGGGCTCCTCCTCAGCATCCAGATCGGTGATTAAAGTGGCAGCTGGAATTGGCAACGGCTTTGGAGCTGGTTCCTTGAAATCGCTGAGTAAATCCTCGGAAGAAATGAATTTCTCATTGTCCTGCTCTTTGAGGGCATCGGCAATGGGTTTCTTGGCCGGAGACGGTGTACAGGAGACGGAGGGCGTATCGGTATCGGAGTCCTGCTGCAAAGGCACAGCCGGTGCAGGAACAGCAGGAGCTGTCGGCTTAGCCAGGAAGTCGTCGTCATAGTCATCATAGAAATGGGTTGATTTGATGGGAGCTGAGGGCTCAAAGGGCTGCAGCGGAGCCGCTGGCTTCTCACTGAAGCTGCCCAGCAAGTCAGCCTCCTGTACTGGTGGGGCCACTACTGGAGGAGCAGCTCCGCCAAAGATGCCTCTTTCGGCATTCATGAAATCGCTGGTCAAATCACTGATGCCTTGCTTTGTGGTTTGGCCCGCCTCCTTGAGAAAATCATCAAACTCCTCGGTTTTTTGTGCAAATTTGGCATCTAGCTGCTCCTGGGCCTCCTTGGCCCCGGCTGACATGCGCTGGACAAAGGCCTGAGGATCACTGAAATCGGAAATCTTTTGCTCATTTGCAAAGTAGTGCTCGGTATGGGCATTATCATCCTGTGCTCCTTGGCTCACATTGGCGGCGTCTCCGACGGCTGCACCTGTTCCAGCCTTTGTGCCCACTAAATCCTCCACCTTTTGAGTGGCCTGGCTAAAGATGTCCTCAGTGGTGGCTGCTGCCTCCTTTTTTAACTCGGCAAAGTTGAATTCCATTTTAAAATCTCTTATCCTTTGGCTTTGACGGAGGGGAGGGGGGTTTGTCGCTCACTCGGTCTCTCTTTGGTCCTTGTCACACCTCTCACACATACACACACGAACAGCTGTTAACGGCAGGAGAGCTTTCGCACTTCTTTGATAAAATTCGTTATTAAAATTTGACGTTTCGTAAAATCTATAACAAATGGGTACACACAATTTCGATACAACTGTTTTTTCAAATAGTTTGCCACTTGTGTAAAAGCGCCGTCCGATTTCTCCGTCAATTCGCCGTCCGATTCAATTGAGACTGCGCGTAACACAGTGTGACCAGATGGGCGATTTAAGGTTTCACCATAGTTGATGCATTGTTCTTAACAGCTGTTATTAACAGTTGCAGCTGCTGCGCGTATTACAGTGTGGCCAGATGGGCGACTTAAGGTTTTTGCCAAAATAACAACAAAAAACAAATACCAAAAATGGGTTGCTAGGGTAGCCAACATCTAGGAGTTTGAAATCATGAAATTTGGGAAATAACAATTCGAGTTGAACATGTTGTATGCACTCTACACTCTACATTCTATATTTAAGGAAAACTTAGACTTTTAACAACCACTTCTAGGCGGTCCACTTTAGACACCGAGTGTCCTGATGCGTGCGCAGGCAACGCACGACGCAAAATCGAGTGCCACATGCCGTGCACGAATATACCGAAAAGTTGCCGCAGACGGCACAAAAATGACGAACTGGTTTCTTGGGAGCCGGCGCAGCGGCACTCTCATAGTTGGGCTTTTGTTTGTCCTCCTCGAGCAGTTGAAGGAAGTTCTTCCGATATTTGGCACGAAAGTATTCTGCGCCCTTGCGCTTGCCTTTCTTATCCTTTGCCGTTTTAAGGCTCTCCTGGAATTTAGGTAGCTTTTTGGACATCACCAAATCGGCATGCGGATCATCATGAAAGTTGTCCTGTTCCAGGGCCTCCAGAGCTTTTCGGGCGCGACGCTGGCGGGCCGCTGAGTCCAAGACACGCTTCTTTTCGGCATCCTTAAGGCGATTCGATTCTCGTCCAGTCATGGTTGTTGTGGGTAATGGGTTAGTTGGGTTGAGTAAAAGGGTTAGTTGTAGTTGTACTTAGGCGTCCTTGTCGTGCAATGGAAAACTAATGCGATCCATCAAATCATCAACGCGCGCCTGCAGAACTTCCACTATGTCCGTGGAGATGAACAGATGACTCTCGTCCAGGTCTTGGATAATGAATTTTCGTCCCAGTGACAGCTTCTCGTCCAGATGTAGCAGGAATTGTTTCATAGCAGGATCACTGCAATGGAAGAACAGTTAAAGGAGCCGCGAGGTGAGACCGGAGTTCACTTACCACTCCACAAGCACACCCTTCATAACATTTACCATGTTTTAAACATTTATATTGCCAACTGAGGAGGATGAGCAAGCGGCGTGCCAGTGACAGGGGAATGCGTCGTTATACGGTCTCACCGATTCTAGCCCACCAATCGATAGGTTATCGATAGCAATCAGCCGAGCATTTGTGAATTAAATAGAAGAAAAATAATAGAAATGGAGCTTGTCAATGGACGTAATCTGGCTTTACTCGTGCTTTGCCTGTGCGCCACCTATGCTTTGGCCTCCGATGGAGAGGCTGGCGGCAAGGAAATTCCGCCCACGAAATTCGTGGGACAAAACAATGTTGCGGCGCCGACAATGACTTTTCTTTATTGGTAAGCTGGCGAAGGGGGGTGACGTGTTTTTCGGGGGATTAATTAACCTGAACTCTCCGTCTCTGTCCAACTTGTCTACAGCTATTCCTGTGGCTATCGCAAAGCCTTCGATGATTATGTAAACATTCTGGGCGAGAAGTATCCACAAATGCAAATTCAAGGAGCCAACTACGATCCGCCGGGTCTAAACTATTATCTCTCCAAACTGATCTTTGCCCTGAAAATCTGCATAATTGTGTCGGTGGTCAGCTCGGTTAGTCCATTCGCATTCCTTGGCTTCAACACGCCCGGCTGGTGGGGTCACTTGCAGGACAACAAAATCTATGCCTGCATGATGATCTTCTTTTTGGGCAACATGCTGGAGGGTCAGCTGATCTCGTCGGGTGCCTTTGAGATAACACTGAACGATGTGCCGGTATGGTCGAAGGTGCAAACGGGACGTTTTCCTGCTCCCGAAGTTCTGTTTCAGATCATTGACAATCAACTGCAGTTCACCGAGAAGGTGCAAGAGAATCCGGACTTTGTTAAATAATAGTTATTAGACATAAACCTTCAAACACTAATCTAAATAATAATATCGCAATTCACAAGACCATAACTCCTCCCTTTTAACGATAGTCATTTTCCCTAAGAAATCTACATTAATGCCGTAAAGTTTTGCGTGATTTTATTATTTAAATGTTTCTATAGCCATACCCCCCCACCCACACACTCAGACGGACAGACAGACAGACAGCCGGGGTATTGGGTACATCAGTAGCATATACGAGATATAATGTCTGTAGAAATTTTGCTGTAGTTTGATCGTGGACCGTGTTTATAGCTTAAATTTAAATATTATGTAACATCTTGTTAAATAGACGACAGACAGCAAGCAAACATTGAAATCAGTTTCAGTTTAACATGCATGCAAAGAAATACATTTGATCTATATTTGAAATGAATCCAGGCCAATTTGTATGTTTTCCTGATTTACTTTAAGTACAGACAACTCAAATCAAACTAATCGGTTCACAACATGCTTTGCGTTTGGTGGTTTTCAGGTTCAGTTCCCGTTTCAGAATGCGGTTGCACATTAAGTTTGTCAAAGAAAAATCTAAGACTTAAGAATCTTAGTTCATAAAATGGGATAATCCTAGGCATCGATTTAACTACTAGCAGACAGCTGTGCGTCCACGGCACCCATAAAATAAAGAACACTCGTATATTTCTCTGCTAAAAGCTGGATACTGAAGAAGAATGGAATATCATTTCCGGCAAATATTCAAGGCGGACTGATTTCACATTGGATTTAAGCAAAATAGACTGCTTTTGGTAAACAAACAGTCACAATGCATGGGACCACTCGAGTGGAGTAGCCTGCAAATATCCAAAAATTTAGCAACGAACTTTAACAGCTCCAGACTTAGCATTCTACGACAAATTATAGATGAAGCAATTGATTTGGGTTGAATGAAGAGGTAATTTTGCAAAGAACAACATCTTTTTTATACAGAGAATTGGAGGAAAGCTAACTTCAGCTTAACCGAACTTTTTGAACGACTTCATGGAAAATAAAAAGATTGACTTAGTCTATTTTTCATACCTAACTTTTCTATGCTGGCTAAACTATACATAGTCTTTTAATTTTGACCAAACTCGGTAGAATCATGAACAATAGGAGGGGTTCGATTTTTTTTTCGAACAAAGCTTATAGCAAAATCGAAAACTAGGGACAATTCTAAGATACTTTCACCAGGAAACCATGGGTCTAAAATGAATTCTTAGTCAGCGCAAATCGACTTCAAATATTTAAGTCAATTTTGAAAAATCCGCCAAGCTCGATAGTAATAGACTCTGTACCCCCCAAAATTTGTATATCTATCTGATCAATTTAATTTAGAAGCCATACAAGGTGGCAAAAAGGCCGTAGAGTGTCTGATGTGCTGCCCATCGCTTTGCAACCGATATTGCCGATCTTTCTGATTCCTTCGGCGGATCGATACATAATGCTGATTACTAAACATGCAAAAAGGTACGAACCATCTATCTACAAAACCGTCTTTGAGATTTTGCAATTGTTTGTAGAAATATAACATGCCAGCTACATGTATCATCATCTGGAACATGAATTCCAATCAATTTCTTTTAAATTTGATATCATATTGATATTAATTTAGCACTATTTTCAGTTTTCTCGAGACACTTTTTTAACGATTCAATCCAAACTATATTAACTCGTGATCTGAATTCCACATCACGAAAGCTCCGACCATTTCGATAGGTAATGGTCAATCGATAGTGGCGTCGCTTGATAAAGAGCTGCCAGACCATCAGAAAAGATGGAAACTGTACTCAATTATGAATGAAATGGCTCTAGCTAAAAAAGAGCGGTATAATTTTCGATTTATTGGCACTGCCAAAATTCTTTAAACATCTAACAATGAAGACTCAAATGCAAATTAAACTATAAGAAAAAAAAGGAAATTAATCACAGAATTAAGAAGAGTTATCTTTATATACTTCTGGCGACTGTAAGAGTGCGACATTTGCCAACTACCTTCAAGCATAACTTTTTAACCCTAAAAAGTTTTCGTTTTAGCATCAAAAGAGCCAGGCTTCTGAGTTAACAAATTGTTAAACAACATTGGTTTGCATATGTTTTCTGTGGTGTAAATTTTATTTATCAAAAAACTGGGTTGTTGTTTTCGTTGTGTTGGTTGTTATTACAATAATCCCTACACTATTGACAGGGCAGTGGGTTTTGTTTTTGTTTATTTGGTAGTTTTCCCCTCCACTATTTGGCACATTAGTTTTGGTTTGTTGGTTTGTTCGTTTTTTTGTATGTACTTAATTAAATTACATTGGTTCAACTTGTTATTGGATAGTGTTGGGCTTAAAACGTAAATTTTATCTGCTACTTAATTGGATTGCCAAAACGCCGCCGGTTGTAACAATTGACGTTGGAGCAGTCCGCTCAGCTTAAAAGTGCCCTGGCCGATCCGGGAACGGGTCGATAATAGGGAACTGATTCTCTCACAAAGCTAGTGGCTCGACGACGACACACAGTGCATCTTAGGGTAAAGAAGAGAAGTGGGTAAGTGGGCAGGTAACGAAGGAAGTGATCACTCTTACCTGCTGATCTTGCTGGTCTGATCGGCCTTAAGCGTCTGCTGGCGCGGCTGCACAAATTGATCCTGTTCCTCAATGACACTCAACCAGAATGAGGCCAAGGTATCATAATAGTTGCAGCGTCCATGGCCATGACATTCGATAATGGGATTGGCACGGAACTCTTCCAGGCAAGAGCCAGGCGACACCAAATTCTGGCCAACGCCGCCTGTGTTGTCTGTGGTGGTCTGTAAGGGAGGTGTTAGTTAGGGGACTAAAAAGATTTAAAGTAATCTCACCATGTAGTAACTGAAACCAGTCCACATTTCCTCCCAGCCGCCCGGACAATCCGGTATGGACATGGACTGCGAATGCAGAGCTATTACCCTGGTCGAGGTCTCACACACCACGCAACTGCAAGTGGAAGACAAAACGGAGTAAGTACACTTCTGGCTTAGACTCTAGCCGTTACCCACTCACCGGGATATGTACTTCATGAGATCCCGGGACTGTATGGGCGTCATGGTCATGGGCATGGGCTCGGCTGTGGACAACCACAGACTGTCATCGTTATTCTGGGCATAGTTGCACACATTTTTGATGTCGCAGAACATGTACGGCATGGTGGTGAAGCGCATTAGGCACGAGCCCGACTGTCCCAAGTCCTGACCGACTGCACGACTGCTGGCCACATTGCCGGAGAGGGAATAGCCCTCCCACAAGGTATTGGTATTTGCAGGACACTGCGGCACACGGACCGACTGCGAGTGGCGAGTGAAGATGAATCCGCGACTTTTGGGTAGTGGTGCTGGCGGAGCCGGGTCACCATGAGGACCTGGTAGGCCACGTAGACCAGTTCGTCCTCTCAACCCGATCAAACCCCTGTCTCCTTGTTCTCCCTGCAGTCCATCCAGTCCCGGATAGCCAATCTCACCCTGTTCACCCTGGTAGCCAGTGATGCCACGCCGACCGAAGACGCCCATCAGGCCCATACTGCCGGCATCTCCGCGTTCACCCTTGAAGCCATTCAAGCCAGGCTCGCCGCGATCCCCGCGTCTGGCAAAGGTATAGGAATAGGTAACACCTTGCTCACCCTTCTCACCATCCAGACCGTCGATGCCATCAATGCCGCTCCAGCCGGCGTCACCGATCATACCTCGAGCTCCACGCGCACCAGCGCGTCCAGTGCGTCCGGGACGTCCCTGGAAGCCCTGCTCCCCCTTGGCGCCATTAAGACCAGCTTCACCTTGGAATCCCATGTCGCCCATGTCACCTTGTCGGCCCCAGATGGCAAATCCTGACTCTCCGCGCGCTCCCTGCCTGCCCTCGTCACCCCGCTCGCCCTTGAATCCGGGCTCGCCATGAGCGCCGCTGCGGCCAGGTGCTCCGGAATAGCCCTGATCACCTGGCATACCAGGTGGACCCACCAATGTGGGACCTTGGTGTCCCGGCTCGCCGTTCAGGCCGTACTCGCCCTGTTCTCCGGGAGCGCCCTTCGCTCCTGCGCGTCCTGGCCGTCCGTTCAGGCCATTGTAGCCCATGTCACCTTCATCGCCTCTATCTGCCGTCAGACTTAGACCGGGGGGACCTCTCAGACCTCTGTCACCCAGCATTCCTTTGACTCCTGGCATACCATCAAATCCAGCTTGGCCAGCGAATCCCATGTCTCCCATCTCTCCAGGCTGACCTGGTAAGCCCTGGAGGCCAATCATACCCTGCTCTCCTTTTTGACCTTGCTCGCCTACTTCTCCTCGAATACCGGGGAATCCGCGATAACGTAGGCGATCTGGGACTTCCAAACGCCCGGGCAGGCCCATCTCACCCTCGTCACCAAGCTCTCCCTTAAGTCCCATCAAGCCGGGGGCTCCTTGAGGACCCTGATTGCCGATCTCACCATTGCGTCCATCAAAGCCATTGTCACCCTTCTCGCCCTGTTTGCCAGTCAGTCCAGTTAGGCCTACCACGCCGGCCTCTCCTTTTGCACCGGGAGCTCCGTTGCGACCGCGATAGCCAGGCAAACCTGCATCGCCTTCGTCACCCTTCTCGCCGTTGCGGCCAGCAAAGCCAAAGTCGCCAGCAGCGCCCTTTAATCCTTGTCTGCCAGGTTGGCCATTGAAGCCGGGTAGGCCAGCTTCACCCTTCCTTCCTTGTTGGCCATCCATGGCAGGGAGAGTGTCACCTGGTAGACCCTGCGCTCCCTTGAACCCAGGTGCGCCCCTGGGTCCTGGAGCACCAGTGCTGCCGGGTACACCAGCCTCGCCCTTGATGCCACTGTAGGCGGACACACCCTTAGCACCGCGTCGGCCAGAGAATCCTTGATCGCCCTGTTCGCCCTTGCGACCGGATATGCCATTGCGTCCGGGGTAGCCAAACGGTCCTACATCACCGGCAAGACCTGGAAAAAGTGGAGTGCTAGAGCACACATTACAGATCTCAAAGACAGTGCGTTGGATTACCTTTAGGTCCCATGTCGCCAACTGTACCGCGCTGCCCACGATCACCAGGACGTCCATCAAAGCCGATGTCACCTCGATCTCCCTGCTCACCGGGAATGCCAGACAGTCCGGATATACCCGGAGTTCCCATTACTCCGGGCTGGCCCTGATCACCAAGCAGGCCTCTTCGGCCAGCGTAGCCAATGCTGCCCTTGGCTCCATTTTGACCCTTTTCACCGTGATAGCCCAGCTCACCCTTGTGACCCTTAATGCCATGTGGAGCCGTACTACCATCTCGACCGGGCTCTCCCTGGGGCCCAGTTGGACCCACAATGTAATCTCCGCGTTGACCTTTATTACCGGGTAGACCCTCGTATCCGGTGATACCTTCCTCTCCTCGGCCACCCTTTAGTCCCTTGGGTCCGGGTCGACCCGCGGGTCCGGGATATCCGATGAAACCTTTGTCACCCAGGATGCCTTTAATGCCAGGACGGCCAGAAAAGCCTCTCTCGCCCGGCAGTATGTATTGGCCAGGCTCGCCTCGCTGTCCCTTAAAGCCAGGGGCACCATATACACCTTCCTCGCCGTCTCTACCATCCTGTCCAGGTGCGCCGTGTAAGCCGAAATCTCCAATAATACCCGGATAGCCCTTGACTCCGGGTATACCACTAATTGATTCGCCTTGTGGTCCCTGGTCACCATTTTCTCCACGCAGACCCGGTTCGCCCATCTCGCCCTTGGGGCCGCGGAAGCCTGGATCTCCCGGATAGCCCACATCTCCTCTTTCGCCTCTGTTGTCGTAGATCTCGCCTGGGTGTGGTTCGCCCTTATCACCCTTAACGCCCTCGAAGCCCACATCGCCGCGTTCTCCCCTGAGTTAAGTGGAAAAATAAAATGTTAATTTGGAGAACGTACTTGGGTAGAATCAACCAACTCACTTGAGTCCATGACGGCCAGGTTCGCCATACAGGTAGATTTTGTTTTGATTTGGCTGGAAGCCAGGTTTTCCGTCCCGACCGGGACGTCCTGGTAGCCCATCCCGACCAGGACGTCCAGCATCTCCATAATCACCACGCATACCGGGCTCACCTCGGAGTCCAGGAGCGCCGAAGAACCCATCCAGGCCCTTGTCACCTTGCAGGCCCTGCTCTCCGCGTCGTCCGAAGTCACCGTCGTCGCCCTTGTCTGCTTTCCGCTTGTTGCCGGTGTGAATATTTTCGCCCGGAGCGCCAGCTCTACCGTCGCGGCCTACTTCTCCGGGAATGCCAGGTACTCCGCGCATACCCTTGTGGCCCGTCTGGCCAGGCACTCCCTGCATGCCTTTTACGCCACGGGCTCCCGTTATGCCAGCCAAGCCGCGTGCACCATGCTGGCCCGGATAACCGGTATCTCCACTATGTCCCTGAACTCCACGAGGCCCGGCATGACAAATGCCGCAGTCGTCGCCGCGTATGCCTTTGTCACCTGGATATCCACGGAATCCATGCAGACCGTCATCCCCGGGACGACCACGTATGCCAGGCGGACCCTGCGATCCTTGTGGTCCCACTATGTTGAATCCCTCTCCGGGCAAGCCTTTGTCGCCGGTTATGCCCACCTCACCACGCTCACCGCGATAGCCATCGACTCCGGGAATTCCATTGACACCGGCCTGACCCTTTTGTCCTGCGAAGTTGTAGCCAGAATCTCCATGCAGACCAACACGTCCGACGGGACCAGCCTCACCTGGCGAGCCCTGACGTCCGGGAGGACCCATATAGCCGTAGTCCCCCTCTTCGCCCTTGACGCTGCGTCCCGGTGGTCCGCGATTGCCACTCAGTCCCTGTTCACCGGGTTGTCCCGCCAGACCCGGAAGACCACGACGTCCCAGCTTGCCGGGAATTCCTTCCAATCCGGGAGGACCGATGGGCCCGATATCGCCCTGAGGGCCAATTGGACCAGGGAATGACTTATCCAAGGTGGGATCATAGATACCGGGTGGGCCAGCAGGTCCTTGAACACCGGGCGTGCCATTGAAACCGTCTTCACCACGTTCTCCTGGTCGGCCGTCCTCACCGTCATTGCCATTGTATCCCGGAGCTCCCTTAACACCCTTCTCCCCTGAGGGGCCTGCCTCGCCGATTCTTCCGGGCTTGCCTCGGTCGCCGGACTCACCAGTATCACCTCGGACTCCGGGCATACCATCGCGTCCAAATTGTCCCGACTCGCCAAACAGGCCCGGCTGACCGCGCTCTCCCATGGGTCCGGCATAGCCCTTGTAGCCTTTTAGTGAGTCATCGTAGACCAAGGCGCCGGGCTCGCCCTCGCCTGGCTCACCTTTCTCGCCGGGATCACCCTGCAGGGTGGGCCCTCTCTCGGGGACTCCCATCTCGCCCTTGAAACCCTGAATTCCCTGTTCACCCTTATGACCCTGAACGCCGGCGAAGCCGATGTCACCTTTCTGGCCAAGAGGTCCGGTGTAGCCTATCTGACCATCCTCGCCGTCGGGTCCAACTTGGCCGCGGCTACCCTTGGTGCCTTTGGAGTTGATGCCACCCTCGCCAGCATCACCGGGAGCACCAGCCAAGCCGGGCTTGCCCATGGGACCACGAATACCGTTCTCTCCTGGAGTTCCGTGATGGCCCCGTAAGCCCTCCTTGCCATCGCAACCATCTAAGCCACGTGGACCATGGGGACCGTCCTCGCCATGCAAACCCTGTGGTAAGAAAATGATTAGAATGGCATTCGTAAGACACGCAGACTTCTCTAGTATTTACCCGTTCACCCGGATAACCGCCTTCTCCTTGTAGTCCAACATCACCCTGGAGAACAAATCAAAAATGAGTTTATAGACATTCCACAAAAAAAAGCAGCTGTACACTTACGCGATGTCCTTTGTCGCCTGGTTCGCCATACTCGCCGACATCACCTTTCTCTCCAGAAAAGCCCGGTGGACCCAGTGGGCCGTAATCACCGGCGGGGCCCTCACTACCCGTCACTCCGATTGGGCCTGGGCCACCGGGGTTGCCTCTAATGCCTTTGCAATCGCACATCGTTTGATTGCATTCCTGCAAATTGAATATGGAATGGAAAGCTATTAGTGAGATCTTGGAATCAGTCTCAAACGTGGTCAGAAGTCAGTCGAAACAGCTAGTTCGAGAACCCGCCTCTTGTTTCCATCAGTCGAGTTTAAAATTGAAGTTCGCGTCAGACTGGTTATAACTACTTGGGAATTTCAAGGCAGCTTAAGTGAAAAAAAAAGTCGCCAAGTTGCCAGAACCTTTCCTTAAATAAGTGTACTCATTTGGCATTGTTTGAAAGCAAATGAAATTATCACATCTTGCCAATGTTCCATAGTTGGCTCCTATATTCCTTTACAAATTTGAAGATTCTAGTAAATCAATCTTTTATGTTTGATTGGAGTATCAAAAATCCACAGTTGAGATTCATGCAAAATGAAAAAAATAATTCGAAAATGGCTCGTTAATTTTTCTGAAATATTAAACTTTTAGTTTTCCCTTTGGAATGGGCTCCACTTTAATGACTTGTGTGTATGCTGTTTCTATGCTAAGCGATTTTGTGCAATTTTTGCGTGAAAGATCTTTCGCATTAGCCATAACAATGGCACACAAACATACATACTTGTATGCAAGTACATTTACGGCTGCATCGAGCTCTCCTTCTTTAAATAATTCGAAATTGCAGGCAAACTGGAATAGAACAACATTTCGCTTTAATTGCACAATTTCCGTTTGCTATGAGATAATCTGCTATACATATATAAGTAGTTTTGCCATCGTTTCCATTGTTCTTGCTCTCTGAGTTTGTTTAACACTTGCATAGATCACGCTCATTGAAGCATGCACGGATACTGCTCGAACATAAGTAGTGTGAAGGCCCCAGAAGCAACATCAGGCGGTGAATTTTTAACCCCATTCGATGGACATTTCAACACTTCTAAAAAAAATCAAATTCTTGTATCTTTCAAACCAAGTCAGCACTTTGCCATTAAGCAAAATTAACCTGAAATAAATTGATTGCAATAGTTGAATTGTACCTGAGGGAATATTTGATAAAAGGGAATTCTAAAAAAATTTCTTCATTAAAAAAAAGTTTAGTTTCTCCCCGACGGGGAATTGAACCCCGGTCTCCCGCGTGACTGGCGGGGATACTAACAACTATACTATCGAGGATGTTGATGTAAGGCCGTCGAATTTTTCACTAATGTTAGTCTTTCTCTTCTAGTTGTTTAAGTGTTGATTAACAAAATTTATAATTTGCTAAGAATGCTTATCTTTCACGGATCCTTGTAGAGTAAACTACAAGGGAGTTATACATATTAGAGACTATCCTTATACAGATTTTCATTATAAAGCAGCAATATTATCTGAATATTTCTAGAAAATTTCATTAATTACTTATTTTAGTAACCTGAAACCCTGAAAAACAAAAATAATCTTGTCAAAACTAAAGCTGTACACGTTTCACGATTTTAACAGCTATGTTTTGATAACCTAGAAGAACCAATAGGAAAAGATATAAGCCAAAAAAATAACTAATATTAATCAGAAAAGCATTTTGCCAACTCAGAAATATGCTTTCAATAGCTAAAACAGTTCATTTGGCTCAAGTTTAAAAGTAGTATCTACTATATATGGTTTGGAAATACTAAATTAAAAATAAGAACAATTTAAGCTTACTTATATTTAAGTATAAGATGCTATTGTGTCTTAACAGCCAGTTGATGCAAATCACTTTAGAATTAGGACTGGTTTGGTTCAATGGCTGACAGAGATTTTAAGCAACGGGCTTGGTTTAAATCATGAATTTGAGTATTTTAATGTACTAAATATAAGTGAAAACTAGCATTAAGTTGTATTTTCACTTGTCTAATATCTCGTCAAAGTTTCTGAAATTAGATATCAGACAATTGTAAGCACAATATAATATGAAAAGCGGCTTTAGTAGCTTGAGAGTATTTTGACTGCTAACTGATAGAATACTGAGGTAGTTGATGATACCAATTTCAAACCTATTTATAAGTCTAGCAAGGATTAACCCCAAAGGAACCAAGCCGAGCTTGTCTCACTATCTCGGCTTGTATGCGCTTCTAATTTTAGCCCCCGAAGCCTAGCGGCAAAGTTTGAGAAGCTTTCACGGCTAGTTACTTCAAAGCTGGCGCCAATAGCTTATGAAGGTGACCACGCAAGTAAGATTTCAAAGAATAAACTTTTTCATTAGATGTTCATGGATACCAGCTGGTTTACACCAGGCCACCACCAACAATTGATGCTGCTAAATAGCCAAGAAATGATTACAATGATATCATGTAATGATTATGTGATTCGCTATTTTAAGGGTCTTCCGAACTTCGCATTTTGTTTCAAAACAAGAAAGAAAGTCGGTCAAGCCCGACTATAACATACTCTGTACCAAGAAAATTTGTCTTTTGATCATAACTCGAAAACCGTTCATCCGATCTTCTTCATTCCTTTGGCGGATCGATAAGTTATCTTAATAACTAAATATGTCCAGAAGGAACAAGCCATCTATCTTCAAAACTGTGGGAGATATGACGTTTTTTCTAAATTGCGGGGGCGGGAGGGGGCGTGGCCAAAATTGAAAATAAACTTGATCTGCCTGCAGACATAATAAGCATATGTCCCATACATGTCAAACCTCTATCTCTTACCATCTCTGAGATCTGTGCGTTCATACGGACAGACAGACGGACAGATGGACAGACGGACATGGCTATATCGACTCGGCTGTTGATGCTGATCAAGAATATATATACTTTATGGGGTCGGAGATGCTTCCTTCTGCCTGTTACATACTTTTGCACAAACTTATAATACTCTATGTACCTACGGTACAGAGTATAAAAATCTTAATCTAAGAGGTTTGGTAGGAGTTCAGTTTCCTGGCAAAAATTAGCGATTCTGGAAAGTTTGCTTTGATTCGTTTCAGAGCCGGTTTGCCGAGCTATAAAACCCACCTTTTTTTGGTTTCTGATGCCAAAAAGCAGCAAGTCTTCGAGTCCCAGGAGTGATCCTATAAGAATACAGTCTTTGAACCAAGCTCTCTACACAGAGAACTGGATGATTTCCGGTATCCATTTGGATGGAATATGTCTTAAATAGCCTTTAAATCAACCAATGGAGCTAAAGTCAGCCAAGGGTGATGATCATTTGGATAATTTTGCAGCTCCGCTGGATGATTGAAAGCATATTTAAGACATATCCCTTCCAAATGGATCTTTTTTTTTAACCTTTTTATTCTGTTTACATGAAAACTCGGTCTGCACCTCGATTATTTTTATTTTGCCAGCTTTTTTAGATGTAACGGCAGTACGCATATATTGCATATTCTTTTCACACCAGGCCATCACCTCATTCACATATTTCCAGAAAATGAGTGCAATTGTTGTAGACATACACCTGCCATATGTGTGCGAGTTTTTTTGGACTTGTATTTCTGTTTCTCATCTGCATTTTCTCGCTTCTATTTGAAGCGACCGACCGGCCCGGCCTAGCAAAAAACAAAAAATCAACAACAATTTCTGGTGTACCACAAAATCCTGCCTCTTTTTTTTTTTGATTTCATTTGTTTACGCTTCACGTTCTGATTTTACACGTCATGTGCATATTTTTCGTTAACAGATGGTTTGATCTCCAAAGTTTTCTCGGAAGTCCCCATTTACGGGGAGGTGTTGGCAGGTGGAAAAGTCTTGGGGCTTTGAACTCGTATCTGGCTTTACATCCATAATGCATATTTATTTGGTTTCTAAACAAATTTTTTTCGCAAACCAAATATTTGACACTAATTTTCCAGGCAAACATTTTTTTAAATAACAACTTTTGGTTCTCGAAACATGCGTGCAACATGTGTGAAATTTTATTTCTGGACAAAAACAAAAAAAGCGCTCAAAGTCATTTTAATGAAGGCAGGCCATAAATTTTGATTTTTAACTGAATGTGAATTATGTCAATTCTAAAAATATTCAAAAATGTTGGTTGGACAAAATGTATTGAGGTCAGTTTTTGAGTACCCACGGTACTTAAAAGTAGGCTATGAATTACTGTGGGCAATGCACTTTATCCATTTGGTCTTTGGTTTCACACATTCCAAAAATCAACCACCTGCGCGTTTCATTCAATCATTGGTATTCTTTCGCATTGTTGGCCCAGTAACTGAGAAGTTCATAAAACAAAAATTAAGAATTGATGGCACTGCAATTTCCTTGAACTTGACACTTTATTGTATTTTTTTTTTTTGTGATCTACAGAATGCCACAGACAACACACTGGGCTAAGTGGCGTCGTGGGTCTTTTTCATTTCTTTTTTTTTTAAAGCTTTTATGAGAACAAAACCAAAAAAGGAAAAGTCAGCCGCCAGACAGAAACAGAGACATTCAATGTTTTTGATTGCTAAAGCCACAACCTTGTTGTATGTATGTTTGTGTGTTGTTTGTATGTAGCACAAATGATTCCGTAGTCGTCAGCAGGGAGACAGTGACATGGTCTGCACTGGGAACATGTAAAATAATGAAATGCCTCACTCACTGGGCACGCGTGTGTCTAAAAGTTTGCTATAATTATATAATATGAATATGGAAAAAGTATCAGAAGAGAAGGTGAGAGGTGCAAAATAACAAGAATTTTGTACGTTTTGTTTAATGCTTATAAAATAAACCGCAGGGTTGAAGGTTTTGTGCACTGGAAAAGGGTTTCTCAATTCAGTTTGAAGGCAACAACACCTCCCAAATTAGCCATCAGCAGAAAAATCAAGGCTACAAACCTCTAAAGATATGCAAAAGGATTGGGCTGTAAACCTCCTAAGAATCGGAAGGCCGCGAAACTGTTTGGGTTCGGGTTCACGGAGCGGAACCGAAGTTCAGGTTCGAACCGAATGAGGAGAAATCTCTTGGGTATCTGTAATTTTACAGATGTTATGTAAATTGTTTGCAACAGCTTATATGAAAATTTAACCCAATCCCACTCTGATGACTTTAAGTGTAACTTTTTATACCCTTGCAAAGGGTATTATAATTTTGCCCAGAAGTTTGCAACGCATAGAAATATTCATTTCCGACCCCATAAACTATATATATTCTTGATCAGGGTGACGAGCTGAGTCGATTGAGCTTTGTCCGTCCGTCTGTCTGTCTGTCTGTTTCTACGCGAACTAGTCTCTCAGTTTTAAGGCAATCGAGCTGAAATTTTGCACAGAGTCTTCTTTTTGCTGCACGCTACCACTTACATGTCGGAACCGGCCGGATCGGATGACTATATCTCATAGCTCGCATAGGAACAATCGGTCGGAAAACTAGTTTTAGTATGAAACACTTTTTTCTTTTAAATGGAATCGACTCCAAACTTTGTAATCGTAGGTTTTATATGCTTTTTTATAATTCCACCAAGTTTTATCAAAATCGGACAACTATATGGTATAGCTGCCATACAAAAGATAGGTAGATAGATAGGTTAATGGTAGCATCCTGCAATTTTGTATTTGTTTGTTTCTCGTGCTTTTACACAATTCTACAAGTTTTTGTCCAAATCGGATGACTATATCATATAACTCCCATGCGAACGATCGGTCGGAAAATGGGAAAAAAGTATTTTTTGAAAATATTTAAGCGAGCACTTGCAAGGGTATAAAAACTTCGGCACAGACGAAGTTAGCTTAGCTTCATCGTTTATATCTGCATCGCTTTTAATACAAACTTATTTCAAAACATGTAATCGCATATGCTATCAATCATATGTCCCTGGTCCTTCCAATGCGTACACGTGGATGGAAATAAGATGTTTGGTAATATCATTTTAGATTTAGATTTATTTGATTTGATTCTTAGTGCTTAAAGTACAGGACTTATTTGTAACACTAATCACGATGTTTTACAACTTGACTATTTCTTTATTTCCCTTCTCATAGTCAGAATATTTGGAGCTTAGACATGATAAACAAAATGCTTCAACCCATCCAGTACTAAAGAATGATTTTTCAAACTTAAACTTAAAAAAACCTTAGAAAATCGACTTTAATTATAATTTGAAACGAACCTTTGTCCGGTCAGAAAAAGTTAGATTCGGGCTTCGGTTCGCGAGGTCTTAAATTGACAAGCAACGATTCATGATTTTGAACCAATCCGTTTCTGCGGGGTTCAATGCCGTACCGGTTATGTAATTCACTTGTAAAAAACCCAAATAAGTTGTTAGCAGAATTAACAAATTATACATTACAATCAATAATGCAAACCGCTGTGAAATGAGGACAGTTTCGGTTCAGTGGTTGACACACATTTAAAACCGCCGGTTCGGTTCAGTAAATGGTTTGTGGAGCTATCTGTTCAATTCCATTTGATAATGAATTCTAAAGAGAACATGTGATATCGAATCTTCGGGCTTTGCAACCTATGCAATATTCCATTAACGTCAGCGATATGTCGGACTGCTTCGGAAACTAATCTTAGGATCAAAGCTGGACTAAGGTGAAGAAGCTCTCCGAAATATACATAATAGAGAGAGTCGTATGGGTTTCTCAAACAAATTACTTGGGAAGCTCTTTAAAAGGAATGCAAAAAAGTAATCCGATGTCAGCTAAGTTAAGAGGTGGGTGGGCTAATTCAACAGATGTACGGAATCATAGTTTTTTCAGTGGTTGACAAGTCAATCCTCGACTTCGCTGGCAAACAATTTGAACTGCCTTGTCTCAAAACTAGTTAAACTTGAAACTAACTATTTTGCCTTGTGATTTTTGGTTCGATTCAGAATTTTCGAAAGATAGCTGGTTTGGTTTGAGTTTGGTTCGGTTTATCAGCTGAAATTAGCGATTGGGACATATAACATATCCGATATTGAGTATAAGTTCAGCAAGTGCCTGTTGTTTATAGGTTTAGTTGACTTATTCTTCATAGTAAAGATAGCTTCTTACTGTATTCAGAAAACTTTTTACCTAAATATGCTAGTATTTTCCCAAAAAATCTCTCTTCTGCGATTATTCAACCCTTTCGATAAAAACGCCCGGGCCATGTCACTGTCTCGACAGCTGTTGCGACCTGCCCAAAGTCACAGATCGCTCTTCTTGATATATATTATATGAATTTCGTGCCTGATGTGTGTCAGTGGCGCACTTAAGCGTATTTACACATGTTTATGCCAATTGTACCAGTCCCAGTTTCAGTTGCATCTCGCACAGACACTTGCAGATGCAATTCCATCTCATAGTTTAAGGTCAAAGTGGCGACAATTGGCACAGCCGCCCACGCTAATCGCTGGATCTGCATTCGGACACAAAAGCTCTCCGGTATGCACGTGTGCAAGTCCATTGGCCTAAGTATCCTATAACACAATCCTCCAGTTGGGAATTCACAACTCGGAGAGTTTCCGTTGAAAACGGTGTAAGCGATACACCAAAAAAAAAACAAAAATGCAAATTTATATTAACCAAATGCAAAGCGCAGCGAAATTGTACAAGCAAACAATTTCAAATCAGTACACCAAAAATGTCTTAAATGTTCTCTGAGGGAGACAGAGCGAGTCTTGTGATAATCTGTATGCCACACAAAGATGGATGGTTGTCGGCGTGCTCCGCCCGGATGTGGCACAAAAAACAAAAAAAAAATGTCATTTTATATAGTATACTACAGAATACTTATATATTATATATATAAATCTCGGCTGATAAGACAAAGTGAGGTCTATGCATATGCGAACAGCTCTGCCAGTTTAATTAAAACATTTGGAATTTGGCATTAAATTATATTTGTGTTTTGTCTTTTCTCAAGTGAACAAAGGGGTTATCTGTCTTGGACACAGGAAATCAATGTGAGACCTCTTTGTTGTCAGGGGGAGCACCGATCCTGCGTCACAATTTTGACCCAATTTGCCAATACAGATTTGATGAGCACCAAGAATTACAACTAGAATGAATCGATTATGTAAAAGTATCAATCGACTTTGGGATACTCAAGTGTGAAATGGAGCGAGATTTAAAAGAGAGCAACAATCCATTTTACTTTGCTAGATTCAGTTGGGAATTATAAAATTGCAAGACAGCTTGTACGGAATTGATTGGTCTTTTGGTCTAAATACTACTTCTTATTTTGTGGTTGCTTAGAAACATTTTCTTCTTCTGTCATATCTAAAATATTCCACAAAGATCGTATAATAAATGGCAGTGCTATAAAGATTATAAGAAGTGTTGCCTACTTTTCAGAGCAGCAAGCGCTATCTGCTATCCATAATGTTGTTATATCTGCATAAATGTTAATGCTCTGTTAATTTAACATTAAACATGAATTCCAGTGCCGAATTTTACTTACGCTCTCGATTAAATTGTGTACAAAAAAGTATGCAATGGAAATGAGAGCTCTTTCGGAGCGAATCTTGGCAACTGATTTGAGCACTTTATTTAAACCAATCATTTCTAACGTAAAACTTTTACGGTACGTTTGAATAAACTCAGGTCTGAATAGTGAAGACCCTTCAATTGGATCACAATTCACAATCGTCACTGGCCTGATTAGGTTAAACATAAAAAAGCTTCAACTTTACTCCAACTAAATGTCCGATTTGGCCCACATTTCCCACATATGGAATGCTCCTTTCAATAATAATTCCAACAAATTTCAGGGTATTTTCATAAATATAAAACTGAATTTGGAGCAACATATGACTAACGTGTGTGATTGACATGAAAATCTATCTGCACACACACACACACGCATTCAAACAAATGCTCATATCAGTGCATGGCAGCAGCATAATAAATGCACATCTGGACGGACGCTCGGACCGAGTGCCTGCCAGCTTCACTGCTCCTCCTCTGTGCTGTAGTATATCACTTTGTTATTGTTGCACTGTGTGCGCGCTCTTGCAGCATGACATCATTTTGTTGTTTGACATCATAAAAATCTGCACATGCTCATTCACATCGCGATGGAACACCCACGCACTCCGCTAAAATGCGAAAATTAAAAGGCACTTCAACGAAACGCAAGTTTTGCAATTTGCATTTACGGTTAAGGCATCATCATTATCATCGTTGAAATAATTGTTTAGACAAACGCCTGACAGATGATAACTAATTGCCCAAGCAGTCGAATTAACATTGATATTGAGGGACAGCAACTGTCAAATGATTGTTGATAAGAGGGCTGGCAGGAAAACAGAAGGGTTCTATATGTACCATCGTTGAGGTGGAATACTTTAATGGAAATCGCTCTGAAATTAGAGCTGCTTCGGTTCAGAGATCCTTAGCCTCAAGAGTGGCTTACAAAAGTATTTCTGAATTGGCCTTCCAAATCAACTACCTTGCGTTGAGATTAGTAAATCTTTTCTATACTTTATCCGAATCTAAAGTATAACGACTCCGAAATACCCGTTACTGAAGGCAATTAGTGCTTAACAACCTCATGCAGCTCAGATAAGTATGCAACGTTTTTTTAACTCTGCCATTTATTATCCGATCTTTATGCAAATTTAGTGAGATTGTAGATATTAGCCACATACACCACACTGCTCGATCTGAGCTCGATAACTTAACAAATGTAGGAGATATTCATTTTTTTATTGCGGAGGTGGGAGTAACAAACTTGATCTGCGTGCAGACAATACTAGTCTACATATAAAATTTGGTGGCTCTAGCTCATCTAGTCTCTGAGATCTGGGAGTTCATACAGACAGACGGACAGACGGGCTATATCGACTCGACTATTGATGCTGATCAACAATATATATATATTTTATGGGGTCAGAGATGCTTCCTTCTGCCTGATACATACATTTGCAGGACTTTAGTACACCCTTTACACTTTCACTCTTCGAGTGACGGGTATAATTAAGAAAATATTTCCTATTAGCTGTTTCTAGAGCAACCACCCTCTCTCTTCAGCGATCAATGCCTACCAACTGTCCGTGAATCAACCGCATCTCTATGCCTGCGGTGGCATAACTGTTTGGGAATTTCAAAGCAGCATGCGTGCAAAAAAACATCGAGAGGAAGCGTTGAACAGACGGTATAAGATGGCAGAGGTAGTAAGAGGAATAGACACAGAAGAGAAACGTCTACACTAAGACGCTTATAACCCCATATATATTATTTTTATAAAATATTTTCCTTCTGTTGATGTCTTCTTGCCAGCAATCACATTAAAACTGGCAATTATTATTTATTCCGTTCGTTTGTCGGTAAAAACGCGTCGATCTCAGAGACTATAAAGGAGGAGCCATCAATTTTTGCATAAGGGTAGGTGTATACCGTACCCAAATCAAGTTTGTTTCAGATTTGGTTAGTAGCAGGGAAAATATCGAGCTCCTTAGCACCAGCCTACACCCTAAATATCAAGTTCATAGCTTGAATAGCTTCTGAGATATGTCACTGAACCACTATTGAACCGGTTCTGAACCATAGAAATATATAACTACATCTTATCAACCTACATACCATACCACTCCATCCTTAAACCACTTTCTTTACTCAATTCTGCCATACTTAACCTAACCCTACTGACCTCTGCAATTAAATCAATATTTTGCCAATGGGCAATCAACAGCAACTGGAAAAAAGTAAGTTTAAACTATGCTAAATTCTTAACATTTAAGAACCCAATAGACAAATGTCGCGCAACAATTGAAGTCAATTTATTTTTAGGCATGATGCTGGACAACTGAAAATGAAATCACTGCCATATATAAGATGCATATGCTATATAGTCTCGGGAGCCTAATGAATTCCAATTTCAAAGTAAAACTGATAGAGCAACTGGATGATGAAGTGTCTCTCTGCGATGACTGATAACCCAATTTCTTGATTTCAAAATAAATAAACGCTGTAAAATAATAGTTCACATTGCACTGCGGCCACAAGTAAGTGGCCGAGTCCCTAAATCACTCATACAACATGTTGTTCATATCTCACACACACACACACACACACAAGCAAACGTACTCAGGGCACAACGACCAAGACGAAACACTTCGCATAATTTCCGCATTCAGTTGCAGATAAATAAATAATTGAGTCAAATTGAAACGCAGCTCGCCAAACAATTCTCCTCCACTCTGAAATGGCACGCAAATAAACTTCCATAAAAAGAAAACGAAGAGACGAGTTGGGGGGCCCCGCTCTGTCTGTGGTGGTCAGTGATTTAGATGCTTGAAGGGTCAGGCTGGTGTGCATCCAGGACCAGGCATAAACAAAACAGTTTCTACTCTAAGAAATTGAAGCTCTGAAGAACGGGGAGGGAGGGGATGGGGAGCAGCAGCGGCAACAAGATCGGCGGCAGCAGCCAGAATAACAAACTTTCAATTCCAATTTGAAATGATGCAGAACGTCAAAGAGACTACCGCACACTCTTAACCCCATCCGCCCCCCTCCCACTTGAGCTGCTAATTGTCGGGCGGGCACAGACACTTACAACTGTGAATAACAGAAATTTCCATATAAAACTGCGCTCGTTTTTTATAGACAGATGCTGCTGCACCCCCTCCTCCCGCCAAGAGGGCAAGCAGTTGCTGATAAAGACGATTTATCAAAAATTCATTCATAGAAAGGCAGACGACACTCGGTTGCAGCAGCAGCAGCTACGCTTGTGTGTGTGTGTGTGTGTGTGAGTGTGTGAGTGTGGCTCACACACTTGTTGCTCGTTCGGCTCACTCGCGCTCTCTTAAATGTGTTCTCTTTGTGCTTTTGTGCAGGCGGAAAAGGAAATTGCGTAAATTTACCGCAAACTGCTTGCAAAACCCATTTGCTGTTTATGTGTAGGTGTGCTACTGTTTGAGCAGCTCTGTGGTTTTATAAACATTTGCTAAATGCGAGTAAGGCCGTAGAAAAAGTAGTTTTTATTGAAATCAAAACTTATGTTTTGATTTGAAATGTTTGTAAGCAAGCTTTTCTTGCTTATTTGAGATTTGTCTTATGGCCAAATAAACACCCTATCATATGTTAAAAGGCAATTCAATATCTAGGAAACTTCACAATTTTAAAATTATTCAAAAGTTTTTGTTAAACTATATTGTTTTTAGTCAATTTTTATTAAAAATTTCTTGAGTTTTGGAAAAGTTATTAATTTTGTTTCGATTTTAACTGGATAACTCTTTGAAATTTGGCCGATTCCGATTCGTCTTTAATCAACAAATTCTCATTCTATTAGGCCAATTCCTGTTCTTGATTTCGTTTATAAAATCTTCAAATTCTCTATTACCTAAAGCTTTTATGCGACTGTCAGGATGGCAAATTGCTTAACTGTTCCTTTATAGACCATTCATTAGGCGGTCGCATGTGCCTATTCCGACCTACATTCATATGAGCAGCTTACAGAAAAAGAATCTCATGTACCCAGTTTCAATATAGTTGGGACTGTCTTTGATACTATCAAAAAGTACCACTCCTTAGCTTTTAAATGAACTATTCCAAACTATATTACGATTTTTTTCAATGAAGATATACCTTTTTTAGCACTTGTGTTTAATATTGAAAGGGTATCTTTAGATTCCTCCGAAATAGCCGTTACTCAGGACAATGCAGCTCAGATAAGTATGCAACGTTTATTTAACTCTGCCATTTATTATCCGATCTTTATGAAAATTTATCTTAAAATATCTTAAAAAATGTAGGAGATATTCAACTTTTTTTTATTGCGGGGCCGGGAGGGGAAACAAACTTGATCTGCGTGCAGCAAATAGTAGCTTTTCTAGTCTCTGAGATCTAGGTGTTCATACAGACAAACGTACAGACGGACATGGCAATATCGACTCGACTTTTGATGCCGATCAAGAATATATATACTTTATGGGGTCGGAGATGCTCCCTGCTGCCTGTTACATACATTTGCACGACTTTAGAATACCCTTTCAAACATTACTTATAGAAGCGTCAACTGTTTACTAGAGCTGTTCAATTTCTTCTTCTCATCCAACTCAATTTCTTCTAAATTTCTTTCAATCAGTCAACATATAGTGGCCCCCATATTATTAAAACACCTCAACTAACTGTAGCACAAATGCAATAAATCAAGTTTTTTCTACTACTTTTTAGCGCTTTTGCGGTTAGGCCACAAGACGCTTGCACGCTCTCACTTAGTCGACGGGCTGTGGAGTTGGAGTTAAAAATGTTAAAGCCATGGCATTGACCACGTAACCGAGTGCGAAAATAAGCTGCTACTCGAATTACCTGGCAGTTGTCAAACGAGCTGCATAATTACGATGCCGAACACGTGAGTTGGCCAGAGCAGAGAGCAGGGCCCAAACCCTTTATTTTCGATATGAACGAATTGAGTGCGAAATGCGGCTCGAAAGTGGCGTGAATGAAACGAAATCGTCTAAAGTCATCCCACGTTGATAGCCTTTAAGCTTTGGTACTCAGACACTGATTCTGGTTGTCGCCAACATTGCCTTAGTTCTATTTTCAACTTTTGATGGCATCGGTTGAAAGTGTCACAATCAGTCCCAGCGGCAATGCTGCCCGTATCAATGGCGTCAATGTCGCCAACATAGCAATAAACCTAAATTAGTTTAGAGATTTGTAACGAACACAGATGAACACTCGCACACACACACACACACACACACACATGTATTGAGTCTAAAGTTGATAACAACCGAAAGGAAGCAACGACATGTGCTCCACATTTTCAAGCATTACGAAATACCGAGCCAAGATCATATTTTTGCCAAGCTGCCCGCCTCCCCCCTTTGCACCCCGGCACGCCGTATATGTAGCTTAGTGCGCATAAATTATAATAATACAAAAGCGATTTATCAACCGCAAAAAGGAAACAGTTTAATTTTAATTAATTAGCTAAGACGCGCTTATCAATTGAGCTTACAATGTGGGGAATTAGTATTGACGTACATATGTACTGGTTGATGTATATGCGAGCGAAATGTTGATTAGCCTTTATCTTAAGCGCGTGTTGAACTTACACAAGTGTGTTGCCTACTTTCAGGAGTCGAGTTACAAGCAAAGTGTATGGGATTTTGTGCAAATTGTTGGGGCGGCTATTGAGATGAGACTACCATGACTCTCAGACAGAGCTTTTAACTGGTCTGCATGGGACATGGCTAACGTTAAATCAAGTGTACATTGCCCCGTCAAAACATAAAGTCTGGTATCAGATACCTTTCTCTTTTGTTCTCGACTGAGTTTCATATTTCCTTAACAAAATCAAAGCTGCTTTGACCAAAAGTTGCTGTTTTTGGTTTTCGATATTTTCAAATATTTCGTTTTACTTTTAACATACAAAAATGATTATCTTCTATCATCTTCCAGCTTCTAGTTTGTTCATACCAGAAACTATTCAAGGTATGCTCTAGATAACTTCAATCTAATAATGCCCTTTTATTGGTAGACTCAGAGAAAAGTCGAGGGTATCTTACTTGATTTTAAGATTTCTTGACGTCAAGACTTTGAAGAGATAAACCCTTTTTGGATTCAAGACGGAGTTCGAAGTTCTCTTGATTTTAAATTAGAAAGGTTTTATTTCATTCATTACAAGTTCTCTATCCATTTGCCATTTTCTCAAACTCAAAAATGGATCTTCTTGGGTGTAAGCAGTCTAGATTTCAAGAATGAAAGAATAATGTAGAAAAAAACCCTTGAACTCTAGAATATATATATTTTGGACTCAAGTGGAATCCCTTCCCAATAGTTTTAGGCTCTCATTATCAGCTTAAGCGTTCCTCTCTCATTCCGCGCCTAGAAATTCTTCAAATTATAAAAAACTTGAACTATTTAGATCTCTTGGCTTGTGTGCTTCTAGTTTTTGCACAAGAGAAAGGAAACTACAGTTTAACGCCGAATCCGAACAGTAAAATTTGAGAAACTTTATCAGGTACACACGCTACCTGCTGTGCCACACCGGCAACTTATAAAAAGCCTTTAATTTTGTAATATTAAGTAGATAAAGAAAATTTGTGAATGTGTTGAGAATTGGTACAATCATCGCGCTTTAAAACTATATAATTTCTGCTTCTTCCTAAATATTAAAGCAACATAAAGAGCAGCTTTTGCAGGCTTTCCCTTTTTTCAGCTGCCAGTGGCTACTTCTCTGTTCACGTTGCCGATACCTGACTTAGAACCAGCTTTAGTCTTGAAATCGGGAAATACTTTATTTCTGAAGCGTGAATTCTTATACACAGAATATATAAAGTTTTCCGTCCATCTCTCCATATGCACAAACAAATCTCAGAGATGGTAAAAGATAGAGGAAAAACAGATCAAGTTTATTTCAATTTTAGCCACGCCCCCTCCCATATCCCCCTCATATCTCCTCCTAGTTTCTTCAGATACCTTCTGCATTTAGTTAGTAATCAGAATTATTTATCAATTGGTTAAAGGAATGGTAAAGATCGGATGGGCGAGTGGTCGAGTTATAAGCGAAAGAATGTTTACTGTCACAGCTTACAACTGTAAATGCAGCACCAAAATGCATACACTTTTGTTGGATACAAAGTATATTACAGTCAGTCTAGACAGATATTCTTTTCTGTTGAGATATACTTAGCTTGGTGTTTTCAATACAAAAATTAGCCAATCAACCTGTTTACACCACTTTAAGTTTTTGACAGCATGCGAAACAGCCTGAAACCGATTCATAAAGTTAAGACATGGCCCATGACTGTTCCGATCGAAGTGAATATACTGCAAAATCCTTATTTGACTAAATCAATTCCATTTCGTCATTAAGTCCCTACTTTAAGTCCTTCAGCAAGCTTAAGCGATCATAAAATATACTAAAAGTAATGACTGCCAAGTGAAAGGGTTAATACATAGACATCTTTTCCGGATGATTTTGCAGTTGAAGTTAACCTTAATATCAAATCGACCCTCCTAGAACTGAAGTATTACAAAGTGCAGCCAACTATTTAAGTGACGTTTCTTACATTATTCACATCTTTGATAGTTTTTAAGACGAGAATGAAAAGTTGATACTAGCATTTCGAAAAAATTTACCTTTAGAAATTAATAACTCGACATTTATTGTAGTAGTATAAAAATGTGGTAACCGGAAGTCCATGCTGTTTTATTAAGTTTATAAAAACTTGATTGCCTTGCCCTACGATATAGTAAAAGAAGTCATTTGATTTCCTAATTCTTCGCCTAAAACTTCAAATCTTATTTGAATAGATATTTCTACAAGTGTTTATAATCTTAAGTCTAATTTGAATTGCTAACCGGAAATATTCAATGACAATGAAGATTTAAATTTTGTGCTAATTAAGGTTATCAGTAAAAGTATTTTGATTGCACGCGTTAACCTTTCACATTATATTTTAAACTGTAGATTGCCAAAAGATGGTTTTTTGGATGACATAATTTTTATATAACTCAAGTGAAAAGGAATCTATTGAACCCTCAGACAGACGACAATGCGAGAGAGAACTTATCTTGGGGAAAAGAGTTGCAATTGCAAATGCCGGATGCAAATAAACAATATCATAAGTTGACCCAATTTGCATTTTCCTGTAGATTACAAAATAGGCGATGAATCAGAAATTGTAAACAGTTTGAGAAGCATATGACTTAAAGATAAAGGTTGGTCAAGTAAGAGAAGTTTTGAAAGTAAATTTCACAAGTAACTTAGATGCAAAAACATGTCACACAGTTTTAGACGCACTGAAAGCCTAAAGTTACCATTAAGATTTTGAAAGTCACTGAGAGCAGTAATATGATATTATTTAAGAGAGACACGGAAACGTCTCACACAGTTTTACAAGCACTGACAACAGCAAGCGAGCTTAATTTAAGAGAGAAATTACTGCTGTGAGTTTTAGAGTCACTTCGTTCGAATATGCACAGTTTTGAAAGCACTGATTGAACAAATGTATATTCAAAAAATGTTTCAAAATTTGGAAAGTTCTTTGTTTTTTTGTAATCTTACCTTTGCCTCCGCCAAGGACGCCAAGCTGGCCAACAGACAAACAGCTCCCAGCACACCCGAGAGATTCCTTAAATCTCTGGGCAACATCTTCGAAATGGTCCTTCAGTGGGTCCTAAGCACAAAATTTAATTGTCACTCTCTCTCTCTCTCTCTCTGTTTCTCTTTGACTCTCGGTTTTTGTCTCAAAACACACACGAAACTGCGAACAAAATAAACATAGATTTAATTGGTCATCCTGCACTAATTCATTCAATTTGGATGGATTTTCAGTCACATTTAATTCGCAGTTTGGAAAATGAGGAAAATTGTGGTATGCATGGATTTTGGAAGAACTAACTGTTTCGCCACTTGAATTGGCTGGTGCTGCGATCGTCGGCAACAGCACACACTCCCCACATGTGGAGATCGTCAAGCGTTCGAATTGTTACTAAACACCGAGCACCACAAAAGAAATTTGAATTCGTTTGGCGCTCACAGCTCGCACACTTCGCTGCCGTTCGGCTGCCCATCGGCTCACCCATACACCCGCACACAGGCTGCCCGAGCTGTGCCAGTGTGCGTGAGCAATGGGGGGCTACGCTTTGGTTGCGCAGTCCCAGAATTTAGCACTCCCCACATTGCCTTGATTTGAGGAAGTGCCGGCCACATGAAATTTGTGTATGGCTCGAGTGGGAATCAAGAGTTTTAGTTAGTGGCTTGTTTTTGTCGCCTATCGGGAGATTAGGTTAAGGCTTTTTTCTTCCCTCTGATAAGCGGCTGTGTGTTTCCTGTTCGGCATGCTGCGCCAGACGTTTGATTCAGCTTGTACGCAGATTTTGTACAAAAATAGAACTTTACGAAACTCTCAGGCTGAACTTAATTATTTTTGGGGTCATCAATCAAGGCTTTGTGTGCCGCATGCGATTAAACAAAACAAACAAAAAATTAAGCAAGAACATGGTTTTCTCTTTCGTAAACATAGCATACATTTTGAACTGATGTCGGACACGACCCGTTGGCCCCAATAGATGCAACAGAAAAGGAAACGGAATAGCGACAAGAGACAGGCTTGATTTCAGTTACCCACAGTTTTGGACTGCTTATTACGAGATCTGTCAAGAGAAATGTTGGAAATTTGTTGAAAATAATTTAAGTTTGGCAAGTTAACCTTTTGACAAAAACTCAAATGATTGAATTAAAGGAAAATGTCATAAATAAATAGCGACACTTGAAATTCGGGGATGATTTTTAAAAATAGCTAATCAGTTCTTAAAGGAAAAATTCTCAAAAATAAGTATGTATGGTCTGATCAACATTTCGATGCAATTTGAAGCCGAAGTGAAGTTCTCTCACTCAAATTGCTCAGTTGATCATAAACTATCCACATTGTAATCCTATTTTGGCTTTTAACACATCTCTCGTCTGACCAGTGTCACTGAGCAAACAAAGAATGGTTCAAGAAGAACTAGTTCACTTGTTCAGATTGGTAAAGAACACATTTTTGTTCAGTCAACCTAACACTAGTTTATGCCCACCCAACATCTGGAGGATTGTTTCATAAAAATCACCTTGAGGAGTCTTTTCCGACTCCTTTTGATGATCCAAAAGAGATGCCTATCATTTGTGATTAGTTGAGACTGGAAAATGCTCAAAATGTAATTTAGTGCAGTACGACCAAAAAAAAGACTCTCAAATAACTCGAAACCGATTGGAAACTGATGAGAAGAACAAGTTAAAAGCGACTCTTCACAACTTTCTCCCGTTTAAAGTGTCATTTATGATCTGAGTCTCAGTATCGATTCATTTTCAAATCATTTGCGATGGTTTTTCGAGTCGTATTTCACTAAGTCACATTTTAAGCATATGCACGAGCCATATTCATTGAGTATGCGCCAATACCCCACACAACATTTGGAAGATAATTTTGACAAAATCAGCTTAATGAGTCTTTTTCGAGCCCTTTTAATAGTTCAAAAATGATTACTATCTTGTGCGACTAAAACAAGACTCAAAAATGGATCATGCAAAAGCTCAAAATGTGATTTATTGAAATACGAATTATAAAGACCCGCAAATGACTCGAATATGATTCGAAACTGGTCAGAAGACCGATTTAAAAACGACTCTTAAAGAAGAGTCGCGACTGTTTTAATCAGATTGAGGACTCAAAAAAGACTCGAATGAGATTAACAATTTTATACAATGTTTGTTGAGACGCTATAGATTTGTTGTTTCAATTCGATTCGCAATTGCACTTGTCATTGTGTCTCCTTGTGTGTAACGGCGCCAATGAAGCAATAGTTAATAAGAACTAGTGCGTACACAACCTAACTATTTACCATTTAGACTTTTCTCCTGATACTTTTTCCTGAAAATATTTATATATCGAGATTTAACCATTCCCGGATGAACCCATTATTCTTACCGCTTTGGCTTGATTCTGTTTTCAGTGTATTCATTCATTGGAAATACTAAAGTTTAAACTAAAATTTATATAGAGATACCAGGATAGGATGTTGTAACAAAACGAATTTGTACCAAGCTACTTACAAACGCTAACTAAAAAGCGTACAGCAAAAGAATCTCCTTGCTTAAGTTGGATTTGGGAAGAGAAGCAGTGCGACAAAATTTCGAGAATATCATCCCTAAGAGGAAATTATAAACTCACACAAATCAATTAGCATTTTCATAGAATAATATCTAGCTTAGTGGAATTCTGGTGTCAAATTGCAGGAGATGTAAGGGATCACATGTTTTATCCTCGGTCTACACTTCCATTGAGTGGTCTGCCCTGTGGAGGGTACATGAGCGAATCTTAGTAAAAACTACAGTCGGATAGAACTTGTTTTTGGGAAACGATTTAAATAACCAAATCGGCCACTATTAAACCAAATGAAGGTAAGCTGTTAAGGTTTGTAAGTCGAACCAACAGGTGGTATGAATAATGGTATGATTACTGTTCAAACAATTATGATTATAGACAGAACATCCTTTTTTAATAAGCTTAAAGATATAGAAGATTTATTTGAAAATGTCTAAAATATTATATATTTTTTCTACAAAATATTAATATGAAAATGGTACATTTTTGTATAGAAATCAATATCGATTTGAATATTTTTATACTCTGTACCGTAGGTACACAGAGAATTATAAGTTTGTGCAAAAGTATGTAACAGGCAGATGGAAGCATCTCCGACCCCATAAAGTATATATATTCTTGATCAGCATCAACAGCCGAGTCGATATAGCCATGTCCGTCTGTCCGTCCGTCTGTCCGTCTGTCAGTCTGTCTGTCTGTCTGTCCGTATGAACGCACAGATCTTAGAGATGGTAAGAGATAGAGGTTTGACATGTATGGGACATATGCTTCTTATGTCTGCAGGCAGATCAAGTTTATTTTCAATTTTGGCCACGCCCCCTCCCGCCCCCGCAATTTAGAAAAAACGTCATATCTCCCACAGTTTTGAAGATAGATGGCTTGTTCCTTCTGGACATATTTAGTTATTAGAATAACTTATCGATCCGCCATGAGAATGGAGAAGATTGGATGAACGGTTTTCGAGTAATGATCAAATTTTCTTGGTACAGAGTATGTTATAGTCGGGCTTGACCGACTTTCTTTCTTGTTATATATTACATAACCCGCATTGTCCCACACGGCATTGGAACTGGAAAACGTGAAGAAATAACCGGCATGCTTCTCTAAGTGCTTATTGTAAAAAGGTTAGGAGTTAGGTTAGGCTCATTGCGAAACTAATATCTCAAAGTATTTCGATATTTTGGATTTCTGGGATAAAAAGAAACCTCTTCTAATTAACAAATGATTAACTTCCAGAGCTAGCAAATCTTTCATCCGCAAGGTGAACCTTTAGAAAGGCTTCCCTTGGTTCTTTAAGTAACATGGCTAGTTCTCTAGCTGTAATTACATCTTTCAGGATTGAATGACATTTCTAATTCAATTCTAATGTGTAGAAGTTGATTTTTAATTGGAGCACAGCCTTATTTAAGTGAAGTGTGCGTTTATTGATAAGCCAACTTGTTTCCATTTCGCTTTTTAGAAATCTAAAACCACTGAAAGCGATTAGAGAGCTCAAAGTTTTCACCTTGCCTTGGTCCTATAGCAGGACCAAAAATCGGAAACACCCATCACGCTATCTCGGTCATAAACCAAGGGCGGACATCAAACGGAACTTATGTGCCCGATATTTCTGTGTGTGGTCTAATCAGCTAAGCTTTAGTGGAAGGTGCACGAAGGGAAGAGGCATATCGCCCCCCAACAACAACAACAGCAACAACAGCGGGAACAAGCATCGACTTAGTTCCATGACTTATCGCCCAAGTTTCATTCTATGTTAGCTGTGCTGGGTTTTAGTCTTGTGTTTCATAGAAGTTTGTCGCCCATCCGCTCCATATACCGCCTCCCACTTTCATCACCACCCCCCAACAGACACACACACGCACGCAAGTGATCACACCGACAACACCGACAGTGTACATGAGCCGACAGCTACCGATGTGGCTTCGTGTCTCTCGGCTTTGGTGATCGTGGCATGGACTTTTTGGTTTTTGGAGCGCTGAAAAATTATAGTATAATTAGTCGTGTTCCGTCTTCTCGAGTAAGTAGTAGACTGGGGATTGGCTGCGCTTTGGCTTTGCAGTGCCTGAGTGCCTTGTGTGTGCCTTTTAGTCTTGTGGTCGCTGTCGTTCGGTTGTGGTTGTGTGTTTTCTTAGTACGCTCCAGTCGATCCGTTTAGTTAGATCGTTTTAGTGTAAGGAAGAAAACGGCGAATGAAATTATTGCCTACAAAAAAAAATGAATGTAACACAAATGAGAAATAAGAATTAGAACAGAAATTTGTACTTTCAACTTGTAAAATTCTTGGCCCAACAGTGCAGTGCCTCTCAAACTGTAAGGTGTATTGGTGAACTTTCAGGCTAAGAATTATTTAAGAAATATTTTCGTACAGCCATAAATATTCGAATGAAATTTTAAATATTTTTAAAACCTGTGTAAACATGTTTCAACCTTTTTTAGGCCCAACGACGGCAGCAGATTTTGAACTCGACACGGAAAGATTTAATAATTAGGCAGTCATAAGTTAATAGGGCAATAATGTTGCCCTTCTGGAAGCGGTAAGTAAATCTAACAAGAAACTATAATTTTACTGAAATATTTACCCATCGAATTGATCGGCCAATTTCGAAAAGCATTTGCCCCAACGACTTTTTCTCGAAGAGCACGAAAAGAAGAGCACGTTAAACTGCTCTTCGGTGAGCGCTCTCTTCCAGTTGGACCCCTCTCTCGCTCTCGCTGTCGCTCTTTCCCTCTCTCACTGTCTGATTCTCTTATACTTGCAGGCTGCTGTATGCCGCTGTCATTGCTGGAGCATTAGTCGGTGCGAATGCTGTAAGTGTATAGTGGTGTAGCTCCTCCTCCTATCTCCTAAACCCATCCCTCTTGTAATTGGCAGCAATTTTGGAGAGAGGCCGGCACTTCGGGCTCGATCTCACCTAAAAACCCAAGAATAGATGAACGAAATTACATAGATCACATAGACGATAGCTACACCATTGTAGACTCCGCCAAGAATTGTACGGGCTATAAGGGATGTGTTCCGAAATGTCTGGCCGAAAAGGGCACCCGCGGTCTGCCCGGTCCCCAGGGTCCGACTGGTATCAAAGGTCACATGGGTTATCCAGGTCAGGAGGGGCTGCCAGGTGACAAAGGCCAGAAGGGTGATCCCGGCCCATACGGACCGAGGGGTGAGAAGGGTGAGCGCGGCACCAGCGGCCTTCCCGGACTACCTGGCGTGGCTGGCGTTCAAGGTCCATCCGGAAATCCCGGTTTTCCTGGCACGCCCGGTAAAGACGGTTGCGACGGATTAGATGGCTTGCCCGGTCTGCAGGGCTTGTCCGGTATGGCAGGACCACGCGGCAACCCTGGCCGGCCAGGCGGAAAAGGCGACAAAGGTGAGCCGGCCAAGGAAAATGGTGACTATGCCAAGGGTGAGAAGGGAGAGCCTGGCTTTGCCGGTCGCTCTGGCTTCCCAGGACCCGATGGACCACGTGGTGACAAAGGTGAACGAGGTGACACAGGACCATATGGGCCACCTGGACCACGCGGAGATCGCGGTATCAAGGGTGAGAAGGGTGCCTCCTGCTTTGGCACCCCCATGCCCGGTGAGAGGGGAGAAAAGGGCGAAAAGGGAGAGCCCGCAGTAAAGTATCCCTCCACGGGTACCGAGAGAGTCATTGGACAGCGTGGAGAACCTGGCCAAAAGGGAGAGCCCGGCCCAATCGGTGACAAAGGAGGCCTGGGCCCAGCCGGAGAGCCAGGACACGATGGACTTAAGGGCGAGAAGGGCTTGCGAGGTGGAGCTGGAGACAGAGTAAGTCATTGTTTTAGCAGATTGATGGATATCAGTCTTATGTGATCGGTTCCCCAGGGTCGTCAAGGTAGCTATGGACCACCAGGTCAATCGGGACAAAAGGGAGACCGTGGTGAGCCTGGCTTGAATGGATTAAGTGGCACACCGGGACAAAAGGGCGAGGCCGGACATCCTGGTTCTACCGGCGAGCGTGGCTTGTTGGGTCCTCCAGGACCACCTGGCGGTGGTCGTGGTCAGCCCGGAGCTCCAGGACCGAAAGGACCTCGTGGCTACACGGGTCAGCCTGGCCCACAGGGCTTAAATGGAGCTGATGGCATGACAGGACCTCAAGGATACCCTGGACAAAAGGGAGGCACTGGCATGCCCGGCCGCCCTGGCGTCGAAGGACCTTCAGGACAGAAAGGAGATAAGGGGGATGCCGGACGCGTTGGACCCGAAGGCCCGGTGGGACCAGTTGGCTTCACTGGTCCTCCAGGACCCGAAGGACAAAAGGGTGACAGCGGTACTCCGGGCTATGGCATTCAAGGACCTAAGGGAGATGATGGAATTGATGGGTAAGCATTTAAATGGAACCTAGTTTGAGTGCCATATCAATCCGCATCTTCTTAGATACGCGGGCCAAAAGGGTGCCAAGGGAGAGCGCGGCTTCAAGGGTAACGCTGGTGTTCCTGGAAACTCCAAATCGGGCCTACCCGGTGCTCCCGGTACTGTTGGTGCTCCCGGACAAAAGGGTGACGCGGGTCGTCCTGGTCTTCCTGGCGATAAGGGTGATATGGGTCTGAAGGGTGATATTGGCGGCAAGTGCTCCTCCTGCCCACCAGGTCTGAAGGGCGACAAGGGTGCGCGCGGCCTGGACGGTATTCCTGGTAATCCTGGAGCACGAGGACCCCCCGGAGAGCACGGCTATCCAGGAGAGCGCGGTGAAGAGGGCATCACTGGTCGCATGGGCCCACACGGTGAAAAGGGAGAGGACGGTTTGCCGGGCGCTCCTGGTGCCACCGGAGCTCCTGGTAAGTCCGCCATCGTAAACTGGGATTTAATAGCCGTTGAGAAGGGCTCCAAGGGAGAGCCTGGCTATCCCGGCGCTGCTGGCGTCAAGGGTGAACGTGGCGAAAACGGACTGTCCGGTCTCCCAGGGTCAAAGGGAGAGATCGGTTTCAAAGGTGACAAAGGCTTCACGGGACAAGCTGGCATAGATGGTAATCCGGGCACTCCCGGACGTGACGGATTTGATGGCAGGCCCGGACAAAACATTAAGGGTGAGCCTGGTCGTGATGGCCAAGACGGTCTGAAGGGTGACCAGGGCCCCTCAGGGTTCAGTGGACCCAAGGGAGACCCGGGCACCTGCGCTGCCGACGCTCTTCGAGTACCAGCCAAGGGAAATAAGGGAGACCGAGGACCCACTGGCGCTCGTGGTCTAGACGGACCCATGGGCCAGAAGGGAGACATCGGACGCACTGGCGAGAAGGGCTCAACCGGACCCCTGGGTCCTCCTGGACCCGTTGGACCACGCGGCCTTACTGGAATACGCGGAGAAAAGGGCAACCTCGGCCCACTTGGAGCCCCTGGCAATCCCGGAAAGGATGGTCTGCGTGGCAACCCGGGTCGCAATGGAGATCGCGGTCAGAAGGGAGAGCAAGGTATTTCCATACCCGGACCACCTGGACCACAAGGTCTGGATGGTCTAACGGGCGAGAAGGGAGATCGCGGTATCGCTGGAGCCCCAGGTGTGACTGGTCCGGAAGGCAGTATTGGCCTCACTGGTGACAAGGGTGATTCTGGCTTCCCTGGCCAAGCCGGTCTGCCTGGAAGAGTGGGAGATAAGGGAGACCTTGGACCTGTCGGCCCAATGGGCCAGCCCGGACCTCCGGGTATTCCCGGCATTAGTGGAGTTAGAGGCCGTGATGGTGCGAAGGGAGAGCCTGGTAGTCCCGGCATGGTCGGTATGCCTGGCAACAAGGGCGAGCGTGGCGCTGTCGGCAACGATGGACCCAAAGGATTCACCGGAGTCAATGGAGCACCCGGAAAGCGTGGCCCACCCGGCACTCCCGGAATTTCTGGTAAGTCATTGAGTCATTAAACTGAAGTTTATGCCAACTTTCCGTTTCTGTCGCAGGCTTGAAGGGAGACAAGGGAGCTCGGGGATTGACTGGCAACGATGGTCTCGTCGGCGGACGTGGTCCTCCAGGTCCTCCTGGACTCATGGGTCTAAAGGGCGACACTGGCCCCATCGGTGCTCCTGGACAAAACGGATTGGATGGTCTTAACGGTGAGAAGGGTAACCAGGGTCTGCGTGGCTTAGACGGACCTCAGGGTGAGCCTGGCGATGCTTCCGAAAAGGGACAAAAGGGTGAAGCTGGCTTGTCGGGATTGCGTGGTGAGCCCGGCTTTCCCGGAGAACCTGGCATGGACGGTGAGAAGGGTGTGCCTGGTTTGACAGTCCACGGACGTCCAGGCCCTCAAGGCGAGAAAGGTGATGTCGGACGCAGTGGCTCGGATGGACTTGACGGTGTGCCCGGCGTGAAGGGTGAACCCGGTTATCCTGGCATGAATGGATTAAAGGGCGATAAGGGCTCAGTTGGTCGACCAGGTGCTCCCGGAGAACCTGGCCTTGATGGCCAGCCTGGACCGCAGGGTACCCCAGGACCAGTAGGCTATACCGGAGCACAAGGATTTAAGGGAGAGGCTGGTCAGCACGGATATCCCGGTGCCAAGGGTGAGATTGGTCTGATTGGACCCCAGGGCTATGATGGAGCTCCCGGCATAAAGGGCGACCGCGGTCCGCGTGGCCAACCTGGTCCAGCGCCTATCGTTAATATTCAAGACCTAAGAGGCGACACCGGAGCACCTGGTGAGCGTGGTTTGCAGGGTCAGAAGGGCGATCAGGGAGAGAGAGGAGAACAAGGGTTGATTGGATACCCGGGAATTAAGGGTGAGCGTGGCTTGGTTGGACCTCGTGGAATCGATGGACTGAATGGTGCGCCTGGTCTTAAGGGAGACACTGGTCTACATGGCGAAGCTGGCTTCCCTGGACCTGTGGTCAAGGGAGAGAAGGGTCTACCTGGACGTGCGGGCAAGCATGGACGGCAAGGTGAGTCTTATTGAACGTTTCAGGTGATAATTTGATCTGACTCCAAACTCTTTAGGTGCCGTGGGACCTCCTGGTCTCAAGGGCGAACGTGGCTTGGCCGGCTTACCTGGCGTTTCTGGCTTGGTTGGTCTTCCTGGACCCATTGGCCCCGCTGGCGACAAGGGAGACCGTGGCATATCGGGAGCTCCTGGTTTTGCTGGACAGGATGGTCGTCCCGGAGCACCTGGCTTGAAGGGCGATCTCGGCCCCATCGGAGCAAAGGGTGAACGTGGTTTGCCCGGATTCGAGGGCCAGAAGGGCGACAAGGGCGCCCAGGGTCAGAGTGGACCACCAGGATTGGCTGGCTTGGCAGGACTCAAGGGAGACACAGGATACCCCGGCTTGGAGGGAGCACAGGGACCGCCCGGTCCCATGGGTGAGAAGGGCTTCACTGGTCCTAAGGGACGTGACGGACGCGACGGTCAGCACGGTCGCCGCGGAGAAAAGGGAGAGCCTGGCCTAGTGCCACCACCTGGACCAAAGGGCGAGCCTGGCCACCCGGGACTAAACGGACAAAAGGGCGACCAAGGACCACCTGGAGAGCGCGGCCTGATCGGCATTCAAGGTGAACGCGGTGAGAAGGGAGAGCGTGGCTTGATCGGTTTGACTGGACAGCCTGGACGTCCTGGAATCAAGGGTGAACGTGGCGAACAGGGTCTGATGGGTATGGAGGGCATGGTGGGTGCGATTGGTTACAAGGGAGAGCCTGGTCTACCCTGCACCACTGCCCAGGACTACCTCACGGGCATTCTACTAACGCGTCACAGTCAAAACGACCAGGTGCCTCAATGTCCCCCCGGTCAAGTCGAATTGTGGACCGGCTACTCGCTACTCTTTGTCGATGGCAACGATTATGCGCACAATCAGGACCTCGGCTCGCCGGGATCTTGTGTGCCGCGCTTCTCAACACTGCCGGTTCTCTCCTGTGGTCAGAACAATGTGTGCAACTACGCGTCGCGCAACGACAAGAGCTTCTGGCTCTCGACATCGGCTGCCCTGCCCATGATGCCAGTGAACAACTACGAGATCAGCAAGTTCATCTCACGCTGTGTGGTCTGCGAGGCTCCGGCCAATGTGATTGCCGTGCACAGTCAGTCACTGGAGATACCCAGCTGCCCGAACGGCTGGGAAGGCCTGTGGATTGGCTACAGTTTCCTCATGGTGGGTTTTCCCCTTGTCTGATCCCGCTCTGACCAATTTAACCAACTGTGGAATTCTTTTCAGCACACGGCCGTGGGCAATGGTGGTGGTGGCCAGGCCTTGCAATCGCCTGGCTCCTGCCTGGAGGACTTCCGTGCCACACCGTTCATTGAGTGCAACGGCGCCAAGGGACACTGCCACTTCTACGAGACAATGACCAGCTTCTGGATGGTCACTCTGGAGGCCAGCGAGCAATTCCAACGGCCTGAGCAGCAGACCATCAAGGCCGGCAATCTGCTGACCCGTGTCTCCAGGTGTCAAGTCTGCGTGAAGAACACGTCGTAGAGCAGGACGACGACATCGACGATGCAATAAGTTTAATCTAAATGTAATACCTTAACTATACCAACGAACATCAGAAACACACACACACACACACAAGCACGAAGAACCAACACTGCTACAAATTCCTTAAACTAACCAAAAACAAAAGCCAAACAAAATAAAGGGATCGCCCCCTCTAAAGTGCTAGGAAGTGGGCCCCACATGCCATTTTTGTATCTGCCAATTAATGTTCTAAAGAAACGTAATACTGCTTCTAAGTTACGAGTTAAGCTAAGTAAATCAACAACAAATAAATGTAAAGTACCCCCCTACCACACGACACAGTTCCCCCCTCCCCCCACAGTACCGCATGTTCCATTTTGCCCAAACAAAACAAAAATGCGAAACAATGCCGAGAAATAACACAATTAGAACGAACTTCTGTAATTACTTTAAATATTTCTACATACCAAAAATGAGAAGAAAAACCAAAAACTTTACGCAAATTGTTTATGTTTATGAAATAAAAAAAATGGTAAAAATAAAGAAAGTTTCTAAACATATTGAGGATGATTGTGGGAAGGCAGGAAGAAGGAAGAATTTGACAGTTTGCCCAAAAAAGGAAGCCGAAATTCAGGTAATCAAGGCATTTTTTAAATTGAAGGCGTTAGAGCTGTACTTTTCCTATAGCCTGCCACCGCGTGGTAGGATACATCACTGGAACTTAATGAATAACATCGTAGTCTTAGGCTTTAAACGTGTCGATGCAGGAATCATTTCAGAGATAGGCCCTAGATCAATTTAAAACTGGTTCAGTCTAAGGGTAAAACAGACTAAAACCGGGTGAACTTTGTTTCATTAAAAAAAACACAGCAAGTTTGAAGTCCAAAATGGTTCAAACTAATTCAAAGAATAAACGAGAAAGCTAAGCTAACTTCGTCTGTGCCGAAGATTTTATACCCTTGCAAGTGCTCGCTTAAATATTTTCAAAAAATACTCTTTTTTCCATTTTTCGGCCGATCGTTCGTATGGGAGCTATATGATATAGTCATCCGATTTGGACAAAAACTTGTAGAATTATGTAAAAGCACAAGAAACAAACAAATACAAAATTGCAGGATGCTACCATTGAAAACAAAAAAGTTTTTATAACTAAGACTGTTTTTCAGACCTATCTTTTGTATGGCAGGTATACCATATAGTTGTCCGATTTTAATAAAAATTGGTAGGATTATAAAAAAAACATATTAAACCTTCGATTACAAAGTTTGGAGACGTTTCCATTGAAAAGAAAAAAGTTGTTCTCACTAAAACTAGTTTTCCGATCGACTGTTCCTATGGGAGCTAAGAGATATAGTCCTCCGATCCGGTCCGTTCCGACATATTAGTAGTGTACAGCAAAAAGAAGACTCTGTGCAAAATTTCAGCTCGATAGCTTTAAAACTGAGAGACTAGTTCGCGTAGAAACAGACAGACAGACGGACGGACAAAGCTCAATCGACTCAGCTCGTCACCCTGATCAAGAGTATATATAGTTTATGGGGTCGGAAATGAATATTTCTATGCGTTGCAAACTTCTGGGCAAAACTATAATACCCTTTGCAAGGGTATAATAAGCTCTGATTTCTTTCTGTGTAAGTTTAGACTAAAGAGTTGTTAACTGAACAATACACTTTTTGCATACTTATGGTGTTCGGTAAAGGATCGATCAGTGGCGTAGTCAGAACTTTTCTAAGAGCGGGATTTTAGAAACATTTTTTAGGGTGGGTTTGGGGACGGTATAACCCCAGCAGAATCCCCCTGCATGAAGCATGAAGTCTTCAGGTGCAAATACGTTGCACATTTTTTCGGAACCAACCGGATCGGCTGACTATAACATATAGCTGCCATAGGAACGATCGGTCGTAAAACTAGTTCTAGTGAGAAAAACGTTTTTGTTTTTAATGGAGACGCCTGCAAACTTTGTATTTCTTAGTTTGCTATGCATTCCCATGATTCCACTAAGTTTGGTCGAAATCGGACAACTATATATTATAGCTGTCATAGAAAAGTAGAGTCTGAAAAGTAGTCTTAGTGAGAAAACTTGTTTGTTTTCAGTGGAAATGTCCTTCAAACTAGTTAGAAAAACTTGGTTAGTTAGTTTAGTTTTAAAATTGAATTTGAAGTTTAAAGCATACAGCTTTTAGGATCCCAGAACACTCGAAGGTGATTTCTTTTACTCTTTACTCACAATTCCACCCTTAAGCCTTTGTTACTGTTTACTACACCCTTAATACCTTTAATATATTTCCATCCCAATCGACTTTAATTGAATTAAGTAAGTTTTTCCATCTGGGTATATTTAACAAATCTTGTAAGTTTCGGTTCAAAGTTTGAGAGTGTCATAACTCTATTCCTTCAATATTTTGTAAAAATCACCAGTCTGTAACTCAATAAGGTGGTTCGACAACTCTAGCTTCCTTCCTTGCTTCCGCAACGAACAAAAGGCAAACGGCAATGCCAAGGCCCTTAACTCACCACTTGGGCCAAAGCACTTGTGCGCATGTCGCTTGCAACCAACTGTTTGGGGGTTGGGGTCGTCGAATGGGGGTTGCTCGAGGGTGGCGATATCATCATATGATAATATGAAATTCCAATTGGTGGTGGGTAGACGCCGTGTGGTTCCAGCTGAGGCCAAACAAAAATAGGGGTAGCTTTCACATTCGAGTTGGAAAACGCGTAAGCATACGTCCAAAACCCAGAACCAGAACACGACGAGACATTGACGCGTGTGGAGCAACGCAGCAGCAGCAGCAGCAGGGTTTTCATTTCTGAGATAAGGCCAGCAGTTAGCTGGTGGGTGGGTGGAAAAATGTATACCCAGAAAGAAGAGCCAGTGACAAATTGTTAAAAGTTTGTCGGACATTTTGGAAAAGCTCATGATTATCGTTTTGTTGCTGCTCTTCCAATCGCTCTGCCTGTACTGCCAGCGTCTGGTTTTGCGTATACACGACATATGCTTTCCACGCAACGTCCGGCTATTGCAGGAGGTGGCCGAAACGGTGGGCGATCGTAAGGCACAGCAGCACCTGGAGCAGCAGCAGCTGGAGCAGCTTAAGCGTCGCCAGAAGCGTCGCGTATTGGAGCCCATACTGCCTCTGGGAGCTGGTGCTAATGTGGAGGCCTGTCGCTTTTGTGCCCACAGTCCGCAGGGATATTGTCGACATCATTTCCACCTGCAGGAAGTGCAGCTGCAGCGCGGTGAGCAGGACTACAAGCAATTGAGACGGATTAAGCGAGAGCTCAAACGCAGCCTGGGACAGCAACAGCAGCAACACAAACCCTTGAGAAGCTATCCCAGCCAGAGCTCCTTGAGCTCCTCCACGAGTAGTGGCTACGGCACCGTCAGCACCTGCAGTACCTACGACTACCTGCAGGAGGAGGTGCTAGAGCTGGAGCTGGAGGCTTCAGGTGGTAATCTGCTAACGAGTCACTTGTGAAAAGTACCACTCAGCAGGCTATTGTTAGCCACTCAATAAATTTCAAGCAGCAAAATTGTTCAAAACGGTTCAAACATGTCGGACCTGGAAGTGGATCAACAACAACAACAACAACCACAACCCGTGGCACTCACTCCCCGTAGACGGCGTCATCGACGAAACGACAAGTCAACAAATTCATCATTATCACCCCCCACCTTGCCCTGTCCACTGGCCCAGGGCCTGGAGGATAACTGGACCTGGAGCAAGCGATATCGTTCCAAGGAGGTTGTCCTCAGCGGTCCCAATTCTCGGACCGTGCACTTTCATCCCAACTGGAGTAAAGGCACCGCCGGCGTGCAGGGTAAGCGACCCCTCAACCATGGACGCCACTATTGGGAATTGCATGTGTCGCAACGTGTGTTTGGCACCTCCATTATGTTTGGCATTGGCACAAGATTCGCTCGACTGCATGCCAATGCATTTCGCAATATGCTGGGCGAGAATGAACACGGCTGGGGATTGTCGCACAAGGGAGTACTCTGGCACAAGGGAGTGGCTCTGCTGTATACCAAACACTTTCGAGAGAATCATCCCACACAGATTGGTGTACTCTTCGACGGTGTGGAGGGTACGCTAACCTACTACAAGGATGGCAAATGTCTGGGTGTGGCCTTCAGGGGCTTGGATCAGGTAAGCAGAGAAAAGTCAAAAAATATGGATTATTAAAACAATGATTGAGGGCAGGGGAAGGTACTAGTGAGTTTTCTAACCACCAGTGGTCGGTTGCTTGTCTTGCTTTCCCTTTCCATTAGATTGAGCTGACCATTCCTTAAGTCTTGAAGGTAAGGCAGTCTTATGTTTTTGGATTGCCCTTAATTACTCAACTATCTCAACTCTTAAAGCCCTTTCTTGAGTATATCGTTGCGAACTACCCTTAAATCTGTTCGAAAAGCCGAGTCAATCAAGAGTTCGTGTATATTCGAACCCGCACAGAGATATCTAATTCAAATGTTCTTCAAAAACTTACACAGCCGTTCACCTTCACCAGCTAATGTGGCTAGCTTTGAAGTAACGTAGCTATAAAAGAAGTTTGCGTTTGAACTATGCCGTACGGACTCGGCATTAAACTGTAGGTGCGAAATTTGGAAGGAACTCATGACAGGCATATTTAGAGTTCGGTGGACAATTGCAGCAGATGTACGGGCTTACATTATATTAGTTATAGCTTCATGAACAAAGCAGAAAGCAAACTAGTTACATAAATTTTTCGTTGAACTCAAAATGCTAGAACTTTTAACCTCGTTTCAAGAAAGTCCCAGCCTATTTATCAGAAAGTCCTCCTCTGCTATTTCAAACAAGAAAGAAAGTCGGTCAAGCCCGACTATAACATACTCTGTACCAAGAAAATTAGTCTTTTGATCATAACTCGAAAACCGTTCATCCGATCTTCTTCATTCCTTTGGCGGATCGATAAGTTGTCCTAATAACTAAATATGTCCAGAAGGAAGAAGAAGCCATCTATCTTTAAAACTGTGGGAGATATGACGTTTTTTCTAAATTGCAGGGGCGGGAGGGGGCGTGGCCAAAATTGAAAATAAACTTGATCTGCCTGCAGACATAAGAAGCATATGTCCCATACATGTCAAACCTCTATCTCTTACCATCTCTGAGATCTGTGCGTTCATACGGACAGACAGACAGACGGACAGACGGACAGACGGACGGACGGACAGACGGAATATCGACTCGGCTGTTGATGCTGATCAAGAATATATATACTTTATGGGGTCGGAGATGCTTACTTCTGGATGTTACATACTTTTGCACAAACTTATAATACTCTATGTACCTTCGGTACAGAGTATAAAAAGTTGGTATTAGAATAGTTTATTAAACTTCTTTTTCATAAACCAACTAATGAAATCATCAATCAAGCAAAGTAACTGAAGAAAATCAAGAAAAATTGTCTACAAAATTCAAAATTTTAAAAATTCATTAAATGTATTGCGCTTCAATTAAGAACGAAAGAATTAAATAGTTGCTCGTGTTTTTAATTTTGACAATGATTTGTTATTAATCTTCAATTAGTACATCCAAGAACAAACCATTTTTGCTATTTCAATCTATCTTCTATTAGCTTAGGGTATAAGTGTCAGTGCGGTTCGATTCTCTGCCTAAGATAGTTCATTAAACTGTCACTTCTCAACTGAGAATACTAACTAAACTGTTTTCCACTTACAGGTGCAGGAACCCTTGTATCCCATTGTCTGTTCCACGGCTGCCAAAACTGAAATGACACTGAAATGTGCCCGTCGTGAGTTTGTCAATCTTCAGGATCGTTGCCGTGCCGTCATTATGCGTAGAATACGTTCAATGGCTGAGCTGGAGAAATTGAAGTTACCCCTACCGATTCGTGACTATCTGGGCGAGGTTATTGATGAAATGGAGCCATTGCGTCAGGTAGACAACTACGATATATTGTGTGATTTTTAGAGCTGGTAGCTGGCTCTGTTATAGTCTCAGGTTATGTATCGTAAAATGTAATTTGTAGGTGAATGAGTTGGAATTATGATTTCTAAGTCCAAGGCCCCGTGAAACGTTTGTAGTGCCATTGCAATACCAAGACCACGAGAAGAAGAAAAGAAGAAGTTGAAGACGAGCCGGGAGCAAGCTTGATGTTTTCAAAATATACATATATATTTGTAAACTGTAGTTAAGTGATGTGAAATAGAGAATATTTCCAGTTTGTCAGTTTTGTTTTTAGCCATTTTGTTGAAACTTTCTAGTAAAAATGTGGGGTATAGGCCAATTTGGTGCAATATTTGTGATATAAGGAAAAAGAGTTGAAATTTTTTATTTTTTTGGGACTTGCATTGCTTAAAGGCATAATAATAGAGTATGTAAATCTATTTAAACGAGTGTGAAAATCTAGTCAAAAGAAAAGAGCACACGACTTAATGCTGTGGAACCCCAATTGTGTATCATATGGGTTACCCTTCTTGTCAGCTAATTAGTATTTAAGTTTAATCAATAGATATGCTAGGGTAAGCCAAGATTTCGAAACTCAGTCTAGTCAAAAGTGTGCATACTAAATAAAAAAGAAAACAAAGATATGGTTTAGTAGGATTGCTGAAAAATCGATTGGTCTTAAGACTACCTATACATACTTTTAGTTACTTATGGATGTCATACATAGGTAGATAGCTAACTTTCCTCAAAAGCCTGCGACGAGCGATTGCCAAAACTTAAAGCGAAATAATGTATCGGTATTTTTGGTGCTGTACGGGTTGTGAGCTGTTGCGTTTCGGTAGCCGAAGGTTCATACAGTACTAATCTTCAGCTTGTCCTTAGTTTACAAGTATCATGGTCGGAGGACTCAGCTGCTTCTACATACAAGGCAAGACGCGACATTTGAAGAGTAATCTGCAGCTGCTTTTTGTTGTTTAATTGACTTTATCAACAATCCTACTATTCAGTCTACCATAATCAGGCTTAAGCTTATCATTGTTTAACATTTAAGGCAGCATTTTATCATTATCCCAGAGCTGGTCCCCCCCTGCTTGTAATTATAAAAATATGCTAAATTCTTATTTATTGTTTATTTTATTTTTTGGATTTTTGGTGTCTATATAAATTACTACACATAATGTTTAACTAATAAATAATATGAAATAAACTGACACGCGCTCAATTTTGTGGAACTTGAATTTACAATTAATAAATATAAACAACAAAAAAATGAACACACACAAATTAGCTACTAACTACACAATAAACTCATGATTAGACTTAGGCTTTCTACAGTTCGTCGGATAAATGATTGATATTCTGCAGGTGATCACCATAGTCTGTCGCCTCGCTGCCCACAAACGTATCATAATTATTCAATATCTCCAAGTAGGACAAGCGATCATCATGATCCTCATCGGTGGAGATAAATAAATGATCCACCTCATCGCTGGCAATGTCCGTATTGCTGGGCACTATCCAGGACAACACCTCATTGCCCGTCAGCACGCCATCTCCATTGGAATCGTGATCCTTGTCGAAGCGTTCCTTTTCTGTAATCAACCATTCCTTGTCATGATGATCAGCCACCTCGCCCACATATTCCTGGAAAGTGATTTTGCCATCCTGATCGACATCTTTGTCCTGCATGGTATGCTCCAGGAGGATGGGCAACATTTGCGGATGCTCTTCGGGATTTTGAAAGAAAACGTATTCCTCCATATTCAACACGCCATCTTGATTGACATCGGCCGCATTAAACATTTCCTTATCTTGCTTAATCATCTTCTGTTCCTCTTCATAGCTATCAAAATCAATGGTTTCCTTCTTGAAATTCTCATCCTCCATGGCGTAAGTGTCTTGTAGGTACTCCTTCCAGGTGATTCTATCATCTTGATCTTGATCGAGCTCATCAAATCGATCGGCTGCTTCCTCCTCCGACAGTTTTCTGTAAAACGTACGTTTTAGTTAGGGAAATGTTTATATTTTTACGTTCACACACACAGACTATTAGCTGAGGCATTAATCAATGGGTTAAATGCTGTGCATCAAATGTAATTAGTCAACAAACAACACTCACTTAAAAGACCTTAATATCCAAGCTTTCAACTCATGGCGATCAATGAACTCGTCCTTATTCAGATCCATCAGTTTGATGAGTATTAACAGGCGACGTTTAGACTCTTCCGGTGTTAGTGTATCAAATTCTTGAGCCTCTTTAGTGTTGCCTATGGAGGAAGAGCGATTGCTTTTTTTAAGATTTACCAGTGAGAAGTGGTGGGAAAGGCGAGGGAACGTGTTTGAACAATGGAAATGTGTACGCAGACGAGATGATTTCAAAAGCCAAATTATTTTATGAAATAAAAATTAGGTTACCTGCGGCTAGGTGATCTTTATATACCCTTTCGCTGTGATGATGTGGAGTCGAATTTACAACGATTTTTAAAATTTGAATACTTTATTTCAGAATTATTATTTGAATCAAAATATATAATATGATCGCCTAAGTTGAAGACATCTTTTGATATTAATGTCTGAAGGCAGACTCAGATTAAGAAAACTATAAGGAACCAATTTGCAGGCGGTGGGAAAGGGTTCCTAAAGCTGAACAAATAATATAAATATATTTCTATATACCTTGATTGGGAGTATAAGAAATACATAGTTCTAAATTCTGTTCGAGGTTTTTTTTTACACTTTCCTGCCCATTTAAAGAGTCAGTCGCTTAAAACCAACCAGATAAGAGATGAAGTCGCTACCATTTTTGCTAAACCGAACCGAAATTTTAGGTTCGGAATATGTTCGGGTTCTGCTTATATTTTTAAAGAGGTTCGGTTCACAGTAAAACAAAGGTCGGTATTCCGGGTTCGAACCGGTTTGTAGCCCTGCTAAGAAGAGCCTATCGGAATATATCCGTTTGATTTGAACAAAAAAGCGCCTTAACTGCTTGCATCTGGTCATTACAAACTAAACCCACATTTTACCATATTTTTTGGATTCAGTTGAAGACTTAAGCAAGGTTTAGTTAAGTAGAACGAGTTTTAAAAAAAATTTCGATTGTTAGTTCCGATTTCGATTCGGTTCGGTGCTTTCCCGTTGTTGGAAATTTTGAATTTGATAGAATTCTCACACTTCCAACAAATCATACATTCCCGTCTCTTGCCTAGCGTATACAACGATTTTTAATGAACAGTGAAGAAACCGCATAAAAAAAAACAAAAACAAACATATTGTGGAGGCAAAAATTTCTGAGGAACGAATATATGTAGCGATGACTCACCTATAATGGCCTCATGATCGAACTCCACATTGTGCTCGCCCTGCTCGCCATGATGATGTGCATCCCGGGGTATAAAGATGCCATCCTTAACCCGCTCCTTGCTTAAATGTTTCTCGTGTTTGTGATTGGCAACGGCTCCAAAGGCGGGCATGGGTCCAACGGCCACAAAAAAGACCAAAAGGCTCAACGCCAGTGGCCAGAGTGGCAGATTTGCTCTAGACATGCTGGTTTTGCTTGCTCTCCGTTTGCTTGTTAGGAACAGACTGGGGGCGAGATGCTGTTTGGGGATGCTGTGGCTGTGTATAGAACATACACACACACATACACACACACTCAAATTCAGGCACTTGAGTTGGTTTCTTGACTGCCGGCGGTGGGCCGCACCACGTAATAGCCAAAACAAAATTCAATGAACTCGCTTGACCTTTCTCTCAATGGCCCTTGCCACTGACTGAAATATACATATTTATGTATGTAAATGCAAATATCACGCTCTTCGGGAAGCCCAAATTTTTGAATTCAAAGTTGAAGTTTCAGTTGCCAGCTGTTTGGTCCAATCTTTGGTATACTTGTTCGCTCGTCCAGCTGGCTGTGGAGTACCGGAGTTGAACTTGAGTTGGTGCTATCATTAAATGTTGACTTCTTACAATTCTTAACTACTTATTTACTTATGTTAGCATCTACTCCTAATTTTCGATAAAACGCAACATCTATTCTTGTCGGCCACCAAATAGTATTAGAGAGGAGCCGTTTAAATCGATAGCTGAGTCACAGTTCACCAAAGTCACTGTCACGGTTTATATTTGAAGTGTAACGGTGAATCTATTTTGGAATTCTTTTTCAGGGATTTAGATTTGATATTAGTTTGTGTATGGGTGCTTTATCGAAACCAAGACAGATTGGCTTGAAATTTAGTAAAAATATTCATACCTTCACCTTTTCAAGGGAATCACCGCCTATCTTCCAGTCTTCAATCATGAATATCTATTTGTATAATTAATTATCAACAGCAAGTCGCCGGGGGCGACTTTATAACTACATTATAACAGTTCATCAGCAAACGCTATTAAATTGTCTACTCTTTCAAAAGGCGGTTCCAAACTAAGCAAACTTGAGGCATTCACCGTGGTGATTAATTGGGCCAGTAATAATAATGCTGGAAGCTCATATAGCGATTACATGAACTTCATCTGCATTTTACAGCTTGCTAATCTTAAAATTTAGAGGCCAGCTTGTCACAATCGCTGTTAAATAAATAGAGTGACTTGTGACACAGCGAACTAGTTCCAGAAACAAATACAGTTATCGGATTCATCCCTAGCACAATACCAAAAAAGTATTGGACAATATTTATGTGTTTTTCAGCACTGTGAATTAATCAAGCAATGCAAACGAGTGCACAGTGAGCCGTGACTGGATTTGGTGGTGGTGCAAGTTGTTTATTAGTAAATTAATAAATTATATTTAAAGTACATTTGTAGCCACTGTTTGGATTCTCTCGTAAGCAGAGTTTTGTTTACGTTAACAAACAGTTCTAAAAAGAGGTAGATATAAAGGTGAGTAAAACAGGTGCTTAATAAAAAACGCAAATTTTTGGAGCTTGATTAAATTCAAATGACATCATTTGCCAGCCACCTAATTTGGCGACGAGTTTTTTATTTACTTGGAAATTCGAGCATAATTTATGACATTTTGTTTTTTTGTGGAGCCAAAACACGCAAAGGATACAAAAAAGCTCTAGTGGGCGTGTGTGTGTGTGAGTGGTGGGGGTGTAAGAGTTGTTGACCGGCTGAAATACTTAATAACTTTTGACAGAATGGTTGGTCAGGTGTAATTTTAGCCTGTGACCACATGCAACTGGTATATGTGTGCGTGTGTGTGTGTGAATGAATGCTTATCCTGCCCTTATTTTTGTTTGTCAATTGTGTGTGTCTCTTTGCCAAAGTAAATCCAATATACAAAAAATAGTTGTTAACCATTTTCAGAGAGCGAGAGCGCCTACAACAGAGAGCAGAGCCAAAGTCAACGGTAAAAACCTTCCTCAAAGCTTCACCAAAATTACAGTTTCAGTCGTGAGCCAACCTTCAACCGCCAAACAGTTGCAGAGAGCTTTTGTGTTATTGTTTTCGTTGGTTTTTGTTGTTGTTGTTGTTACCTTCGACTCCACCCGCGTTAATTGAATAGAAAACTTTAATCAAATGCCGTACATTATAATACGCGGCAACTTAGCCTCCTACAGTCACAAATATCCATGGCGTGTACTCGTCTCTGGATTGAAAGGTAAATGCTCGTTCCAAGTCAAACATCTTATTTTATTGCGACACAAAATTGTTAGATACACACACCGATACATACATACACTCACACGCGGACACTACGTTTGTTTTTCGTTTATTATCCACTTCGCACTACAAACTACTTTTTTGAATGGGCCAACTGCCACAGTCGCTGTCCCAAATTAAGGTCATGCTTATATAAATTTTTTTTTTCGTTTTGTATATTCAAATTTTTGTTGATATGGATTGGCAAATAAACTACAGCTGTTTTTGTTGTATTAACCTACCACCCTGCTGCTTTTTATGCCCTCCACTGTTAGCACTGCTCGGCCAGTTAGAGGTCTGGTCGTCGTCAGTTTCGTTTTGTTTTGCGTTACGTGCAGTTCGCCTCCCACCACATCTGCCGAGCATGTGAGATACAAACGCATACATATATATATTTTTTTTTCTTCTTTATTTTCTTGGCATATTTACATGGTAAAAGTCAATGCACTTGCTGATTTTAAAGCAATCTTTATACTTTCGGTTTTTCTTATGAAAGAATTACAAAAGGTCTTGACTTCTTGCCCAATTAGCACATATGTCGACTCGTACGTACGTCGCGACGTTAAGGCTGACGTCATTCCGGCACTGTCCAAGCCACAATTATCTTTTATTTTGTTACTGTTCCAACATAGCTTAAGCGATAAATGATAAGCAGAAAACGAAAGCAATTACTAAAACATTTTCACCCGTACAACACATTTCAGCTGACGACATCGAACAGTTGAATAAGTTCTCTTGTGGCGGCTACAGTGATGAGTCCACCATTGTTTATCTAGTACATCCCTGTCGCATATTATCGGCGCTAGAGGTAAGCACTGACAAAACATCCATACAAAATTGTATCAAAATGTGCAAGCCACTGTTATTAGCAGGGATGCAAACCACTCAAAAAAAGTACTGGTTCGGTTCAGTGGTCCACACAGTTTCTGAACCGCCGGTTCGGTTCATTTCATGGTTTTTGGCGCTAACTGAACCGGTTCGGTTCAGAAAGGCATATGATTAAATATTATACTTTTTAAATTTAATTCCTATAATCCTTTTGAATAACTTTAAAATCCTAAGAAGAATGTCCAAAGTTTATTATGTCGGATTTCCAGGATTCGTCTATAAGTTCCCAGTGGAATGCCCTTCGAAAAGAGAGAATGTCGGCTAGAAAAGAATACGTTCCATGCATCTTACTTACCCTATTCATTATATTATACGAAAAAAACTCCTGTCCCAGATTGAATTAGGAAAAGGAGTACTACAGAATATTGAAAAATTGTCTTCTAGAGGTAAAAATACTAATTGATGACAGGAATATTGAGTAATGGGCGGGCAATTGCAGAAGACTTATGGTATTACAAGTTGTAAACTTTTCTCAAGTCAGTTCAAATTCCCAAATTAATGAAAAACATTGGGTAGGGGAAAGCGATTTCAGTTAAAACCCGTCAGAAAGCTGAACCGAACCGAACCGTTTTTATTTGTGGAATTCGCTCCGGTTTAGCAATTTTGAAAGGAAGCCAGTTCGGTTTGCTTTTCGGTTCAAAACCAGTTCCCTTAGTATGCTGAATATTCAAGGCAAAAGAATACTTTTTATAAAGGAAAGTTTTAGAGTCTCACCTGATTCTCTCGCCTACTAAGATAACTCCATGAAGTTTGCTTCACCGTGTATATTCAGTCTAAGTCAATATTTAAAGTTATAAGCTCGAACGACGATATGTTCAAAAACTGAATTGATCCCATTCCATTCTTACTCTTTCAGATATTGGGCTTTCGCGTTGTGGCCAGCTCATCGACGGCCGTTAAACAGGACTACAACGAATATATGTGGACCATGCGCAAAGAGTTTGATGAACCAGAACCCTTGGAAGCCGAGTCTGTAGTGCGCGAGAATCTATCAAACATTGGCCGAGAGGCAGCCAGTTTAGGCAACTATCACAAAGTTGATTCGCCTGAGTAAAACAAGCCCAACTTGAACTTTAATTGTATAACTGTGTGCGTGTGTCTGTGCTTGTATATGTGTGCTTTGTAAAATAGAAAGAAAAGGGGAAACCTATAGCAACCGAGAATTTCCACAACAGACTTTGACAGTTTCTGTTCACAAACGAAAACAAAACCAAAACAACCCAAAACTTTGAAGAAATTGCAATTCTAAACTATGAGTGAGCCAGTGAATCCGCCTACGATCAAGGAATCTCAAGTCAATTGCGAGTGTCCGCCTGTAGCATCGGCTGCATCGATTGCTGCTTGTCCTGCCAATGTTGTGACCATTCCCGTACCCATACTACAATCCGAGGGCAATTTCGCTTACATCACTGTCAAGGGTTCGCTCCACGATTACACTTGCACCGTGTTCGGTTTGAATCAGACTGAGGTTCAGGCTCTGTCCAAGCGTTTCGAAAGTGGTGTCAAGGCCTGCGTTAATGGTGTTATGGTGGCTGTGCCACCTATGGTCATGCTAAACACATTGGCCCAATTGAGCTACAAGGTCGTCTGCAGTTGTGGCGAGGCTGAGATCTGTTGGACTATGCAGCGCGAGGTCTAAAACTAATGGGAATCATCACAACAAAACAATCATCAAGTATCAGTTATCATTTCAAACAAGGAAACGGAACGGGAAAATACCAGGCGGACTAAATCTCACAAGTGTCTCGAAAGGATTAAGTTAGAACGATAAAAAATGGATCAACATTGTGCGGATAATTGCAAGTGCCATAAGCAAACGCAGCCGGCACAGCAGACGCTCAGCGATATGGATTTTGATCGTGGCATTTGGAATGCTGGTAAGAGAAATTAATATTTTACACCCACACTGTGATTGTTTACTAACTGTAAATAATTGTTTCAATTCTTTTCTCCATTTTTTTTTGTGCAGCCATCTACAATGAGGTGGATCGTGTGCGCGAACTTATTAAAAAGGGTCAGGCGATGGCTCGAGATGAATGCGACTATACGGCTCTACACTATGCAGCCCGCAATGGCAATGCACAAATCTGTAAGGTACTACTGGATGAGGGCAAAGTTGATGTAAATGCGGTGACCAAGGCAGGTGCCACATCGCTGCATCGGGCGGCTATGATGGGTATGCTTACAACACACAATCCGACTCAAAATCAACTTACTCCAGTTAATTATTTCCTTAGGCCACCTGGATATAGTCAAGCTTTTGAGCGAACACAAGGCCAATCTTTTGCTACAGGATGAGTGCGGTCAGAGTGCCTTGCATCGTGCTGCCATGCGCGGTGAGCTGGAGGTGTGTCGCTATCTACTCGAACAGCAGCCAGAATTGAAGCAACTCAAGGATAAAAAGGAGAAAATTGCCTTTGAATATATCATGGAGAATGCGAATGATGATTTCAAACTGCTGCTTAAACCTTAGTTAGGAAGAAAGACAACACAACTATTTACATCTTTTCGTGTATTTTGTATATTTTCAAAAACTAATTTGTAAGAACAAATTATGTAAAATTATATATTGTTTATATTTTGTTTTCAACAATTTCTCGTTTAAAATCGTAATTGCGCAAACGTTCTCTAAAAATTCTAATTTACAAATTGCATTTCTTCCCCATTTTGGTGTGAGAGATCTTAACTTTGGCTTAGTCAAACAACGTAACTTAGTGCATAAAATACAAATATATAAAATATGAAATAAATATTCTATACTATAGAGACTCTATATACATACCAATACCAATACAATGCCTAATAAAAAAAACATTTGTGAAATGCTGTCAATCCCCTACTCTTCTACACATTCATTTAGATATGCTTTTACATTTACACCACACATAAATAACTATGAAAACCTTTATATAATCTGAATAAACTCCTTAAATTGTACTTATCCTCAACTGTAGTCAATCCCATGATTCGGCTGATCGGATGCCACGTATTTGTACTGGTTCCATGCCCCTCACCGTTGGCAGCTCACTGAAATCACTTAAATACAACTTCAATGTGGCCGGTATGGCAAATTCATCTATAATCCTGCCCAAAGTGGAGTGTTTTTGTGTGGGAGCATATTTTAATTGAAGCTTGGGAATATGTTGAAGATTTCCAAGAAGACGCTGGCGTATGACCAAGCGAGCCACAGATTGCAGAGAGCGTGGCTGAGTGAGCATTTGATAAATTTTCTGCTCAAATTCCACACGTGCCACGTTCTTGAACAAAGAATACGACTTGGAAGGAAACCGCAAGCCGGCATTGTCTAAAAAGAAACATTTTAATTGAAGTAGCTTCAAACAAAATCCACACTTACACAAGAGCCTCAAAAAGGCCAGGCCACGCGGCGAGCAACTCAATCGCAAGTCAGTCACTTGATCCTGGCCTATTTGTTCCAAATTACAGCCTTCATGTATGAGCAATTCGGCCAACTCCAGACGATCCAAACTGATGGCCCTGGACAGCGGGTTTTCGCTGTAAGTCAAGCCACAGACCGTTGTGGGACTACAACTGCCAAACAAATCTCTGCGCGCACTGGGTAATCTGGCTAACAACACTCTTAGTATGCCACGAAATGGTTCCACTTCAGCAATTTGCTGGACCGCAAACAAGAGCAGGCCCTCCTCCTGTGACTCCATATAGATGCCCAAGCGACGATGCTCTTCGGCTACCTCAAACAGATAGTCCAGCATCTCGGGCAGCTGCTGATGTATGCACACCATAACTGGTGTAAAGTTATCCTCATCCCTGACACACAGACTGTCGCCATAGCTTAGCAATAGCTCAACCATTTCACGATCATCATAGCCCACGCACAGGTGCAACAGATGCTGCGAGGCCAGACGACGAGCACCATGCTCCAGGAGCAATTGAGCCATAGCCTTGTGACGCCCTCGTACGGCAAATAACAGAGCTGTGTGATTTTGTTTATCCTGCAAATGGAAGGGATAATAAGTTTAAGATTTGAAATGCAAAATGCTAAGTCCTAGGACTTTACTCGATGTTTACTAAAATTTTACTCCCTTTTTCTTGCAAGATCAAGAGTGTATAAAAGTAGCTCCCAGGATGGTACTGGAACAAATATAATTTTAAAAAAAATGTATTTGTTGTACAAAATGTCCATCTATAGGCCAAACTGAACATGTTCGACAGGAACATGTGACACGAAAACAGCTGAGTAGATCATTGCTGAACGATCACAGCTTACATGTCACGGCATTACCCACCGTCAACCTAATCCTGTTATTTCTAAACTGTCTTTAAGGTAAAAAAACCCATAGGTAAGAGTTTGATTCGATTCCCATTATCTTTATCCTAAATACCGATTAACTTACCTGTAAATTGATTCTAGCTCCCCGCTCCACCAACTCCCTGGCCAAGTCCAACAGACTGCAAGCAATGGCCGTCATCAGAGGTGTCTCTCCCTCATCGTCAGTTTCATTTATATTGATATTCGTCTGCAGCAGTAACTGAGCAGCCTCCATGGATCGACTCTCGATGGCCACATGCAAAGCGGTCTTACCATCACTCAGCGTTTTGGCATTCACCAAGGCACCATGCTTGATCAGCAGACGAGTAACCTCAGCAAATCCTGCACCCACATGCAAGGGAGCATATCCCTCGCTGTTGACCACATTGACGGGAGCTGTTGAAACAAACAAAAATTTAGCCATCTCAGCTCATACCCTTCAAAAATCATCCTACCATTATGTTCCAACAAGATTCTAACGCATTCCTCATGGCCCCAGAAGGCGGCATAGTGCAAGGGCGTGGCCAAATCCGCATCATACATATGTGGATCCTGTTGTCGGCAGGAAGCGCAGCATTGTGTCAGAATTTCGCCTGTATTCTCAAAGGTTTTGGCATAATAATGATAGAGCAAGGAGTCTTCGCCTCCTCCTCCACCCCCTACACCAGCCACACCCGTGTTCTCGGAACAGTTCTCAAACTCATCCACCCACTCCAGTTTTTCCATGCCATCCGGTGTACTGTCCATCTCTAGGGCATCCGTATGAGCTGAAAATGACGAGAAGACTAAAAGTTAGATGTTTTTGGATAGACATTTTCTTTCATGTCTAGACGACTATCAATCACATTGACTACCTGACTGACTGACTACTACTGGGCCAAGTGTTCTCCAACTCGACTGAGCTCTTATCAGACACACCTGTGCACTGCAATGGAACTGGTTTGCTCTCACTCTCCGGCTCTCTCTTTTTTTTATACTTTTAACTCTTATTTGAAATGCATTTCGTTGACTTTGAATGTAACTTTGTACATGCCGAATTCGGGTCAGCCAAAACAGTGGATGACGTTTAACACTGTCGCACTTGGTTCGACTGGAGTATGAACACTGTTTTTCGTTGAACCACCCTTACAGATTGAGGGAGGTTTTTCATTTAGCAGATGCTCTTTGAATAATAATTTTGAATGGAAAACGATTAGAAGAATGTACAATTAGTTAAGTCTACCCCTATATGAGGGTCGGTTATAAAAATAATTGCAGTACAATTTTTAGCCACTAGGAGTAAACTTTAGTGGATGATAATGCTAAATACCTTCGTTCTTCATCTGAAACTACATATCGTTTAGTTACTTCCAAATACTTAATGGATTTTACCTAGCCAAATATCCCCTTTAGTTTAAAGACAATATAGTAAAAATGCTAACTAAAGAAATTTGAAAATACACAAAAAACCGGAGGATATTCGTCTGATGTAAAACTGAAATATGTCGCTTCTGCTGGAACATGAAAATTAACCATTAGAATGATACACCGACATATTCTCATCCTATTCAGAGACTAAAAAAGATAGTAACATGATGATATGTATGATAAACATTGTTTTTTGAGTTACGACAGTCTTGAAATAAGTTAGCGATTTATATTTCATAGGATGGAAAGAGTAACCGGTATCCGAGCACCGGTTATTTTTGAAACCGAAAAGACCCAAAATAATTTTTCGGATTCGGTTCCGAGTAATACAACTAGACTACACAGCGATCAGTTAGTTTTGGGGCTCTTTCAAGCCAATTGGGTTAATCGAGCAAATATTCTGTGTATTAAAATATAAGAAAACACCGAGACGATTTATTCTATATACCAAAGGTACACAGAGTATATTAAGTTTGTGCGAAAGTATTAAACAGCCCAAAAGGAAGCAGCTCCGACCCTATTAAGTTTATGTATTCCTATATGATCTGATATATTCTTCTCGATCAACAGCCGAGTCTAAATAGCCTGTTTGTCCGTATTAACAAACAAATCTCAGAGAAGGTAAGAGATAGAGGCTTCATATGTAAGGGAAATATGCTTCTTATACCTGTGGGCAGCACCCGCAACCGCAATTTGAAAAAAGACTCATCTCTTTCACAGTTTAATGGATAAAATGATTGTACCTTCTAGACGAGAACAAATCATTTTTTTAAGTTTCCAAATGTTTTGTTTATTTATACCAAGAGTTTTCATCTCATCAAGAAAAACGTACAATTCCCTGCAGCACAGTGTACTATATTTAGCCCTATAACCGGCCGCCTCTTTAAAATCGATTTTCCTGCCGGCCAGCTGTTGCCCCTGAATGGGGCACAAGCTAAAGTTGAGGTCTATCACAACTTACATTGACACTGATGAAACAAATCCAATTCGGGCTCCTCACATGATTGCACCAGCAGCTCTAGTAATTCGGCATCACCCAGCAGGGCAGCCGTTCCAACCGCAGTGCGCCCACATGCAGAGGATACACTCGATGCCTGGGCTCCCTGCATAATGCAGCTGAGCGCCTGGCCAAAATCACCACTCTGAACAGCCGTCATTAGGCGCTCGTTGAGATCGTAGGAGAGCATATTTGTGTTGGATTAGTAATACTTTTGTTTTGTTTTCAGTTTGTTAGTTAATAAATTTACAGCCGCAGCAAAAAGCGAAATAAGAACAAACCAAAAAAGAAGCCGCTGTAGATGTGGTCGACTTGCCACCAAAACAGTTTACGAAAGACTGACGACCAACTCACAGCCAACTCATTTGAAAACTCAGACAAGTGAAATAACAGCTGAAAGCGAAACGTAGGCAGTGCGCATAAGCACGAGCCAATCTGGTGAAGAAATCCACCACCAAACGCGCAAGATAAACAGAGAGAGAGAGAGAGAAAGAGAGAAAGCGGGGGGGCTAGAGATTTAGTTTGTAAAGATTTATTCTCGTCATCATTGTTGCATCTTCCTCCCTATTTTCATTTACTGATAACATTTATCTCAATTTGTTGTTCAACTAAATTCTACTTGATTTCCTTGGCTTCCTTGGCATTCTGCAGCGATTCGGTGATAAAGAGCTTGGCCAACGATTGAGAGCAGAACTGGGCAATGTGCTGAGAGTGCGTGTTGATTTGTCCCGATGTGATGGTGGCTGTTAATCTCGCCGGCACGGCCATGGGACGGAACTGCTTGATAACCTCCTCCTCGGGCACGGTGGGTTCTCCCTTTGAAGTGCGTACAGCATTTTCGGCAGCCAGTTTGGCCAAAGCACGATGTTTTTCCTAGAAAATATATATAAAAATGTTCGTTAATAAAGTTCAAAAAAAAGGAAGGGAAGGGATCTATCATTCTAATCCGCTTTAAAAAGCACTTACCGTATCCTGCTTGAACACCACCTGCTGATACTTGTTATAGCGCACCGCCTCTTGATACAACTCATCGACACGCTCAATCAGGCTTCGCATATGATTCTCCAACACCGACGCTGTGCCCAAATCCAAAAAGTTATGGCCCTTATCCTCGGGCAAGAGTTCATTTAATTCGCTCATCATTATATTGGTCAGTGGCGAATTCTTGATCACTATAGGGATCTCCGCAAACAGACTCTCATAGCCCACTTTCAGGGTACGGAATGCCTCGGGAGTAAAATCACCATCCTTGTACATCTGAATGGCTTGTGGGGTCAGGCGATAGGCCTTGAGGCACAGGAAACCACGCGAAGACTTTTGTGTATCGTAGACCACGACAACAGACTCCTCAATGCTGGTCTGGTAATGATACTGCGATTCCAGCAACGCCAGCGACAAGCTGTTGCCCACATCAGAGCTCTGATACCAGCCCACATGCAAGTGGTCAACATTAACACGGCGCAGACGACGCATCACAGTTAGTTGGTACATCTCCTCGTCCATGGTCTCATCCCCGCTTTTGGGGAAGGGGAAGCAGTTGGTGATCTCCAGACATTTGTCCACCACTAGACCTAGAAGAGCGCCCTGGGCCAGATCCATGTTGCTGGACTCCTCATGGCAGTGCTTGACCATTTTCATGACGGCCTAGAGAAGAGGAATTACTCTGATTAATTTTTAGCCCACTGTACACACACACACACACCCACACAAGCCAGCGCGTGGCATTTGGCTGCTTATTTCTCTATTAATACTGCTCCACACAGACAATCTTTGACTGTATTGTGTTGATTACTTACCAAGCCATCGCATTGTACATAATTAATGGTATTATCTGAATCCTCTGTGCGAGCATGACGACCACCGCGATTTGCCATTTTGAGGTTTTTTAGGGCGACGAAAGCGAAAAGACCAAAGCAACGTGAACTTGGCTGCAGCACACAAATCGGTATTGTCTAACACTGGAGAGCAAGAGATGTACGTTTCGACGATAGCAGTGACTGATTTGGTGACACAATAACATATTTCGTGAATAAATACTTTATTATATAGCCTACTCCATTATATATTGGAATATTGAGATGTTTTAAATTAAAAATTCTAAAGACTGAATTTTAGCACTACATTTTAGAAGATCTCATTTTAGATGGGCAAACAATAACTTAGTTTACTGAGAGATGACTGTGAAAATACTCATGAGATAGCTCAGATAGCCTAATTCTCATGCTGCTTTTCATATAGTTTTGTGCTTCTCAGATTGACTATTACACTTGTTTGATATCGAATTTAAGAAACTTTTGTGAGATAGCATACAAGTCAAAGTACAGCTGAAAGTAGGCGTCCATACGAGTTAGAATAAATCTCAAGTTAAAGTCACGGTTTAAAGTAACAGTCACAGCGGTCACAGTCACATCTTGGCTCATCTCTAACTAAAGAGCCGATATATCGTTTGGAAAACTAGTAGTACAATTTGGCATCAACAAACATAGGCCGCAAGAAGTTTGCCGGCACAGGACTCTCGTGCAGTATCCTTTAAAAATGGCCACATTTAAGCCAAAGTTTCTTAAGCCAGACACAGATGATGCCGTTTCAGATAGCGTGGGGAGCGATCAGCAGGCTTCCGCGTTCGTTTTCAATGCAAATCACAATCTGGGCCTGGTGGAGCAGGTAATCAAAAACAATCCACATACAAGTTTTTACATTTAATCATTTCAATTCCCTTCTAGCGCGAACGTTTGCCCATACGTCAGTATCGCGATCAAATTCTATACTGCCTGGAACAGCATCAGGTGGTCATATTGGTGGGCGAAACAGGCAGGTAAATACAGCTTGCAATATTCGCCTTCCGATATAACAAAGTAACATAATTAAAACTTTCAGCGGCAAGAGCACCCAAGTCCCACAGTATCTCTTCGAATGGGGTTGGCATACCAAAGGACTCATAGGCATCACCGAGCCCAGACGCGTCTCCACGGTGAGTAACACATGCTTATCTTCAGAGAAACTTATTAATTTACTTTCCCAACAGGTCACTTTGGCCAATCGTGTGGCCCAGGAGCGAGGAGAACTCGTGGGTGATACCGTGGGGTATGTGGTGCGGTTCTTAGAACGTATAACACCGGATACCAAAATCAAATTTATGACCGAGGGCATACTCTTACGCGAGCTCCTTGCTGATCCTCTGCTCACCCAATATGGTGTGATTATTGTGGATGAAGCCCATGAGCGCAATATGCTTACCGACATGGTCTTGGGACTACTCAAGAAGATCCTGAAGAAGCGTAGCAACTTAAAGTTAGTCATCAGCTCGGCCACCATAGATGCCAGCTTCTTTAGTGAGTTCTTTAGCTGGCCTGGAGCGGGAAAAGAGATAAGTGTCAAGTTGAGCATTGAGGGACGTATGCATCCTGTCAATAATTTTTATCTAAACGAACCCTGTGCGGACTATGTCAAGGAAACGGTGGAGACTATCTGGAAACTGCATCAGAAGGAGCCTCCTGGTGATATACTAGCCTTTCTTACGGGCCAGGAGGAGGTTTTGGAGGCCTTGGACTTGCTTAGGGAATACATAGCACACTCAGAGCAAGAGAACCTCAAGGTCTTGCCCATGTACGGCAGCATGAGCAGTACAGATCAATTGGCTGTGTTTTTTACTCCTCCCAAAGGCGTACGTAAAGTGGTATTGGCCACGAACATAGCCGAGACTTCGATAACCATTCCGGGTATTGTTTATGTCATTGATTGTGGCTATGTCAAGGTGAAATGGTATAATCCGGCCACCTGCAGTGATAGTCTGGTGGTGGTGCCCGTCAGTAAAGCGTCAGCCGTGCAGCGTGCCGGTCGAGCGGGCCGTATGCGTCCTGGCAAGGTTTATAGGCTATACACCAAGCAGGACTATGACAACCTTGCTCCCAGACAACCTCCAGAAATGCGTCGCAGTGAGATGAGTGGCGTTGTACTTCAATTAAAAGCTTTGGGTATAGGAAATATCCTGAGATTTGATTTTCCTTCACCGCCTCCAGCTAAAAATCTACTCTCCGCCTTGGAAACTCTTTATGCTCTAGATTCCATTGATGATCAGGGTCAATTAACCAAACCTGTGGGCTATCTGCTGGCTGAACTGCCGTTTACGCCCATGCTTTCCAAAATGCTTTACATATCCGGGCAAATGGGATGCTCCGAGGAGATTATTACCATCATAGCAATGCTCCAGGTGCAGAGTATATTCTCTCGTCCCCCTTCAGCGGCTGCTCAACAAAGTGGACGAATTGCTCATCGTCATTTTGAGGTGGCCGAGGGAGATCTCATCACTTTGCTTAATGTTTATACGGCCTTTGTGGAGGAGGGCATGACCAAGGAGTTTTGTGGTCAATACTATTTGATTTATCGCAATCTGAAGCGTGCGTGCGAGCTAAGGGAACAGCTGTTGGGATTGGCCAGACGGAAATATGGCATACCCTTGTTTTCCTGCAAAGGAGATGTGGAAATGCTGTGCAAATGCATAACAGCGGGATTCTTCACCCAGGTGGCCTATCTGCATCACTCTGGTGTCTATCGTCAAATAAGCAGTGGCACCGAATTGGCCATACATCCGAACTCCACGTTGTACACACTGCCACAGGCTCAATATGTGGTTTATGGAGAACTGCTGCAAACGACCAAGTTGTTCATGAACCAAGTGACGGTAATAAGAAAGGAATGGCTAACGGAAGTGGCACCACATTACTATAAACAGACCACAGTCAGAGACTAGCAGATGAATATTGAAGGGTAGGTACTATAAATGGAATAAGAAAAACGTTGACATGGTTTATATCGGTCCTAAAACTCTCTGCCTTAGATTGAAAACTGACTTCAAATATGAAAACAATCAAATACAATATTTATTAATTCTATAATCCACTTAAAACAACCTAAACTATTTTCATTTCTGATCCAACATTTCATTTCTAACCGGCAGCCACACGACCTCGTCCCTGGAACATCATCATTGACTCGGGTCCTCGGATAACGCGCGACATCAGTTCCCAGCACATCTTGGCTGGCAATAGGCTGTCAAAAGAAGAACGAGCCTTAATTTAGCTTAACTTTCCTCAACACAACCAACTCACCATTTGAGAGGAGTCAGCAGACGTATAGAATTGGGTAGGACACACCACACTTCATTGTTGAGAACCGCCTGCTCAATGCGATCGGCCACATATTGAGGCTCTAGCATGGGCAACATACGTGGACGCACACCCGAAAACATGCCCGTATTGATATAATAAGGACAAATCAAACTCATCTGGATCTGATCAAAGCCATGCGCCTTCAAATCGGTCAGCAAACTCTCATGGAAGCCGATGCAAGCATATTTGGTGGCTGCATAATCACTGCAACCATAGGTACCCAACATCCCGGTGACTGAACCCACAGTAACAATGTGTCCACGATTCGTACGCATCATGTGCGGCAGAAATGCCTTGACTGTCCAGTAATGAGAGATGATATTGATGTTGTACGTATTCTGTATGACACGATCGTGCAGCTCCCAGAATGGTTTACAGCACACAATGCCCGCATTGTTGATCAATATATCCACATGGCCCACATCCTCGCTAACCTGGGCGGCTCTTTGATAGATCTGCTCACGATCCGATATATCCACCACATAACCCTTGCAATTGTGATAGCCATGCTTGGCCAACAGTTCGACAGTGGTCTTGATGGCTGCAATGGAAAAACAAATTAAATCTTAAATGTAACAACTTTCTCCGCTAGTCAAAAAGAGGTCCATAACCCCCCCAGCCGTCCCACGAAATTTGTTAATTGAAAGGCACCCGAAAGTCAATTAGCAGGTGGATGTAAATTACCTTCTTGATTTATATCCCAGATGACAATACGCGCCTCGAGGCGTGCAAAGTTAAGGGCTATCAATCGACCCACACCACCGCCACCACCAGTTATGAGCACCACCTGGCCGGAGATGTTCTGAAAGGGAAATTGAAAGCATTTGTAAATACAATTCATTTAGTTGTTAACTTGGATATTTAATTAATGAAGAGAAATTTCTTTAGAATAAAATGTTTCATACAAAAAAGGGCTTAGAGCTTAAGAAACTTACGATTTAGGGCTATGAACTTTCCAACTTATTCTTAATTCCGTTGTGGTTTTACAACATTTTGTCTTACCAACAAATTTACTTAAAACAAAACCGAAGCTTTGTTTTGATCTGCTTCGTTGGCTTACAGCTATATTTTGTTCACACGCCCCTGCCCGTGCTTAATGGTCAGCCACCACGGAATGAATGAATGCCTCTATTTACATTTGCTTTACTTCTTTCTCGGCATCCGCAGACGTCACTTATAATACGTAAAATATGAAGCACTTAAGCTACCACTAAACACTTGAGATTTTGCAAATATTTGTGCATATTTTGTTTTATGGCTTTTTCAATTAGCCGTACCCTAAAAAACGGCATTGAAATTAAGTTAATAGATGTTTGGCGGCAAAGCCATTATCTGCTGCACTCCAATGAATATGACAACAAGTTTTCCGCACGCATAGCTTTTCCCTTTGTCATTGTATAAATGCCAAGTTGTTTTCGGTATTGCACATTTGCACATCTACTTCAAAAAAGATAAAGAAAAGAAAAGTGTTTCCCTGCTTGGCAGACTGTTGGAGGGCCCCTTCTTTCCATTCCGCTGGTTGTATGATAACCGATATGCTTTATGTTTAACATTGTAGGGGGGGTTCCAGCTAACGTTTTGAACTTGATTGAACTTTGGCTGCTGTGTATGGAGGGAACCACAAAAATGGCAATAGGCTTACCACATACAATATTTTAAACTATTGTCCAACTTTTGGCCGTTATGTTGCAAGGCATATATGCAAAATTTCGATTGCCACACAGCCTTTGTTGGAGACTTGTGAGTATGTAAATATGTGTGCAAAACGAAAATAAAAGTGTAATAAAATATTTCTTCTTTCATTACAAAGGCCAAGTTGAAACAAGTGTGATGAGGTGTGGATATTTATGTCAGCAACTGGTTTTGGGATGCGTAACTTACAACCTGCTGCCGCATGACAAAAATTCTGAGCAAACAATGGTGTACATAAGTTAGGCATAAACGATCAAATAACTTGTTTTGTCTTAAAGCTTGTGTGTTTAATCTAAAGTGATGCCCCAGGCTACGTTAAGTTTCGATGTGAGCCACAAATAATGTGATCTTCCGGAATCCATAAATCATTAAAAATTAAGTCAATTTTGTTATTGCTAAGCTAGGCATTCTAGCTCATTCATATTTGTAGTTCATTTCATTTTCATTTCGCCATTGTTAAAGCATTAATTGTTTTTTCATTTTCAGTTATGCCAGCTGATCCCCGAAAACCGCAAAAGAAATTGCTTTGGTTTCATTTCATCGACCAGATTGATGACCTAGCAACTATTTACCTTAAGGTAGGTTAATTTTACCACCGAAAAGAAACTGCACACATTTAAGTGAATATTTCTCCCAGTGTGAGCTCTGTTTCACGACATACAATGTACCGTCAGGGAGCTTGATCGATTCTGATTCTGTTACAAAAATCGTACTAGCGTCCAACTAACTTTAAAGAACACCAATCTGTGGGATTGCAGACGGAGTCCAGTGTTGCCCTGATTTTGTATATTATCGTGTCTTTGTAAACTCCGTACCAACAGTCAGAGGGAAGCATCTCCAAACCCATAAAGTATATATATTCTTGATCAGCATCAACAGAGGAGTGGATATAGCCAAGTCCGTCTGACAGTCTGTCTCTCAGTATGAACGCCCAGCTCTCAGAGATGGTAAGAGACAGAGGTTTGCCATGTATGGGACAAAAACTTTTTATGCCTACAGGCAGATTAAGTTTATTATTAATTTATGCTTAAAAAAGACATATCTTCAACAATTTTAAAGATAGAAGGTTCGTACCTTCTGAACATAGTTAGTTATTAGTTTTATTTATGGATTGATCGAAAGATTGTCGAGTTATAGGAAAAACAAACATTTATGCTGGGCAGCACCGACTGAAGCAGCGTTGGGCAGCACTTGCAAACTTTGGGAGGTACGGGGTATGTTATAGTAGCGCTTGACCGACTTTCTTACTTGTTCAAAGACAAGAAAACCTCAATTTATTTGAAATACTTAGGGTTTACATTATATACTAAATATATAGTTCAAAGCAAAGCTGCAAACCTCGAAAGATCTGCAGGAGGTTCGGTCTGACAAATTAAAGGTTCGTTTCGCAAAGCGTTTTCAAAGCATATTGAAGTAGGGGATTTTTGTATAAAATTCTTATGTTGGTAAGCAAATTTTACCATATTTTTGCCATAGTTAAAATAGTTGGTACAAATTTTGGGTGTTATATGTGTTAAGGAGGACGTTTCAATCAATAGTAGTGCGGTTCGAGGCTTTCGTTAGTTTTCAACGTGCTTTTCCATGGCTAACATAAAGATTGCCTCCTCTGTGGTTACAAAACATGTCTAAGGCTTTCCCAGAAATCTCTAGAGGCTTTCGAATAAACTATTACTAGAACTTTAGATGTTAAGTGGTGTAAAGCTACTAGATTATAGAAAAGTAAGATCTTAAGCATCAAATCTACTTGGAATTGAACAGTGGGTTTCAAATCTCTCAGCTCTTGTTATCTAATCACCCTTTTTGGCGACATTTTACATATAAAGGCAAGCAGCTTTAGCTTGAAATGAAAGTGTTTATACAAAATCTCTATATAACAAATTTAGATATAAATATAAGCCAGCACAGAAAACCATAATCAAAGTGAACTAAATAGGATTTTAAGCCGAAACATTTTCCAAAAAGATGAGTTATAATTGGAAAAGATTTGGTTCTTGGTCCGGTTCGAAGGACCGAAAGAACCACATTCGAAACAGTTTAAGAGGTTCGGATCAGAACTGGTTTGCACCACAGTTTCGAATTCAACTTTTTTAAATTTTGCTTTAATGATTTATTCAAGTGGTTGAAGGCAGTGCAGTAAATGTTTCGTCAATGAATTTGTAGATTGTTTTTTTTTTAGGGTATCACTGATTTGTTTTTATAACGACAAGCAAAACGTTCAAACCTATCGTGCGGCTCATTAGGGTTTGTGAAATTTTGGCTAGGCAAAAAATGCTTTATGGTAGCCCCCGCAGATACTTGAGTGTCAAATGGAGAAGTGGGTTGTGGAAGCTTAATTGTGCAAAGCCAACAAATGGCAGGGAGGTCATTCAATTTATAAATACACAAAAATATGACAAAGTCCAATGAAAGTAAAAAGTTCATCATATAAATTTGACATGTTGACCATAAATATGCATTCGGGCTCTTCTCTTTCCTTTGTTTTCTTTTAATCTTTATAAACATTTCTTACCTTTAACTTTCTAAAACGCTGTGGTAATAGCGTATAGTAAAGCGATTCCAAAATATAAAATATCGATTTAAATGTGAATATAATTAAATCCACGAAAAATTGATAAAAAGCACGCAGAGGCTGATCCATATGTAGGAGACCTGGTGAGACGGCCATAATGATGGACTGAACCTTGATGCGTACAGGTAAACACGTGCGCGGGAGTTAATGCCTGAACGGAATGGCAGATTGAGACACTTGGCACAAGTTTTATAGGTTTTATTTGGACAACACAGTTTGCATGCTAATTACGTTCAATCGAAACGAAACAAAACACAGCAAACGTAAATGAAATTCACTTGAATTTCTCTATAGTTCGCTTAATGATGATTTTTTTTTGCGCAGGCGCGGCGGATTTTCTATTATCTTGGGCTTGGCTTGCCGCGAACGTCCGTTTATGCTGGAGTCACAATACAGACTGAAACGGAGACCGAGCTGAGGCCAGCAGCGCTCTTTCTATTTGGCTGTGTTTTTTTTTTATGATATTCATTTTGTGGGGGCCTATGGTCCAAGATTCACACAATAGTCAAGACTCCGAATCGTGACCGCTGGAATAGAAGAAGAAGAAAGACTTTCTTTGACTAGTTTGCCAGATGTTTGTACGTTTGTACGTATGCTAAGCAGAGACAAACGCAACCAGTTTGGTAGTCCGTTTGTGTGTTTGATTATACCTTAGCCTTTGATTACATGCCCAAGTATTAGGTGATGTGATTAACATTTCTCTATTTCCGTTTTAACGAGGGGTTGTCGATAAGTTAGGAGCTAGGATTTTTGATGATCAAAATTTGATTAACAACTCAAGCACACCAGCCTGTTTAACAAATTTTAAGTTCGATGCTTGAATAACTTTGCACGTATGACTCCAAACCACTTCTGAAACAGTTTGCTCCAACTCCATATTACTAACCTATTTACTAAGTTTTCAGTTTGTAGCTGAGATATTGCTCTTAACCTCTTTTGAACCAGTAAAAGATCCAACTTTATATTACCAACCTATATACCAAATTTTAAGTTCGTAGCTTGAACAACTGAGATATGGCTCTGAACAACATTTAAACCATTTATTTTTTAAGCCGGTTCGGAACCGGGTTTGGTCCATTAAGGAATCCTACTCCATAATATCAACCTATAATCCAAATTTCAGGTTCGTAGCTTGAACAGCTTACGAGATATGGCTCTGAACCACTTTTGAACCGGTTCTTAACCAGTAAAATATCCAACTCCATATAGCCAACCCATATACCAAATTTCAAGCTCGTAGCTGAAACAACAGCAGAGATATGGCTCTGAACCACTTTTGAACCAGTTCCATATTTGAACCGGTTCGAGTTGGCGCTGAACTAGTAAAATATCCAACATTATATTTTCAACTTACAGACCAAGTTTCTAGTTCGTAGCTTGAGTACTTTCAAGGAAATGGCTCTGAACCGCTTTTGAGCCGGTTCACAGTCAAAACAGTCTATAACTATGACTATTTCCTGATCGACATGAGCATAGTTTGATCATTTCGCGAAGATCGGTTCAGCTCCTGAGACTCCTGTAGGAAACAATCAAACATAAATGCATTCACTTTTATATATAGAATAAATTTATCGATTTGTATGAGATTTTTAAAGCGATTCTCTAGGAACTGCATTAAAAGTGAACCAAAGAACAGAATCGAAATTGCGTTTCAGCTAGCTCTAAAAACATGCTGCGTCTTCTATTATCTTTTTTCCCAACCATTTATCAACCATTTCTGAATTGGCTTCGATTCAGATTGAACTTGCAAGAATAAAATGTGTTTAGAAGCACTTAAATCAGCCACCAATGTCAAAATTTAACTGGTAACCGCTGAGGAAGTAGCGTGCAAAAGCTGGTAGTAATAATAAAATTAGCAAGCGCTTCACTTAACACTTTGTCTTTGTACCTATATAACTAATTTCTGGTTCTGTGTGCCTTTTCAGTGCGCCTAGTTGTCAGTCAACTTTGATATCTTGATTTCTTGCTTCTACAGGGTTGTCCATATTCGACGGACCCATCTGGCAACGCTATAACTTTTGACAGAGATGTCAGATCGCTTAATGACATACCGCGTTTGAAGCGTCAGTCCAAGCAGATTTTTACCATGGAACAATACACGCCACGCGAGCGCTCTGAAATAGTTGAAATTTACATTCAACAGAACAAGTCAATTGTGAAAACTCAACGTGCTTTTAAAAAATTAAAATTTCACATTGAATGGGACCGTAAATAAGCAAAATTGCCGTATTTACGCCACTGAAAATCCTCAGGAGATTCAAGAAGTGCCTCTTCATGACGAAAAAGTCACAGTTTGGTGCGGCGTTAGTGCGAAAACGGTCATTGGGCCGTTTTTCTTCCAAAATGAAAATGACCATGCTGTTACCATCAACCAGGAGCGTTATCTCGACATGATGACCAATTTTGTGATGCCAATTATTCGTCGAAAGCGTATGAGGCAGTTCTGGTTTCAACAAGACGGCGCTCCACCGCACACAAGTCGCATAACAATCGATTTTCTGAAGAAATTGTTTCCGGGCCGTTTGATGTCGAAAAGTGGTGATTTGGACTGGCCACCGCGTTCGCCCGATTTGACGCCGCCTGACTTCTTCTTGTGGGGATATTTGAAGTCAAAGGTTTACGTTAGCAAGCCAAGGACCGTAGAAGAGCTCAAGGACAACATTCGTGAAGAAATAGCCGCTATTCCGGTCGAAATGTTGGCGAAAACGATGGAAAATGCTGCAAAAAGGGCACAATACGCCATCAACGCCAGAGGCGGCCATTTGAGAAATATCATATTCAAAAGTTGATGTAAACAAATCTACTTGGAACAAATTAAATGATTAAGATTGCCAACCGCCAAATTTTTATTTTTTTCTTTGATTTTTTTAAAAAAAAACATGGGTCCGTCGAATATGGGCAACCCTGTACTTTCGTACATATTGTACACAATTCTATATAATTACATATTTATCTATATTTATTATAAACTCCACCCAATCTGATGGAGTTGAAAGTGTGCAAATATGCAAGCCATAAAGTAAAAGCATTTTTTATTTATTTTATTAAACAAATAAAGTTTCAAGCTAAATATATCTGTGGCATACTTTTAGACTGACTGACAAAACAGGTTGTGCACAAACAAATGAAATGAAATGCCTAGAAATTAAAAGTTACATAAATCAGCTTGCTGTGTTTAAACACTCTATTAAATCAACAACATAAATCAAGCTATAACTTTTATGTAAGTAATTATGCATCTCTATAGAAATACATGCATCTTGCAGATACAATTTCCATGGCATAGTTATCCAAAGGTAGCAGGTTCAAATCCCACTGAGGGCAGCCAATTATTAATTTCCATAATACATATATATTTTTTTTTATTTTTTCTTAGTTAGAAATTATTTATAATTTTTTTGTATATTTTGCCAAATTTTTTTGGTCTTTCCTTATTTAGTTATAATTTTTTAACTCCACCTCGCACGCTACAGGCCAAAACTCACCCTCAGTTTGCTGGCAGCTGCTTCGCATTGTGTTTGCCTGCCTTACAATTCCCAACTTTTTATTCGGCCACGGCTGCATATAAATACAACCCACGTTCGCTCGTACCTCGGAAGTGTATTCTGTGATTGTTCTGTGCATTGATCGATATATAGATAGCCATCTGTTTATCAGATCTGCTCAGTGCCGACCCTCCGTCACACCTTTGTTTCCCAGTAATATTCTGTCTGGCATTGATGTGGCGACGTTGCTCGAATGGCTTTCCGATGCCTCTGCTATCGATGACGGATCGATAGCAGCAGACGCACGGTTAAGCATCTTAGCAAACCAACCATACTCCCAACTCTCCGCCTCTCGATTTTCATTGATTGTAATTGATTGATTGTTAATCGGTATAGGTTCCGGGGTTGGGGGCCGGCGGGACGCTAGATGTTGAAGCCAACGACAGTTGCCCAAGTCAGCCAATTTTCAAAATTTCTTGGTTAAGTAACTTTGTATCTTAGCTTCGGATTTTCGTAATAAAAATTTGCTGTTCAGAACACTTCCATGTACGCGGCATTGCCGAGCAATTTGCCCATTCTTTTGCAGAAATTTAAAAAAAATTGAATGGCTTATTTATTTTGGTAGTTGGAGGGACGACTGGTGATGATGGGTCATGGGCATGCTGGGTAAAAGGTACACCCAGAGCAGGTAACAGGCATTTGAGGTATATCGATACACCTTGTTCCAGACCAGGTCAGCCTGAGACTCCGACTTGGCTCCAGCGGTGGCTTGCAGGGATTCAATTTGTTGGCGTAGCTCAGCGATTTGACAGGTCAGTCGTCTCTCATTATCGCGCAGCTGCTCCAGCTCATTGCCTTTGCTGGGAATAGAAATAGGGAATGGATATAGAAAACATTGCCTGTCATATTTTGGTAAGAGTTTACTCATTGTGTCACATTTCCATGGGAAAGTTGACATTATGGACCTTAACCGGTGGTTTCTAGGGAGTTCAACAGAGTGTCTTATAAAGTTTATTAGGTGTGAGGACCCAAACCTCGTTTAAATTCTCGAACCTAAATTGAAAGATGGCAAGAAAATACGAATTCCAACATTTATAAGACTAGTTTATAAGCAGGACATCAAATCGAGTTATATTTTAGTAAGAACTAAGGTACGAGCTTGCACTTTTGTTTTCTTAATATCGTCTATATGGGTATCTCTTTTAGAGGGTCCATCAGCGAATCTCGAGTTATTCGATATTAAAATGAAACTTTTTATAGGGAGTCGTTGAAAATTCTGAATCTTATAACTATTATTGTCTCAAGGTAAGCGCTTTTCGAACTAAAGCTCGTCAGTGAACTGATCTGAACTCAGCCGTATGGTTTAGTGGTTTTTGGTTTGGTTCAGCATTTTCAGCACGACAACGGTTCGGCTTGTGGTTCGGCTTATCATCGAAAAATGCGGATCGGTTCATAACCGGCTTGCATTCCTGTCTTGAAAATAGTATATCTTCGCTTTCAAAAATCGGAGAAATGTCTAGGATGGTTAATTTTAAAGCTAATCTAAATCTATACTGAGGTCCTTTAGGAAAATCTTCCAGGTGGTTGAACGGTCCTAAAAATGTGGAGTGTGTGACGAAAATTTGGCAAAGGTCTTCAAAAGAAGCCTTTACCTGCAATTAAAACAGTCGAGAAGTGTTTGAAAACGAATTTAATAAAGTGACTCTTGTAAACAAATCACTCGCTTGGTCAAAATGTCAAACTTTTAGAATAGCAAAGTCAAATCCCATCTGGACACGCGAAACTTACATGCTCCACTCTGTTAGTTTCTGCTCAAGTCCTTCAATTATTTGTTGCAGGGCTGTAATCATTTCATTCTTTCCCTGCAACTCCAATTGAAATTTATTTTCCAATTGCCTACATTCGCCATCCAAATTCCGTATTTTCATGACCTCGTCCAGCAGTTGTTTATTTTCACCCTTTAAGTGCTGATTCTTGCGCTGCTGTTTAAATAACTGATTATGTAGACTACGCTGTTCCATGAGGGCAGCAAACAGATCGGTTTTCGTTTGGCTCGCCATGATCTCCAGGTCGTCATACTTAACGAAAGGCATCAATGAGGATAACTAACAACAGAATTGATTTCAACACTAAATACCTCTTTTTTGCGAAAGTCCAGCTGCTGCTGCAGCAGCGCCTTATCTGCCGTAAGATTTAAAACGGAATTTGTTAAACTTTCACAAGAACTACGAACTTGATGCACGTTTTGTGTTGATTCCTTCAGCTGCAATTGCAGCTCGTTGTTACGTTTCTGCTCCACACGCATCAGGGTGGCATACACATGCAATTGGTTTTTGGATTTCATAGACTGTGGGACAAAATCAATAGGCTTTAACCTTCACAAGTCGCACTCTCACATTGTTCTGAAGTTCATCCACCACCTGCTGCAATTGCCTCACATCCTGACGTCTTTGTCGCCAGGCATGCAACATAACCGTCGTAAAGACTTTCATGCTAGCCACACCATCGTTCTGCGCCTGTGGTTTCAGTAGACAGTCAGCGGCTAGCATTACTTCTTGCCTATCTGTTTCCTCATCCCTCGACTCGTTATCCTTCTCCAAGTCGGGCCAAGCACACAGTCGAGTCTCTCCCTTCCGGCAGTTGCATTCGTCTGACGCCTTGCATACTTCCATATTGTTCGTGATTTCGATGTATGAAAAACTGCAATTTTTGAAAAACAAATATGGCCAAACTGGAAAAGATGGTTGGTATTTCTATGTTTTTGTTTGAATGTGATAAAAAAAATCTGAAATATTGAGAACTTTTTAAATTTACATATCTTTAGAGAATTTCTGATCTGAAGTTTCAATCGAAGTGGACGTCAGAGGACATAGATTAAGTCGTTTATTATACCAAAAAGTCCAGTGCCTTGTTATTTCATCAGAAAATCAGCAGAATTGGCCAAGGCCGTTGAGGGGTGGGCTTCTTACGGGCTGGCAATTCGCACGCATACCTGGCCATGCACAGTGGATCGAAGCAGTTCATTTTCTGAGCTGGGTGTTTTCTTGATTTAATTTTTTTGGCTTTCAGTCAATTTTATATGGCGGTCACCCTCCCTCTTTGCATGTCCAGGTGGGGGTTGAGTAGCGTCGAAACTAAATACACATCAAATTTTTAAAGTAAATTGAGATTTGTTTTTTAAAAAATAGTTTTAAATATGTCTTCTAAATTTATGCGATGTTCTTGAAAATTATTATTTTTTTTTATTTAGTTAAAGAATAATTGAAGCTTCATATAAAGTACAGGTTCGTTAAGACTCCTGCCCCTTACAACTATTTCTTTTTAAAGAAGAGCAGTCTCCTTTTGTCTTACAAACATTCCTAGGTTCCTACTTTCGAGCTGAGGACTCTTTCCTCCTAGCTAGACTCATCTCCAAAGTTTTCAATAAATTTTCTAAGTCCCTTAGCATCATAGGCGAAAATTTATGTTAAATATTCCGGTCTCTAACTTCTGACATAAGAATTTTAGGGAGCTGAACCCTGGGGGCTCGAAAAGTGGTTTAGGAAAGCGTAAACCACCCATGATTCAAGGTTTGTGTTGTGTTTCTTAGATTTTTGGTATTTCTTCTTAGAACAATAGATAGCAAAATTTCAAAATTTTCGTTTTCTGCATATTTTATCAGTTGCCAGTGACCACTCCTCTGCTCCCAGTGACGAACCCAACTTTCAGCTCTTACTGTTCTTACAGTTCGAACCCGAGACTCCGACGTTTGATCACTGCGAACCGAACCTTAAACCGTACAAATTCTTGAACCTGAACCTTATTTAAATTAGGTAAATCGCGAATCAAACCAATCCTTCACCCAAGCACCCTGAGCCGTAAACTTTAGAACACTAACCATGGGTCAAATTTGGTTTAAACCACTGATCCGAAGCTCCGAAAGGTACCTGTTTGTATTGCATAAGTATAAGACTCGCCACACTAGCCCACTGTTCGACTTCTAAATCGTGAGACAGTGAAATCAAAATCGGAATGACTGAAGTCGAATACAGTATACTCTCTCACTTCTGTACACAAGAGAATAGATAACCCCATTTTGTGGATCTTACAGACTATAAATTATTATAAGAAGTTAATCCCAGAATGAGTATACAAATTTGTAAGTACAATGTTTTTGCTATCGCCGTCTACCATCCGAGACGCTCAGTGGTTGGTCGGAGCACCAAACTTGTTTTACAAGGTCCTTCACCGCATATTCACCTTCACATTGAACCACCCCTTAAGAAAACCTTACCCACTTTCAGTGAAATTTGCCCCACGTCAAGGACACGTGTCGCAGGAAGTTCAAAGAGTTTAAACGGCCAAGCAAAACAAAAACCGGAAAATCAATATGTTCGTATATATTAGGTAAAGTAGTGTATATGAGCAGCACGTGTCAGCTCAAGCTAGCGGGGGGGTTGGGCGCCCTCAAACTTAGTCACTAACAACTATGAAAAACCAGGATGGTAAGCAAACATTGGACAAGTATCGCGTGATTTTGCCGTAAACCTCTTCCCATTGGCTGTTCGGCTCTTGTGGGCTCGTTTTCTTGTTTGATCGATGTTTGGATAGTTTAATCGCTTGTGGTTGCCCAATTCGTGATATGAGGGCATTTGATGTGGAATTTCTAAACCATTGACATAATTTCTATTTATGCAAAAAGTTGCTACAGTCATTCCGTTTCTTGGACTGGGAAATTTTTGGCACTTGTTAAGCTGTTGCTTCGGAATTATGTTGTAATGCATATGTTGAATTTGGGAAAAGCTTGTGCTTACAGCCTTTTGGGAATTTGGAAATGCACAATGATTGTTTCAAGAGATTGAGTTCTTTAGAATAAATTAATTTTTTTTTATGCTCTAAATATGAAATTAAGTGATAAGGTACGAATCTCAAATTAGGAATTAGCCCTGTATGACGTTGATGATTCACAAGAACTGGGGGTCGTTGAGCTTATGCTTATGCCTACAACTCCGATGGAATATATGATGAAACCACTTGGATCAGATGGGTGTTTCAAATGATTGCCCAATATTCAAGTTTTGACTGTGGATATTGGCAAGTTTTGTCAGAAAAGTGTATTTGTGTTATGACTCTCCTTGATAATATATTAAAGTTCTATTTCTTAGCTTTGTCATGTATTATCCCAAGCTATTCTATGATTTTTAGAGCGACTAGTGTTCGAAATAACATTATCGACCGTCCAAAGGTATGCAATGCTAAAAACGGGCCATGAAACTCTTTGTCACTTCGATTATACTACATTAATACATGGAAAATGAAAAATCTTTGCATAAAAAACCATTAAATTGTTTGGGATAGACTATTTTAAAGCTGTGATGGGCCCGAAATTTGAGTTTGGGATCAGTCCAACAACAGCAGAAGCTGGAGTGCGCGTATACGCAATAGATGTATTCTTTTAACTCCCTTCAAAGCGAGGCAATTGCTCTAGTCGTTCTGTTGCCTTGTGCGAGGTGGCGCCAAAAAAACTAGGCAATTTTAAATGAGACTGCGAAGCAATTCGAGCAAGGGCTTGCCCACCACTGATTGTTTGATATCAATAAAAGTGAGAACTAAAGTGAAGGTTACAACCGTGTAACTAAATATGCGTTTGAAGCTTAAATCATCTCAATTCAAGACGTGATGGAGCACTTCCCGAAACAGATAAGTGTTCAGCGCAAGAAAATCAATAGCTTCAAGAACTAAAATAAAAAAAAAAGTGGAAAATTGTTTGCCTTGTGTAGTTAAACAATTGCTTGAGCAGCTAAAAGGGTATCTTCATATAAGCTTTCCACGCCTTTTCTACTTCTCCTACTTTTCACCCATCATGAATCAGCAAAACTTCTCAATTCCAAGAAAATTTGGCATCCTTAAGGTCAGAGTTGAAGCGGAAAGTGAAAGGCAGCATGTGAGTCACATTCATCTATGTACAAGTTCCTCCGGGTATAATGTTAAAGTGAAAATTAATGCCACAACAAATGCCATCGCCTGATGATATCCTTTTCCAGGAATTGTAAGCTGAATCAGGCCTTCGCCGTTAGGGGTTTGGGGTCGTCAGAACATTTGTATTTTCATTCATAAAAGCGCAGGAAAAGCTTTATCCCTTCGCCACCCCACCCCATTTTTGACTACCACACCACACAGTCGAGCATGATTCACAGACGGAACACTGTAAGAAATTTTCCTACCTTCACAAAGGCCATTGATTGTTTGTTGTTGTTATTTCTTGCATGGCGGAGGACGTGACTCAGCCCACAGATCGCAGACTTGTGACGTCTGTGGCTCTCTTTCACTTAAGTCGCGCTTTATCTCTGTTTTTGTTGTGTGCGCTTTGTAACTTCAAGCAAAAAGCTGTTTTTGCCTCTTGGTTTTGTTTTTTTAAATGGCGTCTACGATATTAAATTTATTTTCGTCATTTCGTTTAGTCTTCTTTACGCTGGCATCGCGATCGGTCGGGCTGGTCGGTCGCTCCGCAAAGTCGTTAACTTTAATTTAGAAAAAACAACGTCTTAAAGCGCGTGCTTTTTCGAAAAGCTCTCTCTCTCTCTCTTCCTCTCTCGCGATCTCTCAAGTGCGAAACCTGTGTGTTGTGCCTGCTAGATAAAAGTAAAAATGAAAAAGTGACAAAAAAAAAGTGCATAAAAATTGAAATTGCCGTTGAGGCAAGAGTTTCACCACACAGAAACCTAACAGAAATCTTTATAACACCCACCCGAAGCACGTATTGATAATTTTCGATTCGATTTGATTAGATTGCACGAGGGTTCCAAAATCAAAATCCGCCGCCACTGTAAAACAAAAACAAAAACAAATCGTGGGCCAAGATGATGATCGCATAAGCTTATGCTTTGTATAAAGCCCGGAATTCCCCATAAGAAAAAAAGACGTCATTATAAAAGCGCGCGCGGCGCCCTCTCTCTCTCTCCCAAATGGCTATCTCCATCTCTCTCTTTCGCCTGCCCCTCGGTGTATTATCTGAGACTCTGGCTCTCGCTTTCGATTCGATTTCTTACCTTTTTGTCCAATAGTTTCGGTTGTTGTTGTTGCTGTTTTTGGTATTTCTATTATCGCACTGTTCTTGTACGCTCCGAAGCCCGCGCAAATAACAAAAAATATAAGAAAATTATTTAAGATTTTAATAAAAAAGAACCGGTTTCTGTAATGGTGTGTGCTCAAAAAATGTTTCGACGTATTTGTCTATAAATAAAAATTAATTGAATTTTATTTATTTTTTTTTTTGCATCTTAACCAATTTACATAACGGCACAATTTTCCTGGCATACTGGTTAATCAACTGTGGGCGGGGAAATTGCTGTGTGAAAATGTATACTAAATGCAAATGCTGTTCGCGCTAGTTTCAGGGGAATTTAATCAAATAAATTTATAATAATTGTAATTTAATTAGCAACCACTCAATGCCTACAAAAAGCTAACACCATTTTGCGCTTTGAAAAAGGTGAGTAAGGTCCGAAAAGGAAATGTGTTTGCTATCTAGAAATTTTAAGCAAGATCTTGGCAGGGGGGCAAAAAAAAAAAGTTCCCCAAGAATTGTTTATCAACAATTTACTAACAAATTATACAAATGACAAGTGATTTCAGGAGCGTAGCCAGCTATTCATTAGAGGGAGTAGGGGCTACAAATTCGCTTAGCTTGTTTTTACCATAAACTAAACTATTTGTAAGCTGCTGTGTACTTTGGTTCTTCCATGTCTAGGATTTTCTGACTTGTGTATATCGGTAACAACTTATTTCTCTCCCAATTGGACAAGCGACCTAAGATCGGGTGGGGTTAGGCTTGCATTTAAAGCTAGTTTTATGATCAAGGCGCTTAGAGAAATCTATGAATCAATTTAATATTTATAGCTTTTCATTATATTTCTTGTTAAACTTAAAACATAGCTGATATGTGTCTGATAAACATAGATTTTGCTCTGTTATTTGTAGGTTTATGTGACAGCTCTATGTAGAAGATCAGAAATCGGACCTAAATCATATGCGTCTTTGATAAAATCATTGATCTTATAAACTTGGTCACTATACTGGCTTATGTTGATCAATGATTAGAGCACAGAGAGTGTATTATGTAATAGTAATTTGTAGTATGAACGAAAAACTTATAAACTGCTCATCTAGTATATTTAAGTAATTGCAAAAGCCATAGTATACAAAAAATCGACAAATATTTTTAGCTCTATCAAGCTTGAGTGCTTTCATTATGATCTGGAATCCGACATTCATAAGTTGAGAATCTTTAGTAGCATTAAAGGTAGCTGCTGCGTTAAGTCTAGAAGCGTTTTTTAATGGATGTTCTGACTCAAATTAAGAAATGTGAGCTTTTTTTTTCAAGGTAAATAAGGCAAAAAATGTTAAAAGATGCCAAAAAAGTTTAAGATAGTTTGAAATAGCTAAAAATATGTCAAGTTCTGTAATAAGTTACAAGCATAAATGGTGGACCTGATGTCAGTCATTTTGCATTTTCACTAAGAAGGCTCTGATTTGTAATTTTTCATGAACTATTGATTCGGCAGTCACAGTAATTGATAATTTATGGCAGTTTATCCCGTTTCGGTAATGACACAATTAGAGTTTGGCCTCTATTTGTGTTCTAAACTGAAATTTCTAAAATTTCAAAACCGAAACTTAAGCTGAATGACGGGCTTGGACCGTACCTTCTTCAAACTATCAAGGATCTACAGCCTTGGTATTTCTAATCGCACGTTAAATTACAGTTTAATCCATTGTGATACTTAATGTGGATGCCAATCAGTATAAATAAAGTATAATCTGAGGGTGATTCCCTGATCATGTAAAATAGAAAATTGAACCAACATAAATGTGTCATTTGCCTTATTTATGGCCAATCTATTTATAAACTTATTACATTCTGATAAATTCCGCCTTTATTTGAATGAGGGAAAATCCAGAGTCAATGTCCACATATCCAGAGTCATATGTATAAACAACGATTGGATTTCGCTTCTAACTAAAATTCCCTTGCAGTGTAAGTGGAAAGCTTTCAACTATTTCGGCCCCACCCTCCCTCCGACGTTTAATTCATATGCGTGCATTAAATAATCTACGGTTAATACCAACGATAAACTGAAACAATAACCAAAACACCTGTGTACATGGGCACCACACAGTTGTTGTTGACGGCTCGACGGCTCGTGCCAGTGCCGAAAGTTCCCCCTACTGCGTGTGGGAGGGGTAAGGAAAAAGCTTTTAATTCGCTTTCAGCGTTCACTTGCATTTGTTTTGGCAAGTCAAAAACGTCCCTAGAATTTTCAATTGTATTTCATTCAAAGATCGACTCCATACGCTGATGGTTGTCGCGCGTATTCTCGAGTGCGGATAATTACATTATTTTTTTTTTTCGTGCAAACGAACTTGAATTTCCTTTCGCCAAAACCAACGGAAACAAAATCATTCGTCATGTCTTAATTTGACATTTTTATTAAAACTAAAATTTCAGGTAATTAAGTGTATTCAAATCATTTAATATATGGCATTACCGCAAATGCAAAAACCGGCTACTGTGGCTGCTGACTGACTCATTGCAGTGCTAAATAGAAACAATCACAAGAAACGTTAGTAAGTCATTGAAAAGTGCTAAGCGAGAACTTAAGGCCAAAGCAGTGCCGCGTTATTTCTTGGTAGTTTCCCCAATATGCTAAAATTATGGTCTGATTGATGCCAGCCCTCGAGGGCTTTGGGCAAGACCCCTGTGTATGTTTGTCTATGCAAAACATCAATCATCAACAGAATTTAATAGCATGAGGTGTGACATGACTTAAAGGTGATAAGAAAACCAAAATAGAAAATATCTTGTGTCAACTTTAGAAGATAACATATCTTTATAGAATTATTCAAATGAGAACAGCGAAGGCGATTGATACAAAAAAAAATACTATGATGATACTACTATGAACTATGATTCACTAATTTTATATATTGGACAATATGCAAACATGTACATAACTATTTACCCGGAGATAAATGACTTATAAACGGCTTGCACAGAAATTGAAAAGGAAAATTCATTAAAATTGTATGGCATATGAACTAATGCACATTAGGGTGGACCTGCGCAATATGAAAAATTAGAAAGTATAAGAACGGTATTCGTTTAAGGTTTAAAAAACTCTTCAAATGTGGTAAATGGAAGTCGATTTGTCACTCAATTTATGTTAGTGTCGCCGTTTTTTGGTTGTTCCAAAAAAAAGCCAGTTTCTTGATTTCAAAGAATGTGTATATCTTCCGTTTAAGTTTGTTGTTCTAATAATGTTCAAATCTTCTTGAAAGATAAAAAAATGTTCTAGTAATTGTTTGTACAATCGTTTTTAGTCAGATGGTTGACAACTTTGCTTCAAATTGATCAGTTTTCAGAAAAAAAAGCTAGATTTAAAGTATAAATTTCTGTTTATTGTCAGAGCCATAGTTTGAATGTTGACTCTGCAGATGGTTCTGCATAAGAAATGCCAAATGATCCGGTTCAAAAAAGCTGTAATCTAGTATAATTCAAAAGTTGTAAATTGATGATTAAGCCACATCAAACTGAATAACAAACACAGCAAGTCATATAAATGCTTGATAGAATCAGAAAGAAAGAATTTAACGCTGAGAAAAAAGCTTACTGAAACGAACCCCACTCCAAGAGCATATATTGTCAAAACTTGGGTAATACCTCTCATTCTTAAATCTTGAGTGGTGGTGTCAAGTCGCAAAAAATTTGTTTATCCCAAAGTTCGCCATTCATGAATGTTTAAAACAATTTTTTCGAAAGATTCATTGTTATCTTACAAACAAAACGAAACTAAGGTAATTCAGTTCCTAAATAAGAAAATTTATAGTAATTTGGCTTTCAAGTTCTTTTTACTCTGCCAAAGTCTGACCTAAAAGGGAATTTTAAGATCAGGTTTTTAAAGGAAATGTGTCATGGATGTTTAAGTGTGCCGTATAGTTCACTTCAGCTTGGTACAATCGGCTGGAGACCAAAGAGGAAAGCTAAAAGAACACAACTCGATCCAAACTCCCCAGCTCCCTGTTCTAAGTTGACGATCTTACCGTCTTCACCACGGGGCTTTTTGGAAGCCAGGAGCATAACAAATGATTGGGATGTCTTGACTTACCGTCACTCGTTTGGCCGGCTAACCTCTCTTAAGGGATTAATTCTCGAGGTCTAGAGTTTGAGTCCCAGACAAGATAAAGCTAAAAATAATCATTCCTTGGTTTTAAGTAAAAGTTACCCCTAAATTAAGGTTGCTTTAACTTATCTTTGCGGATTTAAGTTCTCAAATTTCTGTGCAATATTTGATCTTAAACGTAGGCAACTTTTTATTTTATAAAACTAAATTTGAAACTTAAATATGAACCTTAAAGTGAAATGAAAATTAGGTTATTTTCGGGGGTTATTGGGAGTTTCTTTTTCGTTTTTTTGTAAAGAAACATTTGGATGTTATTTCAAAAACACTACAGTATTATAAAAGAAAATGTTGGGTCTCTATTAGAACTCTATTTTATGAGCTGTATTTTGTATTTTGTGCATAGAAACTAGTACCTGCTGTTAGTTTTCCACTTACACAAAGAATTTATTCAGAACATTTTCTTGGAACTAGTTCCAACGATTTATCATTTTATCAGTTTATTTATTTTTATTAAGGTTGTAAATCGCTTGACGCCAATGGATCGTTAAAAACTTCAGCAAACAAACGGAATAAAAATCATTGGCGCCGTCTCAACTCGACTGACTAACTTAGAACTTGTTTTGTGCCAAAACATCAGGAATTTTGCTTCCACTTTGATGTTGATCTCAATCTTAATTTGTAGAGATGGCGCCAAAATAATAAAAACTAAAATAAAATTTGCATAAAATTAAATGATTGAACGAATAAAAAACTGACACTAGCTGGCCTATCTGTCTATGCATGAAAGTGTTCTTTTATTAATCAATTTTATGGTTGCAAATTTTTTTCTATTTCTATTTTGCGGTGACAATTTATCAAGTATTTGCTATCAACGTTTATTATTATACTATATACTCGATACGCTCTGAACTATGGTGGCATTATCAGCTGCGGGTGATACGTATTTAGCGCCAAAACTGTATACGGAAGCTTATCTATAGAGGTATACAAATGTACATACATACTTTGTCTGTGGTTTAGTGTCGAAGGGCAATGCCGTGCATAAAGCATGAAAATAATGCAAAAGGCACAAGAAATCAAGCACTTTTTCCAAAAATGTTGGAACTTTCACTTCTTCTGAACCCTTTGTAAAATAGAACTGTTACTTAAGTCAATTCAAATTCGTTTCCTTTGTTCACAAAGCTCTAATATATAAGTAGTTTCCTTAAAGAACTGACCTCACCCGATACTTTATCAATCTACCAAATCACGCGTTTTGCGAATGATTCTTCTTTCCTTTTCCATTTCGGCCACACGAGCGCATTCCTAGCATGTTTAAAATATATATACACAAAATATTTAAACGCTATATAATGAGTCATTACATTTCTTGGAAAACATGAATATTTTGTTTATAAATTTTTCAATATAATGCACAATTTTGTTCGTCCATCCTCTTTACAAACAGACAACATACTATACATAATTATGAACTGGCGCCAAGTTCTGCAAAAAGGCAAAAGAAACGTTAAACGAAACGAGATTGACAAATGTCGTAGTCTCTGCTAACAAAACGGAAATGCCAATTTAGGCCATATGCCTTTCTATATTATCTTTGAATAATCTGTTTATTGCTAGAAAAATTTTCAGAAAATAGTAAACGAAATCCAAACAATATTCTATTGATGCATTCAATAAAGGCGTTCTCTAAAATATTGCCAAATTTAGATGAATGGAAAAATATGTAGCCAGTACAAATACAAAATTCAAACTTCTGGAAATCTTATTTTCAATTTAAATTTTAATTGAAATCTTAGACTAACACGGTGGATCAAACTTCATTCAATTATTCTTCATACTTCAAATATACTTCATGTCAATTATTGTGTAATTCAGAGCTGCAAACAGGGTTTGAACCGAACCGGGTTGAGCCCGATATTCCGACTTGTATTTGAACCCGAACCTTTTCCGAACCTTAAATTTCGGTTTGGTTCAACTTAAACGATAGACATCGGAATTGAACCTTCTGCCTTGCGACTTCATCTGTTATATTGTTGGTTTAGTGCGATTGAATCTTAAAATGGGCAGGAACATGGAATACAAAATTTAAAAAAAACGATTAGAATTACTCATAAAATCCTCGCCTCTGTGATTCCCAAAAGAAAGAGTCTAACATTATATTGGTAATATTTTTCTACGGAAACTTTGAAATGGAATATTACTTAACAGTTAATGAATTATTGAATATTCCTTTGTATTCTACAAATGGATTCTGACCCAAAAACCACGCGATTCCTATACGATTTATGTATTTTTGGGTCGAAAGCGGTCTTAAGAACACGCAACCAAAAAAATATTAATATTGTATAATGCATGGAGTGGACCAAGGTTCAAACCAAAACCTCGAACCTTAATCATTGGTTAATTTTGGTTCGAACCTGTGAACCAGAGATCCGAAGATTTCTTTTGGGTTTGCAGTCTTGGCATAAATATCAATAAGTTTGGTTTGGTTCTGTTTTGTAGCCATGCCAGGCATTAGTCTCAATAGATAGTGCTTCGAAATTCGAAAAGTAGATGGCACAACATAGTCGATAACAAAGTGTTGCATATTTAGGACCTATCAAATAAAAATTTTGTAGAATTTTTTCAAGTCTCAATTGGGTTGGTAGTAAATATAGTTTTGAAGCCATTGATGAAAATTGTCTGTTAAAAAACTGCTGCATTCATTTTCTTAACTCTGTCTACTTACTGAACCCACCTCTGAATCTTGCATCTGTTTTTGTGAGTTTTTTGTGAATGAATGAATTTTTATCGCTACGAGAATGACTCAGTGTTGGTGGAATTTCAATACTTGTATACAAATGTTTGTTGTTTCAAATGTTTGCATTTCTTTTGTGAGATATGTATTGTATCTTTAATTTTTTATTCCTTCAAAACAGATTATAATAGAATTAAATAAGACTACTCTTTGCTTATTGAATATGGATTCAGCTTAGTATAAGATGAAACACGTGTGGATCACTCAGTATCTAAATATTTATTAGTTTCCACAAGTGCCAACAGAGTTTATTGACATCAGTAAATACATTTGCGTTTTACAAGATATGTAGCAAGTACGTATGTATTTATATATACATATAAATCTCTTTCAATTTTCCCTGAAAAATTGGAGACTGCGAAAAAAGAAACGAGAAATTCCTTGAAAGACAGCAATAAACACACAACACTTGTATATGACATATTTATATATATTTTTAAAAATTTAATATTTTAGAAGAAAGCTTCTTCAATTCGATGATAAAACTTGTTCGAAAAAAGCGCTTTTCAAAACTTTTCAAACGAAAACTTTTGTGCTTGTGTGCAGTGTTCAGTGTTTAGTAGCCAGACGAGAGCTAAAGACGTGCGCGTCCAAAAAGAAATTTGTTTCAAGATAATTCTTTCTAAATACATATACGAGCTTGTGTGAACCGGTGAAGACCGCACAATTTGTGTGCCGCCTTGTTATTAATATTTTTTGGCAACAAATACGATAAATCTTATAAAACTACATTAACTCAAAACAGCTGGGATCAAAGGCAAATCTATTGAAATAATTTCATAATTTTGACCTTATAAAGTGACAAAGAAACAATAATATTTACTAAGGTAAAAGGTGGTTAGCAGTAATACATATATAGGAAATTAATTTAACAGTTCTTGGCTCGGGTTCAATTTTGCCTAGTGCAATTTAATGACGTAATCCATTTCAGTTTATGTTGCGAATATCTTCTAGACAGGCACATTTGCTGTGACGTGCGATTTGCAAAAATGAATTATTAGTATTCCGAAAATAGTGTTTTTGTGATTTTCCTATTAATTTATGTAGTCTGGTGCCTTCCTTAAAGCACATGTTAGCTGTTCTTTTGAAACATTTGACAGGTGAAGACAAATTTAATTATTTGATGATTAATTTATTAGAATACAGTCAACTCAGTTTCTGTTTATACACTTTAATATGTTTATAATCTATAAAAAAAAGTTGTAACGCGGGTGTTCCCCTTAGGTATGTGCACTTTAGTATGCAAAAATTGGTTTATAAATAATTTATAAGCCTCAAGCTCAAAAGGAAATACCCTAAATATGTATATCAACAATAATAATTAAACAAAAATCACAATTGTATCTAGTTGATCGTTTTTGTTTAAATTACAAGCTTGTAGTGTGCAAACAATACAAATATCTGTTACGTATGCGGATCGTTTCAACAAAGTGGCTTCCCCAGCTTAGGATTTTCTTAGTCCATATTAATGTCGTTATAAATACTTGATCGATGTACCAAATCTTAGTTAAATAGAAAGGAAATGTAGACTTGGCACCAAGTTCAGAAACTTTTTAGGGTAAGTGTACTATATAGGAAACATCATATATTTTAGACAGAAGTGTTATTTCATGGACTGTTCAAGTACTCTCATTATGCAACCAATTTTAAAAATGTTTTGAAATGAGTCTTCCATTCTTAAAAGACCTTTTTAGAATTATCCAGGAACATATAAAAAAAAGGTCACAGGCCTAAGCACTAGGAGCCCAAATGTTGTTGCAAAGCAAGCTGCCAAAGGCATACACACACACACAGCACAAGGCAATAACTGAATTTTTCTTCGTCCTTTTCACGTTTTTGTTGTTATTTGACATATGGCTGGCTTGAAACGAAAGATGCAAACGATTCGCTTACTTTGATTGGTCAAGAACAATGGTTCGCAGAAAATCGAAAGCTTCAGTGCGGTTTATAACATGGTTTTTGAAGTTTACTGAGCTATTGATTCGGATCGGTTCATCTTTTCATTTCTGTTTCAATAAGTCAGTCACAAGGCGGTTCACTGTTTATACTTGATGTCAAATTTCTAGTTTAAATATCACGAACACAACTGGTTCGGTTCAGTTCGGCTTCGTTCAGAAATGGTTTGCAACCCTTGACTTGGTATAATGATTTTCTAATCATATTTTTTGGTCTTAAGTCTCTTTATTATTTATTTAAAAGAAGAAATCTAGAAATAAAAGCTTTGGGAATATATAAAAGATCGATCCAGCTTAGAGAACTGCAAGTTTTATCATTAATTTTGTTAAATTGTGCTAAATTCTTTACTTAAATTTAGCACGAACCCCTCTTTAGATATTACCATGGGGCACTTGTAATCTACGAAGATACATTTTTTCAAGTGATTCTTGAAAATGTCTAATTTGTAAAACGAAAATTATATTCTTCTAGTTGAAGATAGTATAAAATCTGCAAAAATGTTTGGCAACCAATGACAATCAACGCAGCGCGTTGCTATAAACATTGGCGATGACGCCATACCAAAATAATACCACAAGCCGTTCAATTTGTTTTGAATTTCCGCTAAACAGCGTCTACTTTCACCAAAATCAAAAGCTATAGCAGGTATTAAAATATCTTACCTAGACTCCTATAGGTATATATACACATCCCATGACGACGAAAACGTGTGCACCTCAGAATAAGGCCGAACGAAACTCTGTTGAGAGCAGATTGCCAGCTGAACAGACAATCGCCCACCCAGATGTTGGACCTAGTCGTCTTGTGTGTACATTCTGGTTACAGCCAATATTTATTGTCATAAAATATTTTGGTTGCATTTTGCAAACTGCATGTGGACACATGTTTCGCTGGTCCGGTCCGGTATGGTCCGGCCAAGTTAGCTCCGGACTCGCATTTAAAAATAACATTTTGCGTAACGCGACGACAACATGACGCTCGCATGCTTCCCCGTGCTCTGATTCTGAGAGTAAGAGATGTTTTCTATATGGTCAGGTATTATATATATAGATTGCCTCGCCAAACTGGCCTCCTCGGAGCTTATTCAGCCGTTCCAAACACCAAGAAATTGGCGTTTTATCAATGATGGCGCATTGTCTTCTCTCTTTTTACGTGTATTTGGACTAAGTAGCTAGCTCTATGACCTCAGACTTTCAATTTTGTCAACGTCTAGACATTGGTCTGCCATTAAAAGAAGAGACGTCAATGGTTGGAAAAAAATAAATAAATAGATTAATACCATGCATTGGTCCCTGCCATCAACAGCATGGGGTAAAAGATCAGAAAATACACACAAGTGTGTGCCAATTTCTGTAATATCGTATATAGATACGGAATAATTTAACAATATTAAGAAACAAAAATGAGGGATATTGATTAAGAAAGATAAGTAAGAATTATGGGAAAATAGAGTGGGGATGCCTGGCATCAATATCCAAAAACTATGACTGATAAATGATATTGCATCAGTTCTTAAAGTCACAAAGATTAGGATAATTAACAATTTGTAGAATTGATCGATTTCTAAAATGTGGCTAACTAACCCAGCATCCATTAAGTTGTGGCATTATTCGAATAAGTTTGCTTGTAATAGGAACTACCATATCAATCTTAGAACCCGTCTCTAGTTTTAGCGCATTTTGAATCCGCATATTTCAAAAGATTTTATGACGATTTTCGAATGGCTTGACCATTTCTCGAAGCTGCCTTACGAAGTGTATGTAACTTCATAGTTCCATTCAAGCGTATTGTAAGTCTTAAATATCCTTTTAATCATCAAACGGAGCTGAAAACCATCAAAAGGATATGAAAAAGGATCATGCTTGGAATGATTTTTCAGCTCCAATGGATGACTAACAAGATATTTAAGACATATCCTTCCCAAATGGATCTGTGTAGTGGATACACAACAATAATTGAACATTTTAAAACAGAACCTAAAGATTTTGTTTATAATTCTATACTTTCAGTTAATATTTTGGCCCTGCAATGTTTCCAAATCAAAATAATGTGGCCGCTGCCGGTCCCGGAACGGATGGACAACAGCAGCAGCAGAGTCTCAACTATAATGGTCTGCCACAACAACAACAGCAGCAGCAGCAAACACAACAACTGTCCCAAACCGCCAAAAATGTGCGAAAGAAACCCTATGTTAAGATCACAGAGCAGCCCGCTGGCAAAGCTTTGCGTTTTCGTTACGAATGCGAAGGTCGCTCGGCGGGTTCCATACCCGGCGTTAACTCAACACCCGAGAACAAAACCTATCCAACCATTGAGATTGTGGGCTATAAGGGACGCGCTGTAGTCGTGGTTTCCTGTGTAACCAAGGACACACCTTATCGGTAAGGATTTTCAAAAACTATTTAAAAATCGTACAGTTTTACAATTCCAACTTCATTTCAGTCCTCACCCCCATAATCTAGTGGGCAAGGAGGGTTGCAAGAAAGGCGTATGCACGCTGGAGATCAATAGTGAGACCATGCGTGCCGTTTTTAGCAATCTGGGCATACAGTGTGTTAAGAAAAAGGATATTGAAGCAGCCCTAAAGGCGCGCGAGGAAATACGCGTGGATCCGTTCAAGAGTGAGTTTGATGCCGGACTTGAAATGGGAACTTTCCTTAATTTCATATGTTTTTCAGCTGGCTTCTCGCATCGTTTCCAGCCTTCAAGTATTGATCTGAACTCTGTGCGCTTGTGCTTTCAAGTGTTCATGGAGAGTGAGCAAAAGGGACGCTTCACATCGCCCCTGCCACCGGTGGTATCGGAACCCATTTTCGATAAGAAGGCCATGTCCGACTTGGTCATTTGTCGGCTGTGCAGCTGCTCTGCCACCGTGCTGGGCAATACGCAAATCATTTTGCTCTGCGAGAAGGTAGCCAAAGAAGATATCTCGGTGCGTTTCTTTGAGGAGAAGAACGGACAAAGCGTTTGGGAGGCTTTTGGTGATTTTCAGCACACGGATGTGCATAAGCAGACTGCCATTACATTTAAGACGCCGCGATATCATACTCTGGAGATAACGGAACCAGCTAAGGTGAGTGGCTCTAAATGAGTCAGGTGGAAGATCATGTCAAAATATATAAAAAGGAATCAATCGATAGTATAATTAAACAAAGCGCCCTTGATCTTAACAGGTTTTATTCAAGAATTCTCTAAGAATGATGCACTCTTGGGTGTTCTTACTTACACAAATAGAGTGTAAGTGAAAAGTATTACAACCAAAAAGTGATAGATTTTTTTAACATATGGGTACTAGAATTGATTTCAAGAGGTTGGCATTTAAAATTTATAGACTTCAATAAAGAAGTTTGCTTTATTTGGTAACAAAGTTCAAAGATGATCTACTATATTCTTCCAAAATTTCTTCAATTCTAAAAAGAATTCATGGAACTTTGAAAAACGCTCTTGAATAAAGAATTTCGCACTTAAATCAAAAAGTTCCTTGTTCATTAAACTTTAAAAACTGAAAATGTTATGATTCAAGTATGAAATATCCTGATTTGTTACCGAGTACTTATCAAATTCCACTTTCCTTCCTTCCAGGTCTTCATTCAGCTACGACGACCTTCGGACGGCGTTACCAGCGAGGCATTACCCTTCGAATACGTGCCATTGGATTCAGGTAAACATACGTTCTGGAATCTTCATCGTCATCTCAAGCGTAAGCCGGATGAAGATATATTTCAGCAAATCCTCTCGTTGGATGCCAAACGAGAGGCGCCCACGATTGAGGTCATTGATTTGAATACACCATTACCGGAGGAGGAGTTGCCAGCCATGACGGCCATGTTGCCTTCGATTACCACCGAACCTGAAGAGGTTCCAGCCGATATGGAGTTGGAGGCAGCGGAAGCAAATGAATCGGCGGAGGCCGAACGTCTGCGTTCGGAGCAGGAAAAAGAAATCGATACAATCATAGATGAAAAAGTGAGGGAATTGGAGCAGCTCGAATTAGAGCAACAATTGGAACCCCGTCCTCTGTCGGCCACCGATAAAATTAATGAATGGATGAAGTCCCATGAGTTCGAGCAACAGCCACACGAGCCAAGTCCTCCGGCAGCCGAAGTCGATGTCATGGATGCCGCTGTGGAAGAAGCCCAATTGCAGGAGGAGGTCACCGATGAGGATAAGACATTGAATGAGCTACTCGAACAGGTGGCCGAACTGGATGAGATCTACACGGACTACAAAGTCCAGCGGGACACCTATAATAATACTTTACAGAATGAATTGGAGAGCGTAGAACGCCCTCCCTTGGGGGTGGAGGAGAGTTTTGATGATGCAGCCACCTATACGAGTCTGCAAATTGCTTTTAAGAATCCCATACTCATACCCATGGATGACATAATGCCACCCACGCCACCCATGTCACAGTGTGCACCAGAAGATGCTCAGCATTATGATCCCGTTGAGATTAATTCTCAGAAAGTGACGCCCCGTGCAACCGAGGAGGAAAAGGAGAAGGTACCTCCTTTGCCACCCAAGAGATTACGCAAACAAGACAGCAATGCTGAGAATCGTTCTATAGATGCCAACAGTATGGACGAAGTGGGTGTGGTCACTCCACCAAAGCGTGAGAAGTCACGTTTACCACCTCCCGTCATTCATCCACGCATGTCAGATCTGGTGCCGCCCACCAAGCGTTTGCCGGCCGCTCCACCGGCCACCAAAACCAAGAATCCCAATTTTAATACTTTGCCCCGACAAAAGAAACCCGGTTTCTTCTCCAAACTTTTCAACCGTCGCAAGAGTAAACCCGATCTAAGTCAACCCAGTGAGAGTTGTACCAACTTGGAGACAAGTCCCAGTGTACCCAATATAGGCCAGTTTAATCCACAAGATCCTATGCGTAACTCTTTTCGATCAGCCAAGTCGGCAACTCCACTACGGGTTCCACAAACCAATAAATCTCCGAGCGCCAGCACCAGTCCCCTCAAGACCCAGGGAAGCGGCAAGAGAACCATCAAAACTGGCAAACCAGTGGGTCGCAGTGCCAGCAGTGTTTCGGGCAAGAGACCAACTTATCTCAATGCTGATGTGGTTCACATACCCCTGAAGGGTGACAGCGCCAACAGCCTGCCACATAATGGTGCAAATGAGGCCTACTCCCATGCTAGCACCATTACCTTGGGCGGTACCTTGGACAGACGCACGGCATCGGCTCTGCAGCTGGCCGAGATACCCATCAGTGAGGGTGGCATGGAATTGGTGGCCATAGCCGATCGTCAGAGTTTACATAATCTGGTCAACTCCATTGAAGCGCATTTCAATGTACAACTGGATCCGAATTTGGATCTCACAGAGGCGGAACATTTTGCCCTGTACACCAGTGTGCCGCCCCAGGCCACTGTCAGTGAGTTTGATGAGACATCTGCGTATTATGCGCCAGTGGATGCTGGCGAGATTTTAACACCCGATGAGATGGCCAAACGCTTGACGGCGTCAAATGTCTTGAACTAAGAAGCCTCACCGGGAAGGGGCCGGGATTTGTAATATTTTTTTGTGTACCCAAGAATTTTTTGTATGGGTTGATTTGTAAGCGGTTAGATTGAAGGCTACCGCATTGTTTTTGTCCTCCTGCTTTTCCCAAGGAAAAAATGCTGGAAAATTTGTTGCAAGGGCCCAACCCACCACCTGTTTATGCCCTCCACGATTTGTATTTTAACTACTAGGCTCTGTCTAAGTAAAACGAAAACAAACCAAGAAGAACTTTGCTTGTTAGTATAAAGTTCTTGAATTAAATTGGAATAATTTTTTTTGTTATAGATCCAGCACATTTGAGGCGAAAACGTCAAAAGACTGGCGGTGATCCCATGCACTTGTTGCTGCAACAACAGCAAAAACAACAACAGCTACAGAATGATCATCAGGATAGTAGTAAGTTTGGTTTTACTATTTTAATACGTGTACTTAAGCTGTTATGACAGATATGATGATGTATTTGAGAAAGAGGAAAGAAATAGGGGACAGCTATGGAATTGGTATAGTTGGAAAGTAAGGCAGAGTTAATTTTTAGTGGTAATTTACCTAGCTCCTATAATATCACACATAGTTCACAAGGCGAAATGGAAATTTCTTGCATCCAAGCTTGAAATTGTGAAAATCGATCATAGATTTTTCAGAATCGTCCGTCTTAGTGTTAAAGTTTTTGGGCTTCAAATCAAGCATGAACCATACTCTATTTATTAGGCATTTTAGAATACATTTTCTTGGATTCAAGATTTTGAAGATGAATTTAGTATAATAAGTAAATCAAAGGCTCAAGTTCAAGAATTGATTTTATGGGATTTAAGTAGAGTCCGTTCTCAATAAAAAGCGAGAGCGCGAATTGGTTTCGAAGTAGAGTTAAATTAACTTTTATTCTTCAAGCACCTTTCTCTTTTTCTCTCTGGGCTTATGCTCCTTCCTAGTACCGATGAATTTTGAAATCAGAAACTTCAAACCGAACTACAATTTATCGAGACTTTTACATAAAATATTTGTAAGAGAAACTTCCAATTCTAAATAAATGCAAATAAAATTGGTTCATTTAAGTACTTTAAACAGTCATTGACATACGTATTTCAGCAAAGAAATTTTCCTACATAAACCATTATACCTTTGAAACAAACATTCAAAATTTTAAGTTCATCATCAGCTAGTGTCATAACAGCTTAAGTATTATATTATGGGTATTTGTTATATATTACTTCCTCTAAATGGTGATGGTTCTGATTCTGATGTTGATATATTTTGTACTGCGTCCAGTTTTATATGGTTGTGGTTTTTTTTTTTATTGAAAGATGGGTTTTTGGTACGAATTCATTGTGTTGGATCTATATAAACATACTTTGAATAAAAATAAAAAAAATTGTCAGACGTCATTTGAAGACATCAAAACTAAGTACTTATTAAAACATAAACTGATCCTACCTAAATATAACTAAAATATATATATATATTTCGTATACCAAAGACTTAACTTAACAAAATACTCGTATCGTATGATATTAATCGAATAGACTATTTAGACATTATTAGAGGCGAAATCGAACACAATTGCAAAAGTAGAAAATTTATGGTAGAGCAATAATACAATTGTTGTCCCCCCAAAAAACGAAACCAAAAAAGAGAAGAAATTGTTGCCTTTTCTATTTGATATTTTTATAAATCTACAGAAATTACTAAAGAAAATATAATTAAAACAAATAAATCGTTGAAAAATATTTTATAAAAAATTTAGAGTAATAAAAAACAGTATAAAATTAAAAATTTTAAAATTGTTTTTATTAAAAAAAAAAATAAAATTTCCGAGTAAGTTTTTTAATTGAAAAGTTTTGCATGTTTATATTAAAATACCAAACTTTTATTTTGCACTAATAAGGCGAGATATGATTTCAATACAAGACTGAAAGCTTTTTTTTAACAACGCAAAGCTTTTCAGTCTACGTAATGCTTTTGCTAGAGCAGTGCTTGAAAAACGAATCTTTAAATTATCTTTCTTTGACTTACCAGACCGTAACCTACGACCTTGAATGACACCGAACAGTATCATTTTGCTTAAGTTCAGCGAGTTTTGCCAGATTTGCTTATTAATAATGGTGTGTTTTTTTTTTAATAACGAGAATGTTTTTTTTAAATAGTTTTGTGACTGTTCTGCTTGTCATTTTTTGATTGTTTATTTATTTCAATTAAAGTCTTTTATTTCTTATTATTTGCTAATTTTATTTTTTTGAATGCTTCTTTAGGACAAAACAACATGAATTGTTGGAATGCACAAAACATACCGCCCATTAAAACCGAACCCAGGGGTAAGTCTAACATATGTCTCTTGCTGAAAGTAAACTCACACCTATATTAATCCATTTTATAGATTCCTCACCTCAGCCATTTGGTTTGTATCGAGCTCCACCGGAGTTGACACCCTCACCACAGCCACTGTCACCGGCGAGCAACTACAATCACAATAGCACACCCTCGCCCTACAATATGGCAGCGGCAGGAGTGGCCGTCACGTCCAATAATGCCCAGCTTATGTCACCCAATCATGCACAGCAGCAGCAGCAGCAGCAGCAACAGCAGCAACAACAACAGCATTATGCTGGAAATTTGGAGTTGGGACAAAACTACAATCCATTTGCCCAGCAGCAGCAGCAGCAACATCAACAACAGCAGCAGCAGCATCAACAGCAGCAGCAGCACCAACAACAGCAGCAGCAATCCCTGCAATTTCAGGCCAATCCCTTTGCCAACACTGGTAATCCTGCCCATTGGGAGAGTAAATTCTCACCCGCTGCTGCTGCTACTGTGGCTTCTACAACAACACCCGCCAACAGTAACAACAGCAACAATCTAAGCAATCTCAATAATCCCTTTACCATGCATAATCTGCTAACTTCTGGGGCAGGAGCTGCTGGGAATTTGCAATGGAACTTAACCACATATCATTTGGTAAGCACTCATTTTCACTTTTGTCACAACACAACAAAAATGTACAACTTTTACTTCTCTGTTCTAGCACAATCAGCATACGCTACACCAGCAACAGCAACAGCAGCAGCAGCAGCAATTGCAACAACAGCAACATGGGGCGCCCATGCAACAGTACGACAACAATCCCAACAATAACAATAATGCCAATAATAACACTGAGAATGGCCCCACGATCAGCAATTTGCTTAGCTTCGATAGCGAGCAATTGGTTCGCATCAATTCAGAGGATCAGCAAATGTTGCGCCTCAATTCGGAAGATCTACAAATATCAAATCTATCTATATCTACGTAATACCTTATACAAAACAAAACAATGAGCATTACCCTTATCTCGACCTGGTCGTCAACAAACGGTTGTTAGTGTTTTAATATTAATTCTGTTTTTATACAAATTGTAAAATGTGTGTTTTTAGGTTAATAATAATAAAACGTTTTAGAAGTAATTTGCAATTGAAAATTTGTGGAGATTTTCTGATTTTTAAAAAATGGGAAAATCTTCAAAATTGTCTAGAAGTAGTAGAAAAGTTTGGAGCACTGAGTTTTTGAGAAATCTTGCAATTTGTGTGTAAAAGCACCAGTATAGCTTCAATATATTATAGAAAATACAATAGAAATATGTACCAAACTGCTTTTTCAGTTTTACCAACGAAGCCTCGGTTTACAGACCATGCAAATCTTGATAAACTAAACACTCAATCATTCGACGCACAGCTACAAAGGTGGCAAATACAAATTTATGAGAATTTTTAGTTGTGTTCAAGGAAAGAAAGAGAAGAGAGACACATACGAGGGTGTAGCCATTTTTATCTAAATGTTTATTAATCAATCTTCAAATCAATGTCGGAAAAATGGAATTATAAATGAAATCCTGAATTTTCCTACAGAGAAGGTATCTTGTTTGGGGTCGGGTTCGGATTTATTGTTTATGATTCGGTTTTGGTTCACGTTTTAAAGGTTTAAACTTAGAGGGTTGGGTTCTTAGTCTAGTTCGAGGGAACTAATAAAACTGAACCGGCTTTCACAGAAATATGATTGTGGCATTTTATTGAGAGCAAATGCAGCACCAAAGAGCTTTGAGTACAAAAGTTTAGTAAGTTTATTTTAGTGGAGTTTTTTGTTTTTAATGGAGCTTAGCTTTAGCCTAATCCTTAGACAATCCCTAGGCGAACCTGAACTTGGAAGATTTCAACATAGAATATGTTTTGCAGCTACAAGTTACAATTTTCTTATTTCAATTTTGGAGTATCATTTCTTTAGCTTACAGCAGGCCTTTTAATTTTTCATATTAATGTCAAGTTTATTGAAATGCTCAACAATCAGTTATTTACTTGAGTCGGAGCGATAAACAATTTCAAAATACAAAAGTTTCACTGTCTAGCGTTATTTTTTTTGTTTTTACCAATTTGTATTGAAAAATTTCTTGAATATTAAACCAAAATGTGGCCTAAAAGTCCACGCATTCGTCAAGCGGAACTCACCTCGAGTGGCTCATCTTCGCCCAAAACCCAATCACCACGCGCTCCCTACAACAAGGCACTGATCAGTGGTCAGCAGATCGCTAAGAAGCGTCGCAATTATGGACAACGGTTGCAAAAGAAACCATTGGGGTAAGTAGTAACTGGAAGACAAATTTAGCTGTAACTTTAACCCACCTTTTTAGCCTTTCCAACAAGGAGAACAATCAGCTGAATAACATACCCAAGGCCATAATGCTGACACCCTCGTCGTCAGACAACTCACTGGCCACCACCTTGTCGCGTGGCGGCGTTCCCAACTATACGATTGCGCCCAAGGTCACGTTGCCAAAAGCTCAAACAGCTGCCGCTCCATTGCCACCATATCTGACCCTAAAGCGTCAACAGACCGCTGCCATGTTAAATTTTCGTGCCCGCAAGTCGGTTTCCCAAATGGATTTCAAAGAGGCTCGACGTACAGGCAATTATCAACTGGTGGCCCATGTCTCCACCACCAATACCAAAGCTTTGGTAGCGTCCAAAGAACCGGCGAATATGTTGAACATTAAGGATGAACAGTTGACAAAGATGCTGTTGCAGGATGCGGCCCTAATCTGTGATGCACGCGAGGGACAAATGCGTTTTGTGGTCAGTCCCGAGCAGGATGTGCGCGTGGCCAGTTTGCGCATATTTAATACCGTCATGCTACATGCCTGGCGTAGGCGACGTGAAGAAGTGCGCAATTTGAGTGAACAGGTGGAGGAGTACAAGAGAAGTGTAAGTATACTTGGTATATTAAAACTAAAAGAGTTTTAAAAGTTTTTACCGAGTTTTTGTGAGTTCTCTATTTATATTTCTGAATCGATTGTTAATATCATTTACAAGAGATGAAACGTTCTTGAATCAGGAACTTTTCGTACTTAGGTCCGGTTTTTCATCTCCTAAATAGCAGCTATGCTTCAAATAAACTTAGAATTTGCTGTTATGTGACACTTAGCTCTATGTGGAAGATATGAAATCGACCCTATGTCAGCCTTAAAATGTTAGAAAGTGCGTTTTTAACTCAAGTACAGAATATTTTGGACTATTTAGAAAATAGACTTTCAATTCCAAAGAATAATGCGATTTATTTTTTAACGATTCTGTTCTTAAAATTCCCAACTGTTTCTAACACTTTGCTTATAGAGCGTAGGTAGACATACGGTAAGAAATCTTGAACTTTTACAGGCATATTGGATTCAAGATAGAAGATGTTGAAGTTATACCATGAATTTGCAGATTTTTTATAAGTAGTTTCTGTTTTGATTTCAAGAATGAATTAGGGCTGAAGAATATATGGTGCTTATTTTGAGAGTAAATCGGGTTTGTAACTCATAAATATGAGCAAAATGATCTTAAAATAGATTAATATATACCTAATTTATCCCGAAACAGTCTTAAATCAAGTATTTTGGGACTAAAATGTACTTAAAAAAGAATTTTGTGCTTAAATGAAGCAGTTTCGTACTTATGAACGACAATTGATTCAAGTACAAAGTTCTACAACGTTTCTTAATTGTATAAAGCGTGATTTACGCTTGAGTTGAAACGTCTCTCCCAAATTTAGCTCTTAAATATTTCTAACAAATATATTGGGGAATTTGTAGATTTTATGGCCAATTTGCTTTAATGGTTCTTTCCCCTCTAAGTTGTTGACACCCGTTTGTCCAAGTTTTTCCCAAAATTGTTTACCGCTTGTAAAAATCCCGATTCATGGTATATCTTTTTACTTTTTATCACCCCAATCCAGTTTGTCAAGAATCGCAATCAACTGCATGTGTACAATTCGCTCTTCTCTGTGGAGAAACGTCGCAACGAGACCCTTAACGATCAGCTCAAGCAATCCTATCGCGACAATGCCAAAACCAAATTGTCCTATGACGAACTCAACACGCTGCTGGATCAGACCAACCGGGAGAAGGAAAAATTGTCCAAGGAGTTGGCTTTCAAGGAGCAAGACAATGAAAATCTACAACAATTGCTGCAAACCACCAAGAATGAACTGTTCCAAGTGAGCAGCCAGCAGCGTGAGCAACTGGCGCAATTGACACACGTGCAGCGTGAGTATCAGGCGGTGCAATGTGATAAGCATGAGCTAATCCGACAGCTGGAAATGTTCAAAATTGAGTTGACACTGAAACAGGAATATGTGGAGCAAATGCGTCAGAATGTTACCAATCTAGCGGATCAATTGATGCAGGCGGAGATCAAATTGGAGGAGTACAAACAACATACGGAGGATCAGTGTGACAAACTTCTCGAGCATACGGTCGAAATGGAGCGCACGGTGCAGCAAAAGGAGGAACAGTTGGTCACGCTGCAGAATTGCCTGGCCGCTACGGTGGGTCAGCGGATACGTCAATGCTTTGCCCAGGGCCAGGTGTACCAGCATGCCACCTATCGCATGCTGCATTTTGTGGCACATTACATGCTGCCGGGCACTCCTCCGCCACCGATTCAATCAATACCCGATGCTGTGGGCAAGTTGCGTGGTCTGTTTGGTGGTGTACCTTTGCCTGGAAATGGCAATGAGTTGGCCACCCGAAATTCAAGTCAGGGGAATATTTAAGGAAGAGGAATTGGACTTAATTTTGTTAAATTGTTAAATTTTTGATTTATTTTTTGTGTGTTCTTTAATTTGTTTAGATTTGGTCAAAATAAAATTTTATTTTCAATGTTCAATGGAGTAGCACTAAGCAGACCTTATCAACTAATGAAATCGGTTCTCTTGTTCGGAAAAGGCTTACTGCCTACTCTTGTGTGAAGTCTACAGGAAAACTCACTCATACAATCCCCGAAATTGTCTGAAATTGAGTCGATTTTGTATCAAAAACAATTTATGGAACATTTTTTAAAAATGTTCTTTAAATTTCATAAAATTTGTCTGCAATTATTAGCCCATAAGCCTACTTTTGACCTTGAAACCAGTTAAAATCCTTCAAGCACCGACCATACTGCCAAGTTTTCAGCCTTTTAGACTTAATTCCAACAGTGGAAAATCCATCAATCGTACTTAATTAATTCATTCTTTCAATTCCAAGTTCAAAGCAACAGTCTTCTTCACATCCTGCTCCAACCATTTCCACCCTATTCACATCCGGTTGTTCTCACACACGCCCTACGACGACAACTTCATTTCTCTTAAGCATCCGGTTCAATTGCCAAGAAAAATGCTTGCGGCAGCCACAAAATGTTCTTCACGCCACATTGGGCGCCAAATGTTTTAGGGCATTCGAAAGGCAGCTTTTCACCAGAGCAGAGGAAAATTCATATTAGTTGAATTGAGTCTGCGCGAAAATGTATGAAAAGCTTTGGGAGTCTTTTGTTTGGCCGAACGGCCAGGCACTACTTCATTAGCGGTTCGACGCTGCTGGCAAACGGTTCCTTTACACCCGGCTATTGGCCAAACAACTCGAAAAGGTGCGAAATTTTAAATTCGAAAATGCTAACAAAAATTTAGAAACCAATTCGAAATTCATTCAAGTGTTGTTTATTTGTGTTTGTGGCGGCGAGAATATTACGAAAATCGAACGAACAGACATAACTTTTAGATCAATTTTAAACATTGCGTGGAAATTCTTTTGGGTGAGTTCTGGAACACATCTATAAATAATGACCCCACGTTTAACGGTGTTGTATATTACAAAAGTCAGCCCACTTCTCCACCTCCTGGGGCATAAATAATGGGCCATTAAAAAATATTCCAAATATTTATTATTGCCTCCAACACGTATCAATGAATTGGGTTTTTTCGCCACCCCCATCAAAGATCAATTGAACTTACTCATAGCTTGTGAGCAGGTACAACAGGTATTCATACGTCTTGGGGAAAAATAATTATATCAAACAAGCTACTAAGGTGTGCGAATCTAACACGTCATATCTGACGATGACCAGTTTTGCGAATAAACTAAACGATTAGCATTTGATTCAAAGTAAAAATTATAATGTTAACCGGCGTGCGACTTCAATTCTTGGAATAAATATGTACTTATTTGTTTGAAAGTCTCATTCCCAGAAATAGCTTGGCTTAATTCTTTGAATCAAACAGATCAGCTTAATGCCTAATGCTCGAATTGAAAGTACACCGGTATTGATTGTCTGGTGATAAGAGGTATGCAATGAGTAACACAATTTCTATACTTGTGAACAGAATTTTGAAATTGTTTTTCTCTATACATTAAAAAGGCATAAAAGCCAAAGCAAAATATATTCTTTGCCCCCATCGCGCTCAACTCCAATGTTTTAAACTTCAAGAAACCAGATTTTTATCCAACTAGTCCACCATTTTGGTTCAAAGTTTGGTTGGATTAGATCTTTTTTTGACTTAGAACATATTTAATATCCCTTGGATGATTTTAAGCTCCGATGGATGATCATTTTAGCCCCATTTTTATTAGCCCCATGCCAAAATTTCAATGTGTACTTATAGCCTTGATCCACTAGAAAACATTCAACAACATTCTTGAACGTACAATTTCTTTTAGTCCTCCGTGTAATGCTTATCATGGCTACACGCAAAAGTTCAAGGACAGACTAATGTTGTCATAGAACAGCTGATTGGGTTGTTTTCATTTTCCAAGTAAATTAAAGTTTCACTTCCAAATCTCTCTTCTCTCTTAGCCTTTTCACTTTAAAGCCATATAAATGTATGGATGTATTCATATAAAATATTAATTAATCTATAAAAAGAATCGAAAACTGCTTTCGACCTTGACTAATCAGATTTTAGGGACAAGTTTCAATGAAAGAGATGTGGTTCGAACCTTGGTTCAGCCTATGCTTTATAGAAGTTTTTACAGTAATCAATATAAAAACGACACAAACTGTATGGGAATTGTGTCGGTCTTGGGTCAAAATTGAATGGTAGAACACATAAGCTCTTATTTTGTGAATCATTCAGCAGGCTTTGGAGGCAAGGATCTTAAAAAGGTAATTCTTAACATTTTTAAAGATTTTTTCGTCAATCTTTTCTGCCGATTGTAAGACTCAGTCGTTCAAAAGCATTAGGATAACAGACGAGTAACTGCAAATCAAATGTTTACATATCTGTAACTTTTCTTGAACCGAACCAAAATTTTAGGTATGGAACAGTTTTAGGTTCAGCCTATTTACCTCAAGAGGTTCGGTTCACAGTGTGGTTCAGTTCAAAACCGGCTTGCCAAATAATGATAGTCTTTAAGCCAACCCATTTCAATCAAAAACTCTAATTCAGTGCAGTCCATTAAGGGTGAGTGTGTGTTTTATTTTCCTACGACAGATAATTTAAATTAAACTTTCTCAGTGTAAAGCAGAATGTACAAAAAAAAGCAAATTCTCCATTTCCAACTCATCAGGGTAACCGCAAACACAGTTTGAACCGTTGTGTGCAGTTTCCAGGCAGACGACGACGTGCACAAATCGCTGGCACATTAATTAATTGCCAGTTTTTTAAATGCATTCATTGCTAAGGTGTTGGTGGTGTGCGAGCTTGTGAGGCAAATCAAATATGTGGTTATTTTTCTCTCCATCTCTCGCACTCTCTACACAAAAAACGCATACATATATGTTTATCTCCCAGTTGTGAAATTGCATGTCTCTAAGCTCTCTTTACCAGACAACCTTGAGCTGTAAATGTGGTCGGTCAACTTGTTAGCCAGTTGCATGCGGAACTCAAACTCCACTGCAGTTCGCCCATGATGTAATACGTCATCCAAAATGGCTGGAAACTGGAAAGCGATCGTAAGGGGAGCGCAGATTTCCGCATGAGCGAGCGCTCGCTCAAATTGGTAGCAGGAAAATATTTAGATTGAGTTTTAAGCCGCAATTGCGTATGTGGCTGATGATGATGATGATGATGTTGAGGATGATTCATCCACAGTTCGGGGAATCCGAAACCCATAAAATGCTGCTAACAAAGTAGACGGACAGGTTTCTTGTGCTCAATTTTTGTATTTCGATTCATTTAGGCAAAGTCTTAGCTAATCTTGGCAAATTTTTTCGATATACACAGATTTTGGCACAAAAGGCTTGTAAGGTAAACAGAAAAACCAAGATCAACATGTTTTATGGTTAAAAATTAGGGAGCAGCAGCAGCAGTGGCAGTTTCCATGTTGGGAGTCCCAAGCGAGAATGGTGCAAAACCCCACCCGAAAATCTAACTACGTTGCAGTCAAATTATTTTGGGGAAGAACACCAAATATTTGCAATTACTAGCGATCCCTTTAGACTGAATCAAATAGTGGCATAAATAAAATTCTCTTAAGTTAATCCCAACTTCGTTTTCCGTTTAATTTATTCAATATTGTTTATTAAAAACCAAACCAAAGGTTAAAAGTTTATTGCTTTCTGTCGACAATAATAAATAATTCTCCACTATAAATACCTACATAGATTTTTCATCAGGCTCGTGTCTGATAAATGAATAATTAAATAATGTTCACTTTAAATGATTGCAATGAAATGTTGATATATTTGTTGTACGTATTTATTCCTCTCTCAGTCGCATAATTGGCTTCATCAGCTTAATTCCTCGAATATGGAGTAAGTACGTGATAAAATTTCAAAATTATTAAGCAAATAGCTCCCACCGGAGCAATCAATCAAGCTGTTTCCCTTGAACATCTTCTAAGCTTCAACTTTTTCTATATTTGTTATCAACCTTTTTTTCAGTTCATTTGTATATTTTTTTTTTGGCTATTGATACGCGGCTCCTACACCTCGGACTCTGTTTGTTGACTCTGTTGACTTGTCTTGAATTTTAATGTCGTTGGCTTTGCTCTTTGTTTGGCTGTAGATTTTGTTTCTTTCTTTTTTTTGAGGGCGTCGTCAGAGACGGCGACCTTTTGGCGTGACTCTCTCATTGCATATATTGGCCATAAACAGTGGCCTTTAAAGCAACAACTACAACAACAACAACAAGTGGTTGCCCAACTATGCACTAAATTGCCACTACTCTTCATACTCCTCTCTCCAGAGCTTCAGCTTCGGCTTCGTCAACTTGTCGTACGTTCACTTCTCTTCGGTCGTCTCCCAGTTTGAGGCTTGGCTTTTAGCTTGTTTTTTGTTTGTTGCTCTTACGCGTGTGACCTTGAGCGGCACATGTGCCCGAGAATTGCAGATAATGTGGTGTAGGTTATTGGTTTCAATATAAAAAACAAGTTTTGTTTCCAAAAATTTTGGACCAAAATTTTAATTTGATTATAACGCATTTGGAGCTTGTGCAGCTCTGATGACGGAGGCGCAAATAAACGTAAGCACAAATAATCCCTAAAGGGATTTGAAGCCAGACAGGATGTAAGACCGATTAGAAATAAAATGTTCGGCGGGGTATGCCAATTGATTTGGCTTTTGGAAAAATTGCTGTGATGCGGTTCGGTTTCCAAAACAATTTCTGTTGATGTAAAAGGAGTTTGGGTTTTTCAAATAAAATAAGTTCAAATAATGTAATTGTACTTAAATATTAAGGCGACTTCTACCTTCTACAAGATGTAAGTATTCGAAATGGGCACGGGAATGAAAATCAATACCCTTCTTCTTCTATACCAATCTCAAATTTGCAATTAAATTCCGTTCCTTAAAGCAAATAATCTTGCATCAAGACTATGAAATTTATTTTATAGTCCAAAAGTATCAAAAGTCAGTTCGAGCCTAAAGGCCTGTATCCAGCACTGCGGAAAATTCCTGCCAGGAATTTGCTATTTATTTTGAGTGTGTGGAACCCAATTTAAAACAAACTGTCAAGCGGAGCGTTCTGTGTCTCTCTCGACTCGACTCGACTCTACAGTCAGTCGCTAGCAAGCATTTATAACATTAATGAATTCAATAATTTTGAACATAATATTCTTTATTTATTTGTGCAGCAACTTGACAACATCACAGAAATGTTGTCAAAATGCTTTTTCTCTGTGATTCGCCAAAGATATGGTCTTGCCTCAACTGCTTTTACTTGATTTTATTTATCTTCTATTCACGTTAAAAATTTCAATTCTCTTTTTAGTCTAGCGCACAGTTTTTGCCTCCATCTTTTGTCTAATCACTTCCAAAATAATTGTCAGCAATATATTCCTGGCCTGAATATCAGCTGTTTCTCGTTCCACACACGCTTCCGAAACGCCGCTATTGATACGCCGCTACCTATATAAGTGTGGATTTCGTTCGTGTTGCTGGATACACAACAAACGAAAAAGCAAACTAAAAATTCCTGGCACAGTTTTTTTTATATGAAGTTTGGCAGGAATTTTTAGTTTCCGCTGTGCTGGATACCCGGCTTAAACAAAAATAGTTTTAAAATTCCAAAAATTTCTCTAACTTATAAAATAAGACCAAATAGGAACATTTAAACTTTCAATATCTGTATTAGCTTGCACTTCCTTGCTTCCCAGGAGTTCCCAATTAGTCATAGCAATCTTAACGTAAAAAGTCAGCAGCTGACTTGAAATCGAAGAAGAAGTCTACTAATGATAAAGTCGGAGTTTTTGAAGAAGCTGAATAAATGACCAGCCTTTGTGGTGTTCTGTTCTGAAGGCTGAATCTAAAATATCATTAAAGCAGGGTTGCAAGCCGGTTCTGAACCAAACCGAACCGGCCTCCTTTCAGAAATGCTGTACCGAACCGAAAGCCACAAAGAACAACGGTTCGGTCTGGTTCAGTTCTCCGACAAGTGTGAAGACTTGAATCGCTTTCTTTTAGCCCATGAAACATATTAATTTGGGAGTTTGAATCGTATCCCTAAGATAATTTTTCTACGACATTTCGTTTGAATCTCTATATCATGAGTGATGCCAGATCTACATATCCTTTGAGGATGACTTTACACTAATTTTACAACATGTGACATGGACAATATGGACAATATTTTCAATTTTGCTTAATTATTTACCTTAATTCAATCTCAGTTAGAAGAGTTTTTTCTCATATAACATGATAAATAGGGTGTGTAAGATGCATGGTATTATTTTCTAGCGGGCATTCTCTGATTTCAAAGGACTTTACTCTAGGAACTTATAGACGAATTCTGCAAATCCGTCATCATGAATTTTGCAAATTCTTTTAAGGATTTTAAAGATATTCAAATGGTTTATATGTAATCAATATACAAAGTGTGCGTATGGCAACATTTGGCTGGTCTTGTGAATTATTATTGAAAAGCCAAATTTTAACAGGAGAGAACCAACAGAAAGAGATTTGTAGGATAGCGGAAATTAGTTTTGTGTTGAAATTTGGGTTAAAGAGATTTCAGGGACAACTCCGATTGTGTTTAGTGCTTTAATAAGAAGCTTAGTATGAGATTAAAACGAGATATCGAGCTAAATTCGGGTTGAATCTCAAGCTCAGAAATCACATTCTCGAATAACAAGCTAAAGTCAATCCTTAAAGTTTTTTAAGCAAGATCCACTTCTGACATCGTTTGGAATAAACTTAGTCAGAATATCTCGGTCTTTATAAAAATATAATGAAATTCCAATGAATTCTTCTACTATACTAGTCCTATACAATTATTCTCTCCCAAAAATAAGCTGCATTTGCCAATCAATTATAAACCAAAAACAATAATAAAAATCAAGCTGCTAAGATGACCGTAATGTCGGGTAAACCACTAAGATGAGCTGCGATAGGCAAAAACTTCTGATATGCAATTTCAGCACCGCAGGTGGCCATATGCTAGTTTAAGAATATTTATAAGACAAAAACACTTTGGCAAGTATTTGTAAGACAAACGAAAAACTGATTCATAAAAAGATCAAAGTATCAGGATTTAAAGGAAAACAAAATAAACATATGAGACCCAATCTGGTTTTTGAAGCATTAGCATTGAAGCTCAACCCAAAAAAACACCCATTTTTTGATTCCGTTTGTCTCTTAAAACTTACCCATTGTTTGCTTTTAGTTCGCTACATACCTGTTTGTTTCACACATTTCGTATTGATTTCCTTTATTGTCATTAACTTATTTTTTCCGAAGAACCAACTTGCTCTGACCCTCGGCCAATGTGAATCTATGGTTGGTTGTATATAAAACTGCTGCTAATTTAAACACCAGAAATTCCCAAACATCATAGCAGACATTCACCGTCTCTAAGGTCAGCCCAAAAGTTATTAACTCAATTTTTCGGCTGCCTTTGCCGTTCCATCAGCAACGATTTTGGTCATTTAAACAAACAAAAATGCGGCAAAAATAATATTTTGTGTGTTGTTGCACTAATAAATATATTGTTGTTAACATTGCAAATCGTCCAGAAATATTTCATCATTGTGCATATTTGTATAATTTATTTTCTGTTTTGTTTATGCCGCGGCGCATTGAACTAAAGGAAAAGCAAGTATACGCGGCGTGGGCCACAATTGCATTCGGAGCACAAAACAAAAAAAAATGTACGAAGAATCAAAATTTATGCCTGGACTATAAAATTGAGAATAGAACACAAGACGAGCACACACAACAATAAAAATAATAGTTGCAAATCAATTTAGCAAGTGAACATGCGGCTTAAGTTAAGACAACTGACACGAAGCATTTCAAATCAAACAGAATGGGAAATCGTAACTTACTAAGATTATACAATGTGCAATTTTGTTGCCCAATCTTAAAAATATTCACACAAATAGTTCTTAGTCTGAAATCGGACGAAAGCCGTTTAACTTCATCTAAATGGTCAAAATGTTAAATATTTCTTATGAGCATAAGAGGCCTAGATAAAACGGAAAAAGGTTGGTTAGAAATAAACTTGAAACTTTTTGCAACTAAAAAAGTCAAATTTTGCTTATTCAATTACTCAATATTTGGGTTATCTTAAAATCAGGAGCATTTTAAACTTATTTTGGTTCTAGTGATTTTCTTAAATATTTCTGGAAAACGAAAGACTTATTTGTCGGAAAGTTTAAGGAAAGCATTATGGGGAAGTCATAAAAACTTAACCCTTCACTCGCATCGGAGAGCCACCAAACTGTCAAACGCCATCAATATGTTGAACACATTGAATCCCAAAGCACTTCTGAGATTCCGAAACAATCCCAAGATCGAGACGACAATCGACTTCAGCGGCAGTCCAGGTAGCGAACTGTAGATACGCTGGAGAAGGCGATCAATCGACGACAGCCAATTTGCTAAGCACATCGCATTCTAGAGAGCTGCTGTGACTGCAGAAGCTCGGAGACAGGCTGTTTCTAAAAGCGAGACTCCGATTTGATTCAATTCCAACTGTCAAAAAAATGAGGAATACTTAATAGACGGTCTGAAATATTGAGAAATTTGCAAAGTTCTTATCAATGTTTTGGTTTAGATAAAGATTTAATAGATGACTACAGTCAAAGCTAGATGAATGGTTACTATGAGACACTCGGGTGTTACTGATTTACTACCCGTAGATCAAACTTTATGAGATTATCAAGAGATTTAATAAATGGCAATTGTAAAGTAGACTTCGCGTCTTCGATTTGAGTTTAAAATGCTCAAGACTTAAAGATAATAACCAAAGTATTGAACAATTAAATAATCTAAATTTAGTTGTGTAAGACGACGATGAAATCCACTGAAAAACTATCAGACCTTTGGTTGTAAATGCTCTGCCCAGCAAATCCACAATGACATACTTTTAAAACAGACACTGAAACTAGTTTGCACCTAAGGATAAAGTTTATTTCAGAAAACGCACGCTATATGCTGCTGTTCTTTACGATTTTAGAGCCCATTTCAGATCAGCCCAATACGTTGTGTTCAAAAACGATTTTACTTATCCGGCAAAAGATTAATAATCAAATTCTAGAGAAAACTAAGTCTCTTGATGGGTCATTTGTCATTTTAACACAGCATTTCCATTATGTACCCATTAAAACCATTTAAAAAATTTCTAAATAATTTGTAATAATTTTTCATTCATAAGTTACTTCAGGGCTGGTAATACCCCTTGTAGCATTTCCATTTATTTATACAAAAAATTCGATTGTCTAAACACCTGCAGTGTATTATAAAAATCTCAACACTTTGGCATAGGCCATTTAAAAAATCTACAAAAAAGAAGACGAAGAAGAAAAAATACCAAAAAACAACAAAACATTTATTCATTGTATTTTTAACTTTGGCGCTTGTTACGTCATAAATACATATAAGAATTCAAGCCGCAAAAAATCGATAAACAACAAAGAAAAGAAGTGAACAAGAAGCAGCCAATCAATGAGTGCGGCGAATGAAAATGAAAACAAAAGTGTGTACCGCTCGTGCTGTGGAGTAAAATTCAACGGATCCGTCATATCAACAGCAGCAGCGCCAACGAGAAGTAAACTTTGATCGCCCACGAAGAGCGACGAAGTGCAATCAGCTCCCAAGCCGAGCCAATCTAGTGAGAGTCTCCACCAGCTCCACGCTCAGTTTCAAACTTAACTTGGCGGTTGTCAGACGTGTTTCAGTCCGGCCAACTGAACAATAAACAATAACAAATATTGTGCAAGTCACATAAAAGCATACATGAGTGTTTGTTAATTATACACTCACACAAGCACAATAAATATATATACATAAAATCAGTTAAGCGACAAAAAAAAAAATTGGCGCGCAGTTTTATGACCTGACTTAGTCTGGCGATAGAGCCATTCCAACCTGTCTCAAAATTGTTAATTATTCAAATAAATACACGTGTGCATTATTCAGCCAACTGTACACCAAAAGTGCAATCGAATCCAATTACAAAATCAATAATACAATTAACTTGGTCAGAGTTTTTAATCAAGTTGCAGCAGCAACATCAACACCAGCAACAGCAAAACAACAACAGCAGCAACTACAACCACCACAGGCGCCGTAAAAGGTTAGCAGCAATAAATTAAATAAACAAAAATTTAAATCAAAACTAACGCGCAGTTTATAAAGCTTCGCTTGCCCCACCCTCCTCGCCAGAGGCTTAGTTCATGTGCAGCTTCTCATATTCAGAATCAGCATCAGATCCGATTGCAATCACACTGAACAAATAGTTCTGGGTTGAAATTATACATAAATAAATACAAAACTTGAAATGCCACGCGAAAGACACAAATCGCATTTATAAATATTCAGTAATAAATAACACGAATGCAAAAGTGACATACTCGTGTGTACATTGTACAATGTAGATACATCATTAAGTTTAAGTAAGGAAGAGAAATTCGTTTTATAATATATAGTATAGTATAGTATCATTTAGTATCACAAACCAACCGGTTAAGAGTCCCCTATTTGGCTGGGGACTTTGGATAAAGGCAAATATGAAGAGAAATGAAACTAACTTACGTAAACGATAAAAAGTATAAAGTAAGCTAAACTTATTAGAACTATGCCGACTTAGGACCGTTTTCTAATCTGCTACATCTGACACATAAGCCCACAAATAACAAAGCAAAATCGAAGCCTATCTGACACATAGCAGGTATTTAGAAGATGCGAAATCGGTTCTTAGTCGGATTTGTGCTATTTACACAAAGTTGTATTAGATATTTTAAGTTAACTATGAGACCTGCATACCACATAAGGTATATATATTCTTGATTCATAACGAGCTGAATTGATTTGGCCATGTCCGTCTGGGCTGCCAGCTATCTACTCTGGGAACCGGCCAAATCTGATGACTTTAGCAAATAGCTTCATAGGAACGATCGGTCGAAGAACTAGTTGCTGTAAAATATCTCTTGAAGCAATGGGAGCATGGACTTGCCCACCGCTGGATTGTGGAGTTATATGTAGATTATTATACAGGAGCATTCTATATTCATATACCATTTTAGGTGCTTTGGGAAGGTAATCGTCAGACTCTCTATCAACTATAGGCACTTGCCCACTTGAAAAGAAACCAAAACAGTACTCTTAAGCTAAATTTATCGCCAAAAACTAAGGTTTCCCTAGCTTTAAATACGTAATTCTAAAAAAATCTTATAGCCCTAATAACTTTTTTTGTGTTTATTAGACAATATTCTAAGTAATTAAAGGCAGGTAATATATTTATAGAAGAGACTAAACCCATCGATAAGGATATTTTTATGTCATATTATTATTAGATATTTCTCTGACAAGTCTACTTAGATTACATTTTCTATACATAGAGTCTACTTACTAATTCAATATAAAATGTACATGCTGGACATATTGTCGCATATATGCAATTGCACCCTTGAGTTAACTCAAGATTAAGTTCCAAGAATTGTTTTTTATTATGTTGCAAAATTGTTTAACAACATCAAGAAGATCTTTAGCTTAAGTCGTCATTATCTAACCTTTGACCCTCTGTGCTATCAGATGGATGCTGTGGTCATTAACTTGTTTGTTTGAAATGCAATGGTTGTCTCCATATGTACAAAGAACTTGAGCTTATCATCAGTGAAGTGTGGCACGTTTTGTGTTTTAATTTTAATAATGAGCACATTTAAGAGGAATGATGCTTGATAAGTTCAAGTAGCATTTGTTTTTTGTTATAATAAGAAGAGCATTCGGATGAAACGCTGCACAAGATAAGAGGGAGTCGTCTTAGAATGTCTGTAAGATGCCTGCTGCAACATCCCTTTAATAGGGTGGGTAGAACTGGGAATTAGTTTTAAATTGTTCTAACGGAAGGAGGTACTCAGGATAACGAGGGAAAGAAACAATTTAGTTTTCGTACAAGTGGCCTTTAGCAACGAAACAGTTCAAGCTTAACGACCATCTCTGCTTAGGGGAAATGAAAAATAGTCTTATGTGGGCGCAATGAGCTAGTTGATGCCTAATTGCCAGGACTTATACCCGTTTCTATGCAAAGGTATATGAACTTACAGCTAAGCGAAATTGCCTGAGTTCTAACATTTTCTTAATTATATTTTAGAGCAATAAAAGTAGTCGCAAAAAAGCATCTCTGATGAATAAAAAGAGATTGTGCAATTTAAGAATTTTCTCCAAAATAACTCATGCATATGCTTTTAAAAGACACGCAAATGACTCGAAAATGAGCCGAAACTAATCAGAAAAACGGCTTAAGAACAACTCGTCAAGAAGAGTCGAGGCTAGGTTACCAATTTCCCCCGACAAAAGTATAAGGAAAGAGCTGCAAGCACTTTCTGTTAACATAATATGGATATGTTCACATAAATGTTAATGCTCTGTTAATTGACATATGGAAAAGCTATTAAATTGTGAAGTCCACTAAGTTACAGGTATATCGAAGTCGGACAGGGTCGACTTTTACTTAAGCCCTTGTATTTCAGATATATCTGTTTGAGATGTAACAGATTATAAAGTTCTAAAAAGAATTTATTCATAGATTTGCCTTGAGAGAGATGTGCTCCATTCCAACCTTCAGTTCTCGAACTGATTGTAGTAATAAAAGTAACTATATAGTTTTGGTATTTATGAACAGGTTAGAAAGCAATATGGATTTTCGAAAATTATTCAATTTTTATAATCTCCGAATAAACTTGCACTCTCGATTTTCGAACTGAACCTTGAGTTTTGCTACGCATAAGAAACTCCGTACAGTGCCTTATTTGAAATTAAGGACGGCAGGAAGGAATGAGGGTCTTGCACAGAAAAATATCACTTTATTCATTTACATATTCCATAAATTCATTTGATTGTAACTAAACACACCTCTCAGACATAAATCAATAGCCTTTCTCAGAGTGTACTAGGCGGCTGGTTTTAAGCCTCTATCTCAATTTTCTATAATATATGCAAATGCAATAAATCTCAACGCATACGGCAAAACAGCAGCCAGTTGCAATTACATACTAAAACTACGCGAGTTTTATTAGTTTGTTTTGTTTTCACATCGCAATGCAATTGTTTCTACCGCGACAATAACAACAATTCTCTGAACTTCAATCCAACAACCAGTTATTACTACTTATGCATATCCCAAGAGACAACTTCCTTTAGGAATGCATAATTTATTTCGTCTACCAACTTTTCTTGAAACTTAAGCATGCAAAAACATTCTGTGCAAGGCCACCAAACTGATAAGAACTTACTGATAATACAACAAACTCTTATGCTGAGTTTTCTGTACACATGTGGAAGCTGCGCGCATAGTCCATTGGGTATTAATATTGTATTGAACACATTCGGCTGGCAACGGTAAGTTGTTTTTTTTCTTTCAATTATTTATACCCAAAGATTTGACCGCAATCAAAAGTTCGACAACGCAAATATTTAGATAAGAAATTTGTAAATATTTTTACAAGTGAACAAAAAAGTTTATAAAAATTTGCCACGGCATCTGGAACGTTTCGTTTATTTCATTTGTAATCAAAGGCCGCCCCAAACTCACACACACACGCACACACGCGGTGCCGATTGCAATCCAATAAAGTCTTAAAGACTTTCGAAAGAAGACATAGTTCTCCCACCCCCCCATTGCCGCCCCCACAGTCAGGGTCAGACGCTAACTTAAATATATATCGATTTATATGGCCCTGACTATGGCCAGATCTAACTTGTATTTGTATGAGCCTTTGCATTGCGAACGGAATTGTTTTTAGTAATTGACGAAAGCAAACAAACAAAACACAATTTTTCACACCTTCTCGTTCGACACGCACAACGTGTTGTTGTTGTATGTATGTGCACATTTCTACTTGTGGAATCAGATCTGCACTATAATTTAGCCATTTGAATTGACCAAATCTAGAAAATCGCTACAAGTTATTGGAAATTAAATGTCATGCCAAGAAAAACCAGGTGACCAGGGAAAAGAAAATTTTGTAATAATAAACATTTAACAAGACATAAAAGGGGAATGCAAATTGAGTCATAGTTGGGAATTTGACTAAAAATAGTTACAAATTAATAGCTTGTTGTTTTTTTCCTAATCGAAAAGAGATTTATAATGTTAAAATCGTGCATTTATAATCTAGTCTGCATGTCAAAGCAGTTAATGGTATGGAAACTAAGTGTTAACGTTCATTAAAACTACATATATCGAGTTGGTGTACGGAGAATTGGGCATCGAATGTCTCAAGGCAGTTCGTTTGAAAAAGCTGAAAGTTCAACTAAAATCATACAAATAGAATACAATATACCTTGTACTTAATGACTTAAAGCCCAAGGACCAGTGTTATGTAGTCAACACAATAATAAAACTTAAGAGTTGGATTACTTTTCACACAAGTTCAACAGTATGTTGAAAAAGGACACTAGCCAACAAGGTCCAGTATATTTAGGGTTTGATAGTAATAAATCAGATCTAGATATTTGGTAATTTGTGCTTTAAGTTGCTTTAAATGCATTTGCTGACCCACTTTTATTGGATAAATATTATTTGTTCTTTTTTTTTGTAAAGTACCCTTTTTTAGCTTTAAATCCAACCATCCCAATGATTTCTGCGGTTGTTTTAAACCAAGATGTACCATTTTCAGTACATATGCCCAAAAGTAAACATTTTTGTGCAACCCTAGTACTAAATTTCATGAGAATTCAATAAAAATTCCTAGCAAATTTTTATGATTTTACATAGCAGAAAATAATTGCATAATTTCGAACACATGTATTCACAAGAGTATATCTTCGCTTTAAAAAATCGAAGAATTAGTTGGTCTAGTTTATTTTAACGCTAACGACTAATACTGTACAAGAATAACAAAGAGACTTAAGTAATTCTAATAGATTCCTTATAAAACGTGTCTACAAAGGGACATATTTGTCACTTAACTAGACATGATGGACCATTTCCGAAAACAGATTCGTGTTAAGCACACGCAAATCATCTAGAACTACCAACAAAGCTTCAATAAACTGAAAAATTTATAACTTTGTTGCTTTGTGTTATATAAAATGTTCTTAAAACTTAAAATTTCGAATGAATTTAAGATCTGATTTGAACAAGATTGAGCTTAAAACGCAACATTAAGTTAGGGATAAGGACAGAATTAAAATAAAAGATATTTTAAGGACAAAATAGTTGGGGATTGGGATCAGATAGGGCAGACTCGAATTTAAGAATATATTAAATTTTTAAAATCAGAAAATATACCTTACATATTTTCTCATTTGTCCGAAAACTAAAGTCTTGGTGCATGTTTTGTGAACTCAGCGGGGCTGATTTAGATAGGAAAACAGGCTGAATATATTTTATATTAAAAAACAACCTTAATATGATATTAGAAACAAGAAAACAGAATAATTCAATTCACATGTTCTTAAAATTGTGTCCACAACAATGCAATGTAAAATATAGATAGGCAAGTTGCCTTGAAAATCAGAATGTGATTGCCAAAACTTGCAAGTGTATAAAACTTAATCTTACACACAGTTTTGCCAGGCCTTCAAGTTTTCTAAATGACGGTTTCGTCCAAGTACGTGTGCGTCACAAGCCATCTGACTACTTGAGTCACACCCTCACATCTCTAACACACTTCCCCATCCGCACCGGTTGCTCTCTTTATAAAGTTCTACATCAAACACAGCCACGAACTTCCCAAACCCATTTGCACCTCAAGTGCTTAAGCTGACAAGTGTGCGTGTGCGTGTGCGTGTGTGCGTGCCTCTGACCCGGCCTTTGTGATTCTGCTCCGAGTGGGGGCAACTGCATTAAAGGCCACCACTTTTAATATATTTCTATATTTCAAGCGCCAAATTGAAATTAAATTCCCCTCCACTTAAATCTGTGCGTTGACAACTTTTTCCAAACAAGCTGCTGTCACACAAATTTTGTTTTTTAAGTGCTTGTCGCTCGGAGCAAAAAAAAAAAATCAATGGCAATAACTGTTGGGAAATTATGATTTTGTGTGCATTTGACATAGGTCACCCACCGCATCGTCATGGCTTAGCCCAGTGTCCTGCCAATAACAGAGACACATGATGCATTCGCCATAGTTTTTACAATTTCGAGCACCCACCGGACCGTTGAATTGATTGAATTGTGAAAAGTTTTATCGCAAAATAATTAAATGCCGCGGTTTTACCATTTTTTCTTTCTATTTTCAGTTTCAATTTCCCGACACGTGGGGCAGGAGGGAGGGAATTTTTCTATCGTTTTGCCTATCGTTTGGCCTTTTGGGCATTTTGGAAATGCTTTTCGGTTTTGCTTTCGCATTATTTACTTGACTGCAAACATTTTTCTTTTGATTTGCTTGAAAAAGACATGAAAATCGATTTCGTGCTAATTGTATTTGATGTTTGCCGTGCGCCTTTTGTGTAATTTATGCCCAAGAGCCCAGGCCGAGCTGTGTGAATGAACGCCCCAAAAATTGGCTAGAAGAATTCAACGCTTTTCTATGTATACATATACTTAAATACAATAAGAGAGCGTGAGAATTAATTGCTTTTTAATTAGTTTTAGGTTAAACAATATACAACTATAAAATGCTAGCTAGTTTAACCAACTGCGCGACTGAGTCACTGGGAATCAGAAACTAAATATGGCCAATTGGTATTGCTGCTGGAGCAAACAATAAAATGTGGTCATTCATTTGAAAGGGCTACCCATTTTTGGGGCTAGCTGTCAGAACTTATTTAAAAAGAATTTGCTGTCCGAATTTGTTAACGAAATCAACAAAATGGCAAAGCTCAATGGAAAGGACCTAAGAAACATATAAAGGATTACTGAATAAGGACGAAAAGTGTAAAATGAATTAAGGCACGGAACCTGTAATATGCCTGTTGTTGTCCGAGTAATCGGTAGAGATTTGAGATAGCAAATTTAAGTGTTTTATACCCGTTACTCGTAGAGTAAAAAGGGTATACTAAAGTCGTGCAAATGTATGTAACAGGCAGAAGGAAGCATCTCCGATATCATAAAGTATATATATTCTTGATCAGCATCAACAGCCGAGTCGATATAGCCATGTCCGTCTGTCCGTCCGTCCGTCCGTCCGTCCGTCCGTCCGTCCGTCTGTATGAACACCTAGATCTCAGAGACTAGAAGAGCTAGAGCAACCAAATTTTATACGTAAGCTAGTATTGTCTGTAGGCAGATCAAGTTTGTTTCAAATTTTGGCCACGCCCCCTCCCACCCCCGCAATAAAAAATATTGAATAACTCCCACAATTTTTAAGATATCGAGCTCAGATTTTGCAGTGCAGTCTATGTGCCCAATATCTACAATTTCACAAATTTTCAAAAGGATCGGATAATAAATGGCCGAGTTAAAAAAATGTTGCATACTTATCCGAGCTGAGCTGAGTAACGGGTATTTCGAAGTCGGGCAGGGCCGACTTTAACTTACGCTCTCGTTTTTTTTATTTGCTTTGAATCGAGGAAACTGCACTTGTCGTTCTGACTGCTTGTGCGCGGTGGCGCCTGGCGGAACAATGGGACAACATCTGTATTTAGGTTAACCCACTTTGAATCCTAAATCACGCTTCCATCTCTAGCAAATGTTTTCTTTCTTTTCCCCCCCCCCCCCCTTTGTTTCCTGAATGTGTGATGGTGTGCCTGAGAGTGATTAGGCCAACGTTTTGTAGTAGATGGGTAAATTTTTGGGCTATTTACTAGACCATTGACGACGACTACCCGTCTGGGTTGTGCCGGTGCCACCATAGCTTTCATTTTTCTCCATTTAGCTTCGTGTGTTTATTTTCACTTCAGAACGCGATTTTCCAATCGATTGAGCACGTGACAAGCTCTAGCTACTGAAATATGTACATAAGCGTGTATATATAGTATGTATGACTGAACGTGCCAATGTGCCAAGGCACACATGGCACCATGTATGTATGTATGTTTGTAATTCAAAACTTTGCCGAAACTTGAAACCGCATCGCAACAGCCATCATTTGCCGCCGCCCCCGCCAATTCCCATTTCTATTACGAATTCTATTTTTGCCTATATTTAATTAACTTTCCTTCCCCAAAAAACATCCTTTTTACTTTGGTCTCCTTCTGCATTTATTTACGCATCAATTTGCAGCGCTGATTTATGTCGCCCGGCCAAAAATTGCTGCTCCGCTCTCCTAAATGCGAATTAAATTTGTTTTCCGTTTTCGTTTTTTTCTATTTTATTTTTATTTCCGCCGAGTGCCTGCCTCACGGGCTGTCTTAATGTATTAGGCGGCTTAAGTTATGCCTCAACGCAAAAGCTTCTATGTGGTATGATGCGGGGGAGTAGCTCCTAGCTAAAAGGCAGGGATGAAGATGACTGGCTGAACCCAGCAATGGGGCAATTTTAAAGCTTTCTGCGTTGAGCGTTTAATTAGATATAAAAATTACACTGGCCAGCAGGAAAAATGTGACATTCCAATTCAACTCTTAAAGTATTAAGCCAATTTTTCCATATTTCATTTAATCGCCTCGTTTGTGCTTGCATAAATCGTCCTTTAATATCTTCCTGTTATTCTTATCAAGCAACGCACGGCAAAAACATCAGCAGCAGAAAAACGGATGACAAGAGAAATGTACCTTATTTTTTTTGTGTGATTTATTTTTTGTTGTTTGCGGCCATCACATAATGACCCGAACAATAAACGGGAGAAGAATAACCCCTACCCCGTATACTTGCCTTCCCTTCTACGTGTATCCTTAGCCTGCTGTCCAGTGTTATTAGGCAGCTTCCACTGAAAAGTTGCTCCTGATGTCATTGGGTTACTGGTTTGCTGCCTACCACACATCAACGCCAGAAGCAGCGACCCACATTTACTTACACACATATTACACAGTTCAGATGTTCGACACACGGTGGAGGGGGGCCGGGTGTTGCTTTGGCTTGAGGATGGACAAAGTAGATCCATAAAGCGTGTGGTTCGTAAACAAAACAGTTGGATGCGTTGTCGGCGGCCGTGTGAATTGCAAAAGGAGCTACACAGCAGCAGCAGCAGCAACAACAAAAAAAAGTGGCGAACAAATTGTTTTTGCAATGTTATAAATGTAAACAAAATTAGCATATGCAAATTTTTCAAGCCCACGTGTGTGTGTGCATATTTGAGTGTGTGTGTGTGTGTGTAACGCCAACGTTTGGCATGTAGACGAATAGGCTGTGTCTGAATCGTTTGACGCGAACTGGCCTGTAAGATTCTCAAATGGGGCTTATTGGTTTTTATAAGTATTTTGGCATAATTTTGTACTTAAAAAGCTTAACAAAATACTTGAATTCAAAATTTTAAGTTTACTGTCTATATTACTCATACGACACGTGCAACTGATTACGAATTCTCTATCAGATTGTTTTTTTTTGAGTTAATTTGAAATTTGGATTTAAATTAGAAATCAGTTCAACTTTTTATAAGCCATGGATGAATTATACCAAACTAAATAGGCAACACTGCGTATGAGTAATGCAAAATATCCGTCAAGCCTGCTGCCTAGAGAATGCTAATGCGAAAACAGACACTAAACTCATTTGACTTCAATGAAGATGCAGAAAACTCGGTGCCTTACAAAAACAATTGCGCTTCTAGGGCAAAGACAGTAAGCCACTTTGCTTTAAAGCCTGTTTGCGCAAGCTGAATCATAGTTTTTAAGCTTTGTACCAAAGAGCATCTTAAGTTTATAGTGTACCTGTGTAGAGCTGCTACAACCGAATGTAACCATCACATCTACCAAGCTATATTGATACCTTTAAGCCGAGCATTACAGCATAAGCTGCCAAAGCAGGAGCAAAGGCACTACCAAGTAGTTTTTGGGAAAAAGTAGAGGTTAGCAATGGATACTACCTAAAAAAACTAATATGTAGCATTTTTTCACATTCACAATAAAGCTTCAAACTTTTATAAAAAGTCCATTAAAACTTATTTGTATAATTTGAAATATATTTTATATATAATCTGGCTTCACAATCGTCTTGTCTTTTACTGATTTGGACTGAAACAGTTATTTCTCATAAATCTGATATCGATTGGATGCTGAGAGCCATCAAGTCATTGCGAATGGATTGAGCTGATAAGAATCTCGTTCTCATCATGGCAAACGAAGAGTTTTACCATTGACCATCATTTCTGAATTTAGTTAAGCTGCCTTTGCAATTGTCATATACCTCTATAGAGATTCTCTGACGAAACAGTAATAGCAAAGTAAATATCTCTGAAATAGAACAGGTTCTATTTGATAAGAGCATTTCCTTAGAGAAATTTGCCAATCGACTTTTTAAAGATATAAAGCAAGTGTAAAGGCCGATTAACCTATTTCCCATTTCGCCCATCTAACTAGTTAAAGTTGAGTTTCAAACTTGGCACTTCTTCTTTTGGTCCAAAGAGTATTGCATCTTCGTTGCTTAAGCACTCAGATCCCCTGCTTTCTTACCAGGTTCCCTGGACTACGGCAAGTGTGGCGTTGAAAGGTTGAATTATGTGCAGAATATGCAAATGCGAACACACAAACTGTACTAGTAATTGCATATAATATACATATGTGTGCTGCAGCAAGTCTGTTGGCGCCTTGCCTTGCGTTTACTACCAGATATGGCTATTAAATATACATTATTGGATAACCAAAACAATAACCTTGATCGATATGTAAGTAACTGGTTTGTTTGTGTGTTGTGATACAAAAGAAAAGCCAAGCAATACAGAAACGGAAGTCGTTACGGGCATATGTTAGAATATATTAAGCGTTTTATGAACAAGGACTAATAGTTGTTGGAGAAATTGTGATCATAAATGGGTACATAAGTTGAAGTCTAATTTAAGTTTTAATATTTTTAATGTGGGTCTTAAATGTATACAAATTAGTTGGATTAGAGAGACAAGCCGGAATCAATTACTGTTTACTTTGATAGGCTCTTATCACACGCCCAGCACCAAAGGCAAGTTTTATTTTTTGGGTTTTCCCACACCTTTTGGCTAGGTTATCAGCTCTGATTAAATGCTTGAGACTTAAACCAAAAATCCCACGAGATTTGGCAGCTATCTATAAATCATTTCAGTGAATTTTTGTTACTCTTTGACAAGACTAAAGCTAAGGGGTTGCTACAGTAGTACGCGACAGAAAAAATGTTGAGCTTGCTAAATTTTTTCTCAATTCGATAGCTCGCTACACAGAGAAAGAATAGGATATTAAAAACTATCCATTGGATGATTTCCGGTTTCCATTTGGAATGGATATGTCCATAATATACTTTTAATCATCCAACGAAGCTAAAAATCATCCAAAGAATATGGAAAATAATGATAATTTGGATGATTTTGCAGCTCCGCTTGGTGATTAAAATGATATTTTAGACATATCCTTTCCAAATGTATATTTTTTATATCTTATCCCGTGTTATAATCACATTTTTTGAAGAGCATATGATATAATTTAAGCATTTCTAAACGTAACTTAACACTTTACTTTGTGGGTATTAAAAATATCATACAAATTAATTTCTTAAAGTATTTTCCATCGTTACCCTCTACTTTTTCCATCTTTCTGACAATTTTCGAATATTATCTCAAACGAAGCTATCCAATTTTGGAGCTATTCAAAAGAGCAAATCCTGATGATCCTTAACAAATTACCTTGTAGTGCCTTTGCTCGTATACTGTCAGTTTTTTTTTCTTACTAAAAATTAAAGTCTAGTGATGAGTCTTTCAAATAAAGTTGGTTGGTAAACAGTTTGATTCGATTTAATACTAGTAGTAGCCACCCTTATAACATTGACTTGCTTAATTCTTATCTGAGCTTAGCGTGGGCCTTTCTTTTATCGGGCTAATCAACTTGAACTGATCAAAATAATGTTTGCTTATCAAATTCAATGAAAAACTTATTGATAATGTTTATTTCCTATTAACCAAATCTGAGTAAGAGGCTAAAATCATAGCAAAAGTACTTTAATCGAAATCCGTTAAAAAAAGTACATTTCAGAGCGCATTGCATGCTCTTGATTAAAGTACATTTCATTTAGTAATCAACAAAATTTCTAATATTTGTGCTAATAATTAATTGCAATAGTTTAATGCCTAGAAAAGTCGTTGCTGTTAAATTGGGACACTATTTTATATACTACACTCTCGCACCTTTAATTTATAGAAGGCGTCTTTTAATTTTGAAATTCTAACATTCCATGAACGCTCGAAATATAAACAAATGTCCATGATTTATGTTTTAAGACTATCGCTAAAGTAGATGACTAATTGAATAGGTTTTTGGGGCATTATTAAGGGTCTCTATTGTTTGGTTAATGAACTGAAACCTTTGTTATCACTACAACATATTTGGTGTTTTTTTTTTCTTCCAAAAATAGAAAGAAATTAAATTCTAATCACTAAACTGTAAGAGCAGTTGTACTCAAGTTATACACTTTAGGATCTAGCACTAGGCTACAGGCTACACTAGACTATTTTTGCGATTAGAAAAGGCAATGAAATGCATGTTTTTTGTTTATAAACCTATAATTTCAATGTTAGATGATAGCAGAAACAATTTGAGAAATTGATGAACATTTTTTTTGTACGCCAGCACAGATTCATCAATTCCAATCGTTGTTAAATGTTTGCTAAGCACTCACCATTTTTGATGCTAATCTATCATTTTTTTATATTTTTCGTTTTTATTTTAATTTGCAGGCAAACATTAACCAACAAATCAAATGGCAGAGGAGGAGCTTTTTGTCGATTTACGTATGTATAAACATCACATTTATGGCACATAGCGCAAAAAACCACTAATTAATATAAACAGCAACAGCCTCCGCCTTCTTCTTATTCTTGTTTGAAGAGCATAATCCTGCCAGGCATAGTGAAGAAGTCTGGCTAATGAATAATCTGCCACAATAAGTCAATCGACAGTACGGTTAATTAGGCCCCAGAAAAAAAATGCCTGCTTCTCTGGAATTTTTAGTGGCCAAATAAAATCCCAACTAAATGGAGCAATTGTATTTAGTTGGGCATTTTGGGGGCAGGAAAACAAAAAGGAAAATAAAGTGGCATAATAAGTCTAGCAAATGGCTGCGGAACTTTTCGGGCTTTTTTTCTACTTCTTCTTTTGCTTTTGACGTCGTCGACATCTGGCAATAACAAGTCAAAGCTAGAAAGGGTGGAACGCCCACCTACCTTCCCCCTAATGGCAAGGGAACATAACAATAGGTTTGATAGATGGCCCCATGCCGCAATTTAATGCCATCTACATATGCATAATTCATACAGAAATACAAACGTGTATCTTGTAGATACGAAATTATCTAGGTGCACGCGCATTTTTGCGAAAATTGTTTGAGGCTTTCAAGGAAATTGCCAGGGAAGCGCACAGTGAATCGATATATTGGAAAAAGTTTAGTTAATAGCCGGAGTGATTAGGCTGTTTAGCTAATTGAATATTTATACTTTATAGATGAAGATTAACTACAATTATCATTTTAGTTAGATAGTTTACAAAAATTATATTTTTTTTGTATTTTGAAGGGTTGGTGTTGATTCTAGATGGGTTTCGTTTGCTGAACTCATATCTGTTGTGATAATAATCCATCGCGACTAGATCTTTAGGATTGTCAGCCGAAATTGGCAGAAAATTCAAATTGTTACCCTTTTCGGCACTTTTTGTCTTAAACTTGTAAAATTTTTTAAAATTCTTTGATATTATCGTAAAGTACTACTGCTTAGCCTAAAAATAAGCTATCCCAAATATTTCTGCGATTTTTGTAACATTTTTAAAACAAGTGTCTAAAATTATATAATTTTCGACTGCCCAAAAATATGCTATGAAAAATCACTGTAGTCTTTATATGAAAATCTTGTGCAACTTTTAAACAACATTCATTGCATACCAACAGAGGGTACCAAATTGTGTTCTAAATGGTATATCTTCGCGGAAAAAAATCGTACAATTGTGTGATATGGTTCATTTTGGAATTTAGAAAAAATACTTTAATATGATTTCAAAGCGAACCAAATCAATCGAAAGGAACTCCCACAAAACCTGCCTAATAAGTGTCAAAATAATCTTTTTAAGGCAACTTCTTGCTTAAATTACTAAATATATAGAAGTGATGGACCATTTCCCTTGGGGTGTATAAAAAAATGTTGAATTATTTGCGGCGCTTCCTGAGAAGAAGAAAAACAAGAGCGTAAGATAAAGTCGGCTCAGTACGATTATGATATACCAGTTACTCAGGAAGCGCCGCAATGTAAGCAACCTAATTTTTGCTAAACCCAAATACATGTCAGAAGGTGACGATAATATACTAAGTTCCTAAAGCTCAGTGTGCTCTACAAAACAATTTTTTAAGTTTATTATGTTTCTCGTTCGATTTAATAGAACTGTGGTTAAAAACCGCCAGGATTCGATCGGTTCATAAATATGTAATCAGGATTAAAAACCACTCTGACTCGTTCGGTTCAGTGGTTGTTTTTATTTTAAACTCAAAAGAACTACGCTAGTAAGGCTGAAGCATATAACTCGACATCACATATGAACAGAAACCTCTTTTTTGGCACATTTTCGAACCGCTACACAAACTTGAGACATGTCATGTGTCTCTTTCATGAATAAACTTTCGAAATCACTCACTCGGATAATACTTACTAGGATATCTACTCTAGCACAGAGAAATTTTGTAATAGGGGTACTCTTAAGCTCATAAGTCTTTAATTTGGTGGATAGTTATCTGGAATGTTATAGATATTTTGAAGCGATTTGCTTTTGTTTGTGTAACTAGTAGTCTAGAGATAGTCTTAAGACTTTAAGAGGTGAATATCCAAATATTTTTTGAATATTCTCTAAATATTTCGATTATGTTCTTAAAATTGGAGTACCACCTGCTTTGTGGTGTTGTGTCTCTGTTTAAAGTTGTGCGAATGCATAACATGGCCTCGAACCGGCTTAAACTGCAGTTTTAAAATGCAGTACCATTTAACTGAATTTAAATATCCCTCAAATTGACATCTGACCCAATTCTGTCTACAACAAATAAGTATTTGATAAGTTGCCCCAATTTCAACTAATTGTCGCACCACTGTGATTGCTATTGATTTTTCTTACCATTTACTTTATTTTCTGTCTCTTTAATCTCCCCCACACCGACACACTTTCCTTAGAGGACATCATCAACGCTAGCTTGGAGGGCAACGGAGTTACGTCAAACATGCCGCAGGTATTCCCACAGTCCACCTCGTTACCCGTGCTGCCATCGCACATGCCATTGCCGCCACAGCCAGCGGCCCAGACCGCTAATCCCAGACCCCACATCCGCATCATCGAGGAGCCCACCAATAACATAATACGCTTTCGTTATAAATGCGAAGGACGCACTGCCGGCTCCATTGCTGGCATGAACTCTAGCCCGGAGACGGGCAAAACGTTTCCCACCATTGAGATTGTTGATTATAAGGGACCCGTTGTGGTGGTCGTCTCGTGCGTTACTCGTGATGAGCCGTACAGGCAACATCCACATTGGTTGGTTAGCAAAGATGAGGCGGAAAACTGCAAATCGGGAGTCTACAGTAAACGATTGCCACCAGAGGAACGACGTCTAGTGCTGCAAAAAGTTGGTATTCAGTGTGTGAAGAAGACCGAGGTACGAAACTCATTGCTGGAAAGGGAACAAAGGAATGTCGATCCATATCGAGGTATGAGTTAGCAAAGTAGTATAAAATGGTACTCTCATTCATATTTTTGAGCATTTACTTGTATTGTTGTAAAGCTGTTTCTTGTCTTTTGAATCAAGAAAGTTTTTTTAGGCCGAATCCAAATGAATTGTACCTTAATTGTTGTTCTATCTCTCGTCTAGCAAAATTCGATCACAAGGACAACATAGGTAGCATCAATCTGTACGAGTTGCGTCTCTGCTATCAAGCCTTCATCACAGTGGGCAACAGTAAAGTGCCCCTCGACCCGGTTGTCTCCTCACCCATCTATGGCAAAAGCAATGAGCTGACCATCAGTCGACTATGCAGTTGCTCGGCGAAAGTTAGTGGCGGTGATGAGATCATCATGCTGTGTGAGAAGATAGCCAAGGATGACATACAGATACGTTTCTTTGAGACGAATGAGGCTGGCGTGGAAGTTTGGGAGGCATATGCCGAATTTCAGCAGACGGACGTATTCAAACAGATGGCCATAGCGTTCAAGACGCCACGTTATCGGAACACGGAGATAACACATAGTGTTAATGTGAGCATACAAGTTGACTTTGGGCTTCGATTTACTTATTCAATTCTATATCCCTTACAGGTGGAACTACAGTTGGTGCGACCCTCGGATCGAGCTACCAGCGCTGCCTTGCACTTCGAATACTATCCCAATCCAGGTATGCTAACCTTTGCACGTCTCCAACGTAAGTTGAAGCGAAAACAGGAGCTGGATGTGTTCCAGCAGATACTTTCCCTAGATAGCGAAACAACAGCCACCAAGTACTCTTGTCCTCCCCTGGACCTGAATGAGGATGAGAATAATACGGTATCCTCGGATGAGCAGCAGAGTTCGGGCACCTTGAATGAGTTTGAGATAGCGGTGAAGAAGCTGCAGCTGCAGCAGAGAGGGGAGTTCAATGAGGTGGATGCCACCGTTACGGACTATACCGATGGCTTGGACAATGATAATGAGAACGAACCGGATATGGAAATTGAGCTGGAGGTACCGCAGTTGTTGCCCCAATTGGCTGATGATTGCACACAGACCTCTACGCCCATGGAGGAGATACTGCAGCATCCGCAGCTACAGCCGAGGGTTCTAAGCAATGTGGACAAGATCAATGAGTGGATGAAGAGCAGCGAATTCGAGCGAACCGATAGCTTGACGGTTGAGAACGGGGATACACCTTCTCAATCGCATAGCACCGCCCAGACGGCCTTCACCAATGTTAGTAGCTTGACAGCCAACACCACCATAACGAACCAATTGGAGCAGGAGGAGGAGGCGGAGGACGAAGCCAATAATTCACGGCGCGACACCCTGGAGAATCCGGCTGTGAAGGATTTGCCTGAAACCGAGCTGGTCTCGGCCAGTGCTCAGGTCTCGGTGGATATTGATGAGAATTTTGATGAAACCGCCACCTATACCAGTCTACAGATAGCCTTTAATAATCCCATCGCAATTCCCAAAGAGGAGAGCCAACATTATCATGTGACCAATCCTTTCAGTCAGCTGGATGAGGATGAATTGGTGGTCTTGACCAATCCGCCAGCACCTAGAATCAAAGTAAATGCTGCCCAGACACCAGCCACTCCACCCTCACCACCGTTGCCGCTGCCACCGCGTACTCCCTCCCCCTCACCTGATGCCGATCATCATTTGCCCCCCTTGCCACCCAAACCCAAGCGAAACTCTCAGGATTTGAGTGTCAGTGAGCATAGTCGCTCCAATTCGATTTCTATAAGTCGCTCACGCAATGGCAGCGTCAGCTCCAATCGTACCACCCCCTCACCCATCATCATAATGCGTTCACCCGACCAAAGTCCCACCAAGCGTCAGCCCACACCCAGTGCCTCGCCCAAAAAGAGGCCAGGTTTCTTCTCGCGTTTCTTTACGCGACGCAAAAGCAAGGCCGACGAAGAGGAGTCCCCCACCAAACAGAGATTGGGTTCTGGGGCCACCACACCCACTGCAAGTCGTGAACCCAGTGTGGCACACTTCTCACTGGGCGATCCGAATCGCAGCTCCTGCAGATCTATGCAGCCGCCTGGGAGCAACAATCGTAGTGGTCGTCCAGTGGGACGCAGTTCCAGCAGCGTCTCCGGCAAACGACCAGCTCACCTGGATGCCGATGTCATACACATACCCCTCAAGGGTGGCGACAGCGAGAACAGTCTGCTGCGTCCCGAGAGCTATTCCACGGCAAGCACTTTAAGCTATGGTCGTCCTTTGGATCGAAAAACTCTGAGCACACTCCAATTGGCGGATATACCGCTCAGTGATGGCACCATGGAACTGGTGGCCATTGCAGATCGCCAAAGTATTAGAAACCTGTGCGAAGGAGCCTATGGTGTGGTCTTGGATCCTAGTGTGGATTTATCAGAGGCAGAACATTTTGCTTTGTACACCAGCAAGTCACCAGAGCCACCGTATGGCGAGGGTGAGGTCGGAGGCGGTGGTGCAGATGGTGGTGTGGCGGAGACAGCGGATTTCTTGAGTGCCGATGAGATAGCCCGTCGTCTGGCCGAGGCCAATGGCCTGAAATGAGCGGGCGGGTGGAGTGAAGGAGATGTGTATAACTGATTGATTGGTGGCTTTGAAATGGGGTGATCAGGCCTTTATACAGCAGCTGGATAAAAAGCGGATTTTTGTTAACTCTAAACCCATTTATAGTCAGATCAAAAAATGCTTCGAACACTTCTCTTCTAGAGCTTGATCGAAAAATCCAAGTTCAAGGAGAAATTTCAATGTGGACCTTCGAATATACATGAGTGTGCAGTGCGTGCTCAAAGTCTGACGAACAAACTCGAAGGTCCATATTGCAAATTTTCTTGACATTTACTTGTATGGCTGATTTCTCATCTTCTAAATAGGTGCTATGTATCAGACGGACATACAGTTTACTCTGATAACATATAGCTCTTTGCAGAAGATGAGATATGGGACATTTTTGTTCAAACAATCATTTCTATAAGTTCTAAAGACATCAAAATACTTTTAATTGCTCGGTAATAGGATAGAGCTTGAAATTTGCAAGCTGGTTTGGGTTGTGGAAGGGACTAGATTCAAAATTCTGTTCAGTTTCTTTCACTTAAAAGAAAGTCGATACTTGGTTACTGGATTTTTGAAGAGCTCAAAACAACGCTACTGGTTTTGAGTTTAAACCAGTTTTTTTGGTAAAAAGGTGGAGTTCAGCTACATGTTTTTCAAAAGTAAAGCCTGATCACTCCGTTTTTAGTACCATCAAAATCAAACTAAGGCATACACACACTAAAAATTCAAAAAAAAAACTATAGATAGGCACAAAAATACTTTTTCTTCTTCTTCTAGTCGTTCTTCTTTTCCAGTATTATCTATATGGCAAATGTATATTTATTAGTCTACACAAACTAAGCACACTCACCCAATATCTTTTTTATTTTATAGAATCTTTATCGCAGAAACATCGTCTTGAGGCTCGCAAGGCCGTTGAAAGTGTTAAACGCAAATTAATGAGCACAAACTCTGATATTTTCCATCAGAGTGCCAAACAGTATAAAATGTTCAGTAAGTTTTCACTCAAGTTCTTTGGTGTTGGGTTTCGAATTTACATAACTACATACATACTCAAGCACATACATATAGACAAACACAAATTTTGTAAGCTAACTAGTTGAAGTTGTTGATTCTTTAGAGAGCGAGAGAGAGGATAAAAAAGAGAGGAGAAAACCCTTGTGGACCAAAATTCTGAGTACAAGTTAAACCACACACACACACACACACACACACATTCAAATGTAATGGAAATTTGAAAAAATAAAAGAAATATGTTTGGAAGAATTTAGTTTTGAAACAAATTATTTGATCAAATTCCTTTAGCTAGACACAGAGTCAACCATTAACAAGGCAGCCGCACAACCCACCCCAAAAAGGACCGTAAGTTTACAACTTGACATAGTCCTGAATGTTGTTGCTGTTGTGCGTACTTTTTTAGTTTTTGCCAAATTGCCTTGTCTTGTTCCATTATGTAAATGCTTTGAGCTTATTTCGTTTCATTAAACTTTTACTATAAAAGTTTTACCCTTGGACATGTTTGATAATCAACTTTCCGTTTCTCAAAATCTTTCACAGCAAACCAACAACAGCAGCAGCCACAGACTCTACAGCCACCTCAGCAGCAGCAGCAACCCATGATGGGCATCTACCTGTCCAGCAGTCCCAGCTATGTGGCCGAAATCAAGGCAGAAAATGCCATGTTTGATATGGACAGCCGCAGTTGTCCGTCGGCGGAGAGCTCAACATATCAGAATTATAACAATTATCCCTCACCCCGATCCAGTTGCAGCACCATGGATGGTATACCACCTTCAGTGGCCATGCAAAAGTCACCCACTAACATTAACAATGGCTTGTTGAGGCCACAGGAGTTGCCCACACTTCAAGAGAACTGGCACTACAGTGTGCAGCTGAATAATGGTGGAAACAGTTGGAGTCCCACCTCCTTTAATGGTGGCAGTCTAACGCCCACGAATAATATGTACCAGAATGCTCAGTCACCTAACAATAATCAAGCTATTAACAATAACAATAACATATACAGTCTCAATATGAATGCCATGAGTCTATCGAATGTCTCACCCACGAATTTTATGCCTCAGCCCTCAATGAAACAGCCCACGTTTGAACAGCTGCAACAGCAGCAAGTTCAACCACAGCAACAGCAGCAGCCAGAGGAACCCAGACAATCCTTTAGCGATCTGATATTATCAAGCACCCTAATGGACTTTCCCACCACAACCAGCGGCATCTTAGAACACATCGACACGAATGACTTAATACAGGATATGGAACAAACGCTAACGCTGAGCATAAATAAATATTAGTTCTGGTTTATTTCCTTTAATAAACAGACAGCAACGATCCAAAATAGCTTTAAGATTTATATATGAAACATTTGTATATATACGAGTTAAGCAAATTTGAATCTCATTACACATTGTTGAGTTTAAAAAGATAAATAAAAAGTATACTTTTGTAACGTTACTTAGGGTTTCCAGTGTATTGTTGAACTTCATTTTCAAGGGAATGGCTATACATATATGCTTAATAATACTAAAGATTGGTAACTTTGTTTATAATAAATTCAACGACAGAAATACGGCTGTCCCACATTCGCATTGTTCTCGCTGCGCATTCCCGCAAAGAAGCGATTGATATCCTCTTCGGTTACCACTTTCTTGCTGGCTGCAAACGATTGTAAGTATTCCTTTAGTTTATCCTTCATACGATTGTATTCGGTTATGGCATCAATTTGATGCACACGATCAATGGAGGCCAAAGCGCGTATGCCCTGCTCATAGCTGGAGTTCTCTTCGGCACGTTTCATGCCGCGCTCTTCGTAGGTTTTGGCGGAATCTTCAACATCTAGCAGAAACTCAATGGACTGCTCTTTGTATAGCGGCAGACAATCCGAGCATTGACAGAGTGATTTACGCCAGTCGTTGGTCCAGAATGCAGCACCTGAAAACAAAAAATGGGTTGGAATTTACAAAACTGGATACTCTATACCAGAGATGGGCGCGTCGCGACGTTCCTATGCACACGTGCATGGGGCCTCTGCCGCGGCCGACTGCACAAATCACACGTACGCTATAAGCATTGCTTGTATGCATGCTTGTATGCGTGTGAAAAGTGTGACGATATGTGTTCATGCCCATCTCTGCTCTATACTGATGATTATAGATACCGAAAGAACCAAACATGATCCGAAACCGCATCACCTTGAGACTACACCACATAAGACTACAACAAGCACATAACTGGAAAAATTCCAAAAGCTGGAGGAGAAGATATCCTTAGTCCCTTATCAGGAACCTCTAATCTATTTTCTTTATTTCTCCATACACAACCCAAATGGCCAACATTTTTAGAAATTCGATAAAATCCTTACTTTTTAGTTCTTCAATTGTCAGACTTTGCTATATCTTTCATTATCTAAAATAAGTTAACACAAAACATCTCACAACTCTTAATTTTTCTTGATTTTAAATTAAAGCCATTATGAATGTGGAATACTTTTCGGAGGGCATGGACTGTCTCATGTATTGTGGCATGAAGTTATCACCAGAGCAACGCATACTCATTGAAAACTCGCTGATTTCCTTACAGAACGAGAATCGTTATTCAGGCATGTATCTCTGGGGTCGCATAACAGCCACGAAAAGTGACTATTATATAGCCTTTGGCTTTACCAATGATTGTCTCAAGGATCGGAAATATTACTATAGTTTGGATCAGTTTCAGTGGCAACTGTTGCCATTTGTGCAGAGTCCAAATATATTTCAGGCCACCATACTGGCCCGCGAACCATTCGTGGGTGATCCCAGTCTGCAGACGTATGTGAAATTGGTGAGTTATTGAGAGCGGAATTGGAAGGGATTGCTATTAAAGTTGGTTTCTTTTTTGGTAGGATCCCACTTTTGAGATAGTGGCCAATCATGTGGTGGGCATCAGTCAACCTGAAGTGGTCAAATTGAAGGAGGAAGAACGTTTGGCTGCCATTGTGTTTATTATCACTGAGGAGTGCGCCATTTGTCCACGCGGTGCTCTTTACAAGATGACAGATGGACGAGTTGTACCCAATTTAATGTTTCGTGGACTAAATGATTTGCAAATCGACAACCTTTCCTATTATCAGATCTATCGTCTGCCCCGTAATGATTTGAAGACCAATTTGGCCAAACGTAGCGACTACAATTATGCCATTGACTTTTTGGATACAATTGATGGGGTCATACCGTTGGGTCAGGCCTTTGCCTTGAACTTGCAACGCAATGAGAGATTGGTGGTGATCAAGTCCTGTCTCTGGCTGGGCATGACCTTCTATCACAAGTTGAACTCACATAAGCATGGATTCTTGTATTTGGGCGACGGAAAAAAGAATTTTGATTTGTTGTTTATGCATTAAACTGTTAGAGAGCATTAGGTGCTTGTTTTTTACCTTTGGATTCCTTAGTTAGTTGGGGGCGACTGCAGTTCTCGTTGCGCAGCTTAGCACGTTTGTTAGCGGGCTCATCTTGCTGCTGCTGTTCCTTTTCAGCTTCAATTGTCTCCTTTTTGTCTTGCTTTGTATTCTCCTCCACCTCCACTGGCTTTAAGGCCAGACCCATATAATCCTGCAGAAACTCATGTTTATCCATGCAGGCATCGCATATCATTTCACTGCAAGCATCAAGCCACTTTTCAGTGGCTCCCGGTGTCACCTTCATGTGTGCCAAATGGTACCAATCCTCACAGATGGCACACTGTAACATCACCTCCTCTGTGGTGCGCTCTGGATCAGGATACGGGCGCTTGCATTTACAATACAAGCCCTGGAAATTCTGGTTATACAAGTTCTGCTCGTTCACTGGTTGCACCCCATCCAGTTGGGGATTAAGAGAGCAACGCTTATCGCTGCCCAGACGCAAGGTGGGACAATCACAACGAAAGTTTCGCTTTGTGTAGAGCTCGACCAGTTCGTGATTCTCATGACAGCGATAGGAACAGGCCAGACAGACGCCAGCGCTTTTGTTCACATCCTCGCGTGCCTCCGGACAGCAAGTAAGACAGGAATACAGGGCCTGTCTTTGAATGGATCCCTTCTCGTAGGTGCAAGCCTTCTCATCGGAAGCACCCAAAACTGCCGCATATTCATCTTCCATCTCCTTCTCCTGTTCAAGTACATCCAGCATGGTGATTGTGGATTGCTCCAGAGGATTTGCCTGCTCCTCATCACCCTCTGTGTTGAGTTTGTTTGGAATTTGCTCACTCATCTTGGCTGGCTCACTTAAAATTTGCGAAAAAAAACTGCTTGAAAAGCGGGAAACTAGAGAAACGCTTAGCTGTGTTGGCCCTCTCTCTCTTTAATTTCGATAGTTTTGCCAGTGTGGTATAACGAAAAACTTTAATGGAGATGGCTGGGACTGTGAAAAATACTGCGAGACAAGTCACAGTGATGGTGAAGAAATTAATATTTCTGCTATATCATAATATTCATTATAATAGTTCTCGACTATTTTCATTACCAAAAAACATACTTTAGCGCTAGTGTGTGACAGAGGTGAACATGGAGTTGAGGGCAGCACGAAAATTAAATAAAAGAGAACTAAATATTGACTCGTTACTTGTGGCAAGTAACGGTTGCCTAAGTTTCACTCATCTTTAATGTCTCATCCGCAAAACTGACACTTTACAGCACTGGCTTGGACAATTTTGTTAGCGTGTGAAATTTAATAAACAAAGCTATATTTAATTCAATTTAAGCATTAAAAATGAATGCGCCGCCCACATTTGAGTCGTTTTTGCTGTATGAAGGCGAGAAGAAGTAAGTAACGCCCTTAAAACACCTGTTAGAGTCCTACCTTCACTACCTCCCGCCTTAGAATCATCAAGGAGCTGGACACAAAAGTGACAAATGCTGCCATATTTACCATAAATAAAGAAGACCACACACTGGGCAACATGATCCGCAAGTGAGTGGTTAAAGAATCCACGCGTACATATTATTTAATCCTTTTTTTCGCAGTCAGCTGCTCAAGGACCCCAATGTACTGTTTGCCGGCTATAAAGTTCCCCATCCGCTGGAGCACAAGTTTGTCATACGCATCCAAACCACTGCTGACTATTCACCCCAAGAGGCTTTTATGAATGCCATCACCGATCTGCTGGCTGAGCTTTCACTGTTTGAGGAGCGTTTCAAAGTAAGTAAACGTAAACAGGTGTTAGGGTTCCTTGTGATGAACTTTCCACCCCTTTCCAGGATGCCATCAAGGAGAAAAAAGAAGGAGGCGATTAGTTGGTTGTTTTACCTAATTACTTATAATTTTACATTCAAAAATTACGAAACAATTGAGTTAAAAAATTCCGCTAAGTTTGTATAAAATAAATAAAAGAAACAAATTTTCAATAGGCAATCGACGCGAAATCACAATTTAAAATAACGAATGTTGTTAGTGGTGCCTTAAAGTGAGGTATAAAGTTACATCTAATCATCTGATCTGGTTTCTGTCTATAAAGTCTAATAGGTCTCATCATCGGCACACTCGCCCGTCTCGTGGCCAAAAACTGAAAAGAGATGTAAATGGCAGGAGATTGCAGTACTGAAATCAAGTTTTGATTAAATTTTGTTCACCTTCACAGGACTCGCAGTATTTGCGCGGAGAGGGCAGCTTGCGTTCCTTGTTCTCATTGTTATTGGCCTCGCTTTTGGCTGTAGGCGGCGGTGAATCCTCTCGATCCTCGCCTGCCTGTAGTGGGCAATCTTCGGTTTCATGCTTATCAAACTCATCACAAATGTCACAGAAAAGACGCGGAGCTGGCTTGCGCTTGTTCAACATATCAAAGGCATGGGGTCTGGGAAAATCAAGAGATTTATGGTGATATAAAGGATTAAGGCCCGCCCACACTCACTTGGTGAAATCCATGGGCAGCGTTTCCAGCGTCTGCACCTTGGCCTTGAGAGCATCATTCTTTTGCTGCATATCCGCAATTATGGAGTTTAAGAAATTTATTTTGGCCAGACTGGTCTCGGAGTCCAGGGACTGAAATTGGGAAATATAAGCAACAAAATAAAATTTAAATTTCAATAATTGAAAATCTCACCTCGAATGCATCGCCGGAACCTTGTTTGGGCGTACCATTTGGTTGTGCCTTTACGGCCACAATCTCCCTGGCCTTTTCCATTTCCAGGGACTCCAATAGTCGGCTCAGTCTCTGGCATTCCTGTTGCATCAACTTCTGTGCTTCTTTGGCCTGATGCAGGGCCAGTTCCAGTTCACGCACACGAGCATGCAGCTGGTCTAGTATCTTGGATTTCATGGTGGCTGTCTCATCCATTTCATCGATCACCTTTTGATATTCCACCAATTGGGCATCAAACTCGTTGCCCTTCTCCAGCATTGATTGCTTCTGTTGCAGCGACTGCTGCAGCTGTTCATTGGTTTGCTGAAGTAGCTGCAGTTGCTCTTGGGATTTCTGTGATTCGGCTAGCAGATCTCTTTCTTTTTGCTCAAGTTTTTCACATTTTTGTTGCAGCTCTTGGAATTGTTGCTCCAAATGTTGAGCTAAATCCGTTTTCTGCTGTAGCAATTGCTGGAGTTCTGCATTGGATTGTTGAATAAGTTGGTGATCGGATTGGGATTTGAAGGATTCTTCTTGAACTTGCTTAAGTTGTTGCAGATGTGCATCCAGTTGGTTGAGGGCTTCCTCTAGTTTGTGCTGCAGCTCTGCTTTGGACTGTTGCTCTTGTTTAAGTTGCTGTTGGGATTGTAGGGCATCAGCCAGTTGTTGCTGCTGCTGTTGTTGGAGTTGGTCTAGTTCTTGTTGTTTTTCTAGTAGACTGGCTTCTAGTTCCGTCTTGGCTTGTTGAAGTGAGCGCAGCTGTTCGGCCGCCTCTAGAGCAGTTTCATTTAGACTCTTCTCATTTTGCTGTAGTTGCTCCAGTTGGTGGGTTATATCCTTAGCTGTTTGCTGCTCTTGTGTTAGTTTCAGATGAGTCTCCTTGAGTTCCTGCTTCATGCCAGTCAACTTTTCTATTAATCTTTCTGCATTCATATCTGATTCCATTTCAAAGAGCTCAAATATGTGAGCCGTCTCACTCTTTTCCGCCTGCAGCACTTCTAAAACGGTGGATAATTCTGCATTGGTGGCTGATATATTGGCATTGGCCACCTGGATGGCTTCGACTAGTGTCTTAAGATCACTTATTTTCTGTGCATCTTCTCGTATCATTTGCTCTTTGTGCTGTAGATCCTGTTGTGTGATTTCCAAACGCTCTTGCAGCTCCTTAATGGTCTCCTGTGTGCCACTGGTTAGCTGTAGCTGTTCATTTTGGGCTTTTGTAAGCTGTTCCTGCAGACCTGTCAAGGATTCCTTTAGTTTTTCTCGTTCCAGTTGCAGTTTGTCTACATTTTCTTGAGAGGATTGATAATTTTGTTGCAATTCTTGTTGCTGTCTCTCCTGTTGTAGCTTATCCTGACTCCAGCTATCTCTTTGTTGAGTGATTTCTTTTTGTAAGGAGGCCAATTGCTGGGATAGAGTCACCATTTTAGAGTTGATTTCAGTACTGGAGCTTCTTTCCGTTAGGAGTTCGCTTTGGCACTTCTCCTGCTGCGTTTCGAGTAGCTGACACTTTTCAGTGGTGGCCTCCAGCTTGCGTAGGGCATCACTTAACTCTAAGGATTGTTTTCCCTTGAGTTCCTGCTCGATCTTTAGTTTTTCCTGTGTTTGGCTACCTTCTGCGGTCTTGGAGGCCAGCTCCTGTGTCAACAATTCCACTTGATTACAGAGCGTATCCAAACGCTGTTGACTGGTTTGCAGCTGTCGCTCTAGGTTAGATCTTTCCTCGGTGCCTTTCAAGCTTAGTTCCTCCTTGGCTTGCTGCTCTATAATCAGCTGCTGGGAGAGCTTTACCAGCTCGGATTGGGAGTCGGTGGAGGTGTTCTGCAGATTGTTTAGCTGTTGTTGCAGGGTTTCATTTTGCTGCTGCAGAGATTGGCTGCGTTCCTTGAGGTTCTCCTGCTGGCGTGAGGCATCACCCAGAGCCAAGTCCTTTTGAATGGTCAGCTCCTCCAGTTGATTGACTTGGTTTTGCTTTTCCTGGGATTCTGCTTGTAGTTTAGCTAAAATCTGAAGAGTTTCTTTCAGTTCCAATTCCAATTTGGCTTGGGATTGCTTGAGTAGCTCATTATCGCTAACCAATTCCAATCTCTGACTTTGACTTTGGTCTTCCTTGGCCGCATAATCCTGTTGCTTGGACAACAGATCCTCATTGAGTAGCTGGAGAGACACTTGTAGTTGATTCATGCCCGACTGGGCAGAGAGTAAATCAATTTGTAGGGTTTCATGCTGCTGATTTAGTGTCTCAGTTTTGGTTTGGAGAGCCTCATGTTGACGCTGCAGATCACCCAGCTGAAGTTCCTTCTTTGAACAGCTTTCTGTACAGGTTTTGAGTTGATCTTCCAGTTGTTTGGCGTTTTGTGTGCGCTCCTCATATTCTTGTTGTAGTTTCTGTAAAGTATTGTTGGTGGTTTCCAGCTCTTGGGATTTGCTGGACAGCTCCTGCTGGCTGAGGCTTAGCTGAGTTTGAGTTTCCTGCTTTTGGGTCTGTAGTTCTAGGATTTCCGCTTGCAGTTGGTTCAATTTTTGTGCCCCTGCCTGTCCAGAAGCCGTCTGTTGCTGCTTTAGTTGTTCTAGCTGATTTTTTAGTTGGTCCTCCGTTTGTTGGGTTTGAGTTTTCAGCTCTACCATTTGCTTTTCCTTGTCGTTTAAAGCTTTTAAGCCAGTTTGCTTCACTTCCTCCAATTCTTTGAGAATTTGTTGCTGCTTTTGTGACTTCTCCTCCAGCTCCAGGCTTAACTTTTCACCATTTTGAGTAAGTTCTTGCATTTTAAGCTCATTCTCACTAAGAGTTTGCTCCAACTGGCTCTGTACCTGCTGCAATGAATCCACTTTTGAGTTCAACTCAACTTTAGTCTGCTCCAACAGATCCTTTTCCTTTTGCAGCTGTTCCATTTCTGCCACATTTTGGGCTCCATCCGTCTGTTGATTATTTAGCATCTCATCTAAGTTTGAGTTGTCCGCCCTTTGTACATTTAGTTGAGTGGTCAACTCATCCACCCTTTGATTCAACTCCTTGATCTGTTCATCTCTCATACGAATTTCCGTTTGCAGTGTTTCACTTTCTAATCTTTCACTCTCCAGTGAATTGGCTGCAGTTTTAAGCTTTTGTAATTCTTGATTTAACTTGGAACACTCTTCCGATTTGGCCCCTAATTTCTGTTCATATTCAGTCCGAGTCTCTTGCATTTGCTTCTCATTTTCATCCTTGAGCAATTTGAGTTCTGTGCGTAAATTGTCTATGCCGCTCTGGGAGAGTGAGAATTTTTCAAGGGATTCATCTTTGGCCACCAGTTCGGTTTGTAAAGTCTGATTCTCTGTCTGCAAATATTGGATATTCTCCCTGAGGCTTTGCTCCTCCTCCAGAAGCTCTGCGCAACGTGCTTCATTTTGTTGATTTTGAGTCTTCAATTGATGCTCCAGTTGGGTGATCAGCACCTGGGCATTGGCCAAAGCAGCGCTATCTTCGCTGGGTGCAGCAATGCTTTGTAGACTGGGAGTGGCTGTGTGGGGGGGAGGGGAGTTGGTTTAGAGAGGCAGAGCGAGCTTGCTTTTAAGGCGGCATATTCTTACCTGAGACCAGTTGGGTGATCTTTGACTCCAGATCATGAATCTTTTCTTTGTAGACCTGGGATTGTGCCTAAGGGAAGGGGAGGTACAAAATGTGAATGTCAATTGAAAGATTCTTTGCTGGAACATGCACATTGACTCGCGTTGGAAAGCAGTTGTCTAATTTATTTCAATATATTGAGGAGAGCCGAGGCACACTCAAAGGCTTGTCTATGTATTAGTGTGGTTTATTTGATATCAAAGATGATTCTAGCAAAAAAAAAATCAACCAGAACTAAGTTTTTCCATTAGCGAACCCCTTTACCGAACCGTGTACCAAACCATGTAACCTTATGACCTCCTGAACGGTTTATCAAAAAGTTTCTTTATGACTTTGAAAAGTGGTAAGGTGGCAATAGATGCTTGGCAGCTGTAATTAGATGTTCTATACCAGTGATGGGCACTCAATGGCCCTTTTCCAAGGGCTCATTGCGAGTTAATCGAGAGCGTTAGATGAAGTCGGCTCTGCCAGACTTTGAATTTCTATTTGGTAGGGGGAATTCATGTTTAATAGCCCTCCTATATCGACTCGGAATATATATACCTTAAGATATCTGCCTGTTACACACATTTGCAAGACTTAAGTAATACCTGTTTTCTCTATGAATTAAGGGGTATCAAAATGGATTCAAAAACTAGATTTGATAGGTACCGTATTGCATTGTAATGCAATTTTGCAATAGGGCACAAGTCGATACTTGATTTTCATATATAGTAGTACTTAGCAAAGCTGAACGAAACCCTATCGAACCGGTTGGGTTCTAATTTCCTCGGTTCCCGCAAACCGAATCCTTTAAGTTTCTAGCTTTTCCAACCAGAATTCAAGCGGAACCGCCTTTGTTTAATCTTTAAAGCCATTTTAGAATAACTTTGACAAATTTTTGATCTAATAAAATATTATATAAGGCTGAATCATTATCAGATGGAAACTTAGAGCAAATTGCAAATCAAACCTCGTTATATGGGCTAAGACTGTTTATCTGTTTGAAATGCGAGGAAGCAGTGGAAGAGTGTTCTCTTTGACAATAATGAATGAGTTTTATTCAACTATATTCACGATTGAGATTGAAAGAAGCTCGAGTCTGTCCCTTTTGGGGGGATATATATAGTCAATTGTCTGTGTACCTGTGGTAGAGACTTTAATAAGTTTTTGCAAAAGTATGTAACAGCCAGAAGAAATCATTTCCGACCCCATGAAGTAAATATATTCCAACAGACGAGACGATATAGCCATTACCGTCTGTCCGTATGAACAGACAGAGTTAGTAAAAGATAGAGGTTCGATTTGTATGAGATCTAGCTTATATTCAATCACATCTCCACCTTTTTCCCCCCGTTTAAGAAAACCTTAATTTCTCCCACAATCCTATAGATAGGAAAGTTTATACCTACTGGACATATTTAGTAATCAGTATTATTTATCGATTCGCCGAAGGAATGTTAAGGATCGGATGAACGATAGTCCAGTTATAGGGAACACAAACATCTATGGTGGTGGTAATGACGCTGCTTACCAAAAGGGTACTCCTGTGGGTACCCAACAGTAGGTACTTACTACAGTACTTACTTGTAAGGCGATAAGGTAGCGATTACCACCTCTATCGCCACCTTCTGATCTGCAGGATATGAAAGAAGAAAACCTTTTTCAGAATTTATATTTGAAATATATTTCGATATGAGGCTGGCGGATCTCTAAAGCTACTAAGAAGGTTTGGTCCGGGAGATCAACCCTGTTGGTAAGCTTAGGACCAAACTAAATTTCTGATAAACTCTTTTCCCTTTGTACATTGTTTTTCAAGGTTTATTTGCTTATGTATATAAAATATATAAAATGTATCTTTGTATACAAATATTTTACAAATAAACTGAATACCTGTACCTCTGAAAGAAAAAAACTGACAAAGTTAAAGCTACGAGAACTATTTCCAGAGAAAGCACATCGGCTTGATTGACGTCACCCAAAAGTAGCAGTATTTAAGTTGCGGAACAGCTTTCATTTGTTTAACCTTATATTCGCTAGATGATTACCGATTGCGAATAATTCTGATACATGCTTTGCATGTCGAAGTTTCGAACACCTGCTGCATGCTTTCACACTGAACTTGCAGCTTTAGAAACAGTTTGACAGCAACTACATATATGCTGTTATATTAGCAGTGTCCAAAAATGTTACCAAGGTATAATATAAGCATAAACTGAATGATCCTTTGACCCTAAGCTTAAGTCCTTAAAGATTTGAAGTCTACATTTGGAGGGAAGATTAGCTTTCTAAAAGTCTAGTGAACTCTAAAGAGAGTTCATTGATAGTTTGAGTTCCGACAGGAATGTTAAGAGTTTGTACTGTCCGAAAACTGTGTTGATCCAGTGAGCCTAACTGTTTTCTCTTTCAGTACAGTTTCAGCTCTGTTTTCTTCACAATTCGAGATGCATAATCATGCAGAGTTTCTCAAATATTGTAGATATCAATTAACTACCAACAACTTTCCAATACAAGTCAATGCACACAGTTCCGCTTGTTGACCGAAATTCTTACACTCAATTCATCTCCACAGAATTGTGCCTCATCTACGGAAAATTGCAATTCCTCCGACTTTTTCCGCTCATCGCCCAATTGCGATTCCAAGTGCACAATGCGTGCTTTCAGCTGCGAGACAAAAGGGCAATATAAAAACGAATTAGCAAATTACAAATCCAAGGCAATAGAAATAAAACAAACTGTGGCGCAAATGCTTTGCAATAATATATATATATGTATTTTTTTATATTGTTAAGTTTTCATTTTATATATATTTATATTTGTAAATATATGTATGTATCGTAAGTGTATATCGTATATCGTATTTCGTACAACTAAGCCAACAGCAAGAAAATTCGCTTTCATACAAATAGAAATTTTATGCAACTTTTCCATTTTCCATAAAAAAATATTATTCTTAAGCCAAAAAACCTTTTCAAAAATAATTGAATATTCAATTTGGGTTTGGCTCTTGGTGTTGTTGTTTTGGTTTTGGTTTTCTTTTCTTTTTTTCCATCAGCTTAAAACGCTGTGTTTGTGCAGACTTCAACTTTCAAATATATAAAAAATTGTTAACAACTTTGAGCACTGGAACTTTGGGGGGTGCTGCGGGGACGACAACTCCAACTCCACAACTTCTACTTGATGCGCAACGGTGTGAGGACACTATGCAGGATGCAGTGCCTCTCATGTTTACCCGACCAGCCACGAAATTCACGTCGCAAATCAGCCAGACGTATGCTATGCCGTGCGATTAGACGCCGCCAACGATCAGCTTCAATCAGTATTTGCTATAAAAATGTAAATTTGAAATGATGTTTGTGCTAGAAATTCTTTGTGGAAAACGTTTTGTTCTTAGCTTAAGGATTGGTTTTGCGTTAAAAAGATAGAAGTGAGACAAGGGAGCAATGGACATGGGGTGAGGTTTTTGGCTGGGAATTGTTGTTGTTGCTAATTTTAACACACTATACAAAAGAATCGTAAACTCTTGTGGCACAACAAAAAATTTTATTAATCAAATAATAAGCAAAAAAAAAAAACGAAGCAATACAAGTAAGCCAAACTGACTCATAACTGGCAAATCAGCTAAACCCTTATATCTACGCTTTTGTGTATAAACTAAGTGAATATGGTGCTAAAATGTTCTTACTATGCTTACATATATTTGTAACTAAAATGTTTGGGTTGTGTGAAATGAAATATTTGTATGAAATTAAAATCCCTGGTGAGGACTCTATTTTGGAGAATTATACGCATTGTATTAACAGGGACTTAAACCGAATGGGAAATGATCTTTAGCAATGATCTTTGTTGGCTTAAGCTTATCGCTTAACCTAGGGCCAGCGAATCACTCACTTATTTATTTCCTATCTAGCGCTCTCAGCAATTAATCTGCAAACTGCTAAGACAGGATTTACACGGTGAAGCAAACTTCATGAAGTTCTTAAGAAAGCTTTTGTGTAATGGAGTCGCTTGCCCCTCTACACCTCTTTCCCACAAGCTTAATATTTTTGGAAAACTTCATGAAGCAAACCACCATCACCATGTAAAACCCGTCTAAGCCCGTCCCAAGGATGATCCTTTTTCATATTCTTTGGATGTTTTTCAGATACGTTGAATGATTAAACGGATATTTAAGAAATATCCTCCACAAATGGATACGGGAAATCATTCAATGGTTTTTTTTTCATATCTTTTTTTTTCTGTGCAGTGAAAACTGAGAAAGGAGAGAACGGTTCCATAAACTGTGCGGATTTTGATTTAAAAGTGCAGACACTTTTGACTTATACCTGATAAAACTTAACTTCAACCCGAAAAGGCTAGCTTTTGATTTTGCAGTGAACACGGAGAAAGGAGAGAACGTTTTTGATTTAAAAGTGCAGACACTTTTGACTTGCACCTGTAAAAACCAACAAGTGTAGCTTATGATTTCGCAGTGAAAACGAAATTGATTGACATTATGTATCAAATCTCTTTATGGACGGTATTTCAACTTGAGTATAGAAGATTCAATGTAATATTAGTGGTATCTAAGGTGTGGTAAAGCTTACTGTGGGCTCTCAGTTCAGTCCGTAAAGAACTGTTGCGGATTCTTAGTGCAAAAGCTTGATTTGAAAGTGAACCAGTTTCGAAAAATATACTCAAAAATAAAGCAACAGCTTCTAGAGTTCCCATTCATTAATATTACATTTCAAATCTGCCTTAGATTATAAAAATTTTAGGGTTAAAATCGCGAAACTTGACTTCAATTTTATACTATTTCTTATTCGAGCAAATTTTCTTGGAATTGTAAGTAGATTATATTATCGTAATACACTTGGTTAACCCGCAATGCGTAAGGCCAGCAAACTAAGAAACAAATCTTTACCCATACGATGTTTCGCTTCTATTGCATTCTTTCCAAGATCGGTTTTTAAGTCCCAGCTTTGAATACTTTTAGTTAATTTGACCAAGTTTTGAATTAATTTTTTAAAACTGTTAATTCTAATGTAAATTGTATTTCCAATTTGAATTTCAACTTGTGCCTGCACAAATATATTATTTGGTTAGTTGGACCTAAAACCAATGAAGGTGATATTAAATCTGATATCAAATCAGAATTTTAAGATTTAATTCCCATTTTCATAACCTTAACCCTTTAATGCCTAGTTAAACGTATGACATTTGTACTTATCTCAGCAAAATGTTTCAAATGATTCACTGATGGCTGATAATTTTGGCAACAATGCAAAATAATAATAAACGTGCACAAATTAAGTGTGTTAAATTTAACAACAACAAATATCATTAAACATAACTGTGAAAAAGCCAAACACAAAATGGTTAATTGTAAACAAACACAGGCAAAAATTACACAAAGAAAGAACCAACCAAGTGAAAATGATTGCTGCTGGAAGGTGGTGTAAAAACAAAAAACCCAACTCAAAGATGCAAAAATGCAAAAAAAACAGAAAAATTTAAACGATTGCACAAATGACTGAGCAAGCATTGGCCTCAGCCAACTGGAAAAAGTTTCTTTTTATCGCAAAACCAAACTTTCTTTGGTTTCGATTGTTGGAGCGGCTGTTGCTGTTGTAGGGGTTGTCTTGTTGTAGGCTTTATGATTGTTGTCTTCGTGGTAGTACTGCTACTTAGGGTAGTTGGCACCCATTGCTGTTGTTGGTGTTGTTGTTTTTGTCGTTGTTGCAGTGGCTGATTGATACGATATGGACGCCTACGATCCGCATAGGGCGACGGCGCATACATGGTATCGGTGAAGATAATTACCTCATTGATATTCTTTTGCAACTGCAAGGCCTGATTCTGGGCATCCTCACGATCCAAGTCCCGCTCCACCATCAGCTGTTCCACATGCTGTTGTTTCTCGCGCAGCAAGTCCTGATATAAGAGAAATAGAAAACAAATCATGGCACACAAAAAACACACAGGAGAAGGACAATATACTTCTTAGGGAACAGCAGTAGGAGGAGGCGTGTATGCAAGGTGTATGTACAGAGTGCTGAGCATTTTTTGTTTGTTTTACCTTTACCGTTGACAAGAGACATGCAAGAACGTCCACAAATATAAACGAAACATTTATGTATAAACAATAATTCAACAGCAAAAGCGTGCACATAAAATCAAAAGAAAAATCTTTTATTATGCAAAAGACAAAAACGAGATAAATAAAAGAAACCATTTTTATACACAGAGCATAAACATAAACGAGTATATAGAATAGGTGGATGTATATATATTTGTTTATTATTAATTTACATAGTTGTGTGTGTGTGTGTGAGTTTTTAGGTGGGTTTTGGGGGGCAGTTGAGTGTGCTTAGTGTGTGTGGGTGTGTGTTAGTGTCATATTAGTTGTACGCTTATACACTAAGGGTTAATTTAAGTACACATAGAACTTGGCTTAACCCATTTATCTTGCATTTATAATTTACTTTAACGGGCATTGGCTTAATAGTGCTGCTAAAGTGATAAACCGAATCTTTGAAATAATTTATTAATTGAATTATAGTTCTAGTTATAGTTATAGGTTCGAAAAAGAAGTAGAAACATGTTAAACTTATAAATGCCCTACCTGTGACAGGGCATTAAACACACAGTAGCATTCGTATCGCTGTGTATTTGTCAGTAACATGTAACAATGGCTGCGTTCAGCAGAAAAACTTGCTCCCTGATCAATCGTACTTTTTCCAGATCTTTCGATCAATCCTCAAAATATTAAGTGTATAGTTTATTTTGCTCAATTTGCATAAAATATGTGGACCGATCAATACTTTAGCAGATAAACATGATCCGATTCGATGAAAAGAGACAGAACCATTTAGAATGCTTTAAAATTTATCAAGTGAAACTAAATGAACGGCCACTTTGTGTACTGATATATCGTTAGCAGAAATATCGATTATTGAAGTGATCGACACAAGAAACGCTTTACAAAAACAATTCTCGATAATTTTGAAAATAGAAATTTCGCCTATTGATTTTATATCAAAAAAAATCGAATATACAAATGATATATTGTCAAGCCTAGTTCATATAAAATTGGTGGAATTATTCCGAGAGCTCTTGAAAAAAATTGCTACTGATGCAGAAGAAGACTATAGAGAATGACATTTGAATGAAAATCTTTTAAAATCTTATTAAGCAAAAGGAATTATAGTTACTCTACTGAGTTACTCTTAAACAAGTATGCCCACAGCATGTTTTATAAAAACCATTGTGCTCCTACGGCACAGGACGTAAAGGAGATGTAAAGATACATAAAGGTTTCCATTCTAAGAAACGTAATTTAGTAATTTCAAAGCTTTGGCTCTTATTTGCCAATAATTTAGTAAAGAAAAATCCAGCATTTACTAAGCATTTCCCCCAATCCAATTTGATATTTTACTTTTCTGCAAATTCAAGTTTATCACTTCAACAGAACTACCCAAAATACTTGTAAAAAAAATCAACAAATTCATTTCCAACATTAATGGGCTAAACGCTTGTACGTATTAAAGTAAACTTAACAGGCGCACTAATAACTTTAAAACACTTTTCTTTTAGCATACCTGCATGGAAAATTGACTTTTGGGAGGCGTTACAAGTGTCCTAACGGGCGTACTGGACTTGCGCTGCTATAAAGGTTTGGTTTTTTTTTGTTTTTGGTTTTGGGAGAGGGAAGGATTAAAAGTTAACGCTTTAGTTAGTACAAGGAGAGCAATATTAAATATAAGAAAACAAGAATCAACTGTAACATTGCAACGGTAATTGTAACTTGTAACTGTGGTGGTGTCTTTTTTTTTTGTATTGTAGGGAAGGTTTGAAAAGTTCTTGTCCGCTTATACCTGTGCATTCATGCGCATGCGCGACGTATTTGTGGTGGCCAGGCTGTTCATGGTGTCAATCGAAGTGATAGATTCGCGCGAGCCATGGCGCGATAGATGCGTCTTCTTTGTCAATGGTGAGAGCGAAACTTTGGCTATGGGCACGAATACCCCAAACTTGGGTTTGCACTCAAAGTATCTGAAAACGTTGTTTAAAAATATTAAGTTAAAGTCACTTTTGGTTTTAGATAAACCAAATACCTGATGCCGTCAACGGCTCCATCATTTTTGCCACTGCCCTCATTCAACTCCACACCACACCAATTACCTGGAGCAAACTGTGTTTCGCCCAGATAACGTAAAATGCCCCGACGACTGCCAAAGCCAGAGGAGACAATCACACGATCGCCCACTGTTAAACCATTCTCTGTAATCATTTGTTCAATATATATATATATATCTGGCACACTGTGTCTATGTTTTTTAATGCTACATACTTCGCATGCCCGGACTACGCAACATGGAACTACGCATACTGGCCGTCGGTGACACGGTACACGAACGTTCCGGTGACATTTTACCCAACGGTGATGTGGGTGTTTCGGCTCCAGACAAGGGATACATAGTCAGACGGGTCAAACGTGAAAAGATGCCACGTTTGGCCTCGCATTGGAAATAACGTTTGCCAGAGACACAACCATCGTTTTTGCCTGAAAGAGAAGAAGTTGTTGAGTTAGGTTGTAGATTAGACAAAGGGGGTACACCATCCTTCAAAAAAATCCCAAAATTTGTTTCGAAAACTCTAAAGTACAAATGGGCGCACAGCTGATATTCCTGACGATTTGTGACTTGTTTCAATTCAATTCTCTTATCCTACACAGAAAAAAAATATCCATTTGGAAAGGATATGTCTAAAATATCTTTTTAAGCATCCAGCGGAGCTGCAAAATCATCCAAATTATCATCATTTTTCATATCCTTTGAATGATTTTTAACTCCGTTGGATGATTCAAAGGATGTTTTGGACATATCCTTTCCAAATGGATACCAGAAATCATCCAATGGATATTTGTTAATATCCTTTTATTTCTTGTTAATCACTCAGCTTATCTGAGCTAAGCTACAAAACTTTTTCAAAAAGTCAGTATATCCGGCTCGAAGGACCATATGGAATCGTCCACTTACAAATTAGATGACATAAGAACAAATATATTTTACTTGAAAACTTTTTTTTAAGCATTTCTCCCTCAATATAACTCTTTGACGGCACCGCTGCTGCAGCGAACTTTCTTTGCTAATAGCTTGACTAGAGTTTATACGATTTAAACCAATCCTGTTGCGTATTGATCTTGGTATGTCCATAGTTGTGTGTATTTTTAGCGCGAACTAGACTTAAGATGTTCAGAAACTTACTTTAAATATCGATCTATTTATAAACAAACACTAAGTTTGCCTGAATCTAATTAATAGTTCAAAATAATTTCAATATGAGACCAGCTTTTATCAGATTTTCTGTATTCCACACCCTACTTACCATTTGGTTCATCCAGCACAATGCCCGCCCAATCGCCGGGAGCAAAATGTGTCTCTCCAATATACGCAATCTGTCCGGGACGCAATCCACCAACCCATACTCGCTGTCCAATGATAAACTGTTCTGTGTTTTCTGTCAGCACGGCACTGTTGTGATCTAAAGAAGACGAAGAAGATGATGACAGAATACAATTGAAAAAATTATTACATCAATCATTGATATAAACTCAAATGCTTGGCTCTTTGCATCCATTAATATTAAAACAATTCTCAGACAGAAATGCGTACTCATATTTTCTATGATGTCATATGCAAATGCAGTCCACTTTGCATAAACCATTTCGATCATTTGCGCGACCCCCGCAATATTATAATTTGAAAACGGATATTGCTTATTATAGTGAGACTATAAAAGTGGAATAGAAATTTACTTATAATTGACATCTGTAAAAATTTTGAAGGTTGAACTGACTTCGTTTTTAGTCCCCAACGACAGACAACGCCTAGAAATACAAAACTTTGAAAAATGACTTTCAATTGCGGGGAAAACCCATTAAGTGGAAAATTGCAAAACAAAATTGCAAGCGACTTATGAAGTCACAATATATCTCGCCTCGTTCTGTGTGCGCTGCCACCTCCCGTTTGGCTGCCAAGTTTCGTTTATTTGCTTGTTGCAGCAGCGCCCACATTAATAAGATATGGTAAATTTTGTTGGTTTTTTTTTTCTTTTTCCTATATAATTAAACCATTTGTTGCTGCTGTGCTACGCCAAAAATAAATAAATTAAAGTCTAGTTTTTCGCTTGCCTGCACAAAGGTGTCAAAATCAAAAATCCACTTAGAAATTGGGCAACAAGGAATATTTTTTTGAGGCATATTTTCAGTGCTAGAAATGTTGAAATTTATAATTAATGTATTCAATGGGACTTGGGTAGTACTTAAAGGGCTTCGAATCATTATTTTTGTACAACTGACTGACTGATTTCTCATTGCCCAGACCAAACGGTTAAGCCAAGACTCTTGAGAGCTGAAATGTTGGCTAGAAGTTCGTGGAGGTTTGAACCGAAGAGTCCAAGAGAACCGAAATACAGGTACATAAAGGGGAAAATGTATTATGTGTGGTCGAATTAGAATTGGGTTCAAAAATAGGGCTCAATTTTTCAAAAGTTCCAGTTAGCTATCCAGCGGTTAAGCCATTTGGGTTTCTCAACAACAGTTTCATCCGATATCGATATGGTTTTTTTAATGCTAACAAATTTCTTGCAAAAAATTTAAATAAAATTGCTTGCAATGTATAAAATGTCATAATTACCCCCTTGATTACCTGCACGACTTACCAAAGCAAAGCTGCCTTCAAAGAAGTCACCCGCAGTTATAAGGAATTTGCCACTTGCATAAGAACACAGCACCACCCTATTTGTAAGCTCTGACAACAATGCATGATTCCTGTTAATAATCCTAGTCACAATTCTATCGATAAAACTATCGATATTTCTTTTGGGACTGATCTAGCGGTTTAAATTTGAACGGAGCATGAGCTGCGGTTAAGTTAGTTGGTCCCGATTAAGCCAAACAGAGCATGAGACTCTCATATTTGGCTAACCTAAAGGTCAATCTGACTAACCGGACATTGAGAAATTCGGCTTTAGTCATAGAGAAACGTAAGCGAACTAATTCAGCTGATAAACCGAATCGGTGTTCTTTTTTTTTTGGAAATTTATGAAACTTTCGGTTCGGTTCGGTTTAGTTCACTGACAAGTTTAGGGACGTAGATGACAGTTGGATACTTATTAAATTGAACTTCGATTTGATACATAGCCATGACGAATTGAAGTAGTTGTACGGACTCTTTGTCAAACATTTTTAACATGACCCCGTACATCTCCTGGAAGTATTTAAGGACCTTTTTCGTTGTCTTACCTCGGAAGTAGCTAGTTGATGTGTGTTTCAATCATTTTTACGCTTATTTGAAGTATGTGAGGGAGCAGTTGATATAAGCATTTATGATCTGCTCAAATGTTATCCAGAAATTAAATATTGATAGTATGCGAAAAATCACATATTTAGGTAAGAAACCAGACCCTCATGGAACTTATTTTTGGTGCTTATGAACTACTTTTTTTGGTTAATTTAATTTATATATTCTATTGTTGACAGCTTCTGTTGTATTTCTACCATAAGCCCATCCCCAGCTATGTAAATATCTCCCGAGCTACTGACAATTTGATACATCATTATACACCTAAGCACCCACTTAATACAAAATTTTTTCTACGCCTCATTAGGCCAGGTTAATTTGACAAAAAAAAACATTTTGGTGCATGCAAAATGTGCAGTAGTCATAAATCTTGGTAACGTCCATTGACCATTTAAGGTGCGAGCAACTGGCATAGATTTTGAAGCCACCTGCGCAAATATCTAGCTAAATAACACGTTCTCTCTCGATACATTTAGCCAGAAAAATTGCACACACAAGTTTTCCTCCTGGTTGTAGTAGGTGGGCCTGTTCGAGCCATTTGTTGTTGTTTTTTTGTTTGTTTTATTGCGCTTACCTGAGCTCCGACGTCGACCTGTGGCCTCTAGATAATAATCATCTTTTGAAACACATAAAAACACAAAACGAAAAAGTTACAGTTACAACAGCATGCAATTTAACAAAACACAGAGATACCTACAAGATGTTCGCCGTCCATTCTCGGACGACAAAGTGGTCGATGGCGTTGTCGATTTTAGCGAACGTCGCGACGGCGAATAGCGTTCCCAGTCGGATGTGGGTGAGAGCGAGGAACGCGTAAAGCGCTTTACAGTCTCTTGATAGAGATCTAAATGCAATTTACATATACAATACAATTGTTTAGCATTTGGGTTTGGTTTGGTGTTTTGGATATGGTTTTTGTTGTTGTTGTTGGGGGTGTTAACATTTGGTTTTAGTTTGCCTTTTGGTTGGGTTATATATGCTATATATTGGTTAATAATTAGCAAAATTATGTTAATCACATACAACAAACATCGCGTACCCAATTTTGGTATTTTTTTTCAGGTTGCAAATTATAATGATGTGAAAGTTGGCTGCTGTTTGTGCTTTTAATAAAAGAGTTGTTTTCATGCTTTTTTCTTTCTTAGCCGCAAGCAGTTTGTGGTAAAAGGTTAGAGGAACGGTAATTTGAGAATTGGGCTTTGGATCTGTGGGAGATTGGTTGTGAGATGCCGAAGAAACACAAGTTCTTAGTGGAAAATTACAAGTCGATTGCCGTCGATCGATGTTCAATGAAGCAGTTTTAAAGTTAGAATTGATCTAAAAGAACACTTGCTCTCGTTTTCGTTCTTAACACAGGGACAAGCATTGGGGCATCGCCTTTTAGATTTGCTTTCTGCCTAAGTAAAATGAGAGCGATTTCTTACAAAATATGTGGTCTATTAAAAACCACTAGAAATTGATGAAGTGTTACCCACCAAAAGGTTTTAATAACACAAAGATAAGTAACGCAATACAACAAAATGTTACAATGTAGCTAATTTATTGTGGCGAGGCAAGCGAAGATGATCATGTGTGCTAGCACTCACTTTCCGAATATTTCTGTAAGTTAGCCAATTATTCTACTCTCTGCTATCATTCGTCATTTGTCTAGAAATGCGCATCAGCAACACGAAAATATGTCGCAAACAAAAACACAGCCTAAGTCGTCGCGATAGACGGTGATGACTGAGCTCAAAGAAACGAACCAAAAGAAATATAACCAAAAAATTGTAATGATTTGATGCGGGGCTTAATATTATATGTCATATTTCTCAAATCAATAAAAAGCCAGTAAGAGACATTTAAAAACAGGGATGCAAGCCGGTTTCAGAACCGGCTTCAGAGCCGAACCGCAAACCGAACCATCATCGTTGTCAAAATGCTGAACCGAACTTTAAACATCTTAACAAAACGGTTCGGTTCAGTTCACTGATGAGTTTTAGGACGCAAAACGCTTACGTCTTGACAATGTTTTATGTAAATTTGGGAATTTTCTTTGGTTCCTTAAAAAAGTTTCATTTTGAATTTCAGAGTTCAAATTACAATACGCTGATGGACCCTCTCCTGACCTATACCAAGTTAATGTGGCTTGTCACCATATTAAAACATGTGACACCGTACATCTCCTGAAATTGTGCACAGACCTCCTTATATATCTTTTACCACACATCAGACTTTGCTTTATTGTACAATGTTCTCAGTTACATACGACATTTAGCGATTGTAAGCACTGATATAAGGATTTACGATTCAAGATCGAATTCAAAAGTGAGCGTATTTCTTATAGATCACAATATTCGGAAACGTGCCTTTTCGAGTGAACCACTGAACCGAACCAAAACTGCGGTTCAGTTAGCTACAAAAACCATGTAATAAACTGAAGCGAAGGTTTCAAAGTTGCTCGAACCACTGAACCAAACCAGTCCTTACATGCGAGCGGTTTGCGTCCCTGCTCCAAAATATTTTGAACATATCAAAGATATTGAAGTGCTTAGGAATTGTCTGGCTTGTTATATTCCAAAAAAAAACTCTGCATTTTTTAGCTAAGAATTATTTTTTTTGGTTATAGAGAACTAAAAAAGAAGATTTAATAATTCTTATTGGCTTAGCTTACTTTCCCTCCTTGTCAGGAATGCGAAGACTGAACCTTTTGCACTTAAACACGAACGAAAGGTGTCATATCACAATGCAACATTGATTGCGAGAGTTTCAGAGCCAATGTGTCTTTAAGTGGTTTTCAGTTTTAGTTAATTGGAGTCAAGATTAAAAAGCTGAAGCCAACTTTCTTAGTAGGCGCAAAATTTTAAGGAAAATCTAAAACAACTTATAAAAGAAAGGTAAAGAATCTCACCTGATTCTCTTACCTAATCTGAAAATTTGTGTAGTTTGCTACATCGTGTTCCCCTCTTACACTATTTGCCTGTTTCTTTCTTTGATTCTTGGATCGAAAATAAATTGAATATCCTTTTAACCTCTTCTGATATCACTTAGAGCCGGCTTCTCAATTTCTACACGGAGCTATTTGCAACATAAGCTGGCAATTGAGAGTGCAACATCCAAGTTAATCTGACATATAGCAGCTACCTAAACTAAAAATCGAAAGTAATTTGTGACATTCCACATTTTTGAAATTTTTGACTGACAAGTTGAACCATAAAAGGGATGTAAGGGATAAATAAGGCAAGTTTTTCTCACTAAAAGTAGTTTTTCAAACAGTGGTACACCTATGGTAGCTATATGCTATGATCATCTGATCTTGACCCAAGTCAATTCAAGTAGCTTGGATTATACGTTTCATATTCCTCTCTAATGATGATGAGAATGGCTTACGCCTATTTCATCTAACTTTACCTAATGATGATGGGGATGATAGCGATAGCATCTCACTCAAATTAACAAATAATATATGGAAAGATGACTTTGGAATGAAAAAAAAACTGCTTGAATTGTTATAAGTTTCAGTCGGAGAAGTTGGTTGGAACTTTTACCAACTCTTTTACAATCCATATACAAAAACAGAAATAGTTAAGCTACTTTCGAAAATAAATCAATTAAATTGTCAACAGTTTGGCAACGTTTTGTTGCCCCCCCCAACAACAACAGAGATGAGTGAAAGAAAGAAAAAGAAAAATCACAAATTGCAAATTACAATTGCACGACTTTGTGTTTTTTTTTTTGTGTTTCCGCTTACATTTACATGGCAACGAGATTTGTGATTGATGAATTTCGAAAATATTTTCTTTTCTTTTTTTTGTATCTTAACGATGACCTTTTGATGGCTGATGTCTTAGCTGGCTACTGGATTTGAGTTATGGGTTGGCGCCATCTTATAGCTGGCTAATCAAGCAAGCAGGCAGGCAAGTCATGACATGGCCATAATAATTCGTTAACAAACTTCAAGGTTCAATTGTATCTGAAAGATACATTCGCTACTGGCTTGCGTGTACGAGTGAGCTCTCGTCTGTTTTGCTGGGCAGTCCAAGACAATTTGTTACTATTTGCCATTATATATCATGACGTGGGCAAGTTTTTTTTTAATTATTGTATCCATAGCTCCCTATTTTTCATATTTTTGTTTTTTGTTTTTTTTTTTTGCGCGCACACAAACTTTCACCTAAAAGCCTAGACAGGCTTTTCAATTTGCTTTTACCAGCTCGGAGACTGGCAGGCAGCCACTTGAAAGTTCTGTCTCTGTTTTATATAACAGACACAATGCCAGTCGAAGTGGCTTATAAATCACTAAGCCTTCACTAAATTTTTATTTTCCATCTGAATTGTAAATTTCAGTATTTAACTGTGAAACGTCAGCGTTGAGTCTAAAAATAATCGACATCTATAGCAACAACAACAACAACAATTTCCTTGCAGTTGACATTCAATGTGTCTACACTAATGAACTCATGTATCTCTGACAGATACGCAACGTTTACTGAATGATTCATCAAAGTCTACCGCCCGCTTCGGGTGAGTGTGGCGCTTTGAGTCTCCAAAATGCCCCCCGTCCGAAATGTTGATTTGGACATCGACCCACTTTGCTCACGATTCTAGCCAAAAATGGCAGATCGCGCTTCGTCTGGTGATAAATCACAGTTTTCCAGTCAACAGCACACCGCAGGCCATGTCAATCGCTTATTATCTTTTTGAAATGATTAAACAACATTTAATTAAACTAAACTGTGTGAGTGTGTGATTGTGTGCGAGCAAGTGCATGTCTGAGAGGAGAGCGTGTAGGTTGGCGAATGCGAATGTGAAACCTTAGTTAGATAGCGGTCGGTGAACGACTCCCGTCCAGCAGCAGCAGCAGCAGCGGCAGTTGCAACCCACTTGGACTTGGCCAAAAGCCTGGGCATGACTTACATACATGACTTTTCGGCATGTTAAATGCAAATCTCTCTCTGTGTGTGCCAAAAGCCGCCACTGTGGGCTGCCTCACACACAACAACATTCCGAACCAGGCGTCAATGCATGACATTAACAATTACAGTGGGGATTTTAATGGGTTGACACATACTAAAATTTGTTCTTGTTAATTTTTTAGTTATTACTCTTTGTAAGAAAAGCACGCTCAATTTGTAGACAACCAAAATGTATCATAAAAATGTGAAAAAAGTGGGCTGTATTAGAAGATAAAATACTTTTAACTCTGAACATCTTTGGTATCCAAGCCTAACATCTGTTTGATGGTCAAATCTACCACTAAAATGCATTATAAACAGCTTTCTTTAATGCAGAGATCGCGTAGCGATTGATCCCATGGGCTGAAAACACACAAATGCCGGAACTAGACAGTCACTGCTTACATTTGTCATAGTAATTCATAAAAGTTGTGCCAGGAAATTGACCTATCCTAAGATGCCTAAAACTTTTGCTAAAAACCTCCGTTTTTACGTACTTGAGTAAAGGACGCTGTTTACACTTGTTATACTAGAGTTTCTTAGTTTCCAAGACAAGGGGTTTCATCTCCAAAAGCTTAAAAGTATATCACACAGGCTTATTTTAGGACACTCACGTTTGTGGCGTTGCTCCTAGAGTCGTTTGGGCGGTAGGTGGGCTGTCATTTTGCTTAATTTGCGAGATAGTCCTAAACTGGAGCTCTTTATGAGCGCCCTTTGATACATAGTTTGAAAAAATTTCAGATAAATCAAGTCTAAAATTTTCTGATTCGAAGTAATCACCTTGTATTTCTTATGACTCAAAATTGATCAAGCTCTAAGCAGAACAAACTTTAGTAGATCAAATCTATTTAGAGTCGATTTGAGTGGACTTATTGAAGGTACCGTTGAATTTCCCAGAATATACGATCCTTATGAGTTCGATAAGGACACTAATCTAGACACGCGCAAACAAAACAGCAGCGTCTGCGCTTGGACTTTGGCTAAGGATTAGACTTAGGCTAGGACTTAGTATCCTCAAGGGTGAAAAAGCTTCAGAAATAAGGAAAGTGAAGTTCTTTGAAAAAAACCGACAAGGGGATAAGCACGCAGATTCTGATCTAATAAAAATCCAAATGAAATCTTGGAAAAAAAATGTTTAAAGACAGCTAAAGCATAGTGAACAAAAGGTTTAGAATCTCCCGTTTCTCTCGCCTACATAGAAAACACCACCAAGTTTGCTTCGAAGTGTACCTCCCGACTTAGAAACATCTAAAACTCAGGGACTATAACAATTATATAGACAATTTGGATGATCCATAACCAATCTAATTGATTCTGCGTCCGGTGTTGTATGCTCAATTTGGTAAAGCTCAGTTCAGGTTCGAATAAAAAACAGTTTGAACAGTCCGAATATTGGCAAAGAACCTCCCGAATTTCTAATTCAAACGTACCCAAATAATCACCCGGCCTCATTAAGGACCTTAAGGTCTATGTGTGACACCATCTGGGGTCAGTCGGAACTACCTAACCTAACCTTTTTAAGTCCAAAAAAAGGACTTTGATGTTTGTTTTATAATTTTCATTTTTGGGGTGTTGAAAGTACTTAATATTGGTTTGTGATGTGAACTGAATTTGAGGAATATTCTGTCAAGATTGACTATCTACTTAGGTAAATCTCTTAGCCCGACTGACTGATTCAATCTACAGCCCCAAACCGCTTAACCTAGAGTTCCAACACTTGAAATAGATCCTTATTCAGCAATGGGTGAAGAATTTTTTGCAAAATCCTATTCCGAAGTGCGTGAAAATGCTTAAAATGATCGTAAAAACTAGGGAACTACCGCTTGACTCACTTATATTTAATGCACAATAATTATATAATTTTTTTCCTTAGAACCAATTCTCACTGTACCCATATAAAAATGCAATCTTTTTATCTCAATTGATTTAATTCCTGCTCATTGTTCTGGGCGCACAATAATTGCAAATAATTAAACTTGCTTTTCTGGATATATATAATATTAACATTATTTAATGTTTTCAACAGCAGCTTTTGTGTTTTTTGCTATTCACCCGCTGAATAACGCCCAAGTTGATTAGGCGAGAATTTCACCAAACTAGAAAACGGGTTTCTGTGTGGGGTTATTTTCTGAAGATGCTTACGTGACGGAGCAACTGTTTAGCAGAAGGCGTGCCATTATATATTGAACGGCTATAGACGAGTATTTTATTATTTGATTTGCCAGCAAAAGCCCAAAAAAATTAGTCGTTTCTCTGTGTCTCTCGCGTATTGCATATAACAATTTAGAACGTGTTTGGCATATTTAAAATTTTGAGAAGGGCAAAATTGAACGTGTCACAATTTTGATGGCCAAAAATGCTGCTAAATGGAAACCATTTACAAATCTGATTGCTGCCCAATTATTGTGATTAAAATTAAAGCTGATTTGATAGGCTTTTTATTACTGACATAAAGGGCAGTGGAGGAAATGGTCGTGGGATTGTGTTGACATTTTGTATTATTGGGTGCAGATGTTGCATACACAAGTAGATAAAATGATTTATTTGCATTGAGATAGATCACTGAACTAGTTGGGTATATATATATACTTTGCTGGCCAGGGTTAACATACAATTTATTGAGACAGTTTTATTTCGAAAAGGTGGGAAATACAAAGAAAAAGGCAATACATTTTAAGTTAGGTCAGACAGCTGTGTTCAAAGAACACGACTTGTCTTTTAAATGGGGTGAAAAAACTGTGCCAATGAACAAGTTTTTCAATCTATAAGAATATATGCTCATTCGATGGGAAGCAACGCTTAAATAAGGCACCCAACAAATACTTTACAACAGCGATGGGCACAGAGTGGCCCACTGCTTTCTCGCAGCTCAAAAAGATATTAGATTAAATTAGAATTAGATTAAGATGTATAGATGGTTTTTTAAGCTAAGCTTTCAGAAAGAGAAGTTATGGGTAAGGAAGCTACAGCTACAGCAAGCTTATATATCCAATTGCTTAATTCTGATCCATATGTAATTCATATGTAAAGCTGGCTACTATCTGAAAGGTACCATCACAAAGGGTACCCTCGCAAAGGATTCTATAATTTTGCTCAGAAGTTTGCAACGCAGTGAAATACTAATTTCCGACCACATAAACTATATAAATATGTTCTTGATCAGGATTCTACTAAGATTGAAGAGAATCAGACTACTATATGGTATAGCTGCCATACAAAAGTTGGATCTAAAGCAGAGGCGCCTGCTCTATATACACTTCAGGCGCATTTGTTGTTGTTTCGCATAAGGCGATGACCGGGCGCATGATACAACAAGAGAGGTAAGGTGGCATCAGTGTGAGTTTTCTGCAAAGTACTTTCACGTTCAGTGCTGCGTGTACTTTGAAACGTAAGCTTTTGGCAAAAGTACGCATCATACTGATGCCGCCCCACCGGCATTGTTGCATCATGGCACGGCTAAAACTTCGTATGAGCCTCTCTTCTCTTTCTCACCTATGCCTCTTGCTAAATTACGCACTGATTTTGTTGTTAGCGTATGCTTCAGACAGCCACAAGCACACATACACAACATTAGGCAATAGCCGGGTTTCTTTTTTGGTTTCTTGTAGACAACCACATCAATGTTTATTTAAAAATATTTGTTTTATTTGTGTTAGTGACTGCACCACCATTAGGTGCTGTAGTGCACCCCTAGTCTAAAACATGGACACATGGTAATGCCTAAAAATTTGGTATTTGTTTGCTTTATTTGATTTCAACTATTTCTACAAAGTTTTGTCAAGATCGGATAACCATAGCTTATAGCTCCCATACGAATGATCGTTCGAAAAATTGGCTTTAGTAAGAAAACATTGTAGGTTTTAATGTTAACTCCCCTAAACTCGGCAATTATAATTAATAACTATTGATCTAATACGACTCTTTGTTAGAGAATAATCATTCTACAACTGAGAACCGACAACGATTACGAGTTTTATCTAGATTTGTCAGACTATAAATATTTAATTTTTTCATATCTCAGCTTCAGCTGGTAAATTTTTAACGACTGCATCTTAACAAGTGTGTCGAAGTAAACTTAACAAGAGCAATTTGTATACTTTCTTCTTATCTATTCTGTGCTCAATTAAACAGAGTTAAGTAAAGGAAAGTTATTTCATATTATCGGTGTATATCTGTTTACCGCATTCCCAATATAAATGTCAGTATTTATGCAATCTGATTTTCTTACACATTATTAAGTTCATAATTGATGTGTTAATTTTTTCAAAATTAATGCTTTTATAATAAGGCATGAAATAATATTAAATGAAACGCATTCAAAAGCCAAGTATAAGTAAAAATAACAATGCAAAACAAAATCAATTGAAATATATTTACCTGTGTACGCTGAAGTGTTCGAGCTCAAATTGTCATCGCTTTCACGACTCATGCTGTGTGTGTCTAAAAACAGATAAAAAGAAGAGAAAAAACACCAAAGGCAGGCAAAAAAGACATGAGCAAAAACGAAATGGCAAACGAAAAATAACGAAAAATTAATTTAAAATTAAACTTAAAGCTACTTACGCGCTGAACAATTTGTAAAAGAAATTCAGGCCACGTTAACGGGCAGTTAATTGGTTAAGAAAGGCAAGAAAAAAACACAACACGGCGGCAAAAATACAAGCAAATGGCAATTAGTACGCCAACTGTTTGGGGGCAAATTGCATAGCCAGACAAGTTATACAAACTTGTTGGATTACTTTCAATAAAACTATTAAAAATAAATAAGGGAATTGTTGATCAAAAACTAGTTTCTAAGAACGAAACTAGCCGCCATTTTAATGACCTATAAACCAAAACTGATGACTTCTGACTTTTTTAGCCGGCAAATCTAAGAGTCGCAAAAAAAAATTAGCAAACAAAACAAATTTGTTTACCTGTTTAATAATTATGCACAAACTTCAGACACGGACAGCTCAAAAAAGTAAACAAACGTGCGAGCAGAATTGAACATAAATAATAATAATAATAATGATTATTCAACTTAACGCAGACGCAGATTGAAAGGAGACGCACAAAACACAAACACAACTTAATTATTTCTGTTTCATTTTGGGAGCCTTCAAATTTGGCCAAATATCTATTATGAGCTAAAGTAATTTGTTTTCTTTCGGACAGTAGCCATAAATAATAAATAAATGCTTTAAATTGTGCAACCCACACGCAATTTGAAATTCATTTTCAATTTTGGGTTGGGTTGTTGTTGGCTAGTCGGACGTTCGATCGATCGATTGAAACGAAAGTGGGCGTGCGGCAAATTGGTAACTGTTTTGAAGTAGGGTCAACAAATATGGTCATTAATGTCATCATTAAGAGGTACTTCTCCTAAAGCATCCATTGTTTAAGCTGTCATGCTGAGAAGCATATACAAAATGGGTGTCGAGAGTGACACACTTATGAAATACACTATAATTAATAAATTGCATATTTTTTTTGACTAAATTACATTGTGAAGTGAGGGGCACTTTACGCACCCGGCTACTCTCAGTTAATGTTAAGGTTTCAATCCATTTTAACAGCCAATATTTAGCATTTCGTCTCAAAGATATTGAAATTTTCTAACAAAAGGCTAAACAAAACTGCTAGATCTGGCAACTAGAAAATGGACAAAACTAACTTACTAATACACAATTGCCAAGTTATACCAAAAACAATAGAATAATAAGATGAGTAACGCCATACAAAATTTCTGCACACACTTTTTTTCGTGCTGGCTTTTCAAACTGGCTTTTCGCTCTCTTTATTTAAAAGCCAGTAGGAGAGCGCTCAAGAGCCAGCGCTCTCTCTCTCTCTCTCATACGCATACAGCGACATTGCCGACTGTTTGTGTGCACACGTATTCTCATGCTTCGCAACCGCAAGCATGTGTTCGTTTTTCAAATGCATCATTTGTGTTTACGCACACAAGCAAGCGCATTCTATTTTTAGATTTTTACGCTCTCGTTTTTGTGAGAGCGGAGAGAGTGCGATTGTCGTTGCCACTGAAAATTCAACTTCATATGCAAGACGATTGTATGGGCGTTACTCATCTTATTATTCTATTGTTTTTGGTTATACCCATCTTTCTCAAAGTAAAAAAAAAGAACCATTTTCAAAAGTTAAAAAAAATTACAAAATTATTTTTGTAGTTCCCGGACACTCCAATTCTGAACCAAAAATAGCATTACACACTTTTCAACTATTTACTAAGAAATTAAGGTTTTTGTTTCTGTTTGCTTAGAGTAGCTGCTTAAGGGCAAACACTTAGCAAAATGCTAAACGAGACTTTGAAGTGTCTCCTCTGATAATTAAAAATAAAATAAATACTGAAAGCGACGACACGACTGGCGACTTTTAAGCAAGTGTGTGCGAATGTGTGTGTTTCTGTATACAGTGACATGTTAATTTATTTGGCTTTTGCTTAGAACAATATCGCATACAAAGTAATTAAAAGCACTCAAGTGTGCACAAAACAATACCTTAAAGAATTAACAAAAGTCTACAAAATTACATTCGCAAATGTTAAACTTCTTAGGAACTGAGGCAGGTGATGCATGAAATAATTAAAGAATATGGGAAACTTTAAGATTCCTTTGAAGGAACATATAACTTAAGAAAAAAATTTAATTGCAAGGGTGCGTTGATAACTTTGCAAAAGCAACACTGTTACTGTCAACTTGCATCTGTGAATATATTCACATTAAGTTTAAAGCAACCTCAAGAGTTTCCGCAACATTTTTTGAGTACAAATTCTCACCGATATCAATGAAGATATCAACGTTTATTTTAATGCTTAAAAAGTGTTTTACCATCACAAATGACGCCAACAAAATGGTAAATATTAGGAGAATGATATGTGATATGTGTGACAATTTCAACACTCCCTCGAAAAGAAGAGATTTGAGGCTGATGCTTCGCCATGGACTTTAAATTTACAACCAAGACTCCAACGCGATCTTGAACTGAACCAAGAAAACCCGGTCCGGTTCAGGATTTTATCAGGGATGCAAACCGGTTCTGAACCGAACCTCTTATTCCAACTGTTGAACCGAACCCCAAACAGAACTGGCCTCCTCTCAGAAACTCTGAACCGAACAGAAAACCACAAAGAAGAACGGTTCGGTTCGGTTCAGTTTTCCAACGCGCTTTAAGATGAGGATTTTTTTCCTCTAGCCAATGATACTTATTAATTTGGGAATTTTTAACGTTTTCCTCAGATAGTTTCATTGCGATATTTCGCATTACATCCTTAGCAATGCCGCATCGATATAATTTTTAAGGCTGACTTGACTTAAATATTACAACATGTTATCCTGTGTTCTTTTACCGAAACCACGTTTCAGTTAGCTCCAAAAACCATGTAATGAACCAAACCGGCGATTCAGAAACAGTGTGAACCACTGAACCGAACCTGAACTTATTTTCAAGTGGTTTGTATCCCTGGATTTTATGTTCTCTCGAACCACACCTTCTTTAGTTTGTTACCTCTGAACCGGAGCCCTATACATTTTAACAAAAGGTTCAGATCAAACACGGTGAGGCTACCTTTCATTCGACCACAGATTGTCAGTTAGAAGATCTTGGTAAACTGGATTTGACCAATTGAACTAAACAATGGGCGTTTTCAGCAGATAAATCCGATCTACGATTACTGATTTACGATTTGCAATTGCTGATGATTCTCTGCTGAATGTCATTAACTGCTGAGTTAGGCTATTTTCTGCCTTTAGTACATTTCGTCAACTCATTTAATGCACAATTTTTAAGGGCTTTTGCCGCTGTCAGTTTGTCAGTCTGTTTTCAGTTTTGGGGTGAACAGTTTGACGAGCAATCAATAAACGGCCTCACCAATCATAGATTTTGTATGATTTCATCTCAGCAAACATGATTGTCATATTTACCAATCGAAATCGGCAATCATTGTATTCATCAGGTAAAATCGGCAATCATAAATCAGTAATCGTAAATCGGATTTATCTGCTGAAAACGCCCAATGTTAAAATTAAATCGTTTATTAAATAATTAAATAATTTTTAAGGTTCTAGGGAAAACTACTAAGGGCCGAGGACATGTAAACAAAGATTTAATACTGGTCTTTGTGGAGTTTATGTGACAAACAGCTCTATGTAGAAGATGAGAAATGGGACCGAAAACATTAAAACGAATGGTAAAGAATCTCACTTTATAATTTCGCCTATTGATAAAACTCTGTGAAGAATAAGAATAAGAACCAAGAGTCGAATCAAAACCTTCGGTTTGAAAAGAGTTAAGAACCGTCGAATTGTAACTTCAGCAGACTTATGCAGGTTTTCAGTCTCAACACATTAGAGACCAAGGATTAGACAAACCAGTGGACCAGACCAAGTCGGGTATATAAGTAAGACAAAATTCTTAAATTGGGCCACCAATAGCTATCCCAACCAACTATTCTCTAGATTCTCTAGTTTGCCCTTATCGTATATATCTCTTTTTATCATAGTTTGAGCCCTTATCGTATATATCTCTTTTTTATCATTCAAACTAGCCTGTTTTAGCTGGTGCGAGGTCATATAAATTACACAAAAATATACAGGTGATACAAGAACCTGTCATTTTTATCTCCCATACATTGCTCAATGACTACAGGTCAAGAGCACCCTTGACAAGCCAGCATAAATGCCAAACCACACACAAAGGTGCTTATAGACGCTTTGTGTATTTGTGTGTGTTTTCAACTTCAACATCATTCTCATACTTTCCACAATTAAAAGGTAAAATTTTGAGAGTAAATCAATAGATATATCTTCAATTCTTTTTTAAAACCTAATTTCACTGCGCACTTAAATATCTTTCCTCATCAACAACTGAATCTATGGTGATATATGCCAAACGTTTCGTTCCAGCCACCTGTTCAAACTTGTGGGCGTAGATGTCATAAAGCCTTTTCCAGTTCACCTTGTTCTATTGGAGACACCTCCCAGTTTGTTCACACTGGACTACACAAAATGGACATATAAACCAATTTCACATTGGTGGGTAGTTCTCATCTCTCATCTGGCGAAACAACAATAAATCTGGCGTCATTCTGGCAGCAA